>OZ026856.1:21141711-22616542 GCA_964023215.1 Eledona agricola | reverse complement strand
CCAACTACACTTTACAACAACAAACTAAGCCCAATCACTTTAAAATTACAAAAAAATGCTAAAAATCATAACAAACTATACCAGAATCACCTATATTACTTCGGCTACCGTAAATCACCCCCAACTATCCCTTACCACAACAAACCAAACCATATCATCTTAAAATTACAAAAAAAGGTGTACAAATCATAACAAACTATGCCAGACTCACCTAAATTACTTCGGCTACTCTAAATCATCACCAACTAACCCTTACCACAACAAACTAAACCCAATCACTTTTAAATTACAAAAAAATGCTACTAACCATAGCAAAGTATGCCAAACTCACCTAAATTACTTCGGCTATCAAAAATCACCCCAACTACACTTTACAGCAACAAACTAAGCCCAATCACTTTAAAATTAAAAAAAAATGCTAAAAATCATAACAAACTATACCAGAATCACCTAAATTACTTCGGCTACCGTAAATCACCCCCAACTATCCCTTACCACAACAAACCAAACCATATCATCTTAAAATTACAAAAAAAGGTGTACAAATCATAACAAACTATGCCAGACTCACCTAAATTACTTCGGCTACTCTAAATCATCACCAACTAACCCTTACCACAACAAACTAAACCCAATCACTTTTAAATTACAAAAAAATGCTGCTAACCATAGCAAACTATGCCAAACTCACCTAAATTACTTAGGTTATCAAAAATCACCCCAACTACACTTTACAGCAACAAACAAAGCCCAATCACTTTAAAATTACAAAAAAAAATGCTAAAAATCATAACAAACTATACCAGAATCACCTAAATTACTTCGGCTACCGTAAATTACCCCCAACTATCCCTTACCACAACAAACCAAACCTTATCATCTTAAAATTACAAAAAAAGATGTACAAATCATAACAAGCTATGCCAGACTCACCTAAATTACTTCGGCTACTCTAAAACATCACCAACTAACCCTTACCACAACAAACTAAACCCAATCACTTTTAAATTACAAAAAAATGCTACTAACCATAGCAAACTATGCCAAACTCACTTAAATTACTTCGGCTATCAAAAATCACCCCCAACTACACTTTACAGCAACAAACTAAGCCCAATCACTTTAAAATTTCAAAAAAATTCTAAAAATCATAACAAACTATACCAGAATCACCTAAATTACTTCGGCTACCGTAAATCACCCCCAACTATCCCTTACCACAACAAACCAGACCATATCATTTTAAAATTACAAAAAAATTTGTACAAATCATAACAAACTATGCCAGACTCACCTAAATTACTTCGGCTATAAAAAATCACCCCCAACTACACCTTACAGCAACAAACTAAGCCCAATCACTTTAAAATTACAAAAAAATGCTAAAAATCATAACAAACTATACCAGAATCACCTAAATTACTTCGGCTACCGTAAATCACCCCCAACTATCCCTTACCACAACAAACCAAACCATATCATCTTAAAATTACAAAAAAGGTGTACAAATCATAACAAACTATGCCAGACTCACCTAAATTACTTCGGCTATAAAAAATCACACCCAACTACACTCTACAGCAACAAACTAAGCCCAATCACTTTAAAATTACAAAAAAATGCTAAAAATCATAACAAACTATACCAGAATCACCTAAATTACTTCGGCTACCGTAAATCACCCCCAACTATCCCTTACCACAACAAACCAAACCATATCATCTTAAAATTACAAAAAAGGAGTACAAATCATAACAAACTATGCCAGACTCACCTAAATTACTTCGGCTATAAAAAATCACACCCAACTACACTCTACAGCAACAAACTAAGCCCAATCACTTTAAAATTACAAAAAAATGCTAAAAATCATAACAAACTATACCAGAATCACCTAAATTACTTCGGCTACCGTAAATCACCCCCAACTATCCCTTACCACAACAAACCAAACCATATCATCTTAAAATTACAAAAAAATTTGTACAAATCATAACAAATTATGCCAGACTCACCTAAATTACTTCGGCTACTCTAAATCATCACCAACTAACCCTTACCACAACAAACTAAACCCAATCACTTTTAAATTACAAAAAAATGCTACTAACCATAGCAAAGTATGCCAAACTCACCTAAATTACTTCGGCTATCAAAAATCACCCCAACTACACTTTACAGCAACAAACTAAGCCCAATCACCTTAAAATTAAAAAAAAATGCTAAAAATCATAACAAACTATACCAGAATCACCTAAATTACTTCGGCTACCGTAAATCACCCCCAACTATCCCTTACCACAACAAACCAAACCATATCATCTTAAAATTACAAAAAAAGGTGTACAAATCATAACAAACTATGCCAGACTCACCTAAATTACTTCGGCTACTCTAAATCATCACCAACTAACCCTTACCACAACAAACTAAACCCAATCACTTTTAAATTACAAAAAAATGCTGCTAACCATAGCAAACTATGCCAAACTCACCTAAATTACTTAGGTTATCAAAAATCACCCCAACTACACTTTACAGCAACAAACAAAGCCCAATCACTTTAAAATTACAAAAAAAAATGCTAAAAATCATAACAAACTATACCAGAATCACCTAAATTACTTCGGCTACCGTAAATTACCCCCAACTATCCCTTACCACAACAAACCAAACCTTATCATCTTAAAATTACAAAAAAAGATGTACAAATCATAACAAGCTATGCCAGACTCACCTAAATTACTTCGGCTACTCTAAAACATCACCAACTAACCCTTACCACAACAAACTAAACCCAATCACTTTTAAATTACAAAAAAATGCTACTAACCATAGCAAACTATGCCAAACTCACTTAAATTACTTCGGCTATCAAAAATCACCCCCAACTACACTTTACAGCAACAAACTAAGCCCAATCACTTTAAAATTTCAAAAAAATTCTAAAAATCATAACAAACTATACCAGAATCACCTAAATTACTTCGGCTACCGTAAATCACCCCCAACTATCCCTTACCACAACAAACCAGACCATATCATTTTAAAATTACAAAAAAATTTGTACAAATCATAACAAACTATGCCAGACTCACCTAAATTACTTCGGCTATAAAAAATCACCCCCAACTACACCTTACAGCAACAAACTAAGCCCAATCACTTTAAAATTACAAAAAAATGCTAAAAATCATAACAAACTATACCAGAATCACCTAAATTACTTCGGCTACCGTAAATCACCCCCAACTATCCCTTACCACAACAAACCAAACCATATCATCTTAAAATTACAAAAAAGGTGTACAAATCATAACAAACTATGCCAGACTCACCTAAATTACTTCGGCTATAAAAAATCACACCCAACTACACTCTACAGCAACAAACTAAGCCCAATCACTTTAAAATTACAAAAAAATGCTAAAAATCATAACAAACTATACCAGAATCACCTAAATTACTTCGGCTACCGTAAATCACCCCCAACTATCCCTTACCACAACAAACCAAACCATATCATCTTAAAATTACAAAAAAAAGGTGTACAAATCATAACAAACTATGCCAGACTCACCTAAATTACTTCGGCTACTCTAAATCATCACCAACTAACCCTTACCACAACAAACTAAACCCGATCACTTTTAAATTACAAAAAAATGCTACTAACCATAGCAAACTATGCCAAACTCACCTAAATTACTTCGGCTATCAAAAATCACCCCCAACTACACTTTACAGCAACAAACTAAGCCCAATCACTTTAAAATTACAAAAAAATGATAAAAATCATAGAATCACCTAAATTACTTCGGCTACCGTAAATCACCCCCAACTATCCCTTACCACAACAAACCAAACCATATCATCTTAAAATTACAAAAAAAGGTGTACAAATCATAACAAACTATGCCAGACTCACCTAAATTACTTCGGCTACTCTAAATCATCACCAACTAACCCTTACCACAACAAACTAAACACAATCACTTTTAAATTACAAAAAAAATGCTACTAACCATAGCAAACTATGCCAAACTCACCTAAATTACTTCGGCTATCAAAAATCACCCCCAACTACACTTTACAGTAACAAACTAAGCCCAATCACTTTAAAATTTCAAAAAAATTCTAAAAATCATAACAAACTATACCAGAATCACCTAAATTACTTCGGCTACCGTAAATCACCCCCAACTATCCCTTACCACAACAAACCAAACCATATCATTTTAAAATTACAAAAAAGGTGTACAAATCATAACAAACTATGCCAGACTCACCTAAATTACTTCGGCTATAAAAAAATCACCCCCAACTACACCTTACAGCAACAAACTAAGCCCAATCACTTTAAAATTACAAAAAAATGCTAAAAATCATAACAAACTATACCAGAATCACCTAAATTACTTCGGCTACCGTAAATCACCCCCAACTATCCCTTACCACAACAAACCAAACCATATCATTTTAAAATTACATAAAAAGGTGTACAAATTATAACAAACTATGTTAGACTCACCTAAATTACTTCGGCTACTCTAAATCATCACCAACTAACCCTTACCACAACAAACTAAACCCAATCACTTTTAAATTACAAAAAAATGCTACTAACCATAGCAAACTATGCCAAACTCACCTAAATTACTTCGGCTATCAAAAATCTCCCCCAACTACACTTTACAGCAACAAACTAAGCCCAATCACTTTAAAATTTCAAAAAAATTCTAAAAATTATAACAAACTATACCAGAATCACCTAAATTACTCCGGCTACCGTAAATCACCCCCAACTATCCTTTACCACAACAAACCAAACCATATCATTTTAAAATTACAAAAAAAGGTGTACAAATCATAACAAACTATGCCAGACTCACCTAAATTACTTCGGCTATAAAAAATCACCCCCAACTACACCTTACAGCAACAAACTAAGCCCAATCACTTTAAAATTACAAAAAAATGCTAAAAATCATAACAAATTATACCAGAATCACCTAAATTACTTCGTCTACCGTAAATCACCCCCAACTATCCCTTACCACAACAAACCAAACCATATCATCTTAAAATTACAAAAAAAGGTGTACAAATCATATCAAACTATGCCAGACTCACCTAAATTACTTCGGCTACTCTAAATCATCACCAACTAACCCTTACCACAACAAACTAAACCCAATCACTTTTAAATTACAAAAAAATGCTACTAACCATAGCAAACTATGCCAAACTCACCTAAATTACTTCGGCTATCAAAAATCTCCCCCAACTACACTTTACAGCAACAAACTAAGCCCAATCACTTTAAAATTTCAAAAAAATTCTAAAAATTATAACAAACTATACCAGAATCACCTAAATTACTTCGGCTACCGTAAATCACCCCCAACTATCCTTTACCACAACAAACCAAACCATATCATTTTAAAATTACAAAAAAAGGTGTACAAATCATAACAAACTATGCCAGACTCACCTAAATTACTTCGGCTATCAAAAATCACCCCCAACTACACTTTACAGCAACAAACTAAGCCCAATCACTTTAAAATTACAAAAAAATGATAAAAATCATAGAATCACCTAAATTACTTCGGCTACCGTAAATCACCCCCAACTATCCCTTACCACAACAAACCAAACCATATCATCTTAAAATTACAAAAAAGGTGTACAAATCATAACAAACTATGCCAGACTCACCTAAATTACTTCGGCTACTCTAAATCATCACCAACTAACCCTTACCACAACAAACTAAACACAATCACTTTTAAATTACAAAAAAAATGCTACTAACCATAGCAAACTATGCCAAACTCACCTAAATTACTTCGGCTATCAAAAATCACCCCCAACTACACTTTACAGTAACAAACTAAGCCCAATCACTTTAAAATTTCAAAAAAATTCTAAAAATCATAACAAACTATACCAGAATCACCTAAATTACTTCGGCTACCGTAAATCACCCCCAACTATCCCTTACCACAACAAACCAAACCATATCATTTTAAAATTACAAAAAAGGTGTACAAATCATAACAAACTATGCCAGACTCACCTAAATTACTTCGGCTATAAAAAAATCACCCCCAACTACACCTTACAGCAACAAACTAAGCCCAATCATTTTAAAATTACAAAAAAATGCTAAAAATCATAACAAACTATACCAGAATCACCTAAATTACTTCGGCTACCGTAAATCACCCCCAACTATCCCTTACCACAACAAACCAAACCATATCATTTTAAAATTACATAAAAAGGTGTACAAATTATAACAAACTATGTTAGACTCACCTAAATTACTTCGGCTACTCTAAATCATCACCAACTAACCCTTACCACAACAAACTAAACCCAATCACTTTTAAATTACAAAAAAATGCTACTAACCATAGCAAACTATGCCAAACCCACCTAAATTACTTCGGCTATCAAAAATCTCCCCCAACTACACTTTACAGCAACAAACTAAGCCCAATCACTTTAAAATTTCAAAAAAATTCTAAAAATTATAACAAACTATACCAGAATCACCTAAATTACTCCGGCTACCGTAAATCACCCCCAACTATCCTTTACCACAACAAACCAAACCATATCATTTTAAAATTACAAAAAAAGGTGTACAAATCATAACAAACTATGCCAGACTCACCTAAATTACTTCGGCTATAAAAAATCACCCCCAACTACACCTTACAGCAACAAACTAAGCCCAATCACTTTAAAATTACAAAAAAATGCTAAAAATCATAACAAACTATACCAGAATCACCTAAATTACTTCGTCTACCGTAAATCACCCCCAACTATCCCTTACCACAACAAACCAAACCATATCATCTTAAAATTACAAAAAAAGGTGTACAAATCATAACAAACTATGCCAGACTCACCTAAATTACTTCGGCTACTCTAAATCATCACCAACTAACCCTTACCACAACAAACTAAACCCAATCACTTTTAAATTACAAAAAAATGCTACTAACCATAGCAAACTATGCCAAACTCACCTAAATTACTTCGGCTATCAAAAATCTCCCCCAACTACACTTTACAGCAACAAACTAAGCCCAATCACTTTAAAATTTCAAAAAAATTCTAAAAATTATAACAAACTATACCAGAATCACCTAAATTACTTCGGCTACCGTAAATCACCCCCAACTATCCTTTACCACAACAAACCAAACCATATCATTTTAAAATTACAAAAAAAGGTGTACAAATCATAACAAACTATGCCAGACTCACCTAAATTACTTCGGCTATAAAAAATCACACCCAACTACACTCTACAGCAACAAACTAAGCCCAATCATTTTAAAATTACAAAAAAATGCTAAAAATCATAACAAACTATACCAGAATCACCTAAATTACTTCAGCTACCGTAAATCACCCCCAACTATCCCTTACCACAACAAACCAAACCATATCATCTTAAAATTACAAAAAAAGGTGTACAAATCATAACAAACTATGCCAGACTCACCTAAATTACTTCGGCTACTCTAAATCATCACCAACTACACTTTACAGCAACAAACTAAGCCCAATCACTTTAAAATTACAAAAAAATGATAAAAATCATAGAATCACCTAAATTACTTCGGCTACCGTAAATCACCCCCAACTATCCCTTACCACAACAAACCAAACCATATCATCTTAAAAATACAAAAAAGGTGTACAAATCATAACAAACTATGCCAGACTCACCTAAATTACTTCGGCTACTCTAAATCATCACCAACTAACCCTTACCACAACAACCTAAACCCAATCACTTTTAAATTACAAAAAAATGCTACTAACCATAGCAAACTATGCCAAACTCACCTAAATTACTTCGGCTATCAAAAATCACCCCCAACTACACTTTACAGTAACAAACTAAGCCCAATCACTTTAAAATTTCAAAAAAATTTTAAAAATCATAACAAACTATACCAGAATCACCTAAATTACTTCGGCTACCGTAAATCACCCCCAACTATCCCTTACCACAACAAACCAAACCATATCATCTTAAAATTACAAAAAAAGGTGTACAAATCATAACAAACTATGCCAGACTCACCTAAATTACTTCGGCTACTCTAAATCATCACCAACTAACCCTTACCACAACAAACTAAACCCAATCACTTTTAAATTACAAAAAAATGCTGCTAACCATAGCAAACTATGCCAAACTCACCTAAATTACTTCGGCTATCAAAAATCACCCCAACTACACTTTACAGCAACAAACAAAGCCCAATCACTTTAAAATTACAAAAAAAATGCTAAAAATCATAACAAACTATACCAGAATCACCTAAATTACTTCGGCTACCGTAAATTACCCCCAACTATCCCTTACCACAACAAACCAAACCTTATCATCTTAAAATTACAAAAAAAGGTGTACAAATCATAACAAACTATGCCAGACTCACCTAAATTACTTCGGCTACTCTAAATCATCACCAACTAACCCTTACCACAACAAACTAAACCCAATCGCTTTTAAATTACAAAAAAATGCTACTAACCATAGCAAACTATGCCAAACTCACTTAAATTACTTCGGCTATCAAAAATCACCCCCAACTACACTTTACAGCAACAAACTAAGCCCAATCACTTTAAAATTTCAAAAAAATTCTAAAAATCATAACAAACTATACCAGAATCACCTAAATTACTTCGGCTACCGTAAATCACCCCCAACTATCCCTTACCACAACAAACCAAACCATATCATTTTAAAATTACAAAAAAATTTGTACAAATCATAACAAACTATGCCAGACTCACCTAAATTACTTCGGCTATAAAAAATCACCCCCAACTACACCTTACAGCAACAAACTAAGCCCAATCACTTTAAAATTACAAAAAAATGCTAAAAATCATAACAAACTATACCAGAATCACCTAAATTACTTCGGCTACCGTAAATCACCCCCAACTATCCCTTACCACAACAAACCAAACCATATCATCTTAAAATTACAAAAAAGGTGTACAAATCATAACAAACTATGCCAGACTCACCTAAATTACTTCGGCTATAAAAAATCACACCCAACTACACTCTACAGCAACAAACTAAGCCCAATCACTTTAAAATTACAAAAAAATGCTAAAAATTATAACAAACTATACCAGAATCACCTAAATTACTTCGGCTACCGTAAATCACCCCCAACTATCCCTTACCACAACAAACCAAACCATATCATCTTAAAATTACAAAAAAAGGTGTACAAATCATAACAAATTATGCCAGACTCACCTAAATTACTTCGGCTACTCTAAATCATCACCAACTAACCCTTACCACAACAAACTAAACCCAATCACTTTTAAATTACAAAAAAATGCTACTAACCATAGCAAACTATGCCAAACTCACCTAAATTACTTCGGCTATCAAAAATCACCCCCAACTACACTTTACAGCAACAAACAAAGCCCAATCACTTTAAAATTACAAAAAAAATGCTAAAAATCATAACAAACTATACCAGAATCACCTAAATTACTTCGGCTACCGTAAATTACCCCCAACTATCCCTTACCACAACAAACCAAACCTTATCATCTTAAAATTACAAAAAAAGGTGTACAAATCATAACAAACTATGCCAGACTCACCTAAATTACTTCGGCTACTCTAAATCATCACCAACTAACCCTTACCACAACAAACTAAACCCAATCGCTTTTAAATTACAAAAAAATGCTACTAACCATAGCAAACTATGCCAAACTCACTTAAATTACTTCGGCTATCAAAAATCACCCCCAACTACACTTTACAGCAACAAACTAAGCCCAATCACTTTAAAATTTCAAAAAAATTCTAAAAATCATAACAAACTATACCAGAATCACCTAAATTACTTCGGCTACCGTAAATCACCCCCAACTATCCCTTACCACAACAAACCAAACCATATCATTTTAAAATTACAAAAAAATTTGTACAAATCATAACAAACTATGCCAGACTCACCTAAATTACTTCGGCTATAAAAAATCACCCCCAACTACACCTTACAGCAACAAACTAAGCCCAATCACTTTAAAATTACAAAAAAATGCTAAAAATCATAACAAACTATACCAGAATCACCTAAATTACTTCGGCTACCGTAAATCACCCCCAACTATCCCTTACCACAACAAACCAAACCATATCATCTTAAAATTACAAAAAAGGTGTACAAATCATAACAAACTATGCCAGACTCACCTAAATTACTTCGGCTATAAAAAATCACACCCAACTACACTCTACAGCAACAAACTAAGCCCAATCACTTTAAAATTACAAAAAAATGCTAAAAATTATAACAAACTATACCAGAATCACCTAAATTACTTCGGCTACCGTAAATCACCCCCAACTATCCCTTACCACAACAAACCAAACCATATCATCTTAAAATTACAAAAAAAGGTGTACAAATCATAACAAATTATGCCAGACTCACCTAAATTACTTCGGCTACTCTAAATCATCACCAACTAACCCTTACCACAACAAACTAAACCCAATCACTTTTAAATTACAAAAAAATGCTACTAACCATAGCAAACTATGCCAAACTCACCTAAATTACTTCGGCTATCAAAAATCACCCCCAACTACACTTTACAGCAACAAACTAAGCCCAATCACTTTAAAATTACAAAAAAATGCTAAAAATCATAACAAACTATACCAGAATCACCTAAATTACTTCGGCTACCGTAAATCACCCCCAACTATCCCTTACCACAACAAACCAAACCATATCATCTTAAAATTACAAAAAAAGGTGTACAAATCATAACAAACTATGCCAGACTCACCTAAATTACTTCGGCTACTCTAAATCATCACCAACTAACCCTTACCACAACAAACTAAACCCGATCACTTTTAAATTACAAAAAAATGCTACTAACCATAGCAAACTATGCCAAACTCACCTAAATTACTTCGGCTATCAAAAATCATCCCCAACTACACTTTACAGCAACCAACTAAGCCCAATCACTTTAAAATTACAAAAAAATGCTAAAAATCATAACAAACTATACCAGAATAACCTAAATTACTTCGGCTACCGTAAATCACCCCCAACTATCCCTTACCACAACAAACCAAACCATATCATCTTAAAATTACAAAAAAAGGTGTACAAATCATAACAAACTATGCCAGACTCACCTAAATTACTTCGGCTTCTCTAAATCATCACCAACTAACCCTTACCACAACAAACTAAACCCAATCACTTTTAAATTACAAAGAAATGCTACTAACCATAGCAAACTATGCCAAACTCACCTAAATTACTTCGGCTATCAAAAATCACCCCCAACTACACTTTACAGCAACAAACTAAGCCCAATCACTTTAAAATTACAAAAAAATGATAAAAATCATAGAATCACCTAAATTACTTCGGCTACCGTAAATCACCCCCAACTATCCCTTACCACAACAAACCAAACCATATCATCTTAAAAATACAAAAAAAGGTGTACAAATCATAACAAACTATGCCAGACTCACCTAAATTACTTCGGCTACTCTAAATCATCACCAACTAACCCCTACCACAACAACCTAAACCCAATCACTTTTAAATTACAAAAAAATGCTACTAACCATAGCAAACTATGCCAAACTCACCTAAATTACTTCGGCTATCAAAAATCACCCCCAACTACACTTTACAGTAACAAACTAAGCCCAATCACTTTAAAATTTCAAAAAAATTCTAAAAATCATAACAAACTATACCAGAATCACCTAAATTACTTCGGCTACCGTAAATCACCCCCAACTATCCCTTACCACAACAAACCAAACCATATCATTTTAAAATTAAAAAAAAGGTCTACAAATCATAACAAACTATGCCAGACTCACCTAAATTACTTCGGCTATAAAAAAATCACCCCCAACTACACCTTACAGCAACAAACTAAGCCCAATCACTTTAAAATTACAAAAAAATGCTAAAAATCATAACAAACTATACCAGAATCACCTAAATTACTTCAGCTACCGTAAATCACCCCCAACTATCCCTTACCACAACAAACCAAACCATATCATTTTAAAATTACATAAAAAGGTGTACAAATCATAACAAACTATGCCAGACTCACCTAAATTACTTCGGCTACTCTAAATCATCACCAACTAACCCTTACCACAACAAACTAAACCCAATCACTTTTAAATTACAAAAAAATGCTACTAACCATAGCAAACTATGCCAAACTCACCTAAATTACTTCGGCTATCAAAAATCACCCCCAACTACACTTTACAGCAACAAACTAAGCCCAATCACTTTAAAATGACAAAAAAATGCTAAAAATCATAACAAACTATACCAGAACCACCTAAATTACTCCGGCTACCGTAAATCACCCCCAACTATCCCTTACCACAACAAACCAAACCATATCATCTTAAAATTACAAAAAAAGGTGTACAAATCATAACAAACTTTGCCAGACTCACCTAAATTACTTCGGCTACTCTAAATCATCACCAACTAACCCTTACCACAACAAACTAAACACAATCACTTTTAAATTACAAAAAAAATGCTTCTAACCATAGCAAACTATGCCAAACTCACCTAAATTACTTCGGCTATCAAAAATCACCCCCAACTACACTTTACAGCAACAAACTAAGCCTAATCACTTTAAAATTACAAAAAAATGCTAAAAATCAAAACAAACTATACCAGAATCACCTAAATTACTTCGGCTACCGTAAATCACCCCCAACTATCCCTTACCACAACAAACCAAACCATATCATCTTAAAATTACAAAAAAAGGTGTACAAATCATAACAAACTATGCCAGACTCACCTAAATTACTTCGGCTATAAAAAATCACACCCAACTACACTTTACAGCAACAAACTAAGCCCAATCACTTTAAAATTACAAAAAAATGCTAAAAATCATAACAAACTATACCAGAATCACCTAAATTACTTCGGCTACCGTAAATCACCCCCAACTATCCCTTACCACAACAAACCAAACCATATCATCTTAAAATTACAAAAAAAGGTGTACAAATCATAACAAACTATGCCAGACTCACCTAAATTACTTCGGCTACTCTAAATCATCACCAACTAACCCTTACCACAACAAGCTAAACCCAATCACTTTTAAATTACAAAGAAATGCTACTAACCATAACAAACTATGCCAGACTCACCTAAATTACTTCGGCTAATCTAAATCATCACCAACTAACCCTTACCACAACAAACTAAACCCAATCATTTTTAAATTACAAAAAAATGCTACTAACCATAGCAAACTATGCCAAACTCACCTAAATTACTTCGGCTAACAAAAATCACCCCCAACTACACTTTACAACAACAAACTAAGCCCAATCACTTTAAAATTACAAAAAAATGCTAAAAATCATAACAAACTATACCAGAATCACCTATATTACTTCGGCTACCGTAAATCACCCCCAACTATCCCTTACCACAACAAACCAAACCATATCATCTTAAAATTACAAAAAAAGGTGTACAAATCATAACAAACTATGCCAGACTCACCTAAATTACTTCGGCTACTCTAAATCATCACCAACTAACCCTTACCACAACAAACTAAACCCAATCACTTTTAAATTACAAAAAAATGCTACTAACCATAGCAAAGTATGCCAAACTCACCTAAATTACTTCGGCTATCAAAAATCACCCCAACTACACTTTACAGCAACAAACTAAGCCCAATCACTTTAAAATTAAAAAAAAATGCTAAAAATCATAACAAACTATACCAGAATCACCTAAATTACTTCGGCTACCGTAAATCACCCCCAACTATCCCTTACCACAACAAACCAAACCATATCATCTTAAAATTACAAAAAAAGGTGTACAAATCATAACAAACTATGCCAGACTCACCTAAATTACTTCGGCTACTCTAAATCATCACCAACTAACCCTTACCACAACAAACTAAACCCAATCACTTTTAAATTACAAAAAAATGCTGCTAACCATAGCAAACTATGCCAAACTCACCTAAATTACTTAGGTTATCAAAAATCACCCCAACTACACTTTACAGCAACAAACAAAGCCCAATCACTTTAAAATTACAAAAAAAAATGCTAAAAATCATAACAAACTATACCAGAATCACCTAAATTACTTCGGCTACCGTAAATTACCCCCAACTATCCCTTACCACAACAAACCAAACCTTATCATCTTAAAATTACAAAAAAAGGTGTACAAATCATAACAAACTATGCCAGACTCACCTAAATTACTTCGGCTACTCTAAATCATCACCAACTAACCCTTACCACAACAAACTAAACCCAATCACTTTTAAATTACAAAAAAATGCTGCTAACCATAGCAAACTATGCCAAACTCACCTAAATTACTTAGGTTATCAAAAATCACCCCAACTACACTTTACAGCAACAAACAAAGCCCAATCACTTTAAAATTACAAAAAAAAATGCTAAAAATCATAACAAACTATACCAGAATCACCTAAATTACTTCGGCTACCGTAAATCACCCCCAACTATCCCTTACCACAACAAACCAAACCATATCATCTTAAAATTACAAAAAAGGTGTACAAATCATAACAAACTATGCCAGACTCACCTAAATTACTTCGGCTATAAAAAATCACACCCAACTACACTCTACAGCAACAAACTATGCCCAATCACTTTAAAATTACAAAAAAATGCTAAAAATCATAACAAACTATACCAGAATCACCTAAATTACTTCGGCTACCGTAAATCACCCCCAACTATCCCTTACCACAACAAACCAAACCATATCATCTTAAAATTACAAAAAAATTTGTACAAATCATAACAAATTATGCCAGACTCACCTAAATTACTTCGGCTACTCTAAATCATCACCAACTAACCCTTACCACAACAAACTAAACCCAATCACTTTTAAATTACAAAAAAATGCTACTAATCATAGCAAACTATGCCAAACTCACCTAAATTACTTCGGCTATCAAAAATCACCCCCAACTACACTTTACAGCAACAAACTAAGCCCAATCAATTTAAAATTACAAAAAAATGCTAAAAATCATAACAAACTATACCAGAATCACCTAAATTACTTCGGCTACCGTAAATCACCCCCAACTATCCTTTACCACAACAAACCAAACCATATCATCTTAAAATTACAAAAAAAGGTGTACAAATCATAACAAACTATGCCAGACTCACCTAAATTACTTCGGCTACTCTAAATCATCACCAACTAACCCTTACCACAACAAACTAAACCCGATCACTTTTAAATTACAAAAAAATGCTACTAACCATAGCAAACTATGCCAAACTCACCTAAATTACTTCGGCTATCAAAAATCATCCCCAACTACACTTTACAGCAACCAACTAAGCCCAATCACTTTAAAATTACAAAAAAATGCTAAAAATCATAACAAACTATACCAGAATCACCTAAATTACTTCGGCTACCGTAAATCACCCCCAACTATCCCTTACCACAACAAACCAAACCATATCATCTTAAAATTACAAAAAAAGGTGTACAAATCATAACAAATTATGCCAGACTCACCTAAATTACTTCGGCTACTCTAAATCATCACCAACTAACCCTTACCACAACAAACTAAACCCAATCACTTTTAAATTACAAAAAAATGCTACTAACCATAGCAAACTATGCCAAACTCACCTAAATTACTTCGGCTATCAAAAATCACCCCCAACTACACTTTACAGCAACAAACTAAGCCCAATCACTTTAAAATTACAAAAAAATGCTAAAAATCATAACAAACTATACCAGAATCACCTAAATTACTTCGGCTACCGTAAATCACCCCCAACTATCCCTTACCACAACAAACCAAACCATATCATCTTAAAATTACAAAAAAAGGTGTACAAATCATAACAAACTATGCCAGACTCACCTAAATTACTTCGGCTACTCTAAATCATCACCAACTAACCCTTACCACAACAAACTAAACCCGATCACTTTTAAATTACAAAAAAATGCTACTAACCATAGCAAACTATGCCAAACTCACCTAAATTACTTCGGCTATCAAAAATCATCCCCAACTACACTTTACAGCAACCAACTAAGCCCAATCACTTTAAAATTACAAAAAAATGCTAAAAATCATAACAAACTATACCAAAATAACCTAAATTACTTCGGCTACCGTAAATCACCCCCAACTATCCCTTACCACAACAAACCAAACCATATCATCTTAAAATTACAAAAAAATTTGTACAAATCATAACAAACTATGCCAGACTCACCTAAATTACTTCGGCTTCTCTAAATCATCACCAACTAATCCTTACCACAACAAACTAAACCCAATCACTTTTAAATTACAAAGAAATGCTACTAACCATAGCAAACTATGCCAAACTCACCTAAATTACTTCGGCTATCAAAAATCACCCCCAACTACACTTTACAGCAACAAACTAAGCCCAATCACTTTAAAATTACAAAAAAATGATAAAAATCATAGAATCACCTAAATTACTTCGGCTACCGTAAATCACCCCCAACTATCCCTTACCACAACAAACCAAACCATATCATCTTAAAATTACAAAAAAAGGTGTACAAATCATAACAAACTATGCCAGACTCACCTAAATTACTTCGGCTACTCTAAATCATCACCAACTAACCCTTACCACAACAAACTAAACACAATCACTTTTAAATTACAAAAAAAATGCTACTAACCATAGCAAACTATGCCAAACTCACCTAAATTACTTCGGCTATCAAAAATCACCCCCAACTACACTTTACAGTAACAAAATAAGCCCAATCACTTTAAAATTTCAAAAAAATTCTAAAAATCATAACAAACTATACCAGAATCACCTAAATTACTTCGGCTACCGTAAATCACCCCCAACTATCTCTTACCACAACAAACCAAACCATATCATTTTAAAATTACAAAAAAGGTGTACAAATCATAACAAACTATGCCAGACTCACCTAAATTACTTCGGCTATAAAAAAATCACCCCCAACTACACCTTACAGCAACAAACTAAGCCCAATCACTTTAAAATTACAAAAAAATGCTAAAAATCATAACAAACTATACCAGAATCACCTAAATTACTTCGGCTACCGTAAATCACCCCCAACTATCCCTTACCACAACAAACCAAACCATATCATTTTAAAATTACATAAAAAGGTGTACAAATTATAACAAACTATGTTAGACTCACCTAAATTACTTCGGCTACTCTAAATCATCACCAACTAACCCTTACCACAACAAACTAAACCCAATCACTTTTAAATTACAAAAAAATGCTACTAACCATAGCAAACTATGCCAAACTCACCTAAATTACTTCGGCTATCAAAAATCTCCCCCAACTACACTTTACAGCAACAAACTAAGCCCAATCACTTTAAAATTTCAAAAAAATTCTAAAAATTATAACAAACTATACCAGAATCACCTAAATTACTCCGGCTACCGTAAATCACCCCCAACTATCCTTTACCACAACAAACCAAACCATATCATTTTAAAATTACAAAAAAAGGTGTACAAATCATAACAAACTATGCCAGACTCACCTAAATTACTTCGGCTATAAAAAATCACCCCCAACTACACCTTACAGCAACAAACTAAGCCCAATCACTTTAAAATTACAAAAAAATGCTAAAAATCATAACAAACTATACCAGAATCACCTAAATTACTTCGGCTACCGTAAATCACCCCCAACTATCCCTTACCACAACAAACCAAACCATATCATCTTAAAATTACAAAAAAAGGTGTACAAATCATAACAAACTATGCCAGACTCACCTAAATTACTTCGGCTACTCTAAATCATCACCAACTAACCCTTACCACAACAAGCTAAACCCAATCACTTTTAAATTACAAAGAAATGCTACTAACCATAACAAACTATGCCAGACTCACCTAAATTACTTCGGCTAATCTAAATCATCACCAACTAACCCTTACCACAACAAACTAAACCCAATCATTTTTAAATTACAAAAAAATGCTACTAACCATAGCAAACTATGCCAAACTCACCTAAATTACTTCGGCTAACAAAAATCACCCCCAACTACACTTTACAACAACAAACTAAGCCCAATCACTTTAAAATTACAAAAAAATGCTAAAAATCATAACAAACTATACCAGAATCACCTATATTACTTCGGCTACCGTAAATCACCCCCAACTATCCCTTACCACAACAAACCAAACCATATCATCTTAAAATTACAAAAAAAGGTGTACAAATCATAACAAACTATGCCAGACTCACCTAAATTACTTCGGCTACTCTAAATCATCACCAACTAACCCTTACCACAACAAACTAAACCCAATCACTTTTAAATTACAAAAAAATGCTACTAACCATAGCAAAGTATGCCAAACTCACCTAAATTACTTCGGCTATCAAAAATCACCCCAACTACACTTTACAGCAACAAACTAAGCCCAATCACTTTAAAATTAAAAAAAAATGCTAAAAATCATAACAAACTATACCAGAATCACCTAAATTACTTCGGCTACCGTAAATCACCCCCAACTATCCCTTACCACAACAAACCAAACCATATCATCTTAAAATTACAAAAAAAGGTGTACAAATCATAACAAACTATGCCAGACTCACCTAAATTACTTCGGCTACTCTAAATCATCACCAACTAACCCTTACCACAACAAACTAAACCCAATCACTTTTAAATTACAAAAAAATGCTGCTAACCATAGCAAACTATGCCAAACTCACCTAAATTACTTAGGTTATCAAAAATCACCCCAACTACACTTTACAGCAACAAACAAAGCCCAATCACTTTAAAATTACAAAAAAAAATGCTAAAAATCATAACAAACTATACCAGAATCACCTAAATTACTTCGGCTACCGTAAATTACCCCCAACTATCCCTTACCACAACAAACCAAACCTTATCATCTTAAAATTACAAAAAAAGGTGTACAAATCATAACAAGCTATGCCAGACTCACCTAAATTACTTCGGCTACTCTAAAACATCACCAACTAACCCTTACCACAACAAACTAAACCCAATCACTTTTAAATTACAAAAAAATGCTACTAACCATAGCAAACTATGCCAAACTCACTTAAATTACTTCGGCTATCAAAAATCACCCCCAACTACACTTTACAGCAACAAACTAAGCCCAATCACTTTAAAATTTCAAAAAAATTCTAAAAATCATAACAAACTATACCAGAATCACCTAAATTACTTCGGCTACCGTAAATCACCCCCAACTATCCCTTACCACAACAAACCAGACCATATCATTTTAAAATTACAAAAAAATTTGTACAAATCATAACAAACTATGCCAGACTCACCTAAATTACTTCGGCTATAAAAAATCACCCCCAACTACACCTTACAGCAACAAACTAAGCCCAATCACTTTAAAATTACAAAAAAATGCTAAAAATCATAACAAACTATACCAGAATCACCTAAATTACTTCGGCTACCGTAAATCACCCCCAACTATCCCTTACCACAACAAACCAAACCATATCATCTTAAAATTACAAAAAAGGTGTGCAAATCATAACAAACTATGCCAGACTCACCTAAATTACTTCGGCTATAAAAAATCACACCCAACTACACTCTACAGCAACAAACTAAGCCCAATCACTTTAAAATTACAAAAAAATGCTAAAAATCATAACAAACTATACCAGAATCACCTAAATTACTTCGGCTACCGTAAATCACCCTCAACTATCCCTTACCACAACAAACCAAACCATATCATCTTAAAATTACAAAAAAATTTGTACAAATCATAACAAATTATGCCAGACTCACCTAAATTACTTCGGCTACTCTAAATCATCACCAACTAACCCTTACCACAACAAACTAAACCCAATCACTTTTAAATTACAAAAAAATGCTACTAATCATAGCAAACTATGCCAAACTCACCTAAATTACTTCGGCTATCAAAAATCACCCCCAACTACACTTTACAGCAACAAACTAAGCCCAATCAATTTAAAATTACAAAAAAATGCTAAAAATCATAACAAACTATACCAGAATCACCTAAATTACTTCGGCTACCGTAAATCACCCCCAACTATCCTTTACCACAACAAACCAAACCATATCATCTTAAAATTACAAAAAAAGGTGTACAAATCATAACAAACTATGCCAGACTCACCTAAATTACTTCGGCTACTCTAAATCATCACCAACTAACCCTTACCACAACAAACTAAACCCGATCACTTTTAAATTACAAAAAAATGCTACTAACCATAGCAAACTACGCCAAACTCACCTAAATTACTTCGGCTATCAAAAATCATCCCCAACTACACTTTACAGCAACCAACTAAGCCCAATCACTTTAAAATTACAAAAAAATGCTAAAAATCATAACAAACTATACCAGAATCACCTAAATTACTTCGGCTACCGTAAATCACCCCCAACTATCCCTTACCACAACAAACCAAACCATATCATCTTAAAATTACAAAAAAAGGTGTACAAATCATAACAAATTATGCCAGACTCACCTAAATTACTTCGGCTACTCTAAATCATCACCAACTAACCCTTACCACAACAAACTAAACCCAATCACTTTTAAATTACAAAAAAATGCTACTAACCATAGCAAACTATGCCAAACTCACCTAAATTACTTCGGCTATCAAAAATCACCCCCAACTACACTTTACAGCAACAAACTAAGCCCAATCACTTTAAAATTACAAAAAAATGCTAAAAATCATAACAAACTATACCAGAATCACCTAAATTACTTCGGCTACCGTAAATCACCCCCAACTATCCCTTACCACAACAAACCAAACCATATCATCTTAAAATTACAAAAAAAGGTGTACAAATCATAACAAACTATGCCAGACTCACCTAAATTACTTCGGCTACTCTAAATCATCACCAACTAACCCTTACCACAACAAACTAAACCCGATCACTTTTAAATTACAAAAAAATGCTACTGACCATAGCAAACTATGCCAAACTCACCTAAATTACTTCGGCTATCAAAAATCATCCCCAACTACACTTTACAGCAACCAACTAAGCCCAATCACTTTAAAATTACAAAAAAATGCTAAAAATCATAACAAACTATACCAAAATAACCTAAATTACTTCGGCTACCGTAAATCACCCCCAACTATCCCTTACCACAACAAACCAAACCATATCATCTTAAAATTACAAAAAAATTTGTACAAATCATAACAAACTATGCCAGACTCACCTAAATTACTTCGGCTTCTCTAAATCATCACCAACTAATCCTTACCACAACAAACTAAACCCAATCACTTTTAAATTACAAAGAAATGCTACTAACCATAGCAAACTATGCCAAACTCACCTAAATTACTTCGGCTATCAAAAATCACCCCCAACTACACTTTACAGCAACAAACTAAGCCCAATCACTTTAAAATTACAAAAAAATGATAAAAATCATAGAATCACCTAAATTACTTCGGCTACCGTAAATCACCCCCAACTATCCCTTACCACAACAAACCAAACCATATCATCTTAAAATTACAAAAAAAGGTGTACAAATCATAACAAACTATGCCAGACTCACCTAAATTACTTCGGCTACTCTAAATCATCACCAACTAACCCTTACCACAACAAACTAAACACAATCACTTTTAAATTACAAAAAAAATGCTACTAACCATAGCAAACTATGCCAAACTCACCTAAATTACTTCGGCTATCAAAAATCACCCCCAACTACACTTTACAGTAACAAACTAAGCCCAATCACTTTAAAATTTCAAAAAAATTCTAAAAATCATAACAAACTATACCAGAATCACCTAAATTACTTCGGCTACCGTAAATCACCCCCAACTATCCCTTACCACAACAAACCAAACCATATCATTTTAAAATTACAAAAAAGGTGTACAAATCATAACAAACTATGCCAGACTCACCTAAATTACTTCGGCTATAAAAAAATCACCCCCAACTACACCTTACAGCAACAAACTAAGCCCAATCACTTTAAAATTACAAAAAAATGCTAAAAATCATAACAAACTATACCAGAATCACCTAAATTACTTCGGCTACCGTAAATCACCCCCAACTATCCCTTACCACAACAAACCAAACCATATCATTTTAAAATTACATAAAAAGGTGTACAAATTATAACAAACTATGTTAGACTCACCTAAATTACTTCGGCTACTCTAAATCATCACCAACTAACCCTTACCACAACAAACTAAACCCAATCACTTTTAAATTACAAAAAAATGCTACTAACCATAGCAAACTATGCCAAACTCACCTAAATTACTTCGGCTATCAAAAATCTCCCCCAACTACACTTTACAGCAACAAACTAAGCCCAATCACTTTAAAATTTCAAAAAAATTCTAAAAATTATAACAAACTATACCAGAATCACCTAAATTACTCCGGCTACCGTAAATCACCCCCAACTATCCTTTACCACAACAAACCAAACCATATCATTTTAAAATTACAAAAAAAGGTGTACAAATCATAACAAACTATGCCAGACTCACCTAAATTACTTCGGCTATAAAAAATCACCCCCAACTACACCTTACAGCAACAAACTAAGCCCAATCACTTTAAAATTACAAAAAAATGCTAAAAATCATAACAAACTATACCAGAATCACCTAAATTACTTCGTCTACCGTAAATCACCCCCAACTATCCCTTACCACAACAAACCAAACCATATCATCTTAAAATTACAAAAAAAGGTGTACAAATCATAACAAACTATGCCAGACTCACCTAAATTACTTCGGCTACTCTAAATCATCACCAACTAACCCTTACCACAACAAACTAAACCCAATCACTTTTAAATTACAAAAAAATGCTACTAACCATAGCAAACTATGCCAAACTCACCTAAATTACTTCGGCTATCAAAAATCTCCCCCAACTACACTTTACAGCAACAAACTAAGCCCAATCACTTTAAAATTTCAAAAAAATTCTAAAAATTATAACAAACTATACCAGAATCACCTAAATTACTTCGGCTACCGTAAATCACCCCCAACTATCCTTTACCACAACAAACCAAACCATATCATTTTAAAATTACAAAAAAAGGTGTACAAATCATAACAAACTATGCCAGACTCACCTAAATTACTTCGGCTATCAAAAATCACCCCCAACTACACTTTACAGCAACAAACTAAGCCCAATCACTTTAAAATTACAAAAAAATGATAAAAATCATAGAATCACCTAAATTACTTCGGCTACCGTAAATCACCCCCAACTATCCCTTACCACAACAAACCAAACCATATCATCTTAAAATTACAAAAAAAGGTGTACAAATCATAACAAACTATGCCAGACTCACCTAAATTACTTCGGCTACTCTAAATCATCACCAACTAACCCTTACCACAACAAACTAAACACAATCACTTTTAAATTACAAAAAAAATGCTACTAACCATAGCAAACTATGCCAAACTCACCTAAATTACTTCGGCTATCAAAAATCACCCCCAACTACACTTTACAGTAACAAACTAAGCCCAATCACTTTAAAATTTCAAAAAAATTTTAAAAATCATAACAAACTATACCAGAATCACCTAAATTACTTCGGCTACCGTAAATCACCCCCAACTATCCCTTACCACAACAAACCAAACCATATCATTTTAAAATTACAAAAAAGGTGTACAAATCATAACAAACTATGCCAGACTCACCTAAATTACTTCGGCTATAAAAAAATCACCCCCAACTACACCTTACAGCAACAAACTAAGCCCAATCACTTTAAAATTACAAAAAAATGCTAAAAATCATAACAAACTATACCAGAATCACCTAAATTACTTCGGCTACCGTAAATCACCCCCAACTATCCCTTACCACAACAAACCAAACCATATCATTTTAAAATTACATAAAAAGGTGTACAAATTATAACAAACTATGTTAGACTCACCTAAATTACTTCGGCTACTCTAAATCATCACCAACTAACCCTTACCACAACAAACTAAACCCAATCACTTTTAAATTACAAAAAAATGCTACTAACCATAGCAAACTATGCCAAACTCACCTAAATTACTTCGGCTATCAAAAATCTCCCCCAACTACACTTTACAGCAACAAACTAAGCCCAATCACTTTAAAATTTCAAAAAAATTCTAAAAATTATAACAAACTATACCAGAATCACCTAAATTACTCCGGCTACCGTAAATCACCCCCAACTATCCTTTACCACAACAAACCAAACCATATCATTTTAAAATTACAAAAAAAGGTGTACAAATCATAACAAACTATGCCAGACTCACCTAAATTACTTCGGCTATAAAAAATCACCCCCAACTACACCTTACAGCAACAAACTAAGCCCAATCACTTTAAAATTACAAAAAAATGCTAAAAATCATAACAAACTATACCAGAATCACCTAAATTACTTCGTCTACCGTAAATCACCCCCAACTATCCCTTACCACAACAAACCAAACCATATCATCTTAAAATTACAAAAAAAGGTGTACAAATCATAACAAACTATGCCAGACTCACCTAAATTACTTCGGCTACTCTAAATCATCACCAACTAACCCTTACCACAACAAACTAAACCCAATCACTTTTAAATTACAAAAAAATGCTACTAACCATAGCAAACTATGCCAAACTCACCTAAATTACTTCGGCTATCAAAAATCTCCCCCAACTACACTTTACAGCAACAAACTAAGCCCAATCACTTTAAAATTTCAAAAAAATTCTAAAAATTATAACAAACTATACCAGAATCACCTAAATTACTTCGGCTACCGTAAATCACCCCCAACTATCCTTTACCACAACAAACCAAACCATATCATTTTAAAATTACAAAAAAGGTGTACAAATCATAACAAACTATGCCAGACTCACCTAAATTACTTCGGCTATAAAAAATCACACCCAACTACACTCTACAGCAACAAACTAAGCCCAATCATTTTAAAATTACAAAAAAATGCTAAAAATCATAACAAACTATACCAGAATCACCTAAATTACTTCGGCTACCGTAAATCACCCCCAACTATCCCTTACCACAACAAACCAAACCATATCATCTTAAAATTACAAAAAAAGGTGTACAAATCATAACAAACTATGCCAGACTCACCTAAATTACTTCGGCTACTCTAAATCATCACCAACTACACTTTACAGCAACAAACTAAGCCCAATCACTTTAAAATTACAAAAAAATGATAAAAATCATAGAATCACCTAAATTACTTCGGCTACCGTAAATCACCCCCAACTATCCCTTACCACAACAAACCAAACCATATCATCTTAAAAATACAAAAAAGGTGTACAAATCATAACAAACTATGCCAGACTCACCTAAATTACTTCGGCTACTCTAAATCATCACCAACTAACCCTTACCACAACAACCTAAACCCAATCACTTTTAAATTACAAAAAAATGCTACTAACCATAGCAAACTATGCCAAACTCACCTAAATTACTTCGGCTATCAAAAATCACCCCCAACTACACTTTACAGTAACAAACTAAGCCCAATCACTTTAAAATTTCAAAAAAATTCTAAAAATCATAACAAACTATACCAGAATCACCTAAATTACTTCGGCTACCGTAAATCACCCCCAACTATCCCTTACCACAACAAACCAAACCATATCATCTTAAAATTACAAAAAAAGGTGTACAAATCATAACAAACTATGCCAGACTCACCTAAATTACTTCGGCTACTCTAAATCATCACCAACTAACCCTTACCACAACAAACTAAACCCAATCACTTTTAAATTACAAAAAAATGCTGCTAACCATAGCAAACTATGCCAAACTCACCTAAATTACTTCGGCTATCAAAAATCACCCCAACTACACTTTACAGCAACAAACAAAGCCCAATCACTTTAAAATTACAAAAAAAATGCTAAAAATCATAACAAACTATACCAGAATCACCTAAATTACTTCGGCTACCGTAAATTACCCCCAACTATCCCTTACCACAACAAACCAAACCTTATCATCTTAAAATTACAAAAAAAGGTGTACAAATCATAACAAACTATGCCAGACTCACCTAAATTACTTCGGCTACTCTAAATCATCACCAACTAACCCTTACCACAACAAACTAAACCCAATCGCTTTTAAATTACAAAAAAATGCTACTAACCATAGCAAACTATGCCAAACTCACTTAAATTACTTCGGCTATCAAAAATCACCCCCAACTACACTTTACAGCAACAAACTAAGCCCAATCACTTTAAAATTACAAAAAAATGCTAAAAATCATAACAAACTATACCAGAATCACCTAAATTACTTCGGCTACCGTAAATCACCCCCAACTATCCCTTACCACAACAAACCAAACCATATCATCTTAAAATTACAAAAAAAGGTGTACAAATCATAACAAATTATGCCAAACTCACCTAAATTACTTCGGCTACTCTAAATCATCACCAACTAACCCTTACCACAACAAACTAAACCCAATCACTTTTAAATTACAAAAAAATGCTACTAACCATAGCAAACTATGCCAAACTCACCTAAATTACTTCGGCTATCAAAAATCACCCCCAACTACACTTTACAGCAACAAACTAAGCCCAATCACTTTAAAATTACAAAAAAATGCTAAAAATCATAACAAACTATACCAGAATCACCTAAATTACTTCGGCTACCGTAAATCACCCCCAACTATCCCTTACCACAACAAACCAAACCATATCATCTTAAAATTACAAAAAAAGGTGTACAAATCATAACAAACTATGCCAGACTCACCTAAATTACTTCGGCTACTCTAAATCATCACCAACTAACCCTTACCACAACAAACTAAACCCGATCACTTTTAAATTACAAAAAAATGCTACTAACCATAGCAAACTATGCCAAACTCACCTAAATTACTTCGGCTATCAAAAATCATCCCCAACTACACTTTACAGCAACCAACTAAGCCCAATCACTTTAAAATTACAAAAAAATGCTAAAAATCATAACAAACTATACCAGAATAACCTAAATTACTTCGGCTACCGTAAATCACCCCCAACTATCCCTTACCACAACAAACCAAACCATATCATCTTAAAATTACAAAAAAAGGTGTACAAATCATAACAAACTATGCCAGACTCACCTAAATTACTTCGGCTTCTCTAAATCATCACCAACTAACCCTTACCACAACAAACTAAACCCAATCACTTTTAAATTACAAAGAAATGCTACTAACCATAGCAAACTATGCCAAACTCACCTAAATTACTTCGGCTATCAAAAATCACCCCCAACTACACTTTACAGCAACAAACTAAGCCCAATCACTTTAAAATTACAAAAAAATGATAAAAATCATAGAATCACCTAAATTACTTCGGCTACCGTAAATCACCCCCAACTATCCCTTACCACAAGAAACCAAACCATATCATCTTAAAAATACAAAAAAAGGTGTACAAATCATAACAAACTATGCCAGACTCACCTAAATTACTTCGGCTACTCTAAATCATCACCAACTAACCCCTACCACAACAACCTAAACCCAATCACTTTTAAATTACAAAAAAATGCTACTAACCATAGCAAACTATGCCAAACTCACCTAAATTACTTCGGCTATCAAAAATCACCCCCAACTACACTTTACAGTAACAAACTAAGCCCAATCACTTTAAAATTTCAAAAAAATTCTAAAAATCATAACAAACTATACCAGAATCACCTAAATTACTTCGGCTACCGTAAATCACCCCCAACTATCCCTTACCACAACAAACCAAACCATATCATTTTAAAATTACAAAAAAAGGTCTACAAATCATAACAAACTATACCAGACTCACCTAAATTACTTCGGCTATAAAAAAATCACCCCCAACTACACCTTACAGCAACAAACTAAGCCCAATCACTTTAAAATTACAAAAAAATGCTAAAAATCATAACAAACTATACCAGAATCACCTAAATTACTTCGGCTACCGTAAATCACCCCCAACTATCCCTTACCACAACAAACCAAACCATATCATTTTAAAATTACATAAAAAGGTGTACAAATCATAACAAACTATGCCAGACTCACCTAAATTACTTCGGCTACTCTAAATCATCACCAACTAACCCTTACCACAACAAACTAAACCCAATCACTTTTAAATTACAAAAAAATGCTACTAACCATAGCAAACTATGCCAAACTCACCTAAATTACTTCGGCTATCAAAAATCACCCCCAACTACACTTTACAGCAACAAACTAAGCCCAATCACTTTAAAATGACAAAAAAATGCTAAAAATCATAACAAACTATACCAGAACCACCTAAATTACTCCGGCTACCGTAAATCACCCCCAACTATCCCTTACCACAACAAACCAAACCATATCATCTTAAAATTACAAAAAAAGGTGTACAAATCATAACAAACTTTGCCAGACTCACCTAAATTACTTCGGCTACTCTAAATCATCACCAACTAACCCTTACCACAACAAACTAAACACAATCACTTTTAAATTACAAAAAAAATGCTTCTAACCATAGCAAACTATGCCAAACTCACCTAAATTACTTCGGCTATCAAAAATCACCCCCAACTACACTTTACAGCAACAAACTAAGCCTAATCACTTTAAAATTACAAAAAAATGCTAAAAATCATAACAAACTATACCAGAATCACCTAAATTACTTCGGCTACCGTAAATCACCCCCAACTATCCCTTACCACAACAAACCAAACCATATCATCTTAAAATTACAAAAAAAGGTGTACAAATCATAACAAACTATGCCAGACTCACCTAAATTACTTCGGCTATAAAAAATCACACCCAACTACACTTTACAGCAACAAACTAAGCCCAATCACTTTAAAATTACAAAAAAATGCTAAAAATCATAACAAACTATACCAGAATCACCTAAATTACTTCGGCTACCGTAAATCACCCCCAACTATCCCTTACCACAACAAACCAAACCATATCATCTTAAAATTACAAAAAAAGGAGTACAAATCATCACAAACTATGCCAGACTCACCTAAATTACTTCGGCTACTCTAAATCATCACCAACTAACCCTTACCACAACAAACTAAACCCAATCACTTTTAAATTACAAAAAAATGATACTAACCATAGCAAACTATGCCAAACTCACCTAAATTACTTCGGCTATCAAAAATCTCCCCCAACTACACTTTACAGCAACAAACTAAGCCCAATCACTTTAAAATTTCAAAAAAATTCTAAAAATTATAACAAACTATACCAGAATCACCTAAATTACTTCGGCTACCGTAAATCACCCCCAACTATCCTTTACCACAACAAACCAAACCATATCATTTTAAAATTACAAAAAAAGGTGTACAAATCATAACAAACTATGCCAGACTCACCTAAATTACTTCGGCTATAAAAAATCACCCCCAACTACACCTTACAGCAACAAACTAAGCCCAATCACTTTAAAATTACAAAAAAATGCTAAAAGTCATAACAAACTATACCAGAATCACCTAAATTACTTCGTCTACCGTAAATCACCCCCAACTATCCCTTACCACAACAAACCAAACCATATCATCTTAAAATTACAAAAAAAGGTGTACAAATCATAACAAACTATGCCAGACTCACCTAAATTACTTCGGCTATAAAAAATCACACCCAACTACACTCTACAGCAACAAAATAAGCCCAATCATTTTAAAATTACAAAAAAATGCTAAAAATCATAACAAACTATACCAGAATCACCTAAATTACTTCGGCTACCGTAAATCACCCCCAAATATCCCTTACCACAACAAACCAAACCATATCATCTTAAAATTACAAAAAAAGGTGTACAAATCATAACAAACTATGCCAGACTCACCTAAATTACTTCGGCTACTCTAAATCATCACCAACTAACCCTTACCACAACAAACTAAACCCAATCACTTTTAAATTACAAAAAAATGCTACTAACCATAGCAAACTATGCCAAACTCACCTAAATTACTTCGGCTATCAAAAATCATCCCCAACTACACTTTACAGCAACCAACTAAGCCCAATCACTTTAAAATTACAAAAAAATGCTAAAAATCATAACAAACTATACCAGAATAACCTAAATTACTTCGGCTACCGTAAATCACCCCCAACTATCCCTTACCACAACAAACCAAACCATATCATCTTAAAATTACAAAAAAAGGTGTACAAATCATAACAAACTATGCCAGACTCACCTAAATTACTTCGGCTTCTCTAAATCATCACCAACTAACCCTTACCACAACAAACTAAACCCAATCACTTTTAAATTACAAAGAAATGCTACTAACCATAGCAAACTATGCCAAACTCACCTAAATTACTTCGGCTATCAAAAATCACCCCCAACTACACTTTACAGCAACAAACTAAGCCCAATCACTTTAAAATTACAAAAAAATGATAAAAATCATAGAATCACCTAAATTACTTCGGCTACCGTAAATCACCCCCAACTATCCCTTACCACAAGAAACCAAACCATATCATCTTAAAATTACAAAAAAAGGTGTACAAATCATAACAAACTATGTCAGACTCACCTAAATTACTTCGGCTACTCTAAATCATCACCAACTAACCCTTACCACAACAAACTAAACCCAATCACTTTTAAATTACAAAAAAATGCTACTAACCATAGCAAGCTATGCCAAACACACCTAAATTACTTCGGGTATCAAAAATCACCCCCAACTACACTTTACAGCAACAAACTAAGCCCAATCACTTTAAAATTACAAAAAAATGCTAAAAATCATAACAAACTATACCAGAAACACCTAAATTACTTCGGCTACCGTAAATCACCCCCAACTATCCCTTACCACAACAAACCAAACCATATCATCTTAAAATTACAAAAAAAGGTGTACAAATCATAACAAACTTTGCCAAACTCACCTAAATTACTTCGGCTAATCTAAATCATCACCAACTAACCCTTACCACAACAAACTAAACCCATTCACTTTTAAATTACAAAAAAATGCTACTAACTATAGCAAACTATGCCAAACTCACCTAAATTACTTCGGCTATCAAAAATCACCCCCAACTACACTTTACAGCAACAAACTAAGCCCAATCACTTTAAAATTACAAAAAAATGTTAAAAATCATAACAAACTATACCAGAATCACCTATATTACTTCGGTTACCGTAAATCACCTCAAACTATCCCTTACCAAAACAAACCAAACCATATCATCTTAAAATTACAAAAAAAGGTGTACAAATCATAACAAACTATGCCAGATTCACCTAAATTACTTCGGCTACTCTAAATCATCACCAACTAACCCTTACCACAACAAACTAAACCCAATCACTTTTAAATTACAAAAAAATGGTACTAACCATAGCAAACTATGCCAAACTCACCTAAATTACTTCGGCTATCAAAAATCACCCCCAACTACACTTTAGAGCAACAAACTAAGCCCAATCACTTTAAAATTTCAAAAAAATGCTAAAAATCATAACAAACTATACCAGAATCACCTAAATTACTTCGGCTTCCGTAAATCACCCCCAACTATCCCTTACCACAACAAACCAAACCATATCATTTTAAAATTACAAAAAAAGGTGTACAAATCATAACAAACTAGGCCAGACTCACCTAAATTACTTCGGCTATAAAAAATCACCCCCAACTACACTTTACAGCAACAAACTAAGCCCAATCACTTTAAAATTACAAAAAAATGCTAAAAATCATAACAAACTATACCAGAATCACCTAAATTACTTCGGCTACCGTAAATCACCCCCAAATATCCCTTACCACAACAAACCAAACCATATCATCTTAAAATTACAAAAAAAGGTGTACAAATCATAACAAACTATGCCAGACTCACCTAAATTACTTCGGCTACCCTAAATCATCACCAACTAACCCTTACCACAACAAACTAAACCCAATCACTTTTAAATTACAAAAAAATGCTACTAACCATAGCAAACTATGCCAAACTCACCTAAATTACTTCGGCTATCAAAAATCACCCCCAACTACACTTTACAGCAACAAACTAAGCCCAAACAATTTAAAATTACAAAAAATTGCTAAAAATCATAACAAACTATACCAGAATCACATAAATTACTTCGGCTACCGTAAATAACCCCCAACTATCCCTTACCACAACAAACCAAACCATATCATCTTAAAATTACAAAAAAGGTCTACAAATCATAACAAACTATGCCAGACTCACCTAAATTACTTCGGCTACTCTAAATCATCACCAACTAACCCTTACCACAACAGACTAAACACAATCACTTTTAAATTACAAAAAAAATGCTACTAACCATAGCAAACTATGCCAAATTCACCTAAATTACTTCGGCTATCAAAAATCACCCCCCACTACACTTTACAGCAGCAAACTAAGCCCAATCACTTTAAAATTACAAAAAAATGCTAAAAATCATAATAAACTATTCCAGAATCACCTAAATTACTTCGGCTACCGTAAATCACCCCCAACTGTCTGATACCATAACAAACCAAACCATATCATCTTAAAATTACAAAAAAAGTGTACAAATCATAACAAACTATGCCAGACTCACCTAAATTACTTCGGCTACTCTAAATCATCACCAACTAACCCTTACCACAACAAACTAAACCCAATCACTTTTAAATTACAAAAAAATGCTAGTAACCATAGCAAACTATGCCAAACTCACCTAAATTACTTCGGCTATCAAAAATCACCCCAACTACACTTTACAGCAACAACCTAAGAGCAATCACTTTAAAATTACAAAAAAATGCTAAAAATCATAACAAACTATACCAGAATCACCTAAATTACTTCGGCTACCGTAAATTACCCCCAACTATCCCTTACCACAACAAACCAAACCATATCATCTTAAAATTACAAAAAAAGGTGTACAAATCATAACAAACTATGCCAGACTCACCTAAATTACTTCGGCTACTCTAAAGCATCACCAACTAACCCTTACCACAACAAACTAAACCCAATCACTTTTAAATTACAAAAAAATGCTACTAACCATAGGAAACTATGCCAAACTCACCTAAATTACTTCGGCTATCAAAAATCACCCCCAACTACACTTTACAGCAACAAACTAAGCCCAATCATTTTAAAATTACAAAAAAATGCTAAAAATCATAACAAACTATACCAGAATCACCTAAATTACTTCGGCTACCGTAAATCACCCCCAACTATCCCTTACCACAACAAACCAAACCATATTATCTTAAAATTACAAAAAAAGTTGTACAAATCATAACAAACTAGGCCAGACTCACCTAAATTACTTCGGCTACTCTAAATCATCACCACCTATCCCTTACCACAACAAACTAAACCCAATCACTTTTAAATTACAAAAAAATGCTACTAACCATAGCAAACTATGCCAAAAATACCTAAATTACTTCGGCTATCAAAAATCACCCCCAACTACACTTTACAGCAACAAACTAAGCCCAATCACTTTAAAATTACAAAAAAATGCTAAAAATCATAACAAACTATACCAGAAACACCTAAATTACTTCGGCTACCGTAAATCACCCCCAACTATCCCTTACCACAACAAACCAAACCATATCATCTTAAAATTACAAAAAAAGGTGTACAAATCATAACAAACTTTGCCAAACTCACCTAAATTACTTCGGCTAATCTAAATCATCACCAACTAACCCTTACCACAACAAACTAAACCCAATCACTTTTAAATTACAAAAAAATGCTACTAACCATAGCAAACTATGCCAAACTCACCTAAATTACTTCGGCTATCAAAAATCACCCCCAACTACACTTTACAGCAACAAACTAAGCCCAATCACTTTAAAATTACAAAAAAATGCTAAAAATCATAACAAACTATACCAGAATCACCTATATTACTTCGGTTACCGTAAATCACCTCAAACTATCCCTTACCAAAACAAACCAAACCATATCATCTTAAAATTACAAAAAAAGGTCTACAAATCATAACAAACTATGCCAGACTCACCTAAATTACTTCGGCTACTCTAAATCATCACCAACTAACCCTTACCACAACAAACTAAACCCAATCACTTTTAAATTACAAAAAAATGCTACTAACCATAGCAAACTATGCCAAACTCACCTAAATTACTTCGGCTATCAAAAATCACCCCCAACTACACTTTACAGCAACAAACTAAGCCCAAACAATTTCAAATTACAAAAAAATGCTAAAAATCATAACAAACTATACCAGAATCACCTAAATTACTTCGGCTACCGTAAATCACCCCCAACTATCCCTTACCACAACAAACCAAACCATATCATCTTAAAATTACAAAAAAAGGTGTACAAATCATAACAAATTATGCCAAACTCACCTAAATTACTTCGGCTACTCTAAATCATCACCAACTAACCCTTACCACAACAAACTAAACCCAATCACTTTTAAATTACAAAAAAATGCTACTAACCATAGCAAACTATGCCAAACTCACCTAAATTACTTCGGCTATCAAAAATCACCCCCAACTACACTTTACAGCAACAAACTAAGCCCAATCACTTTAAAATTACAAAAAAATGCTAAAAATCATAACAAACTATACCAGAATCACCTAAATTACTTCGGCTACCGTAAATCACCCCCAACTATCCCTTACCACAACAAACCAAACCATATCATCTTAAAATTACAAAAAAAGGTGTACAAATCATAACAAACTATGCCAGACTCACCTAAATTACTTCGGCTACTCTAAATCATCACCAACTAACCCTTACCACAACAAACTAAACCCGATCACTTTTAAATTACAAAAAAATGCTACTAACCATAGCAAACTATGCCAAACTCACCTAAATTACTTCGGCTATCAAAAATCATCCCCAACTACACTTTACAGCAACCAACTAAGCCCAATCACTTTAAAATTACAAAAAAATGCTAAAAATCATAACAAACTATACCAGAATAACCTAAATTACTTCGGCTACCGTAAATCACCCCCAACTATCCCTTACCACAACAAACCAAACCATATCATCTTAAAATTACAAAAAAAGGTGTACAAATCATAACAAACTATGCCAGACTCACCTAAATTACTTCGGCTTCTCTAAATCATCACCAACTAACCCTTACCACAACAAACTAAACCCAATCACTTTTAAATTACAAAGAAATGCTACTAACCATAGCAAACTATGCCAAACTCACCTAAATTACTTCGGCTATCAAAAATCACCCCCAACTACACTTTACAGCAACAAACTAAGCCCAATCACTTTAAAATTACAAAAAAATGATAAAAATCATAGAATCACCTAAATTACTTCGGCTACCGTAAATCACCCCCAACTATCCCTTACCACAACAAACCGAACCATATCATCTTAAAAATACAAAAAAAGGTGTACAAATCATAACAAACTATGCCAGACTCACCTAAATTACTTCGGCTACTCTAAATCATCACCAACTAACCCCTACCACAACAACCTAAACCCAATCACTTTTAAATTACAAAAAAATGCTACTAACCATAGCAAACTATGCCAAACTCACCTAAATTACTTCGGCTATCAAAAATCACCCCCAACTACACTTTACAGTAACAAACTAAGCCCAATCACTTTAAAATTTCAAAAAAATTCTAAAAATCATAACAAACTATACCAGAATCACCTAAATTACTTCGGCTACCGTAAATCACCCCCAACTATCCCTTACCACAACAAACCAAACCATATCATTTTAAAATTACAAAAAAAGGTCTACAAATCATAACAAACTATACCAGACTCACCTAAATTACTTCGGCTATAAAAAAATCACCCCCAACTACACCTTACAGCAACAAACTAAGCCCAATCACTTTAAAATTACAAAAAAATGCTAAAAATCATAACAAACTATACCAGAATCACCTAAATTACTTCGGCTACCGTAAATCACCCCCAACTATCCCTTACCACAACAAACCAAACCATATCATTTTAAAATTACATAAAAAGGTGTACAAATCATAACAAACTATGCCAGACTCACCTAAATTACTTCGGCTACTCTAAATCATCACCAACTAACCCTTACCACAACAAACTAAACCCAATCACTTTTAAATTACAAAAAAATGCTACTAACCATAGCAAACTATGCCAAACTCACCTAAATTACTTCGGCTATCAAAAATCACCCCCAACTACACTTTACAGCAACAAACTAAGCCCAATCACTTTAAAATGACAAAAAAATGCTAAAAATCATAACAAACTATACCAGAACCACCTAAATTACTCCGGCTACCGTAAATCACCCCCAACTATCCCTTACCACAACAAACCAAACCATATCATCTTAAAATTACAAAAAAAGGTGTACAAATCATAACAAACTTTGCCAGACTCACCTAAATTACTTCGGCTACTCTAAATCATCACCAACTAACCCTTACCACAACAAACTAAACACAATCACTTTTAAATTACAAAAAAAATGCTTCTAACCATAGCAAACTATGCCAAACTCACCTAAATTACTTCGGCTATCAAAAATCACCCCCAACTACACTTTACAGCAACAAACTAAGCCTAATCACTTTAAAATTACAAAAAAATGCTAAAAATCATAACAAACTATACCAGAATCACCTAAATTACTTCGGCTACCGTAAATCACCCCCAACTATCCCTTACCACAACAAACCAAACCATATCATCTTAAAATTACAAAAAAAGGTGTACAAATCATAACAAACTATGCCAGACTCACCTAAATTACTTCGGCTATAAAAAATCACACCCAACTACACTTTACAGCAACAAACTAAGCCCAATCACTTTAAAATTACAAAAAAATGCTAAAAATCATAACAAACTATACCAGAATCACCTAAATTACTTCGGCTACCGTAAATCACCCCCAACTATCCCTTACCACAACAAACCAAACCATATCATCTTAAAATTACAAAAAAAGGAGTACAAATCATAACAAACTATGCCAGACTCACCTAAATTACTTCGGCTACTCTAAATCATCACCAACTAACCCTTACCACAACAAACTAAACCCAATCACTTTTAAATTACAAAAAAATGATACTAACCATAGCAAACTATGCCAAACTCACCTAAATTACTTCGGCTATCAAAAATCTCCCCCAACTACACTTTACAGCAACAAACTAAGCCCAATCACTTTAAAATTTCAAAAAAATTCTAAAAATTATAACAAACTATACCAGAATCACCTAAATTACTTCGGCTACCGTAAATCACCCCCAACTATCCTTTACCACAACAAACCAAACCATATCATTTTAAAATTACAAAAAAAGGTGTACAAATCATAACAAACTATGCCAGACTCACCTAAATTACTTCGGCTATAAAAAATCACCCCCAACTACACCTTACAGCAACAAACTAAGCCCAATCACTTTAAAATTACAAAAAAATGCTAAAAGTCATAACAAACTATACCAGAATCACCTAAATTACTTCGTCTACCGTAAATCACCCCCAACTATCCCTTACCACAACAAACCAAACCATATCATCTTAAAATTACAAAAAAAGGTGTACAAATCATAACAAACTATGCCAGACTCACCTAAATTACTTCGGCTATAAAAAATCACACCCAACTACACTCTACAGCAACAAAATAAGCCCAATCATTTTAAAATTACAAAAAAATGCTAAAAATCATAACAAACTATACCAGAATCACCTAAATTACTTCGGCTACCGTAAATCACCCCCAAATATCCCTTACCACAACAAACCAAACCATATCATCTTAAAATTACAAAAAAAGGTGTACAAATCATAACAAACTATGCCAGACTCACCTAAATTACTTCGGCTACTCTAAATCATCACCAACTAACCCTTACCACAACAAACTAAACCCAATCACTTTTAAATTACAAAAAAATGCTACTAACCATAGCAAACTATGCCAAACTCACCTAAATTACTTCGGCTATCAAAAATCATCCCCAACTACACTTTACAGCAACCAACTAAGCCCAATCACTTTAAAATTACAAAAAAATGCTAAAAATCATAACAAACTATACCAGAATAACCTAAATTACTTCGGCTACCGTAAATCACCCCCAACTATCCCTTACCACAACAAACCAAACCATATCATCTTAAAATTACAAAAAAAGGTGTACAAATCATAACAAACTATGCCAGACTCACCTAAATTACTTCGGCTTCTCTAAATCATCACCAACTAACCCTTACCACAACAAACTAAACCCAATCACTTTTAAATTACAAAGAAATGCTACTAACCATAGCAAACTATGCCAAACTCACCTAAATTACTTCGGCTATCAAAAATCACCCCCAACTACACTTTACAGCAACAAACTAAGCCCAATCACTTTAAAATTACAAAAAAATGATAAAAATCATAGAATCACCTAAATTACTTCGGCTACCGTAAATCACCCCCAACTATCCCTTACCACAAGAAACCAAACCATATCATCTTAAAATTACAAAAAAAGGTGTACAAATCATAACAAACTATGTCAGACTCACCTAAATTACTTCGGCTACTCTAAATCATCACCAACTAACCCTTACCACAACAAACTAAACCCAATCACTTTTAAATTACAAAAAAATGCTACTAACCATAGCAAGCTATGCCAAACACACCTAAATTACTTCGGGTATCAAAAATCACCCCCAACTACACTTTACAGCAACAAACTAAGCCCAATCACTTTAAAATTACAAAAAAATGCTAAAAATCATAACAAACTATACCAGAAACACCTAAATTACTTCGGCTACCGTAAATCACCCCCAACTATCCCTTACCACAACAAACCAAACCATATCATCTTAAAATTACAAAAAAAGGTGTACAAATCATAACAAACTTTGCCAAACTCACCTAAATTACTTCGGCTAATCTAAATCATCACCAACTAACCCTTACCACAACAAACTAAACCCATTCACTTTTAAATTACAAAAAAATGCTACTAACTATAGCAAACTATGCCAAACTCACCTAAATTACTTCGGCTATCAAAAATCACCCCCAACTACACTTTACAGCAACAAACTAAGCCCAATCACTTTAAAATTACAAAAAAATGTTAAAAATCATAACAAACTATACCAGAATCACCTATATTACTTCGGTTACCGTAAATCACCTCAAACTATCCCTTACCAAAACAAACCAAACCATATCATCTTAAAATTACAAAAAAAGGTGTACAAATCATAACAAACTATGCCAGATTCACCTAAATTACTTCGGCTACTCTAAATCATCACCAACTAACCCTTACCACAACAAACTAAACCCAATCACTTTTAAATTACAAAAAAATGGTACTAACCATAGCAAACTATGCCAAACTCACCTAAATTACTTCGGCTATCAAAAATCACCCCCAACTACACTTTAGAGCAACAAACTAAGCCCAATCACTTTAAAATTTCAAAAAAATGCTAAAAATCATAACAAACTATACCAGAATCACCTAAATTACTTCGGCTTCCGTAAATCACCCCCAACTATCCCTTACCACAACAAACCAAACCATATCATTTTAAAATTACAAAAAAAGGTGTACAAATCATAACAAACTAGGCCAGACTCACCTAAATTACTTCGGCTATAAAAAATCACCCCCAACTACACTTTACAGCAACAAACTAAGCCCAATCACTTTAAAATTACAAAAAAATGCTAAAAATCATAACAAACTATACCAGAATCACCTAAATTACTTCGGCTACCGTAAATCACCCCCAAATATCCCTTACCACAACAAACCAAACCATATCATCTTAAAATTACAAAAAAAGGTGTACAAATCATAACAAACTATGCCAGACTCACCTAAATTACTTCGGCTACCCTAAATCATCACCAACTAACCCTTACCACAACAAACTAAACCCAATCACTTTTAAATTACAAAAAAATGCTACTAACCATAGCAAACTATGCCAAACTCACCTAAATTACTTCGGCTATCAAAAATCACCCCCAACTACACTTTACAGCAACAAACTAAGCCCAAACAATTTAAAATTACAAAAAATTGCTAAAAATCATAACAAACTATACCAGAATCACATAAATTACTTCGGCTACCGTAAATCACCCCCAACTATCCCTTACCACAACAAACCAAACCATATCATCTTAAAATTACAAAAAAGGTCTACAAATCATAACAAACTATGCCAGACTCACCTAAATTACTTCGGCTACTCTAAATCATCACCAACTAACCCTTACCACAACAGACTAAACACAATCACTTTTAAATTACAAAAAAAATGCTACTAACCATAGCAAACTATGCCAAATTCACCTAAATTACTTCGGCTATCAAAAATCACCCCCCACTACACTTTACAGCAGTAAACTAAGCCCAATCACTTTAAAATTACAAAAAAATGCTAAAAATCATAATAAACTATTCCAGAATCACCTAAATTACTTCGGCTACCGTAAATCACCCCCAACTGTCTGATACCATAACAAACCAAACCATATCATCTTAAAATTACAAAAAAAGTGTACAAATCATAACAAACTATGCCAGACTCACCTAAATTACTTCGGCTACTCTAAATCATCACCAACTAACCCTTACCACAACAAACTAAACCCAATCACTTTTAAATTACAAAAAAATGCTAGTAACCATAGCAAACTATGCCAAACTCACCTAAATTACTTCGGCTATCAAAAATCACCCCAACTACACTTTACAGCAACAACCTAAGAGCAATCACTTTAAAATTACAAAAAAATGCTAAAAATCATAACAAACTATACCAGAATCACCTAAATTACTTCGGCTACCGTAAATTACCCCCAACTATCCCTTACCACAACAAACCAAACCATATCATCTTAAAATTACAAAAAAAGGTGTACAAATCATAACAAACTATGCCAGACTCACCTAAATTACTTCGGCTACTCTAAAGCATCACCAACTAACCCTTACCACAACAAACTAAACCCAATCACTTTTAAATTACAAAAAAATGCTACTAACCATAGGAAACTATGCCAAACTCACCTAAATTACTTCGGCTATCAAAAATCACCCCCAACTACACTTTACAGCAACAAACTAAGCCCAATCATTTTAAAATTACAAAAAAATGCTAAAAATCATAACAAACTATACCAGAATCACCTAAATTACTTCGGCTACCGTAAATCACCCCCAACTATCCCTTACCACAACAAACCAAACCATATTATCTTAAAATTACAAAAAAAGTTGTACAAATCATAACAAACTAGGCCAGACTCACCTAAATTACTTCGGCTACTCTAAATCATCACCACCTATCCCTTACCACAACAAACTAAACCCAATCACTTTTAAATTACAAAAAAATGCTACTAACCATAGCAAACTATGCCAAAAATACCTAAATTACTTCGGCTATCAAAAATCACCCCCAACTACACTTTACAGCAACAAACTAAGCCCAATCACTTTAAAATTACAAAAAAATGCTAAAAATCATAACAAACTATACCAGAAACACCTAAATTACTTCGGCTACCGTAAATCACCCCCAACTATCCCTTACCACAACAAACCAAACCATATCATCTTAAAATTACAAAAAAAGGTGTACAAATCATAACAAACTTTGCCAAACTCACCTAAATTACTTCGGCTAATCTAAATCATCACCAACTAACCCTTACCACAACAAACTAAACCCAATCACTTTTAAATTACAAAAAAATGCTACTAACCATAGCAAACTATGCCAAACTCACCTAAATTACTTCGGCTATCAAAAATCACCCCCAACTACACTTTACAGCAACAAACTAAGCCCAATCACTTTAAAATTACAAAAAAATGCTAAAAATCATAACAAACTATACCAGAATCACCTATATTACTTCGGTTACCGTAAATCACCTCAAACTATCCCTTACCAAAACAAACCAAACCATATCATCTTAAAATTACAAAAAAAGGTCTACAAATCATAACAAACTATGCCAGACTCACCTAAATTACTTCGGCTACTCTAAATCATCACCAACTAACCCTTACCACAACAAACTAAACCCAATCACTTTTAAATTACAAAAAAATGCTACTAGCCATAGCAAACTATGCCAAACTCACCTAAATTACTTCGGCTATCAAAAATCACCCCCAACTACACTTTACAGCAACAAACTAAGCCCAAACAATTTCAAATTACAAAAAAATGCTAAAAATCATAACAAACTATACCAGAATCACCTAAATTACTTCGGCTACCGTAAATCACCCCCAACTATCCCTTACCACAACAAACCAAACCATATCATCTTAAAATTACAAAAAAGGTGTACAAATCATAACAAACTATGCCAGACTCACCTAAATTACTTCGGCTACTCTAAATCATCACCAACTAACCCTTACCACAACAAACTAAACCCAATCACTTTTAAATTACAAAAAAATGCTACTAACCATAGCAAACTATGCCAAACTCACCTAAATTACTTCGGCTATCAAAAATCACCCCAACTACACTTTACAGCAACAAACTAAGAGCAATCACTTTAAAATTACAAAAAAATGCTAAAAATCATAACAAACTATACCAGAATCACCTAAATTACTTCGGCTACCGTAAATTACCCCCAACTATCCCTTACCACAACAAACCAAACCATATCATCTTAAAATTACAAAAAAAGGTGTACAAATCATAACAAACTATGCCAGACTCACCTAAATTACTTCGGCTACTCTAAAGCATCACCAACTAACCCTTACCACAACAAACTAAACCCAATCACTTTTAAATTACAAAAAAATGCTACTAACCATAGGAAACTATGCCAAACTCACCTAAATTACTTCGGCTATCAAAAATCACCCCCAACTACACTTTACAGCAACAAACTAAGCCCAATCATTTTAAAATTACAAAAAAATGCTAAAAATCATAACAAACTATACCAGAATCACCTAAATTACTTCGGCTACCGTAAATCACCCCCAACTATCCCTTACCACAACAAACCAAACCATATTATCTTAAAATTACAAAAAAAGTTGTACAAATCATAACAAACTAGGCCAGACTCACCTAAATTACTTCGGCTACTCTAAATCATCACCACCTATCCCTTACCACAACAAACTAAACCCAATCACTTTTAAATTACAAAAAAATGCTACTAACCATAGCAAACTATGCCAAAAATACCTAAATTACTTCGGCTATCAAAAATCACCCCCAACTACACTTTACAGCAACAAACTAAGCCCAATCACTTTAAAATTACAAAAAAATGCTAAAAATCATAACAAACTATACCAGAAACACCTAAATTACTTCGGCTACCGTAAATCACCCCCAACTATCCCTTACCACAACAAACCAATCCATATCATCTTAAAATTACAAAAAAAGGTGTACAAATCATAAAAAACTTTGCCAAACTCACCTAAATTACTTCGGCTAATCTAAATCATCACCAACTAACCCTTACCACAACAAACTAAACCCAATCACTTTTAAATTACAAAAAAATGCTACTAACCATAGCAAACTATGCCAAACTCACCTAAATTACTTCGGCTATCAAAAATCACCCCCAACTACACTTTACAGCAACAAACTATGCCCAATCACTTTAAAATTACAAAAAAATGCTAAAAATCATAACAAACTATACCAGAATCACCTATATTACTTCGGTTACCGTAAATCACCTCAAACTATCCCTTACCAAAACAAACCAAACCATATCATCTTAAAATTACAAAAAAAGGTCTACAAATCATAACAAACTATGCCAGACTCACCTAAATTACTTCGGCTACTCTAAATCATCACCAACTAACCCTTACCACAACAAACTAAACCCAATCACTTTTAAATTACAAAAAAATGGTACTAACCATAGCAAACTATGCCAAACTCACCTAAATTACTTCGGCTATCAAAAATCACCCCCAACTACACTTTACAGCAACAAACTAAGCCCAATCACTTTAAAATTACAAAAAAATGCTAAAAATCATAACAAACTATACCAGAAACACCTAAATTACTTCGGCTACCGTAAATCACCCCCAACTATCCCTTACCACAACAAACCAAACCATATCATCTTAAAATTACAAAAAAAGGTGTACAAATCATAACAAACTTTGCCAAACTCACCTAAATTACTTCGGCTAATCTAAATCATCACCAACTAACCCTTACCACAACAAACTAAACCCAATCACTTTTAAATTACCAAAAAATGCTACTAACCATAGCAAACTATGCCAAACTCACCTAAATTACTTCGGCTATCAAAAATCACCCCCAACTACACTTTACAGCAACAAACTAAGCCCAATCACTTTAAAATTACAAAAAAATGCTAAAAATCATAACAAACTATACCAGAATCACCTATATTACTTCGGTTACCGTAAATCACCTCAAACTATCCCTTACCAAAACAAACCAAACCATATCATCTTAAAATTACAAAAAAAGGTGTACAAATCATAACAAACTATGCCAGATTCACCTAAATTACTTCGGCTACTCTAAATCATCACCAACTAACCCTTACCACAACAAACTAAACCCAATCACTTTTAAATTACAAAAAAATGGTACTAACCATAGCAAACTATGCCAAACTCACCTAAATTACTTCGGCTATCAAAAATCACCCCCAACTACACTTTACAGCAACAAACTAAGCCCAATCACTTTAAAATTTCAAAAAAATGCTAAAAATCATAACAAACTATACCAGAATCACCTAAATTACTTCGGCTTCCGTAAATCACCCCCAACTATCCCTTACCACAACAAACCAAACCATATCATTTTAAAATTACAAAAAAAGGTGTACAAATCATAACAAACTAGGCCAGACTCACCTAAATTACTTCGGCGATAAAAAATCACCCCCAACTACACTTTACAGCAACAAACTAAGCCCAATCACTTTAAAATTACAAAAAAATGCTAAAAATCATAACAAACTATACCAGAATCACCTAAATTACTTCGGCTACCGTAAATCACCCCCAAATATCCCTTACCACAACAAACCAAACCATATCATCTTAAAATTACAAAAAAAGGTGTACAAATCATAACAAACTATGCCAGACTCACCTAAATTACTTCGGCTACCCTAAATCATCACCAACTAACCCTTACCACAACAAACTAAACCCAATCACTTTTAAATTACAAAAAAATGCTAATAACCATAGCAAACTATGCGAAACTCACCTAAATTACTTCGGCTATCAAAAATCACCCCCAACTACACTTTACAGCAACAAACTAAGCCCAAACAATTTAAAATTACAAAAAATTGCTAAAAATCATAACAAACTATACCAGAATCACCTAAATTACTTCGGCTACCGTAAATCACCCCCAACTATCCCTTACCACAACAAACCAAACCATATCATCTTAAAATTACAAAAAAGGTGTACAAATCATAACAAACTATGCCAGACTCACCTAAATTACTTCGGCTACTCTAAATCATCACCAACTAACCCTTACCACAACAGACTAAACACAATCACTTTTAAATTACAAAAAAAATGCTACTAACCATAGCAAACTATGCCAAATTCACCTAAATTACTTCGGCTATCAAAAATCACCCCCAACTACACTTTACAGCAGCAAACTAAGCCCAATCACTTTAAAATGACAAAAAAATGCTAAAAATCATAACAAACTATACCAGAATCACCTAAATTACTCCGGCTACCGTAAATCACCCCCAACTATCCCTTACCACAACAAACCAAACCATATCATCTTAAAATTACAAAAAAAGGTGTACAAATCATAACAAACTATGCCAGACTCACCTAAATTACTTCGGCTATAAAAAATCACACCCAACTACACTTTACAGCAACAAACTAAGCCCAATCACTTTAAAATTACAAAAAAATGCTAAAAATCATAACAAACTATACCAGAATCACCTAAATTACTTCGGCTACCGTAAATCACCCCCAACTATCCCTTACCACAACAAACCAAACCATATCATCTTAAAATTACAAAAAAAGGTGTACAAATCATAACAAACTATGCCAGACTCACCTAAATTACTCCGGCTACTCTAAATCATCACCAACTAACCCTTACCACAACAAACTAAACCCAATCACTTTTAAATTACAAAAAAATGCTACTAACCATAGCAAACTATGCCAAACTCACCTAAATTACTTCGGCTATCAAAAATCTCCCCCAACTACACTTTACAGCAACAAACTAAGCCCAATCACTTTAAAATTTCAAAAAAATTCTAAAAATTGTAACAAACTATACCAGAATCACCTAAATTACTTCGGCTACCGTAAATCACCCCCAACTATCCTTTACCACAACAAACCAAACCATATCATTTTAAAATTTCAAAAAAAGGTGTACAAATCATAACAAACTATGCCAGACTCACCTAAATTACTTCGGTTATAAAAAATCACCCCCAACTACACCTTACAGCAACAAACTAAGCACAATCACTTTAAAATTACAAAAAAATGCTAAAAATCATAACAAACTATACCAGAATCACCTAAATTACTTCGTCTACCGTAAATCACCCCCAACTATCGCTTACCACAACAAACCAAACCATATCATCTTAAAATTACAAAAAAAGGTGTACAAATCATAACAAACTATGCCAGACTCACCTAAATTACTTCGGCTATAAAAAATCACACCCAACTACACTCTACAGCAACAAACTAAGCCCAATCATTTTAAAATTACAAAAAAATGCTAAAAATCATAACAAACTATACCAGAATCACCTAAATTACTTCGGCTACCGTAAATCACCCCCAACTATCCCTTACCACAACAAACCAAACCATATCATCTTAAAATTACAAAAAAAGGTGTACAAATCATAACAAACTATGCCAGACTCACCTAAATTACTTCGGCTACTCTAAATCATTACCAACTAACCCTTATCACAACAAACTAAACCCAATCACTTTTAAATTAAAAAAAAATGCTACTAACCATAGCAAACTATGCCAAACTCACCTAAATTACTTCGGCTATCAAAAATCACCCCAACTACACTTTACAGCAACAAACTAAGCCCAATCACTTTAAAATTAAAAAAAAATGCTACTAACCATAGCAAACTATGCCAAACTCACCTAAATTACTTCGGCTATCAAAAATCACCCCCAACTACACTTTACAGCAACAAACTAAGCCCAATCACTTTAAAATTACAAAAAATTGCTAAAAATCATAACAAACTATACCAGAATCACCTAAATTACTTCGGCTACCGTAAATCACCCCCAACTATCCCTTACCACAACAAACCAAACCATATCATTTTAAAATTACATAAAAAGTGTACAAATCATAACAAACTATGCCAGACTCACCTAAATTACTTCGGCTACTCTAAATCATCACCAACTAACCCTTACCACAACAAACTAAACCCAATCACTTTTAAATTACAAAAAAATGCTACTAACCATAGCAAACTATGCCAAACTCACCTAAATTACTTCGGCTATCAAAAATCACCCCCAACTACACTTTACAGCAACAAACTAAGCCCAATCACTTTAAAATGACAAAAAAATGCTAAAAATCATAACAAACTATACCAGAATCACCTAAATTACTCCGGCTACCGTAAATCACCCCCAACTATCCCTTACCACAACAAACCAAACCATATCATCTTAAAATTACAAAAAAAGGTGTACAAATCATAACAAACTATGCCAGACTCACCTAAATTACTTCGGCTATAAAAAATCACACCCAACTACACTTTACAGCAACAAACTAAGCCCAATCACTTTAAAATTACAAAAAAATGCTAAAAATCATAACAAACTATACCAGAATCACCTAAATTACTTCGGCTACCGTAAATCACCCCCAACTATCCCTTACCACAACAAACCAAACCATATCATCTTAAAATTACAAAAAAAGGTGTACAAATCATAACAAACTATGCCAGACTCACCTAAATTACTCCGGCTACTCTAAATCATCACCAACTAACCCTTACCACAACAAACTAAACCCAATCACTTTTAAATTACAAAAAAATGCTACTAACCATAGCAAACTATGCCAAACTCACCTAAATTACTTCGGCTATCAAAAATCTCCCCCAACTACACTTTACAGCAACAAACTAAGCCCAATCACTTTAAAATTTCAAAAAAATTCTAAAAATTGTAACAAACTATACCAGAATCACCTAAATTACTTCGGCTACCGTAAATCACCCCCAACTATCCTTTACCACAACAAACCAAACCATATCATTTTAAAATTACAAAAAAAGGTGTACAAATCATAACAAACTATGCCAGACTCACCTAAATTACTTCGGCTATAAAAAATCACCCCCAACTACACCTTACAGCAACAAACTAAGCACAATCACTTTAAAATTACAAAAAAATGCTAAAAATCATAACAAACTATACCAGAATCACCTAAATTACTTCGTCTACCGTAAATCACCCCCAACTATCGCTTACCACAACAAACCAAACCATATCATCTTAAAATTACAAAAAAAGGTGTACAAATCATAACAAACTATGCCAGACTCACCTAAATTACTTCGGCTATAAAAAATCACACCCAACTACACTCTACAGCAACAAACTAAGCCCAATCATTTTAAAATTACAAAAAAATGCTAAAAATCATAACAAACTATACCAGAATCACCTAAATTACTTCGGCTACCGTAAATCACCCCCAACTATCCCTTACCACAACAAACCAAACCATATCATCTTAAAATTACAAAAAAAGGTGTACAAATCATAACAAACTATGCCAGACTCACCTAAATTACTTCGGCTACTCTAAATCATCACCAACTAACCCTTACCACAACAAACTAAACCCAATCACTTTTAAATTACAAAAAAATGCTACTAACCATAGCAAACTATGCCAAACTCACCTAAATTACTTCGGCTATCAAAAATCACCCCAACTACACTTTACAGCAACAAACTAAGCCCAATCACTTTAAAATTACAAGAAAATGCTAAAAATCATAACAAACTATACCAGAATCACCTAAATTACTTCGGCTACCGTAAATCAACCCCAACTATACCTTACCACAACAAACCAAACCATATCATCTTAAAATTACAAAAAAAGGTGTACAAATCATAACAAACTATGCCAGACTCACCTAAATTACTTCGGCTACTCTAAATCATTACCAACTAACCCTTATCACAACAAACTAAACCCAATCACTTTTAAATTAAAAAAAAAATGCTACTAACCATAGCAAACTATGCCAAACTCACCTAAATTACTTCGGCTATCAAAAATCACCCCCAACTACACTTTACAGCAACAAACTAAGCCCAATCACTTTAACATTACAAAAAATTGCTAAAAATCATAACAAACTATACCAGAATCACCTAAATAACTTCGGCTACGGTAAATTACCCCCAACTATCCATTACCACAACAAACCAAACCATATCATCTTAAAATTACAAAAAAAGGTGAACAAATCATAACAAACTATGCCAGACTCAACTAAATTACTTCGGCTACTCTAAATCATCACCAACTAACCCTTACCATAACAAACTAAACCCAATCACTTTTAAATTACAAAGAAATGCTACTAACCATAGCAAACTATGCCAAACTCACCTAAATTACTTCGGCTATCAAAAATCACCCCCAACTACACTTTACAGCAACAAACTAAGCCCAATCACTTTAAAATTACAAGAAAATGCTAAAAATCATAACAAACTATACCAGAATCACTTAAATTACTTCGGCTACCGTAAATCAACCCCAACTATACCTTACCACAACAAACCAAACCATATCATCTTAAAATTACAAAAAAAGGTGTACAAATCATAACAAACTATGCCAGACTCACCTAAATTACTTCGGCTACTCTAAATCATTACCAACTAACCCTTATCACAACAAACTAAACCCAATCACTTTTAAATTAAAAAAAAATGCTACTAACCATAGCAAACTATGCCAAACTCACCTAAATTACTTCGGCTATCAAAAATCACCCCAACTACACTTTACAGCAACAAACTAAGCCCAATCACTTTAAAATTAAAAAAAAATGCTACTAACCATAGCAAACTATGCCAAACTCACCTAAATTACTTCGGCTATCAAAAATCACCCCCAACTACACTTTACAGCAACAAACTAAGCCCAATCACTTTAAAATTACGAAAAATTGCTAAAAATCATAACAAACTATACCAGAATCACCTAAATAACTTCGGCTACCGTAAATCACCCCCAACTATCCCTTACCACAACAAACCAAACCATATCATCTTAAAATTACAATAAAAGGTGTACAAATCATAACAAACTATGCCAGACTCACCTAAATTACTTCGCCTACTCTAAATCATCACCAACTAACCCTTACCACAACAAACTAAACCCAATCACTTTTAAATTACAAAAAAATGCTACTAACCATAGCAAACTATGCCAAACTCAACTAAATTACTTCGGCTATCAAAAATCACCCCCAACTACACTTTACAGCAACAAACTAAGCCCAATCACTTTAAAATTACAAAAAAATGCTAAAAATCATAACAAACTATACCAGAATCACCTAAATTACTTTGGCTACCGTAAATCACCCCCAACTATCCCTTACCACAACAAACCAAACCATATCATCTTAAAATTACAAAAAAAGGTGTACAAATCATAACAAACTATGCCAGACTCACCTAAATTACTTCGGCTACTCTAAATCATTACCAACTAACCCTTACCACAACAAACTAAACCCAATCACTTTTAAATTACAAAAAAATGCTACTAACCATAGCAAACTATGCCAAACTCACCTAAATTACTTCGGCTATCAAAAATCACCCCAACTACACTTTACAGCAACAAACTAAGCCCAATTACTTTAAAATTTCAAAAAAATTCTAAAAATTGTAACAAACTATACCAGAATCACCTAAATTACTTCGGCCACCGTAAATCACCCCCAACTATCCTTTACCACAACAAACCAAACCATATCATTTTAAAATTACAAAAAAAGGTGTACAAATCATAACAAACTATGCCAGACTCACCTAAATTACTTCGGCTATAAAAAATCACCCCCAACTACACCTTACAGCAACAAACTAAGCACAATCACTTTAAAATTACAAAAAAATGCTAAAAATTATAACAAACTATACCAGAATCACCTAAATTACTTCGTCTACCGTAAATCACCCCCAACTATCGCTTACCACAACAAACCAAACCATATCATCTTAAAATTACAAAAAAAGGTGTACAAATCATAACAAACTATGCCAGACTCACCTAAATTACTTCGGCTATAAAAAATCACACCCAACTACACTCTACAGCAACAAACTAAGCCCAATCATTTTAAAATTACAAAAAAATGCTAAAAATCATAACAAACTATACCAGAATCACCTAAATTACTTCGGCTACCGTAAATCACCCCCAACTATCCCTTACCACAACAAACCAAACCATATCATCTTAAAATTACAAAAAAAGGTGTACAAATCATAACAAACTATGCCAGACTCACCTAAATTACTTCGGCTACTCTAAATCATCACCAACTAACCCTTACCACAACAAACTAAACCCAATCACTTTTAAATTACAAAAAAATGCTACTAACCATAGCAAACTATGCCAAACTCACCTAAATTACTTCGGCTATCAAAAATCACCCCAACTACACTTTACAGCAACAAACTAAGCCCAATCACTTTAAAATTACAAGAAAATGCTAAAAATCATAACAAACTATACCAGAATCACCTAAATTACTTCGGCTACCGTAAATCAACCCCAACTATACCTTACCACAACAAACCAAACCATATCATCTTAAAATTACAAAAAAAGGTGTACAAATCATAACAAACTATGCCAGACTCACCTAAATTACTTCGGCTACTCTAAATCATTACCAACTAACCCTTATCACAACAAACTAAACCCAATCACTTTTAAATTAAAAAAAAAATGCTACTAACCATAGCAAACTATGCCAAACTCACCTAAATTACTTCGGCTATCAAAAATCACCCCCAACTACACTTTACAGCAACAAACTAAGCCCAATCACTTTAACATTACAAAAAATTGCTAAAAATCATAACAAACTATACCAGAATCACCTAAATAACTTCGGCTACGGTAAATTACCCCCAACTATCCATTACCACAACAAACCAAACCATATCATCTTAAAATTACAATAAAAGGTGTACAAATCATAACAAACTATGCCAGACTCACCTAAATTACTTCGGCTACTCTAAATCATTACCAACTAACCCTTATCACAACAAACTAAACCCAATCACTTTTAAATTAAAAAAAAATGCTACTAACCATAGCAAACTATGCCAAACTCACCTAAATTACTTCGGCTATCAAAAATCACCCCAACTACACTTTACAGCAACAAACTAAGCCCAATCACTTTAAAATTAAAAAAAAATGCTACTAACCATAGCAAACTATGCCAAACTCACCTAAATTACTTCGGCTATCAAAAATCACCCCCAACTACACTTTACAGCAACAAACTAAGCCCAATCACTTTAAAATTACAAAAAATTGCTAAAAATCATAACAAACTATACCAGAATCACCTAAATAACTTCGGCTACCGTAAATCACCCCCAACTATCCCTTACCACAACAAACCAAACCATATCATCTTAAAATTACAATAAAAGGTGTACAAATCATAACAAACTATGCCAGACTCACCTAAATTACTTCGCCTACTCTAAATCATCACCAACTAACCCTTACCACAACAAACTAAACCCAATCACTTTTAAATTACAAAAAAATGCTACTAACCATAGCAAACTATGCCAAACTCAACTAAATTACTTCGGCTATCAAAAATCACCCCCAACTACACTTTACAGCAACAAACTAAGCCCAATCATTTTAAAATTACAAAAAAATGCTAAAAATCATAACAAACTATACCAGAATCACCTAAATTACTTCGGCTACCGTAAATCACCCCCAACTATCCCTTACCACAACAAACCAAACCATATCATCTTAAAATTACAAAAAAAGGTGTACAAATCATAACAAACTATGCCAGACTCACCTAAATTACTTCGGCTACTCTAAATCATTACCAACTAACACTTACCACAACAAACTAAACCCAATCACTTTTAAATTACAAAAAAATGCTACTAACCATAGCAAACTATGCCAAACTCACCTAAATTACTTCGGCTATCAAAAATCACCCCAACTACACTTTACAGCAACAAACTAAGCCCAATCACTTTAAAATTACAAGAAAATGCTAAAAATCATAACAAACTATACCAGAATCACCTAAATTACTTCGGCTACCGTAAATCAACCCCAACTATACCTTACCACAACAAACCAAACCATATCATCTTAAAATTACAAAAAAAGGTGTACAAAACATAACAAACTATGCCAGACTCACCTAAATTACTTCGGCTACTCTAAATCATTACCAACTAACCCTTATCACAACAAACTAAACCCAATCACTTTTAAATTAAAAAAAATGCTACTAACCATAGCAAACTATGCCAAACTCACCTAAATTACTTCGGCTATCAAAAATCACCCCCAACTACACTTTACAGCAACAAACTAAGCCCAATCACTTTAAAATTACAAAAAAGTGCTAAAAATCATAACAAACTATACCAGAATCACCTAAATTACTTCGGCTACCGTAAATCACCCCCAACTAACCCTTACCACAACAAACCAAACCATATCATCTTAAAATTACAAAAAAAGGTGTACAAATCTTAACAAACTATGCCAGACTCACCTAAATTACTTCGGCTACTCTAAATCATTACCAACTAACCCTTACCACAACAAACTAAACCCAATCACTTTTAAATTACAAAAAAATGCTAGTAACCATAGCAAACTATGCCAAACTCACCTAAATTACTTCGGATACTCTAAATCATCACCAACTAACCCTTACCACAACAAACTAAACCCAATCTCTTTTAAATTACAAAAAAATGTTAGTAACCATAGCAAACTATGCCAAACTCACCTAAATTACTTCGGCTATCAAAAATCACCCCCAACTACACTTTACAGCAACAAACTAAGCCCAATCACTTTAAAATTACAAAAAAATGCTAAAAATCATAACAAACTATACCAGAAACACCTAAATTACTTCGGCTACCGTAAATCACCCCCAACTATCCCTTACCACAACAAACCAAACCATATCATCTTAAAATTACAAAAAAAGGTGTACAAATCATAACAAACTTTGCCAAACTCACCTAAATTACTTCGGCTAATCTAAATCATCACCAACTAACCCTTACCACAACAAACTAAACCCAATCACTTTTAAATTACAAAAAAATGCTACTAACCATAGCAAACTATGCCAAACTCACCTAAATTACTTCGGCTATCAAAAATCACCCCCAACTACACTTTACAGCAACAAACTAAGCCCAATCACTTTAAAATTACAAAAAAATGCTAAAAATCATAACAAACTATACCAGAATCACCTATATTACTTCGGTTACCGTAAATCACCTCAAACTATCCCTTACCAAAACAAACCAAACCATATCATCTTAAAATTACAAAAAAAGGTCTACAAATCATAACAAACTATGCCAGACTCACCTAAATTACTTCGGCTACTCTAAATCATCACCAACTAACCCTTACCACAACAAACTAAACCCAATCACTTTTAAATTACAAAAAAATGCTACTAACCATAGCAAACTATGCCAAACTCACCTAAATTACTTCGGCTATCAAAAATCACCCCCAACTACACTTTACAGCAACAAACTAAGCCCAATCACTTTAAAATTACAAAAAAATGCTAAAAATCATAACAAACTATACCAGAATCACCTATATTACTTCGGTTACCGTAAATCACCTCAAACTATCCCTTACCAAAACAAACCAAACCATATCATCTTAAAATTACAAAAAAAGGTCTACAAATCATAACAAACTATACCAGAATCACCTAAATTACTTCGGCTACCGTAAATCACCCCCAACTAACCCTTACCACAACAAACCAAACCATATCATCTTAAAATTACAAAAAAAGGTGTACAAATCATAACAAACTTGGCCAAACTCACCTAAATTACTTCGGCTAATCTAAATCATCACCAACTAACCCTTACCACAACAAACTATAGCCAATCACTTTTAAATTACAAAAAAATGTTAGTAACCATAGCAAACTATGCCAAACTCACCTAAATTACTTCGGCTATCAAAAATAACCCCCAACTACACTTTACAGCAACAAACTAAGCCCAATCACTTTAAAATTACAAAAAAATGCTAAAAATCATAACAAACTATACCAGAAACACCTAAATTACTTCGGCTACCGTAAATCACCCCCAACTATCCCTTACCACAACAAACCAAACCATATCATCTTAAAATTACAAATAAGGTGTACAAATCATAACAAACTTTGCCAAACTCACCTAAATTACTTCGGCTAATCTAAATCATCACCAACTAGCCCTTACCACAACAAACTAAACCCAATCACTTTTAAATTACAAAAAAATGCTACTAACCATAGCAAACTTTGCCAAACTCACCTAAATTACGTCGGCTATCAAAAATCACCCCCAACTACACTTTACAGCAACAAACTAAGCCCAATCACTTTAAAATTACAAAAAAATGCTAAAAATCATAACAAACTATACCAGAATCAACTATATTACTTCGGTTACCGTAAATCACCTCAAACTATCCCTTACCACAACAAACCAAACCATATCATCTTAAAATTACAAAAAAAGGTGTACAAATCATAACAAACTATGCCAGACTCACCTAAATTACTTCGGCTACTCTAAATCATCACCAACTAACCCTTACCACAACAAACTAAAACCAATCACATTTAAATTACAAAAAAATGCTACTAACCATAGCAAACTATGCCAAACTCACCTAAATTACTTCGGCTATCAAAAATCACCTCCAACTACACTTTACAGCAACAAACTAAGCCCAATCTCTTTAAAATTACAAAAAAATGCTAAAAATCATAACAAACTATACCAGAATCACCTAAATTACTTCGGCTACCGTAAATCACCCCCAACTAACCCTTACCACAACAAACCAAACCATATCATCTTAAAATTACAAAAAAAGGTGTACAAATCATAACAAACTATGCCAGACTCACCTAAATTACTTCGGCTACTCTAAATCATCACCAACTAACCCTTACCACAACAAACTAAACCCAATCACTTTTAAATTACAAAAAAATGCTAGTAACCATAGCAAACTATGCCAAACTCACCTAAATTACTTTGGCTACTCTAAATCATCACCAACTAACCCTTACCACAACAAACTAAACCCAATCTCTTTTAAATTACAAAAAAATGCTAGTAACCATAGCAAACTATGCCAAACTCACCTAAATTACTTCGGCTATCAAAAATCACCCCCAACTACACTGTACGGCAACAAACAAAGCCCAATCAGTTTAAAATTACAAAAAAATGCTAAAAATCATAACAAACTATACCAGAATCACCTAAATTACTTCGGCTACCGTAAATCACTCCCAACTATCCCTTACCACAACAAACCAAACCATATCATCTTAAAATTACAAAAAAAGGTGTACAAATCATAACAAACTTTGCCAAACTCACCTAAATTACTTCGGCTAATCTAAATCATCACCAACTAACCCTTACCACAACAAACTAAACCCAATCACTTTTAAATTACAAAAAAATGCTACTAACCATAGCAAACTATGCCAAACTCACCTAAATTACTTCGGCTATCAAAAATCACCCCCAACTACACTTTACAGCAAGAAACTAAGCCCAATCACTTTAAAATTACAAAAAAATGCTAAAAATCATAACAAACTATACCAGAATCACCTATATTACTTCGGTTACCGTAAATCACCTCAAACTATCCCTTACCACAACAAACCAAACCATATCATCTTAAAATTACAAAAAAAGGTGTACAAATCATAACAAACTATGCCAGACTCACCTAAATTACTTCGGCTACTCTAAATCATCACCAACTAACCCTTACCACAACAAACTAAACCCAATCACTTTTAAATTACAAAAAAATGCTACTAACCATAGCAAACTATGCCAAACCCACCTAAATTACTTCGGCTATCAAAAATCACCCCCAACTACACTTTACAGCAACAAACTAAGCCCAATCACTTTAAAATTACAAAAAAATGCTAAAAATCATAACAAACTATACCAGAATCACCTATATTACTTCGGTTACCGTAAATCACCTCAAACTATCCCTTACCACAACAAACCAAACCATATCATCTTAAACTTACAAAAAAACGTGTACAAATCATAACAAACTATGCCAGACTCACCTAAATTACTTCGGCTACTCTAAATCATCACCAACTAACCCTTACCACCACAAACTAAACCCAATCACTTTTGAATTACAAAAAAATGCTACTAACCATAGCAAACTATGCCAAACTCACCTAAATTACTTCGGCTATCAAAAATCACCCCCAATTACACTTTACAGCAACAAAATAAGCCCAATCACTTTAAAATTACAAAAAAATGATAAAAATCATGAATCACCTAAATTACTTCGGCTACCGTAAATCACCCCCAACTATCCCTTACCACAACAAACCAAACCATATCATCTTAAAATTACAAAAAAAGGTGTACAAATCATAACAAACTATGCCAGATTCACCTAAATTACTTCGGCTACTCTAAATCATCACCAACTAACCCTTACCACAACAAACTAAACCCAATCACTTTTAAATTAAAAAAAAATGCTACTAACCATAGAAAACTATGCCAAACTCACCTAAATTACTTGGGCTATCAAAAATCACCCCCAACTACACTTTACAGCAACAAACTAAGCCCAATCACTTTAAAATTACAAAAAAGTGCTAAAAATCATAACAAACTATACCAGAATCACCTAAATTACTTCGGCTACCGTAAATCACCCCCAACTAACCCTTACCACAACAAACCAAACCATATCATCTTAAAATTACAAAAAAAGGTGTACAAATCATAACAAACTATGCCAGACTCACCTAAATTACTTCGGCTACTCTAAATCATTACCAACTAACCCTTACCACAACAAACTAAACCCAATCACTTTTAAATTACAAAAAAATGCTAGTAACCATAGCAAACTATGCCAAACTCACCTAAATTACTTCGGCTACTCTAAATCATTACCAACTAACCCTTACCATAACAAACTAAACCCAATCACTTTTAAATTACAAAGAAATGCTACTAACCATAGCAAACTATGCCAAACTCACCTAAATTACTTCGGCTATCAAAAATCACCCCCAACTACACTTTACAGCAACAAACTAAGCCCAATCACTTTAAAATTACAAGAAAATGCTAAAAATCATAACAAACTATACCAGAATCACTTAAATTACTTCGGCTACCGTAAATCAACCCCAACTATACCTTACCACAACAAACCAAACCATATCATCTTAAAATTACAAAAAAAGGTGTACAAATCATAACAAACTATGCCAGACTCACCTAAATTACTTCGGCTACTCTAAATCATTACCAACTAACCCTTATCACAACAAACTAAACCCAATCACTTTTAAATTAAAAAAAAATGCTACTAACCATAGCAAACTATGCCAAACTCACCTAAATTACTTCGGCTATCAAAAATCACCCCAACTACACTTTACAGCAACAAACTAAGCCCAATCACTTTAAAATTAAAAAAAAATGCTACTAACCATAGCAAACTATGCCAAACTCACCTAAATTACTTCGGCTATCAAAATTCACCCCCAACTACACTTTACAGCAACAAACTAAGCCCAATCACTTTAAAATTACAAAAAATTGCTAAAAATCATAACAAACTATACCAGAATCACCTAAATAACTTCGGCTACCGTAAATCACCCCCAACTATCCCTTACCACAACAAACCAAACCATATCATCTTAAAATTACAATAAAAGGTGTACAAATCATAACAAACTATGCCAGACTCACCTAAATTACTTCGCCTACTCTAAATCATCACCAACTAACCCTTACCACAACAAACTAAACCCAATCACTTTTAAATTACAAAAAAATGCTACTAACCATAGCAAACTATGCCAAACTCAACTAAATTACTTCGGCTATCAAAAATCACCCCCAACTACACTTTACAGCAACAAACTAAGCCCAATCATTTTAAAATTACAAAAAAATGCTAAAAATCATAACAAACTATACCAGAATCACCTAAATTACTTCGGCTACCGTAAATCACCCCCAACTATCCCTTACCACAACAAACCAAACCATATCATCTTAAAATTACAAAAAAAGGTGTACAAATCATAACAAACTATGCCAGACTCACCTAAATTACTTCGGCTACTCTAAATCATTACCAACTAACCCTTACCACAACAAACTAAACCCAATCACTTTTAAATTACAAAAAAATGCTACTAACCATAGCAAACTATGCCAAACTCACCTAAATTACTTCGGCTATCAAAAATCACCCCAACTACACTTTACAGCAACAAACTAAGCCCAATCACTTTAAAATTACAAGAAAATGCTAAAAATCATAACAAACTATACCAGAATCACCTAAATTACTTCGGCTACCGTAAATCAACCCCAACTATACCTTACCACAACAAACCAAACCATATCATCTTAAAATTACAAAAAAAGGTGTACAAATCATAACAAACTATGCCAGACTCACCTAAATTACTTCGGCTACTCTAAATCATTACCAACTAACCCTTATCACAACAAACTAAACCCAATCACTTTTAAATTAAAAAAAATGCTACTAACCATAGCAAACTATGCCAAACTCACCTAAATTACTTCGGCTATCAAAAATCACCCCCAACTACACTTTACAGCAACAAACTAAGCCCAATCACTTTAAAATTACAAAAAAGTGCTAAAAATCATAACAAACTATACCAGAATCACCTAAATTACTTCGGCTACCGTAAATCACCCCCAACTAACCCTTACCACAACAAACCAAACCATATCATCTTAAAATTACAAAAAAAGGTGTACAAATCATAACAAACTATGCCAGACTCACCTAAATTACTTCGGCTACTCTAAATCATTACCAACTAACCCTTACCACAACAAACTAAACCCAATCACTTTTAAATTACAAAAAAATGCTAGTAACCATAGCAAACTATGCCAAACTCACCTAAATTACTTCGGATACTCTAAATCATCACCAACTAACCCTTACCACAACAAACTAAACCCAATCTCTTTTAAATTACAAAAAAATGTTAGTAACCATAGCAAACTATGCCAAACTCACCTAAATTACTTCGGCTATCAAAAATCACCCCCAACTACACTTTACAGCAACAAACTAAGCCCAATCACTTTAAAATTACAAAAAAATGCTAAAAATCATAACAAACTATACCAGAAACACCTAAATTACTTCGGCTACCGTAAATCACCCCCAACTATCCCTTACCACAACAAACCAAACCATATCATCTTAAAATTACAAAAAAAGGTGTACAAATCATAACAAACTTTGCCAAACTCACCTAAATTACTTCGGCTAATCTAAATCATCACCAACTAACCCTTACCACAACAAACTAAACCCAATCACTTTTAAATTACAAAAAAATGCTACTAACCATAGCAAACTATGCCAAACTCACCTAAATTACTTCGGCTATCAAAAATCACCCCCAACTACACTTTACAGCAACAAACTAAGCCCAATCACTTTAAAATTACAAAAAAATGCTAAAAATCATAACAAACTATACCAGAATCACCTATATTACTTCGGTTACCGTAAATCACCTCAAACTATCCCTTACCAAAACAAACCAAACCATATCATCTTAAAATTACAAAAAAAGGTCTACAAATCATAACAAACTATGCCAGACTCACCTAAATTACTTCGGCTACTCTAAATCATCACCAACTAACCCTTACCACAACAAACTAAACCCAATCACTTTTAAATTACAAAAAAATGCTACTAACCATAGCAAACTATGCCAAACTCACCTAAATTACTTCGGCTATCAAAAATCACCCCCAACTACACTTTACAGCAACAAACTAAGCCCAATCACTTTAAAATTACAAAAAAATGCTAAAAATCATAACAAACTATACCAGAATCACCTATATTACTTCGGTTACCGTAAATCACCTCAAACTATCCCTTACCAAAACAAACCAAACCATATCATCTTAAAATTACAAAAAAAGGTCTACAAATCATAACAAACTATACCAGAATCACCTAAATTACTTCGGCTACCGTAAATCACCCCCAACTAACCCTTACCACAACAAACCAAACCATATCATCTTAAAATTACAAAAAAAGGTGTACAAATCATAACAAACTTGGCCAAACTCACCTAAATTACTTCGGCTAATCTAAATCATCACCAACTAACCCTTACCACAACAAACTATAGCCAATCACTTTTAAATTACAAAAAAATGTTAGTAACCATAGCAAACTATGCCAAACTCACCTAAATTACTTCGGCTATCAAAAATAACCCCCAACTACACTTTACAGCAACAAACTAAGCCCAATCACTTTAAAATTACAAAAAAATGCTAAAAATCATAACAAACTATACCAGAAACACCTAAATTACTTCGGCTACCGTAAATCACCCCCAACTATCCCTTACCACAACAAACCAAACCATATCATCTTAAAATTACAAATAAGGTGTACAAATCATAACAAACTTTGCCAAACTCACCTAAATTACTTCGGCTAATCTAAATCATCACCAACTAGCCCTTACCACAACAAACTAAACCCAATCACTTTTAAATTACAAAAAAATGCTACTAACCATAGCAAACTTTGCCAAACACACCTAAATTACGTCGGCTATCAAAAATCACCCCCAACTACACTTTACAGCAACAAACTAAGCCCAATCACTTTAAAATTACAAAAAAATGCTAAAAATCATAACAAACTATACCAGAATCAACTATATTACTTCGGTTACCGTAAATCACCTCAAACTATCCCTTACCACAACAAACCAAACCATATCATCTTAAAATTACAAAAAAAGGTGTACAAATCATAACAAACTATGCCAGACTCACCTAAATTACTTCGGCTACTCTAAATCATCACCAACTAACCCTTACCACAACAAACTAAAACCAATCACATTTAAATTACAAAAAAATGCTACTAACCATAGCAAACTATGCCAAACTCACCTAAATTACTTCGGCTATCAAAAATCACCTCCAACTACACTTTACAGCAACAAACTAAGCCCAATCTCTTTAAAATTACAAAAAAATGCTAAAAATCATAACAAACTATACCAGAATCACCTAAATTACTTCGGCTACCGTAAATCACCCCCAACTAACCCTTACCACAACAAACCAAACCATATCATCTTAAAATTACAAAAAAAGGTGTACAAATCATAACAAACTATGCCAGACTCACCTAAATTACTTCGGCTACTCTAAATCATCACCAACTAACCCTTACCACAACAAACTAAACCCAATCACTTTTAAATTACAAAAAAATGCTAGTAACCATAGCAAACTATGCCAAACTCACCTAAATTACTTTGGCTACTCTAAATCATCACCAACTAACCCTTACCACAACAAACTAAACCCAATCTCTTTTAAATTACAAAAAAATGCTAGTAACCATAGCAAACTATGCCAAACTCACCTAAATTACTTCGGCTATCAAAAATCACCCCCAACTACACTGTACGGCAACAAACAAAGCCCAATCAGTTTAAAATTACAAAAAAATGCTAAAAATCATAACAAACTATACCAGAATCACCTAAATTACTTCGGCTACCGTAAATCACTCCCAACTATCCCTTACCACAACAAACCAAACCATATCATCTTAAAATTACAAAAAAAGGTGTACAAATCATAACAAACTTTGCCAAACTCACCTAAATTACTTCGGCTAATCTAAATCATCACCAACTAACCCTTACCACAACAAACTAAACCCAATCACTTTTAAATTACAAAAAAATGCTACTAACCATAGCAAACTATGCCAAACTCACCTAAATTACTTCGGCTATCAAAAATCACCCCCAACTACACTTTACAGCAAGAAACTAAGCCCAATCACTTTAAAATTACAAAAAAATGCTAAAAATCATAACAAACTATACCAGAATCACCTATATTACTTCGGTTACCGTAAATCACCTCAAACTATCCCTTACCACAACAAACCAAACCATATCATCTTAAAATTACAAAAAAAGATGTACAAATCATAACAAACTATGCCAGACTCACCTAAATTACTTCGGCTACTCTAAATCATCACCAACTAACCCTTACCACAACAAACTAAACCCAATCACTTTTAAATTACAAAAAAATGCTACTAACCATAGCAAACTATGCCAAACCCACCTAAATTACTTCGGCTATCAAAAATCACCCCCAACTACACTTTACAGCAACAAACTAAGCCCAATCACTTTAAAATTACAAAAAAATGCTAAAAATCATAACAAACTATACCAGAATCACCTATATTACTTCGGTTACCGTAAATCACCTCAAACTATCCCTTACCACAACAAACCAAACCATATCATCTTAAACTTACAAAAAAACGTGTACAAATCATAACAAACTATGCCAGACTCACCTAAATTACTTCGGCTACTCTAAATCATCACCAACTAACCCTTACCACCACAAACTAAACCCAATCACTTTTGAATTACAAAAAAATGCTACTAACCATAGCAAACTATGCCAAACTCACCTAAATTACTTCGGCTATCAAAAATCACCCCCAATTACACTTTACAGCAACAAAATAAGCCCAATCACTTTAAAATTACAAAAAAATGATAAAAATCATGAATCACCTAAATTACTTCGGCTACCGTAAATCACCCCCAACTATCCCTTACCACAACAAACCAAACCATATCATCTTAAAATTACAAAAAAAGGTGTAAAAATCATAACAAACTATGCCAGATTCACCTAAATTACTTCGGCTACTCTAAATCATCACCAACTAACCCTTACCACAACAAACTAAACCCAATCACTTTTAAATTAAAAAAAAATGCTACTAACCATAGAAAACTATGCCAAACTCACCTAAATTACTTCGGCTATCAAAAATCACCCCCAACTACACTTTACAGCAACAAACTAAGCCCAATCACTTTAAAATTACAAAAAAATGCTAAAAATCATAACAAACAATACCAGAATCACCTAAATTATTTCGGCTACCGTAAATTACCCCCAACTATCCCTTACCACAACAAACCAAACCATATTATCTTAAACTTACAAAAAAACGTGTACAAATCATAACAAACTATGCCAGACTCACCTAAATTACTTCGGCTACTCTAAATCATCACCAACTAACCCCTACCACCACAAACTAAACTCAATCACTTTTGAATTACAAAAAAATGCTACTAACCATAGCAAACTATGCCAAACTCACCTAAATTACTTCGGCTATCAAAAATCACCCCCAATTACACTTTACAGCAACAAAATAAGCCCAATCCCTTTAAAATTACAAAAAAATGATAAAAATCATAGAATCACCTAAATTACTTCGGCTACCGTAAATCACCCCCAACTATCCCTTACCACAACAAACCAAACCATATCATCTTAAAATTACAAAAAAAGGTGTACAAATCATAACAAACTATGCCAGATTCACCTAAATTACTTCGGCTACTCTAAATCATCACCAACTAACTCTTACCACAACAAACTAAACCCAATCACTTTTAAATTACAAAAAAATGGTACTAACCATAGCAAACTATGCCAAACTCACCTAAATTACTTCGGCTATCAAAAATCACCCCCAACTACACTTTACAGCAACAAACTAAGCCCAATCACTTTAAAATTTCAAAAAATGCTAAAAATCATAACAAACTATACCAGAATCACCTAAATTACTTCGGCTTCCGCAAATCACCCCCAACTATCCCTTACCACAACAAACCAAACCATATCATTTTAAAATTACAAAAAAAGGTGTACAAATCATAACAAATTATGCCAGACTCACCTAAATTATTTCGGCTATAAAAAATCACCCCCAACTACACTTTACAGCAACAAACTAAGCCCAATCACTTTAAAATTACAAAAAAATGCTAAAAATCATAACAAACTATACCAGCATCACCTAAATTACTTCGGCTACCGTAAATCACCCCCAACTATCCCTTACCACAACAAACCAAACCATATCATCTTAAAATTACAAAAAAAAGTGTACAAATCATAACAAACTATGCCAGACTCACCTAAATTACTTCGGCTACTCTAAATCATCACCAACTAACCCTTACCACAACAAACTAAACCCAATCACTTTTAAATTACAAAAAAATGCTACTAACCATAGCAAACTATGCCAAACTCACCTAAATTACTTCGGCTATCAAAAATCACCCCAACTACACTTTACAGCAACAAACTAAGAGCAATCACTTTAAAATTACAAAAAAATGCTAAAAATCATAACAAACTATACCAGAATCACCTAAATTACTTCGGCTACCGTAAATTACCCCCAACTATCTCTTACCACAACAAACCAAACCATATCATCTTAAAATTGCAAAAAAAGGTGTACAAATCATAACAAACTATGCCAGACTCACCTAAATTACTTCGGCTACTCTAAAGCATCACCAACTAACCCTTACCACAACAAACTAAACCCAATCACTTTTAAATTACAAAAAAATGCTACTAACCATAGGAAACTATGCCAAACTCACCTAAATTACTTCGGCTATCAAAAATCACCCCCAACTACACTTTACAACAACAAACTAAGCCCAATCATTTTAAAATTACAAAAAAATGCTAAAAATCATAACAAACTATACCAGAATCACCTAAATTACTTCGGCTACCGTAACTCACCCCCAACTATCCCTTACCACAACAAACCAAACCATATTATCTTAAAATTACAAAAAAAGTTGTACAAATCATAACAAACTAGGCCAGACTCACCTAAATTACTTTTGCTACTCTAAATCATCACCACCTATCCCTTACCACAACAAACTAAACCCAATCACTTTTAAATTACAAAAAAATGCTACTAACCATAGCAAACTATGCCAAAAATACCTAAATTACTTCGGCTATCAAAAATCACCCCCAACTACAATTTACAGCAACAAACTAAGCACAATCACTTTAAAATTACAAAAAAATGCTAAAAATCACAACAAACTATACCAGAATCACCTAAATTACTTCGGCTACCGTAAATCACCCCCAAATATCCCTTACCACAACAAACCAAACCATATCATTTTAAAATTACAAAAAAAGATGTACAAATCATAACAAACTATGCCAGACTCACCTAAATTACTTCGGCTACTCTAAATCATCACCAACTAACCCTTACCACAACAAACTAAAACCATTAACTTTTAAATTACAAAAAAATGCTACTAACCATAGCAAACTATGCCAAACTCACCTAAATTACTTTGGCTATCTAAAATCACCTCCAACTACACTTTACAGCAACAAACTAAGCCCAATCACTTTAAAATTACAAAACAATGCTAAAAATCATAACAAGCTATACCAGAATCACCTAAATTACTTCGGCTACTCTAAATAATCTATATATATAAAGCGAAGTGTCCTCACTGACACACTCATTCATTCACTCATTCATCTACACATCTACACACTGATTCATAATCAACCCACAGCCCAAACCGTGAGGGCTGGAGACTTGAAATTTTAGACACGGGTGTATCATGTGCCGAAACTGAACACTAAGAAGGGATTTTGCGAAATTCGGCCCGGTTCCTTTGTAATTCAATAAAAACCGGCTAAAATAAACAAAAAATGATCGGATCGCGGAGACCGTGTTTATGTTAGAAGCACGTATCTAGCCAAAACAACTTCGACGACGGGCGACCGGTTTACATTAAAAGCACTTATTTAACCTAAACAATTTCAACGTCGAGTTTCTGCTTTCGTGATCATACTTTTGCCGTACCTAGCGAGGCCGCAGATATTTCAATTATAATTTTGATTTCAATTATAATGTCGATCCGTGACTCAATTAAAAATTACCAAATCACTCCTAATTTAATCCGTCAACATTAAACATCCTCAAATATCTCTTACCACTGCAAACTTTACCAAATCAACCCCAAAAAATTCCCGAACTATGCCAAACTGACATAAACTAGATCCGTTATTTTAAATCATCCCTTACCACCCCTTAGCAACCCCAAGCAACTCCAATCACTTTAAAATAAAACAAAATGACACAAATCATGGCAGATTAAGTCCAACTCACACATATTATTTCGTCTACCAAAAATCACCCCCAACTACCCCTTACCACCCCAAAATAAGCCCAATCACTTTAAAATTATCAAAAATGCTACAAACCATAGCAAACTATGCCTAACTCACCTAAATTACTTCGGCTAACATAAATCACCCCCAACAACCCCTTACTACCCCAAAATAAGCCCAATCACTTTAAAATTACAAAAAATGCTACAAACCATAGCAAGCTATGTCAAACTCACTTAAATTACTTCGGCTACCATAAATCACCCCAACTACCCCTTACCACCCCAAAATAAGCCCAATCACTTTAAAATTACAAAAAATGCTACAAACCATAGCAAACTCTGCCAAACTCACTTAAATTACTTTGGCTTCTATAAATCACCCCCAACTACCCCTTACCACCCCAAAATAGGCTCAATCACTTTAAAATTACAAAAAAATTCTACAAACCGTAGCAAACTATGCCAAACTCCCCTAAATTACTTCGGCTACCATAAATTACCCCGAACTACCCCTTACAACCCCAAAATAAGCCAAATTACTTTAAAATTACAAAATATTCAACAAATCATAGCAAACTATGCCTAACTCACCTAAATTACTTCGGCTACCATAAATCACCCCCAACTACCCCTTACCACCCCAAAATAAGCCCAATCACTTTAAAATTACAAAAAATGCTACAAACCATAGCAAACTATGCCTAACTCACCTAAATTACTTCGGCTAACATAAATCACCCCCAACAACCCCTTACTACCCCAAAATAAGCCCAATCACTTTAAAATTACAAAAAAATGCTACAAACCATAGCAAACTATGCCAAACTCACCTAAATGACTTCGGCTACCATAAATCACCCCGAACTGCCCCTTACAACCCCAAAATAATCCCAATTACTTTAAAATTACAAAAAATGCTACAAACCATAGCAAACTATGCCAAACTCACTTAAATTACTGCGGCTACCATAAATCACCCCCAACTACCCCTTACCAACCACAAACTAAACCCAATCACTTTAAAATTACAAAAAATGCTACAAACCATAGCAAACTATGCCAAACTCACTTAAATCACTTCGGCAATCATAAATCACCTCCAACTACCCCTTACCACCCCAAACTCAGCCCAATCACTTTAAAATTACAAAAAATGTTACAAGCCATATCAAACTATGCCAAACTCATCTAAATTACTTTGGCTTCCATAAATCACCCCGAACTACCCCTTACAACCCCAAAATAAGCCCAATCACTTTAAAATTACAAAATATTCAACAAATCATAGCAAACTATGCCTAACTCACCTAAATTACTTCGGCTACCATAAATCACCCCCAACTACCCCTTACAACCCCAAAATTAGCCCAATCACTTTAAAATTACGAAAAATGCTACAAACCATAGCAAACTATCTCAAACTCACCTGAATTACTTCGGCTACCATAAATCACCCCCAACTACCCCTTACCACCCCAAACTAAGCCCAATCGCTTTAAAATTACAAAAAATGCTACAAACCATAGCAAACTATTCCAAACTCACCTAAATTACTTCGGGTACCATAAATCACCTCCAACTACCCCTTACCAACCACAAACTAAACCCAATCACTTTAAAATTACAAAAAATTCTACAAACCATAGCAAACTATGCCAAACTCACTTAAATTACTTCGGCTATCATAAATCACCCCCAACTACCCCTTACCACCCCAAAATAAGCCCTATTACTTTAAAATTACAAAAAATTATACAAACCATAGCAAACTATGTCAAAGTCACCTAAATTACTTCGGCTACCATAAATCACCCCCAACTACCCCTTACGACCCCAAAATTAGCCCAATCACTTTAAAATTACGAAAAATGCTACAAGCCATAATAGCAAACTATCTCAAACTCACCTGAATTACTTCGGCTACCATAAATCACCCCCAACTACCCCTTACCTCCCCAAACTAAGCCCAATCACTTTAAAATTACAAAAAATGCTACAAACCATAGCAAACTATTCCAAACTCACCTAAATTACTTCGGCTACCATAAATCACCCCCAACTACCCCTTACCGCCCCAAAATTAGCCTAATCACTTTAAAATTACAAAAATGCTACAAAACATAGCAAGCTATGCCAAATTCACTTAAATTACTTCGGCTACCATAAATTAATAATCGTTTTCAATCAAAATCTTCTATTTGGTTGTATTATTTATACATGCCTTATCGTATTAAATCATAAAATATTAATAAATATCTGCACATAAAATATATTGTTCCGACTAATAGTCGTTATTCTGAATATTAAATATGCTGATACCTATTTTGATTCTCTTCCACCTTCCAATAAATATTTGTTCTAGTTGAGATGCAAACATAAACGTATTTCTGAATTGCAACACGCTGACGGGGCAAGCCCTACCTTTTCAACATGCGTGCATTTGTATAAACAGCTCTATGATTTTTAACTTTAAAGAGGTATAAAGGCGGTGTAAGTGCTAGAGTTTCGTAAAAATATCTGAAAAATTCGAAATTCTGCATTTGAATCAGAACTATCTTTGTGTTCGATAGTAAATTTATACTTGGAGTGGCACTGCCAACCCTGCCACCCCTGACGAGCCACCTGCTGACTACTCTCCTTCCAGGGAAACTTTATAAATCAACGTCAAAATAATTTAGGGCGCCTGAATGTGAAAATATCACTGTGTAATAAGTTCAGACTGACATGGAACACTTGAAATTTCGATATTTGTTTGTAATTCGTCACAGGTCCATGAAGGAATGCATGTTAATGTAAACAAGTGTTAGTTTGTTGGAGAGACCGAATAAGATTTTTAACATTCCTGTCAAAATATTTATTTACTTTAGAATGTTAATTTTTTAAATTCATTTCGTGAAAATTATGACGGGCCATACGAGTACACCTGTGCGAGTATTATTTGGTACATACAAATTAATCTCTTTTGTTATCCAAATTGTTTACATACGCACTAGGCACGTGCACCTCATATAATTGTGAAAATTGCTGCTTCAGCGTCTGGATCGCTGGTACTCAACGTCGCCAAGGTCGAGGCGACGCATCGGTATTCGAAGTTCTATCGCTATTAAATAAATTATTTTATTCCCGATATTCCGGATTTGTTCTTGCCGTTAACCAAAACTCTCCCCACTCGATTTTCGAAAAATTTCCAGCGTCGGACCGGACGTCACTTATTATCGTACGCTAATTTTTACGTTCAGTTAATCATAGTGGTGTATTTGTTCTTCACCAAACCTGCTCCGGCCAAAATCCGAAATTTTCACTGACATCATACGCTTAAGTATTGTGTGCTTATACACGATTTACACTATTTATTTTACGTACATTGCGTTCATTATGGTTCTGCATTATTTATAACTAAGATGGAGCAGTTTGAAAATCTAATAGTAAGCGGAGAACAAATACCACCATGTATAATTCCCGTGAAAAGTGATGGAAATAGTCTTTCTTACTATCTTTCCTATTGCATTTTTAATACCGGAAATAGAGCTCAAGAGCGAAGAATAACTTCGACTTTTTTTATACATAATTCCTAAATACTTCGTTTTTATGGTGTAAAATTTTGTATCTATATATTTCAACATTGTCTTTAGCGTTGTCAGAGAACTAAATGAAAATAATTTGGAATAATTTAGCTTCTATGTCAACTCTCCTTCTCTTGAAACTTTGGAAAACAACGACAAAATTCTTTAGGGCGCCTGGATTTGAAAATATAACTCTGTATAATAAGTTTAGACTGACTAGAGTGAAAAGAAAGGAGCTTGCACCCAGAAACGAAATTAAATGGAACACTTGAAGTTGCAATATTTGTTTGTAATTCGTCAGAAGTCCATGAGGGAATGCGTGATAATGTAAACAAATGTGAGTTTATTGGAGACGCCGAATAAGATTTTTACATTATTGAAGCAGCTGGAGCCTGCCACGTCAAGGGCAAGGTCACAAACGTGAAAAGGCGATGCTCGATTTAGTTTGATTGAGTATCTATGCAGAAATTCGCACATACCAAGCGTTGGATAAGCCTTTCTTATCGTTTCTTAGAATTCGAGAATTGCTGGTTCAGCGTGTGGAGCAGTACTCGATCGCGGTGTTTAATTTTAACACAACTACAATTGTGAAAATTGCTGCTCCAGCGTCTGAAACTGTTCGCAAAGTCGCCAAATTCGATGAGGCGACGCATCAGTGTTCGAAGGTCTACCGCTATCAAATAAAGTATTTTAATTTAACATTTGATCCTCGCGTTAACCAAATCTGCCCCCAATCAATTTTCGAAAAATTACCAGCGTCGAACCGGATTCCACTTATATTTGTACGCTAATTTTTACTTTCAGTTAATGGTAGTGGTGTATTTGTTTTTCACCAAATTTGCCCCGGCTGAAATCCGAAATTTTCACCGTTGTATGTATGTACCAGAGATCACTGACATTCATACCCTTAATAATTATGTGCTTATACACGTTTTACACTATTTATTTTACGTTCACTGTGTTTATTATTGCTTTACATCATTTATAACTAAGATGGAGAAGTTTGAAAATCTAGCGATGTACAAATACCACACCGTATTATGAAAGGTGATGGAAATTGTCTTTTTTTATATCTATGGTATTGGTATTGATATTTTAATACTGGAACGGAAGCTCAATAGGTTGGCACTTTAATTGTTCAACAAGTGTGTGTTAATGTAAACAGGTGTGAGTCCGTCGGAGAGACCGAATAAGATTTTTACATCCACCATATTCCCGTCAAAATATTTATTTATTTTAGAATGTTAATTTTGCCGTTAACAAAATTTGTTCCCAATCACCTTCGTCGTACCGGACGACCGTTCAGTTAATGATAATGGTGTATTTATTTTTCACCAAATCTGCCTCGGCTGAAATCCAAAATTTACAGCGTTGGACCAGACATTACTGACATTGATACGCGTTTTACACTGTTTATTTTACGTAAATACATTGTGTTCATTATTGCTTTACATCATTTATAACTAAGATGGACAAGTTTGAAAATCTAGCGATGCACAAATACCATAAAATACCACATTTTACCACATACCAAAATTTTAATACTGGAAAGGGAGCTCAAAAGGTTCGCACTTTAATTGTCCAACCAGTTAGGGCCAGGTTGTAATAATTTTTGTGCAGTTCAGAAGGAGATAAGTGTTTGTTTATTCCGGAGATAAGTCAAAATCATCTACATACTGTTCTGTTTGTGAGTTGACTGCAGCAAGAGGAATTGTTCCATTGTGTTTTCAATTTTATCATAACATGATCAGCTAATTTGTAAACATCGATTTCCCCTAAAATTATATAAAGTTAATTTCGATTTCCTGGAATCGCTTATAGAACAACTGCCTAAAGATTCTATTCAAAATTTTTCATCTCAGATATCAACCAAGGTATCCTCTTTGTCCAAATCATATTGAAGTACCCGGTCCTGGCAACGCAGGTTAATTTCAGCATATTTGTTTATTTTGTGATTGGAAAAGTAGAGCATTCCTGTTTAATTGTATTATAATGTCGATTAGTCAACATCACCACTTTAGTCAACACTGAGTTTATTTAATCTACGTCCGGGCAACGCCGGGTAGATTCAGCTAGTTGTATTATAATGTCGATTAGTCAACATCACCACTTTAGTCAACACTGAGTTTATTTAATCTATGTCCGGGCAACGCCGGGTACATTCAGCTAGTCTATATATATAAAGCGAAGTGTCCTCACTGACACACTCATCTACTCATGTACACATCTACTCATGTACACATTCACTGATTCATAATCAACCCACAGCCCAAACCGTGAGGGCTGGAGACTTTAAATTTTAGACACGGGTGTATCATGTGCCGAAACGAAGTGATAAGAAGGGATTTTGCGAAATTCGGCCCGGTTCCTTTGTATTTAAATAAAAACCGGATAAAAACCGGTTAATATAAACAAAAAATGATCGGCTCGCGGAGACCGTGTTTTTTTTTTTGTTAGAAGCACGTGTCTAGCCAAAACAACTTCGACGTCGGGCGACCGGTTTACATTAGGCTGAACTCAGACGGACCACTCCCGAACCACACGACAGCGACAAAAGCAGTTTCAACGTCGAGTTTCTGCTTTCCTGATCATACTTTTGCCGTACCTAGCGAGGCGCAGATATTTCAATTATAATTTTGATTTCAATTATAATGTCGATCCGTGACTCATTTAAAAATTACAAAACCACTCCAAATTTAATCCGTCTACATTAAATATCCTCAAATATCTCTTACCATTGCAAACTTCACCAAAGCAACCCCAAAAAATTCCCGAACTACGCCAAACTGACATAAATTAGATCCGTTATCTTAAATCATCCCTTACCACCCCTTAGCAACCCCAAGTACTTTAAAATCACTTTAAAATAAAACAAAATGACACAAACCACAGCAGACTATTTCGAACTCACACACATTATTTCGGCTACCAAAATTCACCCCCAACTACCCCTTACCACCCCAAACTAAGAACAATCACTTTAAAATTACAAAAAATGCTATAAACCATAACAAACTATGCCAAAATCACCTAAATTACTACGGCTACCATAAGTCACCCCCAACTACCCCTTACCACCCCAAACTAAGAACAATCACTTTAAAATTACAAAAAATGTTATAAATCATAGCAAACTATGCCAAACTCACCCAAATTACTTCGGCCACCATAAATCACCCCCAACTACCTCTTACCACCCCAAACTAAGCCCAATCACATTAAAATTACAAAAAATGCTACAAACCATAGCAAACTATGTCAAACTCACTTAAATTACTTCGGCTACCATAAATCAACCCCAACTACCCCTTACCACCCCAAACTAAGCCCAATCACTTTAAAATTACAAAAAATGCTACAAACCATAGCAAACTACGTCAAACTCACTTAAATTACTTCGGCTACCATAAATCACCCCCAACTATCCCTTACCACCCCAAACTAAGCCAAATCACTTTAAAATTACAAAAAAGCTACAAATAATAGCAAACTATGCCAAACTCACCTAAATTACTTCGGCTACCATAAATCACCCCCAACTACCCCTTACCACCCCAAACTAAGCCAAATCACTTTAAAATTACAAAAAATGATACAAACCATAGCAAACTATGCCAAACTCACGCAAATTACTTCGGCTACCATAAATCAGCCCCAACTACCCCTTACCACCCCAAACTAAGCCAAATCACTTTAAAATTACAAAAAATGATACATACCATAGCAAACTATGCCAAACTCACCCTAATTACTTCGGCTACCATAAATCACCCCCAACTACCCCTTACCAGCCCAAACTAAGCCCAATCACTTTAAAATTACAAAAATGCTACAAACCATAGCAAACTATGTCAAACTCACTTAAATTACTTCGGCTACCATAAATCACCCCCAACTACCCCTTACCACCCCAAACTAAGCCCAATCACTTTAAAATTACAAAAAATGCTACAAACCATAGCAAGCTATGCCAAGCTCAACTAAATTACTTCGGCTACCATAAATAAACTACAACTACCCCTTACTACCCCAAACTAAGCCAAATAAAATTACAAAAAATGATACAAACCATAGCAAACTATGCCAAACTCACCCAAATTACTTCGGCTACCATAAATCACCCCCAACTACCCCTTACCACCCCAAACTAAGCCAAATCACTTTAAAATTACAAAAAATGCTACAAATCATAGCAAACTATGCCAAACTCACCTAAATTACTTCGGCTACCATAAATCACCCCCAACTACCCCTTACCACCCCAAACTAAGCCAAATCATTTTAAAATTACAAAAAATGATACAAACCATAGCAAGCTATGCCAAACTCAACTAAATTACTTCGGCTACCATATATAAACCCCAACTACCCCAAACTAAGCCAAATCACTTTAAAATTACAAAAAATGATACAAACCATAGCAAACTACGCCAAACTCACCCAAATTACTTCGGCTACCATAAATCACCCCAACTACCCCTTATCACCCCAAACTAAGCCAAATCACTTTAAAATTACAAAAAATGCTACAAACCATAGCAAACTATGTCAAACTCACTTAAATTACTTCGGCTACCATAAATCACCCCCAACTACCCCTTACCCCCCAAAATAAGCCCAATCACTTTAAAATTACAAAAAATGCTAAAAACCATAGCAAGCTATGCCAAACTCAACTAAATTACTTCGGCTACCATAAATCACCCCCAACTACCCCTTACGACCTCAAACTAAGCCAAATCACTTTAAAATTACAAAAAATGCTACAAACCATAGCAAAACTATGCCAAACTCACCCAAATTACTTCGGCTATCATAAATCACCCCCAACTACCTCTTACCACCCCAAGCTAAGCCCAATCACTTTAAAATTACAAAAAATGCTACAAACCATAGCAAAACTATGCCAAACTCACCCACATTATTTTGGCTATCATAATTCACCCCCAACTACCCCTTACCACCCCAAACTAAGCCCAATCACTTTAAAATTACAAAAAATGCCACAAACCATAGCAAACTATGCCAAACTCACTTAAATTACTTCGGCTACCATAAATCACCCCCAACTACCCCTTACCACCCCAACCTAAGCCAAATCACTTTAAAATTACAAAAAATGATACAAACCATAGCAAACTATGCCAAACTCACGCAAATTACTTCGGCTACCATAAATCACCCCCAACTACCCCTTACCACCCCAAACTAAGCCAAATCACTTTAAAATTACAAAAAATGATACAAACTATAGCAAACTATGCCAAACTCACCTAAATTAGTTCGGCTACCATAAATCACCCCCAACTACCCCTTACCACCCCAAACTTAGCCAAATCACTTTAAAATTACAAAAAATGCTACAAACCATAGCAAACTATGCAAAACTCACCTAAATTACTTCGGTTACCATAAATTAATAATCATTTTCAATCAAAATCTTCCATTTGGTTGTGTCATTTATAAATGCCTTATCGTATTAAATCATAAATTATTAATAAATATCTGCACATAAAATATATTGTTTCGACTAATAGACGTTATTCTGAATATTAAATATGCTGATACTAATTTTAATTTTTTTCCACATTCCAATAAATATTTGTTCCAGTTGAGATGCAAACATAAACGTATTTCTGAATTGCAACACGCTGACGGGGCAAGCCCTACCGTCTCAACATGCGTGAATTTGTATAAACAGCTCTATTGTTTTTAACTTTAAAGCGGTATAAACGCGGTGTAAGCGCTAGATTTTCGTGAAAATATCTGAAAAATTCGAAATTCTGCAATTGAATTACAGAACTATTGTTGTGTTCGATAGTAAATTTATATTTGGAGTGACACTGCCAACCCTGCCACCCCTAACGAGCCCCTTGCTGAGTACTCTCCTTCCAGGGAAACTTTTGAAATAAACGACAAAATAATTTAGGGCGCCTGAATGTGAAAATATCACTGTGTAATAAGTTCAGACTGACGTGAAACACTTGAAATTTCGATATTCGTTTGTAATTCGTCACAGGTCCATGAAGGAATGCATGTTAATGTAAACAAGTGTTAGTTTGTCGGAGAGGCCGAATAAGATTTTTAACATTCCCGTCAAAATATTTATTTACTTTAGAATGTTAATTTCTTAAATTCATTTCGTGAAAATTTTGACGGGCTATACGAATACACCTGTGCGTGTTTTATTTGGTACATACAAATTAATCTCTTTTGTTATCCAAATTGTTTTTATACGCACTAGGCACGTGCACCTCATATAATTGTGAAAATTGCTGCTTCAGCGTCTGGAACGCTGGTACTCAACGTCGCCAAGGTCGAGGCGACGCATCGGTATTCGAAATTCTATCGCTATTAAATAAATTATTTTAATATAATATTCCCGATTTGTTCTTGCCGTTAACCAAAACTCTATATTCCCGATTTGTTCTTGCCGTTAACCAAAACTCTTCCCAATCGATTTTCGAAAAATTTCCAGCGTCGGACCGGACTTCACTTATTTGCGTACACAAAATTTTTACGTTCAGTTAATGATAGTGGTGTATTTGTTCTTCACCAAACCTGCTCCGGCCAAAATCCGAAATTTTCACTGACATCATACGCTTAAGTATTGTGTGCTTATACACGATTTACACTATTTATTTTACGTACATTGCGTTCATTATGGTTCTGGATAATTTATAACTAAGATGGGCTTAGTTTGGGGTGGTAAGGGGTAGTTGACGGTGATTTAAGGTAACCGAAGTAATTTAGGTGAGTTTGGCATAGTTTGCGTAGCATTTTTTCTAATTTTAAAGTGATTGGGCTTAGTTTGGGGCGGTAAGGGGTAGTTGGGGGTGATTTATGGTAGCCGAAGTAATTTAGGTGAGTTTGGAATAGTTTGCTATGGTTTGTAGCATATTTTGTAATTTTAAAGTGATTGGGCTTATTTTGGGTAGGTAAGGGGTAGTGGGGGGTGATTTATGGTAGCCGAAGTAATTTAGGTGAGTTTGGAATAGTTTGCTATGGTTTGTAGCATATTTTGTAATTTTAAAGTGATTGGGCTTATTTTGGGTAGGTAAGGGGTAGTTGGGGGTGATTTATGGTAGCCGAAGTAATTTAGATGAGTTTGGCATAGTTTGCGTATCATTTTTTCTAATTTTAAAGTGATTGGGCTTAGTTTGGGGTGGTAAGGAGTAGTTGGGGGTGATTTATGGTAGCCGAAGTAATTTAGGTGAATTTGACATGGTTTGCTATGGTTTGTAGCATTTTTTGTAATTTTAAAGCGATTGGGCTTATTTTCGGGTGGTAAGGGGTAGTTGGGGGTGATTTATGGTAGCCGAAGTAATCTAGGTGACCTTGGAATAGTTTTCTATGGTTTGTAGCATTTTTTGTAATTTTAAAGTGATTGGGCTTAGTTTGGGGTGGTAAGGGGTAGTTGGGGGTGATTTATGGTAGCCGAAGTAATTTAAGTGAGTTTGACATAGTTTGCTATGGTATGTAACATTTTTTGTAATTTTAAAGTGATTGGGCTTATTTTGGGTAGGTAAGGGGTAGTGGGGGGTGATTTATGGTAGCCGAAGTAATTTAGGTGAGTTTGGAATAGTTTGCTATGGTTTGTAGCATATTTTGTAATTTTAAAGTGATTGGGCTTATTTTGGGTAGGTAAGGGGTAGTGGGGTGTGATTTATGGTAGCCGAAGTAATTTAGGTGAGTTTGGAATAGTTTGCTATGGTTTGTAGCATATTTTGTAATTTTAAAGTGATTGGGCTTATTTTGGGGAGGTAAGGGGTAGTGGGGGGTGATTTATGGTAGCCGAAGTAATTTAGGTTAGTTTGAGATAGTTTGCTATGGTTTGTAGCATATTTTGTAACTTTAAAGTGATTGGGATTATTTTGGGGAGGTAAGGGGTAGTGGGGGGTGATTTATGGTAGCCGAAGTAATTTAGGTGAGTTTGGAATAGCTTGCTATGGTTTGTAGCTTTTTTTGTAATTTTAAAATGATTGGGCTTAGTTTGGGGTGGTAAGGGGTAGTTGGGGGTGATTTATGGTAGCCGAAGTAATTTAAGTGAGTTTGACATAGTTTGCTATGGTATGTAACATTTTTTGTAATTTTAAAGTGATTGGGCTTATTTAGGGTAGGTAAGGGGTAGTGGGGGTGATTTATGGTAGCCGAAGTAATTTAAGTGAGTTCGACATAGTTTGCTATGGTTTGTAGCATTTTTTGTAATTTTAAAGTGATTGGGTTTAGTTTGTGGTTTGTAAGGGGTAATTGGGGGTGATTTATGGTAGCCGAAGTAATTTAAGTGAGTTTGACATAGTTTGGTATAATTTGTAAAATTTTTTGTAATTTTCAAGTGATTGGGTTTAGTTTGTGGTTGGTAAGGGGTAGTTGGGGGTGATTTATGGTAGCCGAAGTAATTTAAGTGAGTTTGGCATAGTTTGCTATGGTTTGTAGCATTTTTTGTAATTTTAAAGTGATTGGGCTTATTTTGGAGTGGTAAGGGGTAGTTGGGGGTGATTTATGGTAGCCGAAGTAATTTAGTGGAGTTTGGCATAGTTTGCTACGGTTTGTAGAATTTTTTTGCAATTTTAAAGTGATTGAGTCTATTTTGGGGTGGTAAGGGGTAGTTGGGGGTGATTTATGGAAGCCGAAGTAATTTAGATGAGTTTGGTATAGTTTGATATGGCTTGTAACATTTTTTGTAATTTTAAAGTGATTGGGCTTATTTTGGGGTTGTAAGGGGTAGTTGGGGGTGATTTATGGTAGCCGAAGTGATTTAGGTGTGTTAGGCATAGTTTGCTATGATTTGTAGCATTTTTTGTAATTTTATGTGATTGGTCTTATTTTGGGATTGTAAAGGGTAGTTGGGGGTGATTTATGGTAGCCGAAGTAATTTAGGGGAGTTTGGCATAGTTTGATATGGTTTGTAGAATTTTTTGTAATTTTAAAGTGATTGGGCTTATTTTGGGGTGGTAGGGGGTAGTTGGGGGTGATTTATGGTAGCCGAAATAATTTAGGTGAGTTAGGCATAGTTTGCTATGGTTTGTAGAATATTTTGTAATTTTAAAGTGATTGGGCTTATTTTGGGGTGGTAAGGGGTAGTTGGGGGTAATTTATGGTAGCCGAAGTAATTTAGGTGAGTTTGGCATAGTTTGCGTAGCATTTTTTCTAATTTTAAAGTGATTGGGCTTAGTTTAGGGTGGTAAGGGGTAGTTGGGGGTGATTTATGGTAGCTGAAGTAATTTAGGTGAGTTTGACATGGTTTGTAGCATTTTTTGTAATTTTAAAGCGATTGTGCTTATTTTCGGGTGGTAAGGGGTAGTTGGGGGTGATTTATGGTAGCCGAAGTAATCTAGGTGACTTTGGAATAGTTTGCTATGGTTTGTAGCATTTTTTGTAATTTTAAAGTGATTGGGTTTAGTTTGTGGTTGGTAAGGGGTAGTTGGGGGTGATTTATGGTAGCCGAAGTAATTTAAGTGAGTTCGACATAGTTTGGTATGGTTTGTAATATTTTTTGTAATTTTAAAGTGATTGGGTTTAGTTTGTGGTTGGTAAGGGGTAGTTGGGGGTGATTTATGGTAGCCGAAGTAATTTAGGTGAGTTTGGAATAGTTTGCTATGGTTTGTAGCATATTTTGTAATTTTAAAGTGATTGGGCTTATTTTGGGTAGGTAAGGGGTAGTGGGGGGTGATTTATGGTAGCCGAAGTAATTTAGGTGAGTTTAGAATAGTTTGCTATGGTTTGTAGCATATTTTGTAATTTTAAAGTGATTGGGCTTATTTTGGGAAGGTAAGGGGTAGTTGGGGGTGATTTATGGTAGCCGAAGTAATTTAAGTGAGTTTGGCATAGTTTGCGTAGCATTTTTTCTAATTTTAAAGTGATTGGGCTTAGTTTGGGGTGGTAAGGGGTAGTTGGGGGTGATTTATGTTAGCCGAAGTAATTTAGGTGAGTTTGACATGGTTTGCTATGGTTTGTAGCATTTTTTGTAATTTTAAAGCGATTGGGCTTATTTTCGGGTGGTAAGGGGTAGTTGGGGGTGATTTATGGTAGCCGAAGTAATCTAGGTGACCTTGGAATAGTTTTCTATGGTTTGTAGCATTTTTTGTAATTTTAAAGTGATTGGGCTTAGTTTGGGGTGGTAAGGGGTAGTTGGGGGTGATTTATGGTAGCCGAAGTAATTTAAGTGAGTTTGACATAGTTTGCTATGGTATGTAACATTTTTTGTAATTTTAAAGTGATTGGGCTTATTATGGGTAGGTAAGGGGTAGTGGGGGGTGATTTATGGTAGCCGAAGTAATTTAGGTGAGTTTGGAATAGTTTGCTATGGTTTGTAGCATATTTTGTAATTTTAAAGTGATTGGGCTTATTTTGGGTAGGTAAGGGGTAGTGGGGTGTGATTTATGGTAGCCGAAGTAATTTAGGTGAGTTTGGAATAGTTTGCTATGGTTTGTAGCATATTTTGTAATTTTAAAGTGATTGGGCTTATTTTGGGGTGGTAAGGGGTAGTGGGGGGTGATTTATGGTAGCCGAAGTAATTTAGGTTAGTTTGAGATAGTTTGCTATGGTATGTAACATTTTTTGTAATTTTAAAGTGATTGGGCTTATTTGGGGTAGGTAAGGGGTAGTGGGGGTGATTTATGGTAGCCGAAGTAATTTAAGTGAGTTCGACATAGTTTGCTATGGTTTGTAGCATTTTTTGTAATTTTAAAGTGATTGGGTTTAGTTTGGGGTGGTAAGGGGTAGTTGGGGGTGATTTATGGTAGCCGAAGTAATTTAAGTGAGTTTGACATAGTTTGCTATGGTATGTAACATTTTTTGTAATTTTAAAGTGATTGGGCTTAGTTTGGGGTGGTAAGGGGTAGTTGGGGGTGATTTATGGTAGCCGAAGTAATTTAAGTGAGTTTGACATAGTTTGCTATGGTATGTAACATTTTTTGTAATTTTAAAGTGATTGGGCTTATTTAGGGTAGGTAAGGGGTAGTGGGGGTGATTTATGGTAGCCGAAGTAATTTAAGTGAGTTCGACATAGTTTGCTATGGTTTGTAGCATTTTTTGTAATTTTAAAGTGATTGGGTTTAGTTTGTGATTTGTAAGGGGTAATTGGGGGTGATTTATGGTAGCCGAAGTAATTTAAGTGAGTTTGACATAGTTTGGTATGGTTTGTAAAATTTTTTGTAATTTTAAAGTGATTGGGTTTAGTTTGTGGTTGGTAAGGGGTAGTTGGGGGTGATTTATGGTAGCCGAAGTAATTTAAGTGAGTTTTGCATAGTTTGCTATGGTTTGTAGCATTTTTTGTAATTTTAAAGTGATTGGGCTTATTTTGGGGTGGTAAGGGGTAGTTGGGGGTGATTTATGGTAGCCGAAGTAATTTAGTGGAGTTTGGCATAGTTTGCTACGGTTTGTAGAATTTTTTTGCAATTTTAAAGTGATTGAGTCTATTTTGGGGTGGTAAGGGGTAGTTGGGGGTGATTTATGGAAGCCGAAGTAATTTAGATGAGTTTGGTATAGTTTGATATGGCTTGTAACATTTTTTGTAATTTTAAAGTGATTGGGCTTATTTTGGGGTTGTAAGGGGTAGTTGGGGGTGATTTATGGTAGCCGAAGTGATTTAGGTGTGTTAGGCATAGTTTGCTATGATTTGTAGCATTTTTTGTAATTTTATGTGATTGGTCTTATTTTGGGATTGTAAAGGGTAGTCGGGGGTGATTTATGGTAGCCGAAGTAATTTAGGGGAGTTTGGCATAGTTTGCTATGGTTTGTAGAATTTTTTGTAATTTTAAAGTGATTGGGCTTATTTTGGGGTGGTAGGGGGTAATTGGGGGTGATTTAAGGTAGCCGAAATAATTTAGGTGAGTTAGGCATAGTTTGCTATGGTTTGTAGAATATTTTGTAATTTTAAAGTGATTGGGCTTATTTTGGGGTGGTAAGGGGTAGTTGGGGGTGATTTATGGTAGCCGAAGTAATTTAGGGGAGTTTGGCACAGTTTGCTACGGTTTGTAGAATTTTTTTGTAATTTTAAAGTGATTGAGCCTATTTTGGGGAGGTAAGGGGTAGTTGGGGGTGATTAATGGAAGCCGAAGTAATTTAGATGAGTTTGGCATAGTTTGATATTGCTTGTAACATTTTTTGTAATTTTAAAGTGATTGGGCTGAGTTTGGGGTAGTAAGGTGTAGTTGGGGATGATTTATGGTAGCCGTAGTAATTTAGGTGAGTTAGGGATAGTTTGCTATGATTTGTGTCATTTTGTTTTATTTTAAAGTGATTGGAGTTACTTGGGGTTGCTAAAGGGTGGTAAGGGATGATTTAAGATAACGGATCTAATTTATGTCAGTTTGGCTTAGTTCGGGAATTTTTTGGGGTTGATTTGGTAAAGTTTGCAATGGTAAGAGATATTTGAGGATGTTTAATGTAGAAATTATATTATGGAAACGAACGACGGCTTTTTTAAAAAGTTTATTTAAAGCAACGCGACTAACAATACTTATGCGGTGAAATCAAAGAGTGACGCTTCTTCATCTAGCTAGCGAATTTATACATAAGAATAGTTAACTAAGCATTTTAATAAGATCCCTGACGTTGTCCCTAATAAGCGAAATATAACTAATATAATTCCTCCCCTCTGAGTCCTGAAACTCCGGTGAAGGTACGTTTAGACTTTGGCGGTGTCTGGCAGTGAGCTTCTTTGTTGTTCGGATTCTGCAGAAGGAGTGGATGCGAACTTTCTTTGTCGATATTTTCGGATTCCTAGGCAGATGGCTAGGGATACGATGCCGACGTATAAGATGGCGGTACCAGAAATGTGCCAGGAGTCGAAATCGTTGTCGAGTTCTGCCATTTCTATTGGTTGTAAATTTTCTAATTTGGTGACTCGAAGATATTTCATTTGTAGGCGGGGAACTTGATTGTTTGTGTTTGGCATGTTAAGGTGCAGATCTTCTAGCAGGAGTGGTTGGCCTTTTGTTACATCGTTGAACACCAAAAGTTGATCTCTGATGTATTTGTGGCAGTGATGTTGTTCTTCAAACAGGAAAACTCCTTTAACATTTCGTCTTGTCCAAACTTCGTCGCAACTTGTTCTCACTGTTGTGTCGTTAGGGAAGATGCCCAAAAATTGATTAATTTGACGAATGTATTCTAGTGTGTCCTCTGCGGTTAACTGGGTAAAGGAACATTTCTTGAAAGAGTTGTTGTTGAGTATGTCCCATTCGCATGATGTGTTGATATATGTTCTCAGGTTAGTCGGACATAAATATTTGTCATGGATTTCGTCACAGATGTCAGTTAATGGTATTAAATTAGATTCAGATTTTAAACAATATTTTGTTGAAGGTATAATCGTTCGAAATTGCCTATTTGGAAGTGGTATGAAGTAGTACAGTTCGAAATTGTTTAATTCGTATAGAGGAATAGACACGAAGTAAATTATTTGTAGTTTGTGAATTACGCATTTAGGTTTTAAAAGAGTTTTAAAGAATTGGAGATTTTCAGATATTACCGGAAAAGGTAAATCTTTTTTGTATACCGTGCTGAGTTTTATTAGTTCCAGCAACAACTCGTCATTCGTAATTATACTAGGATGGAGAATCTTGAGTTTGCAAAATGTTATTGAATTTTCAAGATCCTGTGCAATGTTTAAAATTACTGTCAAAAGATGAACGAGCTGATTTGCCATATCTTTAAAAAAAAGGCTATTGACTTGATTTTGGGTAGTAATTCCTATTTTTGTAAAATTGTCTAGCATTGTATATAGAGATTGTTCATTATGTTCTATATCTTTAACTGTTGTTTCAAAGTTATTCATAATTTGTTTATTTATAGAATATTGATTTTTAAAATGATGTGCTATGTTATTTTCATTCTGTTTAAGTTCTTCCAAAATTTTTGTAATTCTTTCGTTATCTGCTGCATCCATATTACCTGTGATTGCTTTTATTGTCGATCCTATTACGTTTATTAACCCTCTTTTTGATCTAGAATGCAAAAAGGGATGTAATTTTTCATTTATTAGATTAATATTGTACCGAATAATTTTGAAATAGTTTTGAAGTTCTCTTTTTGAATGAGTGTCATTGCTTATAGAATCTTCGATCGTTCTCACGTGGGTCTGTAGTTTGTTGTATTCATTTAAAAGAATCGAAACGTCAAAATAGTGTATTAAATGGTGAGAGGAGTTTTGGAATATAGCTTGTCCTAGTTTAATCGGTAATATTCCCGGGTTGTTGGAAATGTCCTTTTCAGCAAGGCTATTCAGCGTTAGCCAGTAGACGATGAAGGCCCTGTAACGGGAGATGTTTCAGTTTTAGTAGGGCGTTTTACGTTATCAATATGTAGTTTATGGAACTTTCGGCCGGTTTTTGTTTTGCAGATAGTAGGTTGAAAGGTTTTTCGAAATCTGGGTATTGTAAAATGGGATCATTAGTTAACAGGTTTTTACAAAGTTCGAAACAATTTTTATAATCTTCATCTTCGGGGTAAATTTTGTGGTCTTTCTTAAGTCGAACAGTGAGAGGTTTGGTTAATTTTGCAAAATTTTTAATAAATTTACGGTAATAACCAATGAGGCCTAGGAATCCTTTTAGTTGTTTTGGGGTTGTTGGTATTGTGAAATCTACGATGGCTTTAATTTTATCTGGATTAGGTTTAATTCCGTCTAGTGTGATGACATGTCTTAAATAAATAACTTCTTTATTCAACAACTCGCTTTTATCTATCTGAATTTTAAAGTTAAATTTACGTAACCTGTCAAATACTGATGTTAAATTTTGGATATGTTCTTGAAGAGATGTTGAAAATATTATAATATCATCGAGGTACACAACACAAGATTCATTTATAATACCTCTCAAAACGTTGTCGATAACGCGTTGAAAAGTGGAGGGCGCATTTTTTAATCCGAAAGGCATTCGAACGAATTCGTAATGGCCATTCTCGACTGTAAATGCAGTTTTCGGTATGTCGTCGGGTTCAACTTCAATCTGATGGAATCAGTCAACTCCGGGAGGGACTTAAGCATACACAATGTCGCGCACCAAGCAGCTGCGTCGAAATAGAACAATATGTCAAGGACATACAAAATAAGATTAAAAAAGCTTTTGAAACATCCTGCCCCCTGAGGACATCGGCTCAACCTGGAGAAGCTACCAAATGGTGGACCCAGGAATTGAGCGACCTCAAAATTAGAACTCGGGCAGCTTTCAACAAAGCCAAACGAAAGGGACCCGGCTCAGACTGGGACCAATACAAAACACTCCTAAGAGAGTTTAAAAAAACAGTCAGGAAAAGACAAAGAGCAGCGTGGAGAGCCTACTGCGAGGAAATCGAAAATCACTCGCAGGTGGCAAGACTTTATAAGATCCTCGCAAAAGATAAGGAGCATGACTTGGGTCTCCTAACCAAGGAAGATGGTACACGAACCACCGACCTACAAGAAAGCCTAGAGCTGCTTATGCAAACTCACTTCCCGGACTCGGTTCCAACCGAACGGGAAGAATGGCCAGATGAACCTGACACCAACCCTTCGGATCCGGAATGGGAAATTTCAGAACGAATTGTTGGAGAAGAAAGAATAAGATGGGCACTACAGAGCTTCTCCCCATTCAAATCACCAGGAAGCGACGGCATACATCCAGCACTACTCCAGTGGGGCCTGGAAGAACTGCTGCCGCACCTGGTGGGACTGTTCAGGTCGTGCCTTGCACACCAGTACATCCCAAAAGACTGGAGAGAGGTAAAAGCCGTGCTCATCCCAAAAGCGGGGAGAATGGATTACACCACCCCCAAAGCATACCGGTCCATAAGCCTGACCTCGTTCTTACTAAAGACGATGGAAAGACTGTGCGAACGCCACCTGAGGGAAACAATTGCTGACACATTGCATCCCAACCAACAGGCATACACTCCAGGCAGATCCACTGACAGTGCCCTACACTTGGTCACTAGTCGGATTGAAAGATCATTGGACAACAAAGAGTCCACCCTGGGTATATTTCTAGACATAGAAGGTGCATTTGATAAAACCACCTTCCAAAAGATTGATGCAGCCCTGACGGAAAAGAACGTACACCCCACCATCCGGGGCTGGATAGCAAACATGCTCTCAAACAGAGCAGTAAAAATCAGTGTGGGAGACAAGATGGTGAGATGTAAAGTCGCGAGAGGCTGTCCGCAGGGCGGAGTTTTATCTCCGCTGCTGTGGAACTTGGTTCTCGACAGCCTTTTGCGTCGACTCAACTCCCAAGGCTTCTACACCATTGCATACGCAGACGATTTAACAATCCTGCTTAGTGGTAAGTTCGAAAGCATCCTGTGCGACAGAGCACAGGAGGCGCTGAGAATAACTGAAAAATGGTGCAGAGAACACACTCTGTCTGCAAACCCCAGGAAGACAGAGATGGTTCTCTTCACGAAAAAAAGAAAGACGGAGAAGCTAAAAGCACCAAGCTTTCTAAACACAAAACTAAGCTTTGCGACCGAAGTGAAATACCTTGGAGTAACCTTTGATAGCAAGCTAACATGGAACCTTCACATCGACAGAAGGATAAAAAAGGCGTACATCTTCTACGAGCAGTGCCGCAGGACCGTGGGGAAAACCTGGGGAATGAAACCCAAGGTCCTGATGTGGGTATACACTGCAATTGTGAGACCGATGATTGCCTATGGTAGCGTCGTCTGGTGGCCAAAAAGTCAACAGACAACAGCCAAACACAAACTTAGCCGACCACAGAGAACCGCATGTCTGTGCATAACCGGCGCTATGCGGACAACACCGACACGAGCGATGGAAGTGATGTTGTGCTTGCCACCACTTGATATCTATCTCGAGGAAACGGCACTGACCACGATGGCACGCCTCAAGAGTCTCGGTGTACAGTCCAGCGTAGGATGTGGCGAGATAAGGCGCCGACTGTGGGATGAGGCGGTCAAGAAGATACCTCAACTACAGGCAGGCACCAACGATATCTCCCCCCAGTTTGTCTTTAACAAACCCTACGCAATCGACATAAAACCAAACGAAACATCCGATGAAGAGACCATAAAGGTCTTCACGGATGGATCGAAAAAGAAAGAAGGAGCGGGCTGTGGAATATTTTCAAGAAGCCTGCGAATTCGAAGCAGCTGGACTATGGATAAATACGCCAGCGTAACGGATACCGAGCTGGCAGGTATATCCATAGCCGCAAAAGAAATTGCACGCAGACAGGCCAGCGGCAAAAAGATACGAATCTACACAGATAGTAGACAAGCACTACTGTCCCTTCAAAGATACAAAACTGTATCGAGGGCAGTATTAGAAACCCATAAAGCGCTCGCGGAGATCGCCACAGCGAACACAATTTCTGTTTGCTGGGTTAGAGGCCACGCGGAAAACATGGGTAACATAAAAGCTGACGAGTTGGCGGCGAGGGCAGCCAAAAGAAAGATCTTAGGCCCCTCAAATACGCTATCAACCTCAGCAAGAACAAAACTTATAAAGGAAAACACCCACTCTCAATTCAAAGAGAGATGGGATGACACAACCAGCTGTCGCCATGCCAAGGAATTACTAATGTATCCTAGCAAGGACGCAGCAAACAAATTTTTGACAATGACCAAGAAGAACCTGCGCCTCGCGACTGGCATTCTGACCGGGCACTGTCATTTAAGAAAACACCTTCACCAAATGAAGCTAGAACACACACCACTTTGTAGAGGATGTGAACAAGAATATGAAACAGTGCAGCACGTACTTTGCGAATGCACTGCGCTTTCGTCCATCAGAGAATCCATACTTGGGGACAAATGGCCATCAATGGCCAACATAAGGGAGATCCCCCTGGGCACGGTGGTCAACTATTTCAACCAAATAGGATGGCTATCGACCCAGCTGGAGTGATCCCCTAACGGAGGCAGGACAAGGGGCCCGCTGGGGCCTAAGTCCAGTGGTCGCACAGACTACCCTCCACTAATTTACATACATACATAAGTCGAACAGTGAGAGGTTTGGTTAATTTTGCAAAATTTTTAATAAATTTACGGTAATAACCAATGAGGCCTAGGAATCCTTTTAGTTGTTTTGGGGTTGTTGGTATTGTGAAATCTACGATGGCTTTAATTTTATCTGGATTAGGTTTAATTCCGTCTGGTGTGATGACATGTCCTAAATAATTAACTTCTTTTTTCAAAAACTCGCTTTTATCTATCTGAATTTTAAAGTTAAATTTACGTAACCTGTCAAATACTGATGTTAAATTTTGGATATGTTCTTGAAGAGATGTTGAAAATATTATAATATCATCGAGGTACACAACACAAGATTCATTTATAATACCTCTCAAAACGTTGTCGATAACGCGTTGAAAAGTGGAGGGCGCATTTTTTAATCCGAAAGGCATTCGAACGAATTCGTAATGGCCATTCTCGACTGTAAATGCAGTTTTCGGTATGTCGTCGGGTTCAACTTCAATCTGATGGAATCCGGAAGCAAGATCTAATGTACTAAAGTATTGACTTCGACCTAGTTTATCTAGGATATCATTTATATTCGGAATCGGATATCTATCATCGATAGTCTGTTCATTTAGTTTTCGGTAATCCACCACTATTCTCCATTTTCGTTGGCCTGAAGCATCTAATTTTTTGGGTACCACCCAGATTGGTGATGTCCAAGGTGAATTTGAAGGTCTAATTATTTTTTGTCTCAACATTTTACTAATTTGATCTTGTACTTCGGCTTTATGAACATAGGGGTATCTACATGTTTTAGTGTGTATAGGGGTGTCATCCTTTAACTTAATTTTGTGCCTAATTGCATTCGTAAATGAAAGTGATGTTGATTCGTCGTAAAAGATATCAGAATAATTTTTAATTAGTTTTGTAATACTAAACTTTTCTTCCTTATTACAATGGTCGAGTCTTAGTTTTGAAAAATCAAAATATTGATCCTTCGAATCATTTATATTGTTTAGATCTGCAATATAAAATTGTTCCTGGGGAATAACTTCAAAAGATTTTTCCAGTTCGATCTCAATTGGCTGGTCAGAGCGATTGATGACAGTTGTTAAAGCTTCATGATTTTCAACTTGTATTAAACTTTCTGGCATTTCTATATCTAAAAATTGTTGTTTAGGCAACAAGGCAGTGCCATTTTTAACGTTTGCAATTTTTACTTTTATTACCTGTTGTGAATTCGGTGCACTAACAATAAGATTATTGTAATCTGATAAATTCTTTAACCTCATGGAAATTGTAGCGTTGGGTAATATTAGCTTGCTTAGAGTCAGATTAATGTTGGCTTGTAAGTGACGGAGGTTGTCGACACCAAGAAGACAGTCAAAGTACTTATGAAATTTAAACACGTGGAATTTTATTTTGGGTTGTTTTGATTTAAACAACTTAGGACACGGTATCGAAATACTGTAGTCTTCTTTAGTAGTACCATGTGCGGTAGATATTTTAAAGGGATCAAATTTGACATATTTGGAAAAATGTTCTTTGGCTTTATCCGGATTTATAAATGATTTTGTTGATCCGGTATCAATAAGACATTTTAGTTTAAAATTTTCAAAAGGGATCTCTATAAACGGTAGTTGAGAGGGGTTATTGTCGATATTTAAAAGTTCTGCGTATCCGAGGCTAGTTCGCCTAAAAAATCGCATTCTTCGTCATCTTCCGTGTTTGAAGCATTTGTCGGTTCAACAGATTTATCTTCGTTATTATGTAATTCCTCGGCTATCCAATGAGGACGCGACGAATAATGTTTATTGAACTTATTTATGGTTGGATTTGAAGAGTTTCGTGTTGAAATGCTCATTGGCACGGGTTTATTAGTGGGTTTATAATTCGGATTTGGTTTAAATACATTTTGGTGTTGGTGATTGTTTGAAAATTGATGATTATTTTGCTGATGGTGATGGTTTGAAAATTGATTGCGATTTTGTTGGTTAAATTGAGGGAAATTTCTTATCGGCTGTTTGGGAGTTTGAAAATTGCTATTAGATTTTACAAACGGTTGATTTTGAGGGTTGGTGAATTTTGGTTTTTGTTGAACATTAAAGTCGTTTGTTAATATGTGCAACGCCGCATTTAATGAATCGGGTTGACGAGTAGATAAATAATCACCTAAAGGATTGTTTAATTGTTTGAGAAATACGCGTAATGCTAATTTTCTCGAACTTGCGGTCAACACTCTTAGTTCATTGGCGTCATCCGTGTGAGTCGTAATATAACTAATTTGAAGATTCAAATTATCTTGAACCTTAGCAAAAAACTCGAGAGGTTTTAAATTTCCCTGACGCATATTACATAATTCTATGGTCAACGTCTGGAGATCGCGTTTATCAGCATATGTAGCAAGAAGCGCATTTTTCAAATCGCCCCAATTATTAATTTGGTAAGACGCTATGCGTTCAGCAGCTTCACCTTTAATTTTATTTTTTATAGATTTTATTAACAGGATATTTTCAAATGTATTTTCATCTTGCACATTATAAAATTGCGTTATGAGTTGTTCGCTAGTATTAATAAACTCGCTTAATACTGATTGGTTTCCGGTAAATTCTGGTAGAATTTGTAGGTATTCCAGTTTAAAAGCCATTTTATTTAGATAGATTGTATTAGATATTCTAGTAATTGGTGATCTCGAACGATCGCGGTTTTCGTAACCGTAATTAAAATCAATTTCTGAATCTGAATCAATTATTGACATCAATGACTCACCAAGTTTGTTGCATGCTTCGTCGTCAGGTCCACTTTTCTTTTTGGAATAGTCTTCAAAGCATAGAAATGCATCGTCTTGGTCCGGAAGTCCTAGGTGTTGTCCTGGTCCAGAATTTTCACAATGGAAGTCCTCAAAACACTTTTGGGTCCACTCGAAATGTTTACCGAAGACGTTAGCCTATCCTACCGACTGCGCCAATTATATTATGGAAACGAACGACGGCTTTTTTAAAAAGTTTATTTAAAGCAACGCGACTAACAATACTTATGCGGTGAAATCAAAGAGTGACGCTTCTTCATCTAGCTAGCGAATTTATACATAAGAATAGTTAACTAAGCATTTTAATAAGATCCCTGACGTTGTCCCTAATAAGCGAAATATAACTAATATAATTTAGACGGATTAAATTTGCAGTGGTTTTGTAATTTTTAATTGAGTCAAATTTTATTTACGAAATCGAAGATTGACTTTTTAAAAACGTTTATTGCGTAAACTACATTAAGCGGCAAGAAATAGAGTGTTTTTTATTACACGTTACATGGTTTTTATATGTTCAAATATGCTAGCATAAACAATTCTAATATTTCACTATTAAGCTTTTTAGGAGGCAAAACGGTTACATAAGTCCTCCCTTCGTAGTCCGAAGACTCCGGCGAGGGTCCATCAGATTTTAGCGTCATCCGGGCTGCACGTAGTCCTGATTTCGATATTGGTCGGTTCAGGTTTGGCATTTGGTCGATTGTTAATTTTGCATCGCCGAATTAGCAGGAAGATGATTCCTGCGAATCCTATAACATATAGGGTAACGGTACCAGAAACGTGTGTAATGTCTCTTAATTTGAAGTCCTCGTTATCTTCGATCTGTTGAAGGTTGTTTGATAGTTTTGTCATTTGGAGATGTTTCAGGTGGATACGAGGTATTGCGGTTGGTCCTTTCGAAGGTTGACTGAACTTTATGTTTTCTAACAGCAACGGTTGACCTTTCGTGCTGTCGTTGAATGCCAGTTGTTGGTTTTCGATGAACTTCTTACAGTGTGGTTCGTTGTCGAATAGGAAGACACTTTCCAGTTGACTGGTGGTTGAGGCTTCTTCGCAAATTATTTTTGTTGTTGTAGGTTGTATAAAAATCCCTAGGTATTGGTTGATTTGTGGAATGTATTCGATTGATTGTTGTCGATTTAGTTGGATTGGTTGACATGCGTCGAAGTTGTTCTTGAAAATGATGTTCTGTTCGCAGGTGGTAGCGACGTAAGATATCAAATGTTTTGGACACATGTAGATGTCTAGGGTTTTGTCACAAATGTTCATTAATGGGGTTAGACTAGACTCAGATTTCAGAAAATAAGGTGATGATGGGATTATTGTTCGAAAACTCTGATCAGGTATTGGTAGAAAATTATATAGTTCTAGCGGTTCTTTTCCAAAAAGTGGGATTGATATTAAATATAAAATTTCAAATTTCTAGATGACACATTTAGTTTTTATGATATTTTTAAAATTTTGAATATTATCTAGAGTAACGAAGAATGGCAGTTTTTCGGCATATATTATTTGAACTTTGTTTAATTCTTTAAATAGTTCCTCATTTGTTATAATGCTGGGATGAACAACATTTTGTTTACAGAATGTCAATGAATTCTCTATATCTTGAACTATGTTTAATATTACATTAAATAAATTTGTAAACTGATTTGTGACATCTTTAGCAAATAGTTGATCAAATTGATGTTTTGTATAATTTTGAGCACTTGTGAGCAGTGTTGTAGCTGTGAAGAGAGATTTCTCGTTATGTTCTATATTTTTTATTGTTTGTTGAAATTTGGATATTATTTCTTTATTAATGGAATATTGGTTGTTGATTTGGTGAGCTAAATTGTTCTGGTTTTGTTTTAGAATATCTAATGTTTTGCTTATTCGTTCATTGTCATCAGCGTCCATGTTTCCAGTGATTGTGTTAATAATTGATCCTAAAGCGTTGACAAGACCTCTTGCAGTACGTTTATGAAAAAATGGCTCTAATTTTTCATTAATAGTTTTTATACTATAGTGAATAATTTTGTTTGAACTTGTAGTTTTTCGTATTCGGTTAAAAGTTTTGAGATGTCAAAGTAATGAATGAAATGATGGGAAGAAATTTGCAATTTTGCTGATCCTAAATTTATGGGAAGAATTCCCGGGTTATTTGATATGTTCTTATCGGCGATAGTGCAGATTACTGCGCTTGCGATGATGGTCCTGCAACTGAAGAAGAATGAAATTTAGTCGGTCGTTTAATATTGTCCATATGGAGTTTGCGGAATTTTCTACCCGTTTTTGATTTACATATTTCAGGTTCAAATGTTTTCCGTTCTTTGTTCATTGATATAAGTTTTTCTTTTTTAAATCGGTTTCTCTTTTTAGAACGAAAGTTACTTTTAACGAACACATCGGAGGGTAGTTCTGGTATGTCTTCACGTGTTTCATTCAATTTTGATATAGTCTTTTCTTTTGTCTCAATTAGCCGTTTATTTATTTCTTTGTATATAGTTTCAATTTTCTGTTTATGATCATGAAGGTAACTGTTTAGGATTGTTTGATCTAAGTTAACGTCTCCAATTTCATGTTCATTGCTTAAATTCAATATATTGAAAGGTGACATTTTCGTCGTCGAATGAATGGAATTATTATATGAAATTAGGGCGTAAAGGGCTTGTATATTTATTGGGTCTTTTTGAAATGCGGGTCGGTTATTTATTAAATTTAAATGTTCTAAAAACGTACAATTGAAGCGTTCTACAAGTCCATTACTCGCTGGATGGTGTGGGCTGCAAAAGTGAACGTTGATTTTGTGGAATTTGAATAGTTCGTTTATCAGTCCACTAGCTGAATGTACCCGGCGTTGCCCGGACGTAGATTAAATAAACGCAGTGTTGACAAAAGTGGTGTATTTGTGATGTAGACTAATCGACATTATAATACAATTAAACAGGAATGCTCTACTTTTCCAATGACAAAATAAACAAATTTGCTGAAATTAACCTGCATTGCCAGGACCGGGTACTTCAATATGATTTGGAAAATGACGATAATTTCGTTTCTGGGTGCAAGCTCCTTTTTTTTCACTCTTTTTCACTCTTCAAGAGAAGGAGAGTTGACAGAGAAGCTGAACTATTCCAAATTATTCCCATTTAGTTCTCTAACAACGTTAAAGAATGTCGTCGAAGAATGTTGAAAATATATATATACATAATTCCACACCATAAAAACGATGTATTTGGTGTAGTTTCGGATGATAAGGTTTTTTTTGGGGATTGTTTTGAATGGTTATTGATGGTTGGCGGGGTTTAGCTTTGGCGGATTAAACGAAACTTTTGGTAATTTTAATGCGATTGGGTTTAGTTTGGCTTGGTAAGAAGTGGTTGGGGTGATATAGCGGAAGTCGAAGTAATTTATGCGAGTTTAGCGTAGTTTGCTTGTAATTCGTAATTTTTTTACATTTTAGGTTGATGTGGGGTAGTTTGGAATGGCAAGTGTATGATTTTTGAGAGTAGTTTGGAATGGTACATTATGTTTAGGGGTTTTTAACGTATTCAGGTAAAATATACAGAAAATTTGGTAATTTTAAAATGAACAATTATAGTGCGAAACTCTTGAGCTCTATTTTCGGTAATAAAATGCAATAGGAAAGATAGTAAAAAAGACTATTTCCATCACTTTTCAGAGGAATTATACGTGGTGGTATTTGTACCCCGCTTACTATTCCTCCATCTTAGTTATAAATAATGCAGAACAATAATGAACACAATGTACATAAAATAAATAGTGTAAATCGTGTATAAGCACACATTACTTATGATGTCAGTGAAATCCGGTAAAACTGCAAATTTCGGATTTTGGCCGGAGCAGGTTTGGTGAAGATCAAATACACCACTATCATTAAATGAACGTAAAAATTAGCGTACGGTATATAAGTGGAGTCCGGTACGACGATGGTAATTTTTCGAAAATCGAATGGGGAGATATTTACTTAACGTCAAGAACAAATCGGGAATATTATATTAAAAAAATTTATTTAATAGCGATAGAACTTCGAATACTGATGCGTCGCCTCGACCTTGGCGACGTTGAGTACCAGCGTTCCAGACGCTGAAGCAGCAATTTTAACAATTATATTAGGTGCACGTGCCTAGTGCGTATTAAAAAAATTTGGATTACCAAATAATACTCGCGCAGGTGTACTCGACTGGCCCGTCATAATTTGCACAAAATGAATTAACATACTAAAGTATATAAATATTTTGACGGGAATGTGGTGGGTGTAAAAATCTTATTCGGCCTCTCCGACAAACTAACACTTGTTTACATTAACATGCATGCCTTCATGGACCTGTGACGAATTACAAACAAATATCTAAATTTCAAGTGTTCCATTTGATTTCGTTTCTGGATGCAAGCGGTTTTTTTCACTCTTGTCAGTCTGAACTTATTACATAGTGATATTTTCACATCCAGGTGCCCTAAATTTATTTTGCCGCTGATTTCAAAAATTTTTCTGGAAGGAAAGTAGTCAGCAGTGGGGCTCGTCAGGGGTGGCAGGGTTGGCAGTGCCACTCCAAGTATAAATTTACTATCGAACACAAAATTAGTTCTGTAATTCAGTTGCAGAATTATGAATTTTTCAGATATTTTCACGAAAATTTAGCGCTTACACCGCCACTGGTATGAATGTCAGTGATATCTGTTACATACAACGGTGAAAATTTCGGGGCAAATTTGGTGAAAAACAAATACACCACTATCATTAACTAAACGTAAAAATTAGCGTACAAATATAAGTGGAGTCCGGTCCGATGCTGATAATTTTTCGAAAATTGATTGGGGGCAGATTTGGTTAACGCGAGGATCAAATGTTAAATTAAAATACTTTATTTGATAGCGGTAGACCTTCGAACACTGTTGCGTCGCCTCAGCGAATTTGGCGACTTTGCGAACAGTTTCCGACGCTGGAGCAGCAATTTTCACAATTGTAGTTGTGTTAAAATTAAACACCGCGATCGAGTACTGCTCCACACGCTGAACCAGCAATTCTCAAATTCTAAGAAACGATAAGAAAATCTTATCCAACGCTTGGTATGTGCGAATTTCTGCATAGACACTCAATCAAACTAAATCGAGCATCGCCTTTTCACGTTTCTGACCTTGCCCTTGACGTGGCAGGCTCCAGCTGCTTCAATAATGTAAAAATCTTATTCGGCCTCTCCAATAAACTCACATTTGTTTACATTAACACGCATTCCCTCATGGACTTGTGACGAATTACAAACAAATATTTCAACTTCAAGTGTTCCATCTAATTTCGTTTCTGGGTGCAAGCTTCTTTATTTTCACTCTAGTCAGTCTAAACTTATTACACAGAGTTATATTTTCAAATCCAGGCGCCCTAAAGAATTTTGTCGTTGTTTTCAAAAGTTCCAAGAGAAGGAGAGTTGACATAGAAGCTAAATTATTCCAAATTATTCCCATTTAGTTCTCTGACAACGTTAAAGACAATGTTGAAATATATAAATACAAAATTTTACACCATAAAAACGAAGTATTTAGGAATTATGTATAAAAAAAGTCGAAGTTATTCTTCGCTCTTGAGCTCTATTTCCGGTATTAAAAATGCAATAGGAAAGATAGTAAGAAAGACTATTTCCATCACTTTGCACGGGAATTATACGTGGTGGTATTTGTTCTCCGCTTACTATTAGATTTTCAAACTGCTCCATCTTATAAATAATGCAGAACAATAATGAACGCAATGTACGTAAAATAAATAGTGTAAATAAATCGTGTCTAAGCATACAATACTTAAGCGTATGATGTCAGTGAAAATTTCGGATTTCGGCCGGAGCAGGTTTGGTGAAGAACAAATACACCACTATCATTAACTGAACGGTAAAAATTAGCGTACGAAAATAAGTGAAGTCCGGTCCGACGCTGGAAATTTTTCGAAAATCGATTGGGGAGAGTTTTGGTTAACGGCAAGAACAAATCGGGAATATTATATTAAAATAATTTATTTAATAGCGATAGAACTTTGAATACCGATGCGTCGCCTCGACCTTGTCGACGTTGAGTACCAGCGTTCCAGACGCTGAAGCAGCAATTTTCACAATTATATGAGGTGCACGTGCCTAGTGCGTATAAAAACAATTTGGATAACAAAAGAGATTAATTTGTATGTACCAAATAATACTCGCACAGGTGTACTCGTATGGCCCGTCATAATTTTCACAAAATCAATTTAAGAAATTAACATTCTAAAGTAAATAAATATTTTGACAGGAATGTTAAAAATCTTATTCGGTCTCTCCGACAAACTAACACTTGTTTACATTAACATGCATTCCTTCATGGACCTGTGACGAATTACAAACAAATATCGAAATTTCAAGTGTTCCATGTCAGTCTGAACTTATTACACAGTGATATTTTCACATTCGGCGCCCTAAATTATTTTGACGTTGATTTATAAAGTTTCCCTGGAAGGAGAGTAGTCAGCAGGTGCCTCGTCAGGGGTGGCAGGGTTGGCAGTGCCACTCCAAGTATAAATTTACTATCGAACACAAAGATAGTTCTGAATCAATTGCAGAATTTCGAATTTTTCAGATATTTTTACGAAACTCTTGCGCTTACACCGCCTTTATACCTCTTTAAAGTTAAAAACCATAGAGCTGTTTATACAAATGCACGCATGCTAAAAAGGTAGGGCTTGCCCCGTCAGCGTGTTGCAATTCAGAAATACGTTTATGTTTGCATCTCAACTGGAACAAATATTTATTGGAAGGTGGAAGAGAATCCAAATAGGTATCAGCATATTTAATATTCAGAATAACGACTATTAGTCGGAACAATATATTTTATGTGCAGATATTTATTAATATTTTATGATTTAATACGATAAGGCATTTATAAATAACACAACCAAATAGAAGATTTTGATTGAAAACGATTATTAATTTATGGTAGCCGAAGTAATTTAAGTGAGTTTGGCATAGCTTGCTATGTTTTGTAGCATTTTTGTAATTTTAAAGTGATTAGGCTAATTTTGGGGCGGTAAGGGGTAGTTGGGGGTGATTTATGGTAGCCGAAGTAATTCAGGTGAGTTTGAGATAGTTTGCTATGGCTTGTAGCATTTTTCGTAATTTTAAAGTGATTGGGCTTATTTTGGGGTGGTAAGGGGTAGTTGGGGGTGATTTATGGTAGCCGAAGTAATTTAGGTGAGTTAGGCATAGTTTGCTATGGTTTGTAGCATTTTTTGTAATTTTAAAGTGATTGGGCTTATTTTGGGGAGGTAAGGGGTAGTTGGGGGTGATTTATGGTAGCCGAAGTAATTTAGGTGAGTTAGGCATAGTTTGCTATGATTTGTTGAATATTTTGTAATTTTAAAGTGATAGGGCTTATTTTGGGGTTGTAAGGGGTAGTTCGGGGTGATTTATGGTAGCCGAAGTAATTTAGGGGAGTTTGGCATAGTTTGCTACGGTTTGTAGAATTTTTTTGTAATTTTAAAGCGATTGAGCCTATTTTTTGGTGGTAAGGGGTAGTTGGGGGTAATTTATAGAAGCCAAAGTAATTTAAGTGAGTTTGGCATAGTTTGCTATGGTTTGTAGCATTTTTTGTAATTTTAAAGTGATTGGGCTTATTTTGGGGTGGTAAGGGGTAGTTGGGGGTGATTTATGGTAGCCGAAGTAATTTAGGTGAGTTAGGCATAGTTTGCTATAATTTGTTGAATATTTTGTAATTTTAAAGTGATTGGGCATATTTTGGGGTTGTAAGGGGTAGTTCGGGGTGATTTATGGTAGCCGAAGTAATTTAGGGGAGTTTGGCATAGTTTGCTACGGTTTGTAGAATTTTTTTGTAATTTTAAAGTGATTGAGCCTATTTTGGGGTGGTAAGGGGTAGTTGGGGGTGATTCATAGAAGCCAAAGTAATTTAAGTGAGTTTGGCATAGTTTGCTATGGTTTGTAGCATTTTTTGTAATTTTAAAGTGATTGGGTTTATTTTGGGGTGATAAGGGGTAGTTGGGGGTGATTAATGGTAGCCGAAGTAACTTAGGTGAGTTAGACATAGTTTGCTATGATTTGTTGAATATTTTGTAATTTTAAAGTGATAGGGCTTATTTTGGGGTTGTAAGGGGTAGTTCGGGGTGATTTATGGTAGCCGAAGTAATTTAGGGGAGTTTGGCATAGTTTGCTACGGTTTGTAGAATTTTTTTGTAATTTTAAAGCGATTGAGCCTATTTTGGGGTGGTAAGGGGTAGTTGGGGGTAATTTATAGAAGCCAAAGTAATTTAAGTGAGTTTGGCATAGTTTGCTATGGTTTGTAGCATTTTTTGTAATTTTAAAGTGATTGGGCTTATTTTGGGGTGGTAAGGGGTAGTTGGGGGTGATTTACGGTAGCCGAAGTAATTTAGGTGAGTTAGGCATAGTTTGCTATAATTTGTTGAATATTTTGTAATTTTAAAGTGATTGGGCATATTTTGGGGTTGTAAGGGGTAGTTCGGGGTGATTTATGGTAGCCGAAGTAATTTAGGGGAGTTTGGCATAGTTTGCTACGGTTTGTAGAATTTTTTTGTAATTTTAAAGTGATTGAGCCTATTTTGGGGTGGTAAGGGGTAGTTGGGGGTGATTCATAGAAGCCAAAGTAATTTAAGTGAGTTTGGCATAGTTTGCTATGGTTTGTAGCATTTTTTGTAATTTTAAAGTGATTGGGCTTATTTTGGGGTGATAAGGGGTAGTTGGGGGTGATTTATGGTAGCCGAACTAATTTAGGTGAGTTAGGCATAGTTTGCTATAATTTGTTGAATATTTTGTAATTTTAAAGTGATTGGGTTTATTTGGGGGTTGTAAGGGGTAGTTCGGGGTGATTTATGGTAGCCGAAGTAATTTAGGGGAGTTTGGCATAGTTTGCTACGGTTTGTAGAATTTTTTTGTAATTTTAAAGTGATTGAGCCTATTTTGGGGTGGTAAGGGGTAGTTGGGGGTGATTTATGGAAGCCAAAGTAATTTAGATGAGTTTGGCATAGTTTGATATGGCTTGTAACATTTTTTGTAATTTTAAAGTGATTGGGCTGAGTTTGGGGTGGTAAGGGGTAGTTGGGGGTGATTTATGATAGCCGAAGTAATTTAAGTGAGTTTGGCATAGTTTGCTATGGTTTGTAGCATTTTTTGTAATTTTAAAGTGATTGGGCTTATTTTGGGGTGGTAAGGGGTAGTTGGGGGTGATTTATGGTAGCCGAAGTAATTTAGGTGAGTTAGGCATAGTTTGCTATGGTTTGTAGCATTTTTTTATAATTTTAAAGTGATTGGACTTATTTTGGGGTAGTAAGGGGTTGTTGGGGGTGATTTATGTTAGCCGAAGTAATTTAGGTGAGTTAGGCATAGTTTGCTATGGTTTGTAGCTTTTTTTGAAATTTTAAAGTGATTGGGATGAGTTAGGGGTGGTAAGGGGTAGTTGGGGGTGATTTATGATAGCCGAAGTAATTTAAGTGAGTTTGGCATAGTTTGCTATGGTTTGTAGCATTTTTTTGTAATTTTAAAGTGATTGGACTTATTTTGGGGTAGTAAGGGGTTGTTGGGGGTGATTTATGTTAGCCGAAGTTATTTAGGTGAGTTAGGCATAGTTTGCTATGGTTTGTAGCATTTTTTATAATTTTAAAGTGATTGGGTTTATTTTGGGGTAGTAAGGGGTAGTTGGGGGTGATTTATGGTAGCCGAAGTAATTTAGGTGAGTTAGGGATAGTTTGCTATGATTTGTGTCATTTTGTTTTATTTTAAAGTGATTGGGCTGAGTTTGGGGTTGCTAAAGGGTGGTAAGGGATGATTTAAGATAACGGATCTAATTTATGTCAGTTTGTCTTAGTTCGGGAATTTTTTGGGGTTGATTTGGTAAAGTTTGCAGTGGTAAGAGATATTTGAGGATGTTTAATGTTGACGGATTAAATTTGGAGTGATTTGGTAATTTTTAATTGAGTCACGGATCGACATTATAATTGAAATCAAAATTATAGTTGAAATATCTGCGGCCTCGCTAGGTACGGCAAAAGTATGATCACGAAAGCAGAAACTCGACGTTGAAATTGTTTAGGTTAAATAAGTGCTTTTAATGTAAACCGGTCGCCCGTCGTCGAAGTTGTTTTGGCTAGATACGTGCTTCTAACATAAACACGGTCTCCGCGATCGGATCATTTTTTGTTTATTTTAGCCGGTTTTTATTGAATTACAAAGGAACCGGGCCGAATTTCGCAAAATCCCTTCTTAGTGTTCAGTTTCGGCACATGATACACCCGTGTCTAAAATTTCAAGTCTCCAGCCCTCACGGTTTGGGCTGTGGGTTTATTATGAATCAGTGTGTAGATGAATGAGTGTGTCAGTGAGGACACTTCGCTTTATATAATAGACTAGCTGAATGTACCCGGCGTTGCCCGGACGTAGATTAAATAAACGCAGTGTTGACAAAAGTGGTGAATTGGTGATGTAGACTAATCGACATTATAATACAATTAAACAGGAATGCTCTACTTTTCCAATCACAAAATAAACAAATTTGCTGAAATTAACCTGCATTGCCAGGACCGGGTACTTCAATATGATTTGGAAAATGACGATAATTTCGTTTCTGGGTGCAAGCTCCTTTGTTGACAGAGTTGACAGAGAAGCTGAAATATATAAATACATAATTTCACACCATAAAAACGATGTATTTGGTGTAGTTTCGGATGATAAGGGTTTTTTTGGGGATTGTTTTGAATGGTTATTGATGGTTGGCGGGGTTTAGCTTTGGCGGATTAAACTAAACTTTTGGTAATTTTAATGTGATTGGGTTTAGTTTGGCTTGGTAACAAGTGGTTGGGGTGATATAGCGGAAGTGGAAGTAATTTATGCGAGTTTAGCGTAGTTTGCTTGGAATTCGTAATTTTTTTACATTTTAGGTTGATCTGGGGTAGTTTTGAATGGCAAGTGTATGATTTTTGAGGGTAGTTTGGAATGGTACATTATGTTTAGGGGTGTTTAACGTATTCAGGTAAAATATACAGAAAATTTGGTAATTATAAAATGAACAATTATAGTGCGAACCTCTTGAGCTCTGTTTTCGGTAATAAAATGCAATAGGAAAGATAGTAAAAAAGACTATTTCCATCACTTTTCAGGGGAATTATACGTGGTGGTATTTGTACCCCGCTTACTATTCCTCCATCTTAGTTATAAATAATGCAGAACAATAATGAACACAATGTACATAAAATAAATAGTGTAAATCTATATATATAAAGCGAAGTGTCCTCACTGACACACTCATCTACACATCTACACATCTACACATCTACACATGCACTGATTCACCGACAACCTACAGCCCAAACCGGGAGGGCTGGAGACTTGAAATTTTAGACACGGGTCTATCAAGGGCCGAGAATGAACGCTAATAAGGAGATTTTGCAAAATTCGGTCCGGTTCCTTTGTATTTAAATAAAAACCGAATAAAAACCGGTTAAAATAAGCAAAAAATGATCGGCTCGCGGAGACCGGGTTTTTTTTAGAAGCACGTGTCTAGCCAAAACAACTTCGACGTCGGGCGACCGGTTTACATTAAAAGCACTTTCACTTTCTGCGTTCCTGATCATACTTTTGCCGTACCTAGCGAGGCGCAGATATTTCAATTATAATTTTGATTTCAATTATAATGTCCCCGATCCGTGACTCATTTAAAAATTACCAAACCACTCCAAATTTAATCCGCCTACATTAAAAATCCTCAAATATCTCTTACCATTACAAACTTTACCAAATCAACCCCAAAAAATTCCCGAACTACGCCAAACTGACAAATTAGATCCGTTATCTTAAATCATCCCTTACCACCCCTTAGCAACCCCAAGTAACTCCAATCACTTTAAAATAAAACAAAATGACACAAACCATAGCAGACTATTCTCACACTCACACACATTATTTCGGCTACCAAAATTCACCCCCAACTACCCCTTACCGCCCCAAACTAAGCCCAATCACTTTAAAATTAGAAAAAATGCTACAAACAATAGCAAAACTATGCCAAACTCACCCAAATTACTTCGGCTATCATAAATCACCCCCAACTACCCCTTACCACCCCAAACTAAGCCCAATCACTTTAAAATTACAAAAAATGCCACAAACCATAGCAAACTATGCCAAACTCACCCAAATTACTTCGGCTACCATAAATCACCCCCAACTACCCCTTACCACCCCAAACTAAGCGCAATCACTTTAAAATTACAAAAAATGTTACAAATCATACTAAACTATGCCAAACTCAACCAAATTACTTCGGTTACCATAAATCAACCCCCAACTACCCCTTACCACCCCAAACTAAACCAAATCACTTTAAAATTACAAAAAATGCTACAAACCATAGCAAACTATGCCAAACTCACCCAAATTACTTCGGCTATCATAAATCACCCCCAACTACCCCTTACCACCTCAAACTAAGCCCAATCACTTTAAAATTACAAAAAATGCCACAAACCATAGCAAACTATGCCAAACTCACCCAAATTATTTCGGCTATTATAAATCACCCCCAACTACCCCTTACCGCCCCAAACTAAGCCCACTCACTTTAAAATTACAAAAAATGATACAAACCATAGCAAACTATGCCAAAATCACCCAAATTACTACGGCTACCATAAATCACCCCCAACTACCCCTTACCACCACAAACTAAGCCCAATCACTTTAAAATTACAAAAAATGCTACAAACCATAGCAAACTATGCCAAACTCACCCAAATTACTTCGGCTATCCTAAATCACCCCCAACTACCCCTTACCACCCCAAACTAAGCCCAATCACTTTAAAATTACAAAAAATGCCACAAACCATAGCAAACTATGCCAAACTCACCCAAATTACTTCGGCTATTATAAATCACCCCCAACTACCCCTTACCGCCCCAAACTAAGCCCACTCACTTTAAAATTACAAAAAATGATACAAACCATAGCAAACTATGCCAAAATCACCCAAATTACTTCGGCTACCATAAATCACCCCCAACTACCCCTTACCACCACAAACTAAGCCAAATCACTTTAAAATTACAAAAAATGCCACAAACCATAGCAAACTATGCCAAACTCACCCAAATTACTTCGGCTACCATAAATCACCCCCAACTACCCCTTACCGCCCCAAACTAAGCCCAATCACTTTAAAATTACAAAAAATGCCACAAACCATAGCAAACTATGCCAAACTCACCCAAATTACTTCGGCTATTATAAATCACCCCCAACTACCCCTTACCGCCCCAAACTAAGCCCAATCACTTTAAAATTAGAAAAAATGATACAAACCATAGCAAACTATGCCAAACTCACCCAAATTACTTCGGCTATTATAAATCACCCCCAACTACCCCTTACCGCCCCAAACTAAGCCCAATCACTTTAAAATTACAAAAAATGATACAAACCATAGCAAACTATGCCAAACTCACCCAAATTACTTCGGCTATCATAAATCACCCCCAACTACCCCTTACCGCCCCAAACTAAGCCCAATCACTTTAAAATTACAAAAAATGATACAAACCATAGCAAACTATGCCAAAATCACCCAAATTACTTGGGCTACCATAAATCATCCCCAACTACCCCTTACCACCCCAAACTAAGCTAAATCACTTTAAAATTACAAAAAATGATACAAACCATAGCAAACTATGCCAAACTCACCCAAATTACTTCGGCTACCATAAATCACCCCCAACTACCCCTTACCTCCACAAACTAAGCCAAATCACTTTAAAATTACAAAAAATGATACAAACCATAGCAACCTATGCCAAACTCACCTAAATTACTTCGGTTACCATAAATTAATAATAATTTTCAATCAAAATCTTCCATTTGGTTGTGTCATTTATAAATGCCTTATCGTATTAAATCATAAAATATTAATAAATATCTGCACATAAAACATATTGTTTCGACTAATAGACGTTATTCTGAATACTAAATTTGCTAATACCAATTTTGATTTTCTTCCACTTTCCAATAATTATTTGTTCCAGTTGAGATGCAAACATAAACGTATTTCTGAATTGCAACACGCTGACGGGGCAAGCCCTACCTTCTCAACATGCGTGAATTTGTATAAACAGCTCTATGGTTTTTAACTTTAAAGCGGTATAAACGCGGTGTAAACCCTAGATTTTCGTGAAATATCTGAAAATTTCGAAATTCTGCAATTGAATTACAGAACTATTGTTGTGTTCGATAGTAAATTTATATTTGGAGTGGCACTGCCAACTCTGCCACCCCTGACGAGCCCCTTGCTGAATACTCTCCTTCCAGGGAAACTTTTGAAATCAACGGCAAAATAATTTAGGGCGCCTGAATGTGAAAATATCACTGTGTAATAAGTTCAGACTGACGTGGAACACTTGAAATTTCGGTATTCGTTTGTAATTCGTCACAGGTCCATGAAGGAATGCATGTTAATGTAAACAAGTGTTAGTTTGTCGGAAAGGCCGAATAAGATTTTTAACATTCCCGTCAAAATATTTATTTACTTTAGAATGTTAATTTCTTAAATTCATTTCGTGAAAATTATGACGGGCCATACGAGTACACCTGTGCGAGTATTATTTGGTACATACAAATTAAACTCTTTTGTTATCCAAATTGTTTTTATACGCACTAGGCACGTGCACCTCATATAATTGTGAAAATTGCTGCTTCAGCGTCTGGAACGCTGGTATTCAACGTCGCCAAGGTCGAGGCGACGCATCGGTATTCGAAGTTCTATCGCTATTAAATAAATTATTTTATTCCCGATATTCCCGATTTGTTCTTGCCGTTAACCACAACTATCCCCAATCGATTTTCGAAAAATTTCCAGCGTCGGACCGGACTTCACTTATTATCGTACGCTAATTTTTACGTTCAGTTAATGATAGTGGTGTATTTGTTCTTCACCAAACCTGCTCCGGGCAAAATCCGAAATTTTCACTGACATCATACGCTTAAGTATTGTGTGCTTATACACGATTTACACTATTTATTTTACGTACATTGCGTTCATTAATGGTTCTGCATTATTTATAACTAAGATGGAGCAGTTTGAAAATCTAATAGTAAGCGGAGAACAAATACCACCATGTATAATTCCCGTGAAAAGTGATGGAAATAGTCTTTTTTACTATTTTTCCTATTGCATTTTTAATACCGGAAATAGAGCTCAAGAGGTTCGCACTTTAATTCTTCATTTTAAAATTACCAAAATTTTTGTAAAATTTACCTGAATACGTTAAACACCCCAAACATAACGCACCATTCCAAACTATCCCTAAAAGTCATACACTTACCATTCAAAACTACTCCAGGTCAACCCATAATTAAAAAAAAATTACGAATTCTAAGCAAACTACGCCAAACTCGCATAAATGACTTCGAATTCCCCTAAATCACCCCAACCACTTCTTACCAAGCCAACCAAAGCCCAATCACATTATAATTACCAAAAATTTCGTTTAATCCGCCAAAGCTAAACCCTGCCAACCATCAATAACCATTCCAAACAATCCTCAAAGAAACCCATATCATCCGAAACAACCCCAAATCAACCTAATATTTTTGCATTTTTTTGAACCATAGCAAATCACGCCAAATTAATATAAATAACTTCGACTTTTTTTATACATAATTCCCAAATACTTCGTTTTTATGGTGTGAAATTTTGTATTTATATATTTCAACATTGTCTTTAACGTTGTCAGAGAACTAAATGGGAATAATTTGGAATAATTTAGCTTCTCTGTCAACTCTCCTTCTCTTGAAACTTTTGAAAACAACGACAAAATTATTTGGGGCACCTGGATTTGAAAATATCACTCTGTGTAATAAGTTCAGACTGACTAGAGTGAAAAGAAAGGAGCTTGCACCCAGAAACGAAATTAAATGGAACACTTGAAGTTGCAATATTTGTTTGTAATTCGTTACAAGTCCATGAAGGAATGCGTGTTAATGTAAACAAATGTGAGTTTATTGGAGATGCCGAATAAGATTTTTACATTATTGAAGCAGCTTGAGCCTGCCACGTCAAGGGCAAGGTCACAAACGTGAAAAGGCGATGCTCGATTTGGTTTTATTCAATATCTATGCAGAAATTCGCACATTCCAAGCATTGGATAAGCCTTTCTTATCGTTTCTTAGAATTCGAGAATTGCTGGTTCAGCGTGTGGAGCAGTACTCGATCGCGGTGTTTAATTTTAACACAACTACAATTGTGAAAATTGCTGCTCCAGCGTCGGAAACTGTTCGCAAAGTCGCCAAATTCGATGAAGCGACGCATCAGTGTTCGAACGTCTACCACTATCAAATAAAGTATTTTAATTTAACATTTGATCCTCGCGTTAACCAAATCTGCCCCCAATCAATTTTCGAAAAATTACCAGCGTCGAACCGGACTCCACTTATATTTGTACGCTAATTTTTACGTTCAGTTAATGGTAGTGGTGTATTTGTTTTTCACCAAATTTGCCCTGGCTGAAATCCGAAATTTTCACCGTTGTATGTACCAGACATCACTGACATTCATACCCTTAATAATTATGTGCTTATACACGTTTTACACTATTTATTTTACGTACAATGTGTTCATTATTGCTTTACATCATTTATAACTAAGATGGAGAAGTTTGAAAATCTAGCGATGTACAATTACCACACCGTATTATGAAAGGTGATGGAAATTGTCTTTTTTAATATCTATGGTATTGGTATTGATATTTTAATACTGGAACGGGAGCACAAGAGGTTCGCACTTTAATTGTTCAACAAGTTTGTGTTAATGTAAACAAGTGTGAGTTCGTCGGAGAAGCCGAATAAGATTTTTACATCCACCATATTCCCGTCAAAATATTTATTTATTTTATATAGAATGTTAATTTCGCCGTTAACCAAATTTGCTCCCAATCACCATCGTCGTACCGGACCGTTCAGTTAATGATAATGTTGTTTTTATTTTTCACCAAATCTGCCTCGGCTGAAATCCAAAATTTACAGCGTTGGATCAGACTTTACTGACATTGATACGCGTTTTACACTATTTATTTTACGTAAATACATTGTGTTCATTATTGCTTTACATCATTTATAACTAAGATGGACAAGTTTGAAAATCTAGCGATGCACAAATACCACCAAATACCACATTTTACCACATACCAAAATTTTAATACTGGAAAGGGAGCTCAAAAGGTTCGCACTGTAATTGTCCAACCAGTTGCGGCCAGGTTTTAATAATTTTTGTGCAGTTTAGAAGAAGATAATTATGCTGAAGTGTTTGTTTATTCTGAAGATAAGTCAAAATCATCTACATACTGTTCTGTTTGTGAGTTGACTGCAGCAAAAGGAATGGTTCCATTGTGTTTTCAATTTTATCATAACATGATCAGCTAATTTGTAAACTTCGATTTCCCCGAAAATTATCTAAAGTTAATTTCGATTTCCTGGAATCGCTTATAGAACAACTGCGTCTTTGCCTAAAGAGTCTATTCAAGATTTTTCATCTCAGATATCAACCAAGGTATCCTCTTTGTCCAAATCATATTGAAGTACCCGGTCCTGACGAAGGTTAATTTCAACAAATTTGTTTATTTTGTGATTGAAAAAGTAGAGGATTCCTGTTTAATTGTATTATAATGTCGATTAGTCAACATCACCACTTTAGTCAACACTGCGTTTATTTAATCTACGTCCGGGCAACGCCGGGTACATTCAGCTAGTCGTGTATAAGCACACATTACTTATGATGTCAGTGAAATCCGGTAAAACTGCAAATTTCGAATTTTGGCCGGAGCAGGTTTGGTGAAGATCAAATACACCACTATCATTAAATGAACGTAAAAATTAGCGTACGGTATATAAGTGGAGTCCGGTACGACGATGGTAATTTTTCGAAAATCGATTGCGGAGATATTTACTTAACGTCAAGAACAAATCGGGAATATTATATTAAAAAAATTTATTTAATAGCGATAGAACTTCGAATACTGATGCGTCGCCTCGACCTTGGCGACGTTGAGTACCAGCGTTCCAGACGCTGAAGCAGCAATTTTAACAATTATATTAGGTGCACGTGCCTAGTGCGTATTAAAAGAATTTTTATTACCAAATAATACTCGCGCAGGTGTACTCGTATGGCCCGTCATAATTTGCACAAAATGAATCAACATACTAAAGTAAATAAATATTTTGACGGGAATGTGGTCTCACATTTGTTTACATTAACATGCATGCCTTCATGGACCTGTGACGAATTACAAACAAATATCTAAATTTCAAGTGTTCCATTTGATTTCGTTTCTGGATGCAAGCGGTTTTTTTCACTCTTGTTAGTCTGAACTTATTACACAGTGATATTTTCACATTCAGGTGCCCTAAATTTATTTTGCCGCTGATTTCAAAAATTTTTCTGGAAGGAAAGTAGTCAGCAGTGGGGCTCGTCAGAGGCGGCCGGGTTGGCAGTGCCACTCCAAGTATAAATTTACTATCGAACACAAAATTAGTTCTGTAAGTCAGTTGCAGAATTATGAATTTTTCAGATATTTTCACGAAAATCTAGCGCTTACACCGCCACTGGTATGAATTTCAGTGATATCTGGTACATACAACGGTGAAAATTTCGGGGCAAATTTGGTGAAAAACAAATACACCACTATCATTAACTAAACGTAAAAATTAGCGTACAAATATAAGTAGAGTCCGGTCCGATGCTGATAATTTTTCGAAAATTGATTGGGGGCAGATTTGGTTAACGCGAGGATCAAATGTTAAATTAAAATATTTTATTTGATAGCGGTAGACCTTCGAACACTGATGCGTCGCCTCATCGAATTTGGCGACTTTGCGAACAGTTTCCGACGCTGGAGCAGCAATTTTCACAATTGTAGTTGTGTTAAAATTAAACACCGCGATCGAGTACTGCTCCACACGCTGAACCAGCAATTCTCGAATTCTAAGAAACGATAAGAAAAGCTTATCCAACGCTTGGTATCTGCGAATTTCTGCATAGATACTCAATCAAACTAAATCGAGCATCGCCTTTTCACGTTTGTGACCTTGCCCTTGACGTGGCAGGCTCCAGCTGCTTCAATAATGTAAAAATCTTATTCGGCCTCTCCAATAAACTCACATTTGTTTACATTAACACGCATTCCCTCATGGACTTGTGACGAATTACAAACAAATATTGCAACTTCAAGTGTTCCATTTAATTTCGTTTCTGGGTGCAAGCTCCTTTCTTTTCACTCTAGTCACTCTGAACTTATTACACAGTTATATTTTCAAATCCAGGCGCCCTAAAGAATTTTGTCGTTGTTTTCAAAAGTTTCAAGAGAAGGAGAGTTGACATAGAAGCTAAATTATTCCAAATTATTCCCATTTAGTTCTCTGACAACGTTAAAGACAATGTTGAAATATATAAATACAAAATTTTACACCATAAAAACGTAGTAAAAAAGTATTTAGGAATTATGTATAAAAAAAGTCGAAGTTATTCTTCGCTCTTGAGCTCTATTTCCGGTATTAAAAATGCAATAGGAAAGATAGTAAGAAAGACTATTTCCATCACTTTTCACGGGAATTATACGTGGTGGTATTTGTTCTCCGCTTACTATTAGATTTTCAAACTGCTTCATCTTAGTTATAAATAATGCAGAACACTAATGAACGCAATGTACGTAAAATAAATAGTGTAAATAAATCGTGTATAAGCATACAATAGTTAAGCGTATGATGTCAGTGAAAATTTCGGATTTCGGCCAGAGCAGGTTTGGTGAAGAACAAATACACCACTATCATTAACTGAACGTAAAAATTAGCGTACGATAATAAGTGAAGTTTGGTCCGACGCTGGAAATTTTTCGAAAATCGATTGGGGAGAGTTTTGGTTAACGGCAAGAACAAATCGGGAATAGTATATTAAAATAATTTATTTAATAGCGATAGAACTTCGAATACCGATGCGTCGCCTCGACCTTGGCGACGTTGATACCAGCGTTCCAGACGCTGAAGTAGCAATTTTATCAATTATATTAGGTGCACGTGCCTAGTGCGTATTAAAACAATTTGGATAACAAAAGAGATTAATTTGTATGTACCAAATAATACTCGCACTGGTGTACTCGTATGGCCCGTCATAATTTTCACGAAATGAATTTAAAAAATTAACATTCTAAAGTAAATAAATATTTTGACGGGAATGTTAAAAATCTTATTCGGTCTCTCCAACAAACTAACACTTGTTTACATTAACATGCATTCCTTCATGGACCTGTGACGAATTACAAACAAATATCGAAATTTCAAGTGTTCCATGTCAGTCTGAACTTATTTCACAGTGATATTTTTACATTCAGGCGCCCTAAATTATTTTGCCGTTGATTTATAAAGTTTCCCTAGAAGGAGAGTAGTCAGCAGGGGGCTCGTCAGGTGTGGCAGGGTTGGCAGTGCCACTCCAAATATAAATTTACTATCGAACACAAAAATAGTTCTGTAATTCAACTGCAGAATTTCGAATTTTTTAGATATTTTTACGAAAATCTAGCGCTCACACCGCCTTTATACCTCTTTAAAGTTAAAAACCATAGAGTTATTTATACAAATGCACGCATGTTGAAAAGGTAGGGCTTGCCCCGTCAGCGTGTTGCAATTCAAAAATACCTTTATATTTGCATCTCAACTGGAACAAATATTTATTGGAAGGTGGAAGAGAATCAAAATAGGTATCAGCATATTTAATATTCAGAATAACGTCTATTAGTCGAAACAATATATTTTATGTGCAGATATTTATTAATATGTTTATGATTTAATACGATAAGGAATTTATAAATGACAACCAAATAGAAGATTTTGATTGAAAATGATTATTAATTTATGGTAGCCGAAGTAATTTAAGTGAGTTTGGCATAGCTTGCTATGTTTTGTAGCATTTTTTGTAATTTTAAAGTGATTAGGCAAATTTTGGGGCGGTAAGGGGTAGTTGGGGCGATTTATGGTAGCCGAAGTAATTTAGGTGAGTTTGACATAGTTTGCTATGAATTGTATAATTTTTGTAATTTTAAAGTGATTGGGCTTAGTTTGGGGAGGTAAGGGGTAGTTTGGGGTGATTTATGGTAGCCGAAGTATTTCAGGTGAGTTTGAGATAGTTTGCTATGGTTTGTAGCATTTTTTCTAATTTTAAAGTGATTGGGCTTAGTTTGGGGTGGTAAGGGGTAGTTGGGGGTTATTTATGGTAGCCGAAGTCATTTAGGTGAGTTTGACATGGTTTGTAGCATTTTTTGAAATTTTAAAGCGATTGAGCTTATTTTGGGGCGGTAAGGGGTAGTTGGGGGTGATTTATGGTAGCCAAAGTAATTTAAGTGAGTTTGACATAGTTTGCTATGGTTTGTAACATTTTTTGTAATTTTAAAGTGATTGGGCTTATTTTCGGGTGGTAAGGGGTAGTTGGGGGTGATTTATGGTAGCCGAAGTATTTCAGGTGAGTTTGAGATAGTTTGCTATGGTTTGTAGCATTTTTTGTAATTTTAAAGTGATTGAGCTAATTTTGGAGTGGTAAGGGGTAGTTGGGGGTGATTTATGATAGCCGAAGTAATTTAAGTGAGTTTGGCATAGTTTGCTATGGTTTCCAGCATTTTTTGTAATTTTAAAGTGATTGGGTTTAGTTTGTGGTTGGTAAGGGGTAGTTGGGGGTGATTTATGGTAGCCGAAGTAATTTAAGTGAGTTTGACATAGTTTGGTATGGTTTGTAACATTTTTTGTCATTTTAAAGTGATTGGGCTTAGTTTGGGATGGTAAGGGGTAGTTGGGGGTGATTTATGGTAGCCGAAGTATTTCAGGTTAGTTTGAGATAGTTTGCTATGGTTTGTAGCATTTTTTGTAATTTTAAAGTGATTGGGCTTATTTTGGGGTGGTAAGGGGTAGTTGGGGATGATTTATGGTAGCCGAAGTAATTTAGGTGAGTTAGGCATAGTTTGCTATGGTTTGTAGCATTTTTTTGTAATTTTAAAGTGATTGGGCTTATTTTGGGGTAGTAAGGGGTTGTTGGGGGTGATTTATGTTAGCCGAAGTAATTTAGGTGAGTTAGGCATAGTTTGCTATGGTTTGTAGCATTTTTTGTAATTTTAAAATGATTGGGCTTATTTTGGGGTGGTAAGGGGTAGTTGGGGGTGATTTATTTTAGCCGAAGTAATTTAGGTGAGTTAGGCATAGTTTGCTATGGTTTGTAGCATTTTTTGTAATTTTAAAGTGATTGGGATGAGTTAGGGGTGGTAAGGGGTAGTTGGGGGTGATTTATGATAGCCGAAGTAATTTAAGTGAGTTTGGCATAGTTTGCTATGGTTTGTAGCATTTTTTGTAATTTTAAAGTGATTGGGATAAGTTAGGGGTAGTTGGGGGTGATTTTTGTTAGCCGAAGTAATTTAGGTGAGTTAGGCATAGTTTGCTATGGTTTGTAGCATTTTTTGTAATTTTAAAGTGATTGGGATGAGTTAGGGGTGGTAAGGGGTAGTTGGGGGTGATTTATGATAGCCGAAGTAATTTAAGTGAGTTTGGCATAGTTTGGTATGGTTTGTAGCATTTTTTGTAATTTTAAAGTGATTGGGCTGTGTTTTGGGTGGTAAGGGGTAGTTGGGGGTGATTCATGATAGCCGAAGTAATTTAGGGGAGTTTGGCATAGTTTGCTACGGTTTGTAGAATTTTTTTGTAATTTTAAAGTGATTGGGCTTATTTTGGGGTGGTAAGGGGTAGTTGGGGGTGATTTTTGGTAGACGAAATAATATGTGTGAGTTCGACATAATCTGCCATGATTTGTTTTATTTTAAAGTGATTGGAGTTACTTGGGGTTGCTAAGAAGTGGTAAGGGATGATTTAAAATAACGGATCTAGTTTATGTCAGTTTGGCATAGTTCGGGAATTTTTTGGGGTTGATTTGGTAAAGTTTGCAGTGGTAAGAGATATTTGAGGATGTTTAATGTTGACGGATTAAATTTGGAGTGATTTGGTAATTTTTAATTGAGTCACGGATCGACATTATAATTGAAATCAAAATTATAATTGAAATATCTGCGGCCTCGCTAGGTACGGCAAAAGTATGATTACGAAAGCAGAAACTCGACGTTGAAATTTTTTAGGTTAAATAAGTGCTTTTAATGTAAACCGGTCGCCCGTCGTCGAAGTTGTTTTGGCTAGATACGTGCTTCTAACATAAACACGGTCTCCGCGATCGGATCATTTTTTGTTTATTTTAGCCGGTTTTTATTGAATTACAAAGGAACCGGGCCGAATTTCGCAAAATCCCTTCTTAGTGTTCAGTTTCGGCACATGATACACCCGTGTCTAAAATTTCAAGTCTCCAGCCCTCACGGTTTGGGCTGTGGGTTGATTATGAATCAGTGTGTAGATGAATGAGTGTGTCAGTGAGGACACTTCGCTTTATATATATAGATTTATTTAATAGCGATAGAACTTTGAATACCGATGCGTCGCCTCGACATTGGTGACGTTGAGTACCAGCGATCCAGACGCTGAAGCAGCAATTTTCATTATTATATGAGGTGCACGTGCCTAGTGCGTATAAAAACAATTTGGATAACAAAAGAGATTAATTTGTATGTACCAAATAATACTCGCACAGGTGTACTCGTATGGCCCGTCATAATTTTCACAAAATCAATTTAAGAAATTAACATTCTAAAGTAAATAAATATTTTGACAGGAATGTTAAAAATCTTATTCGGTATCTCCGACAAACTAACACTTGTTTACATTAACATGCATTCCTTCATGGACCTGTGACGAATTACAAACAAATATCAAAATTTCAAGTGTTCTATGTCAGTCTGAACTTATTACAGTGTGATATTTTCACATTCAGGCGCCCTAAATTATTTTGACGTTGATTTATAAAGTTTCCGTGGAAGGAGAGTAGTCAGCAGGTGCCTCGTCAGGGGTGGCAGGGTTGGCAGTGCCACTCCAAGTATAAATTTACTATCGAACACAAAGATAGTTCTGATTCAATTGCAGAATTTCGAATTTTTCAGATATTTTTACGAAACTCTAGCGCTTACACCGCCTTTATACCTCTTTAAAGTTAAAAACCATAAGCCTGTTTTTACAAATGCACGCATGTTGAAAAGGTAGGGCTTGCCCCGTCAGCGTGTTGCAATTCAGAAATACGTTTATGTTTGCATCTCAACTGGAACAAATATTTATTGGAAGGTGGAAGAGAATCAAAATAGGTATCAGCATATTTAATTGCCAGAATAACGACTATTAGTCGGAACAATATATTTTATGTGCAGATATTTATTAATATTTTATGATTTAAAACGATAAGGCATTTATAAATAACACAACCAAATAGAAGATTTTGATTGAAAAAGTTTGATTGAAAAGAAAAAATGAGTTTGCTATAATTTGTTGAATATTTTGTAATTTTAAAGTGATTGTGCTTATTTTGGGGTTGTAAGGGGTAGTTCGGGGTGATTTATGGTAGCCGAAGTAATTTAGGGGAGTTTGGCATAGTTTGCTACGGTTAGTAGAATTTTTTTGTAATTTTAAATTGATTGAGCCTATTTTGGGGTGGTAAAGGGTAGTTGGGGGTGATTTATAGAAGCCAAAGTAATTTAAGTGAGTTTGGCATAGTTTGCTATGGTTTGTAGCATTTTTTGTAATTTTAAAGTGATTGGGCTTATTTTGGGGTGGTAAGTGGTAGTTGGGGGTGATTTATGGTAGCCGAAGTAATTTAGGTGAGTTAGGCATAGTTTGCTATGATTTGTTGAATATTTTGTAATTTTAAAGTGATTGGGCTTATTTTGGGGTAGTAAGGGGTAGTTGGGGGTGATTTATGTTAGCCGAAGTAATCTAGGTGAGTTAGGCATAGTTTGCTATGGTTTGTAGCATTTTTTGTAATTTTAAAGTGATTGGGATGAGTTAGGGGTGATAAGGGGTAGTTGGGGGTGATTTATGATAGCCGAAGTAATTTAGGTGAGTTAGGCATAGTTTGCTATAATTTGTTTAATATTTTGTAATTTTAAAGTGATTGTGCTTATTTTGGGGTTGTAAGGGGTAGTTCGGGGTGATTTATGGTAGCCGAAGTAATTTAGGGGAGTTTGGCATAGTTTGCTACGGTTTGTAGAATTTTTTTGTAATTTTAAAGTGATTGAGCCTATTTTGGGGTGGTAAGGGGTAGTTGGGGGTGATTTATAGAAACCAAAGTAATTTAAGTGATTTAATTAAAGTGAGTTTGGCATAGTTTGCTATGGTTTGTAGCATTTTTTGTAATTTTAAAGTGTTTGGGATGAGTTAGGGGTGGTAAGGGGTAGTTGGGGGTGATTTATGATAGCCGAAGTAATTTAAGTGAGTTTGGCATAATTTGCTATGGTTTGTAACATTTTTTATAATTTTAAAGTGATTGGGTTTAGTTTGTGGTTGGTAAGGGGTAGTTGGGGGTGATTTATGGTAGCCGCAGTAATTTAAGTGAGTTTGGCATAGTTTGCTATGATTTGTAGCATTTTTTGTAATTTTAAAGTGATTGGGATGAGTTAGGGGTGGCAAGGGGTAGTTGGGGGTAATTTATGATAGCCGAAGTAATTTAAGTGAGTTTGGCATAGTTTGGTATGGTTTGTAGAATTTTTTGTAATTTTAAAGTGATTGCGCTTATTTTGGGGTTGTAAGGGGTAGTTGGGGGTGATTTATGGTAGCCGAAGTAATTTAGGGGAGTTTGGCACAGTTTGCTACGGTTTGTAGAATTTTTTTGTAATTTTAAAGTGATTGGGCTGAGTTTGGGGTAATAAGGGGTAGTTGGGGGTGATTTATGGTAGCCGAAGTAATTTAGGTGAGTTAGGGTTAGTTTGCTATGATTTGTGTCATTTTGTTTTATTTTAAAGTGATTGGAGTTACTTGGGGTTGCTAAAGGGTGGTAAGGGATGATTTAAGATAACGGATCTAATTTATGTCAGTTTGGCTTAGTTCGGGAATTTTTTGGGGTTGATTTGGTAAAGTTTGCAGTGGTAAGAGATATTTGAGGATGTTTAATGTTGACGGATTAAATTTGGAGTGATTTGGTAATTTTTAATTGAGTCACGGATCGACATTATAATTGAAATCTATATATATAAAGCGAAGTGTCCTCACTGACACACTCATTCATTCACTCATTCATCTACACACTGATTCATAATCAATTCACAGCCCAAACCGTGAGGGCTGGAGACTTGAAATTTTAGACACGGGTGTATCATGTGCCGAAACTGAACACTAAGAAGGGATTTTGCGAAATTCGGCCCGGTTCCTTTGTAATTCAATAAAAACCGGCTAAAATAAACAAAAAATGATCGGATCGCGGAGACCGTGTTTATGTTAGAAGCACGTATCTAGCCAAAACAACTTCGACGGTTTACATTAAAAGCACTTATTTAACCTAAACAATTTCAACGTCGAGTTTCTGCTTTCGTGATCATACTTTTGCCGTACCTAGCGAGGCCGCAGATATTTCAATTATAATTTTGATTTCAATTATAATGTCGATCCGTGACTCAATTAAAAATTACCAAACCACTCCAAATTTAATCCGTCAACATTAAACATCCTCAAATATCTCTTACCACTGCAAACTTTACCAAATCAACCCCAAAAAATTCCCGAACTATGCCAAACTGACATAAACTAGATCCGTTATTTTAAATCATCCCTTACCACCCCTTAGCAACCCCAAGTAACTCCAATCAGTTTAAAATAAAACAAAATGACACAAACCATAGCAGACTATTTCGAACTCACACATATTATTTCGTCTACCAAAAATCACCCCCAACTACCCCTTACCACAGCAAAATAAGCCCAATCACTTTAAAATTACAAAAAAATTCTACAAACCGTAGCAAACTATGCCAAACTCATCTAAATTACTTTGACTTCCATAAATCACCCCAAACTACCCCTTACCACCCCAAAATAAGCCCAATCACTTTAAAATTATAAAAAATGCTACAAACCATAGCAAACTGTGCCTAACTCACCTAAATTACTTCGGCTAACATAAATCACCCCCAACAACCCCTTACTACCCCAAAATATGCCCAATCACTTTAAAATTAGAAAAAATGCTACAAACCATAGCAAACTATGCCAAACTCACATAAATTACTTCGGCTATCATAAATCACCCCCAACTACCCCTTACCACCCCTAACTCATCCCAATCACTTTAAAATTACAAAAAATGCTACAAACCATAGCAAACTATGCCTAACTCACCTAAATTACTTCGGCTAACATAAATCACCCCCAACAACCCCTTACTACCCCAAAATAAGCCCAATCACATTAAAATTACAAAAAATGCTACAAACCATAGCAAACTATGCCAAACTCACTTAAATTACTTCGGCTATCATAAATCACCCCCAACTACCCCTTACCACCCCTAACTCATCCCAATCACTTTAAAATTACAAAAAATGCTACAAACCATTGCAAACTATGCCAAACTCATCTAAATTACTTTGACTTCCATAAATCACCCCAAACTACCCCTTACCACCCCAAAATAAACCCAATTACTTTAAAATTATAAAAAATGCTACAAACCATAGCAAACTATGCCAAACTCACTTAAATTACTTCGGCTATCATAAATCACCCCCAACTACCCCTTACCACCCCTAACTCATCCCAATCACTTTAAAATTACAAAAAATGCTACAAACCATAGCAAACTATGCCTAACTCACCTAAATTACTTCGGCTAACATAAATCACCCCCAACTACCCCTTACCAACCACAAACTAAACCCAATCACTTTAAAATTACAAAAAATGCTACAAACCATAGCAAACTATGCCAAACTCACTTAAATTACTTCGGCTATCATAAATCACCCCCAACCACCCCTTACCACCCCAAACTCAGCCCAATCACTTTAAAATTACAAAAAATGTTACAAGCCATATCAAACTATGCCAAACTCATCTAAATTACTTTGGCTTCCATAAATCAACCCCAACTACCCCTTACCACCCCAAAATAGGCTCAATCACTTTAAAATTACAAAAAAATTCTACAAACCGTAGCAAACTATGCCAAACTCCCCTAAATTACTTCGGCTACCATAAATCACCCCGAACTACCCCTTACAACCCCAAAATAAACCCAATCACTTTAAAATTACAAAATATTCAACAAATCATAGCAAACTATGCCTAACTCACCTAAATTACTTCGGCTACCATAAATCACCCCCAACTACCCCTTACCACCCCAAAATAAGCCCAATCACTTTAAAATTACAAAAAATGCTACAAACCATAGCAAACTATGCCAAACTCACTTAAATTACTTCGGCTATCATAAATCACCCCCAACTACCCCTTACCACCCCTAACTCATCCCAATCACTTTAAAATTACAAAAAATGCTACAAACCATAGCAAACTATGCCTAACTCACCTAAATTACTTCGGCTAACATAAATCACCCCCTACTACCCCAAAATAAGCCCAATCACTTTAAAATTACAAAAAATGCTACAAACCATAGCAAACTATGCCAAACTCACTTAAATTACTTCGGCTATCATAAATCACCCCCAACTACCCCTTACCACCCCTAACTCATCCCAATCACTTTAAAATTAAAAAAATGCTAGCAAACTATGCCTAACTCACCTAAATTACTTCGGCTAACATAAATCACCCCCAACAACCCCTTACTACCCCAAAATAAGCCCAATCACTTTAAAATTACAAAAACCTGCTACAAACCATAGCAAACTATGCCTAACTCACCTAAATTACTTCGGCTACCATAAATCACCCCCAACTACCCCTTACCACCCCAAAATAAGCCCAATCACTTTAAAATTACAAAAAATGCTACAAACCATAGCAAACTATGCCAAACTCACTTAAATTACTGCGGCTACCATAAATCACCCCCAACTACCCCTTACCAACCACAAACTAAACCCAATCACTTTAAAATTACAAAAAATGCTACAAACCATAGCAAACTATGCCAAACTCACTTAAATTACTTCGGCTATCATAAATCACCCCCAACCACCCCTTACCACCCCAAACTCAGCCCAATCACTTTAAAATTACAAAAAATGTTACAAGCCATATCAAACTATGCCTAACTCACCTAAATTACTTCGGCTAACATAAATCACCCCCTACAACCCCTTACTACCCCAAAATAAGCCCAATCACTTTAAAATTACAAAAAATGCTACAAACCATAGCAAACTATGCCAAACTCACTTAAATTACTTCGGCTATCATAAATCACCCCCAACTACCCCTTACCACCCCTAACTCATCCCAATCACTTTAAAATTACAAAAAATGCTAGCAAACTATGCCTAACTCACCTAAATTACTTCGGCTAACATAAATCACCCCCAACAACCCCTTACTACCCCAAAATAAGCCCAATCACTTTAAAATTACAAAAAATGCTACAAACCATAGCAAACTATGCCAAACTCACTTAAATTACTGCGGCTACCATAAATCACCCCCAACTACCCCTTACCAACCACAAACTAAACCCAATCACTTTAAAATTACAAAAAATGCTACAAACCATAGCAAACTATGCCAAACTCACTTAAATTACTGCGGCTACCATAAATCACCCCCAACTACCCCTTACCAACCACTAACTAAACCCAATCACTTTAAAATTACAAAAAATGCTACAAACCATAGCAAACTATGCCAAACTCACTTAAATTACTTCGGCTATCATAAATCACCCCCAACCACCCCTTACCACCCCAAACTCAGCCCAATCACTTTAAAATTACAAAAAATGTTACAAGTCATATCAAACTATGCCAAACTCATCTAAACTACTTTGGCTTCCATAAATCAGCCCCAACTACCCCTTACCACATCAAAATAGGCTCAATCACTTTAAAATTACAAAAAAATTATACAAACCGTAGCAAACTATGCCAAACTCCCCTAAATTACTTCGGCTACCATAAATCACCCCGAACTACCCCTTACAACCCCAAAATAAACCCAATCACTTTAAAATTACAAAATATTCAACAAATCATAACAAACTATGCCTAACTCACCTAAATTACTTCGGCTACCATAAATCACCCCCAACTACCCCTTACCACCCCAAATTAAGCCCAATCACTTTAAAATTACAAAAAATGCTACAAACCATAGCAAACTATGCCAAACTCACTTAAATTACTTCGGCTATCATAAATCACCCCCAACTACCCCTTACCACCCCTAACTCATCCCAATCACTTTAAAATTACAAAAATGCTACAAACCATAGCAAACTATGCCTAACTCACCTAAATTACTTCGGCTACCATAAATCACCCCCAACTACCCCTTACCACCCCAAAATAAGCCCAATCACTTTAAAATTACAAAAAATGCTACAAACCATAGCAAACTATGCCAAAGTCACTTAAATTACTGCGGCTACCATAAATCACCCCCAACTACCCCTTACCAACCACAAACTAAACCCAATCACTTTAAAATTACAAAAAATTCTACAAACCATAGCAAACTATGCCAAACTCACTTAAATTACTTCGGCTATCATAAATCACCCCCAACCACCCCTTACCACCCCAAACTCAGCCCAATCACTTTAAAATTACAAAAAATGTTACAAACCATAGCAAACTATGCCAAACTCACTTAAATTACTTCGGCTATCATAAATCACCCCCAACCACCCCTTACCACCCCAAACTCAGCCCAATCACTTTAAAATTACAAAAAATGTTACAAGCCATATCAAACTATGCCAAACTCATCTAAATTACTTTGGCTTCCATAAATCACCCCCAACTACCCCTTACCACCCCAAAATAGGCTCAATCACTTTAAAATTACAAAAAAATTCTACAAACCGTAGCAAACTATGCCAAACTCCCCTAAATTACTTCGGCTACCATAAATCACCCCGAACTACCCCTTACAACCCCAAAATAAACCCAATCACTTTAAAATTACAAAATATTCAACAAATCATAGCAAACTATGCCTAACTCACCTAAATTACTTCGGCTACCATAAATCACCCCCAACTACCCCTTACCACCCCAAAATAAGCCCAATCACTTTAAAATTACAAAAAATGCTACAAACCATAGCAAACTATGCCAAACTCACTTAAATTACTTCGGCTATCATAAATCACCCCAAACTACCCCTTACAACCCCAAAATAAACCCAATCACTTTAAAATTACAAAATATTCAACAAATCATAGCAAACTATGCCTAACTCACCTAAATTACTTCGGCTACCATAAATCACCCCCAACTACCCCTTACCACCCCAAAATAAGCCCAATCACTTTAAAATTACAAAAAATGCTACAAACCATAGCAAACTATGCCAAACTCACTTAAATTACTTCGGCTATCATAAATCACCCCCAACTACCCCTTACCACCCCTAACTCATCCCAATCACTTTAAAATTACAAAAAATGCTACAAACCATAGCAAACTATGCCTAACTCACCTAAATTACTTCGCCTAACATAAATCACCCCCTACAACCCCTTACTACCCCAAAATAAGCCCAATCACTTTAAAATTACAAAAAATGCTACAAACCATAGCAAACTATGCCAAACTCACTTAAATTACTTCAGCTATCATAAATCACCCCCAACTACCCCTTACCACCCCTAACTCATCCCAATCACTTTAAAATTACAAAAAATTCTACAAACCATAGGAAACTATGCCTAACTCACCTAAATTACTTCGGCTAACATAAATCACCCCCAACAACCCCTTACTACCCCAAAATAAGCCCAATCACTTTAAAATTACAAAAAATGCTACAAACCATAGCAAACTATGCCAAACTCACTTAAATTACTGCGGCTACCATAAATCACCCCCAACTACCCCTTACCAACCACAAACTAAACCCAATCACTTTAAAATTACAAAAAATGCTACAAACCATAGCAAACTATGCCAAACTCACTTAAATTACTTCGGCTATCATAAATCAACCCCAACCACCCCTTACCACCCCAAACTCAGCCCAATCACTTTAAAATTACAAAAAATGTTACAAGCCATATCAAACTATGCCAAACTCATCTAAATTACTTTGGCTTCCATAAATCACCCCCAACTACCCCTTACCACCCCAAAATAGGCTCAATCACTTTAAAATTACAAAAAAATTCTACAAACCGTAGCAAACTATGCCAAACTCCCCTAAATTACTTCGGCTACCATAAATCACCCCCAACTACCCCTTACCACCCCTAACTCATCCCAATCACTTTAAAATTACAACAAATGCTACAAACCATAGCAAACTATGCCTAACTCACCTAAATTACTTCGGCTAACATAAATCACCCCCAACAACCCCTTACTACCCCAAAATAAGCCCAATCACTTTAAAATTACAAAAAAATGCTACAAACCATAGCAAAGTATGCCTAACTCACCTAAATTACTTCGGCTACCATAAATCACCCCCAACTACCCCTTACCACCCCAAAATAAGCCCAATCACTTTAAAATAACAAAAAATGCTACAAACCATATCAAACTATGCCAAACTCACTTAAATTACTGCGGCTACCATAAATCACCCCCAACTACCCCTTACCAACCACAAACTAAACCCAATCACTTTAAAATTACAAAAAATGCTACAAACCATAGCAAACTATGCCAAACTCACTTAAATTACTTCGGCTATCATAAATCACCCCCAACCACCCCTTACCACCCCAAAATAAACCCAATCACTTTAAAATTACAAAATATTCAACAAATCATAGCAAACTATGCCTAACTCACCTAAATTACTTCGGCTACTATAAATCACCCCCAACTACCCCTTACCACCCCAAAATAAGCCCAATCACTTTAAAATTACAAAAAATGCTACAAACCATAGCAAACTATGCCAAACTCACTTAAATTACTTCGGCTATCATAAATCACCCCCAACTACCCCTTACCACCCCTAACTCATCCCAATCACTTTAAAATTACAAAAAATGCCACAAACCATAGCAAACTATGCCAAACTCACTTAAATTACTTCGGCTATCATAAATCACCCCCAACTACCCCTTACCACCCCTAACTCATCCCAATCACTTTAAAATTACAACAAATGCTACAAACCATAGCAAACTATGCCTAACTCACCTAAATTACTTCGGCTAACATAAATCACCCCCAACAACCCCTTACTACCCCAAAATAAGCCCAATCACTTTAAAATTACAAAAAAATGCTACAAACCATAGCAAAGTATGCCTAACTCACCTAAATTACTTCGGCTACCATAAATCACCCCCAACTACCCCTTACCACCCCAAAATAAGCCCAATCACTTTAAAATAACAAAAAATGCTACAAACCATATCAAACTATGCCAAACTCACTTAAATTACTGCGGCTACCATAAATCACCCCCAACTACCCCTTACCAACCACAAACTAAACCCAATCACTTTAAAATTACAAAAAATGCTACAAACCATAGCAAACTATGCCAAACTCACTTAAATTACTTCGGCTATCATAAATCACCCCCAACCACCCCTTACCACCCCAAAATAAACCCAATCACTTTAAAATTACAAAATATTCAACAAATCATAGCAAACTATGCCTAACTCACCTAAATTACTTCGGCTACTATAAATCACCCCCAACTACCCCTTACCACCCCAAAATAAGCCCAATCACTTTAAAATTACAAAAAATGCTACAAACCATAGCAAACTATGCCAAACTCACTTAAATTACTTCGGCTATCATAAATCACCCCCAACTACCCCTTACCACCCCTAACTCATCCCAATCACTTTAAAATTACAAAAAATGCTACAAACCATAGCAAACTATGCCAAACTCACTTAAATTACTTCGGCTATCATAAATCACCCCCAACTACCCCTTACCACCCCTAACTCATCCCAATCACTTTAAAATTACAAAAAATGCTACAAACCATAGCAAACTATGCCTAACTCACCTAAATTACTTCGGCTAACATAAATCACCCCCTACAACCCCTTACTACCCCAAAATAAGCCCAATCACTTTAAAATTACAAAAAATGCTACAAACCATAGCAAACTATGCCAAACTCACTTAAATTACTTCGGCTATCATAAATCACCCCCAACTACCCCTTACCACCCCTAACTCATCCCAATCACTTTAAAATTACAAAAAATGCTACAAACCATAGCAAACTATGCCTAACTCACCTAAATTACTTCGCCTAACATAAATCACCCCCTACAACCCCTTACTACCCCAAAATAAGCCCAATCACTTTAAAATTACAAAAAATGCTACAAACCATAGCAAACTATGCCAAACTCACTTAAATTACTTCAGCTATCATAAATCACCCCCAACTACCCCTTACCACCCCTAACTCATCCCAATCACTTTAAAATTACAAAAAATTCTACAAACCATAGGAAACTATGCCTAACTCACCTAAATTACTTCGGCTACCATAAATCACCCCCAACTACCCCTTACCACCCCAAAATAAGCCCAATCACTTTAAAATTACAAAAAATGCTACAAACCATAGCAAACTATGCCAAACTCACTTAAATTACTGCGGCTACCATAAATCACCCCCAACTACCCCTTACCAACCACAAACTAAACCCAATCACTTTAAAATTACAAAAAATGCTACAAACCATAGCAAACTATGCCTAACTCACCTAAATTACTTCGGCTAACATAAATCACCCCCTACAACCCCTTACTACCCCAAAATAAGCCCAATCACTTTAAAATTACAAAAAATGCTACAAACCATAGCAAACTATGCCAAACTCACTTAAATTACTTCGGCTATCATAAATCACCCCCAACTACCCCTTACCACCCCTAACTCATCCCAATCACTTTAAAATTACAAAAACTGCTACAAACCATAGCAAACTATGCCTAACTCACCTAAATTACTTCGCCTAACATAAATCACCCCCTACAACCCCTTACTACCCCAAAATAAGCCCAATCACTTTAAAATTACAAAAAATGCTACAAACCATAGCAAACTATGCCAAACTCACTTAAATTACTTCAGCTATCATAAATCACCCCCAACTACCCCTTACCACCCCTAACTCATCCCAATCACTTTAAAATTACAAAAAATTCTACAAACCATAGGAAACTATGCCTAACTCACCTAAATTACTTCGGCTACCATAAATCACCCCCAACTACCCCTTACCACCCCAAAATAAGCCCAATCACTTTAAAATTACAAAAAATGCTACAAACCATAGCAAACTATGCCAAACTCACTTAAATTACTGCGGCTACCATAAATCACCCCCAACTACCCCTTACCAACCACAAACTAAACCCAATCACTTTAAAATTACAAAAAATGCTACAAACCATAGCAAACTATGCCAAACTCACTTAAATTACTTCGGCTATCATAAATCAACCCCAACCACCCCTTACCACCCCAAACTCAGCCCAATCACTTTAAAATTACAAAAAATGTTACAAGCCATATCAAACTATGCCAAACTCATCTAAATTACTTTGGCTTCCATAAATCACCCCCAACTACCCCTTACCACCCCAAAATAGGCTCAATCACTTTAAAATTACAAAAAAATTCTACAAACCGTAGCAAACTATGCCAAACTCCCCTAAATTACTTCGGCTACCATAAATCACCCCCAACTACCCCTTACCACCCCTAACTCATCCCAATCACTTTAAAATTACAACAAATGCTACAAACCATAGCAAACTATGCCTAACTCACCTAAATTACTTCGGCTAACATAAATCACCCCCAACAACCCCTTACTACCCCAAAATAAGCCCAATCACTTTAAAATTACAAAAAAATGCTACAAACCATAGCAAAGTATGCCTGACTCACCTAAATTACTTCGGCTACCATAAATCACCCCCAACTACCCCTTACCACCCCAAAATAAGCCCAATCACTTTAAAATAACAAAAAATGCTACAAACCATATCAAACTATGCCAAACTCACTTAAATTACTGCGGCTACCATAAATCACCCCCAACTACCCCTTACCAACCACAAACTAAACCCAATCACTTTAAAATTACAAAAAATGCTACAAACCATAGCAAACTATGCCAAACTCACTTAAATTACTTCGGCTATCATAAATCACCCCCAACTACCCCTTACCACCCCTAACTCATCCCAATCACTTTAAAATTACAAAAAATGCTACAAACCATAGCAAACTATGCCTAACTCACCTAAATTACTTCGGCTAACATAAATCACCCCCTACAACCCCTTACTACCCCAAAATAAGCCCAATCACTTTAAAATTACAAAAAATGCTACAAACCATAGCAAACTATGCCAAACTCACTTAAATTACTTCGGCTATCATAAATCACCCCCAACTACCCCTTACCACCCCTAACTCATCCCAATCACTTTAAAATTACAAAAAATGCTACAAACCATAGCAAACTATGCCTAACTCACCTAAATTACTTCGGCTAACATAAATCACCCCCAACAACCCCTTACTACCCCAAAATCAGCCCAATCACTTTAAAATTACAAAAAAATGCTACAAACCATAGCAAACTATGCCTAACTCACCTAAATTACTTCGGCTACCATAAATCACCCCCAACTACCCCTTACCACCCCAAAATAAGCCCAATCACTTTAAAATTACAAAAAATGCTACAAACCATAGCAAACTATGCCAAACTCACTTAAATTACTGCGGCTACCATAAATCACCCCCAACTACCCCTTACCAACCACAAACTAAACCCAATCACTTTAAAATTACAAAAAATGCTACAAACCATAGCAAACTATGCCAAACTCACTTAAATTACTTCGGCTATCATAAATCACCCCCAACCACCCCTCACCACCCCAAACTTAGCCCAATCACTTTAAAATTACAAAAAATGTTACAAGCCATATCAAACTATGCCAAACTCATCTAAATTACTTTGGCTTCCATAAATCACCCCCAACTACCCCTTACCACCCCAAAATAAGCTCAATCACTTTAAAATTACAAAAAAATTCTACAAACCGTAGCAAACTATGCCAAACTCCCCTAAATTACTTCGGCTACCATAAATCACCCCGAACTACCCCTTACAACCCCAAAATAAACCCAATCACTTTAAAATTACAAAATATTCAACAAATCATAGCAAACTATGCCTAACTCACCTAAATTGCTTCGGCTACCATAAATCACCCCCAACTACCCCTTAGCACCCCAAAATAAGCCCAATCACTTTAAAATTACAAAAAATGCTACAAACCATAGCAAACTATGCCAAACTCACTTAAATTACTTCGGCTATCATAAATCACCCCCAACTACCCCTTACCACCCCTAACTCATCCCAATCACTTTAAAATTACAAAAAATGCTACAAACCATAGCAAACTATGCCAAACTCACTTAAATTACTTCGGCTATCATAAATCACCCCCAACTACCCCTTACCACCCCTAACTCATCCCAATCACTTTAAAATTACAAAAAATGCTACAAACCATAGCAAACTATGCCTAACTCACCTAAATTACTTCGGCTAACATAAATCACCCCCTACAACCCCTTACTACCCCAAAATAAGCCCAATCGCTTTAAAATTACAAAAAATGCTACAAGCCATAGCAAACTATGCCAAACTCACTTAAATTACTTCGGCTATCATAAATCACCCCCAACTACCCCTTACCACCCCTAACTCATTCCAATCACTTTAAAATTACAAAAAATGCTACAAACCATAGCAAACTATGCCTAACTCACTTAAATTACTTCGGCTATCATAAATCACCCCCAACTACCCCTTACCACCCCTAACTCATCCCAATCACTTTAAAATTACAAAAAATGCTACAAACCATAGCAAACTATGCCAAACTCACTTAAATTACTTCGGCTATCATAAATCACCCCCAACTACCCCTTACCACCCCTAACTCATCCCAATCACTTTAAAATTACAAAAAATGCTACAAACCATAGCAAACTATGCCTAACTCACCTAAATTACTTCGGCTACCATAAATCACCCCCAACTACCCCTTACCACCCCAAAATAAGCCCAATCACTTTAAAATTACAAAAAATGCTACAAACCATAGCAAACTATGCCAAACTCACTTAAATTACTTTGGCTTCCATAAATCACCCCCAACTACCCCTTACCACCCCAAAATAGGCCCAATCACTTTAAAATTACAAAAAAATTCTACAAACCGTAGCAAACAATGCCAAACTCCCCTAAATTACTTCGGCTACCATAAATCACCCCCAACTACCCCTTACCACCCCTAACTCATCCCAATCACTTTAAAATTACAACAAATGCTACAAACCATAGCAAACTATGCCTAACTCACCTAAATTACTTCGGCTAACATAAATCACCCCCAACAACCCCTTACTACCCCAAAATAAGCCCAATCACTTTAAAATTACAAAAAAATGCTACAAACCATAGCAAACTATGCCTAACTCACCTAAATTACTTCGGCTACCATAAATCACCCCCAACTACCCCTTACCACCCCAAAATAAGCCCAATCACTTTAAAATTACAAAAAATGCTACAAACCATAGCAAACTATGCCAAACTCACTTAAATGACTGCGGCTACCATAAATCACCCCCAACTACCCCTTACCAACCACAAACTAAACCCAATCACTTTAAAATTACAAAAAATGCTACAAACCATAGCAAACTATGCCAAACTCACTTAAATTACTTCGGCTATCATAAATCACCCCCAACCACCCCTTACCACCCCAAACTCAGCCCAATCACTTTAAAATTACAAAAAATGTTACAAGCCATATCAAACTATGCCAAACTCATCTAAATTACTTTGGCTTCCATAAATCACCCCCAACTACCCCTTACCACCCCAAAATAGGCTCAATCACTTTAAAATTACAAAAAAATTCTACAAACCGTGGCAAACTATGCCAAACTCCCCTAAATTACTTCGGCTACCATAAATCACCCCGAACTACCCCTTACAACCCCAAAATAAACCCAATCACTTTAAAATTACAAAATATTCAACAAATCATAGCAAACTATGCCTAACTCACCTAAATTACTTCGGCTACCATAAATCACCCCCAACTACCCCTTACCACCCCAAAATAAGCCCAATCACTTTAAAATTACAAAAAATGCTACAAACCATAGCAAACTATGCCAAACTCACTTAAATTACTTCGGCTATCATAAATCACCCCCAACTACCCCTTACCACCCCTAACTCATCCCAATCACTTTAAAATTACAAAAAATGCTACAAACCATAGCAAACTATGCCTAACTCACTTAAATTACTTCGGCTATCATAAATCACCCCCAACTACCCCTTACCACCCCTAACTCATCCCAATCACTTTAAAATTACAAAAAATGCTACAAACCATAGCAAACTATGCCAAACTCACTTAAATTACTTCGGCTATCATAAATCACCCCCAACTACCCCTTACCACCCCTAACTCATCCCAATCACTTTAAAATTACAAAAAATGCTACAAACCATAGCAAACTATGCCTAACTCACCTAAATTACTTCGGCTACCATAAATCACCCCCAACTACCCCTTACCACCCCAAAATAAGCCCAATCACTTTAAAATTACAAAAAATGCTACAAACCATAGCAAACTATGCCAAACTCACTTAAATTACTTTGGCTTCCATAAATCACCCCCAACTACCCCTTACCACCCCAAAATAGGCTCAATCACTTTAAAATTACAAAAAAATTCTACAAACCGTAGCAAACAATGCCAAACTCCCCTAAATTACTTCGGCTACCATAAATCACCCCCAACTACCCCTTACCACCCCTAACTCATCCCAATCACTTTAAAATTACAACAAATGCTACAAACCATAGCAAACTATGCCTAACTCACCTAAATTACTTCGGCTAACATAAATCACCCCCAACAACCCCTTACTACCCCAAAATAAGCCCAATCACTTTAAAATTACAAAAAAATGCTACAAACCATAGCAAACTATGCCTAACTCACCTAAATTACTTCGGCTACCATAAATCACCCCCAACTACCCCTTACCACCCCAAAATAAGCCCAATCACTTTAAAATTACAAAAAATGCTACAAACCATAGCAAACTATGCCAAACTCACTTAAATGACTGCGGCTACCATAAATCACCCCCAACTACCCCTTACCAACCACAAACTAAACCCAATCACTTTAAAATTACAAAAAATGCTACAAACCATAGCAAACTATGCCAAACTCACTTAAATTACTTCGGCTATCATAAATCACCCCCAACCACCCCTTACCACCCCAAACTCAGCCCAATCACTTTAAAATTACAAAAAATGTTACAAGCCATATCAAACTATGCCAAACTCATCTAAATTACTTTGGCTTCCATAAATCACCCCCAACTACCCCTTACCACCCCAAAATAGGCTCAATCACTTTAAAATTACAAAAAAATTCTACAAACCGTGGCAAACTATGCCAAACTCCCCTAAATTACTTCGGCTACCATAAATCACCCCGAACTACCCCTTACAACCCCAAAATAAACCCAATCACTTTAAAATTACAAAATATTCAACAAATCATAGCAAACTATGCCTAACTCACCTAAATTACTTCGGCTACCATAAATCACCCCCAACTACCCCTTACCACCCCAAAATAAGCCCAATCACTTTAAAATTACAAAAAATGCTACAAACCATAGCAAACTATGCCAAACTCACTTAAATTACTTCGGCTATCATAAATCACCCCCAACTACCCCTTACCACCCCTAACTCATCCCAATCACTTTAAAATTACAAAAAATGCTACAAACCATAGCAAACTATGCCTAACTCACCTAAATTACTTCGGCTAACATAAATCACCCCCTACAACCCCTTACTACCCCAAAATAAGCCCAATCACTTTAAAATTACAAAAAATGCTACAAACCATAGCAAACTATGCCAAACTCACTTAAATTACTTCGGCTACCATAAATCACCCCCAACTACCCCTTACCACCCCAAAATAAGCCCAATCACTTTAAAATTACAAAAAATGCTACAAACCATAGCAAACTATGCCAAACTCACTTAAATTACTGCGGCTACTATAAATCACCCCCAACTACCCCTTACCAACCACAAACTAAACCCAATCACTTTAAAATTACAAAAAATGCTACAAACCATAGCAAACTATGCCAAACTCACTTAAATTACTTCGGCTATCATAAATCACCCCCAACCACCCCTTACCACCCCAAACTCAGCCCAATCACTTTAAAATTACAAAAAATTTTACAAGCCATATCAAACTATGCCAAACTCATCTAAATTACTTTGGCTTCCATAAGTCACCCCCAACTACCCCTTACCACCCCAAAATAGGCTCAATCACTTTAAAATTACAAAAAAATTCTACAAACCGTAGCAAACTATGCCAAACTCCCCTAAATTACTTCGGCTACCATAAATCACCCCGAACTACCCCTTACAACCACAAAATAAACCCAATCACTTTAAAATTACAAAATATTCAACAAATCATAGCAAACTATGCCTAACTCACCTAAATTACTTCGGCTACCATAAATCACCCCCAACTACCCCTTACCACCCCAAAATATGCCCAATCACTTTAAAATTACAAAAAATGCTACAAACCATAGCAAACTATGCCAAACTCACTTAAATTACTTCGGCTAACATAAATCACCCCCTACAACCCCTTACTACCCCAAAATAAGCCCAATCACTTTAAAATTACAAAAAATGCTACAAACCATAGCAAATTATGCCTAACTCACCTAAATTACTTCGGCTACCATAAATCACCCCCAACTACCCCTTACAACCCTAAAATTAGCCCAATCACTTTAAAATTACGAAAAATGCTACAAACCATAGCAAACTATCTCAAGCTCACCTGAATTACTTCGGCTATCATAAATCACCCCCAACTACCCCTTACCACCCCTAACTCATCCCAATCACTTTAAAATTACAAAAAATGCTACAAACCATAGCAAACTATGCCTAACTCACCTAAATTACTTGGGCTAACATAAATCACCCCCTACAACCCCTTACTACCCCAAAATAAGCCCAATCACTTTAAAATTACAAAAAATGCTACAAACCATAGCAAACTATGCCAAACTCACTTAAATTACTTCAGCTATCATAAATCACCCCCAACTACCCCTTACCACCCCTACCTCATCCCAATCACTTTAAAATTACAAAAAAATGCTACAAACCATAGCAAACCATGCCTAACTCACCTAAATTACTTCGGCTACCATAAATCACCCCCAACTACCCCTTACCACCCCAAAATAAGCCCAATCACTTTAAAATTACAAAAAATGCTACAAACCATAGCAAACTATGCCAAACTCACTTAAATTACTTCGGCTACCATAAATCACCCCCAACTACCCCTTACCACCCCAAAATAAGCCCAATCACTTTAAAATTACAAAAAATGCTACAAACCATAGCAAACTATGCCAAACTCACTTAAATTACTGCGGCTACCATAAATCACCCCCAACTACCCCTTACCAACCACAAACTAAACCCAATCACTTTAAAATTACAAAAAATGCTACAAACCATAGCAAACTATGCCAAACTCACTTAAATTACTTCGGCTATCATAAATCACCCCCAACCACCCCTTACCACCCCAAACTCAGCCCAATCACTTTAAAATTACAAAAAATGTTACAAGCCATATCAAACTATGCCAAACTCATCTAAATTACTTTGGCTTCCATAAGTCACCCCCAACTACCCCTTACCACCCCAAAATAGGCTCAAAAACTTTAAAATTACAAAAAAATTCTACAAACCGTAGCAAACTATGCCAAACTCCCCTAAATTACTTCGGCTACCATAAATCACCCCGAACTACCCCTTACAACCACAAAATAAACCCAATCACTTTAAAATTACAAAATATTCAACAAATCATAGCAAACTATGCCTAACTCACCTAAATTACTTCGGCTACCATAAATCACCCCCAACTACCCCTTACCACCCCAAAATATGCCCAATCACTTTAAAATTACAAAAAATGCTACAAACCATAGCAAACTATGCCAAACTCACTTAAATTACTTTGGCTTCTATAAATCACCCCCAACTACCACTTACCACCCCAAAATAGGCTCAATCACTTTAAAATTACAAAAAAATTCTACAAACCGTAGCAAACTATGCCAAACTCCCCTAAATTACTTCGGCTACCATAAATCACCCCGAACTACCCCTTACAACCCCAAAATAAGCCCAATCACTTTAAAATTACAAAATATTCAACAAATCATAGCAAATTATGCCTAACTCACCTAAATTACTTCGGCTACCATAAATCACCCCCAACTACCCCTTACAACCCTAAAATTAGCCCAATCACTTTAAAATTACGAAAAATGCTACAAACCATAGCAAACTATCTCAAACTCACCTGAATTACTTCGGCTATCATAAATCACCCCCAACTACCTCTTACCACCCCTAACTCATCCCAATCACTTTAAAATTACAAAAAATGCTACAAACCATAGCAAACTATGCCTAACTCACCTAAATTACTTGGGCTAACATAAATCACCCCCTACAACCCCTTACTACCCCAAAATAAGCCCAATCACTTTAAAATTACAAAAAATGCTACAAACCATAGCAAACTATGCCAAACTCACTTAAATTACTTCGGCTATCATAAATCACCCCCAACCACCCCTTACCACCCCAAAATAAACCCAATCACTTTAAAATTACAAAATATTCAACAAATCATAGCAAACTATGCCTAACTCACCTAAATTACTTCGGCTACTATAAATCACCCCCAACTACCCCTTACCACCCCAAAATAAGCCCAATCACTTTAAAATTACAAAAAATGCTACAAACCATAGCAAACTATGCCAAACTCACTTAAATTACTTCGGCTATCATAAATCACCCCCAACTACCCCTTACCACCCCTAACTCATCCCAATCACTTTAAAATTACAAAAAATGCCACAAACCATAGCAAACTATGCCAAACTCACTTAAATTACTTCGGCTATCATAAATCACCCCCAACTACCCCTTACCACCCCTAACTCATCCCAATCACTTTAAAATTACAACAAATGCTACAAACCATAGCAAACTATGCCTAACTCACCTAAATTACTTCGGCTAACATAAATCACCCCCAACAACCCCTTACTACCCCAAAATAAGCCCAATCACTTTAAAATTACAAAAAAATGCTACAAACCATAGCAAAGTATGCCTAACTCACCTAAATTACTTCGGCTACCATAAATCACCCCCAACTACCCCTTACCACCCCAAAATAAGCCCAATCACTTTAAAATAACAAAAAATGCTACAAACCATATCAAACTATGCCAAACTCACTTAAATTACTGCGGCTACCATAAATCACCCCCAACTACCCCTTACCAACCACAAACTAAACCCAATCACTTTAAAATTACAAAAAATGCTACAAACCATAGCAAACTATGCCAAACTCACTTAAATTACTTCGGCTATCATAAATCACCCCCAACCACCCCTTACCACCCCAAAATAAACCCAATCACTTTAAAATTACAAAATATTCAACAAATCATAGCAAACTATGCCTAACTCACCTAAATTACTTCGGCTACTATAAATCACCCCCAACTACCCCTTACCACCCCAAAATAAGCCCAATCACTTTAAAATTACAAAAAATGCTACAAACCATAGCAAACTATGCCAAACTCACTTAAATTACTTCGGCTATCATAAATCACCCCCAACTACCCCTTACCACCCCTAACTCATCCCAATCACTTTAAAATTACAAAAAATGCTACAAACCATAGCAAACTATGCCAAACTCACTTAAATTACTTCGGCTATCATAAATCACCCCCAACTACCCCTTACCACCCCTAACTCATCCCAATCACTTTAAAATTACAAAAAATGCTACAAACCATAGCAAACTATGCCTAACTCACCTAAATTACTTCGGCTAACATAAATCACCCCCTACAACCCCTTACTACCCCAAAATAAGCCCAATCACTTTAAAATTACAAAAAATGCTACAAACCATAGCAAACTATGCCAAACTCACTTAAATTACTTCGGCTATCATAAATCACCCCCAACTACCCCTTACCACCCCTAACTCATCCCAATCACTTTAAAATTACAAAAAATGCTACAAACCATAGCAAACTATGCCTAACTCACCTAAATTACTTCGCCTAACATAAATCACCCCCTACAACCCCTTACTACCCCAAAATAAGCCCAATCACTTTAAAATTACAAAAAATGCTACAAACCATAGCAAACTATGCCAAACTCACTTAAATTACTTCAGCTATCATAAATCACCCCCAACTACCCCTTACCACCCCTAACTCATCCCAATCACTTTAAAATTACAAAAAATTCTACAAACCATAGGAAACTATGCCTAACTCACCTAAATTACTTCGGCTACCATAAATCACCCCCAACTACCCCTTACCACCCCAAAATAAGCCCAATCACTTTAAAATTACAAAAAATGCTACAAACCATAGCAAACTATGCCAAACTCACTTAAATTACTGCGGCTACCATAAATCACCCCCAACTACCCCTTACCAACCACAAACTAAACCCAATCACTTTAAAATTACAAAAAATGCTACAAACCATAGCAAACTATGCCTAACTCACCTAAATTACTTCGGCTAACATAAATCACCCCCTACAACCCCTTACTACCCCAAAATAAGCCCAATCACTTTAAAATTACAAAAAATGCTACAAACCATAGCAAACTATGCCAAACTCACTTAAATTACTTCGGCTATCATAAATCACCCCCAACTACCCCTTACCACCCCTAACTCATCCCAATCACTTTAAAATTACAAAAAATGCTACAAACCATAGCAAACTATGCCTAACTCACCTAAATTACTTCGCCTAACATAAATCACCCCCTACAACCCCTTACTACCCCAAAATAAGCCCAATCACTTTAAAATTACAAAAAATGCTACAAACCATAGCAAACTATGCCAAACTCACTTAAATTACTTCAGCTATCATAAATCACCCCCAACTACCCCTTACCACCCCTAACTCATCCCAATCACTTTAAAATTACAAAAAATTCTACAAACCATAGGAAACTATGCCTAACTCACCTAAATTACTTCGGCTACCATAAATCACCCCCAACTACCCCTTACCACCCCAAAATAAGCCCAATCACTTTAAAATTACAAAAAATGCTACAAACCATAGCAAACTATGCCAAACTCACTTAAATTACTGCGGCTACCATAAATCACCCCCAACTACCCCTTACCAACCACAAACTAAACCCAATCACTTTAAAATTACAAAAAATGCTACAAACCATAGCAAACTATGCCAAACTCACTTAAATTACTTCGGCTATCATAAATCAACCCCAACCACCCCTTACCACCCCAAACTCAGCCCAATCACTTTAAAATTACAAAAAATGTTACAAGCCATATCAAACTATGCCAAACTCATCTAAATTACTTTGGCTTCCATAAATCACCCCCAACTACCCCTTACCACCCCAAAATAGGCTCAATCACTTTAAAATTACAAAAAAATTCTACAAACCGTAGCAAACTATGCCAAACTCCCCTAAATTACTTCGGCTACCATAAATCACCCCCAACTACCCCTTACCACCCCTAACTCATCCCAATCACTTTAAAATTACAACAAATGCTACAAACCATAGCAAACTATGCCTAACTCACCTAAATTACTTCGGCTAACATAAATCACCCCCAACAACCCCTTACTACCCCAAAATAAGCCCAATCACTTTAAAATTACAAAAAAATGCTACAAACCATAGCAAAGTATGCCTGACTCACCTAAATTACTTCGGCTACCATAAATCACCCCCAACTACCCCTTACCACCCCAAAATAAGCCCAATCACTTTAAAATAACAAAAAATGCTACAAACCATATCAAACTATGCCAAACTCACTTAAATTACTGCGGCTACCATAAATCACCCCCAACTACCCCTTACCAACCACAAACTAAACCCAATCACTTTAAAATTACAAAAAATGCTACAAACCATAGCAAACTATGCCAAACTCACTTAAATTACTTCGGCTATCATAAATCACCCCCAACTACCCCTTACCACCCCTAACTCATCCCAATCACTTTAAAATTACAAAAAATGCTACAAACCATAGCAAACTATGCCTAACTCACCTAAATTACTTCGGCTAACATAAATCACCCCCTACAACCCCTTACTACCCCAAAATAAGCCCAATCACTTTAAAATTACAAAAAATGCTACAAACCATAGCAAACTATGCCAAACTCACTTAAATTACTTCGGCTATCATAAATCACCCCCAACTACCCCTTACCACCCCTAACTCATCCCAATCACTTTAAAATTACAAAAAATGCTACAAACCATAGCAAACTATGCCTAACTCACCTAAATTACTTCGGCTAACATAAATCACCCCCAACAACCCCTTACTACCCCAAAATAAGCCCAATCACTTTAAAATTACAAAAAAATGCTACAAACCATAGCAAACTATGCCTAACTCACCTAAATTACTTCGGCTACCATAAATCACCCCCAACTACCCCTTACCACCCCAAAATAAGCCCAATCACTTTAAAATTACAAAAAATGCTACAAACCATAGCAAACTATGCCAAACTCACTTAAATTACTGCGGCTACCATAAATCACCCCCAACTACCCCTTACCAACCACAAACTAAACCCAATCACTTTAAAATTACAAAAAATGCTACAAACCATAGCAAACTATGCCAAACTCACTTAAATTACTTCGGCTATCATAAATCACCCCCAACCACCCCTCACCACCCCAAACTTAGCCCAATCACTTTAAAATTACAAAAAATGTTACAAGCCATATCAAACTATGCCAAACTCATCTAAATTACTTTGGCTTCCATAAATCACCCCCAACTACCCCTTACCACCCCAAAATAAGCTCAATCACTTTAAAATTACAAAAAAATTCTACAAACCGTAGCAAACTATGCCAAACTCCCCTAAATTACTTCGGCTACCATAAATCACCCCGAACTACCCCTTACAACCCCAAAATAAACCCAATCACTTTAAAATTACAAAATATTCAACAAATCATAGCAAACTATGCCTAACTCACCTAAATTGCTTCGGCTACCATAAATCACCCCCAACTACCCCTTAGCACCCCAAAATAAGCCCAATCACTTTAAAATTACAAAAAATGCTACAAACCATAGCAAACTATGCCAAACTCACTTAAATTACTTCGGCTATCATAAATCACCCCCAACTACCCCTTACCACCCCTAACTCATCCCAATCACTTTAAAATTACAAAAAATGCTACAAACCATAGCAAACTATGCCAAACTCACTTAAATTACTTCGGCTATCATAAATCACCCCCAACTACCCCTTACCACCCCTAACTCATCCCAATCACTTTAAAATTACAAAAAATGCTACAAACCATAGCAAACTATGCCTAACTCACCTAAATTACTTCGGCTAACATAAATCACCCCCTACAACCCCTTACTACCCCAAAATAAGCCCAATCGCTTTAAAATTACAAAAAATGCTACAAGCCATAGCAAACTATGCCAAACTCACTTAAATTACTTCGGCTATCATAAATCACCCCCAACTACCCCTTACCACCCCTAACTCATTCCAATCACTTTAAAATTACAAAAAATGCTACAAACCATAGCAAACTATGCCTAACTCACTTAAATTACTTCGGCTATCATAAATCACCCCCAACTACCCCTTACCACCCCTAACTCATCCCAATCACTTTAAAATTACAAAAAATGCTACAAACCATAGCAAACTATGCCAAACTCACTTAAATTACTTCGGCTATCATAAATCACCCCCAACTACCCCTTACCACCCCTAACTCATCCCAATCACTTTAAAATTACAAAAAATGCTACAAACCATAGCAAACTATGCCTAACTCACCTAAATTACTTCGGCTACCATAAATCACCCCCAACTACCCCTTACCACCCCAAAATAAGCCCAATCACTTTAAAATTACAAAAAATGCTACAAACCATAGCAAACTATGCCAAACTCACTTAAATTACTTTGGCTTCCATAAATCACCCCCAACTACCCCTTACCACCCCAAAATAGGCTCAATCACTTTAAAATTACAAAAAAATTCTACAAACCGTAGCAAACAATGCCAAACTCCCCTAAATTACTTCGGCTACCATAAATCACCCCCAACTACCCCTTACCACCCCTAACTCATCCCAATCACTTTAAAATTACAACAAATGCTACAAACCATAGCAAACTATGCCTAACTCACCTAAATTACTTCGGCTAACATAAATCACCCCCAACAACCCCTTACTACCCCAAAATAAGCCCAATCACTTTAAAATTACAAAAAAATGCTACAAACCATAGCAAACTATGCCTAACTCACCTAAATTACTTCGGCTACCATAAATCACCCCCAACTACCCCTTACCACCCCAAAATAAGCCCAATCACTTTAAAATTACAAAAAATGCTACAAACCATAGCAAACTATGCCAAACTCACTTAAATGACTGCGGCTACCATAAATCACCCCCAACTACCCCTTACCAACCACAAACTAAACCCAATCACTTTAAAATTACAAAAAATGCTACAAACCATAGCAAACTATGCCAAACTCACTTAAATTACTTCGGCTATCATAAATCACCCCCAACCACCCCTTACCACCCCAAACTCAGCCCAATCACTTTAAAATTACAAAAAATGTTACAAGCCATATCAAACTATGCCAAACTCATCTAAATTACTTTGGCTTCCATAAATCACCCCCAACTACCCCTTACCACCCCAAAATAGGCTCAATCACTTTAAAATTACAAAAAAATTCTACAAACCGTGGCAAACTATGCCAAACTCCCCTAAATTACTTCGGCTACCATAAATCACCCCGAACTACCCCTTACAACCCCAAAATAAACCCAATCACTTTAAAATTACAAAATATTCAACAAATCATAGCAAACTATGCCTAACTCACCTAAATTACTTCGGCTACCATAAATCACCCCCAACTACCCCTTACCACCCCAAAATAAGCCCAATCACTTTAAAATTACAAAAAATGCTACAAACCATAGCAAACTATGCCAAACTCACTTAAATTACTTCGGCTATCATAAATCACCCCCAACTACCCCTTACCATCCCTAACTCATCCCAATCACTTTAAAATTACAAAAAATGCTACAAACCATAGCAAACTATGCCTAACTCACCTAAATTACTTCGGCTAACATAAATCACCCCCTACAACCCCTTACTACCCCAAAATAAGCCCAATCACTTTAAAATTACAAAAAATGCTACAAACCATAGCAAACTATGCCAAACTCACTTAAATTACTTCGGCTACCATAAATCACCCCCAACTACCCCTTACCACCCCAAAATAAGCCCAATCACTTTAAAATTACAAAAAATGCTACAAACCATAGCAAACTATGCCAAACTCACTTAAATTACTGCGGCTACTATAAATCACCCCCAACTACCCCTTACCAACCACAAACTAAACCCAATCACTTTAAAATTACAAAAAATGCTACAAACCATAGCAAACTATGCCAAACTCACTTAAATTACTTCGGCTATCATAAATCACCCCCAACCACCCCTTACCACCCCAAACTCAGCCCAATCACTTTAAAATTACAAAAAATGTTACAAGCCATATCAAACTATGCCAAACTCATCTAAATTACTTTGGCTTCCATAAGTCACCCCCAACTACCCCTTACCACCCCAAAATAGGCTCAATCACTTTAAAATTACAAAAAAATTCTACAAACCGTAGCAAACTATGCCAAACTCCCCTAAATTACTTCGGCTACCATAAATCACCCCGAACTACCCCTTACAACCACAAAATAAACCCAATCACTTTAAAATTACAAAATATTCAACAAATCATAGCAAACTATGCCTAACTCACCTAAATTACTTCGGCTACCATAAATCACCCCCAACTACCCCTTACCACCCCAAAATATGCCCAATCACTTTAAAATTACAAAAAATGCTACAAACCATAGCAAACTATGCCAAACTCACTTAAATTACTTCGGCTAACATAAATCACCCCCTACAACCCCTTACTACCCCAAAATAAGCCCAATCACTTTAAAATTACAAAAAATGCTACAAACCATAGCAAATTATGCCTAACTCACCTAAATTACTTCGGCTACCATAAATCACCCCCAACTACCCCTTACAACCCTAAAATTAGCCCAATCACTTTAAAATTACGAAAAATGCTACAAACCATAGCAAACTATCTCAAGCTCACCTGAATTACTTCGGCTATCATAAATCACCCCCAACTACCCCTTACCACCCCTAACTCATCCCAATCACTTTAAAATTACAAAAAATGCTACAAACCATAGCAAACTATGCCTAACTCACCTAAATTACTTGGGCTAACATAAATCACCCCCTACAACCCCTTACTACCCCAAAATAAGCCCAATCACTTTAAAATTACAAAAAATGCTACAAACCATAGCAAACTATGCCAAACTCACTTAAATTACTTCAGCTATCATAAATCACCCCCAACTACCCCTTACCACCCCTACCTCATCCCAATCACTTTAAAATTACAAAAAAATGCTACAAACCATAGCAAACCATGCCTAACTCACCTAAATTACTTCGGCTACCATAAATCACCCCCAACTACCCCTTACCACCCCAAAATAAGCCCAATCACTTTAAAATTACAAAAAATGCTACAAACCATAGCAAACTATGCCAAACTCACTTAAATTACTTCGGCTACCATAAATCACCCCCAACTACCCCTTACCACCCCAAAATAAGCCCAATCACTTTAAAATTACAAAAAATGCTACAAACCATAGCAAACTATGCCAAACTCACTTAAATTACTGCGGCTACCATAAATCACCCCCAACTACCCCTTACCAACCACAAACTAAACCCAATCACTTTAAAATTACAAAAAATGCTACAAACCATAGCAAACTATGCCAAACTCACTTAAATTACTTCGGCTATCATAAATCACCCCCAACCACCCCTTACCACCCCAAACTCAGCCCAATCACTTTAAAATTACAAAAAATGTTACAAGCCATATCAAACTATGCCAAACTCATCTAAATTACTTTGGCTTCCATAAGTCACCCCCAACTACCCCTTACCACCCCAAAATAGGCTCAAAAACTTTAAAATTACAAAAAAATTCTACAAACCGTAGCAAACTATGCCAAACTCCCCTAAATTACTTCGGCTACCATAAATCACCCCGAACTACCCCTTACAACCACAAAATAAACCCAATCACTTTAAAATTACAAAATATTCAACAAATCATAGCAAACTATGCCTAACTCACCTAAATTACTTCGGCTACCATAAATCACCCCCAACTACCCCTTACCACCCCAAAATATGCCCAATCACTTTAAAATTACAAAAAATGCTACAAACCATAGCAAACTATGCCAAACTCACTTAAATTACTTTGGCTTCTATAAATCACCCCCAACTACCACTTACCACCCCAAAATAGGCTCAATCACTTTAAAATTACAAAAAAATTCTACAAACCGTAGCAAACTATGCCAAACTCCCCTAAATTACTTCGGCTACCATAAATCACCCCGAACTACCCCTTACAACCCCAAAATAAGCCCAATCACTTTAAAATTACAAAATATTCAACAAATCATAGCAAATTATGCCTAACTCACCTAAATTACTTCGGCTACCATAAATCACCCCCAACTACCCCTTACAACCCTAAAATTAGCCCAATCACTTTAAAATTACGAAAAATGCTACAAACCATAGCAAACTATCTCAAACTCACCTGAATTACTTCGGCTATCATAAATCACCCCCAACTACCCCTTACCACCCCTAACTCATCCCAATCACTTTAAAATTACAAAAAATGCTACAAACCATAGCAAACTATGCCTAACTCACCTAAATTACTTGGGCTAACATAAATCACCCCCTACAACCCCTTACTACCCCAAAATAAGCCCAATCACTTTAAAATTACAAAAAATGCTACAAACCATAGCAAACTATGCCAAACCCACTTAAATTACTTCAGCTATCATAAATCACCCCCAACTACCCCTTACCACCCCTAACTCATCGCAATCACTTTAAAATTACAAAAAAATGCTACAAACCATAGCAAACCATGCCTAACTCACCTAAATTACTTCGGCTACCATAAATCACCCCCAACTACCCCTTACCACCCCAAAATAAGCCCAATCACTTTAAAATTACAAAAAATGCTACAAACCATAGCAAACTATGCCAAACTCACTTAAATTACTGCGGCTACCATAAATCACGCCCAACTACCCCTTACCAACCACAAACTAAACCCAATCACTTTAAAATTACAAAAAAATGCTACAAACCATAGCAAACTATGCCAAACTCACTTAAATTACTTCGGCTATCATAAATCAACCCCAACCACCCCTTACCACCCCAAACTCAGCCCAATCACTTTAAAATTACAAAAAATGTTACAAGCCATATCAAACTATGCCAAACTCATCTAAATTACTTTGGCTTCCATAAATCACCACCAACTACCCCTTACCACCCCAAAATAGGCTCAATCACTTTAAAATTACAAAAAAATTCTACAAACCGTAGCAAAGTATGCCAAACTCCCCTAAATTACTTCGGCTACCATAAATCACCCCCAACTACCCTTTACCACCCCTAACTCATCCCAATCACTTTAAAATTACAACAAATGCTACAAACCATAGCAAACTATGCCTAACTCACCTAAATTACTTCGGCTAACATAAATCACCCCCAACAACCCCTTACTACCCCAAAATAAGCCCAATCACTTTAAAATTACAAAAAAATGCTACAAACCATAGCAAACTATGCCTAACTCACCTAAATTACTTCGGCTACCATAAATCACCCCCAACTACCCCTTACCACCCCAAAATAAGCCCAATCACTTTAAAATTACAAAAAATGCTACAAACCATAGCAAACTATGCCAAACTCACTTAAATTACTGCGGCTACCATAAATCACCCCCAACTACCCCTTACCAACCACAAACTAAACCCAATCACTTTAAAATTACAAAAAATGCTACAAACCATAGCAAACTATTCCAAACTCACTTAAATTACTTCGGCTATCATAAATCACCCCCAACCACCCCTTACCACCCCAAACTCAGCCCAATCACTTTAAAATTACAAAAAATGTTACAAGCCATATCAAACTATGCCAAACTCATCTAAATTACTTTGGCTTCCATAAATCACCCCCAACTACCCCTTACCTCCCCAAAATAGGCTCAATCACTTTAAAATTACAAAAAAATTCTACAAACCGTAGCAAACTATGCCAAACTCCCCTAAATTACTTCGGCTACCATAAATCACCCCGAACTACCCCTTACAACCCCAAAATAAACCCAATCACTTTAAAATTACAAAATATTCAACAAATCCTGAGGGTTGAGATACCTACCGGGGGCGTCCCCAGGTGGTGGATAGGGGAACGGTGGATGCCTTTACGGGCTGAAACTAGTGGGAGTAAGTAGGGAATCCTCAGGAGTAAAACCCTGCATGGTGGAACGAAAACAACCGCCGCCAACCATCTCCCACGTGTTTGTGCCGTGCGTGGCGTCCCGTGACGGAGGATGAAAGGATCCTGGTGGTTGAGTTGGGCCCAGGTACGCCTGGAGTCTCAGCAACACACCACTTTGGCCTGGATTTCTCCTAGACGGGCGGTCGGAACTAACCCACTCCGATCAACCGGCTGTGTCGTCCCGTCAGAGGGCCGATAGGGTGAGACTTCTGGAGGCAGAGGGGCGCGTGGGAGACTGCGAAGCTGGGCACCGGTGGCTCCGGTGTACAGCGACGCACAACCTCCTCTCTGCGTTGCTCGCCTCTGCGGTCTATATCCAAACAGTAGCCCTGACGTCCACATGGACTTGCCATGTGGCGTCCCCGTGTGGGACTCCGTGGTGGGTGGGGAGCTGGGAGGATGAAACCTCAAACTCAGGTATGGACAATACAAAAGCCAACCAAAAAACAGTGGCTGAGCGCCAACGCTCGCCACAACCACCAAAAGTGGCAGAGCAGCCATGCTCGCCACAAAAAACATCTGTTTCCTCGCAGGAACGGAAAGAAGGCCGACGCAGAGGGAAGCGACTCTGTGGGGCGGAGGTCAAGAGGAGGAAGAAGGCAAAAATGCAGGCTGCTGCCCAAGCACAGCTGCCCTCTACCTCTGGCGGACCAAAACAAGCGCAGGTAGTGCCTCCCAAAGGTGTGCCGCCTCCGAAAAGGGGACAACATCCCCCCAAGGAGGCTAGGAACCCTAGTGGAGTGCCGCCGGCGTCGACAAAAACCAGGGGAGCAAACCCCCCCTCGAAAAAACGCAGCCGGCCGGATAATTCGTCGGAGGTGACGCCGAGACGTCACAAAAGGACCAGAACGGCCCCTCCACCGACCAGTTATAAAGAAGCAGCCACGAGCCACCTCAAAGTTGCAATAATAGATAGGAGCAACCCCCTCGGCATAATAACCGCAGAGAGGGCCGCTCTTGTCAAACGAGCCATGACGGAGGCCCTCGACAAAACAATACTGTCGCCTTCGTCAAGCTCGCAAACTCCAACGTTCAAGTCGTGGACATACTCTGGTGAGATAATCAGGGTTGTCTGCGACAACGACAAAGGAATACAGTGGCTTAAGGCCACTGTAAACACCCTAAAGCCCTGGACGGACGCCGAGCTAGCCGTCATCCGTTCGGACCAGCTTCCTAGGCTGACGAAGGCATCGCTCTGGATCCCTGAGGAGGAGGAAACTCCCCTCGCCGAGAAGGAGCTTGTCATCCGTCGCCTAGCGAGTCAGAACGCGGAGGTGACGGTGGGCAAATGGTGCGTCTTCCACCATGAGGCGAAGACCAACCCGCGAGGGCATCTCCTCGTCTTCGGCATCGGAGATGAGGACATGAAGACCCTAAGAGAGGAAGGCATGAAGATTTCTTATCTCTTCCGCCACCTCACCCTGAGGGTCAAACGGGAAGAACCAGGAAAGGAGGAAGCAGCAACACACGAAGCTGCACCTCCACACCTGGAAACAACAGCGGCCAAGGCAGCCTCCCCACAAGGGATGGAAACCGAGGCCACCAACTAAAAAAAAACAACCACCAGGCAGCCCAATGGGCACTGCAAACAAGGAGGTAAAAATAGTCCAGTGCAATCTGCACCATAGCAGGGCTGCAACGGCAACTTTATGCCGGCACCTGGATATGGATCAGAATGCACTGGCACTAATTCAGGAACCCTGGATAGTCAAATCCAAGATTTCAGGGTTATCAAAACTAACTGGACGCACTTTTAGCACGCCCACTACAGAGAAGCCGAGGACAGCGGTCTACGTCCCTCGGCATATAAAAACCGAACCACTCCAACACCTGTCAACATCTGACCTAACGGCCGTAAAGGTGGAATGGGTAGTGGCCGGCAAACCGACCGTTTTAGTCCTAGCTTCAGCGTACCTCCCAATAGACGCGACCATCCCACCACCAACAAGGGAACTGGAGGACCTGATAGCGTACTGTCACTCCCAGAAATGGGAAGTCATCGTGGGATGCGACGCAAACGCACACCACGTGACCTGGGGCAGTAAGGACAACAACGCAAGGGGTGAGTCTCTTTTCGATTACATAAGCGGAAACAGCCTCTGCATCACCAACAGAGGCTGCGTTCCGACATTTGTCAACGCTAAGAGTCAAACTGTAATAGATATAACGATCGCTACGGCGCACATATCGAGAACAATCCGCAACTGGCGCGTATCAGATTCGATTACGATGTCTGACCACCAGTGGATAAAATTCGAAATCGACCTCACGAGGACACCCGCGTGATTGTTTAGGGACCCCCGAAGGACAGACAGAGATAAATATCTCAGTCAACTCCGGGAGGGACTTAAGCATACACAATGTCGCGCACCAAGCAGCTGCGTCGAAATAGAACAATATGTCAAGGACATACAAAATAAGATTAAAAAAGCTTTTGAAACATCCTGCCCCCTGAGGACATCGGCTCAACCTGGAGAAGCTACCAAATGGTGGACCCAGGAATTGAGCGACCTCAAAATTAGAACTCGGGCAGCTTTCAACAAAGCCAAACGAAAGGGACCCGGCTCAGACTGGGACCAATACAAAACACTCCTAAGAGAGTTTAAAAAAACAGTCAGGAAAAGACAAAGAGCAGCGTGGAGAGCCTACTGCGAGGAAATCGAAAATCACTCGCAGGTGGCAAGACTTTATAAGATCCTCGCAAAAGATAAGGAGCATGACTTGGGTCTCCTAACCAAGGAAGATGGTACACGAACCACCGACCTACAAGAAAGCCTAGAGCTGCTTATGCAGACTCACTTCCCGGACTCGGTTCCAACCGAACGGGAAGAATGGCCAGATGAACCTGACACCAACCCTTCGGATCCGGAATGGGAAATTTCAGAACGAATTGTTGGAGAAGAAAGAATAAGATGGGCACTACAGAGCTTCTCCCCATTCAAATCACCAGGAAGCGACGGCATACATCCAGCACTACTCCAGTGGGGCCTGGAAGAACTGCTGCCGCACCTGGTGGGACTGTTCAGGTCGTGCCTTGCACACCAGTACATCCCAAAAGACTGGAGAGAGGTAAAAGCCGTGCTCATCCCAAAAGCGGGGAGAATGGATTACACCACCCCCAAAGCATACCGGTCCATAAGCCTGACCTCGTTCTTACTAAAGACGATGGAAAGACTGTGCGAACGCCACCTGAGGGAAACAATTGCTGACACATTGCATCCCAACCAACAGGCATACACTATAGGCAGATCCACTGACAGTGCCCTACACTTGGTCACTAATCGGATTGAAAGATCATTGGACAACAAAGAGTCCACCCTGGGTATATTTATAGACATAGAAGGTGCATTTGATAAAACCACCTTCCAAAAGATTGATGCAGCCCTGACGGAAAGGAACGTACACCCCACCATCCGGGGCTGGATAGCAAACATGCTCTCAAACAGAGCAGTAAAAATCAGTGTGGGAGACAAGATGGTGAGATGTAAAGTCGCGAGAGGCTGTCCGCAGGGCGGAGTTTTATCTCCGCTGCTGTGGAACTTGGTTCTCGACAGCCTTTTGCGTCGACTCAACTCCCAAGGCTTCTACACCATTGCATACGCAGACGATTTAACAATCCTGCTTAGTGGTAAGTTCGAAAGCATCCTGTGCGACAGAGCACAGGAGGCGCTGAGAATAACTGAAAAATGGTGCAGAGAACACACTCTGTCTGCAAACCCCAGGAAGACAGAGATGGTTCTCTTCACGAAAAAAAGAAAGACGGAGAAGCTAAAAGCACCAAGCTTTCTAAACACAAAACTAAGCTTTGCGACCGAAGTGAAATACCTTGGAGTAACCTTTGATAGCAAGCTAACATGGAACCTTCACATCGACAGAAGGATAAAAAAGGCGTACATCTTCTACGAGCAGTGCCGCAGGACCGTGGGGAAAACCTGGGGAATGAAACCCAAGGTCCTGATGTGGGTATACACTGCAATTGTGAGACCGATGATTGCCTATGGCAGCGTCGTCTGGTGGCCAAAAAGTCAACAGACAACAGCTAAACACAAACTTAGCCGACCACAGAGAACCGCATGTCTGTGCATAACCGGCGCTATGCGGACAACACCGACACGAGCGATGGAAGTGATGTTGTGCTTGCCACCTCTTGATATCTATCTCGAGGAAACGGCACTGACAACGATGGCACGCCTCAGGAGTCTCGGTGTACAGTCCAGCGTAGGATGTGGCGAGATAAGGCGCCGATTGTGGGATGAGGCGGTCAAGAAGATACCTCAACTACAGGCAGGCACCAACGATATCTCCCCCCAGTTTGTCTTTAACAAACCCTACGCAATCGACATAAAACCAAACGAAATATCCGATGAAGATACCATAAAGGTCTTCACGGATGGATCGAAAAAGAAAGAAGGAGCGGGCTGTGGAATATTTTCAAGAAGCCTGCGAATTCGAAGCAGCTGGACTATGGATAAATACGCCAGCGTAACGGATACCGAGCTGGCAGGTATATCCATAGCCGCAAAAGAAATTGCACGCAGACAGGCCAGCGGCAAAAAGATACGAATCTACACAGATAGTAGACAAGCACTACTGTCCCTTCAAAGATACAAAACTGTATCGAGGGCAGTATTAGAAACCCATAAAGCGCTCGCGGAGATCGCCACAGCGAACACAATTTCTGTTTGCTGGGTTAGAAGCCACGCGGAAAACATGGGTAACATAAAAGCTGACGAGTTGGCGGCGAGGGCAGCCAAAAGAAAGATCTTAGGCCCCTCAAATACGCTATCAACCTCAGCAAGAACAAAACTTATAAAGGAAAACACCCACTCTCAATTCAAAGAGAGATGGGATGACACAACCAGCTGTCGCCATGCCAAGGAATTACTAATGTATCCTAGCAAGGACGCAGCAAACAAATTTTTGACAATGACCAAGAAGAACCTGCGCCTCGCGACTGGCATTCTGACCGGGCACTGTCATTTAAGAAAACACCTTCACCAAATGAAGCTAGAACACACACCACTTTGTAGAGGATGTGAACAAGAAGACGAAACAGTGCAGCACGTACTTTGCGAATGCACTGCGCTTTCGTCCATCAGAGAATCCATACTTGGGGACAAATGGCCATCAATGGCCAACATAAGGGAGATCCCCCTGGGCACGGTGGTCAACTATTTCAACCAAATAGGATGGCTATCGACCCAGCTGGAGTGATCCCCTAACGGAGGCAGGACAAGGGGCCCGCTGGGGCCTAAGTCCAGTGGTCGCACAGACTACCCTCCACTAATTTACATACATACATACATTCAACAAATCATAGCAAACTATGCCTAACTCACCTAAATTACTTCGGCTACTATAAATCACCCCCAACTACCCCTTACCACCCCAAAATAAGCCCAATCACTTTAAAATTACAAAAAATGCTACAAACCATAGCAAACTATGCCAAACTCACTTAAATTACTTCGGCTATCATAAATCACCCCCAACTACCCCTTACCACCCCTAACTCATCCCAATCACTTTAAAATTACAAAAAATGCTACAAACCATAGCAAACTATGCCAAACTCACTTAAATTACTTCGGCTATCATAAATCACCCCCAATTACCCCTTACCACCCCTAACTCATCCCAATCACTTTAAAATTACAAAAAATGCTACAAACCATAGCAAACTATGCCTAACTCACCTAAATTACTTCGGCTAACATAAATCACCCCCTACAACCCCTTACTACCCCAAAATAAGCCCAATCACTTTAAAATTACAAAAAATGCTACAAACCATAGCAAACTATGCCAAACTCACTTAAATTACTTCGGCTATCATAAATCACCCCCAACTACCCCTTACCACCCCTAACTCATCCCAATCACTTTAAAATTACAAAAAATGCTACAAACCATAGCAAACTATGCCTAACTCACCTAAATTACTTCGGCTAACATAAATCACCCCCAACAACCCCTTACTACCCCAAAATAAGCCCAATCACTTTAAAATTACAAAAAAATGCTACAAACCATAGCAAACTATGCCTAACTCACCTAAATTACTTCGGCTACCATAAATCACCCCCAACTACCCCTTACCACCCCAAAATAAGCCCAATCACTTTAAAATTACAAAAAATGCTACAAACCATAGCAAACTATGCCAAACTCACTTAAATTACTTCGGCTATCATAAATCACCCCCAACCACGCCTCACCACCCCAAACTTAGCCCAATCACTTTAAAATTACAAAAAATGTTACAAGCCATATCAAACTATGCCAAACTCATCTAAATTACTTTGGCTTCCATAAATCACCCCCAACTACCCCTTACCACCCCAAAATAGGCTCAATCACTTTAAAATTACAAAAAAATTCTACAAACCGTAGCAAACTATGCCAAACTCCCCTAAATTACTTCGGCTACCATAAATCACCCCGAACTACCCCTTACAACCCCAAAATAAACCCAATCACTTTAAAATTACAAAATATTCAACAAATCATAGCAAACTATGCCTAACTCACCTAAATTACTTCGGCTACCATAAATCACCCCCAACTACCCCTTAGCACCCCAAAATAAGCCCAATCACTTTAAAATTACAAAAAATGCTACAAACCGTAGCAAACTATGCCAAACTCCCCTAAATTACTTCGGCTATCATAAATCACCCCCAACTACCCCTTACCACCCCTAACTCATCCCAATCACTTTAAAATTACAAAAAATGCTACAAACCATAGCAAACTATGCCTAACTCACCTAAATTACTTCGGCTAACATAAATCACCCCCTACAACCCCTTACTACCCCAAAATAAGCCCAATCACTTTAAAATTACAAAAAATGCTACAAACCATAGCAAACTATGCCAAACTCACTTAAATTACTTCGGCTACCATAAATCACCCCCAACTACCCCTTACCACCCCAAAATAAGCCCAATCACTTTAAAATTACAAAAAATGCTACAAACCATAGCAAACTATGCCAAACTCACTTAAATTACTGCGGCTACCATAAATCACCCCCAACTACCCCTTACCAACCACAAACTAAACCCAATCACTTTAAAATTACAAAAAATGCTACAAACCATAGCAAACTATGCCAAACTCACTTAAATTACTTCGGCTATCATAAATCACCCCCAACCACCCCTTACCACCCCAAACTCAGCCCAATCACTTTAAAATTACAAAAAATGTTACAAGCCATATCAAACTATGCCAAACTCATCTAAATTACTTTGGCTTCCATAAGTCACCCCCAACTACCCCTTACCACCCCAAAATAGGCTCAATCACTTTAAAATTACAAAAAAATTCTACAAACCGTAGCAAACTATGCCAAACTCCCCTAAATTACTTCGGCTACCATAAATCACCCCGAACTACCCCTTACAACCACAAAATAAACCCAATCACTTTAAAATTACAAAATATTCAACAAATCATAGCAAACTATGCCTAACTCACCTAAATTACTTCGGCTACCATAAATCACCCCCAACTACCCCTTACCACCCCAAAATATGCCCAATCACTTTAAAATTACAAAAAATGCTACAAACCATAGCAAACTATGCCAAACTCACTTAAATTACTTTGGCTTCTATAAATCACCCCCAACTACCCCTTACCACCCCAAAATAGGCTCAATCACTTTAAAATTACAAAAAAATTCTACAAACCGTAGCAAACTATGCCAAACTCCCCTAAATTACTTCGGCTACCATAAATCACCCCGAACTACCCCTTACAACCCCAAAATAAGCCCAATCACTTTAAAATTACAAAATATTCAACAAATCATAGCAAATTATGCCTAACTCACCTAAATTACTTCGGCTACCATAAATCACCCCCAACTACCCCTTACAACCCTAAAATTAGCCCAATCACTTTAAAATTACGAAAAATGCTACAAACCTTAGCAAACTATCTCAAACTCACCTGAATTACTTCGGCTATCATAAATCACCCCCAACTACCCCTTACCACCCCTAACTCATCCCAATCACTTTAAAATTACAAAAAATGCTACAAACCATAGCAAACTATGCCTAACTCACCTAAATTACTTGGGCTAACATAAATCACCCCCTACAACCCCTTACTACCCCAAAATAAGCCCAATCACTTTAAAATTACGAAAAATGCTACAAACCATAGCAAACTATGCCAAACTCACTTAAATTACTTCAGCTATCATAAATCACCCCCAACTACCCCTTACCACCCTAACTCATCCCAATCACTTTAAAATTACAAAAAAATGCTACAAACCATAGCAAACCATGCCTAACTCACCTAAATTACTTCGGCTACCATAAATCACCCCCAACTACCCCTTACCACCCCAAAATAAGCCCAATCACTTTAAAATTACAAAAAATGCTACAAACCATAGCAAACTATGCCAAACTCACTTAAATTACTTCGGCTACCATAAATCACCCCCAACTACCCCTTACCACCCCAAAATAAGCCCAATCACTTTAAAATTACAAAAAATGCTACAAACCATAGCAAACTATGCCAAACTCACTTAAATTACTGCGGCTACCATAAATCACCCCCAACTCCCCATTACCAACCACAAACTAAACCCAATCACTTTAAAATTACAAAAAATGCTACAAACCATAGCAAACTATGCCAAACTCACTTAAATTACTTCGGCTATCATAAATCACCCCCAACCACCCCTTACCACCCCAAACTCAGCCCAATCACTTTAAAATTACAAAAAATGTTACAAGCCATATCAAACTATGCCAAACTCATCTAAATTACTTTGGCTTCCATAAGTCACCCCCAACTACCCCTTACCACCCCAAAATAGGCTCAATCACTTTAAAATTACAAAAAAATTCGACAAACCGTAGCAAACTATGCCAAACTCCCCTAAATTACTTCGGCTACCATAAATCACCCCGAACTACCCCTTACAACCACAAAATAAACCCAATCACTTTAAAATTACAAAATATTCAACAAATCATAGCAAACTATGCCTAACTCACCTAAATTACTTCGGCTACCATAAATCACCCCCAACTACCCCTTACCACCCCAAAATAGGCTCAATCACTTTAAAATTACAAAAAAATTCTACAAACCGTAGTAAACTATGCCAAACTCCCCTAAATTACTTCGGCTACCATAAATCACCCCGAACTACCCCTTACAACCCCAAAATAAGCCCAATCACTTTAAAATTACAAAATATTCAACAAATCATAGCAAATTATGCCTAACTCACCTAAATTACTTCGGCTACCATAAATCACCCCCAACTACCCCTTACAACCCTAAAATTAGCCCAATCACTTTAAAATTACGAAAAATGCTACAAACCATAGCAAACTATCTCAAACTCACCTGAATTACTTCGGCTATCATAAATCACCCCCAACTACCCCTTACCACCCCTAACTCATCCCAATCACTTTAAAATTACAAAAAATGCTACAAACCATAGCAAACTATGCCTAACTCACCTAAATTACTTGGGCTAACATAAATCACCCCCTACAACCCCTTACTACCCCAAAATAAGCCCAATCACTTTAAAATTACAAAAAATGCTACAAACCATAGCAAACTATGCCAAACTCACTTAAATTACTTCAGCTATCATAAATCACCCCCAACTACCCCTTACCACCCCTAACTCATCCCAATCACTTTAAAATTACAAAAAAATGCTACAAACCATAGCAAACCATGCCTAACTCACCTAAATTACTTCGGCTACCATAAATCACCCCCAACTACCCCTTACCACCCCAAAATAAGCCCAATCACTTTAAAATTACAAAAAATGCTACAAACCATAGCAAACTATGCCAAACTCACTTAAATTACTGCGGCTACCATAAATCACCCCCAACTACCCCTTACCAACCACAAACTAAACCCAATCACTTTAAAATTACAAAAAAATGCTACAAACCATAGCAAACTATGCCAAACTCACTTAAATTACTTCGGCTATCATAAATCAACCCCAACCACCCCTTACCACCCCAAACCCAGCCCAATCACTTTAAAATTACAAAAAATGTTACAAGCCATATCAAACTATGCCAAACTCATCTACATTACTTTGGCTTCCATAAATCACCCCCAACTACCCCTTACCACCCCAAAATAGGCTCAATCACTTCAAAATTACAAAAAAATTCTACAAACCGTAGCAAACTATGCCAAACTCCCCTAAATTACTTCGGCTACCATAAATCACCCCCAACTACCCCTTACCACCCCTAACTCATCCCAATCACTTTAAAATTACAACAAATGCTACAAACCATAGCAAACTATGCCTAACTCACCTAAATTACTTCGGCTAACATAAATCACCCCCAACAACCCCTTACTAACCCAAAATAAGCCCAATCACTTTAAAATTACAAAAAAATGCTACAAACCATAGCAAACTATGCCTAACTCACCTAAATTACTTCGGCTACCATAAATCACCCCCAACTACCCCTTACCACCCCAAAATAAGCCCAATCACTTTAAAATTACAAAAAATGCTACAAACCATAGCAAACTATGCCAAACTCACTTAAATTACTGCGGCTACCATAAATCACCCCCAACTACCCCTTACCAACCACAAACTAAACCCAATCACTTTAAAATTACAAAAAATGCTACAAACCATAGCAAACTATGCCAAACTCACTTAAATTACTTCGGCTATCATAAATCACCCCCAACCACCCCTTACCACCCCAAACTCAGCCCAATCACTATAAAATTACAAAAAATGTTACAAGCCATATCAAACTATGCCAAACTCATCTAAATTACTTTGGCTTCCATAAATCACCCCCAACTACCCCTTACCACCCCAAAATAGGCTCAATCACTTTAAAATTACAAAAAAATTCTACAAACCGTAGCAAACTATGCCAAACTCCCCTAAATTACTTCGGCTACCATAAATCACCCCGAACTACCCCTTACAACCCCAAAATAAACCCAATCACTTTAAAATTACAAAATATTCAACAAATCATAGCAAACTATGCCTAACTCACCTAAATTACTTCGGCTACTATAAATCACCCCCAACTACCCCTTACCACCCCAAAATAAGCCCAATCACTTTAAAATTACAAAAAATGCTACAAACCATAGCAAACTATGCCAAACTCACTTAAATTACTGCGGCTATCATAAATCACCCCCAACTACCCCTTACCAACCACAAACTAAACCCAATCACTTTAAAATTACAAAAAATGCTACAAACCATAGCAAACTATGCCAAACTCACTTAAATTACTTCGGCTATCATAAATCAACCCCAACCACCCCTTACCACCCCAAACTCAGCCCAATCACTTTAAAATTACAAAAAATGTTACAAGCCATATCAAACTATGCCAAACTCATCTAAATTACTTTGGCTTCCATAAATCACCCCCAACTACCCCTTACCACCCCAAAATAGGTTCAATCACTTTAAAATTACAAAAAAATTCTACAAACCGTAGCAAACTATGCCAAACTCACTTAAATTACTGCGGCTACCATAAATCACCCCCAACTACCCCTTACCAACCACAAACTAAACCCAATCACTTTAAAATTACAAAAAATGCTACAAACCATAGCAAACTATGCCAAACTCACTTAAATTACTTCGGCTATCATAAATCAACCCCAACCACCCCTTACCACCCCAAACTCAGCCCAATCACTTTAAAATTACAAAAAATGTTACAAGCCATATCAAACTATGCCAAACTCATCTAAATTACTTTGGCTTCCATAAATCACCCCCAACTACCCCTTACCACCCCAAAATAGGCTCAATCACTTTAAAATTACAAAAAAATTCTACAAAACGTAGCAAACTATGCCAAACTCCCCTAAATTACTTCAACTACCATAAATCACCCCCAACTACCCCTTACCACCCCTAACTCATCCCAATCACTTTAAAATTACAACAAATGCTACAAACCATAGCAAACTATGCCTAACTCACCTAAATTACTTCGGCTAATATAAATCACCCCCAACAACCCCTTACTACCCCAAAATAAGCCCAATCACTTTAAAATTACAAAAAAATGCTACAAACCATAGCAAACTATGCCTAACTCACCTAAATTACTTCGGCTACCATAAATCACCCCCAACTACCCCTTACCACCCCAAAATAAGCCCAATCACTTTAAAATTACAAAAAATGCTACAAACCATAGCAAACTATGCCAAACTCACTTAAATTACTGCGGCTACCATAAATCACCCCCAACTACCCCTTACCAACCACAAACTAAACCCAATCACTTTAAAATTACAAAAAATGCTACAAACCATAGCAAACTATGCCAAACTCACTTAAATTACTTCGGCTATCATAAATCACCCCCAACCACCCCTTACCACCCCAAACTCAGCCCAATCACTTTAAAATTACAAAAAATGTTACAAGCCATATCAAACTATGCCAAACTCATCTAAATTACTTTGGCTTCCATAAATCACCCCCAACTAACCCTTACCACCCCAAAATAGGCTCAATCACTTTAAAATTACAAAAAAATTCTACAAACCGTAGCAAACTATGCCAAACTCCCCTAAATTACTTCGGCTACCATAAATCACCCCGAACTACCCCTTACAACCCCAAAATAAACCCAATCACTTTAAAATTACAAAATATTCAACAAATCATAGCAAACTATGCCTAACTCACCTAAATTACTTCGGCTACTATAAATCACCCCCAACTACCCCTTACCACCCCAAAATAAGCCCAATCACTTTAAAATTACAAAAAAGGCTACAAACCATAGCAAACTATGCCAAACTCACTTAAATTACTTCGGCTATCATAAATCACCCCCAACTACCCCTTACCACCCCTAACTCATCCCAATCACTTTAAAATTACAAAAAATGCTACAAACCATAGCAAACTATGCCAAACTCACTTAAATTACTTCGGCTATCATAAATCACCCCCAACTACCCCTTACCACCCCTAACTCATCCCAATCACTTTAAAATTACAAAAAATGCTACAAACCATAGCAAACTATGCCTAACTCACCTAAATTACTTCGGCTAACATAAATCACCCCCTACAACCCCTTACTACCCCAAAATAAGCCCAATCACTTTAAAATTACAAAAAATGCTACAAACCATAGCAAACTATGCCAAACTCACTTAAATTACTTCGGCTATCATAAATCACCCCCAACTACCCCTTACCACCCCTAACTCATCCCAATCACTTTAAAATTACAAAAAATGCTACAAACCATAGCAAACTATGCCAAACTCACTTAAATTACTTCGGCTATCATAAATCACCCCCAACTACCCCTTACCACCCCTAACTCATCCCAATCACTTTAAAATTACAAAAAATGCTACAAACCATAGCAAACTATGCCTAACTCACCCAAATTACTTCGGCTAACATAAATCACCCCCTACAACCCCTTACTACCCCAAAATAAGCCCAATCACTTTAAAATTACAAAAAATGCTACAAACCATAGCAAACTATGCCAAACTCACTTAAATTACTTCGGCTTTCATAAATCACCCCCAACTACCCCTTACCACCCCTAACTCATCCCAATCACTTTAAAATTACAAAAAATGCTACAAACCATAGCAAACTATGCCTAACTCACCTAAATTACTTCGGCTAACATAAATCACCCCCAACAACCCCTTACTACCCCAAAATAAGCCCAATCACTTTAAAATTACAAAAAAATGCTACAAACCATAGCAAACTATGCCTAACTCAGCTAAATTACTTCGGCTACCATAAATCACCCCCAACTACCCCTTACCACCCCAAAATAAGCCCAATCACTTTAAAATTACAAAAAATGCTACAAACCATAGCAAACTATGCCAAACTCACTTAAATTACTGCGGCTACCATAAATCACCCCCAACTACCCCTTACCAACCACAAACTAAACCCAATCACTTTAAAATTACAAAAAATGCTACAAACCATAGCAAACTATGCCAAACTCACTTAAATTACTTCGGCTATCATAAATCACCCCCAACCACCCCTCACCACCCCAAACTTAGCCCAATCACTTTAAAATTACAAAAAATGTTACAAGCCATATCAAACTATGCCAAACTCATCTAAATTACTTTGGCTTCCATAAATCACCCCCAACTACCCCTTACCACCCCAAAATAGGCTCAATCACTTTAAAATTACAAAAAAATTCTACAAACCGTAGCAAACTATGCCAAACTCCCCTAAATTACTTCGGCTACCATAAATCATCCCGAACTACCCCTTACAACCCCAAAATATACCCAATCACTTTAAAATTACAAAATATTCAACAAATCATAGCAAACTATGCCTAACTCACCTAAATTACTTCGGCTACCATAAATCACCCCCAACTACCCCTTAGCACCCCAAAATAAGCCCAATCACTTTAAAATTACAAAAAATGCTACAATCCATAACAAACTATGCCAAACTCACTTAAATTACTTCGGGTATCATAAATCACCCCCAACTACCCCTTACCACCCCTAACTCATCCCAATCACTTTAAAATTACAAAAAATGCTACAAACCATAGCAAACTATGCCTAACTCACCTAAATTACTTCGGCTACCATAAATCACCCCCAACTACCCCTTACCACCCCAAAATAAGCCCAATCACTTTAAAATTACAAAAAATGCTACAAACCATAGCAAACTATGCCAAACTCACTTAAATTACTGCGGCTACCATAAATCACCCCCAACTACCCCTTACCAACCACAAACTAAACCCAATCACTTTAAAATTACAAAAAATGCTACAAACCATAGCAAACTATGCCAAACTCACTTAAATTACTTCGGCTATCATAAATCACCCCCAACCACCCCTTACCACCCCAAACTCAGCCCAATCACTTTAAAATTACAAAAAATGTTACAAGCCATATCAAACTATGCCAAACTCATCTAAATTACTTTGGCTTCCATAAATCACCCCCAACTACCCCTTACCACCCCAAAATAGGCTCAATCACTTTAAAATTACAAAAAAATTCTACAAACCGTAGCAAACTATGCCAAACTCCCCTAAATTACTTCGGCTACCATAAATCACCCCCAACCACCCCTTACCACCCCAAACTCAGCCCAATCACTTTAAAATTACAAAAAATGTTACAAGCCATATCAAACTATGCCAAACTCATCTAAATTACTTTGGCTTCCATAAATCACCCCCAACTACCCCTTACCACCCCAAAATAGGCTCAATCACTTTAAAATTACAAAAAAAATTCTACAAACCGTAGCAAACTATGCCTAACTCACCTAAATTACTTCGGCTAACATAAATCACCCCCAACAACCCCTTACTACCCCAAAATAAGCCCAATCACTTTAAAATTACAAAAAAAATGCTACAAACCATAGCAAACTATGCCTACTCACCTAAATTACTTCGGCTACCATAAATCACCCCCAACTACCCCTTACCACCCCAAAATAAGCCCAATCACTTTAAAATTACAAAAAATGCTACAAACCATAGCAAACTATGCCAAACTCACTTAAATTACTGCGGCTACCATAAATCACCCCCAACTACCCCTTACCAACCACAAACTAAACCCAATCACTTTAAAATTACAAAAAATGCTACAAACCATAGCAAACTATGCCAAACTCACTTAAATTACTTCGGCTATCATAAATCACCCCCAACTACCCCTTACCACCCCTAACTCATCCCAATCATTTTAAAATTACAAAAAATGTTACAAACCATAGCAAACTATGCCTAACTCACCTAAATTACTTCGGCTAACATAAATCACCCCCTACAACCCCTTACTACCCCAAAATAAGCCCAATCACTTTAAAATTACAAAAAATGCTACAAACCATAGCAAACTATGCAAACTCACTTAAATTACTTCGGCTATCATAAATCACCCCCAACCTACCCTTACCACCCCTAACTCATCCCAATCACTTTAAAATTACAAAAAATGCTACAAACCATAGCAAACTATGCCTAACTCACCTAAATTACTTCGGCTAACATAAATCACCCCCAACAACCCCTTACTACCCCAAAATAAGCCCAATCACTTTAAAATTACAAAAAAATGCTACAAACCATAGCAAACTATGCCTAACTCACCTAAATTACTTCGGCTACCATAAATCACCCCCAACTACCCCTTACCACCCCAAAATAAGCCCAATCACTTTAAAATTACAAAAAATGCTACAAACCATAGCAAACTATGCCAAACTCACTTAAATTACTGCGGCTACCATAAATCACCCCCAACTACCCCTTACCAACCACAAACTAAACCCAATCACTTTAAAATTACAAAAAATGCTACAAACCATAGCAAACTATGCCAAACTCACTTAAATTACTTCAGCTATCATAAATCACCCCAACTACCCCTTACCACCCCTAACTCATCCCAATCACTTTAAAATTACAAAAAAATGCTACAAACCATAGCAAACCATGCCTAACTCACCTAAATTACTTCGGCTACCATAAATCACCCCCAACTACCCCTTACCACCCCAAAATAGGCTCAATCACTTTAAAATTACAAAAAAATTCTACAAACCGTAGCAAACTATGCCAAACTCCCCTAAATTACTTCGGCTACCATAAATCACCCCGAACTACCCCTTACAACCCCAAAATAAACCCAATCACTTTAAAATTACAAAATATTCAACAAATCATAGCAAACTATGCCTAACTCACCTAAATTACTTCGGCTACTATAAATCACCCCAACTACCCCTTACCACCCCAAAATAAGCCCAATCACTTTAAAATTACAAAAAATGCTACAAACCATAGCAAACTATGCCAAACTCACTTAAATTACTTCGGCTATCATAAATCACCCCCAACTACCCCTTACCACCCCTAACTCATCCCAATCACTTTAAAATTACAAAAAATGCTACAAACCATAGCAAACTATGCCAAACTCACTTAAATTACTTCGGCTATCATAAATCACCCCCCAACTACTCCTTACCACCCCTAACTCATCCCAATCACTTTAAAATTACAAAAAATGCTACAAACCATAGCAAACTATGCCTAACTCACCTAAATTACTTCGGCTAACATAAATCACCCCCTACAACCCCTTACTACCCCAAAATAAGCCCAATCACTTTAAAATTACAAAAAATGCTACAAACCATAGCAAACTATGCCAAACTCACTTAAATTACTTCGGCTATCATAAATCACCCCCAACTACCCCTTACCACCCCTAACTCATCCCAATCACTTTAAAATTACAAAAAATGCTACAAACCATAGCAAACTATGCCTAACTCACCTAAATTACTTCGGCTAACATAAATCACCCCCAACAACCCCTTACTACCCGCAAAATAAGCCCAATCACTTTAAAATTACAAAAAAATGCTACAAACCATAGCAAACTATGCCTAACTCACCTAAATTACTTCGGCTACCATAAATCACCCCCAACTACCCCTTACCACCCCAAAATAAGCCCAATCACTTTAAAATTACAAAAAATGCTACAAACCATAGCAAACTATGCCAAACTCACTTAAATTACTGCGGCTACCATAAATCACCCCAACTACCCCTTACCACCACAAACTAAACCCAATCACTTTAAAATTACAAAAAATGCTACAAACCATAGCAAACTATGCCAAACTCACTTAAATTACTTCGGCTATCATAAATCAACCCCAACCACCCCTTACCACCCCAAACTCAGCCCAATCACTTTAAAATTACAAAAATGTTACAAGCCATATCAAACTATGCCCAAACTCATCTAAATTACTTTGGCTTCCATAAATCACCCCCAACTACCCCTTACCACCCCAAAATAGGCTCAATCACTTTAAAATTACAAAAAAATTCTACAAACCGTAGCAAACTATGCCAAACTCCCTAAATTACTTCGGCTACCATAAATCACCCCCAACTACCCCTTACCACCCCTAACTCATCCCAATCACTTTAGAATTACAACAAATGCTACAAACCATAGCAAACTATGCCTAACTCACCTAAATTACTTCGGCTAACATAAATCACCCCCAGCAACCCCTTACTACCCCAAAATAAGCCCAATCACTTTAAAATTACAAAAAAATGCTACAAACCATAGCAAACTATGCCTAACTCACCTAAATTACTTCGGCTACCATAAATCACCCCCAACTACCCCTTACCACCCCAAAATAAGCCCAATCACTTTAAAATTACAAAAAATGCTACAAACCATAGCAAACTATGCCAAACTCACTTAAATTACTGCGGCTACCATAAATCACCCCCAACTACCCCTTACCAACCACAAACTAAACCCAATCACTTTAAAATTACAAAAAATGCTACAAACCATAGCAAACTATGCCAAACTCACTTAAATTACTTCGGCTATCATAAATCACCCCCAACCACCCCTTACCACCCCAAACTCAGCCCAATCACTTTAAAATTACAAAAAATGTTACAAGCCATATCAAACTATGCCAAACTCATCTAAATTACTTTGGCTTCCATAAATCACCCCCAACTACCCCTTACCCCCCCAAAATAGGCTCAATCACTTTAAAATTACAAAAAAATTCTACAAACCGTAGCAAACTATGCCAAACTCCCCTAAATTACTTCGGCTACCATAAATCACCCCGAACTACCCCTTACAACCCCAAAATAAACCCAATCACTTTAAAATTACAAAATATTCAACAAATCATAGCAAACTATGCCTAACTCACCTAAATTACTTCGGCTACTATAAATCACCCCCAACTACCCCTTACCACCCCAAAATAAGCCCAATCACTTTAAAATTACAAAAAATGCTACAAACCATAGCAAACTATGCCAAACTCACTTAAATTACTTCGGCTATCATAAATCACCCCCAACTACCCCTTACCACCCCTAACTCATCCCAATCACTTTAAAATTACAAAAAATGCTACAAACCATAGCAAACTATGCCTAACTCACCTAAATTACTTCGGCTAACATAAATCACCCCCAACAACCCCTTACTACCCCAAAATAAGCCCAATCACTTTAAAATTACAAAAAAATGCTACAAACCATAGCAAACTATGCCTAACTCACCTAAATTACTTCGGCTACCATAAATCACCCCCAACTACCCCTTACCACCCCAAAATAAGCCCAATCACTTTAAAATTACAAAAAATGCTACAAACCATAGCAAACTATGCCAAACTCACTTAAATTACTGCGGCTACCATAAATCACCCCCAACTACCCCTTACCAACCACAAACTAAACCCAATCACTTTAAAATTACAAAAAATGCTACAAACCATAGCAAACTATGCCAAACTCACTTAAATTACTTCGGCTATCATAAATCAACCCCAACCACCCCTTACCACCCCAAACTCAGCCCAATCACTTTAAAATTACAAAAAATGTTACAAGCCATATCAAACTATGCCAAACTCATCTAAATTACTTTGGCTTCCATAAATCACCCCCAACTACCCCTTACCACCCCAAAATAGGCTCAATCACTTTAAAATTACAAAAAAATTCTACAAACCGTAGCAAACTATGCCAAACTCCCCTAAATTACTTCGGCTACCATAAATCACCCCCAACTACCCCTTACCACCCCTAACTCATCCCAATCACTTTAAAATTACAACAAATGCTACAAACCATAGCAAACTATGCCTAACTCACCTAAATTACTTCGGCTAACATAAATCACCCCCAACAACCCCTTACTACCCCAAAATAAGCCCAATCACTTTAAAATTACAAAAAAATGCGACAAACCATAGCAAACTATGCCTAACTCACCTAAATTACTTCGGCTACCATAAATCACCCCCAACTACCCCTTACCACCCCAAAATAAGCCCAATCACTTTAAAATTACAAAAAATGCTACAAACCATAGCAAACTATGCCAAACTCACTTAAATTACTTCAGCTATCATAAATCACCCCCAACTACCCCTTACCACCCCTAACTCATCCCAATCACTTTAAAATTACAAAAAAATGCTACAAACCATAGCAAACCATGCCTAACTCACCTAAATTACTTCGGCTACCATAAATCACCCCCAACTACCCCTTACCACCCCAAAATAGGCTCAATCACTTTAAAATTACAAAAAAATTCTACAAACCGTAGCAAACTATGCCAAACTCCCCTAAATTACTTCGGCTACCATAAATCACCCCGAACTACCCCTTACAACCCCAAAATAAACCCAATCACTTTAAAATTACAAAATATTCAACAAATCATAGCAAACTATGCCTAACTCACCTAAATTACTTCGGCTACTATAAATCACCCCCAACTACCCCTTACCACCCCAAAATAAGCCCAATCACTTTAAAATTACAAAAAATGCTACAAACCATAGCAAACTATGCCAAACTCACTTAAATTACTTCGGCTATCATAAATCACCCCCAACTACCCCTTACCACCCCTAACTCATCCCAATCACTTTAAAATTACAAAAAATGCTACAAACTATAGCAAACTATGCCAAACTCACTTAAATTACTTCGGCTATCATAAATCACCCCCAACTACTCCTTACCACCCCTAACTCATCCCAATCACTTTAAAATTACAAAAAATGCTACAAACCATAGCAAACTATGCCTAACTCACCTAAATTACTTCGGCTAACATAAATCACCCCCTACAACCCCTTACTACCCCAAAATAAGCCCAATCACTTTAAAATTACAAAAAATGCTACAAACCATAGCAAACTATGCCAAACTCACTTAAATTACTTCGGCTATCATAAATCACCCCCAACTACCCCTTACCACCCCTAACTCATCCCAATCACTTTAAAATTACAAAAAATGCTACAAACCATAGCAAACTATGCCTAACTCACCTAAATTACTTCGGCTAACATAAATCACCCCCAACAACCCCTTACTACCCCAAAATAAGCCCAATCACTTTAAAATTACAAAAAAATGCTACAAACCATAGCAAACTATGCCTAACTCACCTAAATTACTTCGGCTACCATAAATCACCCCCAACTACCCCTTACCACCCCAAAATAAGCCCAATCACTTTAAAATTACAAAAAATGCTACAAACCATAGCAAACTATGCCAAACTCACTTAAATTACTGCGGCTACCATAAATCACCCCCAACTACCCCTTACCAACCACAAACTAAACCCAATCACTTTAAAATTACAAAAAATGCTACAAACCATAGCAAACTATGCCTAACTCACCTAAATTACTTCGGCTACCATAAATCACCCCCAACTACCCCTTACCACCCCAAAATAAGCCCAATCACTTTAAAATTACAAAAAATGCTACAAACCATAGCAAACTATGCCAAACTCACTTAAATTACTGCGGCTACCATAAATCACCCCCAACTACCCCTTACCAACCACAAACTAAACCCAATCACTTTAAAATTACAAAAAATGCTACAAACCATAGCAAACTATGCCAAACTCACTTAAATTACTTCGGCTATCATAAATCACCCCCAACCACCCCTTACCACCCCAAACTCAGCCCAATCACTTTAAAATTACAAAAAATGTTACAAGCCATATCAAACTATGCCAAACTCATCTAAATTACTTTGGCTTCCATAAATCACCCCCAACTACCCCTTACCCCCCCAAAATAGGCTCAATCACTTTAAAATTACAAAAAAATTCTACAAACCGTAGCAAACTATGCCAAACTCCCCTAAATTACTTCGGCTACCATAAATCACCCCGAACTACCCCTTACAACCCCAAAATAAACCCAATCACTTTAAAATTACAAAATATTCAACAAATCATAGCAAACTATGCCTAACTCACCTAAATTACTTCGGCTACTATAAATCACCCCCAACTACCCCTTACCACCCCAAAATAAGCCCAATCACTTTAAAATTACAAAAAATGCTACAAACCATAGCAAACTATGCCAAACTCACTTAAATTACTTCGGCTATCATAAATCACCCCCAACTACCCCTTACCACCCCTAACTCATCCCAATCACTTTAAAATTACAAAAAATGCTACAAACCATAGCAAACTATGCCTAACTCACCTAAATTACTTCGGCTAACATAAATCACCCCCAACAACCCCTTACTACCCCAAAATAAGCCCAATCACTTTAAAATTACAAAAAAATGCTACAAACCATAGCAAACTATGCCTAACTCACCTAAATTACTTCGGCTACCATAAATCACCCCCAACTACCCCTTACCACCCCAAAATAAGCCCAATCACTTTAAAATTACAAAAAATGCTACAAACCATAGCAAACTATGCCAAACTCACTTAAATTACTGCGGCTACCATAAATCACCCCCAACTACCCCTTACCAACCACAAACTAAACCCAATCACTTTAAAATTACAAAAAATGCTACAAACCATAGCAAACTATGCCAAACTCACTTAAATTACTTCGGCTATCATAAATCAACCCCAACCACCCCTTACCACCCCAAACTCAGCCCAATCACTTTAAAATTACAAAAAATGTTACAAGCCATATCAAACTATGCCAAACTCATCTAAATTACTTTGGCTTCCATAAATCACCCCCAACTACCCCTTACCACCCCAAAATAGGCTCAATCACTTTAAAATTACAAAAAAATTCTACAAACCGTAGCAAACTATGCCAAACTCCCCTAAATTACTTCGGCTACCATAAATCACCCCCAACTACCCCTTACCACCCCTAACTCATCCCAATCACTTTAAAATTACAACAAATGCTACAAACCATAGCAAACTATGCCTAACTCACCTAAATTACTTCGGCTAACATAAATCACCCCCAACAACCCCTTACTACCCCAAAATAAGCCCAATCACTTTAAAATTACAAAAAAATGCGACAAACCATAGCAAACTATGCCTAACTCACCTAAATTACTTCGGCTACCATAAATCACCCCCAACTACCCCTTACCACCCCAAAATAAGCCCAATCACTTTAAAATTACAAAAAATGCTACAAACCATAGCAAACTATGCCAAACTCACTTAAATTACGGCGGCTACCATAAATCACCCCCAACTACCCCTTACCAACCACAAACTAAACCCAATCACTTTAAAATTACAAAAAATGCTACAAACCATAGCAAACTATGCCAAACTCACTTAAATTACTTCGGCTATCATAAATCACCCCCAACCACCCCTTACCACCCCAAACTCAGCCCAATCACTTTAAAATTACAAAAAATGTTACAAGCCATATCAAACTATGCCAAACTCATCTAAATTACTTTGGCTTCCATAAATCACCCCCAACTACCCCTTACCACCCCAAAATAGGCTCAATCACTTTAAAATTACAAAAAAATTCTACAAACCGTAGCAAACTATGCCAAACTCCCCTAAATTACTTCGGCTACCATAAATCACCCCGAACTACCCCTTACAACCCCAAAATAAACCCAATCACTTTAAAATTACAAAATATTCAACAAATCATAGCAAACTATGCCTAACTCACCTAAATTACTTCGGCTACTATAAATCACCCCCAACTACCCCTTACCACCCCAAAATAAGCCCAATCACTTTAAAATTACAAAAAATGCTACAAACCATAGCAAACTATGCCAAACTCACTTAAATTACTTCGGCTATCATAAATCACCCCCAACTACCCCTTACCACCCCTAACTCATCCCAATCACTTTAAAATTACAAAAAATGCTACAAACCATAGCAAACTATGCCAAACTCACTTAAATTACTTCGGCTATCATAAATCACCCCCAACTACCCCTTACCACCCCTAACTCATCCCAATCACTTTAAAATTACAAAAAATGCTACAAACCATAGCAAACTATGCCTAACTCACCTATATTACTTCGGCTAACATAAATCACCCCCTACAACCCCTTACTACCCCAAAATAAGCCCAATCACTTTAAAATTACAAAAAATGCTACAAACCATAGCAAACTATGCCAAACTCACTTAAATTACTTCGGCTATCATAAATCATCCCCAACTACACCTTACCACCCCTAACTCATCCCAATCACTTTAAAATTACAAAAAATGCTACAAACCATAGCAAACTATGCCTAACTCACCTAAATTACTTCGGCTAACATAAATCACCCCCAACAACCCCTTACTACCCCGAAATAAGCCCAATCACTTTAAAATTACAAAAAAATGCTACAAACCATAGCAAACTATGCCTAACTCACCTAAATTACTTCGGCTACCATAAATCACCCCCAACTACCCCTTACCACCCCAAAATAAGCCCAATCACTTTAAAATTACAAAAAATGCTACAAACCATAGCAAACTATGCCAAACTCACTTAAATTACTGCGGCTACCATAAATCACCCCCAACTACCCCTTACCAACCACAAACTAAACCCAATCACTTTAAAATTACAAAAAATGCTACAAACCATAGCAAACTATGCCAAACTCACTTAAATTACTTCAGCTATCATAAATCACCCCCAACTACCCCTTACCACCCCTAACTCATCCCAATCACTTTAAAATTACAAAAAAATGCTACAAACCATAGCAAACCATGCCTAACTCACCTAAATTACTTCGGCTACCATAAATCACCCCCAACTACCCCTTACCACCCCAAAATAGGCTCAATCACTTTAAAATTACAAAAAAATTCTACAAACCGTAGCAAACTATGCCAAACTCCCCTAAATTACTTCGGCTACCATAAATCACCCCGAACTACCCCTTACAACCCCAAAATAAACCCAATCACTTTAAAATTACAAAATATTCAACAAATCATAGCAAACTATGCCTAACTCACCTAAATTACTTCGGCTACTATAAATCACCCCCAACTACCCCTTACCACCCCAAAATAAGCCCAATCACTTTAAAATTACAAAAAATGCTACAAACCATAGCAAACTATGCCAAACTCACTTAAATTACTTCGGCTATCATAAATCACCCCCAACTACCCCTTACCACCCCTAACTCATCCCAATCACTTTAAAATTACAAAAAATGCTACAAACCATAGCAAACTATGCCAAACTCACTTAAATTACTTCGGCTATCATAAATCACCCCCAACTACCCCTTACCACCCCTAACTCATCCCAATCACTTTAAAATTACAAAAAATGCTACAAACCATAGCAAACTATGCCTAACTCACCTAAATTACTTCGGCTAACATAAATCACCCCCTACAACCCCTTACTACCCCAAAATAAGCCCAATCACTTTAAAATTACAAAAAATGCTACAAACCATAGCAAACTATGCCAAACTCACTTAAATTACTGCGGCTACCATAAATCACCCCCAACTACCCCTTACCAACCACAAACTAAACCCAATCACTTTAAAATTACAAAAAATGCTACAAACCATAGCAAACTATGCCAAACTCACTTAAATTACTTCGGCTATCATAAATCAACCCCAACCACCCCTTACCACCCCAAACTCAGCCCAATCACTTTAAAATTACAAAAAATGTTACAAGCCATATCAAACTATGCCAAACTCATCTAAATTACTTTGGCTTCCATAAATCACCCCCAACTACCCCTTACCACCCCAAAATAGGCTCAATCACTTTAAAATTACTTAAAAATTCTACAAACCGTAGCAAACTATGCCAAACTCCCCTAAATTACTTCGGCTACCATAAATCACCCCCAACTACCCCTTACCACCTCTAACTCATCCCAATCACTTTAAAATTACAACAAATGCTACAAACCATAGCAAACTATGCCTAACTCACCTAAATTACTTCGGCTAACATAAATCACCCCCAACAACCCCTTACTACCCCAAAATAAGCCCAATCACTTTAAAATTACAAAAAAATGCTACAAACCATAGCAAACTATGCCTAACTCACCTAAATTACTTCGGCTACCATAAATCACCCCCAACTACCCCTTACCACCCCAAAATAAGCCCAATCACTTTAAAATTACAAAAAATGCTACAAACCATAGCAAACTATGCCAAACTCACTTAAATTACTGCGGCTACCATAAATCACCCCCAACTACCCCTTACCAACCACAAACTAAACCCAATCACTTTAAAATTACAAAAAATGCTACAAACCATAGCAAACTATGCCAAACTCACTTAAATTACTTCGGCTATCATAAATCACCCCCAACCACCCCTTACCACCCCAAACTCAGCCCATTCACTTTAAAATTACAAAAAATGTTACAAGCCATATCAAACTATGCCAAACTCATCTAAATTACTTTGGCTTCCATAAATCACCCCCAACTACCCCTTACCACCCCAAAATAGGCTCAATCACTTTAAAATTACAAAAAAATTCTACAAACCGTAGCAAACTATGCCAAACTCCCCTAAATTACTTCGGCTACCATAAATCACCCCGAACTATCCCTTACAACCCCAAAATAAACCCAATCACTTTAAAATTACAAAATATTCAACAAATCATAGCAAACTATGCCTAACTCACCTAAATTACTTCGGCTACCATAAATCACCCCCAACTACCCCTTACCGCCCCAAAATAAGCCCAATCACTTTAAAATTACAAAAAATGCTACAAACCATAGCAAACTATGCCAAACTCACTTAAATTACTTCGGCTATCATAAATCACCCCCAACTACCCCTTACCACCCCTAACTCATCCCAATCACTGTAAAATTACAAAAAATGCTACAAACCATAGCAAACTATGCCAAACTCACTTAAATTACTTCGGCTATCATAAATCACCCCCAACTACCCCTTACCACCCCTAACTCATCCCAATCACTTTAAAATTACAAAAAATGCTACAAACCATAGCAAACTATGCCAAACTCACTTAAATTACTGCGGCTACCATAAATCACCCCCAACTACCCCTTACCAACCACAAACTAAACCCAATCACTTTAAAATTACAAAAAATGCTACAAACCATAGCAAACTATGCCAAACTCACTTAAATTACTTCAGCTATCATAAATCACCCCCAACTACCCCTTACCACCCCTAACTCATCCCAATCACTTTAAAATTACAAAAAAATGCTACAAACCATAGCAAACCATGCCTAACTCACCTAAATTACTTCGGCTACCATAAATCACCCCCAACTACCCCTTACCACCCCAAAATAGGCTCAATCACTTTAAAATTACAAAAAAATTCTACAAACCGTAGCAAACTATGCCAAACTCCCCTAAATTACTTCGGCTACCATAAATCACCCCGAACTACCCCTTACAACCCCAAAATAAACCCAATCACTTTAAAATTACAAAATATTCAACAAATCATAGCAAACTATGCCTAACTCACCTAAATTACTTCGGCTACTATAAATCACCCCCAACTACCCCTTACCACCCCAAAATAAGCCCAATCACTTTAAAATTACAAAAAATGCTACAAACCATAGCAAACTATGCCAAACTCACTTAAATTACTTCGGCTATCATAAATCACCCCCAACTACCCCTTACCACCCCTAACTCATCCCAATCACTTTAAAATTACAAAAAATGCTACAAACCATAGCAAACTATGCCAAACTCACTTAAATTACTTCGGCTATCATAAATCACCCCAACTACCCTTACCACCCCTAACTCATCCCAATCACTTTAAAATTACAAAAAATGCTACAAACCATAGCAAACTATGCCTAACTCACCTAAATTACTTCGGCTAACATAAATCACCCCCTACAACCCCTTACTACCCCAAAATAAGCCCAATCACTTTAAAATTACAAAAATGCTACAAACCATAGCAAACTATGCCAAACTCACTTAAATTACTGCGGCTACCATAAATCACCCCCAACTACCCTTACCAACCACAAACTAAACCCAATCACTTTAAAATTACAAAAAATGCTACAAACCATAGCAAACTATGCCAAACTCACTTAAATTACTTCGGCTATCATAAATCAACCCCAACCACCCCTTACCACCCCAAACTCAGCCCAATCACTTTAAAATTACAAAAAATGTTACAAGCCATATCAAACTATGCCAAACTCATCTAAATTACTTTGGCTTCCATAAATCACCCCCAACTACCCCTTACCACCCCAAAATAGGCTCAATCACTTTAAAATTACTTAAAAATTCTACAAACCGTAGCAAACTATGCCAAACTCCCCTAAATTACTTCGGCTACCATAAATCACCCCCAACTACCCCTTACCACCTCTAACTCATCCCAATCACTTTAAAATTACAACAAATGCTACAAACCATAGCAAACTATGCCTAACTCACCTAAATTACTTCGGCTAACATAAATCACCCCCAACAACCCCTTACTACCCCAAAATAAGCCCAATCACTTTAAAATTACAAAAAAATGCTACAAACCATAGCAAACTATGCCTAACTCACCTAAATTACTTCGGCTACCATAAATCACCCCCAACTACCCCTTACCACCCCAAAATAAGCCCAATCACTTTAAAATTACAAAAAATGCTACAAACCATAGCAAACTATGCCAAACTCACTTAAATTACTGCGGCTACCATAAATCACCCCCAACTACCCCTTACCAACCACAAACTAAACCCAATCACTTTAAAATTACAAAAAATGCTACAAACCATAGCAAACTATGCCAAACTCACTTAAATTACTTCGGCTATCATAAATCACCCCCAACCACCCCTTACCACCCCAAACTCAGCCCATTCACTTTAAAATTACAAAAAATGTTACAAGCCATATCAAACTATGCCAAACTCATCTAAATTACTTTGGCTTCCATAAATCACCCCCAACTACCCCTTACCACCCCAAAATAGGCTCAATCACTTTAAAATTACAAAAAAATTCTACAAACCGTAGCAAACTATGCCAAACTCCCCTAAATTACTTCGGCTACCATAAATCACCCCGAACTATCCCTTACAACCCCAAAATAAACCCAATCACTTTAAAATTACAAAATATTCAACAAATCATAGCAAACTATGCCTAACTCACCTAAATTACTTCGGCTACCATAAATCACCCCCAACTACCCCTTACCGCCCCAAAATAAGCCCAATCACTTTAAAATTACAAAAAATGCTACAAACCATAGCAAACTATGCCAAACTCACTTAAATTACTTCGGCTATCATAAATCACCCCCAACTACCCCTTACCACCCCTAACTCATCCCAATCACTGTAAAATTACAAAAAATGCTACAAACCATAGCAAACTATGCCAAACTCACTTAAATTACTTCGGCTATCATAAATCACCCCCAACTACCCCTTACCACCCCTAACTCATCCCAATCACTTTAAAATTACAAAAAATGCTACAAACCATAGCAAACTATGCCTAACTCACCTAAATTACTTCGGCTAACATAAATCACCCCCTACAACCCCTTACTACCCCAAAATAAGCCCAATCACTTTAAAATTACAAAAAATGCTACAAACCATAGCAAACTATGCCAAACTCACTTAAATTACTTCGGCTATCATAAATCACCCCCAACTACCCCTTACCACCCCTAACTCATCCCAATCACTTTAAAATTACAAAAAATGCTACAAACCATAGCAAACTATGCCTAACTCACCTAAATTACTTCGGCTAACATAAATCACCCCCAACAACCCCTTACTACCCCAAAATAAGCCCAATCACTTTAAAATTACAAAAAAATGCTACAAACCATAGCAAACTATGCCTAACTCACCTAAATTACTTCGGCTACCATAAATCACCCTCAACTACCCCTTACCACCCCAAAATAAGCCCAATCACTTTAAAATTACAAAAAATGCTACAAACCATAGCAAACTATGCCTAACTCACCTAAATTACTTCGGCTAACATAAATCACCCCCTACAACCCCTTACTACCCCAAAATAAGCCCAATCACTTTAAAATTACAAAAAATGCTACAAACCATAGCAAACTATGCCAAACTCACTTAAATTACTTCGGCTATCATAAATCACCCCCAACTACCCCTTACCACCCCTAACTCATCCCAATCACTTTAAAATTACAAAAAATGCTACAAACCATAGCAAACTATGCCTAACTCACCTAAATTACTTCGGCTAACATAAATCACCCCCTACAACCCCTTACTACCCCAAAATAAGCCCAATCACTTTAAAATTACAAAAAATGCTACAAACCATAGCAAACTATGCCAAACTCACTTAAATTACTGCGGCTACCATAAATCACCCCCAACTACCCCTTACCAACCACAAACTAAACCCAATCACTTTAAAATTACAAAAAATGCTACAAACCATAGCAAACTATGCCAAACTCACTTAAATTACTTCGGCTATCATAAATCAACCCCAACCACCCCTTACCACCCCAAACTCAGCCCAATCACTTTAAAATTACAAAAAATGTTACAAGCCATATCAAACTATGCCAAACTCATCTAAATTACTTTGGCTTCCATAAATCACCCCCAACTACCCCTTACCACCCCAAAATAGGCTCAATCACTTTAAAATTACTTAAAAATTCTACAAACCGTAGCAAACTATGCCAAACTCCCCTAAATTACTTCGGCTACCATAAATCACCCCCAACTACCCCTTACCACCTCTAACTCATCCCAATCACTTTAAAATTACAACAAATGCTACAAACCATAGCAAACTATGCCTAACTCACCTAAATTACTTCGGCTAACATAAATCACCCCCAACAACCCCTTACTACCCCAAAATAAGCCCAATCACTTTAAAATTACAAAAAAATGCTACAAACCATAGCAAACTATGCCTAACTCACCTAAATTACTTCGGCTACCATAAATCACCCCCAACTACCCCTTACCACCCCAAAATAAGCCCAATCACTTTAAAATTACAAAAAATGCTACAAACCATAGCAAACTATGCCAAACTCACTTAAATTACTGCGGCTACCATAAATCACCCCCAACTACCCCTTACCAACCACAAACTAAACCCAATCACTTTAAAATTACAAAAAATGCTACAAACCATAGCAAACTATGCCAAACTCACTTAAATTACTTCGGCTATCATAAATCACCCCCAACCACCCCTTACCACCCCAAACTCAGCCCATTCACTTTAAAATTACAAAAAATGTTACAAGCCATATCAAACTATGCCAAACTCATCTAAATTACTTTGGCTTCCATAAATCACCCCCAACTACCCCTTACCACCCCAAAATAGGCTCAATCACTTTAAAATTACAAAAAAATTCTACAAACCGTAGCAAACTATGCCAAACTCCCCTAAATTACTTCGGCTACCATAAATCACCCCGAACTATCCCTTACAACCCCAAAATAAACCCAATCACTTTAAAATTACAAAATATTCAACAAATCATAGCAAACTATGCCTAACTCACCTAAATTACTTCGGCTACCATAAATCACCCCCAACTACCCCTTACCGCCCCAAAATAAGCCCAATCACTTTAAAATTACAAAAAATGCTACAAACCATAGCAAACTATGCCAAACTCACTTAAATTACTTCGGCTATCATAAATCACCCCCAACTACCCCTTACCACCCCTAACTCATCCCAATCACTGTAAAATTACAAAAAATGCTACAAACCATAGCAAACTATGCCAAACTCACTTAAATTACTTCGGCTATCATAAATCACCCCCAACTACCCCTTACCACCCCTAACTCATCCCAATCACTTTAAAATTACAAAAAATGCTACAAACCATAGCAAACTATGCCTAACTCACCTAAATTACTTCGGCTAACATAAATCACCCCCTACAACCCCTTACTACCCCAAAATAAGCCCAATCACTTTAAAATTACAAAAAATGCTACAAACCATAGCAAACTATGCCAAACTCACTTAAATTACTTCGGCTATCATAAATCACCCCCAACTACCCCTTACCACCCCTAACTCATCCCAATCACTTTAAAATTACAAAAAATGCTACAAACCATAGCAAACTATGCCTAACTCACCTAAATTACTTCGGCTAACATAAATCACCCCCAACAACCCCTTACTACCCCAAAATAAGCCCAATCACTTTAAAATTACAAAAAAATGCTACAAACCATAGCAAACTATGCCTAACTCACCTAAATTACTTCGGCTACCATAAATCACCCTCAACTACCCCTTACCACCCCAAAATAAGCCCAATCACTTTAAAATTACAAAAAATGCTACAAACCATAGCAAACTATGCCAAACTCACTTAAATTACTGCGGCTACCATAAATCACCCCCAACTACCCCTTACCAACCACAAACTAAACCCAATCACTTTAAAATTACAAAAAATGCTACAAACCATAGCAAACTATGCCAAACTCACTTAAATTACTTCGGCTATCATAAATCACCCCCAACCACCCCTCACCACCCCAAACTTAGCCCAATCACTTTAAAATTACAAAAAATGTTACAAGCCATATCAAACTATGCCAAACTTATCTAAATTACTTTGGCTTCCATAAATCACCCCCAACTACCCCTTACCACCCCAAAATAGGCTCAATCACTTTAAAATTACAAAAAAATTCTACAAACCGTAGCAAACTATGCCAAACTCCCCTAAATTACTTCGGCTACCATAAATCACCCCGAACTACCCCTTACAACCCCAAAATAAACCCAATCACTTTAAAATTACAAAATATTCAACAAATCATAGCAAACTATGCCTAACTCACCTAAATTACTTCGGCTACCATAAATCACCCCCAACTACCCCTTAGCACCCCAAAATAAGCCCAATCACTTTAAAATTACAAAAAATGCTACAAACCATAGCAAACTATGCCAAACTCACTTAAATTACTTCGGCTATCATAAATCACCCCCAACTACCCCTTACCACCCCTAACTCATCCCAATCACTTTAAAATTACAAAAAATGCTACAAACCATAGCAAACTATGCCAAACTCACTTAAATTACTTCGGCTATCATAAATCACGCCCAACTACCCCTTACCACCCCTAACTCATCCCAATCACTTTAAAATTACAAAAAATGCTACAAACCATAGCAAACTATGCCTAACTCACCTAAATTACTTCGGCTAACATAAATCACCCCCTACAACCCCTTACTACCCCAAAATAAGCCCAATCGCTTTAAAATTACAAAAAATGCTACAAACCATAGCAAACTATGCCAAACTCACTTAAATTACTTCGGCTATCATAAATCACTCCCAACTACCCCTTACCACCCCTAACTCATCCCAATCACTTTAAAATTACAAAAAATGCTACAAACCATAGCAAACTATTCCTAACTCACCTAAATTACTTCGGCTAACATAAATCACCCCCAACAACCCCTTACTACCCCAAAATAAGCCCAATCACTTTAAAATTACAAAAAAATGCTACAAACCATAGCAAACTATGCCTAACTCACCTAAATTATTTCGGCTATCATAAATCACCCCCAACTACCCCTTACCACCCCTAACTCATCCGAATCACTTTAAAATTACAAAAAATGCTACAAACCATAGCAAACTATGCCTAACTCACCTAAATTACTTCGGCTAACATAAATCACCCCCTACAACCCCTTACTACCCCAAAATAAGCCCAATCGCTTTAAAATTACAAAAAATGCTACAAACCATAGCAAACTATGCCTAACTCACCTAAATTACTTCGGCTAACATAAATCACCCCCAACAACCCCTTACTACCCCAAAATAAGCCCAATCACTTTAAAATTACAAAAAAATGCTACAAACCATAGCAAACTATGCCTAACTCACCTAAATTACTTCGGCTATCATAAATCACCCCCAACTACCCCTTACCACCCCTAACTCATCCCAATCACTTTAAAATTACAAAAAATGCTACAAACCATAGCAAACTATGCCTAACTCACCTAAATTACTTCGGCTAACATAAATCACCCCCTACAACCCCTTACTACCCCAAAATAAGCCCAATCGCTTTAAAATTACAAAAAATGCTACAAACCATAGCAAACTATGCCTAACTCACCTAAATTACTTCGGCTAACATAAATCACCCCCAACAACCCCTTACTACCCCAAAATAAGCCCAATCACTTTAAAATTACAAAAAATGCTACAAACCATAGCAAACTATGCCAAACTCACTTAAATTACTGCGGCTACCATAAATCACCCCCAACTACCCCTTACCAACCACAAACTAAACCCAATCACTTTAAAATTACAAGAAAATGCTACAAACCATAGCAAACTATGCCAACTCACTCTAAAGTACTTCGGGCATATCATCAGTTTGTGGAGGAGACGATTCCCTCCAAACTTAGCCCAAATCACTCTAAAATACAAAAAATGTTACAAGCCATAACAACTATGCCAAACTCTCTAAATTACTTTGGCTTCCATAATCACCCCCAACTACCCCTTACCACCCCAAAATAGGCTCAATCACTTTAAAATTACAAAAAAATTCTACAAACCGTAGCAAACTATGCCAAACTCCCCTAAATTACTTCGGCTACCATAAATCACCCCGAACTACCCCTTACAACCCCAAAATAAACCCAATCACTTTAAAATTACAAAATATTCAACAAATCATAGCAAACTATGCCTAACTCACCTAAATTACTTCGGCTACCATAAATCACCCCCAACTACCCCTTAGCACCCCAAAATAAGCCCAATCACTTTAAAATTACAAAAAATGCTACAAACCATAGCAAACTATGCCAAACTCACTCAAATTACTTCGGCTATCATAAATCACCCCCAACTACCCCTTACCACCCCTAACTCATCCCAATCACTTTAAAATTACAAAAAATGCTACAAACCATAGCAAACTATGCCAAACTCACTTAAATTACTTCGGCTATCATAAATCACCCCCAACTACCCCTTACCACCCCTAACTCATCCCAATCACTTTAAAATTACAAAAAATGCTACAAACCATAGCAAACTATGCCTAACTCACCTAAATTACTTCGGCTAACATAAATCACCCCCTACAACCCCTTACTACCCCAAAATAAGCCCAATCGCTTTAAAATTACAAAAAATGCTACAAACCATAGCAAACTATGCCAAACTCACTTAAATTACTTCGGCTATCATAAATCACCCCCAACTACCCCTTACCACCCCTAACTCATCCCAATCACTTTAAAATAATTACAAAAAATGCTACAAACCATAGCAAACTATTCCTAACTCACCTAAATTACTTCGGCTAACATAAATCACCCCCAACAACCCCTTACTACCCCAAAATAAGCCCAATCACTTTAAAATTACAAAAAAATGCTACAAACCATAGCAAACTATGCCTAACTCACCTAAATTACTTCGGCTAGCATAAATCACCCCCAACTACCCCTTACCACCCCAAAATAAGCCCAATCACTTTAAAATTACAAAAAATGCTACAAACCATAGCAAACTATGCCAAACTCACTTAAATTACTTTGGCTTCTATAAATCACCCCCAACTACCCCTTACCACCCCCAAAATAGGCTCAATCACTTTAAAATTACAAAAAAATTCTACAAACCGTAGCAAACTATGCCAAACTCCCCTAAATTACTTCGGCTACCATAAATCACCCCCAACTACCCCTTACCACCCCTAACTCATCCCAATCACTTTAAAATTACAACAAATGCTACAAACCATAGCAAACTATGCCTAACTCACCTAAATTACTTCGGCTAACATAAATCACCCCCAACAACCCCTTACTACCCCAAAATAAGCCCAATCACTTTAAAATTACAAAAAAATGCTACAAACAATAGCAAACTATGCCTAACTCACCTAAATTACTTCGGCTACCATAAATCACCCCCAACTACCCCTTACCACCCCAAAATAAGCCCAATCACTTTAAAATTACAAAAAATGCTACAAACCATAGCAAACTATGCCAAACTCACTTAAATTACTGCGGCTACCATAAATCACCCCCAACTACCCCTTACCAACCACAAACTAAACCCAATCACTTTAAAATTACAAAAAATGCTACAAACCATACCAAACTCACTTAAATTACTTCGGCTATCATAAATCACCCCCAACCACCCCATACCACCCCAAACTCAGCCCAATCACTTTAAAATTACAAAAAATGTTACAAGCCATATCAAACTATGCCAAACTCATCTAAATTACTTTGGCTTCCATAAGTCACCCCCAACTACCCCTTACCACCCCAAAATAGGCTCAATCACTTTAAAATTACAAAAAAATTCTACAAACCGTAGCAAACTATGCCAAACTCCCCTAAATTACTTCGGCTACCATAAATCACCCCGAACTACCCCTTACAACCACAAAATAAACCCAATCACTTTAAAATTACAAAATATTCAACAAATCATAGCAAACTATGCCTAACTCACCTAAATTACTTCGGCTACCATAAATCACCCCCAACTACCCCTTACCACCCCAAAATAAGCCCAATCACTTTAAAATTACAAAAAATGCTACAAACCATAGCAAACTATGCCAAACTCACTTAAATTACTTTGGCTTCTATAAATGACTATAATATACTAATACTAAATATAATGACTACTCTCCTTCCAGGGAAACTTTATAAATCAACGTCAAAATAATTTAGGGCGCCTGAATGTGAAAATATCACTGTGTAATAAGTTCAGACTGACATGGAACACTTGAAATTTCGATATTTGTTTGTAATTCGTCACAGGTCTATGAAGGAATGCATGTTAATGTAAACAAGTGTTAGTTTGTTGGAGAGACCGAATAAGATTTTTAACATTCCTGTCAAAATATTTATTTACTTTAGAATGTTAATTTTTTAAATTCATTTCGTGAAAATTATGACGGGCCATACGAGTACACCTGTGCGAGTATTATTTGGTACATACAAATTAATCTCTTTTGTTATCCAAATTGTTTACATACGCACTAGGCACGTGCACCTCATATAATTGTGAAAATTGCTGCTTCAGCGTCTGAAACGCTGGTACTCAACGTCGCCAAGGTCGAGGCGACGCATCGGTATTCGAAGTTCTATCGCTATTAAATAAATTATTTTATTCCCGATATTCCCGATTGGTTCTTGCCGTTAACCAAAACTCTCCCCAATCGATTTTCGAAAAATTTCCAGCGTCGGACCGGACGTCACTTATTATCGTACGCTAATTTTTACGTTCAGTTAATCATAGTGGTGTATTTGTTCTTCACCAAACCTGCTCCGGCCAAAATCCGAAATTTTCACTGACATCATACGCTTAAGTATTGTGTGCTTATACACGATTTACACTATTTATTTTACGTACATTGCGTTCATTATGGTTCTGCATTATTTATAACTAAGATGGAGCAGTTTGAAAATCTAATAGTAAGCGGAGAACAAATACCACCATGTATAATTCCCGTGCAAAGTGATGGAAATAGTCTTTCTTACTATCTTTCCTATTGCATTTTTAATACCGGAAATAGAGCTCAAGAGCGAAGAATAACTTCGACTTTTTTTATACATAATTCCTAAATACTTCGTTTTTATGGTGTAAAATTTTGTATCTATATATTTCAACCTTGTCTTTAACGTTGTCAGAGAACTAAATGGGAATAATTTGGAATAATTTAGCTTCTATGTCAACTCTCCTTCTCTTGAAACTTTGGAAAACAACGACAAAATTCTTTAGGGCGCCTGGATTTGAAAATATAACTCTGTATAATAAGTTTAGACTGACTAGAGTGAAAAGAAAGGAGCTTGCACCCAGAAACGAAATTAAATGGAACACTTGAAGTTGCAATATTTGTTTGTAATTCGTCAGAAGTCCATGAGGGAATGCGTGTTAATGTAAACAAATGTGAGTTTATTGGAGACGCCGAATAAGATTTTTACATTATTGAAGCAGCTGAAGCCTGCCACGTCAAGGGCAAGGTCACAAACGTGAAAAGGCGATGCTCGATTTAGTTTGATTGAGTATCTATGCAGAAATTCGCACATACCAAGCGTTGGATAAGTATTTCTGAGCGTTTCTTAGAATTCGAGAATTGCTGGTTCAGCGTGTGGAGCAGTACTCGATCGCGGTGTTTAATTTTAACACAACTACAATTGTGAAAATTGCTGCTCCAGCGTCTGAAACTGTTCGCAAAGTCGCGAAATTCGATGAGGCGACGCATCAGTGTTCGAAGGTCTACCGCTATCAAATAAAGTATTTTAATTTAACATTTGATCCTCGCGTTAACCAAATCTGCCCCCAATCAATTTTCGAAAAATTACCAGCGTCGAACCGGATTCCACTTATATTTGTACGCTAATTTTTTCTTTCAGTTAATGGTAGTGGTGTATTTGTTTTTCACCAAATTTGCCCCGGCTGAAATCCGAAATTTTCACCGTTGTATGTATGTACCAGAGATCACTGACATTCATACCCTTAATAATTATGTGCTTATACACGTTTTACACTATTTATTTTACGTTCACTGTGTTTATTATTGCTTTACATCATTTATAACTAAGATGGAGAAGTTTGAAAATCTAGCGATGTACAAATACCACACCGTATTATGAAAGGTGATGGAAATTGTCTTTTTTTATATCTATGGTATTGGTATTAATATTTTAATACTGGAACGTAAGCTCAATAGGTTGGCACTTTAATTGTTCAACAAGTGTGTGTTAATGTAAACAGGTGTGAGTCCGTCGGAGAGACCGAATAAGATTTTTACATCCACCATATTCCCGTCAAAATATTTATTTATTTTAGAATTTTAATTTTGCCGTTAACAAAATTTGTTCCCAATCACCTTCGTCGTACCGGACGACCGTTCAGTTAATGATAATGGTGTATTTATTTTTCACCAAATCTGCCTCGGCTGAAATCCAAAATTTACAGCGTTGGACCAGACATTACTGACATTGATACGCGTTTTACACTGTTTATTTTACGTAAATACATTGTGTTCATTATTGCTTTACATCATTTATAACTAAGATGGACAAGTTTGAAAATCTAGCGATGCACAAATACCATAAAATACCACATTTTACCACATACCAAAATTTTAATACTGGAAAGGGAGCTCAAAAGGTTCGCACTTTAATTGTCCAACCAGTTAGGGCCAGGTTGTAATAATTTTTGTGCAGTTCAGAAGGAGATAAGTGTTTGTTTATTCCGGAGATAAGTCAAAATCATCTACATACTGTTCTGTTTGTGAGTTGACTGCAGCAAGAGGAATTGTTCCATTGTGTTTTCAATTTTATCATAACATGATCAGCTAATTTGTAAACTTTGATTTCCCCTAAAATTATATAAAGTTAATTTCGATTTCCTGGAATCGCTTATAGAACAACTGCCTAAAGAGTCTATTCAAAATTTTTCATCTCAGATATCAACCAAGGTATCCTCTTTGTCCAAATCATATTGAAGTACCCGGTCCTGGCAACGCAGGTTAATTTCAGCATATTTGTTTATTTTGTGATTGGAAAAGTAGAGCATTCCTGTTTAATTGTATTATAATGTCAATTAGTCAACATCACCACTTTAGTCAACACTGAGTTTATTTAATCTACGTCCGGGCAACGCCGGGTAGATTCAGCTAGTCTATATATATAAAGCGAAGTGTCCTCACTGACACACTCATTCATCTACACACTGATTCATAATCAACCCACAGCCCAAACCGTGAGGGCTGGAGACTTGAAATTTTAGACACGGGTATATCATGTGCCGAAAGTGAACACTAATGGCCTGATTCTAAATGAATTGCGCGGTTGCAGCTTGCGTTGTTAGGGACAACGGCGCAAGTTGACACAAGTCCCTTTGCGCAAGCGATATGACGCGGCCTGTCATATTGTTTACCAAAATGTCGGCAGGTTATGTTGCATTTTTTGGTGACGATTTTGCAGATTCTAGCGAAAGCGATTGTGATAACGAAGAAAATTTGCCGCTAGTGCTTTTCAATATACGTGAAATATCCGAAAGGTTATTATTTCAACGTACTCGACTCGATCGGCGCGTGTTTACTTATGTGCTTGATCTAATTTCACGGGCTTTGACCAAATAAGCTACAAGAGGACGTCTTCGACCCTTAACACCGATGCAGAAATTATACATTGCACCGCAGTTTTAAGCTTCAGGTCCTTATCAGTGGTTAGTGGGTAACAGTGGTCGAGTTTCACAACCAACAACATCTTACACTTTTACTTACACTTTTGGTACAACTCGATATCATGTTGAATTTCCGGATGTTTTGGCAGCGATTGATTGTACACATATCAAGCTTGTACCATCGTCTGCAAATCGTGAACAATATTTCAACCGTCACCATTAACATTCCATGAATGTTCAGTCAATTGTTGGACCAGACATGAAAAAATCCGGGCTCTGATCATGACTATTTCATATGGAAGGATTCACCTGTTTGAGATGTGTTCTTGAAAGAGGCACAGTGTTTCCCAAAGGTTGGGTTGTGGGTAGTTTTGGATACCCCCAGAAAACGTGGCTTATGACACCACTCACAAATTCAACGACTCCTGCCGAACATTTGTTTAGGCACTCGCTAGAAGCTACATTTATTGGCTAACCATAGTCCGAGAAATTCGAGATTTTTGGAAACACGTACAAACATTCCTATCAACACCTAACAGGAACACTCCAGACAGGAACCTACCATCATGTTGGACATGAAACCGAAAATACAATTGGACCTGATGAGACACTGCACTTCAACAGACCTCATCAGCCAAAAGGCTCAGCAGTTTGCACTCGAAGATCACATTTAAATAAAAATATATCGCACAAACCAATGGCAGTGGACCCCGTGGAAGATAATTGAACAAATCGTGAATGTTATGTGGAATCTAAGGATTAATAAAAGTAGAAGACTTCTACGTATGCACACAAACCAGCTGAGACGCAAGTACAATGGTGATACTGAAAAAAATCAACACTGATCCTTTATAATTTTTCTATAGTTAATCAGAGAGCAACTTCAACTTCCACAGACACCCGCAAGTTGTCGAAGAGGCGCAAACAAGTCATCAGGCGGATCCGGTAGAATTACAACCTGCAACAACGACTTCCCGCCCTTGAACCAGATAAAAGAATTGCTACACTTAAAGGGGAAGGTGTTGGCATTGGCTGTTTGCAGGATTATTATTTAAAATTTTTAAGAGAGATCAAGATTTGTTATAATTTTTAACCAACCATATAGTTTCACTTTTGTATATTATTCTTCATTAAACTAATCTATATATATAAAGCGAAGTGTCCTCACTGACACACTCATTCATCTACACACTGATTCATAATCAACCCACAGCCCAAACCCTGAGGGCTGGAGACTTGAAATTTTAGACACGGGTGTATCATGTGCCGAAACTGAACACTAAGAAGGGATTTTGCGAAATTCGGCCCGGTTCCTTTGTATTTCAATAAAAACCGGCTAAAATAAACAAAAAATAATCGGATCGCGGAGACCGTGTTTATGTTAGAAGCACGTATCTAGCCAAAACAACTTCGACGACGGGCGACCGGTTTACATTAAAAGCACTTATTTAACCTAAACAATTTCAACGTCGAGTTTCTGCTTTCGTGATCATACTTTTGCCGTACCTAGCGAGGCCGCAGATATTTCAATTATAATTTTGATTTCAATTATAATGTCGATCCGTGACTCAATTAAAAATTACCAAATCACTCCAAATTTAATCCGTCAACATTAAACATCCTCAAATATCTCTTACCACTGCAAACTTTACCAAATCAACCCCAAAAAATTCTCGAACTATGCCAAACTGACATAAACTAGATCCGTTATTTTAAATCATCCCTTACCACCCCTTAGCAACCCCAAGTAACTCCAATCACTTTAAAATAAAACAAAATGACACAAATCATGGCAGATTATGTCCAACTCACACATATTATTTCGTCTACCAAAAATCACCCCCAACTACCCCTTACCACCCCAAAATAAGCCCAATCACTTTAAAATTACAAACAATGTTACAAACCTTACCAAACTATGCCAAACTCACTTAAATTACTTCGGCTATCATAAATCACCCCCAACTACCCCTTACCACCCTTAACTCATCCCAATCACTTTAAAATTACAAAAAATGCTACAAACCATAGCAAACTATGCCTAACTCACCTAAATTACTTCGGCTAACATAAATCACCCCCAACTACCCCTTACTACCCCAAAATAAGCCCAATCACTTTATAATTATAAAAAATGCTACAAACCATAGCAAACTATGCCTAACTTATCTAAATTACTTCGGCTAACATAAATCACCCCCAACAACCCCTTACTACCCCAAAATAAGCCCAATCACTTTAAAATTACAAAAAATGCTACAAACCATAGCAAACTATGCCTAACTCACCTAAATTACTTCGGCTAACATAAATCACCCCCAACTACCCCTTACAATACCAAAATAAGCCCAATCACTTTAAAATTACAAAAAAATGCTACAAACCATAGCAAACTATGCCTAACTTACCTAATTTCCTTCGGCTACCATAAATCACCCCCAACTACCCCTTACCACCCCAAAATAAGCCCAATCACTTTAAAATTACAAAAAATGCTACAAACCATAGCAAACTATGCCAAACCCACTTAAATTACTGCGGCTACCATAAATCACCCCCAACTACCCCTTACCAACCACAAACTAAACCCAATCACTTTAAAATTACAAAAAATGCTACAAACCATAGCAAACTATTCCAAACTCACTTAAATTACTTCGGCTATCATAAATCACCCCCAACTACCCCTTACCACCCCAAACTCAGCCCAATCACTTTAAAATTACAAAAAATGTTACAAGCCATATCAAACTATGCCAAACTCATCTAAATTACTTTGGCTTCCATAAATCACCCCCAACTACCCCTTACCACCCCAAAATAGGCTCAATCACTTTAAAATTACAAAAAAATTCTACAAACCGTAGCAAACTATGCCAAACTCCCCTAAATTACTTCGGCTACCATAAATCACCCCGAACTACCCCTTACAACCCCAAAATAAACCCAATCATTTTAAAATTACAAAATATTCAACAAATCATAGCAAACTATGCCTAACTCACCTAAATTACTTCGGCTACCATAAATCACCCCCAACTACCCCTTACCACCCCAAAATAAGCCCAATCACTTTAAAATTACAAAAAATGCTACAAACCATAGCAAACTATGCCTAACTTACCTAATTTCCTTCGGCTACAATAAATCACCCCCAACTACCCCTTACCACCCCAAAATAACCCCAATCACTTTAAAATTACAAAAAATGCTACAAACCATAGCAAACTATGCCGAACCCACTTAAATTACTGCGGCTACCATAAATCACCCCCAACTACCCCTTACCAACCACAAACTAAACCCAATCACTTTAAAATTACAAAAAATGCTACAAACCATAGCAAACTATGCCAAACTCACTTAAATTACTTCGGCTATCATAAATCACCCCCAACTACCCCTTACCACCCCAAACTCAGCCCAATCACTTTAAAATTACAAAAAATGTTACAAGCCATATCAAACTATGCCAAACTCATCTAAATTACTTTGGCTTCCATAAATCACCCCCAACTACCCCTTACCACCCCAAAATAGGCTCAATCACTTTAAAATTACAAAAAAATTCTACAAACCGTAGCAAACTATCTCAAACTCACCTGAATTACTTCGGCTACCATAAATCACCCCCAACTACCCCTTACCAACCACAAACTAAACCCAATCACTTTAAAATTACAAAAAATGCTACAAACCATAGCAAACTATGCCTAACTCACCTAAATTACTTCGGCTACCATAAATCACCCCCAAATACCCCTTACCACCCCCAAAATAAGCCCAATCACTTTAAAATTACAAAAAATGCTACAAACCATAGCAAACTATGCCTAACTCACCTAAATTACTTCGGCTACCATAAATCACCCCCAACTACCCCTTACCACCCCAAAATAAGCCCAATCACTTTAAAATTACGAAAAATGCTACAAGCCATAGTAAACTATCTCAAACTCACCTGAATTACTTCGGCTACCATAAATCACCCCCAACTACCCCTTACCACCCCAAACTAAGCCCAATCACTTTAAAATTACAAAAAATGCTACAAACCATAGCAAACTATTCCAAACTCACCTAAATTACTTCGGCTACCATAAATCACCCCCAACTACCCCTTACCGCCCCAAAATTAGCCTAAACACTTTAAAATTACAAAAATGCTACAAAACATAGCAAGCTATGCCAAACTCACTTAAATTACTTCGGCTACCATAAATTAATAATCGTTTTCAATCAAAATCTTCTATTTGGTTGTGTTATTTATAAATGCCTTATCGTATTAAATCATAAAATATTAATAAATATCTGCACATAAAATATATTGTTCCGACTAATAGTCGTTATTCTGAATATTAAATAGGCTGATACCTATTTCGATTCTCTTCCACCTTCCAATAAATATTTGTTCCAGTTGAGATGCAAACATAAACGTATTTCTGAATTGCAACACGCTGACGGGGCAAGCCCTACCTTTTCAACATGCGTGCATTTGTATAAACAGCTCTATGGTTTTTAACTTTAAAGAGGTATAAAGGCGGTGTAAGCGCTAGAGTTTCGTAAAAATATCTGAAAAATTCGAAATTCTGCAATTGAATCAGAACTATCTTTGTGTTCGATAGTAAATTTATACTTGGAGTGGCACTGCCAACCCTGCCACCCCTGACGAGGCACCTGCTGACTACTCTCCTTCCAGGGAAACTTTATAAATCAACGTCAAAATAATTTAGGGCGCCTGAATGTGAAAATATCACTGTGTAATAAGTTCAGACTGACATGGAACACTTGAAATTTCGATATTTGTTTGTAATTCGTCACAGGTCCATGAAGGAATGCATGTTAATGTAAACAGGTGTTAGTTTGTCGGAGAGACCGAATAAGATTTTTAACATTCCTGTCAAAATATTTATTTACTTTAGAATGTTAATTTCTTAAATTGATTTTGTGAAAATTATGACGGGCCATACGAGTACACCTGTGCGAGTATTATTTGGTACATACAAATTAATCTCTTTTGTTATCCAAATTGTTTTTATACGCACTAGGCACGTGCACCTCATATAATTGTGAAAATTGCTGCTTCAGCGTCTGGAACGCTGGTACTCAACGTCGCCAAGGTCGAGGCGACGCATCGGCATTCAAAGTTCTATCGCTATTAAATAAATTATTTTAATATAATATTCCCGATTTGTTCTTGCCGTTAACCAAAACTCTCCCCAATCGATTTTCGAAAAATTTCCAGCGTCGGACCGGACTTCACTTATTTTCGTACGCTAATTTTTACCGTTCAGTTAATGATAGTAGTGTATTTGTTCTTCACCAAACCTGCTCCGGCCGAAATCCGAAATTTTCACTGACATCATACGCTTAAGTATTGTATGCTTAGACACGTTTTATTTACACTATTTATTTTACGTACATTGCGTTCATTATTGTACTGCATTATTTATAAGATGGAGCAGTTTGAAAATCTAATAGTAAGCGGAGAACAAATACCACCACGTATAATTCCCGTGCAAAGTGATGGAAATAGTCTTTCTTACTATCTTTCCTATTGCATTTTTAATACCGGAAATAGAGCTCAAGAGCGAAGAATAACTTCGACTTTTTTTATACATAATTTCTAAATACTTCGTTTTTATGGTGTAAAATTTTGTATTTATATATTTCAACATTGTCTTTAACGTTGTCAGAGAACTAAATGGGAATAATTTGGAATAATTTAGCTTCTATGTCAACTCTCCTTCTCTTGGAACTTTTGAAAACAACGACCAAATTCTTTAGGGCGCCTGGATTTGAAAATATAACTCTGTGTAATAAGTTTAGACTGACTAGAGTGAAAATAAAGGAGCTTGCACCCAGAAACGAAATTAGATGGAACACTTGAAGTTGAAATATTTGTTTGTAATTCGTCACAAGTCCATGAGGGAATGCGTGTTAATGTAAACAAATGTGAGTTTATTGGAGAGGCCGAATAAGATTTTTACATTATTGAAGCAGCTGGAGTCTGCCACGTCAAGGGCAAGGTCAGAAACGTGAAAAGGCGATGCTCGATTTAGTTTGATTGAGTGTCTATGCAGAAATTCGCACATACCAAGCGTTGGATAAGCCTTTCTTATCGTTTCTTAGAATTCGAGAATTGCTGGTTCAGCGTGTGGAGCAGTACTCGATCGCGGTGTTTAATTTTAACACAACTACAATTGTGAAAATTGCTGCTCCAGCGTCGGAAACTGTTCGCAAAGTCGCCAAATTCGATGAGGCGACGCAACAGTGTTCGAAGGTCTACCGCTATCAAATAAAGTATTTTAATTTAACATTTGATCCTCGCGTTAACCAAATCTGCCCCCAATCAATTTTCGAAAAATTATCAGCATCGGACCGGACTCCACTTATATTTGTACGCTAATTTTTACGTTTAGTTAATGATAGTGGTGTATTTGTTTTTCACCAAATTTGCCCCGAAATTTTCACCGTTGTATGTACCAGATATCACTGACATTCATACCAGTGGCGGTGTAAGCGCTAAATTTTCGTGAAAATATCTGAAAAATTCATAATTCTGCAACTGAATTACAGAACTAATTTTGTGTTCGATAGTAAATTTATACTTGGAGTGGCACTGCCAACCCTGCCACCCCTGACGAGCCCCACTGCTGACTACTTTCCTTCCAGAAAAATTTTTGAAATCAGCGGCAAAATAAATTTAGGGCACCTGGATGTGAAAATATCACTATGTAATAAGTTCAGACTGACAAGAGTGAAAAAAACCGCTTGCATCCAGAAACGAAATCAAATGGAACACTTGAAATTTAGATATTTGTTTGTAATTCGTCACAGGTCCATGAAGGCATGCATGTTAATGTAAACAAGTGTTAGTTTGTCGGAGAGGCCGAATAAGATTTTTACACCCACCACATTCCCGTCAAAATATTTATATACTTTAGTATGTTAATTCATTTTGTGCAAATTATGACGGGCCAGTCGAGTACACCTGCGCGAGTATTATTTGGTAATCCAAAATTTTTTAATACGCACTAGGCACGTGCACCTAATATAAGTTCTATCGCTATTAAATAATTTTTTTTAATATAATATTCCCGATTTGTTCTTGACGTTAAGTAAATATCTCGCCAATCGATTTTCGAAAAATTACCATCGTCGTACCGGACTCCACTTATATACCGTACGCTAATTTTTACGTTCATTTAATGATAGTGGTGTATTTGATCTTCACCAAACCTGCTCCGGCCAAAATCCGAAATTTGCAGTTTTACCGGATTTCACTGACATCATAAGTAATGTGTGCTTATACACGATTTACACTATTTATTTTATGTACATTGTGTTCATTATTGTTCTGCATTATTTATAACTAAGATGGAGGAATAGTAAGCGGGGTACAAATACCACCACGTATAATTCCTCTGAAAAGTGATGGAAATAGTCTTTTTTACTATCTTTCCTATTGCATTTTATTACCGAAAATAGAGCTCAAGAGGTTCGCACTATAATTGTTCATTTTAAAATTACCAAATTTTCTGTATATTTTACCTGAATACGTTAAAAACCCCTAAACATAATGTACCATTCCTAACTACTCTCAAAAATCATACACTTGCCATTCCAAACTACCCCACATCAACCTAAAATGTAAAAAAATTACGAATTACAAGCAAACTACGCTAAACTCGCATAAATTACTTCGACTTCCGCTATATCACCCCAACCACTTCTTACTAAGCCAAACTAAACCCAATCGCATTAAAATTACCAAAAGTTTCGTTTAATCCGCCAAAGCTAAACCCCGCCAACCATCAATAACCATTCAAAACAATCCCCAAAAAAAACCTTATCATCCGAAACTACACCAAATACATCGTTTTTATGGTGTGAAATTATTTATTTATATATTTCAACATTCTTCGACGACATTCTTTAACGTTGTTAGAGAACTAAATGGGAATAATTTGGAATAGTTCAGCTTCTCTGTCAACTCTCCTTCTCTTGAAGAGTGAAAAAGAGTGAAAAAAAAGGAGCTTGCACCCAGAAACGAAATTATCGTCATTTTCCAAATCATATTGAAGTACCCGGTCCTGGCAATGCAGGTTAATTTCAGCAAATTTGTTTATTTTGTGATTGGAAAAGTAGAGCATTCCTGTTTAATTGTATTATAATGTCGATTAGTCTACATCACAAATACACCACTTTTGTCAACACTGCGTTTATTTAATCTACGTCCGGGCAACGCCGGGTACATTCAGCTAGTTTTTATTATAATCTTGATTTCAATTATAATGTCGATCCGTGACTCAATTAAAAATTACAAAACCACTGCAAATTTAATCCGTCTACATTAAACATCCTCAAATATCTCTTACAATTGCAAACTTTACCAAATCAACCCCAAAAAATTCCCGAACTACGCCAAACTGACATAAATTAGATCCGCCGTTATCTTAAATCAGCCCTTACCACCCTTTAGCAACCCCAAGTAACTCCAATCACTTTAAAATAAAACAAAATGACACAAATCATAGCAAACTATGCCTAACTCACCTAAATTACTTCGGCTACCATAAATCACCCCCAACTACCCCTTACCACCCCAAAATAAACCCAATTACTTTAAAATTACAAAAAATTATACAAATCATAGCAAACTATGTCAAACTCACCTAAATTACTTCGGCTACCATAAATCACCCCCAACTACCCCTTACAACCCCAAAATAAGCCCAATCACTTTAAAATTACAAAAAATGTTACAAGCCATATCAAACTATGCCAAACTCATCTAAATTACTTCGGCTTCCATAAATCACCCCCAACTACCCCTTACCACCCCAAAATAGGCTCAATCACTTTAAAATTACAAAAAAAATCTACAAACCGTAGCAAACTATGCCAAACTCCCCTAAATTACTTTGGCTACCATAAATCACCCCGAACTACCCCTTACCACCCCAATATAAGCCCAATCACTTTAAAATTACAAAAAATGCTACAAACCATAGCAAACTATTCCAAAGTCACCTAAATTACTTCGGCTATCATAAATCATCCCCAACTACCCCTTACCACCCCAAAATAAGCCCAACCACTTTAAAATTACAAAAAATGTTACATGCAATATCAAACTATGCCAAACTCATCTAAATTACTTCGGCTACCATAAATCACCCCAACTACCCCTTACCACCCCAAACTAAGCCCAATCACTTTAAAATGACAAAAAATGATACAAACCATAGCAAACTATGCCAAACTCACCCAAATTACTTCGGCTACCTTAAATCACCCCCAACTACCCCTTACCCCCCAAAATAAGCCCAATCACTTTAAAATTACAAAACATGCTACAAACCATAGCAAACTATTCCAAAGTCACCTAAATTACTTCGGCTATCATAAATCATCCCCAACTACCCCTTACCACCCCAAACTCAGCCCAATCTCTTTAAAATTACAAAAAATGTTACAAGCAATATCAAACTATGCCAAACTCATCTAAATTACTTCGGCTACCATTAATCACCCCCAACTATCCCTTACCACCCCAAACTAAGCCCAATCACTTTAAAATTACAAAAAATGATACAAACCATAGCAAGCTATGCCAAACTCACCCAAATTACTTCGGCTACCATAAATCACCCCCAACTACCCCCTACCACCCCAAAATAAGCCCAATCACTTTAAAATTACAAAAAATTCTACAAACCATAGCAAACTATGCCAAACTCCCATAAATTACTTCGGCTACCATAAATCACCCCCAACTACCCCTTCAACCCCAAAATAAGACCAATCACTTTAAAATTACAAAAAATGCTACAAATCATAGCAAACTGTGCCAAACTCACTTAAATTACTTCGGCTACCATAAATCACCCCCAACTACCCCTTACCAACCACAAACTAAACCCAATCATTTTAAAATTACAAAAAATGCAGCAAACCATAGCAAACTATGTCAAACTCACTTAAATTACTTCGGCTATCATAAATCTCCCCCAACTCCCCTTACCACCTCTAAATAAGCCCAATTACTTTAAAATTACAAAAAATTATACAAACCATAGCAAATTATGTCAAACTCACCTAAATTACTTCGGCTACCATAAATCACCCCCAACTACCCCTTACGACTCCAAAATTAGCCCAATCACTTTAAAATTACGAAAAATGCTACAAACCATAGCAAACTATCTCAAACTCACCTGAATTACTTCGGCTACCATAAATCACCCCCAACTACCCCTTACCACCCCAAACTAAGCCCAATCTCTTTAAAATTACAAAAAATGCTACAAACCATAGCAAACTATTCCAAACTCACCTAAATTACTTCGGCTCCCATAAATCACCCCCAACTAACCCTTACCACACCAAAATAAGCCCAATCACTTTAAAATTACAAAAAATGCTACAAACCATAACAAACTATTCCAAAGTCACCTAAATTACTTCGGCTTTCATAAATCATCCCCAACTACCCCTTACCACCCCAAAATAAGCCCAATCACTTTAAAATTACTAAATATTCTACAAACCATAGCAAACTATGCCTAACTCACCTAAATTACTTCGGCTACCATAAATCACCCCCAACTACCCCCTACCACCCCAAAATATGCCCAATCACTTTAAAATTACAAAAAATTCTACAAACCATAACAAACTATGCCAAACTCCCCTAAATTACTTCGTTAACCATAAATCACCCCCAACTACCCCTTACCAACCACAAACTAAACCCAATCATTTTAAAATTACAAAAAATACTGCAAACCATAGCAAACTATGCCAAACTTACTTAAATTACTTCGGCTATCATAAATCACCCCCAACTCCCCTTACCACCCCAAAATAAGCCCAATTACTTTAAAATTACAAAAAATTATACAAACCATAGCAAATTATGTCAAACTCACCTAAATTACTTCGGCTACCATAAATCACCCCCAACTACCCCTTACGACCCCAAAATTAGCCCAATCACTTTAAAATTACGAAAAATGCTACAAACCATAGCAAACTATCTCAAACTCACCTGAATTACTTCGGCTACTATAAATCACCCCCAACTACCCCTTACCACCCCAAACTAAGCCCAATCACTTTAAAATTACAAAAAATGCTACAAACCATAGCAAACTATTCCAAACTTACCTAAATTACTTCGGCTCCCATAAATCACCCCCAACTACCCCTTACCACCCCAAAATAAGCCCAATCACTTTAAAATTACAAAAAATGCTACAAACCATAACAAACTATTCCAAAGTCACCTAAATTACTTCGGCTTTCATAAATCATCCCCAACTACCCCTTAGCACCCCAAAATAAGCCCAATCACTTTAAAATTACTAAATATTCTACAAACCATAGCAAACTATGCCTAACTCACCTAAATTACTTCGGCTACCATAAATCACCCCCAACTACCCCCTACCACCCCAAAATATGTCCAATCACTTTAAAATTACAAAAAATTCTACAAACCATAACAAACTATGCCAAACTCCCCTAAATTACTTCGGCAACCATAAATCAACCCCAACTACCCCTTACAACCCTAAAATAAGACCAATCACTTTAAAATTACAAAAAATGCTACATACTATAGCAAACTATGCCAAACTCACTTAAATTACTTCGGCTACCATAAATCACCCCCAACTACCCCTTACCAACCACAAACTAAACCCAATCACTTTAAAATTACAAAAAATGCTACAAACCATAGCAAACTATGTCAAACTCACCTAAATTACTTCGGCTACCATAAATCATCACCAACTAACCCTTCCCACAACAAACTAAACCCAATCATTTTTAAATTACAAAAAATGCTACTAACCATAGCAAACTATGCCAAACTCACCTAAATTACTTCGGCTATCAAAAATCACCCCCAACTACACTTTACAGCAACAAACTAAGCCCAATCACTTTAAAATTACAAAAAAATGCTAAAAATCATAACAAACTATACCAGAATCACCTAAATTACTTCGGCTACCGTAAATCACCCCCAACAATCTCTTACCACAACAAACCAAACCATATCATCTTAAAATTACAAAAAAAGATGTACAAATCATAACAAACTATGCCAGACTCACCTAAATTACTTCGGCTACTCTAAATCATCACCAACTATATCTTACCACAACAAACTAAACCCAATCACTTTTAAATTACAAAAAAATGCTCCTAACCATAGCAAACTATGCCAAACTCACCTAAATTACTTCGCCTACCATAAATCATCACCAACTAACCCTTACCACAACAAACTAAACCCAATCACTTTTAAATTACAAAAAAATGCTACTAACCATAGCAAACTATGCCAAACTCACCTAAATTACTTCGGCTATCAAAAACCACCCCCAACTACACTTTACAGCAACAAACTAAGCCCAATCACTTTAAAATTACAAAAAATGCTAAAAATCATAACAAACTATACCAGAATCACCTAAATTACTTCGGCTACCGTAAATCACCCCCAACTATTTCTTACCACAACAAACCAAACCATATCATCTTAAAATTACAAAAAAAGGTGTACAAATCATAACAAACTATGCCAGACTCACCTAAATTACTTCGGCTACTCTAAATCATCACCAACTAACCCTTACCACAAGAAGCTAAACCCAATCACTTTTAAATTACAAAAAAATGCTCCTAACCATAGCAAACTATGCCAAACTCACCTAAATTACTTCGGCTAACATAAATCATCACCAACTAACCCTTACCACAACAAACTAAACCCAATCACTTTTAAATTAAAAAAAAATGCTACTAACCATAGCAAACTATGCCAAACTCACCTAAATTACTTCGGCTATCAAAAATCATCCCCAACTACACTTTACAGCAACAAACTAAGCCCAATCACTTTAAAATTACAAAAAAATGCTAAAAATCATAACAAACTATAGCAGAATCCCCTAAATTACTTCGGCTACCGTAAATCACCCCCAACTATCTCTTACCACAACAAACCAAACCATATCATCTTAAAATTATAAAAAAATGTGTACAAATCATAACAAACTATGCCTGACTCACCTAAATTACTTCGGCTACTCTAAATCACCACCAACTAACCCTTACCACAACCAACTAAACCCAATCAATTTTAAGTTACAAAAAAATGCTACTAACCATAGCAAACTATGCCAAACTCACCTAAATTACTTCGGCTACCATAAATCATCACCAACTAACCCTTACCACAACAAACTAAACCCAATCACTTTTAAATTACAAAAAAATGCTACTAACCATAGCAAACTATGCCAAACTCACCTAAATTACTTCGGCTACCATAAATCATCACCAACTAACCCTTACCACAACAAACTAAACCCAATCACTTTTAAATTACAAAAAAATGCTGCTAACCATAGCAAACTATGCCAAACTCACCTAAATTACTTCGGCTATCAAAAATCATCCCCAACTACACTTTACAGCAACAAACTAAGCCCAATCACTTTAAAATTACATAAAAATGCTAAAAATCATAACAAACTATAGCAGAATCACCTAAATTACTTCGGCTACCGTAAATCACCCCCAACTATCCCTTACCACAACAAATCAAACCATATCATCTTAAAATTACAAAAAAAGGTGTACAAATCATAACAAACTATGCCAGACTCACCTAAACTACTTCGGCTACTCTAAATCATGACCAACTAACCCTTACCACAACAAACTAAACCCAATCACTTTTAAATTACAAAAAAATGCTACTAACCATAGCAAACTATGCCAAACTCACCTAAATTACTTCGGCTATCAAAAATCATCCCCAACTACACTTTACAGCAACAAACTAAGCCCAATCACTTTAAAATTACATAAAAATGCTAAAAATCATAACAAACTATAGCAGAATCACCTAAATTACTTCGGCTACCGTAAATCACCCCCAACTATCCCTTACCACAACAAACCAAACCATATCATCTTAAAATTACAAAAAAAGGTGTACAAATCATAACAAACTATGCCAGACTCACCTAAACTACTTCGGCTACTCTAAATCATGACCAACTAACCCTTACCACAACAAACTAAACCCAATCACTTTTAAATTACAAAAAAATGCTACTAACCATAGCAAACTATGCCAAACTCACCTAAATTACTTCGGCTACCATAAATCATCACCAACTAACCCTTACCACAACAAACTAAACCCAATCACTTTTAAATTACAAAAAAATGATACTAACCATAGCAAACTATGCCGAACTCACCTAAATTACTTCGGCTATCAAAAATCACCCCCAACTACACTTTACAGCAACAAACTAAGCCCAATTACTTTAAAATTACAAAAAATGCTAAAAATCATAACAAACTATACCAGAATCCCCTAAATTACTTCGGCTACCGTAAATCACCCCCAACTATCCCTTACCACAACAAACCAAACCATATCATGTTAAAGTAACAAAAAAAGGTGTACAAATCATAACAAACTATGCCAGACTCACCTAAATTACTTCGGCTACTCTAAATCATCACCAACTAACCCTTACCACAACAAACTAAACCCAATCACTTTTAAATTACAAAAAAATGCTCCTAACCATAGCAAACTATGCCAAACTCACCTAAATTACTTCGGCTACCATAAATCATCACCAACTAACCCTTACCACAACAAACTAAACCCAATCACTTTTAAATTACAAAAAATGCTACTAACCATAGCAAACTCTGCCAAACTCACCTAAATTACTTCGGCTATCAAAAATCAAACCCAACTACACTTTACAGCAACAAACTAAGCCCAATCACATTAAAATTACAAAAAAATACTAAAAATCATAACAAACTATACCAGAATCACCTAAATTACTTCGGCTACCGTAAATCACCCCAACTATCCCTTACCACAAGAAACCAAACCATATCATCTTAAAATTACAAAAAAAGGTGTACAAATCATAACAAACTATGCCAGCCTCACCTAAATTACTTCGGCTACTCTAAATCATCACCAACTAACCCTTACCACCACAAACTAAACCCAATCACTTTTAAATTACAAAAAAATGCTACTAATCATAGCAAACTATGCCAAACTCACCTAAATTACTTCGGCTACCATAAATCATCACCAACTAACCCTTACTACAACAAACTAAACCCAATCACTTTTAAATTACAAAAAAATGCTACTAACCATAGCAAACTATGACAAACTCACCTAAATTACTTCGGCTATCAAAAATCACCCCCAACTACACTTTACAGCAACAAACTAAGCCCAATCACTTTAAAATTACAAAAAAATGCTAAAAATCATAACAAACTATACCAGAATCACCTAAATTACTTCGGCTACCGTAAATCACCCCCAACTATCCCTTACCCCAACAAACCAAACCATATCATCTTAAAATTACAAAAAAAGGTGTACAAATCATAACAAACTATGCCAGACTCACCTAAATTACTTCGGCTACTCTAAATCATCACCAACTAACCCTTACCACAACAAACTAAACCCAATCACTTTTAAATTACAAAAAAATGCTCCTAACCATAGCAAACTATGCCAAACTCACCTAAATTACTTCGGCTACCATAAATCATCACCAACTAACCCTTACCACAACAAACTAAACCCAATCACTTTTAAATTACAAAAAAATGCTACTAACCATAGCAAACTATGCCAAACTCACCTAAATTACTTCGGCTATCAAAAATCACCCCCAACTACACTTTACAGCAACAAACTAAGCCCAATCACTTTAAAATTACAAAAAATGCTAAAAATCATAACAAACTATACCAGAATCACCTAAATTACTTCGGCTACCGTAAATCACCCCCAACTATCTCTTACCACAACAAACCAAACCATATTATCTTAAAATTACAAAAAAAGGTGTACAAATCATAACAAACTATGCCAGACTCACCTAAATTACTACGGCTACTCTAAATCATCACCAACTAACCCTTACCACAACAAGCTAAACCCAATCACTTTTAAATTACAAAAAAATGCTCCTAACCATAGCAAACTATGCCAAACTCACCTAAATTACTTCGGCTAATATAAATCATCACCAACTAACCCTTACCACAACAAACTAAACCCAATCACTTTTAAATTACAAAAAAATGCTACTAACCATAGCAAACTAGGCCAAACTCACCTAAATTACTTCGGCTATCAAAAATCACCCCCAACTACACTTTACAGCAACAAATTAAGCCCAATCACTTTAAAATTACAAAAAAATACTAAAAATCATAACAAACTATACCAGAATCACCTAAATTACTTCGGCTACCGTAAATCACCCCCAACTATCTCTTACCACAACAAACCAAACCATATTATCTTAAAATTACAAAAAAAGGTGTACAAATCATAACAAACTATGCCAGACTCACCTAAATTACTACGGCTACTCTAAATCATCACCAACTAACCCTTACCACAACAAGCTAAACCCAATCACTTTTAAATTACAAAAAAATGCTCCTAACCATAGCAAACTATGCCAAACTCACCTAAATTACTTCGGCTAATATAAATCATCACCAACTAACCCTTACCACAACAAACTAAACCCAATCACTTTTAAATTACAAAAAAATGCTACTAACCATAGCAAACAAGGCCAAACTTACCTAAATTACTTCGGCTATCAAAAATCACCCCCAACTACACTTTACAGCAACAAATTAAGCCCAATCACTTTAAAATTACAAAAAAATACTAAAAATCATAACAAACTATACCAGAATCACCTAAATTACTTCGGCTACCGTAAATCACCCCCAACTATCCCTTACCACAACAAACCAAACCATATCATCTTAAAATTACAAAAAAAGGTGTACAAATCATAACAAACTATGCCAGACTCACCTAAACTACTTCGGCTACTCTAAATCATCACCAACTAACCCTTACCACCACAAACTAAACCCAATCACTTTTAAATTACAAAAAAATGCTACTAACCATAGCAAACTATGCCAAACTCACCTAAATTACTTCGGCTATCAAAAATCACCCCCAACTACACTTTACAGCAACAAATTAAGCCCAATCACTTTAAAATTACAAAAAAATACTAAAAATTATAACAAACTATACCAGAATCACCTAAATTACTTCGGCTACCGTAAATCACCCCCAACTATCCCTTACCACAACAAACCAAACCATATCATCTTAAAATTACAATAAAAGGTGTACAAATCATAACAAACTATGCCAGACTCACCTAAACTACTTCGGCTACTCTAAATCATGACTAACTAACCCTTACCACAACAAACTAAACCCAATCACTTTTAAATTACAAAAAAATGCTACTAACCATAGCAAACTATGCCAAACTCACCAAAATTACTTCGGCTACAATAAATCATCACCAACTAACCCTTACCACAACAAACTAAACCCAATCACTTTTAAATTACAAAAAAATGATACTAACCATAGCAAACTATGCCGAACTCACCTAAATTACTTCGGCTATCAAAAATCACCCCCAACTACACTTTACAGCAACAAACTAAGCCCAATCACTTTAAAATTACAAAAAAATGCTAAAAATCATAACAAACTATACCAGAATCACCTAAATTACTTCGGCTACCGTAAATCACCCCCAACTATCCCTTACCACAATAAACCAAACCATATCATCTTAAAATTACAAAAAAGGTGTACAAATCATAACAAACTATGCCAGACTCACCTAAATTACTTCGGCTACTCTAAATCATCACCAACTAACCCTTACCACAACAAACTAAACCCAATCACTTTTAAATTACAAAAAAATGCTCCTAACCATAGCAAACTATGCCAAACTCACCTAAATTACTTCGGCTACCATAAATCATCACCAACTAACCCTTACCACAACAAACTAAACCCAATCACTTTTAAATTACAAAAAAATGCTACTAACCATAGCAAACTATGCCAAACTCACCTAAATTACTTCGGCTATCAAAAATCACCCCTAACTACACTTTACAGCAACAAATTAAGCCCAATCACTTTAAAATTACAAAAAAATACTAAAAATCATAACAAACTATACCAGAATCACCTAAATTACTTCGGCTACCGTAAATCACCCCCAACTATCCCTTACCACAACAAACCAAACCATATCATCTTAAAATTACAAAAAAAGATGTACAAATCATAACAAACTATGCCAGACTCACCTAAACTACTTCGGCTACTCTAAATCATCACCAACTAACCCTTACTACAACAAGCTAAACCCAATCACTTTTAAATTACAAAAAAATGCTACTAACCATAGCAAACTATGCCAAACTCACCTAAATTACTTCGGCTATCAAAAATCACCCCCAACTACACTTTACAGCAACAAACTAAGCCCAATCACTTTAAAATTACAAAAAAATGCTAAAAATCATAACAAACTATACCAGAATCACCTAAATTACTTCGGCTACCATAAATCATCACCAACTAACCCTTACCACAACAAACTAAACCCAATCACTTTTAAATTACAAAAAAATGCTACTAACCATAGCAAACTATGCCAAACTCACCTAAATTACTTCGGCTATCAAAAATCACCCCCAACTACACTTTACAGCAACAAACTAAGCCCAATCACTTTAAAATTACAAAAAAATGCTAAAAATCATAACAAACTATACCAAAATCACCTAAATTACTTCGGCTACCGTAAATCACCCCCAACTATCCCTTACCACAATAAACCAAACCATATCATCTTAAAATTACAAAAAAGGTGTACAAATCATAACAAACTATGCCAGACTCACCTAAATTACTTCGGCTACTCTAAATCATCACCAACTAACCCTTACCACAACAAACTAAACCCAATCACTTTTAAATTACAAAAAAATGCTCCTAACCATAGCAAACTATGCCAAACTCACCTAAATTACTTCGGCTACCATAAATCATCACCAACTATCCCTTACCACAACAAACTAAACCCAATCACTTTTAAATTACAAAAAAATGCTACTAACCATAGCAAACTATGCCAAACTCACCTAAATTACTTCGGCTATCAAAAATCACCCCCAACTACACTTTACAGCAACAAACTAAGCCCAATCACTTTAAAATTACAAAAAATGCTAAAAATCATAACAAACTATACCAGAATCCCCTAAATTACTTCGGCTACCGTAAATCACCCCCAACTATCCCTTACCACAACAAACCAAACCATATCATGTTAAAGTTACAAAAAAAGGTGTACAAATCATAACAAACTATGCCAGACTCACCTAAATTACTTCGGCTACTCTAAATCATCACCAACTAACCCTTACCACAACAAACTAAACCCAATCACTTTTAAATTACAAAAAAATGCTCCTAACCATAGCAAACTATGCCAAACTCACCTAAATTACTTCGGCTACCATAAATCATCACCAACTAACCCTTACCACAACAAACTAAACCCAATCATTTTTAAATTACAAAAAATGCTACTAACCATAGCAAACTCTGCCAAACTCACCTAAATTACTTCGGCTATCAAAAATCAACCCCAACTACACTTTACAGCAACAAACTAAGCCCAATCACATTAAAATTACAAAAAAATACTAAAAATCATAACAAACTATACCAGAATCACCTAAATTACTTCGGCTACCGTAAATCACCCCAACTATCCCTTACCACAAGAAACCAAACCATATCATCTTAAAATTACAAAAAAAGGTGTACAAATCATAACAAACTATGCCAGACTCACCTAAATTACTTCGGCTACTCTAAATCATCACCAACTAACCCTTACCACCACAAACTAAACCCAATCAATTTTAAATTACAAAAAAATGCTACTAACCATAGCAAACTATGCCAAACTCACCTAAATTACTTCGGCTACCATAAATCATCACCAACTAACCCTTACTACAACAAACTAAACCCAATCACTTTTAAATTACAAAAAAATGCTACTAACCATAGCAAACTATGACAAACTCACTTAAATTACTTCGGCTATCAAAAATCACCCCCAACTACACTTTACAGCAACAAACTAAGCCCAATCACTTTAAAATTACAAAAAAATGCTAAAAATCATAACAAACTATACCAGAATCACCTAAATTACTTCGGCTACCGTAAATCACCCCCAACTATCCCTTACCACAACAAACCAAACCATATCATCTTAAAATTACAAAAAAAGGTGTACAAATCATAACAAACTATGCCAGACTCACCTAAATTACTTCGGCTACTCTAAATCATCACCAACTAACCCTTACCACAACAAACTAAACCCAATCACTTTTAAATTACAAAAAAATGCTCCTAACCATAGCAAACTATGCCAAACTCACCTAAATTACTTCGGCTACCATAAATCATCACCAACTAACCCTTACCACAACAAACTAAACCCAATCACTTTTAAATTACAAAAAAATGCTTCTAACCATAGCAAACTATGCCAAACTCACCTAAATTACTTCGGCTATCAAAAATCACCCCCAACTACACTTTACAGCAACAAACTAAGCCCAATCACTTTAAAATTACAAAAAATGCTAAAAATCATAACAAACTATACCAGAATCACCTAAATTACTTCGGCTACCGTAAATCATCCCCAACTATCTCTTACCACAACAAACCAAACCATATCATCTTAAAATTACAAAAAAAGGTGTACAAATCATAACAAAATATGCCAGACTCACCTAAATTACTACGGCTACTCTAAATCATCACCAACTAACCCTTACCACAACAAGCTAAACCCAATCACTTTTAAATTACAAAAAAATGCTCCTAACCATAGCAAACTATGCCAAACTAACCTAAATTACTTCGGCTAATATAAATCATCACCAACTAACCCTTACCACAACAAACTAAACCCAATCACTTTTAAATTACAAAAAAATGCTACTAACCATAGCAAACTATGCCAAACTCACCTAAATTACTTCGGCTATCAAAAATCACCCCCAACTACACTTTACAGCAACAAACTAAGCCCAATCACTTTAAAATTACAAAAAAATGCTAAAAATCATAACAAACTATACCAGAATCACCTAAATTACTTCGGCTACCGTAAATCACCCCCAACTATCCCTTACCACAATAAACCAAACCATATCATCTTAAAATTACAAAAAAGGTGTACAAATCATAACAAACTATGCCAGACTCACCTAAATTACTTCGGCTACTCTAAATCATCACCAACTAACCCTTACCACAACAAACTAAACCCAATCACTTTTAAATTACAAAAAAATGCTCCTAACCATAGCAAACTATGCCAAACTCACCTAAATTACTTCGGCTACCATAAATCATCACCAACTAACCCTTACCACAACAAACTAAACCCAATCACTTTTAAATTACAAAAAAATGCTACTAACCATAGCAAACTATGCCAAACTCACCTAAATTACTTCGGCTATCAAAAATCACCCCTAACTACACTTTACAGCAACAAATTAAGCCCAATCACTTTAAAATTACAAAAAAATACTAAAAATCATAACAAACTATACCAGAATCACCTAAATTACTTCGGCTACCGTAAATCACCCCCAACTATCCCTTACCACAACAAACCAAACCATATCATCTTAAAATTACAAAAAAAGATGTACAAATCATAACAAACTATGCCAGACTCACCTAAACTACTTCGGCTACTCTAAATCATCACCAACTAACCCTTACTACAACAAGCTAAACCCAATCACTTTTAAATTACAAAAAAATGCTACTAACCATAGCAAACTATGCCAAACTCACCTAAATTACTTCGGCTATCAAAAATCACCCCCAACTACACTTTACAGCAACAAACTAAGCCCAATCACTTTAAAATTACAAAAAAATTCTAAAAATCATAACAAACTATACCAGAATCACCTAAATTACTTCGGCTACCATAAATCATCACCAACTAACCCTTACCACAACAAACTAAACCCAATCACTTTTAAATTACAAAAAAATGCTACTAACCATAGCAAACTATGCCAAACTCACCTAAATTACTTCGGCTATCAAAAATCACCCCCAACTACACTTTACAGCAACAAACTAAGCCCAATCACTTTAAAATTACAAAAAAATGCTAAAAATCATAACAAACTATACCAAAATCACCTAAATTACTTCGGCTACCGTAAATCACCCCCAACTATCCCTTACCACAATAAACCAAACCATATCATCTTAAAATTACAAAAAAGGTGTACAAATCATAACAAACTATGCCAGACTCACCTAAATTACTTCGGCTACTCTAAATCATCACCAACTAACCCTTACCACAACAAACTAAACCCAATCACTTTTAAATTACAAAAAAATGCTCCTAACCATAGCAAACTATGCCAAACTCACCTAAATTACTTCGGCTACCATAAATCATCACCAACTATCCCTTACCACAACAAACTAAACCCAATCACTTTTAAATTACAAAAAAATGCTACTAACCATAGCAAACTATGCCAAACTCACCTAAATTACTTCGGCTATCAAAAATCACCCCCAACTACACTTTACAGCAACAAACTAAGCCCAATCACTTTAAAATTACAAAAAATGCTAAAAATCATAACAAACTATACCAGAATCCCCTAAATTACTTCGGCTACCGTAAATCACCCCCAACTATCCCTTACCACAACAAACCAAACCATATCATGTTAAAGTTACAAAAAAAGGTGTACAAATCATAACAAACTATGCCAGACTCACCTAAATTACTTCGGCTACTCTAAATCATCACCAACTAACCCTTACCACAACAAACTAAACCCAATCACTTTTAAATTACAAAAAAATGCTCCTAACCATAGCAAACTATGCCAAACTCACCTAAATTACTTCGGCTACCATAAATCATCACCAACTAACCCTTACCACAACAAACTAAACCCAATCATTTTTAAATTACAAAAAATGCTACTAACCATAGCAAACTCTGCCAAACTCACCTAAATTACTTCGGCTATCAAAAATCAACCCCAACTACACTTTACAGCAACAAACTAAGCCCAATCACATTAAAATTACAAAAAAATACTAAAAATCATAACAAACTATACCAGAATCACCTAAATTACTTCGGCTACCGTAAATCACCCCAACTATCCCTTACCACAAGAAACCAAACCATATCATCTTAAAATTACAAAAAAAGGTGTACAAATCATAACAAACTATGCCAGACTCACCTAAATTACTTCGGCTACTCTAAATCATCACCAACTAACCCTTACCACCACAAACTAAACCCAATCAATTTTAAATTACAAAAAAATGCTACTAACCATAGCAAACTATGCCAAACTCACCTAAATTACTTCGGCTACCATAAATCATCACCAACTAACCCTTACTACAACAAACTAAACCCAATCACTTTTAAATTACAAAAAAATGCTACTAACCATAGCAAACTATGACAAACTCACTTAAATTACTTCGGCTATCAAAAATCACCCCCAACTACACTTTACAGCAACAAACTAAGCCCAATCACTTTAAAATTACAAAAAAATGCTAAAAATCATAACAAACTATACCAGAATCACCTAAATTACTTCGGCTACCGTAAATCACCCCCAACTATCCCTTACCACAACAAACCAAACCATATCATCTTAAAATTACAAAAAAAGGTGTACAAATCATAACAAACTATGCCAGACTCACCTAAATTACTTCGGCTACTCTAAATCATCACCAACTAACCCTTACCACAACAAACTAAACCCAATCACTTTTAAATTACAAAAAAATGCTCCTAACCATAGCAAACTATGCCAAACTCACCTAAATTACTTCGGCTACCATAAATCATCACCAACTAACCCTTACCACAACAAACTAAACCCAATCACTTTTAAATTACAAAAAAATGCTTCTAACCATAGCAAACTATGCCAAACTCACCTAAATTACTTCGGCTATCAAAAATCACCCCCAACTACACTTTACAGCAACAAACTAAGCCCAATCACTTTAAAATTACAAAAAATGCTAAAAATCATAACAAACTATACCAGAATCACCTAAATTACTTCGGCTACCGTAAATCATCCCCAACTATCTCTTACCACAACAAACCAAACCATATCATCTTAAAATTACAAAAAAAGGTGTACAAATCATAACAAAATATGCCAGACTCACCTAAATTACTACGGCTACTCTAAATCATCACCAACTAACCCTTACCACAACAAGCTAAACCCAATCACTTTTAAATTACAAAAAAATGCTCCTAACCATAGCAAACTATGCCAAACTAACCTAAATTACTTCGGCTAATATAAATCATCACCAACTAACCCTTACCACAACAAACTAAACCCAATCACTTTTAAATTACAAAAAAATGCTACTAACCATAGCAAACTATGCCAAACTCACCTAAATTACTTCGGCTATCAAAAATCATCCCCAACTACACTTTACAGCAAGAAACTAAGCCCAATCACTTTAAAATTACAAAAAAATTCTAAAAATCATAACAAACTATAGCAGAATCCCCTAAATTACTTCGGCTACCGTAAATCACCCCCAACTATCCCTTACCACAACAAACAAAACCATATCATCTTAAAATTACAAAAAAAAGGTGTACAAATCATAACAAACTATGCCAGACTCACCTAAATTACTTCGGCTACTCTAAGTCATCACTAACCAACCCTTACCACAACAAACTAAATCCAATCACTTTTAAATTACAAAAAAATGCTACTAACCATAGCAAACTATGCCAAACTCACCTAAATTACTTCGGCTACCATAAATCATCACCAACTAACCCTTACCACAACAAACTAAACCCAATCACTTTTAAATTACAAAAAAATGCTACTAACCATAGCAAACTATGCCAAACTCACCTAAATTACTTCGGCTACCATAAATCATCACCAACTAACCCTTACCACAACAAACTAAACCCAATCACTTTTAAATTACAAAAAAATGCTACTAACCATAGCAAACTATGCCAAACTCACCTAAATTACTTCGGCTATCAAAAATCACCCCCAACTACACTTTACAGCAACAAATTAAGCCCAATCACTTTAAAATTACAAAAAAATACTAAAAATCATAACAAACTATACCAGAATCACCTAAATTACTTCGGCTATCGTAAATCACCCCCAACTATCCCTTACCACAACAAACCAAACCATATCATCTTAAAATTACAAAAAAAGATGTACAAATCATAACAAACTATGCCAGACTCACCTAAACTACTTCGGCTACTCTAAATCATCACCAACTAACCCTTACCACAACAAGCTAAACCCAATCACTTTTAAATTACAAAAAAATGCTACTAACCATAGCAAACTATGCCAAACTCACCTAAATTACTTCGGCTATCAAAAATCATCCCCAACTACACTTTACAGCAACAAACTAAGCCCAATCACTTTAAAATTACAAAAAAATGCTAAAAATCATAACAAACTATAGCAGAATCACCTAAATTACTTCGGCTACCGTAAATCACCCCCAACTATCCCTTACCACAACAAACCAAACCATATCATTTTAAAATTACAAAAAAAGGTGTACAAATCATAACAAACTATGCCAGACTCACCTAAACTACTTCGGCTACTCTAAATCATCACCAACTAACCCCTACCACCACAAACTAAACCCAATCACTTTTAAATTACAAAAAAATGCTACTAACCATAGCAAACTATGCCAAACTCACCTAAATTACTTCGGCTATCAAAAATCACCCCCAACTACACTTTACAGCAACAAATTAAGCCCAATCACTTTATAATTACAAAAAAATACTAAAAATTATAACAAACTATACCAGAATCACCTAAATTACTTCGGCTACCGTAAATCACCCCCAACTATCCCTTACCACAACAAACCAAACCATATCATCTTAAAATTACAAAAAAAGGTGTACAAATCATAACAAACTATGCCAGACTCACCTAAACTACTTCGGCTACTCTAAATCATGACCAACTAACCCTTACCACAACAAACTAAACCCAATCACTTTTAAATTACAAAAAAATGCTACTAACCATAGCAAACTATACCAAACTCACCTAAATTACTTCGGCTACCATAAATCATCACCAACTAACCCTTACCACAACAAACTAAACCCAATTACTTTTAAATTACAAAAAAATAATACTAACCATAGCAAACTATGCCGAACTCACCTAAATTACTTCGGCTGTCAAAAATCACCCCCAACTACACTTTACAGCAACAAACTAAACCCAATCACTTTAAATTTACAAAAAAATGCTAAAAATCATAACAAACTATACCAGAATCACCTAAATTACTTCGGCTACCGTAAATCACCCCCAACTATCACTTACCACAACAAACCAAACCATATCATCTTAAAATTACAAAAAAAGGTGTACAAATCATAACAAACTATGCCAGACTCACCTAAATTACTTCGGCTACTCTAAATCATCACCAACTAACCCTTACCACAACAAACTAAACCCAATCACTTTTAAATTACAAAAAAATGCTCCTAACCATAGCAAACTATGCCAAACTCACCTAAATTAGTTCGGCTATCAAAAATCACCCCCAACTACACTTTACAGCAACAAACTAAGCCCAATCACTTTAAAATTACAAAAAATGCTAAAAATCATAACAAACTATACCAGAATCACCTAAATTACTTCGGCTACCGTAAATCACCCCCAACTATCCCTTACCACAACAAACCAAACCATATCATCTTAAAATTACAAAAAAAGGTGTACAAATCATAACAAACTATGCCAGACTCACCTAAATTACTTCGGCTACTCTAAATCATCACCAACTAACCCTTACCACAACAAACTAAACCCAATCACTTTTAAATTACAAAAAAATGCTCCTAACCATAGCAAACTATGCCAAACTCACCTAAATTACTTCGGCTACCATAAATCATCACCAACTAACCCTTACCACAACAAACTAAACCCAATCACTTTTAAATTACAAAAAATGCTATTAACCATAGCAAACTCTGCCAAACTCACCTAAATTACTTCGGCTATCAAAAATCAACCCCAACTACACTTTACAGCAACAAACTAAGCCCAATCACATTAAAATTACAAAAAAATGCTAAAAATCATAACAAACTATACCAGAATCACCTAAATTACTTCGGCTACCGTAAATCACCCCAACTATCCCTTACCACAAGAAACCAAACCATATCATCTTAAAATTACAAAAAAAGGTGTACAAATCATAACAAACTATGCCAGACTCACCTAAATTACTTCGGCTACTCTAAATCATCACCAACTAACCCTTACCACAACAAACTAAACCCAATCACTTTTAAATGACAAAAAAATGCTACTAACCATAGCAAACTATGCCAAACTCACCTAAATTACTTCGGCTAGCATAAATCATCACCAACTAACCCTTACTACAACAAACTAAACCCAATCACTTTTAAATTACAAAAAAATGCTTCTAACCATAGCAAACTATGACAAACTCACCTAAATTACTTCGGATATCAAAAATCACCCCCAACTACAGTTTACAGCAACAAACTAAGCCCAATCATTTTAAAATTACAAAAAAATGCTAAAAATCATAACAAACTATACCAGAATCACCTAAATTACTTCGGCTACCGTAAATCACCCCCAACTATCCCTTACCACAACAAACCAAACCATATCATCTTAAAATTACAAAAAAAGATGTACAAATCATAACAAACTATGCCAGACTCACCTAAATTACTTCGGCTACTCTAAATCATCACCAACTAACCCTTACCACAACAAACTAAACCCAATCACTTTTAAATTACAAAAAAAATGCTCCTAACCATAGCAAACTCTGCCAAACTCACCTAAATTACTTCGGCTTACATAATTCATCACCAACTAACCCTTACCACAACAAACTAAACCCAATCACTTTTAAAATACAAAAAAATGCTACTAACCATAGCAAACTATGCCAAACTCACCTAAATCACTTCGGCTATCAAAAATCACCCCCAACTACACTTTACAGCAACAAACTAAGCCCAATCACTTTAAAATTACAAAAAAATGCTAAAAATCATAACAAACTATACCAGAATCACCTAAATTACTTCGGCTACCGTAAATCACCCCCAACTATCCCTTACCACAACAAACCAAACCATATCATCTTAAAATTACAAAAAAAGGTGTACAAATCATAACAAACTATGCCAGACTCACCTAAACTACTTCGGCTACTCTAAATCATCACCAACTAACCCTTACCACCACAAACTATACCCAATCACTTTTAAATTACAAAAAAATGCTACTAACCATAGCAAACTATGCCAAACTCACCTAAAGTAGTTCGGCTACCATAAATCATTACCAACTAACCCTTACCACAACAAACTAAACCCAATCACTTTTAAATTACAAAAAAATGCTCCTAACCATAGCAAACTATGCCAAACTCACCTAAATTACTTCGGCTACCATAAATCATCACCAACTAACCCTTACCACAACAAACTAAACCCAATCATTTTTAAATTACAAAAAATGCTACTAACCATAGCAAACTATGCCAAACTCACCTAAATTACTTCGGCTATCAAAAATCACCCCCAACTACACTTTACAGCAACAAACTAAGCCCAATCACTTTAAAATTACAAAAAAATGCTAAAAATCATAACAAACTATACCAGAATCACCTAAATTACTTCGGCTACCGTAAATCACCCCCAGCTATCTCTTACCACAACAAACCAAACCATATCATCTTAAAATTACAAAAAAAGATGTACAAATCATAACAAACTATGCCAGACTCACCTAAATTACTTCGGCTACTCTAAATCATCACCAACTAACCCTTACCACAACAAACTAAACCCAATCACTTTTAAATTACAAAAAAATGCTCCTAACCATAGCAAACTATGCCAAACTCACCTAAATTACTTCGGCTACCATAAATCATCACCAACTAACCTTTACCACAACAAACTAAACCCAATCATTTTTAAATTACAAAAAATGCTACTAACCATAGCAAACTATGCCAAACTCACCTAAATTACTTCGGCTATCAAAAATCACCCCCAACTACACTTTACAGCAACAAACTAAGCCCAATCACTTCAAAATTACAAAAAAATGCTAAAAATCATAACAAACTATACCAGAATCACCTAAATTACTTCGGCTACCGTAAATCACCCCCAACTATCTCTTACCACAACAAACCAAACCATATCATCTTAAAATTACAAAAAAACATGTACAAATCATAACAAACTATGCCAGACTCACCTAAATTACTTCGGCTACTCTAAATCATCACCAACTAACCCTTACCACAACAAACTAAACCCAATCACTTTTAAATTACAAAAAAATGCTACTAACCATAGCAAACTATGCCAAACTCACCTAAATTACTTCGGCTACCATAAATCATCACCAACTAACCCTTACCACAACAAACTAAACCCAATCACTTTTAAATTACAAAAAAATGCTACTAACCATAGCAACCTATGCCAAACTCACCTAAATTACTTCGGCTATCAAAAATCACCCCCAACTACACTTTACAGCAACAAATTAAGCCCAATCACTTTAAAATTACAAAAAAATACTAAAAATCATAACAAACTATACCAGAATCACCTAAATTACTTCGGCTACCGTAAATCACCCCCAACTATCCCTTACCACAACAAACCAAACCATATCATCTTAAAATTACAAAAAAAGGTGTACAAATCATAACAAACTATGCCAGACTCACCTAAACTACTTCGGCTACTCTAAATCATCACCAACTAACCCTTACCACCACAAACTAAACCCAATCACTTTTAAATTACAAAAAAATGCTACTAACCATAGCAAACTATGCCAAACTCACCTAAATTACTTCGGCTACCATAAATGATTACCAACTAACCCTTACCACAACAAACTAAACCCAATCACTTTTAAATTACAAAAAAATGCTCCTAACCATAGCAAACTATGCTAAACTCACCTAAATTACTTCGGCTACCATAAATCATCACCAACTAACCCTTCCCACAACAAACTAAACCCAATCATTTTTAAATTACAAAAAATGCTACTAACCATAGCAAACTATGCCAAACTCACCTAAATTACTTCGGCTATCAAAAATCACCCCCAACTACACTTTACAGCAACAAACTAAGCCCAATCACTTTAAAATTACAAAAAAATGCTAAAAATCATAACAAACTATACCAGAATCACCTAAATTACTTCGGCTACCGTAAATCACCCCCAACAATCTCTTACCACAACAAACCAAACCATATCATCTTAAAATTACAAAAAAAGATGTACAAATCATAACAAACTATGCCAGACTCACCTAAATTACTTCGGCTACTCTAAATCATCACCAACTATATCTTACCACAACAAACTAAACCCAATCACTTTTAAATTACAAAAAAATGCTCCTAACCATAGCAAACTATGCCAAACTCACCTAAATTACTTCGCCTACCATAAATCATCACCAACTAACCCTTACCACAACAAACTAAACCCAATCACTTTTAAATTACAAAAAAATGCTACTAACCATAGCAAACTATGCCAAACTCACCTAAATTACTTCGGCTATCAAAAACCACCCCCAACTACACTTTACAGCAACAAACTAAGCCCAATCACTTTAAAATTACAAAAAATGCTAAAAATCATAACAAACTATACCAGAATCACCTAAATTACTTCGGCTACCGTAAATCACCCCCAACTATTTCTTACCACAACAAACCAAACCATATCATCTTAAAATTACAAAAAAAGGTGTACAAATCATAACAAACTATGCCAGACTCACCTAAATTACTTCGGCTACTCTAAATCATCACCAACTAACCCTTACCACAAGAAGCTAAACCCAATCACTTTTAAATTACAAAAAAATGCTCCTAACCATAGCAAACTATGCCAAACTCACCTAAATTACTTCGGCTAACATAAATCATCACCAACTAACCCTTACCACAACAAACTAAACCCAATCACTTTTAAATTAAAAAAAAATGCTACTAACCATAGCAAACTATGCCAAACTCACCTAAATTACTTCGGCTATCAAAAATCATCCCCAACTACACTTTACAGCAACAAACTAAGCCCAATCACTTTAAAATTACAAAAAAATGCTAAAAATCATAACAAACTATAGCAGAATCCCCTAAATTACTTCGGCTACCGTAAATCACCCCCAACTATCTCTTACCACAACAAACCAAACCATATCATCTTAAAATTATAAAAAAATGTGTACAAATCATAACAAACTATGCCTGACTCACCTAAATTACTTCGGCTACTCTAAATCATCACCAACTAACCCTTACCACTTCAAACTAAACCCAATCAATTTTAAGTTACAAAAAAATGCTACTAACCATAGCAAACTATGCCAAACTCACCTAAATTACTTCGGCTACCATAAATCATCACCAACTAACCCTTACCACAACAAACTAAACCCAATCACTTTTAAATTACAAAAAAATGCTACTAACCATAGCAAACTATGCCAAACTCACCTAAATTACTTCGGCTACCATAAATCATCACCAACTAACCCTTACCACAACAAACTAAACCCAATCACTTTTAAATTACAAAAAAATGCTGCTAACCATAGCAAACTATGCCAAACTCACCTAAATTACTTCGGCTATCAAAAATCATCCCCAACTACACTTTACAGCAACAAACTAAGCCCAATCACTTTAAAATTACATAAAAATGCTAAAAATCATAACAAACTATAGCAGAATCACCTAAATTACTTCGGCTACCGTAAATCACCCCCAACTATCCCTTACCACAACAAATCAAACCATATCATCTTAAAATTACAAAAAAAGGTGTACAAATCATAACAAACTATGCCAGACTCACCTAAACTACTTCGGCTACTCTAAATCATGACCAACTAACCCTTACCACAACAAACTAAACCCAATCACTTTTAAATTACAAAAAAATGCTACTAACCATAGCAAACTATGCCAAACTCACCTAAATTACTTCGGCTATCAAAAATCATCCCCAACTACACTTTACAGCAACAAACTAAGCCCAATCACTTTAAAATTACATAAAAATGCTAAAAATCATAACAAACTATAGCAGAATCACCTAAATTACTTCGGCTACCGTAAATCACCCCCAACTATCCCTTACCACAACAAACCAAACCATATCATCTTAAAATTACAAAAAAAGGTGTACAAATCATAACAAACTATGCCAGACTCACCTAAACTACTTCGGCTACTCTAAATCATGACCAACTAACCCTTACCACAACAAACTAAACCCAATCACTTTTAAATTACAAAAAAATGCTACTAACCATAGCAAACTATGCCAAACTCACCTAAATTACTTCGGCTACCATAAATCATCACCAACTAACCCTTACCACAACAAACTAAACCCAATCACTTTTAAATTACAAAAAAATGATACTAACCATAGCAAACTATGCCGAACTCACCTAAATTACTTCGGCTATCAAAAATCACCCCCAACTACACTTTACAGCAACAAACTAAGCCCAATTACTTTAAAATTACAAAAAATGCTAAAAATCATAACAAACTATACCAGAATCCCCTAAATTACTTCGGCTACCGTAAATCACCCCCAACTATCCCTTACCACAACAAACCAAACCATATCATGTTAAAGTAACAAAAAAAGGTGTACAAATCATAACAAACTATGCCAGACTCACCTAAATTACTTCGGCTACTCTAAATCATCACCAACTAACCCTTACCACAACAAACTAAACCCAATCACTTTTAAATTACAAAAAAATGCTCCTAACCATAGCAAACTATGCCAAACTCACCTAAATTACTTCGGCTACCATAAATCATCACCAACTAACCCTTACCACAACAAACTAAACCCAATCACTTTTAAATTACAAAAAATGCTACTAACCATAGCAAACTCTGCCAAACTCACCTAAATTACTTCGGCTATCAAAAATCAACCCCAACTACACTTTACAGCAACAAACTAAGCCCAATCACATTAAAATTACAAAAAAATACTAAAAATCATAACAAACTATACCAGAATCACCTAAATTACTTCGGCTACCGTAAATCACCCCAACTATCCCTTACCACAAGAAACCAAACCATATCATCTTAAAATTACAAAAAAAGGTGTACAAATCATAACAAACTATGCCAGACTCACCTAAATTACTTCGGCTACTCTAAATCATCACCAACTAACCCTTACCACCACAAACTAAACCCAATCACTTTTAAATTACAAAAAAATGCTACTAACCATAGCAAACTATGCCAAACTCACCTAAATTACTTCGGCTACCATAAATCATCACCAACTAACCCTTACTACAACAAACTAAACCCAATCACTTTTAAATTACAAAAAAATGCTACTAACCATAGCAAACTATGACAAACTCACCTAAATTACTTCGGCTATCAAAAATCACCCCCAACTACACTTTACAGCAACAAACTAAGCCCAATCACTTTAAAATTACAAAAAAATGCTAAAAATCATAACAAACTATACCAGAATCACCTAAATTACTTCGGCTACCGTAAATCACCCCCAACTATCCCTTACCCCAACAAACCAAACCATATCATCTTAAAATTACAAAAAAAGGTGTACAAATCATAACAAACTATGCCAGACTCACCTAAATTACTTCGGCTACTCAAAATCATCACCAACTAACCCTTACCACAACAAACTAAACCCAATCACTTTTAAATTACAAAAAAATGCTCCTAACCATAGCAAACTATGCCAAACTCACCTAAATTACTTCGGCTACCATAAATCATCACCAACTAACCCTTACCACAACAAACTAAACCCAATCACTTTTAAATTACAAAAAAATGCTACTAACCATAGCAAACTATGCCAAACTCACCTAAATTACTTCGGCTATCAAAAATCACCCCCAACTACACTTTACAGCAACAAACTAAGCCCAATCACTTTAAAATTACAAAAAATGCTAAAAATCATAACAAACTATACCAGAATCACCTAAATTACTTCGGCTACCGTAAATCACCCCCAACTATCTCTTACCACAACAAACCAAACCATATTATCTTAAAATTACAAAAAAAGGTGTACAAATCATAACAAACTATGCCAGACTCACCTAAATTACTACGGCTACTCTAAATCATCACCAACTAACCCTTACCACAACAAGCTAAACCCAATCACTTTTAAATTACAAAAAAATGCTCCTAACCATAGCAAACTATGCCAAACTCACCTAAATTACTTCGGCTAATATAAATCATCACCAACTAAACCTTACCACAACAAACTAAACCCAATCACTTTTAAATTACAAAAAAATGCTACTAACCATAGCAAACTAGGCCAAACTCACCTAAATTACTTCGGCTATCAAAAATCACCCCCAACTACACTTTACAGCAACAAATTAAGCCCAATCACTTTAAAATTACAAAAAAATACTAAAAATCATAACAAACTATACCAGAATCACCTAAATTACTTCGGCTACCGTAAATCACCCCCAACTATCCCTTACCACAACAAACCAAACCATATCATCTTAAAATTACAAAAAAAGATGTACAAATCATAACAAACTATGCCAGACTCACCTAAACTACTTCGGCTACTCTAAATCATCACCAACTAACCCTTACCACAACAAGCTAAACCCAATCACTTTTAAATTACAAAAAAATGCTACTAACCATAGCAAACTATGCCAAACTCACCTAAATTACTTCGGCTATCAAAAATCATTCCCAACTACACTTTACAGCAACAAACTAAGCCCAATCACTTTAAAATTACAAAAAAATGCTAAAAATCATAACAAACTATAGCAGAATCACCTAAATTACTTCGGCTACCGTAAATCACCCCCAACTATCCCTTACCACAACAAACCAAACCATATCATCTTAAAATTACAAAAAAAGGTGTACAAATCATAACAAACTATGCCAGACTCACCTAAACTACTTCGGCTACTCTAAATCATCACCAACTAACCCTTACCACCACAAACTAAACCCAATCACTTTTAAATTACAAAAAAATGCTACTAACCATAGCAAACTATGCCAAACTCACCTAAATTACTTCGGCTATCAAAAATCACCCCCAACTACACTTTACAGCAACAAATTAAGCCCAATCACTTTAAAATTACAAAAAAATACTAAAAATTATAACAAACTATACCAGAATCACCTAAATTACTTCGGCTACCGTAAATCACCCCCAACTATCCCTTACCACAACAAACCAAACCATATCATCTTAAAATTACAATAAAAGGTGTACAAATCATAACAAACTATGCCAGACTCACCTAAACTACTTCGGCTACTCTAAATCATGACTAACTAACCCTTACCACAACAAACTAAACCCAATCACTTTTAAATTACAAAAAAATGCTACTAACCATAGCAAACTATGCCAAACTCACCAAAATTACTTCGGCTACAATAAATCATCACCAACTAACCCTTACCACAACAAACTAAACCCAATCACTTTTAAATTGCAAAAAAATGATACTAACCATAGCAAACTATGCCGAACTCACCTAAATTACTTCGGCTATCAAAAATCACCCCCAACTACACTTTACAGCAACAAACTAAGCCCAATCACTTTAAAATTACAAAAAAATGCTAAAAATCATAACAAACTATACCAGAATCACCTAAATTACTTCGGCTACCGTAAATCACCCCCAACTATCCCTTACCACAATAAACCAAACCATATCATCTTAAAATTACAAAAAAGGTGTACAAATCATAACAAACTATGCCAGACTCACCTAAATTACTTCGGCTACTCTAAATCATCACCAACTAACCCTTACCACAACAAACTAAACCCAATCACTTTTAAATTACAAAAAAATGCTCCTAACCATAGCAAACTATGCCAAACTCACCTAAATTACTTCGGCTACCATAAATCATCACCAACTAACCCTTACCACAACAAACTAAACCCAATCACTTTTAAATTACAAAAAAATGCTACTAACCATAGCAAACTATGCCAAACTCACCTAAATTACTTCGGCTATCAAAAATCACCCCTAACTACACTTTACAGCAACAAATTAAGCCCAATCACTTTAAAATTACAAAAAAATACTAAAAATCATAACAAACTATACCAGAATCACCTAAATTACTTCGGCTACCGTAAATCACCCCCAACTATCCCTTACCACAACAAACCAAACCATATCATCTTAAAATTACAAAAAAAGATGTACAAATCATAACAAACTATGCCAGACTCACCTAAACTACTTCGGCTACTCTAAATCATCACCAACTAACCCTTACTACAACAAGCTAAACCCAATCACTTTTAAATTACAAAAAAATGCTACTAACCATAGCAAACTATGCCAAACTCACCTAAATTACTTCGGCTATCAAAAATCACCCCCAACTACACTTTACAGCAACAAACTAAGCCCAATCACTTTAAAATTACAAAAAAATGCTAAAAATCATAACAAACTATACCAGAATCACCTAAATTACTTCGGCTACCATAAATCATCACCAACTAACCCTTACCACAACAAACTAAACCCAATCACTTTTAAATTACAAAAAAATGCTACTAACCATAGCAAACTATGCCAAACTCACCTAAATTACTTCGGCTATCAAAAATCACCCCCAACTACACTTTACAGCAACAAACTAAGCCCAATCACTTTAAAATTACAAAAAAATGCTAAAAATCATAACAAACTATACCAGAATCACCTAAATTACTTCGGCTACCGTAAATCACCCCCAACTATCCCTTACCACAATAAACCAAACCATATCATCTTAAAATTACAAAAAAGGTGTACAAATCATAACAAACTATGCCAGACTCACCTAAATTACTTCGGCTACTCTAAATCATCACCAACTAACCCTTACCACAACAAACTAAACCCAATCACTTTTAAATTACAAAAAAATGCTCCTAACCATAGCAAACTATGCCAAACTCACCTAAATTACTTCGGCTACCATAAATCATCACCAACTATCCCTTACCACAACAAACTAAACCCAATCACTTTTAAATTACAAAAAAATGCTACTAACCATAGCAAACTATGCCAAACTCACCTAAATTACTTCGGCTATCAAAAATCACCCCCAACTACACTTTACAGCAACAAACTAAGCCCAATCACTTTAAAATTACAAAAAATGCTAAAAATCATAACAAACTATACCAGAATCCCCTAAATTACTTCGGCTACCGTAAATCACCCCCAACTATCCCTTACCACAACAAACCAAACCATATCATGTTAAAGTTACAAAAAAAGGTGTACAAATCATAACAAACTATGCCAGACTCACCTAAATTACTTCGGCTACTCTAAATCATCACCAACTAACCCTTACCACAACAAACTAAACCCAATCACTTTTAAATTACAAAAAAATGCTCCTAACCATAGCAAACTATGCCAAACTCACCTAAATTACTTCGGCTACCATAAATCATCACCAACTAACCCTTACCACAACAAACTAAACCCAATCATTTTTAAATTACAAAAAATGCTACTAACCATAGCAAACTCTGCCAAACTCACCTAAATTACTTCGGCTATCAAAAATCAACCCCAACTACACTTTACAGCAACAAACTAAGCCCAATCACATTAAAATTACAAAAAAATACTAAAAATCATAACAAACTATACCAGAATCACCTAAATTACTTCGGCTACCGTAAATCACCCCAACTATCCCTTACCACAAGAAACCAAACCATATCATCTTAAAATTACAAAAAAAGGTGTACAAATCATAACAAACTATGCCAGACTCACCTAAATTACTTCGGCTACTCTAAATCATCACCAACTAACCCTTACCACCACAAACTAAACCCAATCAATTTTAAATTACAAAAAAATGCTACTAACCATAGCAAACTATGCCAAACTCACCTAAATTACTTCGGCTACCATAAATCATCACCAACTAACCCTTACTACAACAAACTAAACCCAATCACTTTTAAATTACAAAAAAATGCTACTAACCATAGCAAACTATGACAAACTCACTTAAATTACTTCGGCTATCAAAAATCACCCCCAACTACACTTTACAGCAACAAACTAAGCCCAATCACTTTAAAATTACAAAAAAATGCTAAAAATCATAACAAACTATACCAGAATCACCTAAATTACTTCGGCTACCGTAAATCACCCCCAACTATCCCTTACCACAACAAACCAAACCATATCATCTTAAAATTACAAAAAAAGGTGTACAAATCATAACAAACTATGCCAGACTCACCTAAATTACTTCGGCTACTCTAAATCATCACCAACTAACCCTTACCACAACAAACTAAACCCAATCACTTTTAAATTACAAAAAAATGCTCCTAACCATAGCAAACTATGCCAAACTCACCTAAATTACTTCGGCTACCATAAATCATCACCAACTAACCCTTACCACAACAAACTAAACCCAATCACTTTTAAATTACAAAAAAATGCTTCTAACCATAGCAAACTATGCCAAACTCACCTAAATTACTTCGGCTATCAAAAATCACCCCCAACTACACTTTACAGCAAGAAACTAAGCCCAATCACTTTAAAATTACAAAAAAATTCTAAAAATCATAACAAACTATAGCAGAATCCCCTAAATTACTTCGGCTACCGTAAATCACCCCCAACTATCCCTTACCACAACAAACAAAACCATATCATCTTAAAATTACAAAAAAAGGTGTACAAATCATAACAAATTATGCCAGACTCACCTAAATTACTTCGGCTACTCTAAGTCATCACTAACCAACCCTTACCACAACAAACTAAATCCAATCACTTTTAAATTACAAAAAAATGCTACTAACCATAGCAAACTATGCCAAACTCACCTAAATTACTTCGGCTACCATAAATCATCACCAACTAACCCTTCCCACAACAAACTAAACCCAATCACTTTTAAATTACAAAAAAATGCTACTAACCATAGCAAACTATGCCAAACTCACCTAAATTACTTCGGCTACCATAAATCATCACCAACTAACCCTTACCACAACAAACTAAACCCAATCACTTTTAAATTACAAAAAAATGCTACTAACCATAGCAAACTATGCCAAACTCACCTAAATTACTTCGGCTATCAAAAATCACCCCCAACTACACTTTACAGCAACAAATTAAGCCCAATCACTTTAAAATTACAAAAAAATACTAAAAATCATAACAAACTATACCAGAATCACCTAAATTACTTCGGCTATCGTAAATCACCCCCAACTATCCCTTACCACAACAAACCAAACCATATCATCTTAAAATTACAAAAAAAGATGTACAAATCATAACAAACTATGCCAGACTCACCTAAACTACTTCGGCTACTCTAAATCATCACCAACTAACCCTTACCACAACAAGCTAAACCCAATCACTTTTAAATTACAAAAAAATGCTACTAACCATAGCAAACTATGCCAAACTCACCTAAATTACTTCGGCTATCAAAAATCATCCCCAACTACACTTTACAGCAACAAACTAAGCCCAATCACTTTAAAATTACAAAAAAATGCTAAAAATCATAACAAACTATAGCAGAATCACCTAAATTACTTCGGCTACCGTAAATCACCCCCAACTATCCCTTACCACAACAAACCAAACCATATCATTTTAAAATTACAAAAAAAGGTGTACAAATCATAACAAACTATGCCAGACTCACCTAAACTACTTCGGCTACTCTAAATCATCACCAACTAACCCCTACCACCACAAACTAAACCCAATCACTTTTAAATTACAAAAAAATGCTACTAACCATAGCAAACTATGCCAAACTCACCTAAATTACTTCGGCTATCAAAAATCACCCCCAACTACACTTTACAGCAACAAATTAAGCCCAATCACTTTAAAATTACAAAAAAATACTAAAAATTATAACAAACTATACCAGAATCACCTAAATTACTTCGGCTACCGTAAATCACCCCCAACTATCCCTTACCACAACAAACCAAACCATATCATCTTAAAATTACAAAAAAAGGTGTACAAATCATAACAAACTATGCCAGACTCACCTAAACTACTTCGGCTACTCTAAATCATGACCAACTAACCCTTACCACAACAAACTAAACCCAATCACTTTTAAATTACAAAAAAATGCTACTAATCATAGCAAACTATGCCAAACTCACCTAAATTACTTCGGCTACCATAAATCATCACCAACTAACCCTTACCACAACAAACTAAACCCAATTACTTTTAAATTACAAAAAAATAATACTAACCATAGCAAACTATGCCGAACTCACCTAAATTACTTCGGCTATCAAAAATCACCCCCAACTACACTTTACAGCAACAAACTAAACCCAATCACTTTAAATTTACAAAAAAATGCTAAAAATCATAACAAACTATACCAGAATCACCTAAATTACTTCGGCTACCGTAAATCACCCCCAACTATCACTTACCACAACAAACCAAACCATATCATCTTAAAATTACAAAAAAAGGTGTACAAATCATAACAAACTATGCCAGACTCACCTAAATTACTTCGGCTACTCTAAATCATCACCAACTAACCCTTACCACAACAAACTAAACCCAATCACTTTTAAATTACAAAAAAATGCTCCTAACCATAGCAAACTATGCCAAACTCACCTAAATTAGTTCGGCTATCAAAAATCACCCCCAACTACACTTTACAGCAACAAACTAAGCCCAATCACTTTAAAATTACAAAAAATGCTAAAAATCATAACAAACTATACCAGAATCACCTAAATTACTTCGGCTACCGTAAATCACCCCCAACTATCCCTTACCACAACAAACCAAACCATATCATCTTAAAATTACAAAAAAAGGTGTACAAATCATAACAAACTATGCCAGACTCACCTAAATTACTTCGGCTACTCTAAATCATCACCAACTAACCCTTACCACAACAAACTAAACCCAATCACTTTTAAATTACAAAAAAATGCTCCTAACCATAGCAAACTATGCCAAACTCACCTAAATTACTTCGGCTACCATAAATCATCACCAACTAACCCTTACCACAACAAACTAAACCCAATCACTTTTAAATTACAAAAAATGCTATTAACCATAGCAAACTCTGCCAAACTCACCTAAATTACTTCGGCTATCAAAAATCAACCCCAACTACACTTTACAGCAACAAACTAAGCCCAATCACATTAAAATTACAAAAAAATGCTAAAAATCATAACAAACTATACCAGAATCACCTAAATTACTTCGGCTACCGTAAATCACCCCAACTATCCCTTACCACAAGAAACCAAACCATATCATCTTAAAATTACAAAAAAAGGTGTACAAATCATAACAAACTATGCCAGACTCACCTAAATTACTTCGGCTACTCTAAATCATCACCAACTAACCCTTACCACAACAAACTAAACCCAATCACTTTTAAATTACAAAAAAATGCTACTAACCATAGCAAACTATGCCAAACTCACCTAAATTACTTCGGCTAGCATAAATCATCACCAACTAACCCTTACTACAACAAACTAAACCCAATCACTTTTAAATTACAAAAAAATGCTTCTAACCATAGCAAACTATGACAAACTCACCTAAATTACTTCGGATATCAAAAATCACCCCCAACTACACTTTACAGCAACAAACTAAGCCCAATCATTTTAAAATTACAAAAAAATTCTAAAAATCATAACAAACTATACCAGAATCACCTAAATTACTTCGGCTACCGTAAATCACCCCCAACTATTCCTTACCACAACAAACCAGACCATATCATCTTAAAATTACAAAAAAAGATGTACAAATCATAACAAACTATGCCAGACTCACCTAAATTACTTCGGCTACTCTAAATCATCACCAACTAACCCTTACCACAACAAACTAAACCCAATCACTTTTAAATTACAAAAAAAATGCTCCTAACCATAGCAAACTCTGCCAAACTCACCTAAATTACTTCGGCTTACATAATTCATCACCAACTAACCCTTACCACAACAAACTAAACCCAATCACTTTTAAAATACAAAAAAATGCTACTAACCATAGCAAACTATGCCAAACTCACCTAAATTACTTCGGCTATCAAAAATCACCCCCAACTACACTTTACAGCAACAAACTAAGCCCAATCACTTTAAAATTACAAAAAAATGCTAAAAATCATAACAAACTATACCAGAATCACCTAAATTACTTCGGCTACCGTAAATCACCCCCAACTATCCCTTACCACAACAAACCAAACCATATCATCTTAAAATTACAAAAAAAGGTGTAAAATCATAACAAACTATGCCAGACTCACCTAAACTACTTCGGCTACTCTAAATCATCACCAACTAACCCTTACCACCACAAACTATACCCAATCACTTTTAAATTACAAAAAAATGCTACTAACCATAGCAAACTATGCCAAACTCACCTAAAGTAGTTCGGCTACCATAAATCATTACCAACTAACCCTTACCACAACAAACTAAACCCAATCACTTTTAAATTACAAAAAAATGCTCCTAACCATAACAAACTATGCCAAACTCACCTAAATTACTTCGGCTACCATAAATCATCACCAACTAACCCTTACCACAACAAACTAAACCCAATCATTTTTAAATTACAAAAAATGCTACTAACCATAGCAAACTATGCCAAACTCACCTAAATTACTTCGGCTATCAAAAATCACCCCCAACTACACTTTACAGCAACAAACTAAGCCCAATCACATTAAAATTACAAAAAAATGCTAAAAATCATAACAAACTATACCAGAATCACCTAAATTCCTTCGGCTACCGTAAATCACCCCAACTATCCCTTACCACAACAAACCAAACCATATCATCTTAAAATTACAAAAAAAGGTGTACAAATCATAACAAACTATGCCAGACTCACCTAAATTACTTCGGCTACTCTAAATCATCACCAACTAACCCTTATCACAACAAACTAAACCCAATCACTTTTAAATTACAAAAAAATGATACTAACCATAGCAAAATATGCCAAACTCACCTAAATTACTTCGGCTACCATAAATCATCACCAACTAACCCTTACCAAAACAAACTAAACCCAATCACTTTTAAATTACAAAAAAATACTACTAACCATAGCAAACTATGCCAAACTCACCTAAATTACTTCGGCTACCATAAATCATCACCAACTAACCCTTACCACAACAAACTAAACCCAATCGCTTTTAAATTACAAAAAAATGTTACTAACCATAGCAAACTATGCCAAACTCACCTAAATTACTTCGGCTATCAAAAATCACCCCCAACTACACTTTACAGCAACAAACTAAGCCCAATCACTTTAAAATTACAAAAAAATGCTAAAAATCATAACAAACTATACCAGAATCACCTAAATTACTTCGGCTACCGTAAATCACCCCCAACTATCTCTTACCACAACAAACCAAACCATATCATCTTAAAATTACAAAAAAAGGTGTACAAATCATAACAAACTATGCCAGACTCACCTAAATTACTTCGGCTACTCTAAATCATCACCAACTAACCCTTACTACAACAAACTAAACCCAATCACTTTTAAATTACAAAAAAATGCTACTAACCATAGCAAACTATGCCAAACTCACCTAAATTACTTCGGCTACCATAAATCATCACCAACTAACCCTTACCACAACAAACTAAACCCAATCATTTTTAAATTACAAAAAATGCTACTAACCATAGCAAACTCTGCCAAACTCACCTAAATTACTTCGGCTATCAAAAATCAACCCCAACTACACTTTACAGCAACAAACTAAGCCCAATCACATTAAAATTACAAAAAAATACTAAAAATCATAACAAACTATACCAGAATCACCTAAATTACTTCGGCTACCGTAAATCACCCCAACTATCCCTTACCACAAGAAACCAAACCATATCATCTTAAAATTACAAAAAAAGGTGTACAAATCATAACAAACTATGCCAGACTCACCTAAATTACTTCGGCTACTCTAAATCATCACCAACTAACCCTTACCACAACAAACTAAACCCAATCATTTTTAAATTACAAAAAATGCTACTAACCATAGCAAACTATGCCAAACTCACCTAAATTACTTCGGCTACCATAAATCATCACCAACTAACCCTTAACACCACAAACTAAACCCAATCACTTTTAAATTACAAAAAAATGCTACTAACCATAGCAAACTATGCCAAACTCACCTAAATTACTTCGGCTACCATAAATCATCACCAACTAACCCTTACTACAACAAACTATACCCAATCACTTTTAAATTACAAAAAAATGCTACTAACCATAGCAAACTCTGCCAAACTCACCTAAATTAATTCGGCTATCAAAAATCAACCCCAACTACACTTTACAGCAACAAACTAAGCCCAATCACTTTAAAATTACAAAAAATGCTAAAAATCATAACAAACTATACCAGAATCACCTAAATTACTTCGGCTACCGTAAATCACCCCCAACTATCTCTTACCACAACAAACCAAACCATATCATCTTAAAATTACAAAAAAAGGTGTACAAATCATAACAAACTATGCCAGACTCACCTAAATTACTACGGCTACTCTAAATCATCACCAACTAACCCTTACCACAACAAACTAAACCCAATCACTTTTAAATTACAAAAAAATGCTACTAACCATAGCAAACTATGCCAAACTCACCTAAATTACTTCGGCTACCATAAATCATCACCAACTAACCCTTACCACAACAAACTAAACCCAATCACTTTTAAATTACAAAAAAATGCTACTAACCATAGCAAACTATGCCAAACTCACCTAAATTACTTCGGCTACCATAAATCATCACCAACTAACCCTTACCACAACAAACTAAACCCAATCACTTTTAAATTACAAAAAAATGCTACTAACCATAGCAAACTATGCCAAACTCACCTAAATTACTTCGGCTATCAAAAATCACCCCCAACTACACTTTACAGCAACAAATTAAGCCCAATCACTTTAAAATTACAAAAAAATACTAAAAATCATAACAAACTATACCAGAATCACCTAAATTACTTCGGCTATCGTAAATCACCCCCAACTATCCCTTACCACAACAAACTAAACCATATCATCTTAAAATTACAAAAAAAGATGTACAAATCATAACAAACTATGCCAGACTCACCTAAACAACTTCGGCTACTCTAAATCATCACCAACTAACCCTTACCACAACAAGCTAAACCCAATCACTTTTAAATTACAAAAAAATGCTACTAACCATAGCAAACTATGCCAAACTCACCTAAATTACTTCGGCTATCAAAAATCATCCCCAACTACACTTTACAGCAACAAACTAAGCCCAATCACTTTAAAATTACAAAAAAATGCTAAAAATCATAACAAACTATAGCAGAATCACCTAAATTACTTCGGCTACCGTAAATCACCCCCAACTATCCCTTACCACAACAAACCAAACCATATCATCTTAAAATTACAAAAAAAGGTGTACAAATCATAACAAACTATGCCAGACTCACCTAAACTACTTCGGCTACTCTAAATCATCACCAACTAACCCTTACCACCACAAACTAAACCCAATCACTTTTAAATTACAAAAAAATGCTACTAACCATAGCAAACTATGCCAAACTCACCTAAATTACTTCGGCTATCAAAAATCACCCCCAACTACACTTTATAGCAACAAATTAAGCCCAATCACTTTAAAATTACAAAAAAATACTAAAAATTATAACAAACTATACCAGAATCACCTAAATTACTTCGGCTACCGTAAATCACCCCCAACTATCCCTTACCACAACAAACCAAACCATATCATCTTAAAATTACAAAAAAAGGTGTACAAATCATAACAAACTATGCCAGACTCACCTAAACTACTTCGGCTACTCTAAATCATGACCAACTAACCCTTACCACAACAAACTAAACCCAATCACTTTTAAATTACAAAAAAATGCTACTAACCATAGCAAACTATGCCAAACTCACCTAAATTACTTCGGCTACCATAAATCATCACCAACTAACCCTTACCACAACAAACTAAACCCAATCACTTTTAAATTACAAAAAAATGCTCCTAACCATAGCAAACTATGCCAAACTCACCTAAATTACTTCGGCTACCATAAATCATCACCAACTATCCCTTACCATAACAAACTAAACCCAATCACTTTTAAATTACAAAAAAATGCTACTAACCATAGCAAACTATGCCAAACTCACCTAAATTACTTCGGCTATCAAAAATCACCCCCAACTACACTTTACGCAAACAAACTAAGCCCAATCACTTTAAAATTACAAAAAATGCTAAAAATCATAACAAACTATACCAGAATCACCTAAATTACTTCGGCTACCGTAAATCACCCCCAACTATCCCTTACCACAACAAACCAAACCATATCATCTTAAAATTACAAAAAAAGGTGTACAAATCATAACAAACTATGCCAGACTCACCTAAATTACTTCGGCTACTCTAAATCATCACCAACTAACCCTTACCACAACAAACTAAACCCAATCACTTTTAAATTACAAAAAAATGCTCCTAACCATGGCAAACTATGCCAAACTCACCTAAATTACTTCGGCTACCATAAATCATCACCAACTAACCCTTACCACAACAAACTAAACCCAATCACTTTTAAATTACAAAAAATGCTATTAACCATAGCAAACTCTGCCAAACTCACCTAAATTACTTCGGCTATCAAAAATCAACCCCAACTACACTTTACAGCAACAAACTAAGCCCAATCACATTAAAATTACAAAAAAATGCTAAAAATCATAACAAACTATACCAGAATCACCTAAATTACTTCGGCTACCGTAAATCACCCCAACTATCCCTTACCACAAGAAACCAAACCATATCATCTTAAAATTACAAAAAAAGGTGTACAAATCATAACAAACTATGCCAGACTCACCTAAATTACTTCGGCTACTCTAAATCATCACCAACTAACCCTTACCACAACAAACTAAACCCAATTACTTTTAAATTACAAAAAAATGCTACTAACCAAAGCAAACTATGCCAAACTCACCTAAATTACTTCGGCTAGCATAAATCATCACCAACTAACCCTTACTACAACAAACTAAACCCAATCACTTTTAAATTACAAAAAAATGCTTCTAACCATAGCAAACTATGACAAACTCACCTAAATTACTTCGGCTATCAAAAATCACCCCCAACTACACTTTACAGCAACAAACTAAGCATAATCACTTTAAAATTACAAAAAAATGCTAAAAATCATAACAAACTATACCAGAATCACCTAAATTACTTCGGCTACCGTAAATCACCCCCAACTATCTCTTACCACAACAAACCAAACCATATCATCTTAAAATTACAAAAAAAGGTTTACAAATCATAACAAACTATGCCAGACTCACCTAAATTACTACGGCTACTCTAAATCATCACCAACTAACCCTTACCACAACAAGCTAAACCCAATCACTTTTAAATTACAAAAAAATGCTCCTAACCATAGCAAACTATGCCAAACTCACCTAAATTACTTCGGCTAATATAAATCATCACCAACTAACCCTTACCACAACAAACTAAACCCAATCACTTTTAAATTACAAAAAAATGCTACTAACCATAGCAAACTATGCCAAACTCACCTAAATTACTTCGGCTATCAAAAATCATCCCCAACTACTCTTTACAGCAACAAACTAAGCCCATCACTTTAAAATTACAAAAAAATTCTAAAAATCATAACAAACTATAGCAGAATCCCCTAAATTACTTCGGCTACCGTAAATCACCCCCAACTATCCCTTACCACAACAAACAAAACCATATCATCTTAAAATTACAAAAAAAAGGTGTACAAATCATAACAAACTATGCCAGACTCACCTAAATTACTTCGGCTACTCTAAGTCATCACCAACTAACCCTTACCACAACAAACTAAACCCAATCACTTTTAAATTACAAAAAAATGCTACTAACCATAGCAAACTATGCCAAACTCACCTAAATTACTTCGGCTACCATAAATCATCACCAACTAACTCTTACCACAACAAACTAAACCCAATCACTTTTAAATTACAAAAAAATGCTACTAACCATAGCAAACTATGCCAAACTCACCTAAATTACTTCGGCTATCAAAAATCACCCCCAACTACACTTTACAGCAACAAATTAAGCCCAATCACTTTAAAATTACAAAAAAATACTAAAAATCATAACAAACTATACCAGAATCACCTAAATTACTTCGGCTATCGTAAATCACCCCCAACTATCCCTTACCACAACAAACCAAACCATATCATCTTAAAATTACAAAAAAAGATGTACAAATCATAACAAACTATGCCAGACTCACCTAAACTACTTCGGCTACTCTAAATCATCACCAACTAACCCTTACCACAACAAGCTAAACCCAATCACTTTTAAATTACAAAAAAATGCTACTAACCATAGCAAACTATGCCAAACTCACCTAAATTACTTCGGCTATCAAAAATCATCCCCAACTACACTTTACAGCAACAAACTAAGCCCAATCACTTTAAAATTACAAAAAAATGCTAAAAATCATAACAAACTATAGCAGAATCACCTAAATTACTTCGTCTACCGTAAATCACCCCCAACTATCCCTTACCACAACAAACCAAACCATATCATCTTAAAATTACAAAAAAAGGTGTACAAATCATAACAAACTATGCCAGACTCACCTAAACTACTTCGGCTACTCTAAATCATCACCAACTAACCCTTACCACCACAAACTAAACTCAATCACTTTTAAATTACAAAAAAATGCTACTAACCATAGCAAACTATGCCAAACTCACCTAAATTACTTCGGCTATCAAAAATCACCCCCAACTACACTTTACAGCAACAAATTAAGCCCAATCACTTTAAAATTACAAAAAAATACTAAAAATTATAACAAACTATACCAGAATCACCTAAATTACTTCGGCTACCGTAAATCACCCCCAACTATCCCTTACCACAACAAACCAAACCATATCATCTTAAAATTACAAAAAAAGGTGTACAAATCATAACAAACTATGCCAGACTCACCTAAACTACTTCGGCTACTCTAAATCATGACCAACTAACCCTTACCACAACAAACTAAACCCAATCACTTTTAAATTACAAAAAAATGCTACTAACCATAGCAAACTATGCCAAACTCACCTAAATTACTTCGGCTACCATAAATCATCACCAACTAACCCTTACCACAACAAACTAAACCCAATCACTTTTAAATTACAAAAAAATAATACTAACCATAGCAAACTATGCCGAACTCACCTAAATTACTTCGGCTATCAAAAATCACCCCCAACTACACTTTACAGCAACAAACTAAACCCAATCACTTTAAATTTACAAAAAAATGCTAAAAATCATAACAAACTATACCAGAATCACCTAAATTACTTCGGCTACCGTAAATCACCCCCAACTATCCCTTACCACAACAAACCAAACCATATCATCTTAAAATTACAAAAAAAGGTGTACAAATCATAACAAACTATGCGAGACTCACCTAAATTACTTCGGCTACTCTAAATCATCACCAACTAACCCTTACCACAACAAACTAAACCCAATCACTTTTAAATTACAAAAAAATGCTCCTAACCATAGCAAACTATGCCAAACTCACCTAAATTACTTCGGCTACCATAAATCATCACCAACTATCCCTTACCATAACAAACTAAACCCAATCACTTTTAAATTACAAAAAAATGCTACTAACCATAGCAAACTATGCCAAATTCACCTAAATTACTTCGGCTATCAAAAATCACCCCCAACTACACTTTACAGCAACAAACTAAGCCCAATCACTTTAAAATTACAAAAAATGCTAAAAATCATAACAAACTATACCAGAATCACCTAAATTACTTCGGCTACCGTAAATCACCCCCAACTATCCCTTACCACAACAAACCAAACCATATCATCTTAAAATTACAAAAAAAGGTGTACAAATCATAACAAACTATGCCAGACTCACCTAAATTACTTCGGCTACTCTAAATCATCACCAACTAACCCTTACCACAACAAACTAAACCCAATCACTTTTAAATTACAAAAAAATGCTCCTAACCATAGCAAACTATGCCAAACTCACCTAAATTACTTCGGCTACCATAAATCATCACCAACTAACCCTTACCACAACAAACTAAACCCAATCACTTTTAAATTACAAAAAATGCTATTAACCATAGCAAACTCTGCCAAACTCACCTAAATTACTTCGGCTATCAAAAATCAACCCCAACTACACTTTACAGCAACAAACTAAGCCCAATCACATTAAAATTACAAAAAAATGCTAAAAATCATAACAAACTATACCAGAATCACCTAAATTACTTCGGCTACCGTAAATCACCCCAACTATCCCTTACCACAAGAAACCAAACCATATCATCTTAAAATTACAAAAAAAGGTGTACAAATCATAACAAACTATGCCAGACTCACCTAAATTACTTCGGCTACTCTAAATCATCACCAACTAACCCTTACCACAACAAACTAAACCCAATCACTTTTAAATTACAAAAAAATGCTACTAACGATAGCAAACTATGCCAAACTCACCTAAATTACTTCGGCTAGCATAAATCATCACCAACTAACCCTTACTACAACAAACTAAACCCAATCACTTTTAAATTACAAAAAAATGCTTCTAACCATAGCAAACTATGACAAACTCACCTAAATTACTTCGGCTATCAAAAATCACCCCCAACTACACTTTACAGCAACAAACTAAGCCCAATCACTTTAAAATTACAAAAAAATGCTAAAAATCATAACAAACTATACTAGAATCACCTAAATTACTTCGGCTACCGTAAATCACCCCCAACTATCCCTTACCACAACAAACCAAACCATATCATCTTAAAATTACAAAAAAAGGTGTACAAATCATAACAAACTATGCCAGACTCACCTAAACTACTTCGGCTACTCTAAATCATCACCAACTAACCCTTACCACCACAAACTATACCCAATCACTTTTAAATTACAAAAAAATGCTACTAACCATAGCAAACTATGCCAAACTCACCTAAAGTAGTTCGGCTACCATAAATCATTACCAACTAACCCTTACCACAACAAACTAAACCCAATCACTTTTAAATTACAAAAAAATGCTCCTAACCATAGCAAACTATGCCAAACTCACCTAAATTACTTCGGCTACCATAAATCATCACCAACTAACCCTTACCACAACAAACTAAACCCAATCATTTTTTAATTACAAAAAATGCTACTAACCATAGCAAACTATGCCAAACTCACCTAAATTACTTCGGCTATCAAAAATCACCCCCAACTACACTTTACAGCAACAAACTAAGCCCAATCACTTTAAAATTACAAAAAAATGCTAAAAATCATAACAAACTATACCAGAATCACCTAAATTACTTCGGCTACCGTAAATCACCCCCAGCTATCTCTTACCACAACAAACCAAACCATATCTTAAAATTACAAAAAAAGATGTACAAATCATAACAAACTATGCCAGACTCACCTAAATTACTTCGGCTACTCTAAATCATCACCAACTAACCCTTACCACAACAAACTAAACCCAATCACTTTTAAATTACAAAAAAATGCTCTTAACCATAGCAAACTATGCCAAACTCACCTAAATTACTTCGGCTACCATAAATCATCACCAACTAACCCTTACCACAACAAACTAAACCCAATCACTTTTAAATTACAAAAAAATGCTACTAACCATAGCAAACTATGCCAAACTCACCTAAATTACTTCGGCTATCAAAAATCACCCCCAACTACACTTTACAGCAACAAACTAAGCCCAATCACTTTAAAATTACAAAAAATGCTAAAAATCATAACAAACTATACCAGAATCACCTAAATTACTTCGGCTACCGTAAATCACCCCCAACTATCTCTTACCACAACAAACCAAACCATATCATCTTAAAATTACAAAAAAAGGTGTACAAATCATAACAAACTATGCCAGACTCACCTAAAATACTTCGGCTACTCTAAATCATCACCAACTAACCCTTACCACAACAAGCTAAACCCAATCACTTTTAAATTACAAAAAAATGCTCCTAACCATAGCAAACTATGCCAAACTCACCTAAATTACTTCGGCTAACATAATTCATCACCAACTAACCCTTACCACAACAAACTACACCCAATCACTTTTAAATTACAAAAAAATGCTACTAACCATAGCAAACTATGCCAAACTCACCTAAATTACTTCGGCTATCAAAAATCATCCCCAACTACACTTTACAGCAACAAACTAAGCCCAATCACTTTAAAATTACAAAAAAATGCTAAAAATCATAACAAACTATAGCAGAATCCCCTAAATTACTTCGGCTACCGTAAATCACCCCCAACTATCCCTTACCACAACAAACCAAACCATATCATCTTAAAATTACAAAAAAGGTGTACAAATCATAACAAACTATGCCAGACTCACCTACATTACTTCGGCTACTCTAAATCATCACCAACTAACCCTTACCACAACAAACTAAACCCAATCACTTTTAAATTACAAAAAAATGCTACTAACCATAGCAAACTATGCCAAACTCACCTAAATTACTTCGGCTACCATAAATCATCACCAACTAACCCTTACCACAACAAACTAAACCCAATCACTTTTAAATTACAAAAAAATGCTACTAACCATAGCAAACTATGCCAAACACACCTAAATTACTTCGGCTATCAAAAATCACCCCCAACTACACTTTACAGCAACAAATTAAGCCCAATCACTTTAAAATTACAAAAAAATACTAAAAATCATAACAAACTATACCAGAATCACCAAAATTACTTCGGCTACCGTAAATCACCCCCAACTATCCCTTACCACAACAAACCAAACCATATCATCTTAAAATTACAAAAAAAGGTGTACAAATCATAACAAACTATGCCAGACTCACCTAAACTACTTCGGCTACTCTAAATCATCACCAACTAACCCTTACCACCACAAACTAAACCCAATCACTTTTAAATTACAAAAAAATGCTACTAACCATAGCAAACTATGTCAAACTCACCTAAATTACTTCGGCTACCATAAATCATTACCAACTAACCCTTACCACAACAAACTAAACCCAATCACTTTTAAATTACAAAAAAATGCTCCTAACCATAGCAAACTATGCCAAACTCACCTAAATTACTTCGGCTACCATAAATCATCACCAACTAACCCTTACCACAACAAACTAAACCCAATCACTTTTAAATTACAAAAAAATGCTACTAACCATAGCAAACTATGCCAAACTCACCTAAATTACTTCGGCTATCAAAAATCACCCCCAACTACACTTTACAGCAACAAACTAAGCCCAATCACTTTAAAATTACAAAAAATGCTAAAAATCATAACAAACTATACCAGAATCACCTAAATTACTTCGGCTACCGTAAATCACCCCCAACTATCCCTTACCACCACAAACCAAACCATATCATCTTAAAATTACAAAAAAAGGTGTACAAATCATAACAAACTATGCCAGACTCACCTAAATTACTTCGGCTACTCTAAATCTTCACCAACTAACCCTTACCACAACAAACTAAACCCAATCACTTTTAAATTACAAAAAAATGCTCCTAACCATAGCAAACTATGCCAAACTCACCTAAATTACTTCGGCTACCGTAAATCACCCCCAACTATCCCTTACCACAACAAACCAAACCATATCATCTTAAAATTACAAAAAAAGGTGTACAAATCATAACAAACTATGCCAGACTCACCTAAATTACTTCGGCTACTCTAAATCATCACCAACTAACCCTTACCACAACAAACTAAACCCAATCACTTTTAAATTACAAAAAAATGCTCCTAACCATAGCAAACTATGCCAAACTCACCTAAATTACTTCGGCTACCATAAATCATCACCAACTAACCCTTACCACAACAAACTAAACCCAATCACTTTTAAATTACAAAAAATGCTATTAACCATAGCAAACTCTGCCAAACTCACCTAAATTACTTCGGCTATCAAAAATCAACCCCAACTACACTTTACAGCAACAAACTAAGCCCAATCACATTAAAATTACAAAAAAATGCTAAAAATCATAACAAACTATACCAGAATCACCTAAATTACTTCGGCTACCGTAAATCACCCCAACTATCCCTTACCACAAGAAACCAAACCATATCATCTTAAAATTACAAAAAAAGGTGTACAAATCATAACAAACTATGCCAGACTCACCTAAATTACTTCGGCTACTCTAAATCATCACCAACTAACCCTTACCACAACAAACTAAACCCAATCACTTTTAAATTACAAAAAAATGCTACTAACCATAGCAAACTATGCCAAACTCACCTAAATTACTTCGGCTAGCATAAATCATCACCAACTAACCCTTACTACAACAAACTAAACCCAATCACTTTTAAATTACAAAAAAATGCTTCTAACCATAGCAAACTATGACAAACTCACCTAAATTACTTCGGCTATCAAAAATCACCCCCAAGTACACTTTACAGCAACAAACTAAGCCCAATCACTTTAAAATTACAAAAAAATGCTAAAAATCATAACAAACTATACCAGAATCACCTAAATTACTTCGGCTACCGTAAATCACCCCCAACTATCCCTTACCACAACAAACCAAACCATATCATCTTAAAATTACAAAAAAAGGTGTACAAATCATAACAAACTATGCCAGACTCACCTAAACTACTTCGGCTACTCTAAATCATCACCAACTAACCCTTACCACCACAAACTATACCCAATCACTTTTAAATTACAAAAAAATGCTACTAACCATAGCAAACTATGCCAAACTCACCTAAAGTAGTTGGGCTACCATAAATCATTACCAACTAACCCTTACCACAACAAACTAAACCCAATCACTTTTAAATTACAAAAAAATGCTCCTAACCATAGCAAACTATGCCAAACTCACCTAAATTACTTCGGCTACCATAAATCATCACCAACTAACCCTTACCACAACAAACTAAACCCAATCGCTTTTAAATTACAAAAAAATGCTACTAACCATAGCAAACTATGCCAAACTCACCTAAATTACTTCGGCTATCAAAAATCACCCCCAACTACACTTTACAGCAACAAACTAAGCCCAATCACTTTAAAATTACAAAAAAATGCTAAAAATCATAACAAACTATACCAGAATCACCTAAATTACTTCGGCTACCGTAAATCACCCCCAACTACACTATACAGAAACAAACTAAGCCCAATCACTTATAAATTACAAAAAAATGCTAAAAATCATAACAAACTATACCAGAATCACCTAAATTACTTCGGCTACCGTAAATCACCCCCAACTATCCCTTACCACAACAAACCAAACCATATCATCTTAAAATTACAAAAAAAGGTGTACAAATCATAACAAACTATGCCAGATTCACCTAAATTACTTCGGCTACTCTAAATCATTACCAACTAACCCTTACCACAACAAACTAAACCCAATCACATTTAAATTACAAAAAAATGCTACTAACAATAGCAAACTATGCCAAACTCACCTAAATTACTTCGGCTACCATAAATCATCACCAACAAACCCTTACCACAACAAACTAAACCCAATCACTTTTAAATTACAAAAAAATGCTACTAACCATAGCAAACTATGCCAAACTCACCTAAATTACTTCGGCTATCAAAAATCACCCCCAACTACACTTTACAGCAACAAACAAAGCCCAATCACTTTAAAATTACAAAAAAATGCTAAAAATCGTAACAAACTATACCAGAATCACCTAAATTACTTCGGCTACCGTAAATCACCCCCAACTATCCCTTACCAAAACAAACCAAACCATATCATTTTAAAATTACAAAAAAAGGTGTACAAATCATAACAAACTATGCCAGACTCACCTAAATTACTTCGGCTACTCTAAATCATCACCAACTAACCCTTACCACAACAAACTAAACATAATCACTTTTAAATTACAAAAAAATGCTACTAACCATAGCAAACTATGCCAAACTCCATAAATTACTTCGGCTATCAAAAATCACCCCCAACTACAGTTTACAGCAACAAACTAAGCCCAATCACTTTAAAATTACAAAAAAATGCTAAAAATCATAACAAACTATACCAGAATCACCTAAATTACTTCGGCTACCGTAAATCACCCCCAACTATCCCTTACCACAACAAACCAAACCATATCATCTTAAAATTACAAAAAAAGGTGTACAAATCATAACAAACTATGCCAGACTCACCTAAATTACTTCGGCTACTCTAAATCATCACCAACTAACCCTTACCACAACAAACTAAACCCAATCACTTTTAAATTACAAAAAAATGCTCCTAAGCATAGCAAGCAATGCCAAACTCACCTAAATTACTTCGGCTACCATAAATCATCACCAACTAACCCTCACCACAACAAACTAAACCCAATCACTTTTAAATTACAAAAAAATGCTACTAACCACAGCAAACTATGCCAAACTCACCTAAATTACTTCGGCTATCAAAAATCACCCCCAACTAAACTTTACAGCAACAAACTAAGCCCAATCACTTTAAAATTACAAAAAAATGCTCCTAACCATAGCAAACTAGGCCAGAATCACCTAAATTACTTCGGCTACCGTAAATCACCCCCAACTAACCCTTACCACAACAAACCAAACCATATCATCTTACAATTACAAAAAAAGGTGTACAAATCATAACAAACTATGCCAGACTCACCTAAATTACTTCGGCTACTCTAAATCATCACCAACTAACCCTTACCACAACAAACTAAACCCAATCACTTTTAAATTACAAAAAATGCTCCTAACAATAGTAAACTATGCCAAACTCACCTAAATTACTTCAGCTACCATAAATCATCACCAACTAACCCTTACCACAACAAACTAAACCCAATCAATTTTAAATTACAAAAAAATGCTACTAACCATAGCAAACTATGCCAAACTCACCTAAATTACTTCGGCTATAAAAAATCACCCCCAACTACACTTTACAGCAACAAACTAAGCCCAATCACTTTAAAATTACAAAAAAATGCTAAAAATCATAACAAACTATACCAGAATCACCTAAATTACTTCGGCTACCGTAAATCACCCCCAACTATCCCTTACCACAACAATCCAAACCATATCATCTTAAAATTACAAAAAAAGGTGTACAAATCATAACAAACTATGCCAGACTCACCTAAATTACTTCGGCTACTCTAAATCATCACCAACTAACCCTTACCACAACAAACTAAACCCAATCACTTTTAAATTACAAAAAAATGCTCCTAACCATAGCAAACTATGCCAAACTCAACTAAATTACTTCGGCTACCATAAATCATCACCAACTAACCCTTACCACAACAAACTAAACCCAATCACTTTTAAATTACAAAAAAATGCCACTAACCATAGCAAACTATGCCAAACTCACCTAAATTACTTCGGCTATCAAAAATCACCCCCAACTACACTTTACAGCAACAAACTAAGCCCAATCACTTTAAAATTACAAAAAAATGCTAAAAATCATAACAAATTATACCAGAATCACCTAAATTACTTCGGCTACCGTAAATCACCCCCAACTATCCCTTACCACAACAAACCAAACCATATCATCTTAAAATTACAAAAAAAGGTGTACAAATCATAACAAACTATGCCAGACTCACCTAAATTACTTCGGCTACTCTAAATAATCACCAACTAACCCTTACCACAACAATCTAAACCCAATCACTTTTAAATTACAAAAAAATGCTCCTAACCATAGCAAACTATGCCAAACTCACCTAAATTACTTCGGCTACCATAAATCATCACCAACAAACCCTTACCACAACAAACTAAACCCAATCACTTTTAAATTACAAAAAAATGCTACTAACCATAGCAAACTATGCCAAACTCACCTAAATTACTTCGGCTATCAAAAATCACCCCCAACTACACTTTACAGCAACAAACAAAGCCCAATCACTTTAAAATTACAAAAAAATGCTAAAAATCGTAACAAACTATACCAGAATCACCTAAATTACTTCGGCTACCGTAAATCACCCCCAACTATCCCTTACCAAAACAAACCAAACCATATCATTTTAAAATTACAAAAAAAGGTGTACAAATCATAACAAACTATGCCAGACTCACCTAAATTACTTCGGCTACTCTAAATCATCACCAACTAACCCTTACCACAACAAACTAAACATAATCACTTTTAAATTACAAAAAAATGCTACTAACCATAGCAAACTATGCCAAACTCCATAAATTACTTCGGCTATCAAAAATCACCCCCAACTACAGTTTACAGCAACAAACTAAGCCCAATCACTTTAAAATTACAAAAAAATGCTAAAAATCATAACACACTATACCAGAATCACCTAAATTACTTCGGCTACCGTAAATCACCCCCAACTATCCCTTACCACAACAAACCAAACCATATCATCTTAAAATTACAAAAAAAGGTGTACAAATCATAACAAACTATGCCAGACTCACCTAAATTACTTCGGGTACTATAAATCATCACCAACTAACCCTTACCACAACAAACTAAACCCAATCACTTTTAAATTACAAAAAAATGCTCCTAAGCATAGCAAGCAATGCCAAACTCACCTAAATTACTTCGGCTACCATAAATCATCACCAACTAACCCTCACCACAACAAACTAAACCCAATCACTTTTAAATTACAAAAAAATGCTACTAACCACAGCAAACTATGCCAAACTCACCTAAATTACTTCGGCTATCAAAAATCACCCCCAACTAAACTTTACAGCAACAAACTAAGCCCAATCACTTTAAAATTACAAAAAAATGCTCCTAACCATAGCAAACTAGGCCAGAATCACCTAAATTACTTCGGCTACCGTAAATCACCCCCAACTAACCCTTACCACAACAAACCAAACCATATCATCTTACAATTACAAAAAAAGGTGTACAAATCATAACAAACTATGCCAGACTCACCTAAATTACTTCGGCTACTCTAAATCATCACCAACTAACCCTTACCACAACAAACTAAACCCAATCACATTTAAATTACAAAAAAATGCTCCTAACCATAGCAAACTATGCCAAACTCACCTAAATTACTTCGGCTACCATAAATCATCACCAACTAACCCTTACCACAACAAACTAAACCCAATCAATTTTAAATTACAAAAAAATGCTACTAACCATAGCAAACTATGCCAAACTCACCTAAATTACTTCGGCTATCAAAAATCACCCCAACTACACTTTACAGCAACAAACTAAGCCCAATCAATTTAAAATTACAAAAAAATGCTAAAAATCATAACAAACTATACCAGAATCACCTAAATTACTTCGGCTACCGTAAATCACCCCCAACTATCTCTTACCACAACAAACCAAACCATATCATCTTAAAATTACAAAAAAAGGTGTACAAATCATAACAAACTATGCCAGACTGACCTAAATTACTTCGGCTACTCTAAATCATCACTAACTAACCCTTACCACAACAAGCTAAACCCAATCACTTTTAAATTACAAAAAAATGCTCCTAACCATAGCAAACTATGCCAAACTCACCTAAATTACTTCGGCTAACATAAATCTTCACCAACTAACACTTACCACAACAAACTAAACCCAATCACTTTTAAATTACAAAAAAATGCTACTAACCATAGCAAACTATGCCAAACTCACCTAAATTACTTCGGCTATCAAAAATCATCCCCAACTACACTTTACAGCAACAAACTAAGCCCAATCACTTTAAACTTACAAAAAATGCTAAAAATCATAACAAACTATAGCAGAATCACCTAAATTACTTCGGCTACCGTAAATCACCCCCAACTATATCTTACCACAACAAACCAAACCATATCATCTTAAAATTACAAAAAAAGGTGTACAAATCATAACAAACTATGCCAGACTCACCTAAATTACTTCGGCTACTCTAAATCATCACCAACTAACCCTTACCACAACAAACTAAACCCAATCACTTTTAAATTACAAAAAAATGCTACTAACCAAAGCAAATTATGCCAAACTCACCTAAATTACTTCGGCTATCATAAATCATCACCAACTAACCCTTACCACAACAAACTAAACCCAATCACTTTTAAATTACAATAAAATGCTACTAACCATAGCAAACTATGCCAAACTCACCTAAATTACTTCGGCTATCAAAAATCACCCCCAACTACACTTTACAGCAACAAATTAAGCCCAATCACTTTAAAATTACAAAAAAATACTAAAAATTATAACAAACTATACCAGAATCATCTAAATTACTTCGGCTACCGTAAATCACCCCCAACTATCCCTTACCACAACAAACCAAACCATATCATCTTAAAATTACAAAAAAAGGTGTACAAATCATAACAAACTATGCCAGACTCACCTAAACTACTTCGGCTACTCTAAATCATGACCAACTAACCCTTACCACAACAAACTGAACCCAATCACTATTAAATTACAAAAAAATGCTACTAACCATAGCAAACTATGCCAAACTCACCTAAATTACTTCGGCTACCATAAATCATCACCAACTCACCCTTACCACAACAAACTAAACCCAATCACTTTTAAATTACAAAAAAATGCTACTAACCATAGCAAACTATGCCAAACTCACCTAAATTACTTCGGCTACCATAAATCATCACCAACTAACCCTTACCACAACAAACTAAACCCAATCACTTTTAAATTACAAAAAAATGCTACTAACCATAGCAAACTATGCCAAACCCACCTAAATTACTTCGGCTACCATAAATCATCACCAACTAACCCTTACCACAACAAACTAAACCCAATCACTTGTAAATTACAAAAAAATGCTACTAACCATAGCAACCTATGCCAAACTCACCTAAATTACTTCGGCTATCAAAAATCACCCCCAACTACACTTTACAGCATCAAATTAAGCCCAATCACTTTAAAATTACAAAAAAATACTAAAAATCATAACAAACTATACCAGAATCACCTAAATTACTTCGGCTACCGTAAATCACCCCCAACTATCCCTTACCACAACAAACCAAACCATATCATCTTAAAATTACAAAAAAGGTGTACAAATCATAACAAACTATGCCAGACTCACCTAAACTACTTCGGCTACTCTAAATCATCACCAACTAACCCTTACCACCACAAACTAAATCCAATCACTTTTAAATTACAAAAAAATGCTACTAACCATAGCAAACTATGCCAAACTCACCTAAATTACTTCGGCTACCATAAATCATTACCAACTAACCCTTACCACAACAAACTAAACCCAATCACTTTTAAATTACAAAAAAATGCTACTAACCATAGCAAACTATGCCAAACCCACCTAAATTACTTCGGCTACCATAAATCATCACCAACTAACCCTTACCACAACAAACTAAACCCAATCACTTTTAAATTACAAAAAAATGCTACTAACCATAGCAACCTATGCCAAACTCACCTAAATTACTTCGGCTATCAAAAATCACCCCCAACTACACTTTACAGCAACAAATTAAGACCAATCACTTTAAAATTACAAAAAAATACTAAAAATCATAACAAACTATACCAGAATCACCTAAATTACTTCGGCTACCGTAAATCACCCCCAACTATCCCTTACCACAACAAACCAAACCATATCATCTTAAAATTACAAAAAAAGGTGTACAAATCATAACAAACTATGCCAGACTCACCTAAACTACTTCGGCTACTCCAAATAATCACCAACTAACCCTTACCACCACAAACTAAATCCAATCACTTTTAAATTACAAAAAAATGCTACTAACCATAGCAAACTATGCCAAACTCACCTAAATTACTTCGGCTAACATAAATCATCACCAACTAACCCTTACCACAACAAACTAAACCCAATCACTTTTAAATTAAAAAAAAATGCTACTAACCATAGCAAACTATGCCAAACTCACCTAAATTACTTCGGCTATCAAAAATCATCCCCAACTACACTTTACAGCAACAAACTAAGCCCAATCACTTTAAAATTACAAAAAAATGCTAAAAATCATAACAAACTATAGCAGAATCCCCTAAATTACTTCGGCTACCGTAAATCACCCCCAACTATCTCTTACCACAACAAACCAAACCATATCATCTTAAAATTACAAAAAAATGTGTACAAATCATAACAAACTATGCCAGACTCACCTAAATTACTTCGGCTACTCTAAATCATCACCAACTAACCCTTACCACAACAAACTAAACCCAATCACTTTTAAATTACAAAAAAATGCTACTAACCATAGCAAACTATGCCAAACTCACCTAAATTACTTCGGCTACCATAAATCATCACCAACTAACCCTTACCACAACAAACTAAACCCAATCACTTTTAAATTACAAAAAAATGCTACTAACCATAGCAAACTATGCCAAACTCACCTAAATTACTTCGGCTACCATAAATCATCACCAACTAACCCTTACCACAACAAACTAAACCCAATCACTTTTAAATTACAAAAAAATGCTACTAACCATAGCAAACTATGCCAAACTCACCTAAATTACTTCGGCTATCAAAAATCATCCCCAACTACACTTTACAGCAACAAACTAAGCCCAATCACTTTAAAATTACATAAAAATGCTACAAATCATAACAAACTATAGCAGAATCACCTAAATTACTTCGGCTACCGTAAATCACCCCCAACTATCCCTTACCACAACAAATCAAACCATATCATCTTAAAATTACAAAAAAAGGTGTACAAATCATAACAAACTATGCCAGACTCACCTAAACTACTTCGGCTACTCTAAATCATGACCAACTAACCCTTACCACAACAAACTAAACCCAATCACTTTTAAATTACAAAAAAATGCTACTAACCATAGCAAACTATGCCAAACTCACCTAAATTACTTCGGCTACCATAAATCATCACCAACTAACCCTTACCACAACAAACTAAACCCAATCACTTTTAAATTACAAAAAAATTATACTAACCATAGCAAACTATGCCAAACTCACCTAAATTACTTCGGCTACCATAAATCATCACCAACTAACCCTTCCCACAACAAACTAAACCCAATCATTTTTAAATTACAAAAAATACTACTAACCATAGCAAACTATGCCAAACTCACCTAAATTACTTCGGCTATCAAAAATCACCCCCAACTACACTTTACAGCAACAAACTAAGCCCAATCACTTTAAAATTACAAAAAAATGCTAAAAATCATAACAAACTATACCAGAATCACCTAAATTACTTCGGCTACCGTAAATCACCCCCAACAATCTCTTACCACAACAAACCAAACCATATCATCTTAAAATTACAAAAAAAGATGTACAAATCATAACAAACTATGCCAGACTCACCTAAATTACTTCGGCTACTCTAAATCATCACCAACTAACCCTTACCACAACAAACTAAACCCAATCACTTTTAAATTACAAAAAAATGCTCCTAACCATAGCAAACTATGCCAAACTCACCTAAATTACTTCGGCTACCATAAATCATCACCAACTAACCCTTACCACAACAAACTAAACCCAATCACTTTTAAATTACAAAAAAATGCTACTAACCATAGCAAACTATGCCAAACTCACCTAAATTACTTCGGCTATCAAAAATCACCCCCAACTACACTTTACAGCAACAAACTAAGCCCAATCACTTTAAAATTACAAAAAATGCTAAAAATCATAACAAACTATACCAGAATCACCTAAATTACTTCGGCTACCGTAAATCACCCCCAACTATTTCTTACCACAACAAACCAAACCATATCATCTTAAAATTACAAAAAAAGGTGTACAAATCATAACAAACTATGCCAGACTCACCTAAATTACTTCGGCTACTCTAAATCATCACCAACTAACCCTTACCACAAGAAGCTAAACCCAATCACTTTTAAATTACAAAAAAATGCTCCCAACCATAGCAAACTATGCCAAACTCACCTAAATTACTTCGGCTAACATAAATCATCACCAACTAACCCTTACCACAACAAACTAAACCCAATCACTTTTAAATTAAAAAAAAATGCTACTAACCATAGCAAACTATGCCAAACTCACCTAAATTACTTCGGCTATCAAAAATCATCCCCAACTACACTTTACAGCAACAAACTAAGCCCAATCACTTTAAAATTACAAAAAAATGCTAAAAATCATAACAAACTATAGCAGAATCCCCTAAATTACTTCGGCTACCGTAAATCACCCCCAACTATCTCTTACCACAACAAACCAAACCATATCATCTTAAAATTACAAAAAAATGTGTACAAATCATAACAAACTATGCCAGACTCACTTAAATTACTTCGGCTACTCTAAATCATCACCAACTAACCCTTACCACAACAAACTAAACCCAATCACTTTTAAATTACAAAAAAATGCTACTAACCATAGCAAACTATGCCAAACTCACCTAAATTACTTCGGCTACCATAAATCATCACCAACTAACCCTTACCACAACAAACTAAACCCAATCACTTTTAAATTACAAAAAAATGCTACTAACCATAGCAAACTATGCCAAACTCACCTAAATTACTTCGGCTACCATAAATCATCACCAACTAACCCTTACCACAACAAACTAAACCCAATCACTTTTAAATTACAAAAAAATGCTACTAACCATAGCAAACTATGCCAAACTCACCTAAATTACTTCGGCTATCAAAAATCATCCCCAACTACACTTTACAGCAACAAACTAAGCCCAATCACTTTAAAATTACATAAAAATGCTAAAAATCATAACAAACTATAGCAGAATCACCTAAATTACTTCGGCTACCGTAAATCACCCCCAACTATCCCTTACCACAACAAATCAAACCATATCATCTTAAAATTACAAAAAAAGGTGTACAAATCATAACAAACTATGCCAGACTCACCTAAACTACTTCGGCTACTCTAAATCATGACCAACTAACCCTTACCACAACAAACTAAACCCAATCACTTTTAAATTACAAAAAAATGCTACTAACCATAGCAAACTATGCCAAACTCACCTAAATTACTTCGGCTACCATAAATCATCACCAACTAACCCTTACCACAACAAACTAAACCCAATCACTTTTAAATTACAAAAAAATGATACTAACCATAGCAAACTATGCCGAACTCACCTAAATTACTTCGGCTATCAAAAATCACCCCCAACTACACTTTACAGCAACAAACTAAGCCCAATCACTTTAAAATTACAAAAAAATGCTAAAAATCATAACAAACTATACCAGAATCACCTAAATTACTTCGGCTACCGTAAATCACCCCCAACTATCTCTTACCACAACAAACCAAACCATATCATCTTAAAATTACAAAAAAAGGTGTACAAATCATAACAAACTATGCCAGACTCACCTAAACTACTTCGGCTACTCTAAATCATGACCAACTAACCCTTACCACAACAAACTAAACCCAATCACTTTTAAATTACAAAAAAATGCTACTAACCATAGCAAACTATGCCAAACTCACCTAAATTACTTCGGCTACCATAAATCATCACCAACTAACCCTTACCACAACAAACTAAACCCAATCTCTTTTAAATTACAAAAAAATGATACTAACCATAGCAAACTATGCCGAACTCACCTAAATTACTTCGGCTATCAAAAATCACCCCCAACTACACTTTACAGCAACAAACTAAGCCCAATCACTTTAAAATTACAAAAAAATGCTAAAAATCATAACAAACTATACCAGAATCACCTAAATTACTTCGGCTACCGTAAATCACCCCCAACTATCCCTTACCACAACAAACCAAACCATATCATCTTAAAATTACAAAAAAAGGTGTACAAATCATAACAAACTATGCCAGACTCACCTAAATTACTTCGGCTACTCTAAATCATCACCAACTAACCCTTACCACAACAAACTAAACCCAATCACTTTTAAATTACAAAAAAATGCTCCTAACCATAGCAAACTATTCCAAACTCACCTAAATTACTTCGGCTACCATAAATCATCACCAACTATCCCTTACCACAACAAACTAAACCCAATCACTTTTAAATTACAAAAAAATGCTACTAACCATAGCAAACTATGCCAAACTCACCTAAATTACTTCGGCTATCAAAAATCACCCCCAACTACACTTTACAGCAACAAACTAAGCCCAATCACTTTAAAATTACAAAAAATGCTAAAAATCATAACAAACTATACCAGAATCCCCTAAATTACTTCGGCTACCGTAAATCACCCCCAACTATCCCTTACCACAACAAACCAAACCATATCATGTTAAAGTAACAAAAAAAGGTGTACAAATCATAACAAACTATGCCAGACTCACCTAAATTACTTCGGCTACTCTAAATCATCACCAACTAACCCTTACCACAACAAACTAAACCCAATCACTTTTAAATTACAAAAAAATGCTCCTAACCATAGCAAACTATGCCAAACTCACCTAAATTACTTCGGCTACCATAAATCATCACCAACTAACCCTTACTACAACAAACTAAACCCAATCACTTTTAAATTACAAAAAAATGCTACTAACCATAGCAAACTATGACAAACTCACCTAAATTACTTCGGCTATCAAAAATCACCCCCAACTACACTTTACAGCAACAAACTAAGCCCAATCACTTTAAAATTACAAAAAAATACTAAAAATCATAACAAACTATACCAGAATCACCTAAATTACTTCGGCTACCGTAAATCACCCCAACTATCCCTTACCACAAGAAACCAAACCATATCATCTTAAAATTACAAAAAAAGGTGTACAAATCATAACAAACTATGCCAGACTCACCTAAATTACTTCGGCTACTCTAAATCATCACCAACTAACCCTTACCACCACAAACTAAACCCAATCACTTTTAAATTACAAAAAAATGCTACTAACCATAGCAAACTATGCCAAACTCACCTAAATTACTTCGGCTACCATAAATCATCACCAACTAACCCTTACTACAACAAACTAAACCCAATCACTTTTAAATTACAAAAAAATGCTACTAACCATAGCAAACTATGACAAACTCACCTAAATTACTTCGGCTATCAAAAATCACCCCCAACTACAATTTACAGCAACAAACTAAGCCCAATCACTTTAAAATTACAAAAAAATGCTAAAAATCATAACAAACTATACCAGAATCACCTAAATTACTTCGGCTACCGTAAATCACCCCCAACTATCCCTTACCACAACAAACCAAACCATATCATCTTAAAATTACAAAAAAAGGTGTACAAATCATAACAAACTATGCCAGACTCACCTAAATTACTTCGGCTACTCTAAATCATCACCAACTAACCCTTACCACAACAAACTAAACCCAATCACTTTTAAATTACAAAAAAATGCTCCTAACCATAGCAAACTATGCCAAACTCACCTAAATTACTTCGGCTAATATAAATCATCACCAACTAACCCTTACCACAACAAACTAAACCCAATCACTTTTAAATTACAAAAAAATGCTACTAACCATAGCAAACTATGCCAAACACACCTAAATTACTTCGGCTATCAAAAATCACCCCCAACTACACTTTACAGCAACAAATTAAGCCCAATCACTTTAAAATTACAAAAAAATACTAAAAATCATAACAAACTATACCAGAATCACCTAAATTACTTCGGCTACCGTAAATCACCCCCAACTATCCCTTACCACAACAAACCAAACCATATCATCTTAAAATTACAAAAAAAGATGTACAAATCATAACAAACTATGCCAGACTCACCTAAACTACTTCGGCTACTCTAAATCATCACCAACTAACCCTTACCACAACAAGCTAAACCCAATCACTTTTAAATTACAAAAAAATGCTACTAACCATAGCAAACTATGCCAAACTCACCTAAATTACTTCGGCTATCAAAAATCATCCCCAACTACACTTTACAGCAACAAACTAAGCCCAATCACTTTAAAATTACAAAAAAATGCTAAAAATCATAACAAACTATAGCAGAATCACCTAAATTACTTCGGCTACCGTAAATCACCCCCAACTATCCCTTACCACAACAAACCAAACCATATCATCTTAAAATTACAAAAAAAGGTGTACAAATCATAACAAACTATGCCAGACTCACCTAAACTACTTCGGCTACTCTAAATCATCACCAACTAACCATTACCACCACAAACTAAACCCAATCACTTTTAAATTACAAAAAAATGCTACTAACCATAGCAAACTATGCCAAACTCACCTAAATTACTTCGGCTATCAAAAATCACCCCCAACTACACTTTACAGCAACAAATTAAGCCCAATCACTTTAAAATTACAAAAAAATACTAAAAATTATAACAAACTATACCAGAATCACCTAAATTACTTCGGCTACCGTAAATCACCCCCAACTATCCCTTACCACAACAAACCAAACCATATCATCTTAAAATTACAAAAAAAGGTGTACAAATCATAACAAACTATGCCAGACTCACCTAAATTACTTCGGCTACTCTAAATCATGACCAACTAACCCTTACCACAACAAACTAAACCCAATCACTTTTAAATTACAAAAAAATGCTACCAACCATAGCAAACTATGCCAAACTCACCTAAATTACTTCGGCTACCATAAATCATCACCAACTAACCCTTACCACAACAAACTAAACCCAATCACTTTTAAATTACAAAAAAATGATACTAACCATAGCAAACTATGCCGAACTCACCTAAATTACTTCGGCTATCAAAAATCACCCCCAACTACACTTTACAGCAACAAACTAAGCCCAATCACTTTAAAATTACAAAAAAATGCTAAAAATCATAACAAACTATACCAGAATCACCTAAATTACTTCGGCTACCGTAAATCACCCCCAACTATCCCTTACCACAATAAACCAAACCATATCATCTTAAAATTACAAAAAAGGTGTACAAATCATAACAAACTATGCCAGACTCACCTAAATTACTTCGGCTACTCTAAATCATCACCAACTAACCCTTACCACAACAAACTAAACCCAATCACTTTTAAATTACAAAAAAATGCTCCTAACCATAGCAAACTATGCCAAACTCACCTAAATTACTTCGGCTACCATAAATCATCACCAACTAACCCTTACCACAACAAACTAAACCCAATCACTTTTAAATTACAAAAAAATGCTACTAACCATAGCAAACTATGCCAAACTCACCTAAATTACTTCGGCTATCAAAAATCACCCCCAACTACACTTTACAGCAACAAACTAAGCCCAATCACTTTAAAATTACAAAAAAATGCTAAAAATCATAACAAACTATACCAGAATCACCTAAATTACTTCGGCTACCATAAATCATCACCAACTAACCCTTACCACAACAAACTAAACTCAATCACTTTTAAATTACAAAAAAATGCTACTAACCATAGCAAACTATGCCAAACTCACCTAAATTACTTCGGCTATCAAAAATCACCCCCAACTACACTTTACAGCAACAAACTAAGCCCAATCACTTTAAAATTACAAAAAAATGCTAAAAATCATAACAAACTATACCAGAATCACCTAAATTACTTCGGCTACCGTAAATCACCCCCAACTATCCCTTACCACAATAAACCAAACCATATCATCTTAAAATTACAAAAAAGGTGTACAAATCATAACAAACTATGCCAGACTCACCTAAATTACTTCGGCTACTCTAAATCATCACCAACTAACCCTTACCACAACAAACTAAACCCAATCACTTTTAAATTACAAAAAAATGCTCCTAACCATAGCAAACTATGCCAAACTCACCTAAATTACTTCGGCTACCATAAATCATCACCAACTATCCCTTACCACAACAAACTAAACCCGATCACTTTTAAATTACAAAAAAATGCTAAAAATCATAACAAACTATACCAGAATCCCCTAAATTACTTCGGCTACCATAAATCATCACCAACTAACCCTTACCACAACAAACTAAACCCAATCATTTTTAAATTACAAAAAATGCTACTAACCATAGCAAACTCTGCCAAATTCACCTAAATTACTTCGGCTATCAAAAATCAACCCCAACTACACTTTACAGCAACAAACTAAGCCCAATCACATTAAAATTACAAAAAAATACTAAAAATCATAACAAACTATACCAGAATCACCTAAATTACTTCGGCTACCGTAAATCACCCCAACTATCCCTTACCACAAGAAACCAAACCATATCATCTTAAAATTACAAAAAAAGGTGTACAAATCATAACAAACTATGCCAGACTCACCTAAATTACTTCGGCTACTCTAAATCATCACCAACTAACCCTTACCACCACAAACTAAACCCAATCACTTTTAAATTACAAAAAAATGCTACTAACCATAGCAAACTATGCCAAACTCACCTAAATTACTTCGGCTACCATAAATCATCACCAACTAACCCTTACTACAACAAACTAAACCCAATCACTTTTAAATTACAAAAAATGCTACTAACCATAGCAAACTATGACAAACTCACTTAAATTACTTCGGCTATCAAAAATCACCCCCAACTACACTTTACAGCAACAAACTAAGCCCAATCACTTTAAAATTACAAAAAATGCTAAAAATCATAACAAACTATACCAGAATCACCTAAATTACTTCGGCTACCGTAAATCACCCCCAACTATCTCTTACCACAACAAACCAAACCATATCATCTTAAAATTACAAAAAAAGGTGTACAAATCATAACAAACTATGCCAGACTCACCTAAATTACTACGGCTACTCTAAATCATCACCAACTAACCCTTACCACAACAAGCTAAACCCAATCACTTTTAAATTACAAAAAAATGCTCCTAACCATAGCAAACTATGAAAACTCACCTAAATTACTTCGGCTAATATAAATCATCACCAACTAACCCTTACCACAACAAACTAAACCCAATCACTTTTAAATTACAAAAAAATGCTACTATCTATAGCAAACTATGCCAAACTCACCTAAATTACTTCGGCTATCAAAAATCATCCCCAACTACACTTTACAGCAACAAACTAAGCCCAATCACTTTAAAATTACAAAAAAATTCTAAAAATCATAACAAACTATAGCAGAATCCCCTAAATTACTTCGGCTACCGTAAATCACCCCCAACTATCCCTTACCACAACAAACAAAACCATATCATCTTAAAATTACAAAAAAAAGGTGTACAAATCATAACAAACTATGCCAGACTCACTTAAATTACTTCGGCTACTCTAAGTCATCACCAACTAACCCTTACCACAACAAACTAAACCCAATCACTTTTAAATTACAAAAAAATGCTACTAACCATAGCAAACTATGCCAAACTCACCTAAATTACTTCGGCTATCAAAAATCAACCCCAACTACACTTTACAGCAACAAACTAAGCCCAATCACATTAAAATTACAAAAAAATACTAAAAATCATAACAAACTATACCAGAATCACCTAAATTACTTCGGCTACCGTAAATCACCCCAACTATCCCTTACCACAAGAAACCAAACCATATCATCTTAAAATTACAAAAAAAGGTGTACAAATCATAACAAACTATGCCAGACTCACCTAAATTACTTCGGCTACTCTAAATCATCACCAACTAACCCTTACCACCACAAACTAAACCCAATCACTTTTAAATTACAAAAAAATGCTACTAACCATAGCAAACTATGCCAAACTCACCTAAATTACTTCGGCTACCATAAATCATCACCAACTAACCCTTACTACAACAAACTAAACCCAATCACTTTTAAATTACAAAAAAATGCTACTAACCATAGCAAACTCTGCCAAACTCACCTAAATTACTTCGGCTATCAAAAATCAACCCCAACTACACTTTACAGCAACAAACTAAGCCCAATCACTTTAAAATTACAAAAAATGCTAAAAATCATAACAAACTATACCAGAATCACCTAAATTACTTCGGCTACCGTAAATCACCCCCAACTATCTCTTACCACAACAAACCAAACCATATCATCTTAAAATTACAAAAAAAGGTGTACAAATCATAACAAACTATGCCAGACTCACCTAAATTACTACGGCTACTCTAAATCATCACCAACTAACCCTTACCACAACAAACTAAACCCAATCACTTTTAAATTACAAAAAAATGCTACTAACCATAGCAAACTATGCCAAACTCACCTAAATTACTTCGGCTACCATAAATCATCACCAACTAACCCTTACCACAACAAACTAAACCCAATCACTTTTAAATTACAAAAAAATGCTACTAACCATAGCAAACTATGCCAAACTCACCTAAATTACTTCGGCTACCATAAATCATCACCAACTAACCCTTACCACAACAAACTAAACCCAATCACTTTTAAATTACAAAAAAATGCTACTAACCATAGCAAACTATGCCAAACTCACCTAAATTACTTCGGCTATCAAAAATCACCCCCAACTACACTTTACAGCAACAAATTAAGCCCAATCACTTTAAAATTACAAAAAAATACTAAAAATCATAACAAACTATACCAGAATCACCTAAATTACTTCGGCTATCGTAAATCACCCCCAACTATCCCTTACCACAACAAACCAAACCATATCATCTTAAAATTACAAAAAAAGATGTACAAATCATAACAAACTATGCCAGACTCACCTAAACTACTTCGGCTACTCTAAATCATCACCAACTAACCCTTACCACAACAAGCTAAACCCAATCACTTTTAAATTACAAAAAAATGCTACTAACCATAGCAAACTATGCCAGACTCACCTAAACTACTTCGGCTACTCTAAATCATCACCAACTAACCCTTACCACCACAAACTAAACCCAATCACTTTTAAATTACAAAAAAATGCTACTAACCATAGCAAACTATGCCAAACTCACCTAAATTACTTCGGCTATCAAAAATCACCCCCAACTACACTTTACAGCAACAAATTAAGCCCAATCACTTTAAAATTACAAAAAAATACTAAAAATTATAACAAACTATACCAGAATCACCTAAATTACTTCGGCTACCGTAAATCACCCCCAACTATCCCTTACCACAACAAACCAAACCATATCATCTTAAAATTACAAAAAAAGGTGTACAAATCATAACAAACTATGCCAGACTCACCTAAACTACTTCGGCTACTCTAAATCATGACCAACTAACCCTTACCACAACAAACTAAACCCAATCACTTTTAAATTACAAAAAAATGCTACTAACCATAGCAAACTATGCCAAACTCACCTAAATTACTTCGGCTACCATAAATCATCACCAACTAACCCTTACCACAACAAACTAAACCCAATCACTTTTAAATTACAAAAAAATAATACTAACCATAGCAAACTATGCCGAACTCACCTAAATTACTTCGGCTATCAAAAATCACCCCCAACTACACTTTACAGCAACAAACTAAACCCAATTACTTTAAATTTACAAAAAAATGCTAAAAATCATAACAAACTATACCAGAATCACCTAAATTACTTCGGCTACCGTAAATCACCCCCAACTATCCCTTACCACTACAAACCAAACCATATCATCTTAAAATTACAAAAAAAGGTGTACAAATCATAACAAACTATGCCAGACTCACCTAAATTACTTCGGCTACTCTAAATCATCACCAACTAACCCTTACCACAACAAACTAAACCCAATCATTTTTAAATTACAAAAAAATGCTCCTAACCATAGCAAACTATGCCAAACTCACCTAAATTACTTCGGCTAATATAAATCATCACCAACTAACCCTTACCACAACAAACTAAACCCAATCACTTTTAAATTACAAAAAAATGCTACTAACCATAGCAAACTATGCCAAACTCACCTAAATTACTTCGGCTATCAAAAATCACCCCCAACTACACTTTACAGCAACAAATTAAGCCCAATCACTTTAAAATTACAAAAAAATACTAAAAATCATAACAAACTATACCAGAATCACCTAAATTACTTCGGCTACCGTAAATCACCCCCAACTATCCCTTACCACAACAAACCAAACCATATCATCTTAAAATTACAAAAAAAGATGTACAAATCATAACAAACTATGCCAGACTCACCTAAACTACTTCGGCTACTCTAAATCATCACCAACTAACCCTTACCACAACAAGCTAAACGCAATCACTTTTAAATTACAAAAAAATGCTACTAACCATAGCAAACTATGCCAAACTCACCTAAATTACTTCGGCTATCAAAAATCATCCCCAACTACACTTTACAGCAACAAACTAAGCCCAATCACTTTAAAATTACAAAAAAATGCTAAAAATCATAACAAACTATAGCAGAATCACCTAAATTACTTCGGCTACCGTAAATCACCCCCAATTATCCCTTACCACAACAAACCAAACCATATCATCTTAAAATTACAAAAAAAGGTGTACAAATCATAACAAACTATGCCAGACTCACCTAAACTACTTCGGCTACTCTAAATCATCACCAACTAACCATTACCACCACAAACTAAACCCAATCACTTTTAAATTACAAAAAAATGCTACTAACCATAGCAAACTATGCCAAACTCACCTAAATTACTTCGGCTATCAAAAATCACCCCCAACTACACTTTACAGCAACAAATTAAGCCCAATCACTTTAAAATTACAAAAAAATACTAAAAATTATAACAAACTATACCAGAATCACCTAAATTACTTCGGCTACCGTAAATCACCCCCAACTATCCCTTACCACAACAAACCAAACCATATCATCTTAAAATTACAAAAAAAGGTGTACAAATCATAACAAACTATGCCAGACTCACCTAAACTACTTCGGCTACTCTAAATCATGACCAACTAACCCTTACCACAACAAACTAAACCCAATCACTTTTAAATTACAAAAAAATGCTACCAACCATAGCAAACTATGCCAAACTCACCTAAATTACTTCGGCTACCATAAATCATCACCAACTAACCCTTACCACAACAAACTAAACCCAATCACTTTTAAATTACAAAAAAATGATACTAACCATAGCAAACTATGCCGAACTCACCTAAATTACTTCGGCTATCAAAAATCACCCCCAACTACACTTTACAGCAACAAACTAAGCCCAATCACTTTAAAATTACAAAAAAATGCTAAAAATCATAACAAACTATACCAGAATCACCTAAATTACTTCGGCTACCGTAAATCACCCCCAACTATCCCTTACCACAATAAACCAAACCATATCATCTTAAAATTACAAAAAAGGTGTACAAATCATAACAAACTATGCCAGACTCACCTAAATTACTTCGGCTACTCTAAATCATCACCAACTAACCCTTACCACAACAAACTAAACCCAATCACTTTTAAATTACAAAAAAATGCTCCTAACCATAGCAAACTATGCCAAACTCACCTAAATTACTTCGGCTATCAAAAATCACCCCCAACTACACTTTACAGCAACAAATTAAGCCCAATCACTTTAAAATTACAAAAAAATACTAAAAATTATAACAAACTATACCAGAATCACCTAAATTACTTCGGCTACCGTAAATCACCCCCAACTATCCCTTACCACAACAAACCAAACCATATCATCTTAAAATTACAAAAAAAGATGTACAAATCATAACAAACTATGCCAGACTCACCTAAACTACTTCGGCTACTCTAAATCATCACCAACTAACCCTTACCACAACAAGCTAAACCCAATCACTTTTAAATTACAAAAAAATGCTACTAACCATAGCAAACTATGCCAAACTCACCTAAATTACTTCGGCTATCAAAAATCATCCCCAACTACACTTTACAGCAACAAACTAAGCCCAATCACTTTAAAATTACAAAAAAATGCTAAAAATCATAACAAACTATAGCAGAATCACCTAAATTACTTCGGCTACCGTAAATCACCCCCAATTATCCCTTACCACAACAAACCAAACCATATCATCTTAAAATTACAAAAAAAGGTGTACAAATCATAACAAACTATGCCAGACTCACCTAAACTACTTCGGCTACTCTAAATCATCACCAACTAACCATTACCACCACAAACTAAACCCAATCACTTTTAAATTACAAAAAAATGCTACTAACCATAGCAAACTATGCCAAACTCACCTAAATTACTTCGGCTATCAAAAATCACCCCCAACTACACTTTACAGCAACAAATTAAGCCCAATCACTTTAAAATTACAAAAAAATACTAAAAATTATAACAAACTATACCAGAATCACCTAAATTACTTCGGCTACCGTAAATCACCCCCAACTATCCCTTACCACAACAAACCAAACCATATCATCTTAAAATTACAAAAAAAGATGTACAAATCATAACAAACTATGCCAGACTCACCTAAACTACTTCGGCTACTCTAAATCATCACCAACTAACCCTTACCACAACAAGCTAAACCCAATCACTTTTAAATTACAAAAAAATGCTACTAACCATAGCAAACTATGCCAAACTCACCTAAATTACTTCGGCTATCAAAAATCATCCCCAACTACACTTTACAGCAACAAACTAAGCCCAATCACTTTAAAATTACAAAAAAATGCTAAAAATTATAACAAACTATAGCAGAATCACCTAAATTACTTCGGCTACCGTAAATCACCCCCAATTATCCCTTACCACAACAAACCAAACCATATCATCTTAAAATTACAAAAAAAGGTGTACAAATCATAACAAACTATGCCAGACTCACCTAAACTACTTCGGCTACTCTAAATCATCACCAACTAACCATTACCACCACAAACTAAACCCAATCACTTTTAAATTACAAAAAAATGCTACTAACCATAGCAAACTATGCCAAACTCACCTAAATTACTTCGGCTATCAAAAATCACCCCCAACTACACTTTACAGCAACAAATTAAGCCCAATCACTTTAAAATTACAAAAAAATACTAAAAATTATAACAAACTATACCAGAATCACCTAAATTACTTCGGCTACCGTAAATCACCCCCAACTATCCCTTACCACAACAAACCAAACCATATCATCTTAAAATTACAAAAAAAGGTGTACAAATCATAACAAACTATGCCAGACTCACCTAAACTACTTCGGCTACTCTAAATCATGACCAACTAACCCTTACCACAACAAACTAAACCCAATCACTTTTAAATTACAAAAAAATGCTACCAACCATAGCAAACTATGCCAAACTCACCTAAATTACTTCGGCTACCATAAATCATCACCAACTAACCCTTACCACAACAAACTAAACCCAATCACTTTTAAATTACAAAAAAATGATACTAACCATAGCAAACTATGCCGAACTCACCTAAATTACTTCGGCTATCAAAAATCACCCCCAACTACACTTTACAGCAACAAACTAAGCCCAATCACTTTAAAATTACAAAAAAATGCTAAAAATCATAACAAACTATACCAGAATCACCTAAATTACTTCGGCTACCGTAAATCACCCCCAACTATCCCTTACCACAATAAACCAAACCATATCATCTTAAAATTACAAAAAAGGTGTACAAATCATAACAAACTATGCCAGACTCACCTAAATTACTTCGGCTACTCTAAATCATCACCAACTAACCCTTACCACAACAAACTAAACCCAATCACTTTTAAATTACAAAAAAATGCTCCTAACCATAGCAAACTATGCCAAACTCACCTAAATTACTTCGGCTACCATAAATCATCACCAACTAACCCTTACCACAACAAACTAAACCCAATCACTTTTAAATTACAAAAAAATGCTACTAACCATAGCAAACTATGCCAAACTCACCTAAATTACTTCGGCTATCAAAAATCACCCCCAACTACACTTTACAGCAACAAACTAAGCCCAATCACTTTAAAATTACAAAAAAATGCTAAAAATCATAACAAACTATACCAGAATCACCTAAATTACTTCGGCTACCATAAATCATCACCAACTAACCCTTACCACAACAAACTAAACTCAATCACTTTTAAATTACAAAAAAATGCTACTAACCATAGCAAACTATGCCAAACTCACCTAAATTACTTCGGCTATCAAAAATCACCCCCAACTACACTTTACAGCAACAAACTAAGCCCAATCACTTTAAAATTACAAAAAAATGCTAAAAATCATAACAAACTATACCAGAATCACCTAAATTACTTCGGCTACCGTAAATCACCCCCAACTATCCCTTACCACAATAAACCAAACCATATCATCTTAAAATTACAAAAAAGGTGTACAAATCATAACAAACTATGCCAGACTCACCTAAATTACTTCGGCTACTCTAAATCATCACCAACTAACCCTTACCACAACAAACTAAACCCAATCACTTTTAAATTACAAAAAAATGCTCCTAACCATAGCAAACTATGCCAAACTCACCTAAATTACTTCGGCTACCATAAATCATCACCAACTATCCCTTACCACAACAAACTAAACCCGATCACTTTTAAATTACAAAAAAATGCTAAAAATCATAACAAACTATACCAGAATCCCCTAAATTACTTCGGCTACCATAAATCATCACCAACTAACCCTTACCACAACAAACTAAACCCAATCATTTTTAAATTACAAAAAATGCTACTAACCATAGCAAACTCTGCCAAATTCACCTAAATTACTTCGGCTATCAAAAATCAACCCCAACTACACTTTACAGCAACAAACTAAGCCCAATCACATTAAAATTACAAAAAAATACTAAAAATCATAACAAACTATACCAGAATCACCTAAATTACTTCGGCTACCGTAAATCACCCCAACTATCCCTTACCACAAGAAACCAAACCATATCATCTTAAAATTACAAAAAAAGGTGTACAAATCATAACAAACTATGCCAGACTCACCTAAATTACTTCGGCTACTCTAAATCATCACCAACTAACCCTTACCACCACAAACTAAACCCAATCACTTTTAAATTACAAAAAAATGCTACTAACCATAGCAAACTATGCCAAACTCACCTAAATTACTTCGGCTACCATAAATCATCACCAACTAACCCTTACTACAACAAACTAAACCCAATCACTTTTAAATTACAAAAAATGCTACTAACCATAGCAAACTATGACAAACTCACTTAAATTACTTCGGCTATCAAAAATCACCCCCAACTACACTTTACAGCAACAAACTAAGCCCAATCACTTTAAAATTACAAAAAATGCTAAAAATCATAACAAACTATACCAGAATCACCTAAATTACTTCGGCTACCGTAAATCACCCCCAACTATCTCTTACCACAACAAACCAAACCATATCATCTTAAAATTACAAAAAAAGGTGTACAAATCATAACAAACTATGCCAGACTCACCTAAACTACTTCGGCTACTCTAAATCATCACCAACTAACCATTACCACCACAAACTAAACCCAATCACTTTTAAATTACAAAAAAATGCTACTAACCATAGCAAACTATGCCAAACTCACCTAAATTACTTCGGCTATCAAAAATCACCCCCAACTACACTTTACAGCAACAAATTAAGCCCAATCACTTTAAAATTACAAAAAAATACTAAAAATTATAACAAACTATACCAGAATCACCTAAATTACTTCGGCTACCGTAAATCACCCCCAACTATCCCTTACCACAACAAACCAAACCATATCATCTTAAAATTACAAAAAAAGGTGTACAAATCATAACAAACTATGCCAGACTCACCTAAACTACTTCGGCTACTCTAAATCATGACCAACTAACCCTTACCACAACAAACTAAACCCAATCACTTTTAAATTACAAAAAAATGCTACCAACCATAGCAAACTATGCCAAACTCACCTAAATTACTTCGGCTACCATAAATCATCACCAACTAACCCTTACCACAACAAACTAAACCCAATCACTTTTAAATTACAAAAAAATGATACTAACCATAGCAAACTATGCCGAACTCACCTAAATTACTTCGGCTATCAAAAATCACCCCCAACTACACTTTACAGCAACAAACTAAGCCCAATCACTTTAAAATTACAAAAAAATGCTAAAAATCATAACAAACTATACCAGAATCACCTAAATTACTTCGGCTACCGTAAATCACCCCCAACTATCCCTTACCACAATAAACCAAACCATATCATCTTAAAATTACAAAAAAGGTGTACAAATCATAACAAACTATGCCAGACTCACCTAAATTACTTCGGCTACTCTAAATCATCACCAACTAACCCTTACCACAACAAACTAAACCCAATCACTTTTAAATTACAAAAAAATGCTCCTAACCATAGCAAACTATGCCAAACTCACCTAAATTACTTCGGCTACCATAAATCATCACCAACTAACCCTTACCACAACAAACTAAACCCAATCACTTTTAAATTACAAAAAAATGCTACTAACCATAGCAAACTATGCCAAACTCACCTAAATTACTTCGGCTATCAAAAATCACCCCCAACTACACTTTACAGCAACAAACTAAGCCCAATCACTTTAAAATTACAAAAAAATGCTAAAAATCATAACAAACTATACCAGAATCACCTAAATTACTTCGGCTACCATAAATCATCACCAACTAACCCTTACCACAACAAACTAAACTCAATCACTTTTAAATTACAAAAAAATGCTACTAACCATAGCAAACTATGCCAAACTCACCTAAATTACTTCGGCTATCAAAAATCACCCCCAACTACACTTTACAGCAACAAACTAAGCCCAATCACTTTAAAATTACAAAAAAATGCTAAAAATCATAACAAACTATACCAGAATCACCTAAATTACTTCGGCTACCGTAAATCACCCCCAACTATCCCTTACCACAATAAACCAAACCATATCATCTTAAAATTACAAAAAAGGTGTACAAATCATAACAAACTATGCCAGACTCACCTAAATTACTTCGGCTACTCTAAATCATCACCAACTAACCCTTACCACAACAAACTAAACCCAATCACTTTTAAATTACAAAAAAATGCTCCTAACCATAGCAAACTATGCCAAACTCACCTAAATTACTTCGGCTACCATAAATCATCACCAACTATCCCTTACCACAACAAACTAAACCCGATCACTTTTAAATTACAAAAAAATGCTAAAAATCATAACAAACTATACCAGAATCCCCTAAATTACTTCGGCTACCATAAATCATCACCAACTAACCCTTACCACAACAAACTAAACCCAATCATTTTTAAATTACAAAAAATGCTACTAACCATAGCAAACTCTGCCAAATTCACCTAAATTACTTCGGCTATCAAAAATCAACCCCAACTACACTTTACAGCAACAAACTAAGCCCAATCACATTAAAATTACAAAAAAATACTAAAAATCATAACAAACTATACCAGAATCACCTAAATTACTTCGGCTACCGTAAATCACCCCAACTATCCCTTACCACAAGAAACCAAACCATATCATCTTAAAATTACAAAAAAAGGTGTACAAATCATAACAAACTATGCCAGACTCACCTAAATTACTTCGGCTACTCTAAATCATCACCAACTAACCCTTACCACCACAAACTAAACCCAATCACTTTTAAATTACAAAAAAATGCTACTAACCATAGCAAACTATGCCAAACTCACCTAAATTACTTCGGCTACCATAAATCATCACCAACTAACCCTTACTACAACAAACTAAACCCAATCACTTTTAAATTACAAAAAATGCTACTAACCATAGCAAACTATGACAAACTCACTTAAATTACTTCGGCTATCAAAAATCACCCCCAACTACACTTTACAGCAACAAACTAAGCCCAATCACTTTAAAATTACAAAAAATGCTAAAAATCATAACAAACTATACCAGAATCACCTAAATTACTTCGGCTACCGTAAATCACCCCCAACTATCTCTTACCACAACAAACCAAACCATATCATCTTAAAATTACAAAAAAAGGTGTACAAATCATAACAAACTATGCCAGACTCACCTAAATTACTACGGCTACTCTAAATCATCACCAACTAACCCTTACCACAACAAGCTAAACCCAATCACTTTTAAATTACAAAAAAATGCTCCTAACCATAGCAAACTATGAAAACTCACCTAAATTACTTCGGCTAATATAAATCATCACCAACTAACCCTTACCACAACAAACTAAACCCAATCACTTTTAAATTACAAAAAAATGCTACTAACCATAGCAAACTATGCCAAACTCACCTAAATTACTTCGGCTATCAAAAATCATCCTCAACTACACTTTACAGCAACAAACTAAGCCCAATCACTTTAAAATTACAAAAAAATTCTAAAAATCATAACAAACTATAGCAGAATCCCCTAAATTACTTCGGCTACCGTAAATCACCCCCAACTATCCCTTACCACAACAAACAAAACCATATCATCTTAAAATTACAAAAAAAAGGTGTACAAATCATTACAAACTATGCCAGACTCACTTAAATTACTTCGGCTACTCTAAGTCATCACCAACTAACCCTTACCACAACAAACTAAACCCAATCACTTTTAAATTACAAAAAAATGCTACTAACCATAGCAAACTATGCCAAACTCACCTAAATTACTTCGGCTATCAAAAATCAACCCCAACTACACTTTACAGCAACAAACTAAGCCCAATCACATTAAAATTACAAAAAAATACTAAAAATCATAACAAACTATACCAGAATCACCTAAATTACTTCGGCTACCGTAAATCACCCCAACTATCCCTTACCACAAGAAACCAAACCATATCATCTTAAAATTACAAAAAAAGGTGTACAAATCATAACAAACTATGCCAGACTCACCTAAATTACTTCGGCTACTCTAAATCATCACCAACTAACCCTTACCACCACAAACTAAACCCAATCACTTTTAAATTACAAAAAAATGCTACTAACCATAGCAAACTATGCCAAACTCACCTAAATTACTTCGGCTACCATAAATCATCACCAACTAACCCTTACTACAACAAACTAAACCCAATCACTTTTAAATTACAAAAAAATGCTACTAACCATAGCAAACTCTGCCAAACTCACCTAAATTACTTCGGCTATCAAAAATCAACCCCAACTACACTTTACAGCAACAAACTAAGCCCAATCACTTTAAAATTACAAAAAATGCTAAAAATCATAACAAACTATACCAGAATCACCTAAATTACTTCGGCTACCGTAAATCACCCCCAACTATCTCTTACCACAACAAACCAAACCATATCATCTTAAAATTACAAAAAAAGGTGTACAAATCATAACAAACTATGCCAGACTCACCTAAATTACTACGGCTACTCTAAATCATCACCAACTAACCCTTACCACAACAAACTAAACCCAATCACTTTTAAATTACAAAAAAATGCTACTAACCATAGCAAACTATGCCAAACTCACCTAAATTACTTCGGCTACCATAAATCATCACCAACTAACCCTTACCACAACAAACTAAACCCAATCACTTTTAAATTACAAAAAAATGCTACTAACCATAGCAAACTATGCCAAACTCACCTAAATTACTTCGGCTACCATAAATCATCACCAACTAACTCTTACCACAACAAACTAAACCCAATCACTTTTAAATTACAAAAAAATGCTACTAACCATAGCAAACTATGCCAAACTCACCTAAATTACTTCGGCTATCAAAAATCACCCCCAACTACACTTTACAGAAACAAATTAAGCCCAATCACTTTAAAATTACAAAAAAATACTAAAAATCATAACAAACTATACCAGAATCACCTAAATTACTTCGGCTATCGTAAATCACCCCCAACTATCCCTTACCACAACAAACCAAACCATATCATCTTAAAATTACAAAAAAAGATGTACAAATCATAACAAACTATGCCAGACTCACCTAAACTACTTCGGCTACTCTAAATCATCACCAACTAACCCTTACCACAACAAGCTAAACCCAATCACTTTTAAATTACAAAAAAATGCTACTAACCATAGCAAACTATGCCAGACTCACCTAAACTACTTCGGCTACTCTAAATCATCACCAACTAACCCTTACCACCACAAACTAAACCCAATCACTTTTAAATTACAAAAAAATGCTACTAACCATAGCAAACTATGCCAAACTCACCTAAATTACTTCGGCTATCAAAAATCACCCCCAACTACACTTTACAGCAACAAATTAAGCCCAATCACTTTAAAATTACAAAAAAATACTAAAAATTATAACAAACTATACCAGAATCACCTAAATTACTTCGGCTACTTTAAATCACCCCCAACTATCCCTTACCACAACAAACCAAACCATATCATCTTAAAATTACAAAAAAAGGTGTACAAATCATAACAAACTATGCCAGACTCACCTAAACTACTTCGGCTACTCTAAATCATGACCAACTAACCCTTACCACAACAAACTAAACCCAATCACTTTTAAATTACAAAAAAATGCTACTAACCATAGCAAACTATGCCAAACTCACCTAAATTACTTCGGCTACCATAAATCATCACCAACTAACCCTTACCACAACAAACTAAACCCAATCACTTTTAAATTACAAAAAAATAATACTAACCATAGCAAACTATGCCGAACTCACCTAAATTACTTCGGCTATCAAAAATCACCCCCAACTACACTTTACAGCAACAAACTAAACCCAATTACTTTAAATTTACAAAAAAATGCTAAAAATCATAACAAACTATACCAGAATCACCTAAATTACTTCGGCTACCGTAAATCACCCCCAACTATCCCTTACCACTACAAACCAAACCATATCATCTTAAAATTACAAAAAAAGGTGTACAAATCATAACAAACTATGCGAGACTCACCTAAATTACTTCGGCTACTCTAAATCATCACCAACTAACCCTTACCACAACAAACTAAACCCAATCACTTTTAAATTACAAAAAAATGCTCCTAACCATAGCAAACTATGCCAAACTCACCTAAATTACTTCGGCTACCATAAATCATCACCAACTATCCCTTACCATAACAAACTAAACCCAATCACTTTTAAATTACAAAAAAATGCTACTAACCATAGCAAACTATGCCAAACTCACCTAAATTACTTCGGCTATCAAAAATCACCCCCAACTACACTTTACAGCAACAAACTAAGCCCAATCACTTTAAAATTACAAAAAATGCTAAAAATCATAACAAACTATACCAGAATCACCTAAATTACTTCGGCTACCGTAAATCACCCCCAACTATCCCTTACCACAACAAACCAAACCATATCATCTTAAAATTACAAAAAAAGGTGTACAAATCATAACAAACTATGCCAGACTCACCTAAATTACTTCGGCTACTCTAAATCATCACCAACTAACCCTTACCACAACAAACTAAACCCAATCACTTTTAAATTACAAAAAAATGCTCCTAACCATAGCAAACTATGCCAAACTCACCTAAATTACTTCGGCTACCATAAATCATCACCAACTAACCCTTACCACAACAAACTAAACCCAATCACTTTTAAATTACAAAAAATGCTATTAACCATAGCAAACTCTGCCAAACTCACCTAAATTACTTCGGCTATCAAAAATCAACCCCAACTACACTTTACAGCAACAAACTAAGCCCAATCACATTAAAATTACAAAAAAATGCTAAAAATCATAACAAACTATACCAGAATCACCTAAATTACTTCGGCTACCGTAAATCACCCCAACTATCCCTTACCACAAGAAACCAAACCATATCATCTTAAAATTACAAAAAAAGGTGTACAAATCATAACAAACTATGCCAGACTCACCTAAATTACTTCGGCTACTCTAAATCATCACCAACTAACCCTTACCACAACAAACTAAACCCAATCACTTTTAAATTACAAAAAAATGCTACTAACCATAGCAAACTATGCCAAACTCACCTAAATTACTTCGGCTAGCATAAATCATCACCAACTAACCCTTACTACATCAAACTAAACCCAATCACTTTTAAATTACAAAAAAATGCTTCTAACCATAGCAAACTATGACAAACTCACCTAAATTACTTCGGCTATCAAAAATCACCCCCAACTACACTTTACAGCAACAAACTAAGCCCAATCACTTTAAAATTACAAAAAAATGCTAAAAATCATAACAAACTATACCAGAATCACCTAAATTACTTCGGCTACCGTAAATCACCCCCAACTATCTCTTACCACAACAAACCAAACCATATCATCTTAAAATTACAAAAAAAGGTGTACAAATCATAACAAACTATGCCAGACTCACCTAAATTACTTCGGCTACTCTAAGTCATCACCAACTAACCCTTACCACAACAAACTAAACCCAATCACTTTTAAATTACAAAAAAATGCTACTAACCATAGCAAACTATGCCAAACTCACCTAAATTACTTCGGCTACCATAAATCATCACCAACTAACTCTTACCACAACAAACTAAACCCAATCACTTTTAAATTACAAAAAAATGCTACTAACCATAGCAAACTATGCCAAACTCACCTAAATTACTTCGGCTACCATAAATCATCACCAACTAACCCTTACCACAACAAACTAAACCCAATCACTTTTAAATTACAAAAAAATGCTACTAACCATAGCAAACTATGCCAAACTCACCTAAATTACTTCGGCTATCAAAAATCACCCCCAACTACACTTTACAGCAACAAATTAAGCCCAATCACTTTAAAATTACAAAAAAATACTAAAAATCATAACAAACTATACCAGAATCACCTAAATTACTTCGGCTATCGTAAATCACCCCCAACTATCCCTTACCACAACAAACCAAACCATATCATCTTAAAATTACAAAAAAGATGTACAAATCATAACAAACTATGCCAGACTCACCTAAACTACTTCGGCTACTCTAAATCATCACCAACTAACCCTTACCACAACAAGCTAAACCCAATCACTTTTAAATTACAAAAAAATGCTACTAACCATAGCAAACTATGCCAAACTCACCTAAATTACTTCGGCTATCAAAAATCATCCCCAACTACACTTTACAGCAACAAACTAAGCCCAATCACTTTAAAATTACAAAAAAATGCTAAAAATCATAACAAACTATAGCAGAATCACCTAAATTACTTCGGCTACCGTAAATCACCCCCAACTATCCCTTACCACAACAAACCAAACCATATCATCTTAAAATTACAAAAAAAGGTGTACAAATCATAACAAACTATGCCAGACTCACCTAAACTACTTCGGCTACTCTAAATCATCACCAACTAACCCTTACCACCACAAACTAAACTCAATCACTTTTAAATTACAAAAAAATGCTACTAACCATAGAAAACTATGCCAAACTCACCTAAATTACTTCGGCTATCAAAAATCACCCCCAACTACACTTTACAGCAACAAATTAAGCCCAATCACTTTAAAATTACAAAAAAATACTAAAAATTATAACAAACTATACCAGAATCACCTAAATTACTTCGGCTACCGTAAATCACCCCCAACTATCCCTTACCACAACAAACCAAACCATATCATCTTAAAATTACAAAAAAAGGTGTACAAATCATAACAAACTATGCCAGACTCACCTAAACTACTTCGGCTACTCTAAATCATGACCAACTAACCCTTACCACAACAAACTAAACCCAATCACTTTTAAATTACAAAAAAATGCTACTAACCATAGCAAACTATGCCAAACTCACCTAAATTACTTCGGCTACCATAAATCATCACCAACTAACCCTTACCACAACAAACTAAACCCAATCACTTTTAAATTACAAAAAAATAATACTAACCATAGCAAACTATGCCGAACTCACCTAAATTACTTCGGCTATCAAAAATCACCCCCAACTACACTTTACAGCAACAAACTAAACCCAATCACTTTAAATTTACAAAAAAATGCTAAAAATCATAACAAACTATACCAGAATCACCTAAATTACTTCGGCTACCGTAAATCACCCCCAACTATCCCTTACCACAACAAACCAAACCATATCATCTTAAAATTACAAAAAAAGGTGTACAAATCATAACAAACTATGCGAGACTCACCTAAATTACTTCGGCTACTCTAAATCATCACCAACTAACCCTTACCACAACAAACTAAACCCAATCACTTTTAAATTACAAAAAAATGCTCCTAACCATAGCAAACTATGCCAAACTCACCTAAATTACTTCGGCTACCATAAATCATCACCAACTATCCCTTACCATAACAAACTAAACCCAATCACTTTTAAATTACAAAAAAATGCTACTAACCATAGCAAACTATGCCAAACTCACCTAAATTACTTCGGCTATCAAAAATCACCCCCAACTACACTTTACAGCAACAAACTAAGCCCAATCACTTTAAAATTACAAAAAATGCTAAAAATCATAACAAACTATACCAGAATCACCTAAATTACTTCGGCTACCGTAAATCACCCCCAACTATCCCTTACCACAACAAACCAAACCATATCATCTTAAAATTACAAAAAAAGGTGTACAAATCATAACAAACTATGCCAGACTCACCTAAATTACTTCGGCTACTCTAAATCATCACCAACTAACCCTTACCACAACAAACTAAACCCAATCACTTTTAAATTACAAAAAAATGCTCCTAACCATAGCAAACTATGCCAAACTCACCTAAATTACTTCGGCTACCATAAATCATCACCAACTAACCCTTACCACAACAAACTAAACCCAATCACTTTTAAATTACAAAAAATGCTATTAACCATAGCAAACTCTGCCAAACTCACCTAAATTACTTCGGCTATCAAAAATCAACCCCAACTACACTTTACAGCAACAAACTAAGCCCAATCACATTAAAATTACAAAAAAATGCTAAAAATCATAACAAACTATACCAGAATCACCTAAATTACTTCGGCTACCGTAAATCACCCCAACTATCCCTTACCACAAGAAACCAAACCATATCATCTTAAAATTACAAAAAAAGGTGTACAAATCATAACAAACTATGCCAGACTCACCTAAATTACTTCGGCTACTCTAAATCATCACCAACTAACCCTTACCACAACAAACTAAACCCAATCACTTTTAAATTACAAAAAAATGCTACTAACCATAGCAAACTATGCCAAACTCATCTAAATTACTTCGGCTAGCATAAATCATCACCAACTAACCCTTACTACAACAAACTAAACCCAATCACTTTTAAATTACAAAAAAATGTTTCTAACCATAGCAAACTATGACAAACTCACCTAAATTACTTCGGCTATCAAAAATCACCCCCAACTACACTTTACAGCAACAAACTAAGCCCAATCACTTTAAAATTACAAAAAAATGCTAAAAATCATAACAAACTATACCAGAATCACCTAAATTACTTCGGCTACCGTAAATCACCCCCAACTATCCCTTACCACAACAAACCAAACCATATCATCTTAAAATTACAAAAAAAGGTGTACAAATCATAACAAACTATGCCAGACTCACCTAAACTACTTCGGCTATTCTAAATCATCACCAACTAACCCTTACCACCACAAACTATACCCAATCACTTTTAAATTACAAAAAAATGCTACTAACCATAGCAAACTATGCCAAACTCACCTAAAGTAGTTCGGCTACCATAAATCATTACCAACTAACCCTTACCACAACAAACTAAACCCAATCACTTTTAAATTACAAAAAAATGCTCCTAACCATAGCAAACTATGCCAAACTCACCTAAATTACTTCGGCTACCATAAATCATCACCAACTAACCCTTACCACAACAAACTAAACCCAATCATTTTTAAATTACAAAAAATGCTACTAGCCATAGCAAACTATGCCAAACTCACCTAAATTACTTCGGCTATCAAAAATCACCCCCAACTACACTTTACAGCAACAAACTAAGCCCAATCACTTTAAAATTACAAAAAAATGCTAAAAATCATAACAAACTATACCAGAATCACCTAAATTACTTCGGCTACCGTAAATCACCCCCAGCTATCTCTTACCACAACAAACCAAATCATATCATCTTAAAATTACAAAAAAAGATGTACAAATCATAACAAACTATGCCAGACTCACCTAAATTACTTCGGCTACTCTAAATCATCACCAACTAACCCTTACCACAACAAACTAAACCCAATCACTTTTAAATTACAAAAAAATGCTCTTAACCATAGCAAACTATGCCAAACTCACCTAAATTACTTCGGCTACCATAAATCATCACCAACTAACCCTTACCACAACAAACTAAACCCAATCACTTTTAAATTACAAAAAAATGCTACTAACCATAGCAAACTATGCTAAACTCACCTAAATTACTTCGGCTATCAAAAATCACCCCCAACTACACTTTACAGCAACAAACTAAGCCCAATCACTTTAAAATTACAAAAAATGCTAAAAATCATAACAAACTATACCAGAATCACCTAAATTACTTCGGCTACCGTAAATCACCCCTAACTATCTCTTACCACAACAAACCAATCCATATCATCTTAAAATTACAAAAAAAGGTGTACAAATCATAACAAACTATGCCAGACTCACCTAAAATACTTCGGCTACTCTAAATCATCACCAACTAACCCTTACCACAACAAACTAAACCCAATCAATTTTAAATTACAAAAAAATGCTCCTAACCATAGCAAACTATGCCAAACTCACCTAAATTACTTCGGCTACCATAAATCATCACCAAGTAACCCTTACCACAACAAACTAAACCCAATCACTTTTAAATTACAAAAAAATGCTACTAACCATAGCAAACTATGCCAAACTCACCTAAATTACTTCGGCTATCAAAAATCACCCCCAACTACACTTTACAGCAACAAACTAAGCCCAATCACTTTAAAATTACAAAAAAATGCTAAAAATGATAACAAACTATACCAGAATCACCTAAATTACTTCGGCTACCGTAAATCACCCCCAACTATCCCTTACCACAACAAACCAAACCATATCATCTTAAAATTACAAAAAAAGGTGTACAAATCATAACAAACTATGCCAGACTCACCTAAATTACTTCGGCTACTCTAAATCATCACCAACTAACCCTTACCACAACAAACTAAACCCAATCAATTTTAAATTACAAAAAAATGCTCCTAACCATAGCAAACTATGCCAAACTCACCTAAATTACTTCGGCTACTATAAATCATCACCAACTATCCCTTACCACAACAAACTAAACCCAATAACTTTTAAATTGCAAAAAAATGCTACTAACCATAGCAAACTATGCCAAACTCACCTAAATTACTTCGGCTATCAAAAATCACCCCCAACTACACTTTACAGCAACAAACTAAGCCCAATCACATTAAAATTACAAAAAAATGCTAAAAATCATAACAAACTATACCAGAATCACCTAAATTCCTTCGGCTACCGTAAATCACCCCAACTATCCCTTACCACAACAAACCAAACCATATCATCTTAAAATTACAAAAAAAGGTGTACAAATCATAACAAACTATGCCAGACTCACCTAAATTACTTCGGCTACTCTAAATCATCACCAACTAACCCTTATCACAACAAACTAAACCCAATCACTTTTAAATTACAAAAAAATGCTACTAACCATAGCAAAATATGCCAAACTCACCTGAATTACTTCGGCTACCATAAATCATCACCAACTAACCCTTACCACAACAAACTAAACCCAATCACTTTTAAATTACAAAAAAATGCTACTAACCATAGCAAACTATGCTAAACTCACCTAAATTACTTCGGCTATCAAAAATCACCCCCAACTACACTTTACAGCAACAAACAAAGCCCAATCACTTTAAAATTACAAAAAATGCTAAAAATCATAACAAACTATACCAGAATCACCTAAATTACTTCGGCTACCGTAAATCACCCCTAACTATCTCTTACCACAACAAACCAATCCATATCATCTTAAAATTACAAAAAAAGGTGTACAAATCATAACAAACTATGCCAGACTCACCTAAAATACTTCGGCTACTCTAAATCATCACCAACTAACCCTTACCACAACAAACTAAACCCAATCAATTTTAAATTACAAAAAAATGCTCCTAACCATAGCAAACTATGCCAAACTCACCTAAATTACTTCGGCTACCATAAATCATCACCAAGTAACCCTTACCACAACAAACTAAACCCAATCACTTTTAAATTACAAAAAAATGCTACTAACCATAGCAAACTATGCCAAACTCACCTAAATTACTTCGGCTATCAAAAATCACCCCCAACTACACTTTACAGCAACAAACTAAGCCCAATCACTTTAAAATTACAAAAAAATGCTAAAAATGATAACAAACTATACCAGAATCACCTAAATTACTTCGGCTACCGTAAATCACCCCCAACTATCCCTTACCACAACAAACCAAACCATATCATCTTAAAATTACAAAAAAAGGTGTACAAATCATAACAAACTATGCCAGACTCACCTAAATTACTTCGGCTACTCTAAATCATCACCAACTAACCCTTACCACAACAAACTAAACCCAATCAATTTTAAATTACAAAAAAATGCTCCTAACCATAGCAAACTATGCCAAACTCACCTAAATTACTTCGGCTACTATAAATCATCACCAACTATCCCTTACCACAACAAACTAAACCCAATCACTTTTAAATTGCAAAAAAATGCTACTAACCATAGCAAACTATGCCAAACTCACCTAAATTACTTCGGCTATCAAAAATCACCCCCAACTACACTTTACAGCAACAAACTAAGCCCAATCACATTAAAATTACAAAAAAATGCTAAAAATCATAACAAACTATACCAGAATCACCTAAATTCCTTCGGCTACCGTAAATCACCCCAACTATCCCTTACCACAACAAACCAAACCATATCATCTTAAAATTACAAAAAAAGGTGTACAAATCATAACAAACTATGCCAGACTCACCTAAATTACTTCGGCTACTCTAAATCATCACCAACTAACCCTTATCACAACAAACTAAACCCAATCACTTTTAAATTACAAAAAAATGCTACTAACCATAGCAAAATATGCCAAACTCACCTGAATTACTTCGGCTACCATAAATCATCACCAACTAACCCTTACCACAACAAACTAAACCCAATCACTTTTAAATTACAAAAAAATACTACTAACCATAGCAAACTATGCCAAACTCACCTAAATTACTTCGGCTACCATAAATCATCACCAACTAACCCTTACCACAACAAACTAAACCCAATCGCTTTTAAATTACAAAAAAATGCTACTAACCATAGCAAACTATGCCAAACTCACCTAAATTACTTCGGCTATCAAAAATCACCCCCAACTACACTTTACAGCAACAAACTAAGCCCAATCACTTTAAAATTACAAAAAAATGCTAAAAATCATAACAAACTATACCAGAATCACCTAAATTACTTCGGCTACCGTAAATCACCCCCAACTATCTCTTACCACAACAAACCAAACCATATCATCTTAAAATTACAAAAAAAGGTGTACAAATCATAACAAACTATGCCAGACTCACCTAAATTACTTCGGCTACTCTAAATCATCACCAACTAACCCTTACCACAACAAGCTAAACCCAATCACTTTTAAATTACAAAAAAATGCTCCTAACCATAGAAAACTATGCCAAACTCACCTAAATTACTTCGGCTAACATAAATCATCACCAACTAACCCTTACCACAACAAACTAAACCCAATCACTTTTAAATTACAAAAAATGCTACTAACCATAGCAAACTATGCCAAACTCACCTAAATTACTTCGGCTATCAAAAATCACCCCCAACTACACTTTACAGCAACAAACTAAGCCCAATCACTTTAAAATTACAAAAAAATGCTAAAAATCATAACAAACTATAGCAGAATCACCTAAATTACTTCGGCTACCGTAAATCACCCCCAACTATCCCTTACCACAACAAACCAAACCATATCATCTTAAAATTACAAAAAAAGGTGTACAAATCATAACAAACTATGCCAGACTCACCTAAATTACTTCGGCTACTCTAAATCATCACCAACTAACCCTTACCACAACAAGCTAAACCCAATCACTTTTAAATTACAAAAAAATGCTCCTAACCATAGAAAACTATGCCAAACTCACCTAAATTACTTCGGCTAACATAAATCATCACCAACTAACCCTTACCACAACAAACTAAACCCAATCACTTTTAAATTACAAAAAATGCTACTAACCATAGCAAACTATGCCAAACTCACCTAAATTACTTCGGCTATCAAAAATCACCCCCAACTACACTTTACAGCAACAAACTAAGCCCAATCACTTTAAAATTACAAAAAAATGCTAAAAATCATAACAAACTATACCAGAATCACCTAAATTACTTCGGCTACCGTAAATCACCCCCAACTATCTCTTACCACAACAAACCAATCCATATCATCTTAAAATTACAAAAAAAGGTGTACAAATCATAACAAACTATGCCAGACTCACCTAAATTACTTCGGCTACTCTAAATCATCACCAACTAACCCTTACCACAACAAACTAAACCCAATCACTTTTAAATTACAAAAAAATGCTACTAACCATAGCAAACTATGCCAAACTCACCTAAATTACTTCGGCTATCAAAAATCATCCCCAACTACACTTTACAGCAACAAACTAAGCCCAATCACTTTAAAATTACAAAAAAATGCTAAAAATCATAACAAACTATAGCAGAATCCCCTAAATTACTTCGGCTACCGTAAATCACCCCCAACTATCCCTTACCACAACAAACCAAACCATATCATCTTAAAATTACAAAAAAAGGTGTACAAATCATAACAAACTATGCCAGACTCACCTAAATTACTTCGGCTACTCTAAATCATCACCAACTAACCCTTACCACAACAAGCTAAACCCAATCACTTTTAAATTACAAAAAAATGCTCCTAACCATAGAAAACTATGCCAAACTCACCTAAATTACTTCGGCTAACATAAATCATCACCAACTAACCCTTACCACAACAAACTAAACCCAATCACTTTTAAATTACAAAAAATGCTACTAACCATAGCAAACTATGCCAAACTCACCTAAATTACTTCGGCTATCAAAAATCACCCCCAACTACACTTTACAGCAACAAACTAAGCCCAATCACTTTAAAATTACAAAAAAATGCTAAAAATCATAACAAACTATACCAGAATCACCTAAATTACTTCGGCTACCGTAAATCACCCCCAACTATCTCTTACCACAACAAACCAATCCATATCATCTTAAAATTACAAAAAAAGGTGTACAAATCATAACAAACTATGCCAGACTCACCTAAATTACTTCGGCTACTCTAAATCATCACCAACTAACCCTTACCACAACAAGCTAAACCCAATCACTTTTAAATTACAAAAAAATGCTCCTAACCATAGCAAACTATGCCAAACTCACCTAAATTACTTCGGCTAACATAAATCATCACCAACTAACCCTTACCACAACAAACTAAACCCAATCACTTTTAAATTACAAAAAAATGCTACTAACCATAGCAAACTATGCCAAACTCACCTAAATTACTTCGGCTATCAAAAATCATCCCCAACTACACTTTACAGCAACAAACTAAGCACAATCACTTTAAAATTACAAAAAAATGCTAAAAATCATAACAAACTATAGCAGAATCCCCTAAATTACTTCGGCTACCGTAAATCACCCCCAACTATCCCTTACCACAACAAACCAAACCATATCATCTTAAAATTACAAAAAAAGGTGTACAAATCATAACAAACTATGCCAGACTCACCTAAATTACTTCGGCTACTCTAAATCATCACCAACTAACCCTTACCACAACAAACTAAACCCAATCACTTTTAAATTACAAAAAAATGCTACTAACCATAGCAAACTATGCCAAACTTACCTAAATTACTTCGGCTACCATAAATCATCACCAACTAACCCTTACCACAACAAACTAAACCCAATCACTTTTAAATTACAAAAAAATGCTACTAACCATAGCAAACTATGCCAAACTCACCTAAATTACTTCGGCTATCAAAAATCATCCCCAACTACACTTTACAGCAACAAACTAAGCCCAATCACTTTAAAATTACAAAAAAATGCTAAAAATCATAACAAACTATAGCAGAATCCCCTAAATTACTTCGGCTACCGTAAATCACCCCCAACTATCCCTTACCACAACAAACCAAACCATATCATCTTAAAATTACAAAAAAAGGTGTACAAATCATAACAAACTATGCCAGACTCACCTAAATTACTTCGGCTACTCTAAATCGTCACCAACTAACCCTTACCAGAACAAACTAAACCCTATCACTTTTAAATTACAAAAAAATGCTACTAACCATAGCAAACTATGCCAAACTCACCTAAATTATTTCGGCTACCATAAATTATCACCAACTAACCCTTACCACAACAAACTAAACCCAATCACTTTTAAATTACAAAAAAATGCTACTAACCATAGCAAACTATGCCAAACTCACCTAAATTACTTCGGCTATCAAAAATCACCCGCAACTACACTTTACAGCAACAAACTAAGCCCAATCACTTTAAAATTACAAAAAAAATGCTAAAAATTACAACAAACTATACCAGAATCACCTAAATTACTTCGGCTACTCTAAATCATCACCAACTAACCCTTACCACAACAAACTAAACCCAATCACTTTTAAATTACAAAAAATGCTACTAACCATAGCAAACTATGCCAAACTCACCTAAATTACTTCGGCTACCATAAATCATCACCAACTAACCCTTACCACAACAAACTAAACCCAATCACTTTTAAATTACAAAAAAATGCTACTAGCCATAGCAAACTATGCCAAACTCACCTAAATTACTTCGGCTATCAAAAATCACCCGCAACTACACTTTACAGCAACAAACTAAGCCCAATCACTTTAAAATTACAAAAAAATGCTAAAAATCATAACAAACTATAGCAGAATCCCCTAAATTACTTCGGCTACCGTAAATCACCCCCAACTATCCCTTACCACAACAAACCAAACCATATCATCTTAAAATTACAAAAAAAGGTGTACAAATCATAACAAACTATGCCAGACTCACCTAAATTACTTCGGCTACTCTAAATCATCACCAACTAACCCTTACCACAACAAACTAAACCCAATCACTTTTAAATTACAAAAAAATGCTACTAACCATAGCAAACTAGGCCAAACTTACCTAAATTACTTCGGCTACCATAAATCATCACCAACTAACCCTTACCACAACAAACTAAACCCAATCACTTTTAAATTACAAAAAAATGCTACTAACCATAGCAAACTATGCCAAACTCACCTAAATTACTTCGGCTATCAAAAATCATCCCCAACTACACTTTACAGCAACAAACTAAGCCCAATCACTTTAAAATTACAAAAAAATGCTAAAAATCATAACAAACTATAGCAGAATCCCCTAAATTACTTCGGCTACCGTAAATCACCCCCAACTATCCCTTACCACAACAAACCAAACCATATCATCTTAAAATTACAAATAAAGGTGTACAAATCATAACAAACTATGCCAGACTCACCTAAATTACTTCGGCTACTCTAAATCGTCACCAACTAACCCTTACCACAACAAACTAAACCCTATCACTTTTAAATTACAAAAAAATGCTACTAACCATAGCAAACTATGCCAAACTCACCTAAATTATTTCGGCTACCATAAATTATCACCAACTAACCCTTACCACAACAAACTAAACCCAATCACTTTTAAATTACAAAAAAATGCTACTAACCATAGCAAACTATGCCAAACTCACCTAAATTACTTCGGCTATCAAAAATCACCCGCAACTACACTTTACAGCAACAAACTAAGCCCAATCACTTTAAAATTACAAAAAAAATGCTAAAAATTACAACAAACTATACCAGAATCACCTAAATTACTTCGGCTACTCTAAATCATCACCAACTAACCCTTACCACAACAAACTAAACCCAATCACTTTTAAATTACAAAAAATGCTACTAACCATAGCAAACTATGCCAAACTCACCTAAATTACTTCGGCTACCATAAATCATCACCAACTAACCCTTACCACAACAAACTAAACCCAATCACTTTTAAATTACAAAAAAATGCTATTAACCATAGCAAACTATGCCAAACTCACCTAAATTACTTCGGCTATCAAAAATCACCCGCAACTACACTTTACAGCAACAAACTAAGCCCAATCACGTTTAAATTACAAAAAAATGCTAAAAATCATAACAAACTATACCAGAATCACCTAAATTACTTCGGTTACCGTAAATCACCCCCAACTATCCCTTACCACAACAAACCAAACCATATCATCTTAAAATTACAAAAAAAGGTGTACAAATCATAACAAACTATGCCAGACTCACCTAAATTACTTCGGCTACTCTAAATCGTCACCAACTAACCCTTAACACAACAAACTAAACCCTATCACTTTTAAATTACAAAAAAATGCTACTAACCATAGCAAACTATGCCAAACTCACCTAAATTATTTCGGCTACCATAAATTATCACCAACTAACCCTTACCACAACAAACTAAACACAATCACTTTTAAATTACAAAAAAATGCTACTAACCATAGCAAACCATGCCAAACTCACCTAAATTACTTTGGCTACCATAAATCATCACCAACTAACCCTTACCACAACAAACTAAACCCAATCACTTTTAAATTACAAAAAAATGCTACTAACCATAGCAAACTATGCCAAACTCACCTAAATTACTTCGGCTATCAAAAATCACCCGCAACTACACTTTACAGCAACAAACTAAGCCCAATCACTTTAAAATTACAAAAAAAAATGCTAAAAATCATAACAAACTATACCAGAATCACCTAAATTACTTCGGCTACTCTAAATCATCACCAACTAACCCTTACCACAACAAACTAAACCCAATCACTTTTAAATTACAAAAAATGCTACTAACCATAGCAAACTATGCCAAACTCACCTAAATTACTTCGGCTACCACAAATCATCACCAACTAACCCTTACCACAACAAACTAAACCCAATCACTTTTAAATTACAAAAAAATGCTACTAACAGTAGCAAACTATGCCAAACTCACCTAAATTACTTCGGCTACCATAAATCATCACCAACTAACCCTTACCACAACAAACTAAACCCAATCATTTTTAAATTACAAAAAAATGCTACTAACCATAGCAAACTATGCCAAACTTACCTAAATTACTTCGGCTATCAAAAATCACCCGCAACTACACTTTACAGCAACAAACTAAGCCCAATCATTTTAAAATTACAAAAAAATGCTAAAAATCATAACAAACTATACCAGAATCACCTAAATTACTTCGGCTACCGTAAACCACCCCCAACAATCCCTTACCACAACAAACCAAACCATATCATCTTAAAATTACAAAAAAAGGTGTACAAATCATAATAAACTATGCCAGACTCAAATAAATTACTTCGGCTACTCTAAATCATCACCAACTAACCCTTACCACAACAAACTAAACCCAATCACTTTTAAATTACAAAAAAATGCTACTAACCATAGCAAACTTTGCCAAACTCACCTAAATGACTTCGGCTACCATAAATCATCACCAACTAATCCTTACCACAACAAACTAAACTCAATCAATTTAAATTACAAAAAAATGCTACTAACCATAGCAAACTATGCCAAACACACCTAAATTACTTCGGCTATCAAAAATCACCCCCAACTACACTTTACAGCAACAAACTAAGCCCAATCACTTTAAAATTACTAAAAAATGCTAAAAATTATAACAAACTATACTAGAATCACCTAAATTACTTCGGCTACCGTAAATCACCCCCAACTATCCCTTACCACAACAAACCAAACCATATCATCTTAAAATTACAAAAAAAGGTGTACAAATCATAACAAACTATGCCAGACTCACCTAAATTACTTCGGCTACTCTAAATCATCACCAACTAACCCTTACCACAACAAACTAAACACAATCACTTTTAAATTACAAAAAAATGCTACTAACCATAGCAACCCATGCCAAACTCACCTAAATTACTTTGGCTACCATAAATCATCACTAACTAACCCTTACCACAACAAACTAAACCCAATCACTTTTAAATTACAAAAAAATGCTACTAACCATAGCAAACTATGCCAAACTCACCTAAATTACTTCGGCTATCAAAAATCACCCCCAACTACACTTTACAGCAACAAACTAAGCCCAATCACTTTAAAATTACAAAAAAATGCTAAAAATCATAACAAACTATACCACAATTACCTAAATTACATCGGCTACCGTAAATCACCCCCAACTATCCCTTACCACAACAAACCAAACCATATCATCTTAAAATTACAAAAAAAGGTGTACAAATCATAACAAACTATGCCAGACTCACCTAAATTAGTTTGGCTACTCTAAATCATCACCAACTAACCCTTACCACAACAAACTAAACCCAATCACATTTAAATTACAAAAAAATGCTACTAACCATAGCAAACTATGCCAAACTCACCTAAATTACTTCGGCTACCATAAATCATCACCAACTAACCCTTACCACAACAAACTAAACCCCATCACTTTTAAATTACAAAAAAATGCTACTAACCATAGCAAACTATGCCAAACTCACCTAAATTACTTCGGCTATCAAAAATCACCCCCAACTACACTATACAGAAACAAACTAAGCCCAATCACTTATAAATTACAAAAAAATGCTAAAAATCATAACAAACTATACCAGAATCACCTAAATTACTTCGGCTACCGTAAATCACCCCCAACTATCCCTTACCACAACAAACCAAACCATATCATCTTAAAATTACAAAAAAAGGTGTACAAATCATAACAAACTATGCCAGATTCACCTAAATTACTTCGGCTACTCTAAATCATTACCAACTAACCCTTACCACAACAAACTAAACCCAATCACATTTAAATTACAAAAAAATGCTACTAACAATAGCAAACTATGCCAAACTCACCTAAATTACTTCGGCTACCATAAATCATCACCAACTAACCCTTACCACAACATACTAAACCCAATCACATTTAAATTACAAAAAAATGCTACTAACCATAGCAAACTATGCCAAACTCACCTAAATTACTTCGGCTACCATAAATCATCACCAACTAACCCTTACCACAACAAACTAAACCCCATCACTTTTAAATTACAAAAAAATGCTACTAACCATAGCAAACTATGCCAAACTCACCTAAATTACTTCGGCTATCAAAAATCACCCCCAACTACACTTTACAGCAACAAACTAAGCCCAATCACTTTAAAATTACAAAAAAATGCTAAAAATCATAACAAACTATACCAGAATTACCTAAATTACATCGGCTACCGTAAATCACCCCCAACTATCCCTTACCACAACAAACCAAACCATATCATCTTAAAATTACAAAAAAAGGTGTACAAATCATAACAAACCATGCCAGACTCACCTAAATTAGTTTGGCTACTCTAAATCATCACCAACTAACCCTTACCACAACAAACTAAACCCAATCACATTTAAATTACAAAAAAATGCTACTAACAATAGCAAACTATGCCAAACTCACCTAAATTACTTCGGCTACCATAAATCATCACCAACTAACCCTTACCACAACAAACTAAACCCAATCACTTTTAAATTACAAAAAAATGCTACTAACCATAGCAAACTATGCCAAACTCACCTAAATTACTTCGGCTATCAAAAATCACCCCCAACTACACTTTACAGCAACAAACTAAGCCCAATCACTTTAAAATTACAAAAAAAATGCTAAAAATCATAACAAACTATACCAGAATAACCTAAATTACTTCGGCTACCGTAAATCACCCCCAACTATCCCTTACCACAACAAACCAAACCAAATCATCTTAAAATTACAAAAAAAGGTGTACAAATCATAACAAACTATGCCAGACTCACCTAAATTACTTCGGCTACTCTAAATCATCACCAACTAACCCTTACCACAACAAACTAAACCCAATCACTTTTAAATTACAAAAAAATGCTCCTAACCATAGCAAACTATGCCAAACTAACCTAAATTACTTCGGCTACCATAAATCATCACCAACTAACCCTTACCACAACAAACTAAACCCAATCATTTTTAAATTACAAAAAAATGCTACTAACAATAGCAAACTATGCCAAACTCACCTAAATTACTTCGTCTATCAAAAATCACCCCCAACTACACTTTACAGCAACAAACAAAGCCCAATCACTTTAAAATTACAAAAAAATGCTAAAAATGATAACAAACTATACCAGAATCACCTAAATTACTTCGGCTACCGTAAATCACCCCCAACTATCCCTTACCACAACAAACCAAACCATATCATCTTAAAATTACAAAAAAAGGTATACAAATCATAACAAACCATGCCAGACTCACCTAAATTACTTCGGCTACTCTAAATCATCACCAACTTACCCTTACCACAACAAACTAAACCCAATCACTTTTAAATTACAAAAAAATGCTCCTAACCATAGCAAACTATGCCAAACTCACTTAAATTACTTCGGCTACCATAAATCATCACCAACTAACCCTTACCACAACAAACTAAACCCAATCACTTTTAAATTACAAAAAAATGCTACTAACCATAGCAAACTATGCCAAACTCACCTAAATTACTTCGGCTATCAAAAATCACCCCCAACTACACTTTACAGCAACAAACTAAGCCCAATCACTTTAAAATTACAAAAAAATGCTAAAAATCGTAACAAACTATACCAGAATCACCTAAATTACTTCGGCTACCGTAAATCACCCCCAACTATCCCTTACCAAAACAAACCAAACCATATCATTTTAAAATTACAAAAAAAGGTGTACAAATCATAACAAACTATGCCAGACTCACCTAAATTACTTCGGCTACTCTAAATCATCACCAACTAACCCTTACCACAACAAACTAAACATAATCACTTTTAAATTACAAAAAAATGCTACTAACCATAGCAAACTATGCCAAACTCCATAAATTACTTCGGCTATCAAAAATCACCCCCAACTACAGTTTACAGCAACAAACTAAGCCCAATCACTTTAAAATTACAAAAAAATGCTCCTAACCATAGCAAACTATGCCAAACTCACCTAAATTACTTCGGCTACCATAAATCATCACCAACTAACCCTTACCACAACAAACTTAACCCAATCACTTTTAAATTACAAAAAAATGCTATTAACAACAGCAAACTATGCCAAACTTACCTAAATTACTTCGGCTATCAAAAATCACCCCCAACTACACTTTACAGCAACAAACTAAGCCCAATCACTTTAAATTACAAAAAAATGCTAAAAATCATAACAAACTATACCAGATTCACCTAAATTACTTCGGCTACCGTAAATCATCACCAACTAACCCTTACCACAACAAACTAAACCCAATCACTTTTAAATTACAAAAAAATGCTCCTAACCATAGCAAACTATACCAAACTCACTTAAATTACTTCGGCTACCATAAATCATCACCAACTAACCCTTACCACAACAAACTAAACCCAATCACTTTTAAATTACAAAAAAATGCTACTAACCATAGCAAACTATGCCAAACTCACCTAAATTACTTCGGCTACCGTAAATCACCCCCAACTATCCCTTACCACAACAAACCAAACCATATCATCTTAAAACTACAAAAAAAGGTGTACAAATCATAACAAACCATGCCAGACTCACCTAAATTACTTCGGCTACTCTAGATCATCACCAACTAACCCTTACCACAACAAACTAAACCCAATCACTTTTAAATTACAAAAAAATGCTCCTAACCATAGCAAACTATGCCAAACTTACTTAAATTACTTCGGCTAACATAAATCATCACCAACTAACCCTTACCACAACAAACAAAACCCAATCACTTTTAAATTACAAAAAAATGCTACTAACCATAGCAAACTATGCCAAACTCACCTAAATTACTTCGGCTATCAAAAATCACCCCCAACTACACTTAACAGCAACAAACTAAGCCCAATCACTTTAAAATTACAAAAAAATGCTAAAAATCATAACAAACTATACCAGAATCACCTAAATTACTTCGGCTACCGTAAATCACCCCCAACTATCCCTTACCACAACAAACCAAACCATATCATCTTAAAATTACAAAAAAAGGTGTACAAATCATAACAAACTATGCCAGACTCACCTAAATTACTTCGGCTACTCTAAATCATCACCAACTAACCCTTACCACAGCAAACTAAACCCAATCACTTTTAAATTACAAAAAAATGCTCCTAACCATAGCAAACTATGCCAAACTCACCTAAATTACTTCGGCTACCATAAATCATCACCAACTAACCCTTACGACAACAAACTAAACCCAATCACTTTTAAATTACAAAAAAATGCTACTAACCATAGCAAACTAAGCCAAACTCACCTAAATTACTTCGGCTATCAAAAATCACCCCCAACTACACTTTACAGCAACAAACTAAGCCCAATCACTTTAAAATTACAAAAAAATGCTAAAAATCATAACAAACTATACCAGAATCACCTAAATTACTTCGGCTACCGTAAATCACCCCCAAATAACCCTTACCACAACAAACCAAACCATATCATCTTAAAATTACAAAAAAAGGTGTACAAATCATAACAAACTATGCCAGACTCACCTAAATTACTTCGACTACTCTAAATCATCACCAACTAACCCTTACCACAACAAACTAAACCCAATCACTTTTAAATTACAAAAAAATGCTCCTAACAATAGTAAACTATGCCAAACTCACCTAAATTACTTCAGCTACCATAAATCATCACCAACTAACCCTTACCACAACAAACTAAACCCAATCAATTTTAAATTACAAAAAAATGCTACTAACCATAGCAAACTATGCCAAACTCACCTAAATTACTTCGGCTATAAAAAATCACCCCCAACTACACTTTACAGCAACAAACTAAGCCCAATCACTTTAAAATTACAAAAAAATGCTAAAAATCATAACAAACTATACCAGAATCACCTAAATTACTTCGGCTACCGTAAATCACCCCCAACTATCCCTTACCACAACAATCCAAACCATATCATCTTAAAATTACAAAAAAAGGTGTACAAATCATAACAAACTATGCCAGACTCACCTAAATTACTTCGGCTACTCTAAATCATCACCAACTAACCCTTACCACAACAAACTAAACCCAATCACTTTTAAATTACAAAAAAATGCTCCTAACCATAGCAAACTATGCCAAACTCAACTAAATTACTTCGGCTACCATAAATCATCACCAACTAACCCTTACCACAACAAACTAAACCCAATCACTTTTAAATTACAAAAAAATGCCACTAACCATAGCAAACTATGCCAAACTCACCTAAATTACTTCGGCTATCAAAAATCACCCCCAACTACACTTTACAGCAACAAACTAAGCCCAATCACTTTAAAATTACAAAAAAATGCTAAAAATCATAACAAATTATACCAGAATCACCTAAATTACTTCGGCTACCGTAAATCACCCCCAACTATCCCTTACCACAACAAACCAAACCATATCATCTTAAAATTACAAAAAAAGGTGTACAAATCATAACAAACTATGCCAGACTCACCTAAATTACTTCGGCTACTCTAAATAATCACCAACTAACCCTTACCACAACAATCTAAACCCAATCACTTTTAAATTACAAAAAAATGCTCCTAACCATAGCAAACTATGCCAAACTCACCTAAATTACTTCGGCTACCATAAATCATCACCAACAAACCCTTACCACAACAAACTAAACCCAATCACTTTTAAATTACAAAAAAATGCTACTAACCATAGCAAACTATGCCAAACTCACCTAAATTACTTCGGCTATCAAAAATCACCCCCAACTACACTTTACAGCAACAAACAAAGCCCAATCACTTTAAAATTACAAAAAAATGCTAAAAATCGTAACAAACTATACCAGAATCACCTAAATTACTTCGGCTACCGTAAATCACCCCCAACTATCCCTTACCAAAACAAACCAAACCATATCATTTTAAAATTACAAAAAAAGGTGTACAAATCATAACAAACTATGCCAGACTCACCTAAATTACTTCGGCTACTCTAAATCATCACCAACTAACCCTTACCACAACAAACTAAACATAATCACTTTTAAATTACAAAAAAATGCTACTAACCATAGCAAACTATGCCAAACTCCATAAATTACTTCGGCTATCAAAATTCACCCCCAACTACAGTTTACAGCAACAAACTAAGCCCAATCACTTTAAAATTACAAAAAAATGCTAAAAATCATAACAAACTATACCAGAATCACCTAAATTACTTCGGCTACCGTAAATCACCCCCAACTATCCCTTACCACAACAAACCAAACCATATCATCTTAAAATTACAAAAAAAGGTGTACAAATCATAACAAACTATGCCAGACTCACCTAAATTACTTCGGCTACTCTAAATCATCACCAACTAACCCTTACCACAACAAACTAAACCCAATCACTTTTAAATTACAAAAAAATGCTCCTAACCATAGCAAGCAATGCCAAACTCACCTAAATTACTTCGGCTACCATAAATCATCACCAACTAACCCTTACCACAACAAACTAAACCCAATCACTTTTAAATTACAAAAAAATGCTACTAACCATAGCAAACTAGGCCAAACTCACCTAAATTACTTCGGCTATCAAAAATCACCCCCAACTACACTTTACAACAACAAAAAAAGCCCAATCACTTTAAAATTACAAAAAAATGCTAAAAATCGTAACAAACTCTACCTGAATCACCTAAATTACTTCGGCTACCGTAAATCACCCCCAACTATCCCTTACCACAACAAACCAAACCATATCATCTTAAAATTACAAAAAAAGGTGTACAAATCATAACAAACTATGCCAGACTCACCTAAATTACTTTGGCTACTCTAAATCATCACCAACTAACCCTTACCACAACAAACTAAACCCAATCACATTTAAATTACAAAAAAATGCTACTAACCATAGCAAACTATGCCAAACTCACCTAAATTACTTCGGCTACCATAAATCATCACCAACTAACCCTTACCACAACAAACTAAACCCAATCACTTTTAAATTACAAAAAAATGCTACTAACCATAGCAAACTAGGCTAAACGCACCTAAATTACTTCGGCTATCAAAAATCACCCCCAACTACACTTTACAGCAACAAACTAAGCCCAATCACTTTAAAATTACAAAAAAATGCTAAAAATTATAACAAACTCTACCTGAATCACCTAAATTACTTCGGCTACCGTAAATCACCCCCAACTATCCCTTACCACAACAAACCAAACCATATCATCTTAAAATTACAAAAAAGGTGTACAAATCATAACAAACTATGCCAGACTCACCTAAATTACTTCGACTACTCTAAATCATAACCAACTAACCCTTACCACAACAATCTAATCCCAATCACTTTTAAAATACAAAAAAATGCTCATAACCATAGCAAACTATGCCAAACTCACCTAAATTATTTCGGCTACCATAAATCATCACCAACTAACCCTTACCACAACAAACTAAACCCAATCACTTTTAAATTACAAAAAAATGCTACTAACCATAGCAAACTATGCCAAACTCACCTAAATTACTTCGGCTATCAAAAATCACCCCCAACAACATTTTACAGCAACAAATTAAGCCCAATCACTTTAAAATTACAAATAAATGCTAAAAATTATAACAAACTATACCAGAATCACCTAAATTACTTCGGCTACCGTAAATCACCCCCAACTATCCCTTACCACAACAAACCAAACCATATTATCTTAAAATTACAAAAAAAGGTGTACAAATCATAACAAACTATGCCAGACTCACCTAAATTACTTCGGCTACTCTAAATCATCACCAACTAACCCTTACCACAACAAACTAAACCCAATCACTTTTAGATTACAAAAAAATGCTCCTAACCATAGCAAACTATGCCAAACTCACCTAAATTACTTCGGCTACCATAAATCATCACCAACTAACCCTTACCACAACAAACTAATCCCAATCACTTTTAAATTACAAAAAAATGCTACTAACCATAGCAAACTATGCCAAACTCACCTAAATTACTTCGGCTATCAAAAATCACCCCCAACAACATTTTACAGCAAAAAACTAAGCCCAATCACTTTAAAATTACAAAAAAATGCTAAAAATTATAACAAACTATACCAGAATCACCTAAATTACTTCGGCTACCGTAAATCACCCCCAACTATCCCTTACCACAACAAACCAAACCATATCATCTTAAAATTACAAAAAAAGGTGTACAAATCATAACAAACTATGCCAGACTCACCTAAATTACTTCGGCTATTCTAAATCATCACCAACTAACCCTTACCACAACAAACTAAACCCAATCACTTTTAAATTACAATAAAATGCTCCTAACCATAGCAAACTATGCCAAATTCACCTAAATTACTTCGGCTATCAAAAATCACCCCCAACTACACTTTACAGCAACAAACTAAGCCCAGTCACTTTAAAATTAAAAAAAAATGCTAAAAATCATAACAAACTATACCAGAATCACCTAAATTACTTCGGCTACCGTAAATCACCTCCAACTATCCCTTACCACAACAAACCAAACCATATCATCTTAAAATTACAAAAAAAGGTGTACAAATCATAACAAACTATGCCAGACTCACCTAAATTACTTCGGCTACTCTAAATCATCATCAACTAACCCTTACCACAACAATCTAAACCCAATCACATTTAAATTACAAAAAAATGCTCCTAACCATAGCAAACTATGCCAAACTCACCTAAATGACTTCGGCTACCATAAATCATCACCAACTAACCCTTACCACAACAAACTAAACCCAATCACTTTTAAATTACAAAAAAATGCTACTAACCATAGCAAACTATGCCAAACTCACCTAAATTACTTCGGCTATCAAAAATCACTCCCAGCTACACTTTACAGCAACAAACTAAGCCCAATCACTTTAAAATTACAAAAAAATTCTAAAAATCATAACAAACTATACCAGAATCACCTAAATTACTTCGGCTACCGTAAATCACCCCCAACTATCCCTTACCACAACAAACCAAACCATATCATCTTAAAATTACAAAAAAAGGTGTACAAATCATAACAAACTATGCCAGACTCACCTAAATTACTTCGGCTACACTAAATCATCACCAACTAACCCTTACCACAACAAACTAAACCCAATCACTTTTAAATTACAAAAAAATGCTACTAACCATAGGAAACTATGCCAAACTCACCTAAATTACTTCGGCTATCAAAAATCACCCCCAACAACATTTTACAGCAACAAACTAAGCCCAATCATTTTAAAATTACAAAAAAATGCTAAAAATTATAACAAACTATACCAGAATCACCTAAATTACTTCGGCTACCGTAAATCACCCCCAACTATCCCTTACCACAACAAACCAAACCATATCATCTTAAAATTACAAAAAAAGGTGTACAAATCATAACAAACTATGCCAGACTCACCTAAATTACTTCGGCTACTCTAAATCATCACCAACTAACCCTTACCACAACAATCTAAACCCAATCACATTTAAATTACAATAAAATGCTCCTAACCATAGCAAACTATGCCAAACTCACCTAAATTACTTCGGCTACCATAAATCATCACCAACTAAACCTTACCACAACAAACTAAACCCAATCACTTTTAAATTACAAAAAAATGCTACTAACAATAGCAAACTATGCCAAACTCACCTAAATTACTTCGGCTATCAAAAATCACCCCCAACTACACTTTACAACAACAAAAAAAGCCCAATCACTTTAAAATTACAAAAAAATGCTAAAAATCATAACAAACTCTACCTGAATCACCTAAATTACTTCGGCTACCGTAAATCACCCCCAACTATCCCTTACCACAACAAACCAAACCATATCATCTTAAAATTACAAAAAAAGGTGTACAAATCATAACAAACTATGCCAGACTCACCTAAATTACTTTGGCTACTCTAAATCATCACCAACTAACCCTTACCACAACAAACTAAACCCAATCACATTTAAATTACAAAAAAATGCTACTAACCATAGCAAACTATGCCAAACTCACCTAAATTACTTCGGCTACCATAAATCATCACCAACTAACCCTTACCACAACAAACTAAACCCAATCACTTTTAAATTACAAAAAAATGCTACTAACCATAGCAAACTAGGCTAAACGCACCTAAATTACTTCGGCTATCAAAAATCACCCCCAACTACACTTTACAGCAACAAACTAAGCCCAATCACTTTAAAATTACAAAAAAATGCTAAAAATCGTAACAAACTATACCAGAATCACCTAAATTACTTCGGCTACCGTAAATCACCCCCAACTATCCCTTACCACAACAAACCAAACCATATCATCTTAAAATTACAAAAAAGGTGTACAAATCATAACAAACTATGCCAGACTCACCTAAATTACTTCGACTACTCTAAATCATCACCAACTAACCCTTACCACAACAAACTAAACCCAATCACTTTTAAATTACAAAAAAATGCTACTAACCATAGCAAACTATGCCAAACTCACCTAAATTACTTCGGCTATCAAAAATCACTCCCAGCTACACTTTACAGCAACAAACTAAGCCCAATCACTTTAAAATTACAAAAAAATTCTAAAAATCATAACAAACTATACCAGAATCACCTAAATTACTTCGGCTACCGTAAATCACCCCCAACTATCCCTTACCACAACAAACCAAACCATATCATCTTAAAATTACAAAAAAGGTGTACAAATTATAACAAACTATGCCAGACTCACCTAAATTACTTCGACTACTCTAAATCATAACCAACTAACCCTTACCACAACAATCTAATCCCAATCACTTTTAAAATACAAAAAAATGCTCCTAACCATAGCAAACTATGCCAAACTCACCTAAATTACTTCGGCTACCATAAATCATCACCAACTAACCCTTACCACAACAAACTAAACCCAATCACTTTTAAATTACAAAAAAATGCTACTAACCATAGCAAACTATGCCAAACTCACCTAAATTACTTCGGCTATCAAAAATCACCCCCAACTACACTTTACAGCAACAAACTAAGCCCAGTCACTTTAAAATTAAAAAAAAATGCTAAAAATCATAACAAACTATACCAGAATCACCTAAATTACTTCGGCTACCGTAAATCACCTCCAACTATCCCTTACCACAACAAACCAAACCATATCATCTTAAAATTACAAAAAAATGTGTACAAATCATAACAAACTATGCCAGACTCACCTAAATTACTTCGGCTACTCTAAATCATCACCAACTAACCCTTACCACAACAATCTAAACCCAATCACATTTAAATTACAAAAAAATGCTCCTAACCATAGCAAACTATGCCAAACTCACCTAAATTACTTCGGCTATCAAAAATCACCCCCAACTACACTTTACAGCAACAAACTAAGCCCAGTCACTTTAAAATTAAAAAAAAATGCTAAAAATCATAACAAACTATACCAGAATCACCTAAATTACTTCGGCTACCGTAAATCACCTCCAACTATCCCTTACCACAACAAACCAAACCATATCATCTTAAAATTACAAAAAAAGGTGTACAAATCATAACAAACTATGCCAGACTCAACTAAATTACTTCGGCTACTCTAAATCATCACCAACTAACCCTTACCACAACAAACTAAACCCAATCACTTTTAAATTACAAAAAAATGCTACTAACCATAGCAAACTATGCCAAACTCACCTAAATTACTTCGGCTATCAAAAATCACTCCCAACTACACTTTACAGTAACAAACTAAGCCCAATCACTTTAAAATTACAAAAAAATTCTAAAAATCATAACAAACTATACCAGAATCACCTAAATTACTTCGGCTACCGTAAATCACCCCCAACTATCCCTTACCACAACAAACCAAACCATATCATCTTAAAATTACAAAAAAAGGTGTACAAATCATAACAAACTATGCCAGACTCACCTAAATTACTTCGGCTACACTAAATCATCACCAACTAACCCTTACCACAACAAACTAAACCCAATCACTTTTAAATTACAAAAAAATGCTACTAACAATAGCAAACTATGCCAAACTCACCTAAATTACTTCGGCTACCATAAATTATCACCAACTGACCCTTACCACAACAAACTAAACCCAATCACTTTTAAATTACATAAAAATGCTACTAACCATAGCAAACTATACCAAACTCACCTAAATTACTTTGGCTATCAAAAATCACCCCCAGCTACAGTTTACAGCAACAAACTAAGCCCAATCACTTTAAAATTACAAAAAAATGCTAAAAATCATAACAAACTATACCAGAATCACCTAAATTACTTCGGCTACCGTAAATCACCCCCAACTATCCCTTACCACAACAAACCAAACCATATCATCTTAAAATTACAAAAAAAGGTGTACAAATCATAACAAACTATGCCAGACTCACCTAAATTACTTCGGCTACACTAAATCATCACCAACTAACCCTTACCACAACAAACTAAACCCAATCACTTTTAAATTACAAAAAAATGCTACTAACAATAGCAAACTATGCCAAACTCACCTAAATTACTTCGGCTACCATAAATTATCACCAACTGACCCTTACCACAACAAACTAAACCCAATCACTTTTAAATTACATAAAAATGCTACTAACCATAGCAAACTATACCAAACTCACCTAAATTACTTTGGCTATCAAAAATCACCCCCAGCTACAGTTTACAGCAACAAACTAAGCCCAATCACTTTAAAATTACAAAAAAATGCTAAAAATCATAACAAACTATACCAGAATCACCTAAATTACTTCGGCTACCGTAAATCACCCCCAACTATCCCTTACCACAACAAACCAAATCATATCATCTTAAAATTACAAAAAAAGGTGTACAAATCATAACAAACTATGCCAGACTCACCTAAATTACTTCGGCTACACTAAATCATCACCAACTAACCCTTACCACAACAAACTAAACCCAATCACTTTTAAATTACAAAAAAATGCTACTAACCATAGCAAACTATGCCAAACTCACCTAAATTACTTCGGCTATCAAAAATCACCCCCAACTACACTTTACAGCAACAAACTAAGCCCAATCACTTTAAAATTACAAAAAAATGCTAAAAATCATAACAAACTATACCAGAATCACCTAAATTACTTCGGCTACCGTAAATCACCCCCAACTATCCTTTACCACAACAAACCAAATCATATCATCTTAAAATTACAAAAAAAGGTGTACAAATTATAACAAACCATGCCAGACTCACCTAAATTACTTCGGCTACTCTAAATCATCACCAACTAATCCTTACCACAACAAACTAAACCCAAACCCTTTTAAATTACAAAAAAATGCTCCTAACCTTAGCAAACTATGCCAAACTCACCTAAATTACTTTGGCTACCATAAATCATCACCAGCTAACCCTTACCACAACAAACTAAACCCAATCACTTTTAAATTACAAAAAAATGCTACTAACCATAGCAAACTATGCCAAACTCACCTAAATTACTTCGGCTATCAAAAATCACCCCCAACTACACTTTACAGCAACAAACTAAGCCCAATCACTTTAAAATTACAAAAAAATGCTAAAAATCATAACAAACTATACCAGAATCACCTAAATTACTTCGGCTACCGTAAATCACCCCCAACTATCCCTTACCACAACAAACCAAACCATATCATCTTAAAATTACAAAAAAAGGTGTACAAATCCTAACAAACTATGCCAGACTCACCTAAATTACTTCGGCTACTCTAAATCATCACCAACTAACCCTTACCACAACAATCTAAACCCAATCACATTTAAATTACAGTAAAATGCTCGTAACCATAGCAAACTATGCCAAACTCACCTAAATTACTTCGGCTACCATAAATCATCACCAACTAACCCTTACCACAACAAACTAAACCCAATCACTTTTAAATTACAAAAAAATGCTACTAACCATAGCAAACTATGCCAAACTCACCTAAATTACTTCGGCTATCAAAAATCACCCCCAACTACACTTTACAGCAACAAACTCAGCCCAATCACTTCAAAATTACAAAAAAATGCTAAAAATCATAACAAACTATACCAGAATCACCTAAATTACTTAGGCTACCCTAAATCACCCCCAACTATCCCTTACACAACAAACCAAACCATATCATCTTAAAATTACAAAAAAAAGTGTACAAATCATAACAAACTATGCCAGACTCACCTAAACTACTTCGGCTACTCTAACTCATCACCAACTAACCCTTACCACCACAAACTAAACCCAATCACTTTTAAATTACAAAAAAATGCTACTAACCATAGCAAACTATGCCAAACTCACCTAAATTACTTCGGCTACCATAAATCATCACCAACTAACCCTTACCACAACAAACTAAACCCAATCACTTTTAAAATACAAAAAAATGCTCCTAACCATAGCAAACTATGCCAAACTCACCTAAATTACTTCGGCTACCATAAATCATCACCAACTAACCCTTACCACAACAAACTAAACCCAATCATTTTTAAATTACAAAAAATGCTACTAAACATAGCAAACTATGCCAAACTCACCTCAATTACTTCGGCCATCAAAAATCACCCCCAACTACACTTTACAGCAACAAACTAAGCCCAATCACTTTAAAATTACAAAAAAATGCTAAAAATCATAACAAACTATACCAGAATCACCTAAATTACTTCGGCTACCGTAAATCACCCCCAACTATCTCTTACCACAACAAACCAAACCATATCATCTTAAAATTACAAAAAAGGTGTACAAATCATAACAAACTATGCCAGACTGACCTAAATTACTTCGGCTACTCTAAATTATCACTAACTAACCCTTCCCACAACAAGCTAAACCCAATCACTTTTAAATTACAAAAAAATGCTCCTAACCATAGCAAACTATGCCAAACTCACCTAAATTACTTCGGCTAACATAAATCATCACCAACTAACCCTTACCACAACAAACTAAACCCAATCACTTTTAAATTACAAAAAAATGCTACTAACCATAGCAAACTATGCCAAACTCACCTAAATTAATTCGGCTATCAAAAATCATCCCCAACTACACTTTACAGCAACAAACTAAGCCCAATCACTTTAAACTTACAAAAAAATGCTAAAAATCATAACAAACTATAGCAGAATCACCTAAATTACTTCGGCTACCGTAAATCACCCCCAACTATCCCTTACCACAACAAACCAAACCATATCATCTTAAAATTACAAAAAAAGGTGTACAAATCATAACAAACTATGCCAGACTCACCTAAATTACTTCGGCTACTCTAAATCATCACCAACTAACCCTTACCACAACAAACTAAACCCAATCACTTTTAAATTACAAAAAAATGCTACTAACCAAAGCAAACTATGCCAAACTCACCTAAATTACTTCGGCTACCATAAATCATCACCAACTAACCCTTACCACAACAAACTAAACCCAATCACTTTTAAATTACAATAAAATGCTACTAACCATAGCAAACAATGCCAAACTCACCTAAATTACTTCGGCTATCAAAAATCACCCCCAACTACACTTTACAGCAACAAATTAAGCCCAATCACTTTAAAATTACAAAAAAATACTAAAAATTATAACAAACTATACCAGAATCATCTAAATTACTTCGGCTACCGTAAATCACCCCCAACTATCCCTTACCACAACAAACCAAACCATATCATCTTAAAATTACAAAAAAAGGTGTACAAATCATAACAAACTATGCCAGACTCACCTAAACTACTTCGGCTACTCTAAATCATGACCAACTAACCCTTACCACAACAAACTGAACCCAATCACTATTAAATTACAAAAAAATGCTACTAACCATAGCAAACTATGCCAAACTCACCTAAATTACTTCGGCTACCATAAATCATCACCAACTAACCCTTACCACAACAAACTAAACCCAATCACTTTTAAATTACAAAAAAATGCTACTAACCATAGCAAACTATGCCAAACTCACCTAAATTACTTCGGCTACCATAAATCATCACCAACTAACCCTTACCACAACAAACTAAACCCAATCACTTTTAAAATACAAAAAAATGCTACTAACCATAGCAAACTATGCCAAACTCACCTAAATTACTTCGGCTACCATAAATCATCACCAACTAACCCTTACCACAACAAACTAAACCCAATCACTTTTAAATTACATAAAAATGCTACTAACCATAGCAAACTATACCAAACTCACCTAAATTACTTCGGCTATCAAAAATCACCCCCAACTACACATTACAGCAACAAACTAAACCCAATCACTTTAAAATTACAAAAAAATGCTAAAAATCATAACAAACTATACCAGAATCACCTAAATTACTTCGGCTACCGTAAATCACCCCCAACTATCCCTTACCACAACAAACCAAACCATATCATCTTAAAATGACAAAAAAAGGTGTACAAATCATAACAAACTATGCCAGACTCACCTAAATTTCTTCGGCTACTCTAAATCATCACCAACTAACCCTTACCACAACAAACTAAACCCAATCACTTTTAAATTACAAAAAAATGCTACTAACCATAGCAAACTATGCCAAACTCACCTAAATTACTTCGGCTACCATAAAACATCACCAACTAACCCTTACCACAACAAACTAAACCCAATCACTTTTAAATTACATAAAAATGCTACTAACCATAGCAAACTATACCAAACTCACCTAAATTACTTCGGCTATCAAAAATCACCCCCAACTACAGTTTACAGCAACAAACTAAGCCCAATCACTTTAAAATTACAAAAAAAATGCTAAAAATCATAACAAACTATACCAGAATCACCTAAATTACTTCGGCTACCGTAAATCACCCCCAACTATCCCTTACCACAACAAACCAAACCATATCATCTAAAAATTACAAAAAAAGGTGTACAAATCATAACAAACTATGCCAGACTCACCTAAATTTCTTCGGCTACTCTAAATCATCACCAACTAATCCTTACCACAACAAACTAAACCCAAACCCTTTTAAATTACAAAAAAATGCTCCTAACCTTAGCAAACTATGCCGAACTCACCTAAATTACTTCGGCTATCAAAAATCACCCCCAACTACACTTTACAGCAACAAACTAAGCCCAATCACTTTAAAATTACAAAAAAATGCTAAAAACCATAACAAACTATACCAGAATCACCTAAATTACTTCGGCTACCGTAAATCACCCCCAACTATCCCTTACCATAACAAACCAAACCATATCATTTTAAAATTGCAAAAAAAGTTGTACAAATCCTAACAAACTATGCCAGACTCACCTAAATTACTTCGGCTACTCTAAATCATCACCAACTAACCCTTACCACAACAATCTAAACCCAATCACATTTAAATTACAATAAAATGCTCGTAACCATAGCAAACTATGCCAAACTCACATAAATTACTTTGGCTACCATAAATTATCACCAACTGACCCTTACCACAACAAACTAAACCCAATCACTTTTAAATTACAAAAAAATGCTACTAACCATAGCAAATTATGCCAAACTCACCTAAATTACTTCGGCTATCAAAAATCACCCCCAACTACACTTTACAGCAACAAACTAAGCCCAATTATTTAAAATTACAAAAAAATGCTAAAAATCATAACAAACTATACCAGAATCACCTAAATTACCTCGGCTACCGTAAATCACCCCCAACAATCCCTTACCACAACAAACCTAACCATATCATTCCAAAAATTACAAAAAATGGTGTACAAATCATAACAAACTATGCCAGACTCACCTAAATTACTTCGGATACTCTAAATCATCACCAACTAACCCTTACCACAACAAACTAAACCCAATCACATTTAAATTACAATAAAATGCTCGTAACCATAGCAAACTATGCCAAACTCACATAAATTACTTTGGCTACCATAAATTATCGCCAACTGACCCTTACCACAACAAACTAAACCCAATCACTTTTAAATTACAAAAAAATGCTACTAACCATAGCAAATTATGCCAAACTCACCTAAATTACTTCGGCTATCAAAAATCACCCCCAACTACACTTTACAGCAACAAACTAAGCCCAATTATTTAAAATTACAAAAAAATGCTAAAAATCATAACAAACTATACCAGAATCACCTAAATTACCTCGGCTACCGTAAATCACCCCCAACAATCCCTTACCACAACAAACCTAACCATATCATTCTAAAATTACAAAAAATGGTGTACAAATCATAACAAACTATGCCAGACTCACCTAAATTACTTCGGATACTCTAAATCATCACCAACTAACCCTTACCACAACAAACTAAACCCAATCACTTTTAAAATACAAAAAAATGCTACTAACCATAGCAAACTATGCCAAAGTCACCTAAATTACTTCGGCTACCATAAATCATCACCAACTAACCCTTACCACAACAAACTAAACCCAATCACTTTTAAATTACATAAAAATGCTACTAACCATAGCAAACTATACCAAACTCACCTAAATTACTTCGGCTATCAAAAATCAACCCCAACTACACATTACAGCAACAAACTAAACCCAATCACTTTAAAATTACAAAAAAATGCTAAAAATCATAACAAACTATACCAGAATCACCTAAATTACTTCGGCTACCGTAAATCACCCCCAACTATCCCTTACCATAACAAACCAAACCATATCATCTAAAAATTACAAAAAAATGTGTACAAATCATAAGAAACTATGCCAGACTCACCTAAATTTCTTCGGCTACTCTAAATCATCACCAACTAATCCTTACCACAACAAACTAAACCCAAACCCTTTTAAATTAAAAAAAAATGCTCCTAACCTTAGCAAACTATGCCAAACTCACCTAAATTACTTCGGCTATCAAAAATCACCCCCAACTACACTTTACAGCAACAAACTAAGCCCAATCACTTTAAAATTACAAAAAAATGCTAAAAATCATAACAAACTATACCAGAATCACCTAAATTACTTCGGCTGCCGTAAATCACCCCCAACTATACCTTACCACAACAAACCAAATCATATCATCTTAAAATTACAAAAAAAGGTGTACAAATCATAACAAACTATGCCAGACTCACCTAAATTACTTCGGCTACACTAAATCATCACCAACTAACCCTTACCACAACAAACTAAACCCAATCACTTTTAAATTACAAAAAAATGCTACTAACCATAGCAAACTATGCCAAACTCACCTAAATTACTTCGGCTATCAAAAATCACCCCCAACTACACTTTACAGCAACAAACTAAGCCCAATCACTTTAAAATTACAAAAAAATGCTAAAAATCATAACAAACTATACCAGAATCACCTAAATTACTTCGGCTACCGTAAATCACCCCCAAATATCCCTTACCATAACAAACCAAACCATATCATCTTAAAATTACAAAAAAAGGTGTACAAATCCTAACAAACTATGCCAGACTCACCTAAATTACTTCGGCTACTCTAAATCATCACCAACTAACCCTTACCACAACAATCTAAACCCAATCACATTTAAATTACAATAAAATGCTCGTAACCATAGCAAACTATGCCAAACTCACCTAAATTACTTCGGCTACCATAAATTATCACCAACTGACCCTTACCACAACAAACTAAACCCAATCACTTTTAAATTACAAAAAAATGCTACTAACCATAGCAAATTATGCCAAACTCACCTAAATTACTTCGGCTATCAAAAAACACCCCCAACTACACTTTACAGCAACAAACTAAGCCCAATTATTTAAAATTACAAAAAAATGCTAAAAATCATAACAAACTATACCAGAATCACCTAAATTACTTCGGCTACCGTAAATCACCCCCAACTATCCCTAACCACAACAAACCAAACCATATCATCTTAAAATTACAAAAAATGGTGTACAAATCATAACAAACTATGCCAGACTCACCTAAATTACTTCGGATACTCTAAATCATCACCAACTAACCCTTACCACAACAAACTAAACCCAATCACTTTTAAAATACAAAAAAATGCTTCTAACCATAGCAAACTATGCCAAAGTCACCTAAATTACTTCGGCTACCATAAATCATCACCAACTAACCCTTACCACAACAAACTAAACCCAATCACTTTTAAATTACATAAAAATGCTACTAACCATAGCAAACTATACCAAACTCACCTAAATTACTTCGGCTATCAAAAATCACCCCCAACTACACATTACAGCAACAAACTAAACCCAATCACTTTAAAATTACAAAAAAATGCTAATAATCATAACAAACTATACCAGAATCACCTAAATTACTTCGGCTACCGTAAATCACCCCCAACTATCCCTTACCACAACAAACCAAACCATATCATCTTAAAATTACAAAAAAAGGTGTACAAATCATAACAAACTATGCCAGACTCACCTAAACTACTTCGGCTACTCTAAATCATGACCAACTAACCCTTACCACAACAAACTAAACCCAATCACTTTTAAATTACAAAAAAATGCTACTAACCATAGCAAGCTATGTTAAACTCACCTAAATTACTTCGGCTACCATAAATCATCACCAACTAACCCTTACCACAACAAACTAAACCCAATCACTTTTAAATTACAAAAAAATGCTACTAACCATAGCAAACTATGCCAAACTCACCTAAATTACTTCGGCTATCAAAAATCACCCCCAACTACACTTTACAGCAACAAACTAAGCCCAATCGCTTTAAAATTACAAAAAAATGCTAAAAATCATAACAAACTATACCAGAATCACCTAAATTACTTCGGCTACCGTAAATCACCCCCAACTATCCTTTACCACAACAAACCAAACCATATCATCTAAAAATTACAAAAAAAGGTGTACAAATCATAACAAACTATGCCAGACTCACCTAAATTTCTTCGGCTACTCTAAATCATCACCAACTAATCCTTACCACAACAAACTAAACCCAAACCCTTTTAAATTACAATAAAATGCTCCTAACCTTAGCAAACTATGCCAAACTCACCTAAATTACTTCGGCTATCAAAAATCACCCCCAACTACACTTTACAGCAACAAACTAAGCCCAATCACTTTAAAATTACAAAAAAATGCTAAAAATCATAACAAACTATACCAGAATCACCTAAATTACTTCGGCTACCGTAAATCACCCCCAACTATCCCTTACCACAACAAACCAAATCATATCATCTTAAAATTACAAAAAAAGGTGTACAAATCATAACAAACTATGCCAGACTCACCTAAATTACTTCGGCTACACTAAATCATCACCAACTAACCCTTACCACAACAAACTAAACCCAATCACTTTTAAATTACAAAAAAATGCTACTAACCATAGCAAACTATGCCAAACTCACCTAAATTACTTCGGCTATCAAAAATCACCCCCAACTACACTTTACAGCAACAAACTAAGCCCAATCACTTTAAAATTACAAAAAAATGCTAAAAATCATAACAAACTATACCAGAATCACCTAAATTACTTCGGCTACCGTAAATCACCCCCAACTATCCCTTACCATAACAAACCAAACCATATCATCTTAAAATTACAAAAAAAGGTGTACAAATCCTAACAAACTATGCCAGACTCTCCTAAATTACTTCGGCTACTCTAAATCATCACCAACTAACCCTTACCACAACAATCTAAACCCAATCACATTTAAATTACAATAAAATGTTCGTAACCATAGCAAACTATGCCAAACTCACCTAAATTACTTCGGCTACCATAAATTATCACCAACTGACCCTTACCACAACAAACTAAACCCAATCACTTTTAAATTACAAAAAAATGCTACTAACCATAGCAAATTATGCCAAACTCACCTAAATTACTTCGGCTATCAAAAATCACCCCCAACTACACTTTACAGTAACAAACTAAGCCCAATTATTTAAAATTACAAAAAAATGCTAAAAATCATAACAAACTATACCAGAATCACCTAAATTACTTCGGCAACCGTAAATCACCCCCAACTATCCCTTACCACAACAAACCAAACCATATCATCTTAAAATTACAAAAAATGGTGTACAAATCATAACAAACTATGCCAGACTCACCTAAATTACTTCGGATACTCTAAATCATCACCAACTAACCCTTACCACAACAAACTAAACCCAATCACTTTTAAAATACAAAAAAATGCTACTAACCATAGCAAACTATGCCAAAGTCACCTAAATTACTTCGGCTACCATAAATCATCACCAACTAACCCTTACCACAACAAACTAAACCCAATCACTTTTAAATTACATAAAAATGCTACTAACCATAGCAAACTATACCAAACTCACCTAAATTACTTCGGCTATCAAAAATCACCCCCAACTACACATTACAGCAACAAACTAAACCCAATCACTTTAAAATTACAAAAAAATGCTAAAAATCATAACAAACTATACCAGAATCACCTAAATTACTTCGGCTACCGTAAATCACCCTCAACTATCCCTTACCACAACAAACCAAACCATATCATCTAAAAATTACAAAAAAAGGTGTACAAATCATAACAAACTATGCCAGACTCACCTAAATTTCTTCGGCTACTCTAAATCATCACCAACTAATCCTTACCACAACAAACTAAACCCAAACCCTTTTAAATTACAAAAAAATGCTCCTAACCTTAGCAAACTATGCCAAACTCACCTAAATTACTTCGGCTATCAAAAATCACCCCCAACTATACTTTACAGCAACAAACTAAGCCCAATCACTTTAAAATTACAAAAAAATGTTAAAATCATAACAAACTATACCAGAATCACCTAAATTACTTCGGCTACCGTAAATCACCCCCAACTATCCCTTATCACAACAAACCAAATCATATCATCTTAAAATTACAAAAAAAGGTGTACAAATCATAACAAACTATGCCAGACTCACCTAAATTACTTCGGCTACACTAAATCATCACCAACTAACCCTTACCACAACAAACTAAACCCAATCACTTTTAAATTACAAAAAAATGCTACTAACCATAGCAAACTATGCCAAACTCACCTAAATTACTTCGGCTATCAAAAATCACCCCCAACTACACTTTACAGCAACAAACTAAGCCCAATCACTTTAAAATTACAAAAAAATGCTAAAAATCATAACAAACTATACCAGAATCACCTAAATTACTTCGGCAACCGTAAATCACCCCCAACTATCCCTTACCACAACAAACCAAACCATATCATCTTAAAATTACAAAAAATGGTGTACAAATCATAACAAACTATGCCAAACTCACCTAAATTACTTCGGCTACCATAAATCATCACCAACTAACCCTTACCACAACAAACTAAACCCAATCACTTTTAAAATACAAAAAAATGCTACTAACCATAGCAAACTATGCCAAACTCACCTAAATTACTTCGGCTACCATAAATCATCACCAACTAACCCTTACCACAACAAACTAAACCCAATCACTTTTAAATTACATAAAAATGCTACTAACCATAGCAAACTATACCAAACTCACCTAAATTACTTCGGCTATCAAAAATCACCCCCAACTACACATTACAGCAACAAACTAAACCCAATCACTTTAAAATTACAAAAAAATGCTAAAAATCATAACAAACTATACCAGAATCATCTAAATTACTTCGGCTACCGTAAATCACCCCCAACTATCCCTTACCACAACAAACCAAACCATATCATCTTAAAATGACAAAAAAAGGTGTACAAATCATAACAAACTATGCCAGATTCACCTAAATTTCTTCGGCTACTCTAAATCATCACCAACTAACCCTTACCACAACAAACTAAACCCAATCACTTTTAAATTACAAAAAAATGCTACTAACCATAGCAAACTATGCCAAACTCACCTAAATTACTTCGGCTACCATAAAACATCACCAACTAACCCTTACCACAACAAACTAAACCCAATCACTTTTAAATTACATAAAAATGCTACTAACCATAGCAAACTATACCAAACTCATCTAAATTACTTCGGCTATCAAAAATCACCCCCAACTACAGTTTACAGCAACAAACTAAGCCCAATCACTTTAAAATTACAAAAAAATGCTAAAAATCATAACAAACTATACCAGAATCACCTAAATTACTTCGGCTACCGTAAATCACCCCCAACTATCCCTTACCACAACAAACCAAACCATATCATCTAAAAATTACAAAAAAAGGTGTACAAATCATAACAAACTATGCCAGACTCACCTAAATTTCTTCGGCTACTCTAAATCATCACCAACTAATCCTTACCACAACAAACTAAACCCAAACCCTTTTAAATTACAAAAAAATGCTCCTAACCTTAGCAAACTATGCCAAACTCACCTAAATTACTTCGGCTATCAAAAATCACCCCCAACTACACTTTACAGCAACAAACTAAGCCCAATCACTTTAAAATTACAAAAAAATGCTAAAAATCATAACAAACTATACCAGAATCACCTAAATTACTTCGGCTACCGTAAATCACCCCCAACTATCCCTTACCATAACAAACCAAACCATATCATCTTAAAATTGCAAAAAAAGGTGTACAAATCCTAACAAACTATGCCAGACTCACCTAAATTACTTCGGCTACTCTAAATCATCACCAACTAACCCTTACCACAACAATCTAAACCCAATCACATTTAAATTACAATAAAATGCTCGTAACCATAGCAAACTATGCCAAACTCACCTAAATTACTTTGGCTACCATAAATTATCACCAACTGACCCTTACCACAACAAACTAAACCCAATCACTTTTAAATTACAAAAAAATGCTACTAACCATAGCAAATTATGCCAAACTCACCTAAATTACTTCGGCTATCAAAAATCACCCCCAACTACACTTTACAGCAACAAACTAAGCCCAATTATTTAAAATTACAAAAAAATGCTAAAAATCATAACAAACTATACCAGAATCACCTAAATTACTTCGGCTACCGTAAATCACCCCCAACTATCCCTTACCACAACAAACCAAACCATATCATTCTAAAATTACAAAAAATGGTGTACAAATCATAACAAACTATGCCAGACTCACCTAAATTACTTCGGATACTCTAAATCATCACCAACTAACCCTTACCACAACAAACTAAACCCAATCACTTTTAAAATACAAAAAAATGCTACTAACCATAGCAAACTATGCCAAAGTCACCTAAATTACTTCGGCTACCATAAATCATCACCAACTAACCCTTACCACAACAAACTAAACCCAATCACTTTTAAATTACATAAAAATGCTACTAACCATAGCAAACTATACCAAACTCACCTAAATTACTTCGGCTATCAAAAATCAACCCCAACTACACATTACAGCAACAAACTAAACCCAATCACTTTAAAATTACAAAAAAATGCTAAAAATCATAACAAACTATACCAGAATCACCTAAATTACTTCGGCTACCGTAAATCACCCCCAACTATCCCTTACCATAACAAACCAAACCATATCATCTAAAAATTACAAAAAAATGTGTACAAATCATAACAAACTATGCCAGACTCACCTAAATTTCTTCGGCTACTCTAAATCATCACCAACTAATCCTTACCACAACAAACTAAACCCAAACCCTTTTAAATTACAAAAAAATGCTCCTACCCTTAGCAAACTATGCCAAACTCACCTAAATTACTTCGGCTATCAAAAATCACCCCCAACTACACTTTACAGCAACAAACTAAGCCCAATCACTTTAAAATTACAAAAAAATGCTAAAAATCATAACAAACTATACCAGAATCACCTAAATTACTTCGGCTGCCGTAAATCACCCCCAACTATCCCTTACCACAACAAACCAAACCATATCATCTTAAAATTACAAAAAAAGGTGTACAAATCATAACAAACTATGCCAGACTCACCTAAATTACTTCGGCTACACTAAATCATCACCAACTAACCCTTACCACAACAAACTAAACCCAATCACTTTTAAATTACAAAAAAATGCTACTAACCATAGCAAACTATGCCAAACTCACCTAAATTACTTCGGCTATCAAAAATCACCCCCAACTACACTTTACAGCAACAAACTAAGCCCAATCACTTTAAAATTACAAAAAAATGCTAAAAATCATAACAAACTATACCAGAATCACCTAAATTACTTCGGCTACCGTAAATCACCCCCAAATATCCCTTACCATAACAAACCAAACCATATCATCTTAAAATTACAAAAAAAGGTGTACAAATCCTAACAAACTATGCCAGACTCACCTAAATTACTTCGGCTACTCTAAATCATCACCAACTAACCCTTACCACAACAATCTAAACCCAATCACATTTAAATTACAATAAAATGCTCGTAACCATAGCAAACTATGCCAAACTCACCTAAATTACTTCGGCTACCATAAATTATCACCAACTGACCCTTACCACAACAAACTAAACCCAATCACTTTTAAATTACAAAAAAATGCTACTAACCATAGCAAATTATGCCAAACTCACCTAAATTACTTCGGCTATCAAAAATCACCCCCAACTACACTTTACAGCAACAAACTAAGCCCAATTATTTAAAATTACAAAAAAATGCTAAAAATCATAACAAACTATACCAGAATCACCTAAATTACTTCGGCTACCGTAAATCACCCCCAACTATCCCTTACCACAACAAACCAAACCATATCATCTTAAAATTACAATAAATGGTGTACAAATCATAACAAACTATGCCAGACTCACCTAAATTACTTCGGATACTCTAAATCATCACCAACTAACCCTTACCACAACAAACTAAACCCAATCACTTTTAAAATACAAAAAAATGCTACTAACCATAGCAAACTATGCCAAAGTCACCTAAATTACTTCGGCTACCATAAATCATCACCAACTAACCCTTACCACAACAAACTAAACCCAATCACTTTTAAATTACATAAAAATGCTACTAACCATAGCAAACTACACCAAACTCACCTAAATTACTTCGGCTATCAAAAATCACCCCCAACTACACATTACAGCAACAAACTAAACCCAATCACTTTAAAATTACAAAAAAATGCTAAAAATCATAACAAACTATACCAGAATCACCTAAATTACTTCGGCTACCGTAAATCACCCCCAACTATCCCTTACCACAACAAACCAAACCATATCATCTTAAAATTACAAAAAAAGGTGTACAAATCATAACAAACTATGCCAGACTCACCTAAATTTCTTCGGCTACTCTAAATCATCACCAACTAATCCTTACCACAACAAACTAAACCCAAACCCTTTTAAATTACAATAAAATGCTCCTAACCTTAGCAAACTATGCCAAACTCACCTAAATTACTTCGGCTATCAAAAATCACCCCCAACTACACTTTACAGCAACAAACTAAGCCCAATCACTTTAAAATTACAAAAAAATGCTAAAAATCATAACAAACTATACCAGAATCACCTAAATTACTTCGGCTACCGTAAATCACCCCCAACTATCCCTTACCACAACAAACCAAATCATATCATCTTAAAATTACAAAAAAAGGTGTACAAATCATAACAAACTATGCCAGACTCACCTAAATTACTTCGGCTACACTAAATAATCACCAACTAACCCTTACCACAACAAACTAAACCCAATCACTTTTAAATTACAAAAAAATGCTACTAACCATAGCAAACTATGCCAAACTCACCTAAATTACTTCGGCTATCAAAAATCACCCCCAACTACACTTTACAGCAACAAACTAAGCCCAATCACTTTAAAATTACAAAAAAATGCTAAAAATCATAACAAACTATACCAGAATCACCTAAATTACTTCGGCTACCGTAAATCACCCCCAACTATCCCTTACCATAACAAACCAAACCATATCATCTTAAAATTACAAAAAAAGGTGTACAAATCCTAACAAACTATGCCAGACTCACCTAAATTACTTCGGCTACTCTAAATCATCACCAACTAACCCTTACCACAACAATCTAAACCCAATCACATTTAAATTACAATAAAATGTTCGTAACCATCGCAAACTATGCCAAACTCACCTAAATTACTTCGGCTACCATAAATTATCACCAACTGACCCTTACCACAACAAACTAAACCCAATCACTTTTAAATTACAAAAAAATGCTACTAACCATAGCAAATTATGCCAAACTCACCTAAATTACTTCGGCTATCAAAAATCACCCCCAACTACACTTTACAGCAACAAACTAAGCCCAATTATTTAAAATTACAAAAAAATGCTAAAAATCATAACAAACTATACCAGAATCACCTAAATTACTTCGGCAACCGTAAATCACCCCCAACTATCCCTTACCACAACAAACCAAACCATATCATCTTAAAATTACAAAAAATGGTGTACAAATCATAACAAACTATGCCAGACTCACCTAAATTACTTCGGATACTCTAAATCATCACCAACTAACCCTTACCACAACAAACTAAACCCAATCACTTTTAAAATACAAAAAAATGCTACTAACCATAGCAAACTATGCCAAAGTCACCTAAATTACTTCGGCTACCATAAATCATCACCAACTAACCCTTACCACAACAAACTAAACCCAATCACTTTTAAATTACATAAAAATGCTACTAACCATAGCAAGCTATACCAAACTCACCTAAATTACTTCGGCTATCAAAAATCACCCCCAACTACACATTACAGCAACAAACTAAACCCAATCACTTTAAAATTACAAAAAAATGCTAAAAATCATAACAAACTATACCAGAATCACCTAAATTACTTCGGCTACCGTAAATCACCCTCAACTATCCCTTACCACAACAAACCAAACCATATCATCTAAAAATTACAAAAAAAGGTGTACAAATCATAACAAACTATGCCAGACTCACCTAAATTTCTTCGGCTACTCTAAATCATCACCAACTAATCCTTACCACAACAAACTAAACCCAAACCCTTTTAAATTACAAAAAAATGCTCCTAACCTTAGCAAACTATGCCAAACTCACCTAAATTACTTCGGCTATCAAAAATCACCCCCAACTACACTTTACAGCAACAAACTAAGCCCAATCACTTTAAAATTACAAAAAAATGTTAAAATCATAACAAACTATAACAGAATCACCTAAATTACTTCGGCTACCGTAAATCACCCCCAACTATCCCTTACCACAACAAACCAAATCATATCATCTTAAAATTACAAAAAAAGGTGTACAAATCATAACAAACTATGCCAGACTCACCTAAATTACTTTGGCTACACTAAATCATCACCAACTAACCCTTACCACAACAAACTAAACCCAATCACTTTTAAATTACAAAAAAATGCTACTAACCATAGCAAACTATGCCAAACTCACCTAAATTACTTCGGCTATCAAAAATCACCCCCAACTACACTTTACAGCAACAAACTAAGCCCAATCACTTTAAAATTAAAAAAAAATGCTAAAAATCATAACAAACTATACCAGAATCACCTAAATTACTTTGGCTACCGTAAATCACCCCCAACTATCCCTTACCATAACAAACCAAACCATATCATCTTAAAATTACAAAAAAAGGTGTACAAATCCTAACAAACTATGCCAGACTCACCTAAATTACTTCGGCTACTCTAAATCATCACCAACTAACCCTTACCACAACAATCTAAACCCAATCACATTTAAATTACAATAAAATGCTCGTAACCATAGCAAACTATGCCAAACTCACCTAAATTACTTCGGCTACCATAAATTATCACCAACTGACCCTTACCACAACAAACTAAACCCAATCACTTTTAAATTACAAAAAAATGCTACTAACCATAGCAAATTATGCCAAACTCACCTAAATTACTTCGGCTATCAAAAATCACCCCCAACTACACTTTACAGCAACAAACTAAGCCCAATTATTTAAAATTACAAAAAAATGCTAAAAATCATAACAAACTATACCAGAATCACCTAAATTACTTCGGCTACCGTAAATCACCCCCAACTATCCCTTACCACAACAAACCAAACCATATCATCTTAAAATTACAAAAAATGGTGTACAAATCATAACAAACTATGCCAGACTCACCTAAATTACTTCGGATACTCTAAATCATCACCAACTAACCCTTACCACAACAAACTAAACCCAATCACTTTTAAATTACATAAAAATGCTACTAACCATAGCAAACTATACCAAACTCACCTAAATTACTTCGGCTATCAAAAATCACCCCCAACTACACATTACAGCAACAAACTAAACCCAATCACTTTAAAATTACAAAAAAATGCTAAAAATCATAACAAACTATACCAGAATCACCTAAATTACTTCGGCTACCGTAAATCACCCCCAACTATCCCTTACCACAACAAACCAAACCATATCATCTTAAAATTACAAAAAAAGGTGTACAAATCATAACAAACTATGCCAGACTCACCTAAACTACTTCGGCTACTCTAAATCATGACCAACTAACCCTTACCACAACAAACTAAACCCAATCACTTTTAAATTACAAAAAAATGCTACTAACCATAGCAAGCTATGCTAAACTCACCTAAATTACTTCGGCTACCATAAATCATCACCAACTAACCCTTACCACAACAAACTAAACCCAATCACTTTTAAATTACAAAAAAATGCTACTAACCATAGCAAACTATGCCAAACTCACCTAAATTACTTCGGCTATCAAAAATCACCCCCAACTACACTTTACAGCAACAAACTAAGCCCAATCGCTTTAAAATTACAAAAAAATGCTAAAAATCATAACAAACTATACCAGAATCACCTAAATTACTTCGGCTACCGTAAATCACCCCCAACTATCCCTTACCACAACAAACCAAACCATATCATCTTAAAATTACAAAAAAGGGTGTACAAATCATAACAAACTATGCCAGACTCACCTAAATTACTTCGGCTACTCTAAATCATCACCAACTAACCCTTACCACAACAAACTAAACCCAATCACTTTTAAATTACAAAAAAATGCTCCTAACCATAGCAAACTATGCCAAACTCACCTAAATTACTTCAGCTACCATAAATCATCACCAACTAACCCTTATCACAACAAACTAAACCCAATCACTTTTAAATTACAAAAAAATGCTACTAAACATAGCAAACTATGCCAAACTCATCTAAATTACTTTGGCTATCAAAAATCACCCCCAACTACACTTTACAGCAACAAACTAAGCCCAATCACTTTAAAATTACAAAAAAATGCTAAAAATCATAACAAACTATAGCAGAATCACCTAAATTACTTCGGCTACCGTAAATCACCCCCAACTATCCCTTACCACAACAAACCAAACCATATCATCTTAAAATTACAAAAAAAGGTGTACAAATCATAACAAACTATGCCAGACTCACCTAAACTACTTCGGCTACTCTAAATCATGACCAACTAACCCTTACCACAACAAACTAAACCCAATCACTTTTAAATTACAAAAAAATGCTACTAACCATAGCAAACTATGCCAAACTCACCTAAATTACTTCGGCTACCATAAATCATCACCAACTAACCCTTACCACAACAAACTAAACCCAATCACTTTTAAATTACAAAAAAATGCTACTAACCATAGCAAACTATGCCAAACTCACCTAAATTACTTCGGCTATCAAAAATCTCCCCCAACTACACTTTACAGCAACAAATTAAGCCCAATCACTTTAAAATTACAAAAAAATGCTAAAAATCATAACAAACTATACCAGAATCACCTAAATTACTTCGGCTACCGTAAATCACCCCCAACTATCCCTTACCACAACAAACCAAACCATATCATCTTAAAATTACAAAAAAAGGTGTACAAATCATAACAAACTATGCCAGACTCACCTAAACTACTTCGGCTACTCTAAATCATGACCAACTAACCCTTACCACAACAAACTAAACCCAATCACTTTTAAATTACAAAAAAATGCGACTAACCATAGCAAACTATGCCAAACTCACCTAAATTACTTCGGCTACCATAAATCATCACCAACTAACCCTTACCACAACAAACTAAACCCAATCACTTTTAAATTACAAAAAAATGCTACTAACCATAGCAAACTATGCCAAACTCACCTAAATTAATTCGGCTATCAAAAATCACCCCCAACTACACTTTACAGCAACAAACTCAGCCCAATCACTTCAAAATTACAAAAAAATGCTAAAAATCATAACAAACTATACCAGAATCACCTAAATTACTTCGGCTACCCTAAATCACCCCCAACTATCCCTTACCACAACAAACCAAACCATATCATCTTAAAATTACAAAAAAAAGTGTACAAATCATAACAAACTATGCCAGACTCACCTAAACTACTTCGGCTACTCTAACTCATCACCAACTAACCCTTACCACCACAAACTAAACCCAATCACTTTTAAATTACAAAAAAATGCTACTAACCATAGCAAACTATGCCAAACTCACCTAAATTACTTCGGCTACCATAAATCATCACCAACTAACCCTTACCACAACAAACTAAACCCAATCACTTTTAAAATACAAAAAAATGCTCCTAACCATAGCAAACTATGCCAAACTCACCTAAATTAGTTCGGCTACCATAAATCATCACCAACTAACCCTTACCACAACAAACTAAACCCAATCATTTTTAAATTACAAAAAATGCTACTAACCATAGCAAACTATGCCAAACTCACCTCAATTACTTCGGCCATCAAAAATCACCCCCAACTACACTTTACAGCAACAAACTAAGCCCAATCACTTTAAAATTACAAAAAAATGCTAAAAATCATAACAAACTATACCAGAATCACCTAAATTACTTCGGCTACCGTAAATCACCCCCAACTATCTCTTACCACAACAAACCAAACCATATCATCTTAAAATTACAAAAAAAGGTGTACAAATCATAACAAACTATGCCAGACTGACCTAAATTACTTCGGCTACTCTAAATCATCACTAACTAACCCTTACCACAACAAGCTAAACCCAATCACTTTTAAATTACAAAAAAATTCTCCTAACCATAGCAAACTATGCCAAACTCACCTAAATTACTTCGGCTAACATAAATCATCACCAACTAACCCTTACCACAACAAACTAAACCCAATCACTTTTAAATTACAAAAAAATGCTACTAACCATAGCAAACTATGCCAAACTCACCTAAATTACTTCGGCTATCAAAAATCATCCCCAACTACACTTTACAGCAACAAACTAAGCCCAATCACTTTAAACTTACAAAAAAATGCTAAAAATCATAACAAACTATAGCAGAATCACCTAAATTACTTCGGCTACCGTAAATCACCCCCAACTATCCCTTACCACAACAAACCAAACCATATCATCTTAAAATTACAAAAAAAGGTGTACAAATCATAACAAACTATGCCAGACTCACCTAAATTACTTCGGCTACTCTAAATCATCACCAACTAACCCTTACCACAACAAACTAAACCCAATCACTTTTAAATTACAAAAAAATGCTACTAACCAAAGCAAACTATGCCAAACTCACCTAAATTACTTCGGCTACCATAAATCATCACCAACTAACCCTTACCACAACAAACTAAACCCAATCACTTTTAAATTACAATAAAATGCTACTAACCATAGCAAACTATGCCAAACTCACCTAAATTACTTCGGCTATCAAAAATCACCCCCAACTACACTTTACAGCAACAAATTAAGCCCAATCACTTTAAAATTACAAAAAAATACTAAAAATTATAACAAACTATACCAGAATCATCTAAATTACTTCGGCTACCGTAAATCACCCCCAACTATCCCTTACCACAACAAACCAAACCATATCATCTTAAAATTACAAAAAAAGGTGTACAAATCATAACAAACTATGCCAGACTCACCTAAACTACTTCGGCTACTCTAAATCATGACCAACTAACCCTTACCACAACAAACTGAACCCAATCACTATTAAATTACAAAAAAATGCTACTAACCATAGCAAACTATGCCAAACTCACCTAAATTACTTCGGCTACCATAAATCATCACCAACTAACCCTTACCACAACAAACTAAACCCAATCACTTTTAAATTACAAAGAAATGCTACTAACCATAGCAAACTATGCCAAACTCACCTAAATTACTTCGGCTACCATAAATCATCACCAACTAACCCTTACCACAACAAACTAAACCCAATCACTTTTAAATTACAAAAAAATTCTCCTAACCATACCAAACTATGCCAAACTAACCTAAATTACTTCGGCTACCATAAATCATCAGCAACTAACCCTTACCACAACAAACTAAACCCAATCACTTTTAAATTACAAAAAATGCTACTAACCATAGCAAACTCTGCCAAACTCACCTAAATTACTTCGGCTATCAAAAATCAACCCCAACTACACTTTACAGCAACAAACTAAGCCCAATCACATTAAAATTAAAAAAAAATGCTAAAAATCATAACAAACTATACCAGAATCACCTAAATTACTTTGGCTACCGTAAATCACCCCAACTATCCCTTACCACAAGAAACCAAACCATATCATCTTAAAATTACAAAAAAAGGTGTACAAATCATAACAAACTATGCCAGACTTACCTAAATTAGTTCGGCTACTCTAAATCATCACCAACTAACCCTTACCACAACAAACTAAACCCAATCACTTTTAAATTACAAAAAAATGCTACTAACCATAGCAAACTATGCCAAACTCACCTAAATTACTTCGGCTAGCATAAATCATCACCAACTAACCCTTACTACAACAAACTAAACCCAATCACTTTTAAATTACAAAAAAATGCTACTAACCATAGCAAACTATGACAAACTCACCTAAATTACTTCGGCTATCAAAAATCACCCCCAACTACACTTTACAGCAACAAACTAAGCCCAATCACTTTAAAATTACAAAAAAATGCTAAAAATCATAACAAACTATACCAGAATCACCTAAATTACTTCGGCTACCGTAAATCACCCCCTACTATCCCTTACCACAACAAACCAAACCATATCATCTTAAAATTACAAAAAAAGGTGTACAAATCATAACAAACTATGCCAGACTCACCTAAAGTACTTCGGCTACTCTAAATCTTCACCAACTAACCCTTACCACAACAAACTAAACCCAATCACTTTTAAATTACAAAAAAAAATGCTCCTAACCATAGCAAACTCTGCCAAACTCACCTAAATTACTTCGGCTACCATAAATCATCACCAACTAACCCTTAACACAACAAACTAAACCCAATCACTTTTAAATTACAAAAAAATGCTACTACCCATAGCAAACTATGCCAAACTCACCTAAATTTCTTCGGCTATCAAAAATCACCCCCAACTACACTTTACAGCAACAAACTAACCCAATCACTTTAAAATTACAAAAAAATGCTAAAAATCATAACAAACTATACCAGAATCACATAAATTACTTCGGCTACCGTAAATCACCCCCAACTATCCCTTACCACAACAAACCAAACCATATCATCTTAAAATTACAAAAAAAGGTGTACAAATCATAACAAACTATGCCAGACTCACCTAAACTACTTCGGCTACTCTAAATCATCACCAACTAACCCTTACCACCACAAACTAAACCCAATCACTTTTAAATTACAAAAAAATGCTACTAACCATAGCAAACTATGCCAAACTCACCTAAATTACTTCGGCTACCATAAATCATTACCAACTAACCCTTACCACAACAAACTAAACCCAATCACTTTTAAATTACAAAAAAATGCTCCTAACCATAGCAAACTATGCCAAACTCACCTAAATTACTTCGGCTACCATAAATCATCACCAACAAACCTTTAACACAACAAACTAAACCAAATCATTTTTAAATTACAAAAAATGCTACTAACCATAGCAAACTATGCCAAACTCACCTAAATTACTTCGGCTATCAAAAATCACCCCCAACTACATTTTACAGCAACAAACTAAGCCCAATCACTTCAAAATTACAAAAAAATGCTAAAAATCATAACAAACTATACCAGAATCACCTAAATTACTTCGGCTACCGTAAATCACCCCCAACTATCTCTTACCACAACAAACCAAACCATATCATCTTAAAATTACAAAAAAACATGTACAAATCATAACAAACTATGCCAGACTCACCTAAATTACTTCGGCTACTCTAAATCATCACCAACTAACCCTTACCACAACAAACTAAACCCAATCACTTTTAAATTACAAAAAAATGCTACTAACCATAGCAAACTATGCCAAACTCACCTAAATTACTTCGGCTACCATAAATCATCACCAACTAACCCTTACCACAACAAACTAAACCCAATCACTTTTAAATTACAAAAAAATGCTACTAACCATAGCAACCTATGCCAAACTCACCTAAATTACTTCGGCTATCAAAAATCACCCCCAACTACACTTTACAGCAACAAATTAAGCCCAATCACTTTAAAATTACAAAAAAATACTAAAAATCATAACAAACTATACCAGAATCACCTAAATTACTTCGGCTACCGTAAATCACCCCCAACTATCCCTTACCACAACAAACCAAACCATATCATCTTAAAATTACAAAAAAAAGGTGTACAAATCATAACAAACTATGCCAGACTCACCTAAACTACTTCGGCTACTCTAAATCATCACCAACTAACCCTTACCACCACAAACTAAACCCAATCACTTTTAAATTACAAAAAAATGCTACTAACCATAGCAAACTATGCCAAACTCACCTAAATTACTTCGGCTACCATAAATCATTACCAACTAACCCTTACCACAACAAACTAAACCCAATCACTTTTAAATTACAAAAAAATGCTCCTAACCCTAGCAAACTATGCCAAACTCACCTAAATTACTTCGGCTACCATAAATCATCACCAACTAACCCTTCCCACAACAAACTAAACCCAATCATTTTTAAATTACAAAAAATGCTACTAACCATAGCAAACTATGCCAAACTCACCTAAATTACTTCGGCTATCAAAAATCACCCCCAACTACACTTTACAGCAACAAACTAAGCCCAATCACTTTAAAATTACAAAAAAATGCTAAAAATCATAACAAACTATACCAGAATCACCTAAATTACTTCGGCTACCGTAAATCACCCCCAACAATCTCTTACCACAACAAACCAAACCATATCATCTTAAAATTACAAAAAAAGATGTACAAATCATAACAAACTATGCCAGACTCACCTAAATTACTTCGGCTACTCTAAATCATCACCAACTATATCTTACCACAACAAACTAAACCCAATCACTTTTAAATTACAAAAAAATGCTCCTAACCATAGCAAACTATGCCAAACTCACCTAAATTACTTCGCCTACCATAAATCATCACCAACTAACCCTTACCACAACAAACTAAACCCAATCACTTTTAAATTACAAAAAAATGCTACTAACCATAGCAAACTATGCCAAACTCACCTAAATTACTTCGGCTATCAAAAACCACCCCCAACTACACTTTACAGCAACAAACTAAGCCCAATCACTTTAAAATTACAAAAAATGCTAAAAATCATAACAAACTATACCAGAATCACCTAAATTACTTCGGCTACCGTAAATCACCCCCAACTATTTCTTACCACAACAAACCAAACCATATCATCTTAAAATTACAAAAAAAGGTGTACAAATCATAACAAACTATGCCAGACTCACCTAAATTACTTCGGCTACTCTAAATCATCACCAACTAACCCTTACCACAAGAAGCTAAACCCAATCACTTTTAAATTACAAAAAAATGCTCCTAACCATAGCAAACTATGCCAAACTCACCTAAATTACTTCGGCTAACATAAATCATCACCAACTAACCCTTACCACAACAAACTAAACCCAATCACTTTTAAATTAAAAAAAAATGCTACTAACCATAGCAAACTATGCCAAACTCACCTAAATTACTTCGGCTATCAAAAATCATCCCCAACTACACTTTACAGCAACAAACTAAGCCCAATCACTTTAAAATTACAAAAAAATGCTAAAAATCATAACAAACTATAGCAGAATCCCCTAAATTACTTCGGCTACCGTAAATCACCCCCAACTATCTCTTACCACAACAAACCAAACCATATCATCTTAAAATTATAAAAAAATGTGTACAAATCATAACAAACTATGCCTGACTCACCTAAATTACTTCGGCTACTCTAAATCATCACCAACTAACCCTTACCACAACAAACTAAACCCAATCAATTTTAAGTTACAAAAAAATGCTACTAACCATAGCAAACTATGCCAAACTCACCTAAATTACTTCGGCTACCATAAATCATCACCAACTAACCCTTACCACAACAAACTAAACCCAATCACTTTTAAATTACAAAAAAATGCTACTAACCATAGCAAACTATGCCAAACTCACCTAAATTACTTCGGCTACCATAAATCATCACCAACTAACCCTTACCACAACAAACTAAACCCAATCACTTTTAAATTACAAAAAAATGCTGCTAACCATAGCAAACTATGCCAAACTCACCTAAATTACTTCGGCTATCAAAAATCATCCCCAACTACACTTTACAGCAACAAACTAAGCCCAATCACTTTAAAATTACATAAAAATGCTAAAAATCATAACAAACTATAGCAGAATCACCTAAATTACTTCGGCTACCGTAAATCACCCCCAACTATCCCTTACCACAACAAATCAAACCATATCATCTTAAAATTACAAAAAAAGGTGTACAAATCATAACAAACTATGCCAGACTCACCTAAACTACTTCGGCTACTCTAAATCATGACCAACTAACCCTTACCACAACAAACTAAACCCAATCACTTTTAAATTACAAAAAAATGCTACTAACCATAGCAAACTATGCCAAACTCACCTAAATTACTTCGGCTATCAAAAATCATCCCCAACTACACTTTACAGCAACAAACTAAGCCCAATCACTTTAAAATTACATAAAAATGCTAAAAATCATAACAAACTATAGCAGAATCACCTAAATTACTTCGGCTACCGTAAATCACCCCCAACTATCCCTTACCACAACAAACCAAACCATATCATCTTAAAATTACAAAAAAAGGTGTACAAATCATAACAAACTATGCCAGACTCACCTAAACTACTTCGGCTACTCTAAATCATGACCAACTAACCCTTACCACAACAAACTAAACCCAATCACTTTTAAATTACAAAAAAATGCTACTAACCATAGCAAACTATGCCAAACTCACCTAAATTACTTCGGCTACCATAAATCATCACCAACTAACCCTTACCACAACAAACTAAACCCAATCACTTTTAAATTACAAAAAAATGATACTAACCATAGCAAACTATGCCGAACTCACCTAAATTACTTCGGCTATCAAAAATCACCCCCAACTACACTTTACAGCAACAAACTAAGCCCAATTACTTTAAAATTACAAAAAATGCTAAAAATCATAACAAACTATACCAGAATCCCCTAAATTACTTCGGCTACCGTAAATCACCCCCAACTATCCCTTACCACAACAAACCAAACCATATCATGTTAAAGTAACAAAAAAAGGTGTACAAATCATAACAAACTATGCCAGACTCACCTAAATTACTTCGGCTACTCTAAATCATCACCAACTAACCCTTACCACAACAAACTAAACCCAATCACTTTTAAATTACAAAAAAATGCTCCTAACCATAGCAAACTATGCCAAACTCACCTAAATTACTTCGGCTACCATAAATCATCACCAACTAACCCTTACCACAACAAACTAAACCCAATCACTTTTAAATTACAAAAAATGCTACTAACCATAGCAAACTCTGCCAAACTCACCTAAATTACTTCGGCTATCAAAAATCAACCCCAACTACACTTTACAGCAACAAACTAAGCCCAATCACATTAAAATTACAAAAAAATACTAAAAATCATAACAAACTATACCAGAATCACCTAAATTACTTCGGCTACCGTAAATCACCCCAACTATCCCTTACCACAAGAAACCAAACCATATCATCTTAAAATTACAAAAAAAGGTGTACAAATCATAACAAACTATGCCAGACTCACCTAAATTACTTCGGCTACTCTTAATCATCACCAACTAACCCTTACCACCACAAACTAAACCCAATCACTTTTAAATTACAAAAAAATGCTACTAACCATAGCAAACTATGCCAAACTCACCTAAATTACTTCGGCTACCATAAATCATCACCAACTAACCCTTACTACAACAAACTAAACCCAATCACTTTTAAATTACAAAAAAATGCTACTAACCATAGCAAACTATGACAAACTCACCTAAATTACTTCGGCTATCAAAAATCACCCCCAACTACACTTTACAGCAACAAACTAAGCCCAATCACTTTAAAATTACAAAAAAATGCTAAAAATCATAACAAACTATACCAGAATCACCTAAATTACTTCGGCTACCGTAAATCACCCCCAACTATCCCTTACCCCAACAAACCAAACCATATCATCTTAAAATTACAAAAAAAGGTGTACAAATCATAACAAACTATGCCAGACTCACCTAAATTACTTCGGCTACTCTAAATCATCACCAACTAACCCTTACCACAACAAACTAAACCCAATCACTTTTAAATTACAAAAAAATGCTCCTAACCATAGCAAACTATGCCAAACTCACCTAAATTACTTCGGCTACCATAAATCATCACCAACTAACCCTTACTACAACAAACTAAACCCAATCACTTTTAAATTACAAAAAAATGCTACTAACCATAGCAAACTATGACAAACTCACCTAAATTACTTCGGCTATCAAAAATCACCCCCAACTACACTTTACAGCAACAAACTAAGCCCAATCACTTTAAAATTACAAAAAAATGCTAAAAATCATAACAAACTATACCAGAATCACCTAAATTACTTCGGCTACCGTAAATCACCCCCAACTATCCCTTACCCCAACAAACCAAACCATATCATCTTAAAATTACAAAAAAAGGTGTACAAATCATAACAAACTATGCCAGACTCACCTAAATTACTACGGCTACTCTAAATCATCACCAACTAACCCTTACCACAACAAGCTAAACCCAATCACTTTTAAATTACAAAAAAATGCTCCTAACCATAGCAAACTATGCCAAACTCACCTAAATTACTTCGGCTAATATAAATCATCACCAACTAACCCTTACCACAACAAACTAAACCCAATCACTTTTAAATTACAAAAAAATGCTACTAACCATAGCAAACTAGGCCAAACTCACCTAAATTACTTCGGCTATCAAAAATCACCCCCAACTACACTTTACAGCAACAAATTAAGCCCAATCACTTTAAAATTACAAAAAAATACTAAAAATCATAACAAACTATACCAGAATCACCTAAATTACTTCGGCTACCGTAAATCACCCCCAACTATCCCTTACCACAACAAACCAAACCATATCATCTTAAAATTACAAAAAAAGATGTACAAATCATAACAAACTATGCCAGACTCACCTAAACTACTTCGGCTACTCTAAATCATCACCAACTAACCCTTACCACAACAAGCTAAACCCAATCACTTTTAAATTACAAAAAAATGCTACTAACCATAGCAAACTATGCCAAACTCACCTAAATTACTTCGGCTATCAAAAATCATTCCCAACTACACTTTACAGCAACAAACTAAGCCCAATCACTTTAAAATTACAAAAAAATGCTAAAAATCATAACAAACTATAGCAGAATCACCTAAATTACTTCGGCTACCGTAAATCACCCCCAACTATCCCTTACCACAACAAACCAAACCATATCATCTTAAAATTACAAAAAAAGGTGTACAAATCATAACAAACTATGCCAGACTCACCTAAACTACTTCGGCTACTCTAAATCATCACCAACTAACCCTTACCACCACAAACTAAACCCAATCACTTTTAAATTACAAAAAAATGCTACTAACCATAGCAAACTATGCCAAACTCACCTAAATTACTTCGGCTATCAAAAATCACCCCCAACTACACTTTACAGCAACAAATTAAGCCCAATCACTTTAAAATTACAAAAAAATACTAAAAATTATAACAAACTATACCAGAATCACCTAAATTACTTCGGCTACCGTAAATCACCCCCAACTATCCCTTACCACAACAAACCAAACCATATCATCTTAAAATTACAATAAAAGGTGTACAAATCATAACAAACTATGCCAGACTCACCTAAACTACTTCGGCTACTCTAAATCATGACTAACTAACCCTTACCACAACAAACTAAACCCAATCACTTTTAAATTACAAAAAAATGCTACTAACCATAGCAAACTATGCCAAACTCACCAAAATTACTTCGGCTACAATAAATCATCACCAACTAACCCTTACCACAACAAACTAAACCCAATCACTTTTAAATTACAAAAAAATGATACTAACCATAGCAAACTATGCCGAACTCACCTAAATTACTTCGGCTATCAAAAATCACCCCCAACTACACTTTACAGCAACAAACTAAGCCCAATCACTTTAAAATTACAAAAAAATGCTAAAAATCATAACAAACTATACCAGAATCACCTAAATTACTTCGGCTACCGTAAATCACCCCCAACTATCCCTTACCACAATAAACCAAACCATATCATCTTAAAATTACAAAAAAGGTGTACAAATCATAACAAACTATGCCAGACTCACCTAAATTACTTCGGCTACTCTAAATCATCACCAACTAACCCTTACCACAACAAACTAAACCCAATCACTTTTAAATTACAAAAAAATGCTCCTAACCATAGCAAACTATGCCAAACTCACCTAAATTACTTCGGCTACCATAAATCATCACCAACTAACCCTTACCACAACAAACTAAACCCAATCACTTTTAAATTACAAAAAAATGCTACTAACCATAGCAAACTATGCCAAATTCACCTAAATTACTTCGGCTATCAAAAATCACCCCTAACTACACTTTACAGCAACAAATTAAGCCCAATCACTTTAAAATTACAAAATAATACTAAAAATCATAACAAACTATACCAGAATCACCTAAATTACTTCGGCTACCGTAAATCACCCCCAACTATCCCTTACCACAACAAACCAAACCATATCATCTTAAAATTACAAAAAAAGATGTACAAATCATAACAAACTATGCCAGACTCACCTAAACTACTTCGGCTACTCTAAATCATCACCAACTAACCCTTACTACAACAAGCTAAACCCAATCACTTTTAAATTACAAAAAAATGCTACTAACCATAGCAAACTATGCCAAACTCACCTAAATTACTTCGGCTATCAAAAATCACCCCCAACTACACTTTACAGCAACAAACTAAGCCCAATCACTTTAAAATTACAAAAAAATGCTAAAAATCATAACAAACTATACCAGAATCACCTAAATTACTTCGGCTACCATAAATCATCACCAACTAACCCTTACCACAACAAACTAAACCCAATCACTTTTAAATTACAAAAAAATGCTACTAACCATAGCAAACTATGCCAAACTCACCTAAATTACTTCGGCTATCAAAAATCACCCCCAACTACACTTTACAGCAACAAACTAAGCCCAATCACTTTAAAATTACAAAAAAATGCTAAAAATCATAACAAACTATACCAAAATCACCTAAATTACTTCGGCTACCGTAAATCACCCCCAACTATCCCTTACCACAATAAACCAAACCATATCATCTTAAAATTACAAAAAAGGTGTACAAATCATAACAAACTATGCCAGACTCACCTAAATTACTTCGGCTACTCTAAATCATCACCAACTAACCCTTACCACAACAAACTAAACCCAATCACTTTTAAATTACAAAAAAATGCTCCTAACCATAGCAAACTATGCCAAACTCACCTAAATAACTTCGGCTACCATAAATCATCACCAACTATCCCTTACCACAACAAACTAAACCCAATCACTTTTAAATTACAAAAAAATGCTACTAACCATAGCAAACTATGCCAAACTCACCTAAATTACTTCGGCTATCAAAAATCACCCCCAACTACACTTTACAGCAACAAACTAAGCCCAATCACTTTAAAATTACAAAAAATGCTAAAAATCATAACAAACTATACCAGAATCCCCTAAATTACTTCGGCTACCGTAAATCACCCCCAACTATCCCTTACCACAACAAACCAAACCATATCATGTTAAAGTTACAAAAAAAGGTGTACAAATCATAACAAACTATGCCAGACTCACCTAAATTACTTCGGCTACTCTAAATCATCACCAACTAACCCTTACCACAACAAACTAAACCCAATCACTTTTAAATTACAAAAAAATGCTCCTAACCATAGCAAACTATGCCAAACTCACCTAAATTACTTCGGCTACCATAAATCATCACCAACTAACCCTTACCACAACAAACTAAACCCAATCATTTTTAAATTACAAAAAATGCTACTAACCATAGCAAACTCTGCCAAACTCACCTAAATTACTTCGGCTATCAAAAATCAACCCCAACTACACTTTACAGCAACAAACTAAGCCCAATCACATTAAAATTACAAAAAAATACTAAAAATCATAACAAACTATACCAGAATCACCTAAATTACTTCGGCTACCGTAAATCACCCCAACTATCCCTTACCACAAGAAACCAAACCATATCATCTTAAAATTACAAAAAAAGGTGTACAAATCATAACAAACTATGCCAGACTCACCTAAATTACTTCGGCTACTCTAAATCATCACCAACTAACCCTTACCACCACAAACTAAACCCAATCAATTTTAAATTACAAAAAAATGCTACTAACCATAGCAAACTATGCCAAACTCACCTAAATTACTTCGGCTACCATAAATCATCACCAACTAACCCTTACTACAACAAACTAAACCCAATCACTTTTAAATTACAAAAAAATGCTACTAACCATAGCAAACTATGACAAACTCACTTAAATTACTTCGGCTATCAAAAATCACCCCCAACTACACTTTACAGCAACAAACTAAGCCCAATCACTTTAAAATTACAAAAAAATGCTAAAAATCATAACAAACTATACCAGAATCACCTAAATTACTTCGGCTACCGTAAATCACCCCCAACTATCCCTTACCACAACAAACCAAACCATATCATCTTAAAATTACAAAAAAAGGTGTACAAATCATAACAAACTATGCCAGACTCACCTAAATTACTTCGGCTACTCTAAATCATCACCAACTAACCCTTACCACAACAAACTAAACCCAATCACTTTTAAATTACAAAAAAATGCTCCTAACCATAGCAAACTATGCCAAACTCACCTAAATTACTTCGGCTACCATAAATCATCACCAACTAACCCTTACCACAACAAACTAAACCCAATCACTTTTAAATTACAAAAAAATGCTTCTAACCATAGCAAACTATGCCAAACTCACCTAAATTACTTCGGCTATCAAAAATCACCCCCAACTACACTTTACAGCAACAAACTAAGCCCAATCACTTTAAAATTACAAAAAATGCTAAAAATCATAACAAACTATACCAGAATCACCTAAATTACTTCGGCTACCGTAAATCATCCCCAACTATCTCTTACCACAACAAACCAAACCATATCATCTTAAAATTACAAAAAAAGGTGTACAAATCATAACAAAATATGCCAGACTCACCTAAATTACTACGGCTACTCTAAATCATCACCAACTAACCCTTACCACAACAAGCTAAACCCAATCACTTTTAAATTACAAAAAAATGCTCCTAACCATAGCAAACTATGCCAAACTAACCTAAATTACTTCGGCTAATATAAATCATCACCAACTAACCCTTACCACAACAAACTAAACCCAATCACTTTTAAATTACAAAAAAATGCTACTAACCATAGCAAACTATGCCAAACTCACCTAAATTACTTCGGCTATCAAAAATCATCCCCAACTACACTTTACAGCAAGAAACTAAGCCCAATCACTTTAAAATTACAAAAAAATTCTAAAAATCATAACAAACTATAGCAGAATCCCCTAAATTACTTCGGCTACCGTAAATCACCCCCAACTATCCCTTACCACAACAAACAAAACCATATCATCTTAAAATTACAAAAAAAAGGTGTACAAATCATAACAAACTATGCCAGACTCACCTAAATTACTTCGGCTACTCTAAGTCATCACTAACCAACCCTTACCACAACAAACTAAATCCAATCACTTTTAAATTACAAAAAAATGCTACTAACCATAGCAAACTATGCCAAACTCACCTAAATTACTTCGGCTACCATAAATCATCACCAACTAACCCTTACCACAACAAACTAAACCCAATCACTTTTAAATTACAAAAAAATGCTACTAACCATAGCAAACTATGCCAAACTCACCTAAATTACTTCGGCTACCATAAATCATCACCAACTAACCCTTACCACAACAAACTAAACCCAATCACTTTTAAATTACAAAAAAATGCTACTAACCATAGCAAACTATGCCAAACTCACCTAAATTACTTCGGCTATCAAAAATCACCCCCAACTACACTTTACAGCAACAAATTAAGCCCAATCACTTTAAAATTACAAAAAAATACTAAAAATCATAACAAACTATACCAGAATCACCTAAATTACTTCGGCTATCGTAAATCACCCCCAACTATCCCTTACCACAACAAACCAAACCATATCATCTTAAAATTACAAAAAAAGATGTACAAATCATAACAAACTATGCCAGACTCACCTAAACTACTTCGGCTACTCTAAATCATCACCAACTAACCCTTACCACAACAAGCTAAACCCAATCACTTTTAAATTACAAAAAAATGCTACTAACCATAGCAAACTATGCCAAACTCACCTAAATTACTTCGGCTATCAAAAATCATCCCCAACTACACTTTACAGCAACAAACTAAGCCCAATCACTTTAAAATTACAAAAAAATGCTAAAAATCATAACAAACTATAGCAGAATCACCTAAATTACTTCGGCTACCGTAAATCACCCCCAACTATCCCTTACCACAACAAACCAAACCATATCATTTTAAAATTACAAAAAAAGGTGTACAAATCATAACAAACTATGCCAGACTCACCTAAACTACTTCGGCTACTCTAAATCATCACCAACTAACCCCTACCACCACAAACTAAACCCAATCACTTTTAAATTACAAAAAAATGCTACTAACCATAGCAAACTATGCCAAACTCACCTAAATTACTTCGGCTATCAAAAATCACCCCCAACTACACTTTACAGCAACAAATTAAGCCCAATCACTTTATAATTACAAAAAAATACTAAAAATTATAACAAACTATACCAGAATCACCTAAATTACTTCGGCTACCGTAAATCACCCCCAACTATCCCTTACCACAACAAACCAAACCATATCATCTTAAAATTAAAAAAAAAGGTGTACAAATCATAACAAACTATGCCAGACTCACCTAAACTACTTCGGCTACTCTAAATCATGACCAACTAACCCTTACCACAACAAACTAAACCCAATCACTTTTAAATTACAAAAAAATGCTACTAACCATAGCAAACTATGCCAAACTCACCTAAATTACTTCGGCTACCATAAATCATCACCAACTAACCCTTACCACAACAAACTAAACCCAATTACTTTTAAATTACAAAAAAATAATACTAACCATAGCAAACTATGCCGAACTCACCTAAATTACTTCGGCTGTCAAAAATCACCCCCAACTACACTTTACAGCAACAAACTAAACCCAATCACTTTAAATTTACAAAAAAATGCTAAAAATCATAACAAACTATACCAGAATCACCTAAATTACTTCGGCTACCGTAAATCACCCCCAACTATCACTTACCACAACAAACCAAACCATATCATCTTAAAATTACAAAAAAAGGTGTACAAATCATAACAAACTATGCCAGACTCACCTAAATTACTTCGGCTACTCTAAATCATTACCAACTAACCCTTACCACAACAAACTAAACCCAATCACTTTTAAATTACAAAAAAATGCTCCTAACCATAGCAAACTATGCCAAACTCACCTAAATTAGTTCGGCTATCAAAAATCACCCCCAACTACACTTTACAGCAACAAACTAAGCCCAATCACTTTAAAATTACAAAAAATGCTAAAAATCATAACAAACTATACCAGAATCACCTAAATTACTTCGGCTACCGTAAATCACCCCCAACTATCCCTTACCACAACAAACCAAACCATATCATCTTAAAATTACAAAAAAAGGTGTACAAATCATAACAAACTATGCCAGACTCACCTAAATTACTTCGGCTACTCTAAATCATCACCAACTAACCCTTACCACAACAAACTAAACCCAATCACTTTTAAATTACAAAAAAATGCTCCTAACCATAGCAAACTATGCCAAACTCACCTAAATTACTTCGGCTACCATAAATCATCACCAACTAACCCTTACCACAACAAACTAAACCCAATCACTTTTAAATTACAAAAAATGCTATTAACCATAGCAAACTCTGCCAAACTCACCTAAATTACTTCGGCTATCAAAAATCAACCCCAACTACACTTTACAGCAACAAACTAAGCCCAATCACATTAAAATTACAAAAAAATGCTAAAAATCATAACAAACTATACCAGAATCACCTAAATTACTTCGGCTACCGTAAATCACCCCAACTATCCCTTACCACAAGAAACCAAACCATATCATCTTAAAATTACAAAAAAAGGTGTACAAATCATAACAAACTATGCCAGACTCACCTAAATTACTTCGGCTACTCTAAATCATCACCAACTAACCCTTACCACAACAAACTAAACCCAATCACTTTTAAATTACAAAAAAATGCTACTAACCATAGCAAACTATGCCAAACTCACCTAAATTACTTCGGCTAGCATAAATCATCACCAACTAACCCTTACTACAACAAACTAAACCCAATCACTTTTAAATTACAAAAAAATGCTTCTAACCATAGCAAACTATGACAAACTCACCTAAATTACTTCGGATATCAAAAATCACCCCCAACTACACTTTACAGCAACAAACTAAGCCCAATCATTTTAAAATTACAAAAAAATGCTAAAAATCATAACAAACTATACCAGAATCACCTAAATTACTTCGGCTACCGTAAATCACCCCCAACTATCCCTTACCACAACAAACCAAACCATATCATCTTAAAATTACAAAAAAAGATGTACAAATCATAACAAACTATGCCAGACTCACCTAAATTACTTCGGCTACTCTAAATCATCACCAACTAACCCTTACCACAACAAACTAAACCCAATCACTTTTAAATTACAAAAAAAATGCTCCTAACCATAGCAAACTCTGCCAAACTCACCTAAATTACTTCGGCTTACATAATTCATCACCAACTAACCCTTACCACAACAAACTAAACCCAATCACTTTTAAAATACAAAAAAATGCTACTAACCATAGCAAACTATGCCAAACTCACCTAAATTACTTCGGCTATCAAAAATCACCCCCAACTACACTTTACAGCAACAAACTAAGCCCAATCACTTTAAAATTACAAAAAAATGCTAAAAATCATAACAAACTATACCAGAATCACCTAAATTACTTCGGCTACCGTAAATCACCCCCAACTATCCCTTACCACAACAAACCAAACCATATCATCTTAAAATTACAAAAAAAGGTGTACAAATCATAACAAACTATGCCAGACTCACCTAAACTACTTCGGCTACTCTAAATCATCACCAACTAACCCTTACCACCACAAACTATACCCAATCACTTTTAAATTACAAAAAAATGCTACTAACCATAGCAAACTATGCCAAACTCACCTAAAGTAGTTCGGCTACCATAAATCATTACCAACTAACCCTTACCAAAACAAACTAAACCCAATCACTTTTAAATTACAAAAAAATGCTCCTAACCATAGCAAACTATGCCAAACTCACCTAAATTACTTCGGCTACCATAAATCATCACCAACTAACCCTTACCACAACAAACTAAACCCAATCATTTTTAAATTACAAAAAATGCTACTAACCATAGCAAACTATGCCAAACTCACCTAAATTACTTCGGCTATCAAAAATCACCCCCAACTACACTTTACAGCAACAAACTAAGCCCAATCACTTTAAAATTACAAAAAAATGCTAAAAATCATAACAAACTATACCAGAATCACCTAAATTACTTCGGCTACCGTAAATCACCCCCAGCTATCTCTTACCACAACAAACCAAACCATATCATCTTAAAATTACAAAAAAAGATGTACAAATCATAACAAACTATGCCAGACTCACCTAAATTACTTCGGCTACTCTAAATCATCACCAACTATATCTTACCACAACAAACTAAACCCAATCACTTTTAAATTACAAAAAAATGCTCCTAACCATAGCAAACTATGCCAAACTCACCTAAATTACTTCGCCTACCATAAATCATCACCAACTAACCCTTACCACAACAAACTAAACCCAATCACTTTTAAATTACAAAAAAATGCTACTAACCATAGCAAACTATGCCAAACTCACCTAAATTACTTCGGCTATCAAAAACCACCCCCAACTACACTTTACAGCAACAAACTAAGCCCAATCACTTTAAAATTACAAAAAATGCTAAAAATCATAACAAACTATACCAGAATCACCTAAATTACTTCGGCTACCGTAAATCACCCCCAACTATTTCTTACCACAACAAACCAAACCATATCATCTTAAAATTACAAAAAAAGGTGTACAAATCATAACAAACTATGCCAGACTCACCTAAATTACTTCGGCTACTCTAAATCATCACCAACTAACCCTTACCACAAGAAGCTAAACCCAATCACTTTTAAATTACAAAAAAATGCTCCTAACCATAGCAAACTATGCCAAACTCACCTAAATTACTTCGGCTAACATAAATCATCACCAACTAACCCTTACCACAACAAACTAAACCCAATCACTTTTAAATTAAAAAAAAATGCTACTAACCATAGCAAACTATGCCAAACTCACCTAAATTACTTCGGCTATCAAAAATCATCCCCAACTACACTTTACAGCAACAAACTAAGCCCAATCACTTTAAAATTACAAAAAAATGCTAAAAATCATAACAAACTATAGCAGAATCCCCTAAATTACTTCGGCTACCGTAAATCACCCCCAACTATCTCTTACCACAACAAACCAAACCATATCATCTTAAAATTATAAAAAAATGTGTACAAATCATAACAAACTATGCCTGACTCACCTAAATTACTTCGGCTACTCTAAATCATCACCAACTAACCCTTACCACAACAAACTAAACCCAATCAATTTTAAGTTACAAAAAAATGCTACTAACCATAGCAAACTATGCCAAACTCACCTAAATTACTTCGGCTACCATAAATCATCACCAACTAACCCTTACCACAACAAACTAAACCCAATCACTTTTAAATTACAAAAAAATGCTACTAACCATAGCAAACTATGCCAAACTCACCTAAATTACTTCGGCTACCATAAATCATCACCAACTAACCCTTACCACAACAAACTAAACCCAATCACTTTTAAATTACAAAAAAATGCTGCTAACCATAGCAAACTATGCCAAACTCACCTAAATTACTTCGGCTATCAAAAATCATCCCCAACTACACTTTACAGCAACAAACTAAGCCCAATCACTTTAAAATTACATAAAAATGCTAAAAATCATAACAAACTATAGCAGAATCACCTAAATTACTTCGGCTACCGTAAATCACCCCCAACTATCCCTTACCACAACAAATCAAAGCATATCATCTTAAAATTACAAAAAAAGGTGTACAAATCATAACAAACTATGCCAGACTCACCTAAACTACTTCGGCTACTCTAAATCATGACCAACTAACCCTTACCACAACAAACTAAACCCAATCACTTTTAAATTACAAAAAAATGCTACTAACCATAGCAAACTATGCCAAACTCACCTAAATTACTTCGGCTATCAAAAATCATCCCCAACTACACTTTACAGCAACAAACTAAGCCCAATCACTTTAAAATTACATAAAAATGCTAAAAATCATAACAAACTATAGCAGAATCACCTAAATTACTTCGGCTACCGTAAATCACCCCCAACTATCCCTTACCACAACAAACCAAACCATATCATCTTAAAATTACAAAAAAAGGTGTACAAATCATAACAAACTATGCCAGACTCACCTAAACTACTTCAGCTACTCTAAATCATGACCAACTAACCCTTACCACAACAAACTAAACCCAATCACTTTTAAATTACAAAAAAATGCTACTAACCATAGCAAACTATGCCAAACTCACCTAAATTACTTCGGCTACCATAAATCATCACCAACTAACCCTTACCACAACAAACTAAACCCAATCACTTTTAAATTACAAAAAAATGATACTAACCATAGCAAACTATGCCGAACTCACCTAAATTACTTCGGCTATCAAAAATCACCCCCAACTACACTTTACAGCAACAAACTAAGCCCAATTACTTTAAAATTACAAAAAATGCTAAAAATCATAACAAACTATACCAGAATCCCCTAAATTACTTCGGCTACCGTAAATCACCCCCAACTATCCCTTACCACAACAAACCAAACCATATCATGTTAAAGTAACAAAAAAAGGTGTACAAATCATAACAAACTATGCCAGACTCACCTAAATTACTTCGGCTACTCTAAATCATCACCAACTAACCCTTACCACAACAAACTAAACCCAATCACTTTTAAATTACAAAAAAATGCTCCTAACCATAGCAAACTATGCCAAACTCACCTAAATTACTTCGGCTACCATAAATCATCACCAACTAACCCTTACCACAACAAACTAAACCCAATCACTTTTAAATTACAAAAAATGCTACTAACCATAGCAAACTCTGCCAAACTCACCTAAATTACTTCGGCTATCAAAAATCAACCCCAACTACACTTTACAGCAACAAACTAAGCCCAATCACATTAAAATTACAAAAAAATACTAAAAATCATAACAAACTATACCAGAATCACCTAAATTACTTCGGCTACCGTAAATCACCCCAACTATCCCTTACCACAAGAAACCAAACCATATCATCTTAAAATTACAAAAAAAGGTGTACAAATCATAACAAACTATGCCAGACTCACCTAAATTACTTCGGCTACTCTAAATCATCACCAACTAACCCTTACCACCACAAACTAAACCCAATCACTTTTAAATTACAAAAAAATGCTACTAACCATAGCAAACTATGCCAAACTCACCTAAATTACTTCGGCTACCATAAATCATCACCAACTAACCCTTACTACAACAAACTAAACCCAATCACTTTTAAATTACAAAAAAATGCTACTAACCATAGCAAACTATGACAAACTCACCTAAATTACTTCGGCTATCAAAAATCACCCCCAACTACACTTTACAGCAACAAACTAAGCCCAATCACTTTAAAATTACAAAAAAATGCTAAAAATCATAACAAACTATACCAGAATCACCTAAATTACTTCGGCTACCGTAAATCACCCCCAACTATCCCTTACCCCAACAAACCAAACCATATCATCTTAAAATTACAAAAAAAGGTGTACAAATCATAACAAACTATGCCAGACTCACCTAAATTACTTCGGCTACTAAAAATCATCACCAACTAACCCTTACCACAACAAACTAAACCCAATCACTTTTAAATTACAAAAAAATGCTCCTAACCATAGCAAACTATGCCAAACTCACCTAAATTACTTCGGCTACCATAAATCATCACCAACTAACCCTTACCACAACAAACTAAACCCAATCACTTTTAAATTACAAAAAAATGCTACTAACCATAGCAAACTATGCCAAACTCACCTAAATTACTTCGGCTATCAAAAATCACCCCCAACTACACTTTACAGCAACAATCTAAGCCCAATCACTTTAAAATTACAAAAAATGCTAAAAATCATAACAAACTATACCAGAATCACCTAAATTACTTCGGCTACCGTAAATCACCCCCAACTATCTCTTACCACAACAAACCAAACCATATTATCTTAAAATTACAAAAAAAGGTGTACAAATCATAACAAACTATGCCAGACTCACCTAAATTACTACGGCTACTCTAAATCATCACCAACTAACCCTTACCACAACAAGCTAAACCCAATCACTTTTAAATTACAAAAAAATGCTCCTAACCATAGCAAACTATGCCAAACTCACCTAAATTACTTCGGCTAATATAAATCATCACCAACTAACCCTTACCACAACAAACTAAACCCAATCACTTTTAAATTACAAAAAAATGCTACTAACCATAGCAAACTAGGCCAAACTCACCTAAATTACTTCGGCTATCAAAAATCACCCCCAACTACACTTTACAGCAACAAATTAAGCCCAATCACTTTAAAATTACAAAAAAATACTAAAAATCATAACAAACTATACCAGAATCACCTAAATTACTTCGGCTACCGTAAATCACCCCCAACTATCCCTTACCACAACAAACCAAACCATATCATCTTAAAATTACAAAAAAAGATGTACAAATCATAACAAACTATGCCAGACTCACCTAAACTACTTCGGTTACTCTAAATCATCACCAACTAACCCTTACCACAACAAGCTAAACCCAATCACTTTTAAATTACAAAAAAATGCTACTAACCATAGCAAACTATGCCAAACTCACCTAAATTACTTCGGCTATCAAAAATCATTCCCAACTACACTTTACAGCAACAAACTAAGCCCAATCACTTTAAAATTACAAAAAAATGCTAAAAATCATAACAAACTATAGCAGAATCACCTAAATTACTTCGGCTACCGTAAATCACCCCCAACTATCCCTTACCACAACAAACCAAACCATATCATCTTAAAATTACAAAAAAAGGTGTACAAATCATAACAAACTATGCCAGACTCACCTAAACTACTTCGGCTACTCTAAATCATCACCAACTAACCCTTACCACCACAAACTAAACCCAATCACTTTTAAATTACAAAAAAATGCTACTAACCATAGCAAACTATGCCAAACTCACCTAAATTACTTCGGCTATCAAAAATCACCCCCAACTACACTTTACAGCAACAAATTAAGCCCAATCACTTTAAAATTACAAAAAAATACTAAAAATTATAACAAACTATACCAGAATCACCTAAATTACTTCGGCTACCGTAAATCACCCCCAACTATCCCTTACCACAACAAACCAAACCATATCATCTTAAAATTACAATAAAAGGTGTACAAATCATAACAAACTATGCCAGACTCACCTAAACTACTTCGGCTACTCTAAATCATGACTAACTAACCCTTACCACAACAAACTAAACCCAATCACTTTTAAATTACAAAAAAATGCTACTAACCATAGCAAACTATGCCAAACTCACCAAAATTACTTCGGCTACAATAAATCATCACCAACTAACCCTTACCACAACAAACTAAACCCAATCACTTTTAAATTACAAAAAAATGATACTAACCATAGCAAACTATGCCGAACTCACCTAAATTACTTCGGCTATCAAAAATCACCCCCAACTACACTTTACAGCAACAAACTAAGCCCAATCACTTTAAAATTACAAAAAAATGCTAAAAATCATAACAAACTATACCAGAATCACCTAAATTACTTCGGCTACCGTAAATCACCCCCAACTATCCCTTACCACAATAAACCAAACCATATCATCTTAAAATTACAAAAAAGGTGTACAAATCATAACAAACTATGCCAGACTCACCTAAATTACTTCGGCTACTCTAAATCATCACCAACTAACCCTTACCACAACAAACTATACCCAATCACTTTTAAATTACAAAAAAATGCTCCTAACCATAGCAAACTATGCCAAACTCACCTAAATTACTTCGGCTACCATAAATCATCACCACCTAACCCTTACCACAACAAACTAAACCCAATCACTTTTAAATTACAAAAAAATGCTACTAACCATAGCAAACTATGCCAAACTCACCTAAATTACTTCGGCTATCAAAAATCACCCCTAACTACACTTTACAGCAACAAATTAAGCCCAATCACTTTAAAATTACAAAAAAATACTAAAAATCATAACAAACTATACCAGAATCACCTAAATTACTTCGGCTACCGTAAATCACCCCCAACTATCCCTTACCACAACAAACCAAACCATATCATCTTAAAATTACAAAAAAAGATGTACAAATCATAACAAACTATGCCAGACTCACCTAAACTACTTCGGCTACTCTAAATCATCACCAACTAACCCTTACTACAACAAGCTAAACCCAATCACTTTTAAATTACAAAAAAATGCTACTAACCATAGCAAACTATGCCAAACTCACCTAAATTACTTCGGCTATCAAAAATCACCCCCAACTACACTTTACAGCAACAAACTAAGCCCAATCACTTTAAAATTACAAAAAAATGCTAAAAATCATAACAAACTATACCAGAATCACCTAAATTACTTCGGCTACCATAAATCATCACCAACTAACCCTTACCACAACAAACTAAACCCAATCACTTTTAAATTACAAAAAAATGCTACTAACCATAGCAAACTATGCCAAACTCACCTAAATTACTTCGGCTATCAAAAATCACCCCCAACTACACTTTACAGCAACAAACTAAGCCCAATCACTTTAAAATTACAAAAAAATGCTAAAAATCATAACAAACTATACCAGAATCACCTAAATTACTTCGGCTACCGTAAATCACCCCCAACTATCCCTTACCACAATAAACCAAACCATATCATCTTAAAATTACAAAAAAGGTGTACAAATCATAACAAACTATGCCAGACTCACCTAAATTACTTCGGCTACTCTAAATCATCACCAACTAACCCTTACCACAACAAACTAAACCCAATCACTTTTAAATTACAAAAAAATGCTCCTAACCATAGCAAACTATGCCAAACTCACCTAAATTACTTCGGCTACCATAAATCATCACCAACTATCCCTTACCACAACAAACTAAACCCAATCACTTTTAAATTACAAAAAAATGCTACTAACCATAGCAAACTATGCCAAACTCACCTAAATTACTTCGGCTATCAAAAATCACCCCCAACTACACTTTACAGCAACAAACTAAGCCCAATCACTTTAAAATTACAAAAAATGCTAAAAATCATAACAAACTATACCAGAATCCCCTAAATTACTTCGGCTACCGTAAATCACCCCCAACTATCCCTTACCACAACAAACCAAACCATATCATGTTAAAGTTACAAAAAAAGGTGTACAAATCATAACAAACTATGCCAGACTCACCTAAATTACTTCGGCTACTCTAAATCATCACCAACTAACCCTTACCACAACAAACTAAACCCAATCACTTTTAAATTACAAAAAAATGCTCCTAACCATAGCAAACTATGCCAAACTCACCTAAATTACTTCGGCTACCATAAATCATCACCAACTAACCCTTACCACAACAAACTAAACCCAATCATTTTTAAATTACAAAAAATGCTACTAACCATAGCAAACTCTGCCAAACTCACCTAAATTACTTCGGCTATCAAAAATCAACCCCAACTACACTTTACAGCAACAAACTAAGCCCAATCACATTAAAATTACAAAAAAATACTAAAAATCATAACAAACTATACCAGAATCACCTAAATTACTTCGGCTACCGTAAATCACCCCAACTATCCCTTACCACAAGAAACCAAACCATATCATCTTAAAATTACAAAAAAAGGTGTACAAATCATAACAAACTATGCCAGACTCACTAAATTACTTCGGCTACTCTAAATCATCACCAACTAACCCTTACCACCACAAACTAAACCCAATCAATTTTAAATTACAAAAAAATGCTACTAACCATAGCAAACTATGCCAAACTCACCTAAATTACTTCGGCTACCATAAATCATCACCAACTAACCCTTACTACAACAAACTAAACCCAATCACTTTTAAATTACAAAAAAATGCTACTAACCATAGCAAACTATGACAAACTCACTTAAATTACTTCGGCTATCAAAAATCACCCCCAACTACACTTTACAGCAACAAACTAAGCCCAATCACTTTAAAATTACAAAAAAATGCTAAAAATCATAACAAACTATACCAGAATCACCTAAATTACTTCGGCTACCGTAAATCACCCCCAACTATCCCTTACCACAACAAACCAAACCATATCATCTTAAAATTACAAAAAAAGGTGTACAAATCATAACAAACTATGCCAGACTCACCTAAATTACTTCGGCTACTCTAAATCATCACCAACTAACCCTTACCACAACAAACTAAACCCAATCACTTTTAAATTACAAAAAAATGCTCCTAACCATAGCAAACTATGCCAAACTCACCTAAATTACTTCGGCTACCATAAATCATCACCAACTAACCCTTACCACAACAAACTAAACCCAATCACTTTTAAATTACAAAAAAATGCTTCTAACCATAGCAAACTATGCCAAACTCACCTAAATTACTTCGGCTATCAAAAATCACCCCCAACTACACTTTACAGCAACAAACTAAGCCCAATCACTTTAAAATTACAAAAAATGCTAAAAATCATAACAAACTATACCAGAATCACCTAAATTACTTCGGCTACCGTAAATCATCCCCAACTATCTCTTACCACAACAAACCAAACCATATCATCTTAAAATTACAAAAAAAGGTGTACAAATCATAACAAAATATGCCAGACTCACCTAAATTACTACGGCTACTCTAAATCATCACCAACTAACCCTTACCACAACAAGCTAAACCCAATCACTTTTAAATTACAAAAAAATGCTCCTAACCATAGCAAACTATGCCAAACTAACCTAAATTACTTCGGCTAATATAAATCATCACCAACTAACCCTTACCACAACAAACTAAACCCAATCACTTTTAAATTACAAAAAAATGCTACTAACCATAGCAAACTATGCCAAACTCACCTAAATTACTTCGGCTATCAAAAATCATCCCCAACTACACTTTACAGCAAGAAACTAAGCCCAATCACTTTAAAATTACAAAAAAATTCTAAAAATCATAACAAACTATAGCAGAATCCCCTAAATTACTTCGGCTACCGTAAATCACCCCCAACTATCCCTTACCACAACAAACAAAACCATATCATCTTAAAATTACAAAAAAAGGTGTACAAATCATAACAAACTATGCCAGACTCACCTAAATTACTTCGGCTACTCTAAGTCATCACTAACCAACCCTTACCACAACAAACTAAATCCAATCACTTTTAAATTACAAAAAAATGCTACTAACCATAGCAAACTATGCCAAACTCACCTAAATTACTTCGGCTACCATAAATCATCACCAACTAACCCTTACCACAACAAACTAAACCCAATCACTTTTAAATTACAAAAAAATGCTACTAACCATAGCAAACTATGCCAAACTCACCTAAATTACTTCGGCTACCATAAATCATCACCAACTAACCCTTACCACAACAAACTAAACCCAATCACTTTTAAATTACAAAAAAATGCTACTAACCATAGCAAACTATGCCAAACTCACCTAAATTACTTCGGCTATCAAAAATCACCCCCAACTACACTTTACAGCAACAAATTAAGCCCAATCACTTTAAAATTACAAAAAAATACTAAAAATCATAACAAACTATACCAGAATCACCTAAATTACTTCGGCTATCGTAAATCACCCCCAACTATCCCTTACCACAACAAACCAAACCATATCATCTTAAAATTACAAAAAAAGATGTACAAATCATAACAAACTATGCCAGACTCACCTAAACTACTTCGGCTACTCTAAATCATCACCAACTAACCCTTACCACAACAAGCTAAACCCAATCACTTTTAAATTACAAAAAAATGCTACTAACCATAGCAAACTATGCCAAACTCACCTAAATTACTTCGGCTATCAAAAATCATCCCCAACTACACTTTACAGCAACAAACTAAGCCCAATCACTTTAAAATTACAAAAAAATGCTAAAAATCATAACAAACTATAGCAGAATCACCTAAATTACTTCGGCTACCGTAAATCACCCCCAACTATCCCTTACCACAACAAACCAAACCATATCATTTTAAAATTACAAAAAAAGGTGTACAAATCATAACAAACTATGCCAGACTCACCTAAACTACTTCGGCTACTCTAAATCATCACCAACTAACCCCTACCACCACAAACTAAACCCAATCACTTTTAAATTACAAAAAAATGCTACTAACCATAGCAAACTATGCCAAACTCACCTAAATTACTTCGGCTATCAAAAATCACCCCCAACTACACTTTACAGCAACAAATTAAGCCCAATCACTTTAAAATTACAAAAAAATACTAAAAATTATAACAAACTATACCAGAATCACCTAAATTACTTCGGCTACCGTAAATCACCCCCAACTATCCCTTACCACAACAAACCAAACCATATCATCTTAAAATTACAAAAAAAGGTGTACAAATCATAACAAACTATGCCAGACTCACCTAAACTACTTCGGCTACTCTAAATCATGACCAACTAACCCTTACCACAACAAACTAAACCCAATCACTTTTAAATTACAAAAAAATGCTACTAACCATAGCAAACTATGCCAAACTCACCTAAATTACTTCGGCTACCATAAATCATCACCAACTAACCCTTACCACAACAAACTAAACCCAATTACTTTTAAATTACAAAAAAATAATACTAACCATAGCAAACTATGCCGAACTCACCTAAATTACTTCGGCTATCAAAAATCACCCCCAACTACACTTTACAGCAACAAATTAAGCCCAATCACTTTAAAATTACAAAAAAATACTAAAAATTATAACAAACTATACCAGAATCACCTAAATTACTTCGGCTACCGTAAATCACCCCCAACTATCCCTTACCACAACAAACCAAACCATATCATCTTAAAATTACAAAAAAAGGTGTACAAATCATAACAAACTATGCCAGACTCACCTAAATTACTTCGGCTACTCTAAATCATCACCAACTAACCCTTACCACAACAAACTAAACCCAATCACTTTTAAATTACAAAAAAATGCTCCTAACCATAGCAAACTATGCCAAACTCACCTAAATTACTTCGGCTACCATAAATCATCACCAACTAACCCTTACCACAACAAACTAAACCCAATCACTTTTAAATTACAAAAAATGCTATTAACCATAGCAAACTCTGCCAAACTCACCTAAATTACTTCGGCTATCAAAAATCAACCCCAACTACACTTTACAGCAACAAACTAAGCCCAATCACATTAAAATTACAAAAAAATGCTAAAAATCATAACAAACTATACCAGAATCACCTAAATTACTTCGGCTACCGTAAATCACCCCAACTATCCCTTACCACAAGAAACCAAACCATATCATCTTAAAATTACAAAAAAAGGTGTACAAATCATAACAAACTATGCCAGACTCACCTAAATTACTTCGGCTACTCTAAATCATCACCAACTAACCCTTACCACAACAAACTAAACCCAATCACTTTTAAATTACAAAAAAATGCTACTAACCATAGCAAACTATGCCAAACTCACCTAAATTACTTCGGCTAGCATAAATCATCACCAACTAACCCTTACTACAACAAACTAAACCCAATCACTTTTAAATTACAAAAAAATGCTTCTAACCATAGCAAACTATGACAAACTCACCTAAATTACTTCGGATATCAAAAATCACCCCCAACTACACTTTACAGCAACAAACTAAGCCCAATCATTTTAAAATTACAAAAAAATGCTAAAAATCATAACAAACTATACCAGAATCACCTAAATTACTTCGGCTACCGTAAATCACCCCCAACTATCCCTTACCACAACAAACCAAACCATATCATCTTAAAATTACAAAAAAAGATGTACAAATCATAACAAACTATGCCAGACTCACCTAAATTACTTCGGCTACTCTAAATCATCACCAACTAACCCTTACCACAACAAACTAAACCCAATCACTTTTAAATTACAAAAAAAATGCTCCTAACCATAGCAAACTCTGCCAAACTCACCTAAATTACTTCGGCTTACATAATTCATCACCAACTAACCCTTACCACAACAAACTAAACCCAATCACTTTTAAAATACAAAAAAATGCTACTAACCATAGCAAACTATGCCAAACTCACCTAAATTACTTCGGATATCAAAAATCACCCCCAACTACACTTTACAGCAACAAACTAAGCCCAATCATTTTAAAATTACAAAAAAATGCTAAAAATCATAACAAACTATACCAGAATCACCTAAATTACTTCGGCTACCGTAAATCACCCCCAACTATCCCTTACCACAACAAACCAAACCATATCATCTTAAAATTACAAAAAAAGATGTACAAATCATAACAAACTATGCCAGACTCACCTAAATTACTTCGGCTACTCTAAATCATCACCAACTAACCCTTACCACAACAAACTAAACCCAATCACTTTTAAATTACAAAAAAAATGCTCCTAACCATAGCAAACTCTGCCAAACTCACCTAAATTACTTCGGCTTACATAATTCATCACCAACTAACCCTTACCACAACAAACTAAACCCAATCACTTTTAAAATACAAAAAAATGCTACTAACCATAGCAAACTATGCCAAACTCACCTAAATTACTTCGGCTAGCATAAATCATCACCAACTAACCCTTACTACAACAAACTAAACCCAATCACTTTTAAATTACAAAAAAATGCTTCTAACCATAGCAAACTATGACAAACTCACCTAAATTACTTCGGATATCAAAAATCACCCCCAACTACACTTTACAGCAACAAACTAAGCCCAATCATTTTAAAATTACAAAAAAATGCTAAAAATCATAACAAACTATACCAGAATCACCTAAATTACTTCGGCTACCGTAAATCACCCCCAACTATCCCTTACCACAACAAACCAAACCATATCATCTTAAAATTACAAAAAAAGGTGTACAAATCATAACAAACTATGCCAGACTCTCCTAAACTACTTCGGCTACTCTAAATCATCACCAACTAACCCTTACCACCACAAACTATACCCAATCACTTTTAAATTACAAAAAAATGCTACTAACCATAGCAAACTATGCCAAACTCACCTAAAGTAGTTCGGCTACCATAAATCATTACCAACTAACCCTTACCACAACAAACTAAACCCAATCACTTTTAAATTACAAAAAAATGCTCCTAACCATAGCAAACTATGCCAAACTCACCTAAATTACTTCGGCTACCATAAATCATCACCAACTAACCCTTACCACAACAAACTAAACCCAATCATTTTTAAATTACAAAAAATGCTACTAACCATAGCAAACTATGCCAAACTCACCTAAATTACTTCGGCTATCAAAAATCACCCCCAACTACACTTTACAGCAACATACTAAGCCCAATCACATTAAAATTACAAAAAAATGCTAAAAATCATAACAAACTATACCAGAATCACCTAAATTCCTTCGGCTACCGTAAATCACCCCAACTATCCCTTACCACAACAAACCAAACCATATCATCTTAAAATTACAAAAAAAGGTGTACAAATCATAACAAACTATGCCAGACTCACCTAAATTACTTCGGCTACTCTAAATCATCACCAACTAACCCTTATCACAACAAACTAAACCCAATCACTTTTAAATTACAAAAAAATGCTACTAACCATAGCAAAATATGCCAAACTCACCTAAATTACTTCGGCTACCATAAATCATCACCAACTAACCCTTACCAAAACAAACTAAACCCAATCACTTTTAAATTACAAAAAAATACTACTAACCATAGCAAACTATGCCAAACTCACCTAAATTACTTCGGCTACCATAAATCATCACCAACTAACCCTTACCACAACAAACTAAACCCAATCGCTTTTAAATTACAAAAAAATGTTACTAACCATAGCAAACTATGCCAAACTCACCTAAATTACTTCGGCTATCAAAAATCACCCCCAACTACACTTTACAGCAACAAACTAAGCCCAATCACTTTAAAATTACAAAAAAATGCTAAAAATCATAACAAACTATACCAGAATCACCTAAATTACTTCGGCTACCGTAAATCACCCCCAACTATCTCTTACCACAACAAACCAAACCATATCATCTTAAAATTACAAAAAAAGGTGTACAAATCATAACAAACTATGCCAGACTCACCTAAATTACTTCGGCTACTCTAAATCATCACCAACTAACCCTTACCACAACAAGCTAAACCCAATCACTTTTAAATTACAAAAAAATGCTCCTAACCATAGAAAACTATGCCAAACTCACCTAAATTACTTCGGCTAACATAAATCATCACCAACTAACCCTTACCACAACAAACTAAACCCAATCACTTTTAAATTACAAAAAAATGCTACTAACCATAGCAAACTATGCCAAACTCACCTAAATTACTTCGGCTATCAAAAATCACCCCCAACTACACTTTACAGCAACAAACTAAGCCCAATCACTTTAAAATTATAAAAAATGCTAAAAATCATAACAAACTATACCAGAATCACCTAAATTGCTTCGGCTACCGTAAATCACCCCCAACTATCTCTTACCACAACAAACCAATCCATATCATCTTAAAATTACAAAAAAAGGTGTACAAATCATAACAAACTATGCCAGACTCACCTAAATTAATCGGCTACTCTAAATCATCACCAACTAACCCTTACCACAACAAGCAAAAACCCAATCACTTTTAAATTACAAAAAAATGCTCCTAACCATAGCAAACTATGCCAAACTCACCTAAATTACTTCGGCTAACATAAATCATCACCAACTAACCCTTACCACAACAAACTAAACCCAATCACTTTTAAATTACAAAAAAATGCTACTAACCATAGCAAACTATGCCAAACTCACCTAAATTACTTCGGCTATCAAAAATCATCCCCAACTACACTTTACAGCAACAAACTAAGCCCAATCACTTTAAAATTACAAAAAAATGCTAAAAATCATAACAAACTATAGCAGAATCCTCTAAATTACTTCGGCTACCGTAAATCACCCCCAACTATCCCTTACCACAACAAACCAAACCATATCATCTTAAAATTACAAAAAAAGGTGTACAAATCATAACAAACTATGCCAGACTCACCTAAATTACTTCGGCTACTCTAAATCATCACCAACTAACCCTTACCACAACAAACTAAACCCAATCACTTTTAAATTACAAAAAAATGCTACTAACCATAGCAAACTATGCCAAACTTACCTAAATTACTTCGGCTACCATAAATCATCACCAACTAACCCTTACCACAACAAACTAAACCCAATCACTTTTAAATTACAAAAAAATGCTACTAACCATAGCAAACTATGCCAAACTCACCTAAATTACTTCGGCTATCAAAAATCATCCCCAACTACACTTTACAGCAACAAACTAAGCCCAATCACTTTAAAATTACAAAAAAATGCTAAAAATCATAACAAACTATAGCAGAATCCCCTAAATTACTTCGGCTACCGTAAATCACCCCCAACTATCCCTTACCACAACAAACCAAACCATATCATCTTAAAATTACAAAAAAAGGTGTACAAATCATAACAAACTATGCCAGACTCACCTAAATTACTTCGGCTACTCTAAATCATCACCAACTAACCCTTACCACAACAAACTAAACCCAATCACTTTTAAATTACAAAAAAATACTACTAACCATAGCAAACTATGCCAAACTCACCTAAATTACTTCGGCTACCATAAATCATCACCAACTAACCCTTACCACAACAAACTAAACCCAATCACTTTTAAATTACAAAAAAATGCTACTAACCATAGCAAACTATGCCAAACTCACCTAAATTACTTCGGCTATCAAAAATCACCCCAAACTACACTTTACAGCAACAAACTAAGCCCAATCACTTTAAAATTACAAGAAAAAGCTAACAATCATAACAAACTATACCAGAATCACCTCAATTACTTCGGCTACCGTAAATCAACCCAACTATCCCTTACCACAACAAACCAAACCTTATCATCTTAAAATTACAAAAAAAGGTGTACAAATCATAACAAACTATGCCAGACTCACCTAAACTACTTCGGCTACTCTAAATCATCACCAACTAACCCTTACCACAACAAACTAAACCCAATCACTTTTAAACTACAAAAAAATGCTCCTAACCATAGCAAACTATGCCAAACTCATCTAAATTACTTCGTCTATCAAAAATCATCACCAACTAACCCTTAACACAACAAACTAAACCCAATCCCTTTTAAATAACAAAAAAATGCTACTAACCATAGCAAACTATGCCAAACTCACCTAAATTACTTCTGCTATTAAAAATCACCCCCAACTACACTTTACAGCAACAAACTAAGCCCAATCACTTTAAAATTACAAAAAAATGTTAAAAATCACAACAAACTATAGCAGAATCACCTAAATTACTTCGGCTACCGTAAATCACCCCCAACTATCGCTTACCACAACAAACCAAACCATATCATCATAAAATTACAAAAAAGGTGTACAAATCATAACAAACTATGCCAGACTCACCTAAATTACTTCGGCTACTCTAAATCATCACCAACTAACCCTTACCACAACAAACTAAACCCAATCACTTTTAAATTACAAAAAAATGCTACTAACCATAGCAAACTATGCCAAACTCACCTAAATTACTTCGGCTACTTTAAATCATCACCAACTAACCCTTACCACAACAAACTAAACCCAATCACTTTTAAATTACAAAAAAATGCTACTAACCAGAGCAAATTATGCCACACTCACCTAAATTACTTTGGCTATCAAAAATCACCCCCAACTACACTTTACATCAACAAACTAAGCCCAATCACTTTAAAATTACAAAACATGCTAAAAATCATAACAAACTATAGCAGAATCACCTAAATTATTTCGGCTACCGTAAATCACCCCCAACGATCCCTTACCACAACAAACCAAACCATATTATCATAAAATTACAAAAAAGGTGTACAAATGATAACAAACTATGCCAGACTCACCTAAATTACTTCGGCTACTCTAAATCATCACCAACTAACCCTTACCACAACAAACTAAACCCAATCACTTTTAAATTACAAAAAAATGCTACTAACCATAGCAAATTATGCCACACTCACCTAAATTACTTTGGCTATCAAAAATCACCCCCAACTACACTTTACATCAACAAACTAAGCCCAATCACTTTAAAATTACAAAACATGCTAAAAATCATAACAAACTATAGCAGAATCACCTAAATTACTTCGGCTACCGTAAATCACCCCCAACTATCCCTTTCCACAACAAACCAAACCATATCATTTTAAAATTACAAAAAAAGGTGTACAAATCATAACAAACTATGCCAGACTCACCTAAATTACTTCGGCTACTCTAAATCATCACCAATTAACCCTTACCACAACAAACTAAACCCAATCACTTTTAAATTACAAAAAAATGCTCCTAACCATAGCAAACTATGCCAAACTCACCTAAATTACTTCGGCTAACATAAATCATCACCAACTAACCCTTACCACATAAACTATACCCAATCACTTTTAAATTACAAAAAAATGCTACTAACCATAGCAAACTATGCCAAACTCACCTAAATTACTTCGGCTACCAAAAATCACCCCCAACTACACTTTACAGCAGCAAACTAAGCCCAATCACTTTAAAATTACAAAAAAATGCTAAAAATCATAACAAACTATAGCAGAATCACCTAAATTACTTCGGCTACCGTAAATCACCCCCAACTATCCCTTACCACAACAAACCAAACCATATCATCTTAAAATTACAAAAAAAGGTGTACAAATCATAACAAACTATGCCAGACTCACCTAAATTACTTCGGCTACTCTAAATCATCACCAACTAACCCTTACCACAACAAACTAAACCCAATCACTTTTAAATTACAAAAAAATTATACTAACCATAGCAAACTATGCCAAACTCATCTAAATTACTTCGTCTATCAAAAATCATCACCAACTAACCCTTAACACAACAAACTAAACCCAATCCCTTTTAAATTACAAAAAAATGCTACTAACCATAGCAAACTATGCCAAACTCACCTAAATTACTTCGGCTATTAAAAATCACCCCCAACTACACTTTACAGCAACAAACTAAGCCCAATCACTTTAAAATTACAAAAAAATGTTAAAAATCATAACAAACTATAGCAGAATCACCTAAATTACTTCGGCTACCGTAAATCACCCCCAACTATCGCTTACCACAACAAACCAAACCATATCATCATAAAATTACAAAAAAAGGTGTACAAATCATAACAAACTATGCCAGACTCACCTAAATTTCTTCGGCTACTCTACATCATCACCAACTAACCCTTACCACAACAAACTAAACCCAATCACTTTTAAATTACAAAAAATGCTACTAACCATAGCAAACTATGCCAAACTCACCTAAATTACTTCGGCTATCAAAAATCACCCCCAACTACACTTTACATCAACAAACTAAGCCCAATCACTTTAAAATTACAAAAAGATGCTAAAAATCATAACAAACTATACCAGAATCACCTAAATTACTTCGGCTACCGTAAATCACCCCCAACTATCCCTTACCACAACAAACCAAACCATATCATCTTAAAATTACCAAAAAGGGGTACAAATCATAACAAACTCTGCCAGACTCACCTAAATCACTTCGGCTACTCTAAATCATCACCAACTAACCCTTACCACAACAAACTAAACCCAATCACTTTTAAATTACAAAAAAATGCTACTAACCATAGCAAACTATGCCAAACTCACCTAAATTACATCGGCTACCATAAATCATCACCAACTAACCCTTACCACAACAAACTAAACCCAATCACTTTTAAATTACAAAAAAATGCTACTAACCATAGCAAACTATGCCAAACTCACCTAAATTACTTCGGCTATCAAAAATCACCCCCAACTTCACTTTATAGCAACAAACTAAGCCCAATCATTTTAAAATTACAAAAAAATGCTAAAAATCATAACAAATTATACCAGAATCACCTAAATTACTTCGGCTACCGTAAATCACCCCCAACTATCCCTTACCACAACAAACCAAACCATATCATCTTAAAATTACAAAAAAAGGTGTACAAATCATAACAAACTATGCCAGACTCACCTAAACTACTTCGGCTACTCTAAATCATCACCAACTAACCCTTACCACAACAAACTATACCCAATCACTTTTAAATTACAAAAAAATGCTCCTAACCATCGCAAACTATGCCAAACTCACCTAAATTACATCGGCTACCATAAATCATCACCAACTAACCCTTACCACAACAAACTAAACCCAATCACTTTTAAATTACAAAAAAATGCTACTAACCATAGCAAACTATGCCAAACTCACCTAAATTACTTCGGCTATCAAAAATCACCCCCAACTACACTTTACAGCAACAAACTAAGCCCAATCACTTTAAAATTACAAAAAAATGCTAAAAATCATTACAAACTATACCAGAATCACCTCAATTACTTCGGCTACCGTAAATCAACCCAACTATCCCTTACCACAACAAACCAAACCTTATCATTTTAAAATTACAAAAAAAGGTGTACAAATCATAACAAACTATGCCAGACTCACCTAAACTACTTCGGCTACTCTAAATCATCACCAACTAACCCTTACCACAACAAACTAAACCCAATCACTTTTAAATTACAAAAAAATGCTCCTAACCATCGCAAACTATGCCAAACTCACCTAAATTACTTCGGCTACCATAAATCATCACCAACTAACCCTTACCACAACAAACTAAACCCAATCACTTTTAAATTACAAAAAAATGCTACTAACCATAGCAAACTATGCCAAACTCACCTAAATTACTTCAGCTATCAAAAATCACCCCCAACTACACTTTACAGCAACAAACTAAGCCCAATCACTTTAAAATTACAAACAAATGCTAAAAATCATAACAAACTATACCAGAATCACCTAAATTACTTCGGCTACCGTAAATCACCCCCAACTATCCCTTACCACAACAAACCAAACCATATCATCTTAAAATTACCAAAAAGGGGTACAAATCATAACAAACTATGCCAGACTCACCTAAATCACTTCGGCTACTCTAAATCATCACCAACTAACCCTTACCACAACAAACTAAACCCAATCACTTTTAAATTACAAAAAAATGCTACTAACCATAGCAAACTATGCCAAACTCACCTAAATTACATCGGCTACCATAAATCATCACCAACTAACCCTTACCACAACAAACTAAACCCAATCACTTTTAAATTACAAAAAAATGCTACTAACCATAGCAAACTATGCCAAACTCACCTAAATTACTTCGGCTATCAAAAATCACCCCCAACTACACTTTACAGCAACAAACTAAGCCCAATCACTTTAAAATTACAAAAAAATGCTAAAAATCATTACAAACTATACCAGAATCACCTCAATTACTTCGGCTACCGTAAATCAACCCAACTATCCCTTACCACAACAAACCAAACCTTATCATTTTAAAATTACAAAAAAAGGTGTACAAATCATAACAAACTATGCCAGACTCACCTAAACTACTTCGGCTACTCTAAATCATCACCAACTAACCCTTACCACAACAAACTAAACCCAATCACTTTTAAATTACAAAAAAATGCTCCTAACCATCGCAAACTATGCCAAACTCACCTAAATTACTTCGGCTACCATAAATCATCACCAACTAACCCTTACCACAACAAACTAAACCCAATCACTTTTAAATTACAAAAAAATGCTACTAACCATAGCAAACTATGCCAAACTCACCTAAATTACTTCAGCTATCAAAAATCACCCCCAACTACACTTTACAGCAACAAACTAAGCCCAATCACTTTAAAATTACAAACAAATGCTAAAAATCATAACAAACTATACCAGAATCACCTAAATTACTTCGGCTACCGTAAATCACCCCCAACTATCCCTTACCACAACAAACCAAACCATATCATCTTAAAATTACCAAAAAGGGGTACAAATCATAACAAACTATGCCAGACTCACCTAAATCACTTCGGCTACTCTAAATCATCACCAACTAACCCTTACCACAACAAACTAAACCCAATCACTTTTAAATTACAAAAAAATGCTACTAACCATAGCAAACTATGCCAAACTCACCTAAATTACATCGGCTACCATAAATCATCACCAACTAACCCTTACCACAACAAACTAAACCCAATCACTTTTAAATTACAAAAAAATGCTACTAACCATAGCAAACTATGCCAAACTCACCTAAATTACTTCGGCTATCAAAAATCACCCCCAACTTCACTTTATAGCAACAAACTAAGCCCAATCATTTTAAAATTACAAAAAAATGCTAAAAATCATAACAAATTATACCAGAATCACCTAAATTACATCGGCTACCGTAAATCACCCCCAACTATCCCTTACCACAACAAACCAAACCATATCATCTTAAAATTACAAAAAAAGGTGTACAAATCATAACAAACTATGCCAGACTCACCTAAACTACTTCGGCTACTCTAAATCATCACCAACTAACCCTTACCACAACAAACTATACCCAATCACTTTTAAATTACAAAAAAATGCTCCTAACCATCGCAAACTATGCCAAACTCACCTAAATTACATCGGCTACCATAAATCATCACCAACTAACCCTTACCACAACAAACTAAACCCAATCACTTTTAAATTACAAAAAAATGCTACTAACCATAGCAAACTATGCCAAACTCACCTAAATTACTTCGGCTATCAAAAATCACCCCCAACTACACTTTACAGCAACAAACTAAGCCCAATCACTTTAAAATTACAAAAAAATGCTAAAAATCATTACAAACTATACCAGAATCACCTCAATTACTTCGGCTACCGTAAATCAACCCAACTATCCCTTACCACAACAAACCAAACCTTATCATTTTAAAATTACAAAAAAAGGTGTACAAATCATAACAAACTATGCCAGACTCACCTAAACTACTTCGGCTACTCTAAATCATCACCAACTAACCCTTACCACAACAAACTAAACCCAATCACTTTTAAATTACAAAAAAATGCTCCTAACCATCGCAAACTATGCCAAACTCACCTAAATTACTTCGGCTACCATAAATCATCACCAACTAACTCTTACCACAACAAACTAAACCCAATCACTTTTAAATTACAAAAAAATGCTACTAACCATAGCAAACTATGCCAAACTCACCTAAATTACTTCGGCTATCAAAAATCACCCCCAACTACACTGTACAGCAACAAACTAAGCCCAATCACTTTAAAATTACAAAAAAAATGCTAAAAATCATAACAAACTATACCAGAATCACCTAAATTATTTCGGCTACCGTAAATCACCCCCAACTATCCCTTACCACAACAAACCAAACCATATCATCTTAAAATTACAAAAAAAGGTGTACAAATCATAACAAACTATGACAGACTCACCTAAATTACTTCGGCTACTCTAAATCATCACCAACTAACTCTTACCACAACAAACTAAACCCAATCACTTTTAAATTACAAAAAAATGCTACTAACCATAGCAAACTATGCCAAACTCACCTAAATTACTTCGGCTACCATAAATCATCACCAACTAACCCTTACCACAACAAACTAAACCCAATCACTTTTAAATTACAAAAAAATGCTCCTAACCATCGCAAACTATGCCAAACTCACCTAAATTACTTCGGCTACCATAAATCATCACCAACTAACCCTTACCACAACAAACTAAACCCAATCACTTTTAAATTACAAAAAAATTCTACTAACCATAGCAAACTATGCCAAACTCACCTAAATTACTTCGGCTATCAAAAATCACCCCCAACTACACTGTACAGCAACAAACTAAGCCCAATCACTTTAAAATTACAAAAAAAATTCTAAAAATCATAACAAACTATACCAGAATCACCTAAATTATTTCGGCTACCGTAAATCACCCCCAACTAACCCTTACCACAACTAACCAAACCATATCATCTTAAAATTACAAAAAAAGTGTACAAATCATAACAAACTATGCCAGACTCACCTAAATTACTTCGGCTACTCTAAATCATCACCAACTAACCCTTACCTCAACAAACTAAACCCGATCACTTTTAAATTACAAAAAAATGCTACTAACCATAGCAAACTATGCCAAACTCACCTAAATTACTTCGGCTACAATAAATCATCACCAACTAACCCTTACCATAACAAACTAAACCCAATCAATTTTAAATTACAAAAAAATGCTACTAACCATAGCAAACTATGCCAAACTCACCTAAATTACTTCGGATATCAAAAATCACCCCCAACTACACTTTACAGCAACAAACTAAGTCCAATCACTTTAAAATTACAAAAAAATGCTAAAAATCATAACAAACTATACCAGAATCACCTAAATTACTTCGGCTTCCGTAAATCACCCCCAACTATCCCTTACCACAACAAACCAAACCATATCATCTTAAAATTACAAAAAAAGGTGTACAAATCATAACAAACTATGCCAGACTCACCTAAACTACTTCGGCTACTCTATATCATCACCAACTAACCCTTACCACAACAAACTATACCCAATCACTTTTAAATTACAAAAAAATGCTACTAACCATTGCAAACTATGCCAAACTCACCAAAATTACTTCGGCTACCACAAATCATCAAAAACTAACTTTTACTACAAGAAACAAAACCCAATCACTTTTAAATTACAAAAAAATGCTACTAACCATAGCAAACTATGCCAAACTCAACTAAATTACTTCGGCTATCAAAAATCACCCCCAACTACACTTTACAGCAACAAACTAAGCCCAATCACTTTAAAATTACAAAAAATGCTAAAAATCATAACAAACTATACCAGAATCACCTAAATTACTTCGGCTACCGTAAATCACCCCCAACTATCCCCTACCACAACAACCAAACCATATCATCTTAAAATTACAAAAAAAGGTGTACAAATCATAACAAACTATGCCGGACTCACCTAAACTACTTCGGCTACTCTATATCATCACCAACTAACCCTTACCACAACAAACTATACCCAATCACTTTTAAATTACAAAAAAATGCTACTAACCATTGCAAACTATGCCAAACTCACCTAAATTACTTCGGCTACCACAAATCATCACCAACTAACTTTTACTACAACAAACTAAACCCAATCACTTTTAAATTACAAAAAAATGCAACTAACCATAGCAAACTATGCCAAACTCAACTAAATTACTTCGGCTATCAAAAATCACCCCCAACTACACTTTACAGCAACAAACTAAGCCCAATCACTTTAAAATTACAAAAAATGCTAAAAATCATAACAAACTATACCAGACTCACCTAAATTACTTCGGCTATTCTAAATCATCACCAACTAACCCTTACCACAACAAACTATACCCAATCATTTTTAAATTACAAAAAAATGCTACTAACCTTAGCAAACTAGGCCAAACTCACCTAAATTATTTCGGCTACCGTAAATCATCACCAACTAACCCTTACCACAACAAACTAAACCCAATCACTTTTAAATTACAAAAAAATGCTACTAACCATAGCAAACTATGCCAAACTCACCTAAATTACTTCGGCTATCAAAAATCACCCCCAACTACACTTTACAGCAACAAACTAAGCCCAATCACTTTAAAATTACAAAAAAATGCTAAAAATCATAACAAACTATACCAGAATCACCTCAATTACTTCGGCTACCGTAAATCAACCCAACTATCCCTTACCACAACAAACCAAACCTTATCATTTTAAAATTACAAAAAAAGGTGTACAAATCATAACAAACTATGCCAGACTCACCTAAACTACTTCGGCTACTCTAAATCATCACCAACTAACCCTTACCACAACAAACTAAACCCAATCACTTTTAAATTACAAAAAAATGCTCCTAACCATCGCAAACTATGCCAAACTCACCTAAATTACTTCGGCTACCATAAATCATCACCAACTAACCCTTACCACAACAAACTAAACCCAATCACTTTTAAATTACAAAAAAATGCTACTAACCATAGCAAACTATGCCAAACTCACCTAAATTACTTTGGCTATCAAAAATCACCCCCAACTACACTGTACAGCAACAAACTAAGCCCAATTACTTTAAAATTACAAAAAAAATGCTAAAAATCATAACAAACTATACCAGAATCACCTAAATTATTTCGGCTACCGTAAATCACCCCCTACTATCCCTTACCACAACAAACCAAACCATATCATCTTAAAATTACAAAAAAAGGTGTACAAATCATAACAAACTATGACAGACTCACCTAAATTACTTCGGCTACTCTAAATCATCACCAACTAACTCTTACCACAACAAACTAAACCCAATCACTTTTAAATTACAAAAAAATGCTACTAACCATAGCAAACTATGCCAAACTCACCTAAATTACTTCGGCTATCAAAAATCACCCCCAACTACACTTTACAGCAACAAACTAAGCCCAATCACTTTAAAATTACAAAAAAATGCTAAAAATCATAACAAACTATAGCAGAATCACCTAAATTACTTCGGCTACCGTAAATCACCCCCAACTATCCCTTACCACAACAAACCAAACCATATCATTTTAAAATTACAAAAAAAGTGTACAAATCATAACAAACTATGCCAGACTCACCTAAATTACTTCGGCTACTCTAAATCATCACCAACTAACCCCTACCACAACAACCAAACCATATCATCTTAAAATTACAAAAAAAGGTGTACAAATCATAACAAACTATGCCGGACTCACCTAAACTACTTCGGCTACTCTATATCATCACCAACTAACCCTTACCACAACAAACTATACCCAATCACTTTTAAATTACAAAAAAATGCTACTAACCATTGCAAACTATGCCAAACTCACCTAAATTACTTCGGCTACCACAAATCATCACCAACTAACTTTTACTACAACAAACTAAACCCAATCACTTTTAAATTACAAAAAAATGCTACTGACCATAGCAAACTATGCCAAACTCAACTAAATTACTTCGGCTATCAAAAATCACCCCCAACTACACTTTACAGCAACAAACTAAGCCCAATCACTTTAAAATTACAAAAAATGCTAAAAATCATAACAAACTATACCAGACTCACCTAAATTACTTCGGCTATTCTAAATCATCACCAACTAACCCTTACCACAACAAACTATACCCAATCTCTTTTAAATTACAAAAAAATGCTCCTAACCATCGCAAACTATGCCAAACTCACCTAAATTACTTCGGCTACCATAAATCATCACCAACTAACCCTTACCACAACAAACTAAACCCAATCACTTTTAAATTACAAAAAAATGCTACTAACCATAGCAAACTATGCCAAACTCACCTAAATTACTTCGGCTATCAAAAATCACCCCCAACTACACTTTACAGCAACAAACTAAGCCCAATCACTTTAAAATTACAAAAAAATGCTAAAAATCATAACAAACTATACCAGAATCACCTAAATTACTTCGGCTACCGTAAATCACCCCCAAATATCCCTTACCACAACAAACCAAACCATATCATCTTAAAATTACAAAAAAAGGTGTACAAATCATAACAAATTATGCCAGACTCACCTAAATTACTTCGGCTACTCTAAATCATCACCAACTAACTCTTACCACAACAAACTAAACCCAATCACTTTTAAATTACAAAAAAATGCTACTAACCATAGCAAACTATGCCAAGCTCACCTAAATTACTTCGGCTGCCATAAATCATCACCAACTAACCCTTACCACAACAAACTAAACCCAATCAGTTTTAAATTACAAAAAAATGCTACTAACCATAGCAAACTATGCCAAACTCACCTAAATTACTTCGGCTATCAAAAATCACCCCCAACTACACTTTACAACAACAAACTAAGCCCAATCACTTTAAAATTACAAAAAAATGCTAAAAATCATAACAAACTATAGCAGAATCACCTAAATTACTTCGGCTACCGTAAATCACCCCCAACTATCCCTTACCACAACAAACCAAACCATATCATCTTAAAATTACAAAAAAAGGTGTACAAATCATAACAAACTATGCCAGACTCACCTAAACTACTTCGGCTACTCTATATCATCACCAACTAACCCTTACCACAACAAACTATACCCAATCACTTTTAAATTACAAAAAAATGCTACTAACCATTGCAAACTATGCCAAACTCACCTAAATTACTTCGGCTACCACAAATCATCACCAACTAACTTTTACTACAACAAACAAAACCCAATCACTTTTAAATTACAAAAAAATGCTACTAACCATAGCAAACTATGCCAAACTCAACTAAATTACTTCGGCTATCAAAAATCACCCCCAACTACACTTTACAGCAACAAACTATACCCAATCACTTTAAAATTACAAAAAAATGCTAAAAATCATAACAAACTATACCAGAATCACCTAAATTACTTCGGCTACCGTAAATCACCCCCAACTATCCCCTACCACAACAACCAAACCATATCATCTTAAAATTACAAAAAAAGGTGTACAAATCATAACAAACTATGCCGGATTCACCTAAACTACTTCGGCTACTCTATATCATCACCAACTAACCCTTACCACAACAAACTACACCCAATCACTTTTAAATTACAAAAAAATGCTACTAACCATTGCAAACTATGCCAAACTCACCTAAATTACTTCGGCTACCACAAATCATCACCAACTAACTTTTACTACAACAAACTAAACCCAATCACTTTTAAATTACAAAAAAATGCTACTAACCATAGCAAACTATGCCAAACTCAACTAAATTACTTCGGCTATCAAAAATCACCCCCAACTACACTTTACAGCAACAAACTAAGCCCAATCACTTTAAAATTACAAAAAAAGCTAAAAATCATAACAAACTATACCAGAATCACCTAAATTACTTCGGCTACCGTAAATCACCCCCAACTATCCCCTACCACAACAAACCAAACCATATCATCTTAAAATTACAAAAAAAGGTGTACAAGTCATAACAAACTATGCCAGACTCACCTAAATTACTTCGGCTACTCTAAATCATTACCAACTAACCTTTACCACAACAAACTAAACCCAATCACTTTTAAATTACAAAAAAATGCTCCTAACCATAGCCAACTATGCCAAACTCACCTAAATTACTTCGGCTACCATAAATCATCACCAACTAATCCTTACCACAACAAACTAAACCCAATCAATTTTAAATTACAAAAAAATGCTACTAACCATAGCAAACTATGCCAAACTCACCTAAATTACTTCGGCTATCTAAAATCACCCCCAACTACACTTTACAGCAACAAACTAAGCCCAATCACTTTAAAATTACAAAAAAATGCTAAAAATCATAACAAACTATACCAGAATCACCTAAATTACTTCGGCTACCGTAAATCACCCCCAACTATCCCTTACCACAACAAACCAAACCATATCATCTTAAAATTACAAAAAAAGGTGTACAAATTATAACAAACTATGCCAGACTCACCTAAATTACTTCGGCTACTCTAAATCATTACCAACTAACCCTTAACACAACAAACTAAACCCAATCACTTTTAAATTACAAAAAAATGCTACTAACCATAGCAAACTATGCCAAACTCACCTAAATTACTTCGGCTATCAAAAATCACCCCCAACTACACTTTACAGCAACAAACTAAGCCCAATCACTTTAAAATTACAAAAAAATGCTAAAAATCATAACAAACTATATCAGAATCACCTAAATTACTTCGGCTACCGTAAATCACCCCCAACTATCCCTTACCACAACAAACCAAACCATATAATCTAAAAATTACAAAAAAAGGTGTACAAATCATAACAAACTATGCCAGACTCACCTAAATTACTTCGGCTACTCTAAATCATCACCAACTAACCCTTACCACAACAAAGTAAACCCAATCACTTTTAAATTACAAAAAAATACTACTAACCATGGCAAACTATGCCAAACTCACCTAAATTACTTCGGCTATCAAAAATCACCCGCAACTACACTTTACAGCCACAAACTAAGCCCAATCACTTTAAAATTACAAAAAAATGCTAAAAATCGAAACAAACTATACCATAAACACCTAAATTACTTCGGCTACCGTAAATCACCCCCAACTATCCCTTACCACAACAAACCAAACCAAATCATCTTAAAATTACAAAAAAAGGTGTACAAATCATAACAAACTATGCCAGACTCACCTAAATCACTTCGGCTACTCTAAATCATCACCGACTAACCCTTACCACAACAAACTAAACCCAATCACTTTTAAATTACAAAATTAATGCTACTAACCATAGCAAACTATGCCAAACTCATTTAAATTACTTCGTCTATCAAAAATCATCACCAACTAACCCTTAACACAACAAACTAAACCCAATCACTTTTAAATTACAAAAAAATGCTACTAACCATAGCAAACTATGCCAAGCTCACCTAAATTACTTCGGCTACTCTAAATCATCACCAACTAACCCTTACCACAACAAACTAAACCCAATCACTTTTAAATTACAAAAAAATGCTACTAACCATAGCAAACTATGCCAAACTCACCTAAATTACTTCGGCTACCATAAATCATCACCAACTAACCCTTACCACAACAAACTAAACCCAATCACTTTTAAATTACAAAAAAATGCTACTAACCATAGCAAACTATGCCAAGCTCACCTAAATTACTTCGGCTACTCTAAATCATCACCAACTAACCCTTACCACAACAAACTAAACCCAATCACTTTTAAATTACAAGAAAATGCTACTAACCATAGCAAACTATGCCAAACTCACCTAAATTACTTCGGCTACCATAAATCATCACCAACTAACCCTTACCACAACAAACTAAACCCAATCACTTTTAAATTACAAAAAAATGCTACTAACCATAGGAAACTATGCCAAGCTCACCTAAATTACTTCGGCTATCAAAAATCACCCCCAACTACACTTTACAGCAACAAACTAAGCCCAATCACTTTAAAATTACAAAAAAATGCTAAAAATTATAACAAACTATACCAGAATCACCTAAATTACTTCGGCTACCGTAAATCACCCCCAACTCTCCCTTACCACAACAAACCAAACCATATCATCTTAAAATTACAAAAAAGGTGTACAAATCATAACAAACTATGCCAGACTCACCTAAATTACTTCGGCTACTCTAAATCATCACCAACTAACCCTTACCACAACAAACTAAACCCAATCACTTTTAAATTACAAAAAAATGCTACTAACCATAGCAAACTATGCCAAACTCACCTAAATTACTTCGGCTACCATAAATCATCACCAACTAACCCTTACCACAACAAACTAAACCCAATCATTTTTAAATTAAAAAAAATGCTACTAACCATAGCAAACTATGCCAAACTCACCTAAATTACTTCGGCTATCAAAAATCACCCCCAACTACACTTTACAGCAACAAGCTAAGCCCAATCACTTTAAAATTACAAAAAAATGCTAAAAATCATAACTAACTTTACCAGAATCACATAAATTACTTCGGCTACCATAAATCACCCCCAACTATCCCTTACCACAACAAACCAAACCATATCATCTTAAAATTACAAAAAAGGTGTTCAAATCATAACAAACTATGCCAGACTCACCTAAATTACTTCGGCTACTCTAAATCATCACCAACTAACCCTTACCACAACAAACTAAACCCAATCACTTTTAAATTACAAAAAAATGCTCCTAACCATAGTAAACTATGCCAAACTCACCTAAATTACTTCGGCTACCGTAAATCATCACCAACTAACCCTTACCACAACAAACTAAACCCAATCACTTTTAAATTACAAAAAAATGCTAATAACCATAGCAAACTATGCCAAACTCACCTAAATTACTTCGGCTATCAAAAATCACCCCCTACTACACTTTACAGCAACAAACTAAGCCCAATTAATTTAAAATTACAAAAAAATGCTAAACATCATAACAAACTATACCAGAATCACCTAAATTACTTCGGCTACCGTAAATCACCCCCAACTATCCCTTACCACAACAAACCAAACTATATCATCTTAAAATTACAAAAAAAGGTGTACAAATCATAACAAACTATGCCAGACTCACCTAAATTACTTCGGCTACTCTAAATCATCACCAACTTACCCTTACCACAAAAAACTAAACCCAATCACTTTTAAATTACAAAAAAATGCTCCTAACCATAGCAAACTATGCCAAACTTACCTAAATTACTTCGGCAACAATAAATCATCACCAACTAACCTTTACCACATCAAACTAAACCCAATCACTTTTAAATTACAAAAAAATGCTACTTACCATAGCAAACTATGCCAAACTCACCTAAATTAGTTCGGCTATCAAAAATCACCCCCAACTACACTTTACAGCAACAAACTAAGCCCAATCACTTTAAAATTACAAAAAATGCTAAAAATCATAACAAACTATACCAGAATCACCTAAATTACTTCGGCTACCGTAAATCACCCCCAACTATCCCTTACCACAACAAACCAAACCATATCCTCTTAAAATTACAAAAAAAATTTACAAATCATAACAAACTATGCCAGACTCACCTAAATTACTTCGGCTACTCTAAACCATCACCAACTAACCCTTACCACAACAAACTAAACCCAATCACTTTTAAATTACAAAAAAATGCTACTAACCATAGCAAACTATGCCAAACTCACCTAAATTACTTCAGCTACCATAAATCATCACCAACTAACCCTTACAACAACAAACTAAACCCAATCACTTTTAAATTACAAAAAAATGCTACTAACCATAGCAAACTATGCCAAACTCACCTAAATTACTTCGGCTATCAAAAATCACCCCCAACTACACTTTACAGCAACAAACTAAGCCCAATCACTTTAAAATTACAAAAAAATGCTAAAAATCATAACAAACTTTACCAGAATCACATAAATTACTTCGGCTACCATAAATCACCCCCAACTATCCCTTACCACAACAAACCAAACCATATCCTCTTAAAATTACAAAAAAAATTTACAAATCATAACAAACTATGCCAGACTCACCTAAATTACTTCGGCTACTCTAAACCATCACCAACTAACCCTTACCACAACAAACTAAACCCAATCACTTTTAAATTACAAAAAAATGCTACTAACCATAGCAAACTATGCCAAACTCACCTAAATTACTTCAGCTACCATAAATCATCACCAACTAACCCTTACCACAACAAACTAAACCCAATCACTTTTAAATTACAAAAAAATGCTACTAACCATAGCAAACTATGCCAAACTCACCTAAATTACTTCGGCTATCAAAAATCACCCCCAACTACACTTTACAGCAACAAACTAAGCCCAATCACTTTAAAATTACAAAAAAATGCTAAAAATCATAACAAACTTTACCAGAATCACATAAATTACTTCGGCTACCATAAATCACCCCCAACTATCCCTTACCACAAGAAACCAAACCATATCATCTTAAAATTACAAAAAAGGTGTACAAATCATAACAAACTATGCCAGACTCACCTAAATTACTTCGGCTACTCTAAATCATCACCAACTAACCCTTACCACAACAAACTAAACCCAATCACTTTTAAATTACAAAAAAATGCTCCTAACCATAGTAAAATATGCCAAACTCACCTAAATTACTTCGGCTACCATAAATCATCACCAACTAACCCTTACCACAACAAACTAAACCCAATCACTTTTAAATTACAAAAAAATGCTACTAACCATAGCAAACTATGCCAAACTCACCTAAATTACTTCGGCTATCAAAAATCACCCCCAACTACACTTTACAGCAACAAACTAAGCCCAATCACTTTAAAATTACAAAAAAATGCTAAAAATCATAACAAACTATACCAGAATCACCTAAATTACTTCGGCTACCGTAAATCACCCCCAACTATCCCTTACCACAACAAACGAAACCATATAATCTTAAAATTACAAAAAAAGGTGTACAAATCATAACAAACTATGCCAGACTCACCTAAATTACTTCGGCTACTCTAAATCATCACCAACTTACCCTTACCACAAAAAACTAAACCCAATCACTTTTAAATTACAAAAAAATGCTCCTAACCATAGCAAACTATGCCAAACTTACCTAAATTACTTCGGCAACCATAAAACATCACCAACTAACCCTTACCACATCAAACTAAACCCAATCACTTTTAAATTACAAAAAAATGCTACTAACCATAGCAAACTATGCCAAACTCACCTAAATTAGTTCGGCTATCAAAAATCACCCCCAACTACACTTTACAGCAACAAACTAAGCCCAATCACTTTAAAATTACAAAAAAATGCTAAAAATCATAACAAACTATACCAGAATCACCTAAATTACTTCGGCTACCGTAAATCACCCCCAACTATCCCTTACCACAACAAACGAAACCATATAATCTTAAAATTACAAAAAAAGGTGTACAAATCATAACAAACTATGCCAGACTCACCTAAATTACTTCGGCTACTCTAAATCATCACCAACTAACCCTTACCACAACAAACTAAACCCAATCACTTTTAAATTCCAAAAAAATGCTACTATACAAAGCAAACTATGCCAAACTCACCAAAATTACTTCGGCTATCATAATTCATCACCAACTAACCCTTACCACAACAAACTAAACCCAATCACTTTTAAATTACAAAAAAATGCTACTAACCATAGCAAACTATACCAAACTCACCTAAATTACTTCAGCTACCATAAATCATCACCAACTAACCCTTACCACAACAAACTAAACCCAATCACTTTTAAATTACAAAAAAATGCTACTAACCATAGCAAACTATGCCAAACTCACCTAAATTACTTCGGCTATCAAAAATCACCACCAGCTACACTTTACAGCAACAAAGTAAGCCCAATCACTTTAAAATTACAAAAAAATCCTAAAAATCATAACAAACTATACCAGAATCACCTAAATTACTTCGGCTACCGTAAATCACCCCCATCTATTCCTTACCACAACGAACCAAACCATATCATCTTAAAATTACAAAAAAAGTTGTACAAATCACAACAAAGTATGCCAGACTCACCTAAATTACTTCGGCTACTCTAAATCATCACCAACTAACCCTTACCACAACAAACTAAACCCAATCACTTTTAAATTACAAAAAAATTCTACTAACCATAGCAAACTATGCCAAACTCACCTAAATTACTTCGGCTACCATAAATCATCACCAACTAACCCTTACCACAACAAACTAAACCCAATCACTTTTAAATTACAAAAAAATGCTACTAACCATAGCAAACTATGCCAAACTCACCTAAATTACTTCAGCTACCATAAATCATCACCAACTAACCCTTACCACAACAAACTAAACCCAATCACTTTTAAATTACAAAAAAATGCTACTAACCATAGCAATCTATGCCAAACTCACCTAAATTACTTCGGCTATCAAAAATCACCCCCAGCTACACTTTACAGCAACAAAGTAAGCCCAATCACTTTAAAATTACAAAAAAATCCTAAAAATCATAACAAACTATACCAGAATCACCTAAATTACTTCGGCTACCGTAAATCACCCCCATCTATTCCTTACCACAACAAACCAAACCATATCATCTTAAAATTACAAAAAAAGTTGTACAAATCACAACAAAGAATGCCAGACTCACCTAAATTACTTCGGCTACTCTAAATCATCACCAACTAACCCTTACCACAACAAACTAAACCCAATCACTTTTAAATTACAAAAAAATTCTACTAACCATAGCAAACTATGCCAAACTCACCTAAATTACTTCGGCTACCATAAATCATCACCAACTAACCCTTACCACAACAAACTAAACCCAATCACTTTTAAATTACAAAAAAATGCTACTAACCATAGCAAACTATGCCAAACTCACCTAAATTACTTTGGCTATCAAAAATCACCCCCAACTACACTTTACAGCAACAAACTAAGCCCAATCACTTTAAAATTACAAAAAAATGCTGAAAATCATAACAAACTATACCAGAATCACCTAAATTACTTCGGCTACCGTAAATCACCCCCAACTATCCCTTACGACAACAAACCAAACCATATAATCTTAAAATTACAAAAAAAGGTGTACAAATCATAACAAACTATGCCAGACTCACCTAAATTACTTCGGCTACTCTAAATCAACACCAACTCACCCTTACCACAACAAATTAAACCCAATCACTTTTAAATTACAAAAAAATGCTACTAACTATAGCAAACTATGCCAAGCTCACCTACATTACTTCGGCTACCATAAATAATCACCAACTAACCCTTACCACAACAAACTAAACCCAATCACTTTTAAATTACAAAAAAATGCTACTAACCATAGAAAACTATGCCAAACTCACCTAAATTACTTCGGCTATCAAAAATCACCCCCAACTACACTTTACAGCAACAAACTAAGCCCGATCACTTTAAAATTACAAAAAAATGCTAAAATTCATAACAAACTATACCAGAATCACCTAAATTACTTCGGCTACCGTAAATCACCCCCAACTATACCTTACCAAAACAAACCAAACCATATCATCTTAAAATTACAAAAAAAGGTGTACAAATCATAACAAACAATGCCAGACTCATCTAAATTACTTCGGCTACTCTAAATCATCACCAACTAACCCTTACCACAACAAACTAAACCCAATCACTTTTAAATGCCAAAAAAATGCTACTAACCATAGCAAATTATGCCAAACTCACCTAAATTACTTCGGCTACCATAAATCATCACCAAATAACCCTTACCACAACAAACTAAACCCAATCACTTTTAAATTACAAAAAAATGCTACTAACCATAGCAAACTATGCCAAACTCACCTAAATTACTTCGGCTATCAAAAATCACCCCCAACTACACTTTACGGCAACAAACTAAGCCCAATCACATTAAAATTACAAAAAAATGCTAAAAATCATAACAAACTATACCAGAATCACCTAAATTACTCCAGCTACCGTAAATCAAACCCAACTATCCCTTACCACAACAAACCAAACCATATCATCTTAAAATTACAAAAAAAGGTGTACAAATCATAACAAACTATGCCAGACTCACCTAAATTACTTCGGCTACTCTAAATCATCACCAACTAACCCTTACCACAACAAACTAAACACAATCACTTTTAAATTACAAAAAAATGCTCCTAACCATAGTTAACTATGCCAAACTCACCTAAATTACTTCGGCTACCATAAATCATCACCAACTAACCCTTACCACAACAAACTAAACCCAATCACTTTTAAATTACAAAAAAATGCTACTAACCATAGCAAACTATGCCAAACTCACCTAAATTACTTCGGCTATCAAAAATCACCCCCAACTACACTTTACAGCAACAAACTAAGCCCCATCAATTTAAAATTACAAAAAAATGCTAAAAATCATAACAAACTATACCAGAATCACCTAAATTACTTCGGCTACCGTAAATCACCCCCAACTATCCCTTACCACAACAAACCAAACCATATCATCTTAAAATTACAAAAAAAGGTGTACAAATCATAACAAACTATGCCAGACTCACCTAAATTACTTCGGCGACTCTAAATCATCACCAACTTACCCTTACCACAAAAAACTAAACTAAATCACTTTTATATTACAAAAAAATGCTCCTAACCATAGCAAACTATGCCAAACTTACCTAAATTACTTCGGCAACCATAAATCATCACCAACTAACCCTTACCACATCAAACTAAACCCAATCACTTTTAAATTACAAAAAAATGCTACTAACCATAGCAAATTATGCAAAACTCGCCTAAATTAGTTCGGCTATCAAAAATCACCCCCAACTACACTTTACAGCAACAAACTAAGCCCGATCACTTTAAAATTACAAAAAAATGAACAAAATCATAACAAACTATACCAGAATCACCTAAATTACTTCGGCTACCGTAAATCACCCCCAACTATACCTTACCACAACAAACCAAACCATATCATCTTCAAATTACAAAAAAAGGTGTCCAAATCATAACAAACTATGCCAGACTCACCGAAATTACTTCGGCTACTCTAAATCAACACCAACTAACCCTTACTACAACAAACTAAACCCAATCAATTTTAAATTACAAAAAAAGTTACTAACCATAGCAAACTATGCCAAACTCATATAAATTACTTCGGCTATCAAAAATCACCCCCAACTACACTTTACAGCAACAAACTAAAACCAATCACTTTAAAATTACAAAAAAATGTTAAAAATCATAACAAACTATACCAGAATCACCTAAATTACTTCGGCTACCGTAAATCACCCCCAACTACCTTACTACCCTTACCACAACAAACCAAACCATATCATCTTAAAATTACAAAAAAAGGTGTACAAATCATAACAAACTATGCCAGACTCACCTAAATTACTTCGGCTACTCTAAATCATCACCAACTAACCCTTACCACAACAAACTAAACCCAATCACTTTTAAATTACAAAAAAATGCTACTAACCATAGCAAACTATGCCAAACTCACCTAAATTACTTCGGCTACCATAAATCATCACCAACTAACCCTTACCACAACAAACTAAACCCAATCACTTTTAAATTACAAAAAAATGTTACTAACCATAGCAAACTATGCCAAACTCACCTAAATTACTTCGGCTATCAAAAATCACCCCCAAATACACTTTACAGCAACAAACTAAGCCCAATCACTTTAAAATTACAAAAAAATGCTAAAAATCATAACAAACTATACCAGAATCACCTAAATTACTTCGGCTACCGTAAATCACCCCCAACTATCCCTTACCACAACAAACCAAACCATATCATCTTAAAATTACAAAAAAAGGTGTACAAATCACAACAAAGTATGCCAGACTCACCTAAATTACTTCGGCTACTCTAAATCATCACCAACTAACCCTTACCACAACAAACTAAACCCAATCATTTTTAAATTACAAAAAAATGCTACTAACCATAGCAAACTATGCCAAACTCACCTAAATTACTTCGGCTACCATAAATCATCACCAACTAACCCTTACCACAACAAACTAAACCCAATCACTTTTAAATTACAAAAAAATGCTACTAACCATAGCAAACTATGCCAAACTCACCTAAATTACTTCGGCTATCAAAAATCACCCCCAACTACACTTTACAGCAACAAACTAAGCCCAATTACTTTAAAATTACAAAAAAATGCTAAAAATCATAACAAACTATACCAAAATCACCTAAATTACTTCGGCTGCCGTAAATTACCCCCAACTATCCCTTACCACAACAAACCAAACCATATCATCTTAAAATTACAAAAAAAGGTGTACAAATCATAACAAAATATGCCAGACTCACCTAAATTACTTCGGCTACTCTAAATCATCACCAAATAACCCTTACCACAACAAACTAAACCCAATCACTTTTAAATTACAAAAAAATTCTACTAACCATAGCAAACTATGCCAAACTCACCTAAATTATTTCGGCTACCATAAATCATCACCAACTAACCCTTACCACAACAAACTAAACCCAATCACTTTTAAATTACAAAAAAATGATACTAACCATAGCAAACTATGTCAAACTCATATAAATTACTTTGGCTATCAAAAATCACCCCCAACTACACTTTAAAGCAACAAACTAAAACCAATCACTTTAAAATTACAAAAAAATGCTAAAAATCATAACAAACTATACCAGAATCACCTAAATTACTTCGGCTACCGTAAATCACCCCCAACTATCCCTTACCACAACAAACCAAACCATATCATCTTAAAAAAAAAAAAGGTGTACAAATCATAACAAACTATGCCAGACTCACCTAAATTACTTCGGCTACTCTAAATCATCACCAACTAACCCTTACCACAACAAACTAAACCCAATCACTTTTAAGTTACAAAAAAATGCTACTAACCATAGCAAACTATGCCAGACTCACCTAAATTACTTCGGCTACCATAAATCATCACCAACTAACCCTTATCACAACAAACTAAACCCAATCACTTTTAAATTACAAAAAAATGTTACTAACCATAGCAAACTATGCCAAACTCACCTAAACTACTTCGGCTATCAAAAATCACCCCCAACTACACTTTACAGCAACAAACTAAGCCCAATCACTTTAAAATTACAAAAAAATGCTAAAAATCATAACAACTATACCAGAATCACCTAAATTACTTCGGCTACCGTAAATCACCCTCAACTATCCCTTACCACAATAAACCAAACCATATCATCTTAAAATTAGAAAAAAAGGTGTACAAATCATAACAAACTATGCCAGACTTACCCAAATTACTTCGGATACTCTAAATCATCACCAACTAACCCTTACCACAACAAACTAAACCCAATCACTTTTAAATTACAAAAAAAATGCTACTAACCATAGCAAACTATGCCAAACTCACCTAAATTACTTCGGCTACCATAAATCATCACCAACAAACCCTTACCACAACAAACTAAACCCAATCACTTTTAAATTACAAAAAAATGCTACTAACCATAGCAAACTATGCCAAACTCACCTAAATTACTTCGGCTATCAAAAATCACCCCCAACTACACTTTACAGCAACAAACTAAGCCCAATTACTTTAAAATTACAAAAAAATGCTAAAAATCATAACAAACTATACCAGAATCACCTAAATTACTTCGGCTACCGTAAATCACCCCCAACTATTCCTTACCACAATAAACCAAACCATATCATCTTAAAATTAGAAAAAAAAGTGTACAAATCATAACAAACTATGCCAGACTTACCCAAATTACTTCGGATACTCTAAATCATCACCAACTAACCCTTACCACAACAAACTAAACCCAATCACTTTTAAATTACAAAAAAATGCTACTAACCATAGCAAACTATGCCAAACTCACCTAAATTACTTCGGCTACAATAAATCATCACCAACAAACCCTTACCACAACAAACTAAACCCAATCACTTTTAAATTACAAAAAAATGATACTAACCATAGCAAACTATGCCAGACTCACCTAAATTACTTCGCCTACCATAAATCATCACCAACTATCCCTTACCACAACAAACCAAACCATATCATCTTAAAATTAGAAAAAAAGGTGTACAAATCATAACAAACTATGCCAGACTTACCTAAATTACTTCGGCTACTCTAAATCATCACCAACTAACCCTTACCACAACTAACTAAACCCAATCACTTTTAAATTACAAAAAAATGCTACTAACCATAGCAAACTATGCCAAACTCACCTAAATTACTTCGGCTACCATAAATCATCACCAACAAACCCTTACCACAACAAACTAAACCCAATCACTTTTAAATTACAAAAAAATGCTACTAACCATAGCAAACTATGCCAAACTCACCTAAATTACTTCGGCTATCAAAAATCACCCCCAACTACACTTTACAGCAACAAACTAAGCCCAATCACTTTAAAATTACAAAAAAATGCTAAAAATCATAACAAACTATACCAAAATCACCTAAATTACTTCGGCTGCCGTAAATTACCCCCAACTATCCCTTACCACAACAAACCAAACCATATCATCTTAAAATTACAAAAAAAGGTGTACAAATCATAACAAACTATGCCAGACTTACCTAAATTACTTCGGCTACTCTAAATCATCACCAACTAACCCTTACCACAACAAACTAAACCCAATCACTTTTAAATTACAAAAAAATTCTACTAACCGTAGCAAACTATGCCAAACTCACCTAAATTACTTCGGCTACCATAAATCATCACCAACAAACCCTTACCACAACAAACTAAACCCAATCAATTTTAAATTACAAAAAAATGATACTAACCATAGCAAACTATGCCAGACTCACCTAAATTACTTCGCCTACCATAAATCATCACTAACTATCCCTTACCACAACAAACCAAACCATATCATCTTAAAATTAGAAAAAAAGGTGTACAAATCATAACAAACTATGCCAGACTTACCTAAATTACTTCGGCTACTCTAAATCATCACCAACTAACCCTTACCACAACAAACTAAACCCAATCTCTTTTAAATTACAAAAAAATGCTACTAACCATAGCAAACTATGCCAAACTCACCTAAATTACTTCGGCTACCATAAATCATCACCAACAAACCCTTACCACAACAAACTAAACCCAATCACTTTTAAATTACAAAAAAATGCTACTAACCATAGCAAACTATGCCAAACTCACCTAAATTACTTCGGCTATCAAAAATCACCCCCAACTACACTTTACAGCAACAAACTAAGCCCAATCACTTTAAAATTACAAAAAAATGAACAAAATCATTGTCGAGTCCCGGACGGGCTCTTGTGGACTCTTTGAATTTTGTTGTAACGATGATCAAAAAAAACTAACTCGAAGGACCAGCTGGTGGTAGTGTACCAGCATACACGGAGACAAATAACACTAAGCACTCGGTTTAACGAAAATAAAGAACTATATTTTAAAAACACTTAAAATATCAATTAATCGCACTCTCAACAACAACTCTTCTTAACTTAAACTCAAACAAACTCTGCACTTACTATCATTGAACTCTCGCACTTTCTACCATCGGAATCATGCACTTTCTACCATCGGAATCCCAGAAAATTGGCCATGTCAAGGCTTATAAAGACAACCCCCATCCGTCCAAAACTAGTCATCCGACAACGGCTGGGGGTGAACTTTCACCACCCATTTGGAAAAACCCAGCCCCGGGGTGAAACAACCGTTGCCATTGTCGGCACCATCAAATTTGACAGACAGGAAGTCTGTCTCGGCCGCACACAAAGAAACATAAATCCTGACAAAAACTAATATACTAATTTAACATTTTCTCATTTCTAAGCTACCATAAAATAAGACAGGAAGCAGACAATTCGGTACCGGCGAACTGGTACCGAACATACCGCCCCCTTTGAACTAACCTAGTTCAACATACACGTCGAAAAGGCTCTCGCACAAGACAAAACAAAATATTGAAAGAAACACTGTTTCAACAAACAAATTTGAGAACTATATACATTGTCTTAACACTCAACTGGAGAACATCCTTAACTGATACAAAACATATTTCAAAAACTAAAATAGAAATTCATGATCTGAACATCGAAATCAAAAATTGTAACACTCTCAATTAATTACAATTTCACGTCTCTTGCGATAAAACGCTCGCCTTGTTGATCGCACGCTTCCTTTGATCACTTGAGACTTGCAACAATCCAAAACAAAGTAATTGAAAGGGTTGAATAACTAGATAAAGTTTTTGAATGTCTCTTGCAAATCCTACGCAACACTTGCGCAACGCGCGCCTTGCATGACCCTCGGTCGCACGCACAAACACTCCACGCACTAACAAACCAGGACGAGATGCCGAGGCGAACCTGGACCCATCCTTTGATGAGGTGGTGGCTGGTTGTCGTCGGAGGTGTTGTCCAAATACCCGACAGACAGATCACGGTCTGGAGCAAACACTTGGGGCAGACTCCCAGCTGTATCACATACTCGCAAACTCATTCGCAAGCCACATGTAGGCGAAGTCGCGCTACTTCTCGAAATCGGGACAGCCTGCTCGTGGGGAGGTCGTCCAAGTTGTATTCGCTGCATGAAGTCGCCATGCCCCTGCTCATTGCGTGGCCAAAGGTTGAGGGTAAAGGTCGACACATGGAAAGGACAAAGGATGTGTGGGACGGGATTTTGTACCGTTCCCGACTCGACCAAAGTATGATTTGAATTTCCGCGACGTTTCGTTCGGTCTTCACTGCGACACGTTTCAATTGGGATTTAACCGAACCCGACAATTGGTACAACACTTTCCAGGCTCGCTGGCGGCGGAATATCAAAATCGCTAATGAAATGAATGAGATTGCTCGTTGCAATTCGCGCAATCTCCACCTTGAATCGTAATAACTAGCCCTTTCCGCCTCGATGCCGCTAAACCACGATTTCTTTCGCGCCCTTGACGAGTTAATCGGTTCTAAACACACATAGTTCAGCGGCCACTTGTCACTTGCATGACGACGAAACTCTGGGCCGCGTGCCCAAGTCATTTGCCTCGATGGCGACTTGAATTTGAAACCTCTGCGATTGAGGTTCGCGGACTCGCTCGCGGAAATCGCACGCCGCCATTCCACCGAAGCGCTCAAAAATCGGACATCCGCTCCGCGAATCGCGTTTAACCTTTGCTGATCCGCGGATGACTCCTTTAACCGAACTTTTTTACTCGTGCTACTCGTCACTCCACCCAATTTCGTGACGTGTAGTTTGGGACAATTCGCGCTCTTCGCGATTGATTTCGCTAATCGGAGAGCCGTACCGAGCTCCGATTGCGGTTTTGAAACAATTGTTGGAAGTGACTCGCTATTCTTCGAATCTTCCAACACAACTCCACGGTCGCTGTCTGGCACACCTGAGCGATCGTGAAGCCAAACAAAGTACTTATCGGGAAGCTCCCGAATGCACCACATGAACCTTAATTGGAACCCGCGGCCAAGTTCCGATTCCGATCCGTACCGCGGCCGGTTCCGCGAGTAAGTCGGAGAATTGCGACAATGCATTTGTAACTTGCATGCCGCCACCTGGTCCACTGACCATTTCAATTATGGCGGTTTTCGACAGAAAAATTGTTTGCGCGTCGCAGGCAAACTCGCACATCTTTCTAAACCGATTGCACTTGATCGTATCGACGATCCGACCATTTTCATTGCATTCTCGCTCGCGTGTGTGAAACGCTTCGAGCCACAGTCGCGCTTGCCTCGCGCGAAACGTTTTTCTCGCCCACAGAATTTCGCGGTTCGCGATTCCGGCACTCGGGCACGGCTTATCACGACGCTGGTCGTTTTAATTTTGGTGATTCCGCGGCTGTACACGTTGTCCAAGTCGGAATCGTTTTCCGTACTTGCTACCTCGTTATTTTCGTGAGTTTTCTTCTCAATGAACACGCTGTCCTTGACGCCCGTCGTCTTCGGACTTGTTTGAGCGAACACTTCGCTCCCAACTTCTTCGCGGTCTGTATTTGACAAACCTTTTTGCGTTTCGCCGTTCACGCTCAACGGTTGACACGCGCGATTGCTCGATTGACACGTGTCGACGTTTGTCAATTTCGGTAGCTCTTCTACCCGTTTCTCGATTTCGTGTGACGGTTCGATCTCGTCGTCGTCACGTTCACTCTGGCACCTCGAGGTGCGCGCTGTTTTCTCTTCTTGAAAAACATTGATCGAAACTTGCGCTTCCGGTACCCGAATCTCGCTAACAAGATCAGACGTGAGTTTGCGCGATCCACCGATTCCGCCGTCTTGATCACCGAAGACAGGTAGACCGAAAGCCGCGTTTGTGTTCCCTGGTGGAACCGACATTGCCATTAAAGTCGCGGGGTGTGGCGTTCCCCCTTGCAATAGATTCGCGCTTAAGTCGCGGACTTGATTAACACGCTTCTTAAACTCATCGCGTTCAATCGCGTCGCTTAGATCCCGACGCATTGTTTCTATTTCGAATTGCGCGTTGTCAAACTGTGTGATCGCTTCCTCCACTCCGGAGAGTATTTCTTCTAGACCGATCTCGCCGAACTCGTTAAAAAGCTCTTCCATGCGCCCATGTAAACGACGGGCCTTGCCCTTAGCTATCGCGCGCCGCCGACATAACTCGTACAAATTGTCAACATTTAAATCAGTCATCCTTATGAATTTTAATCGCAATGTAAACCGAATGAAGTTACTCGTAACACCGATTCCGTTGGATTGGTAAGCCAGTTCGCGTAACTGCTACCGTGCACAAATTGCCGAATCGAAGCGGTGGATTCGGGAAAGGAATGAAACTCAGGACTGACCTTTTCGATGACTTCGATGTTGGACTGGACGACTTCTCGGAGTTGTCCTCGTTGCTTGACAACTTTTTGTAATTGTCCTCGCTGGTTGACAACTTCTTGTAATTGTCCCACCAGTTGCTTGACGTCTACTCGGAGTCGTCTTTTTGGTTGACGGCTTCTTGGAGTCGTCCCACCAATTGCTAGCTCGTTTGCTTCGCTTCTTGTAAACTGCTGTCGCTGTGATCCGGCTCGAAGGACCAAAATTGTCGAATCCCGGACGGGCTCCCGTGGATTCGTTGAAATTTGTCGAAGAACAAAACACAAAATGCCACACACACGACAGACCAGCTGGTTTTAGTGTACCAGCCACACGGATCCGAATGATAGACAGTACTCGAAAAACCAACTCTTTGTAATTCAAACTCATTCGAACTCTGCACTTACTATCATTGAACTCTCGCACTTTCTACCATCGGAATCATGCACTTTCTACCATCGGAATCCCAGAAAATTGGCCATGTCAAGGCTTATAAAGACAACCCCCATCCGTCCAAAACTAGTCATCCGACAACGGCTGGGGGTGAAATTTCACCACCCATTTGGAAAAACCCAGCCCCGGGGTGAAACAACCGTTGCCATTGTCGGCACCATCAAATTGGACGGACAGGAAGTCTGTCTCGGCCGCACACAAAGAAACATAAATCCTGACAAAAACTAATATACTAATTTAACATTTTCTCATTTCTAAGCTACCATAAACTACGACAGAAAGCAGACAATTCGGTACCGGCGAACTGGTACCGAACAATCATAACAAGCTATACCAGAATCACCTAAATTACTTCGGCTACCGTAAATCACCCCCAACTATACCTTACCACAACAAACCAAGCCATATCATCTTCAAATTACAAAAAAAGGTGTCCAAATCATAACAAACTATGCCAGACTCACCTAAACTACTTCGGCTACTCTAAATCAACACCAACTAACCCTTACCACAACAAACTAAACCCAATCAATTTTAAATTACAAAAAAATGCTACTAACCATAGCAAACTATGCCAAACTCACCTAAATTACTTTGGCTACCATAAATCATCACCAACTAACCCTTACCACAACAAACTAAACTCAATCACTTTTAAATTACAAAAAAATGATACTAACCATAGCAAACTATGCCAAACTCATATAAATTACTTCGGCTATCAAAAATCACCCCCAACTACACTTTACAGTAACAAACTAAAACCAATCACTTTAAAATTACAAAAAAATGCTAAAAATCATAAAAACTATACCAGAATCACCTAAATTACTTCGGCTACCGTAAATCACCCCCAACTATCCCTTACCACAACAAACCAAACCATATCATCTTAAAATTACAAAAAAAGGTGTACAAATCATAACAAACTATGCCAGACTCACCTAAATTACTTCGGCTACTCTAAATCATCACCAACTAACCCTTACCACAACAAACTAAACCCAATCACATTTAAATTACAAAAAAATGCTACTAACCATAGCAAACTATGCCAGACTCACCTAAATTGCTTCGGCTACCATAAATCATCACCAACTATCCCTTACCACAACAAACCAAACCATATCATCTTAAAATTAGAAAAAAAGGTGTACAAATCATAACAAACTATGCCAGACTTACCTAAATTACTTCGGCTACTCTAAATCATCACCAACTAACCCTTACCACAACAAACTAAACCCAATCACTTTTAAATTACAAAAAAATTCTACTAACCATAACAAACTATGCCAAACTCACCTAAATTACTTCGGCTACCATAAATCATAACCAACAAACCCTTACCACAACAAACTAAACCCAATCACTTTTAAATTACAAAAAAATGCTACTAAACATAGCAAACTATGCCAAACTCACCTAAATTACTTCGGCTATCAAAAATCACTCCCAACTACACTTTACAGCAACAAACTAAGCCCAATCACTTTAAAATTACAAAAAAATGCTAAAAATCATAACAACTATACCAGAATCACCTAAATTACTTCGGCTACCGTAAATCACCCTCAACTATCCCTTACCACAACAAACCAAACCATATCATCTTAAAATTAGAAAAAAAGGTGTACAAATCATAACAAACTATGCCAGACTTACCCAAATTACTTCGGATACTCTAAATCATCACCAACTAACCCTTACCACAACAAACTAAACCCAATCACTTTTAAATTACAAAAAAAATGCTACTAACCATAGCAAACTATGCCAAACTCACCTAAATTACTTCGGCTACCATAAATCATCACCAACAAACCCTTACCACAACAAACTAAACCCAATCACTTTTAAATTACAAAAAAATGCTACTAACCATAGCAAACTATGCCAAACTCACCTAAATTACTTCGGCTATCAAAAATCACCCCCAACTACACTTTACAGCAACAAACTAAGCCCAATTACTTTAAAATTACAAAAAAATGCTAAAAATCATAACAAACTATACCAGAATCATTTAAATTACTTCGGCTACCGTAAATCACCCCCAACTATTCCTTACCACAACAAACCAAACCATATCATCTTAAAATTACAAAAAAAGGTGTACAAATCACAACAAAGTATGCCAAACTCACCTAAATTACTTCGGCTACCATAAATCATTACCAACTAACCCTTACCACAACAAACTAAACCCAATCACTTTTAAATTACAAAAAAATGCTAAAAATCATAACAAACTATACCAGAATCACCTAAATTACTTCGGCTACCGTAAATCACCCCCAACTATCCCTTACCACAACAAACCAAACCATATCATCTTAAAATTACAAAAAAGGTGTACAAATCACAACAAAGTATGCCAGACTCACCTAAATTACTTCGGCTACTCTAAATCATCACCAACTAACCCTTACCACAACAAACTAAACCCAATCACTTTTAAATTACAAAAAAATGCTAAAAATCATAACAAACTATACCAGAATCACCTAAATTACTTCGGCTACTGTAAATCACCCCCAACTATCCCTTACCACAACAAACCAAACCATATCATCTTAAAATTACAAAAAAAGGTGTACAAATTACAACAAAGTATGCCAGACTCACCTAAATTACTTTGGCTACTCTAAATCATCACCAACTAACCCTTACCACAACAAACTAAACCCAATCACTTTTAAATTACAAAAAAATGCTACTAACCATAGCAAACTATGCCAAACTCACCTAAATTACTTCGGCTACCATAAATCATCACTAACTAACCCTTACCACAACAAACTAAACCCAATCACTTTTAAATTACAAAAAAATGCTACTAACCATAGCAAACTATGCCAGACTCACCTAAATTACTTCGGCTATCAAAAATCACCCCCAACTACACTTTACAGCAACAAACTAAGCCCAATCACTTTAAAATTACGAAAAAATGAACAAAATCATCACAAACTATACCATAATCACCTAAATTACTTCGGCTACCGTAAATCACCCCCAACTATACTTTACCACAACAAACCAAACCATATCATCTTCAAATTACAAAAAAAGGTGTCCAAATCATAACAAACTATGCCAGACTCACCTAAATTACTTCGGCTACCCTAAATCAACACCAACTAACCCTTACCACAACAAACTAAACCCAATCAATTTTAAATTACAAAAAAATGCTACTAACCATAGCAAACTATGCCAAACTCACCTAAATTACTTAGGCTACCATAAATCATCACCAACTAACCCTTACCACAACAAACTAAACTCAATCACTTTTAAAATACAAAAAAATTATACTAACCATAGCAAACTATGCCAAACTCATATAAATTACTTCGGCTATCAAAAATCACCCCCAACTACACTTTACAGCAACAAACTAAAACCAATCGCTTTAAAATTACAAAAAAATGCTAAAAATCATAAAAACTATACCAGAATCACCTAAATTACTTCGGCTACCGTAAATCACCCCCAACTATCCCTTACCACAACAAACCAAACCATATCATCTTAAAATTACAAAAAAAGGTGTACAAATCATAACAAACTATGCCAGACTCACCTAAATTACTTCGGCTACTCTAAATCATCACCAACTAACCCTTACCACAACAAACTAAACCCAATCACTTTTAAATTACAAAAAAATGCTACTAACCATAGCAAACTATGCCAGACTCACCTAAATTACTTCGGCTACCATAAATCATCACCAACTATCCCTTACCACAACAAACCAAACCATATCATCTTAAAATTAGAAAAAAAGTGTACAAATCATAACAAACTATGCCAGACTTACCTAAATTACTTCGGCTACTCTAAATCATCACCAACTAACCCTTACCACAACAAACTAAACCCAATCACTTTTAAATTACAAAAAAATTCTACTAACCATAACAAACTATGCCAAACTCACCTAAATTACTTCGGCTACCATAAATCATCACCAACAAACCCTTACCACAACAAACTAAACCCAATCACTTTTAAATTACAAAAAAATGCTACTAACCATAGCAAACTATGCCAAACTCACCTAAATTACTTCGGCTATCAAAAATCACCCCCAACTACACTTTACAGCAACAAACTAAGCCCAATCACTTTAAAATTACAAAAAAATGCTAAAAATCATAACAACTATACCAGAATCACCTAAATTACTTCGGCTACCGTAAATCACCCTCAACTATCCCTTACCACAACAAACCAAACCATATCATCTTAAAATTACAAAAAAAGGTGTACAAATCATAACAAAATATGCCAGACTCACCTAAATTACTTCGGCTACTCTAAATCATCACCAACTAACCCTTACCACAACAAACTAAACCCAATCACTTTTAAATTACAAAAAAATTCTACTAACCATAGCAAACTATGCCAAACTTAACTAAATTACTTCGGCTACCATAAATCATCACCAACTAACCCTTACCACAACAAACTAAACCCAATCACTTTTAAATTACAAAAAAATGATACTAACCATAGCAAACTATGTCAAACTCATATAAATTACTTCGGCTATCAAAAATCACCCCCAACTACACTTTAAAGCAACAAACTAAAACCAATCACTTTAAAATTACAAAAAAATGCTAAAAATCATAACAAACTATACCAGAATCACCTAAATTACTTCGGCTACCGTAAATCACCCCCAACTATCCCTTACCACAACAATCCAAACCATATCATCTTAAAATTACAAAAAAAGGTGTACAAATCATAACAAACTATGCCAGACTCACCTAAATTACTTCGGCTACTCTAAATCATCACCAACTAACCCTTACCACAACAAACTATACCCAATCACTTTTAAGTTACAAAAAAATGCTACTAACCATAGCAAACTATGCCAGACTCACCTAAATTACTTCGGCTACCATAAATCATCACCAACTAACCCTTACCACAACAAACTAAACCCAATCACTTTTAAATTACAAAAAAAATGCTACTAACCATAGCAAACTATGCCAAACTCACCTAAATTACTTCGGCTACCATAAGTCATCACCAACAAACCCTTACCACAACAAACTAAACCCAATCACTTTTAAATTACAAAAAAATGCTACTAACCATAGCAAACTATGCCAAACTCACCTAAATTACTTCGGCTATCAAAAATCACCCCCAACTACATTTTACAGCAACAAACTAAGCCCAATTACTTTAAAATTACAAAAAAATGCTAAAAATCATAACAAACTATACCAGAATCACCTAAATTACTTCGGCTACCGTAAATCACCCCAACTATTCCTTACCACAACAAACCAAACCATATCATCTTAAAATTACAAAATAAGGTGTACAAATCACAACAAAGTATGCCAAACTCACCTAAATTACTTCGGCTACCATAAATCATCACCAACTAACCCTTACCACAACAAACTAAACCCATTCACTTTTAAATTACAAAAAAATGCTACTAACCATAGCAAACTATGCCAAACTCACCTAAATTACTTCGGCTATCAAAAATCACCCCCAACTACACTTTACAGCAACAAACTAAGCCCAATTACTTTAAAATTACAAAAAAATGTTAAAAATCATAACAAACTATACCAGAATCACCTAAATTACTTCGGCTACCGTAAATCACCCCCAACTATTCCTTACCACAACAAACCAAACCATATCATCTTAAAATTACAAAAAAAGGTGTACAAATCACAACAAACTATGCCAAACTCACCTAAATTACTTCGGCTATCAAAAATCACTCCCAACTACACTTTACAGCAACAAACTAAACCCAATCACTTTAAAATTACAAAAAAATGCTAAAAATCATAACAAACTATACCAGAATCACCTAAATTACTCCGGCTACCGTAAATCACCCCCAACTATCCCTTACCACAACAAACCAAACCATATCATCTTAAAATTACAAAAAAAGGTGTACAAATCATAACAAATTATGCCAGACTCATCTAAATTACTTCGGCTACTCTAAATCATCACCAACTAACCCTTACCACAACAAACTAAACCCAATCACTTTTAATTTACAAAAAAATGCTACTAACCATAGCAAACTATGCCAAACTCACCTAAATTACTTCGGCTACCATAAATCATCACCAACTAACCCTTACCACAACAAACTAAACCCAATCACTTTTAAATTACAAAAAAATGCTACTAACCATAGCAAACTATGAAAAAACTCACCTAAATTACTTCGGCTATCAAAAATCACCCCCAACTACACTTTACAGCAACAAACTAAGCCCAATTACTAAAATTACAAAAAAATGCTAAAAATCATAACAAACTATACCAGAATCACCTAAATTACTTCGGCTACCGTAAATCACCCCCAACTATTCCTTACCACAACAAACCAAACCATATCATCTTAAAATTACAAAAAAGGTGTACAAATCACAACAAAGTATGCCAAACTCACCTAAATTACTTCGGCTACTCTAAATCATCACCAACTAACCCTTACCACAACAAACTAAACCCAATCACTTTTAAATTACAAAAAAATGCTACTAACCATAGCAAACTATGAAAAAACTCACCTAAATTACTTCGGCTATCAAAAATCACCCCCAACTACACTTTACAGCAACAAACTAAGCCCAATTACTAAAATTACAAAAAAATGCTAAAAATAATAACAAACTATACCAGAATCACCTAAATTACTTCGGCTACCGTAAATCACCCCCAACTATTCCTTACCACAACAAACCAAACCATATCATCTTAAAATTACAAAAAAGGTGTACAAATCACAACAAAGTATGCCAAACTCACCTAAATTACTTCGGCTACTCTAAATCATCACCAACTAACCCTTACCACAACAAACTAAACCCAATCACTTTTAAATTACAAAAAAATGCTACTAACCATAGCAAGCTATGCCAGACTCACCTAAATTACTTCGGCTACCATAAATCATCACCAACTATCCCTTACCACAACAAACCAAACCATATCATCTTAAAATTAGAAAAAAAGGTGTACAAATCATAACAAACTATGCCAGAATTACCTAAATTACTTCGGCTACTCTAAATCATCACCAACTAACCCTTACCACAACAAACTAAACCCAATCACTTTTAAATTACAAAAAAATGCTACTTACCATAGCAAACTATGCCAAACTCACCTCAATTCCTTCGGCTATCAAAAATCACCCCCAACTACACTTTACAGCAACAAATTAAGCCCAATCACTTTAAAATTACAAAAAAATGAAAAAAATCATAACAAACTATACCAGAATCACCTAAATTATTTCAGCTACCGTAAATCACCCCCAACTATCCCTTACCACAACAAACCAAACCATATCATCTTAAAATTACAAAAAAAGGTGTACAAATCATAACAAACTAGGCCAGACTTACCTAAATTACTTCGGCTACTCTAAATCATCACCAACTAACCCTTACCACAACAAACTAAACCCAATCACTTTTAAATTACAAACAAATGCTACTAGCCATAGCAAACTATGCCAAACTCACCTAAATTACTTCGGCTACCATAAATCATCACCAATTAACCCTTACCACAACAAACTAAACCCAATCACTTTTAAATTACAAAAAAATGCTAGTAACCATAGCAAACTATGCCAAACTCACCTAAATTACTTCGGCTACTCTAAATCATCACCAACTAACCCTTACCACAACAAACTAAACCCAATCACTTTTAAATTACAAACAAATGCTACTAGCCATAGCAAACTATGCCAAACTCACCTAAATTACTTCGGCTACCATAAATCATCACCAATTAACCCTTACCACAACAAACTAAACCCAATCACTTTTAAATTACAAAAAAATGCTAGTAACCATAGCAAACTATGCCAAACTCACCTAAATTACTTCGGCTACCATAAATCATCACCAACTAACCCTTACCGTAACAAACTAAACCCAATCACATTTAAATTACAAAAAAATGCTACTAACCATAGCAAACTATGCCAAACTCACCTAAATTACTTCGGCTATCAAGAATCACCCCCAACTACACTTTACAGCATCAAACTAAGCCCAATCACTTTAAAATTACAAAAAAATGCTAAAAATCATAACAAACTATACCAGAATCACCTAAATTACTTCGGCTACCGTAAATCACCCCCAACTATCCCTTACCACAACAAACCAAACCATATCATCTTAAAATTACAAAAAAAGTTGTACAAATCATAACAAACTATGCCAGACTCACCTAAATTACTTCGGCTACTCTAAATCATCACCAACTAACCCTTACCACAACAAACTAAACCCAATCACTTTTAAATTACAAAAAAATGCTACTAACCATAGCAAACTATGCCAAACTCACCTAAATTACTTCGGCTATCAAATATCACCCCCAACTACACTTTACAGCAACAAACTAAGCCCAATCACTTTAAAATTTAAAATAAATGCTAAAAATCATAACAAACTATACCAGAATCACCTAAATTACTTCGGCTACCGTAAATCACCCCCAACTATTCCCTACCACAACAAATCAAACCATATCATCATATTATTACTAAAAAAGGTGTACAAATCATAACAAACTATGCCAGACTCACCTAAATTACTTCGGCTACTCGAAATCATCACCAACTAACCCTTACCACAACAAACTAAACCCAATCACTTTTAAATTACAAAAAAATGCTACTAACCATAGCAAACTACGCCAAACTCACCTAAATTACTTCGGCTATCAAAAATCACACCCAAATACACTTTACAGCAACAAACTAAGCCCAATCACTTTAAAATTACAAAATAATGCTAAAAATCATAACAAACTATACCAGAATCACCTAAATTACTTCGGCTACCGTAAATCACCCGCAACTATCCTTACCACAACAAACCAAACCATATCGTTATAAAATTACAAAAAAAGGTGTACAAATCATAACAAACTATGCCAGACTCACCTAAATTACTTCGGCCACTCTAAATCATCACCAACTAACCCTTACCACAACAAACTAAACCCAATCAATTTTAATATACAAAAAAATGCTACTAACCATAGCAAACTATGCCAAACTCACCTGAATTACTTCGGCGATCAAAAATCACCCCCAACTACACTTTACAGCAACAAACTAAGCCCAATCACTTTAAAATTACAAAAAAATGCTAAAAATCATATCAAACTATACCAGAATCACATAAATTACTTTGGCTACAAGTAAATCACCCCGAACTATCCCTTACCACATCAAACCAAACCATATCATCTTAAAATTACAAAAAAAATGTACAAATCATAACAAACTATGCCAGACTCACCTAAATTACTTCGGCTACTCTAAATCATCACCAACTAACCCTTACCACAACAAACTAAACCCAATTACTTTTAAATTACAAAAAAATTCTACTAACCATAGCAAACTATGCCAAACTCACCTAAATTACTTCGGCTATCAAAAATCACCCCCAACTACACTTTGCAGCAACAAAATAAGCCCAATCACTTTAAAATTACAAAAAAATGCTAAAAATCATAACAAACTATACCAGAATCACCTAAATTACTTCGGCTACCGTAAAGAACCCCCAACTATCCCTTATCACAACAAACCAATCCATATTGTCTTAAAATTACAAAAAAAGGTGTACAAATCATAACAAACTATGCCAGACTCACCTAAATTACTTCGGCTACTCTAAATCATCACCAACTAACCCTTACCACAACAAACTAAACCCAATCACTTTTAAATTACAAAAAAATGCTACTAACCATAGCAAACTATGCCAAACTCACCTAAATTACTTCGCCTATCAAAAATCACCCCCAACTACACTTTACAGCAACAAACTAAGCCCAATCACTTTAAAATTACAAAAAAATGCTAAAAATCATAACAAACTATACCAGAATTACCTAAATTACTTCGGCTACCGTAAATTACCCCCAACTAACCCTTACCACAACAAATCAAACCATATCGTCTTAAAATTACAAAAAAAGGTGTACAAATCATAACAAACTATGCCAGACTCACCTAAATTACTTCGGCTACTCTAAATCATCACCAATTAACCCTTACCACAACAAACTAAACCCAATCACTTTTAAATTACAAAAAAATGCTAGTAACCATAGCAAACTATGCCAAACTCACCTAAATTACTTCGGCTACCATAAATCATCACCAACTAACCCTTACCATAACAAACTAAACCCAATCACATTTAAATTACAAAAAAATGCTACTAACCATAGCAAACTATGCCAAACTCACCTAAATTACTTCGGCTATCAAGAATCACCCCCAACTACACTTTACAGCATCAAACTAAGCCCAATCACTTTAAAATTACAAAAAAATGCTAAAAATCATAACAAACTATACCAGAATCACCTAAATTACTTCGGCTACCGTAAATCACCCCCAACTATCCCTTACCACAACAAACCAAACCATATCATCTTAAAATTACAAAAAAAGTTGTACAAATCATAACAAACTATGCCAGACTCACCTAAATTACTTCGGCTACTCTAAATCATCACCAACTAACCCTTACCACAACAAACTAAACCCAATCACTTTTAAATTACAAAAAAATGCTACTAACCATAGCAAACTATGCCAAACTCACCTAAATTACTTCGGCTATCAAATATCACCCCCAACTACACTTTACAGCAACAAACTAAGCCCAATCACTTTAAAATTTAAAATAAATGCTAAAAATCATAACAAACTATACCAGAATCACCTAAATTACTTCGGCTACCGTAAATCACCCCCAACTATTCCCTACCACAACAAATCAAACCATATCATCATATTATTACTAAAAAAGGTGTACAAATCATAACAAACTATGCCAGACTCACCTAAATTACTTCGGCTACTCGAAATCATCACCAACTAACCCTTACCACAACAAACTAAACCCAATCACTTTTAAATTACAAAAAAATGCTACTAACCATAGCAAACTACGCCAAACTCACCTAAATTACTTCGGCTATCAAAAATCACACCCAAATACACTTTACAGCAACAAACTAAGCCCAATCACTTTAAAATTACAAAATAATGCTAAAAATCATAACAAACTATACCAGAATCACCTAAATTACTTCGGCTACCGTAAATCACCCGCAACTATCCTTACCACAACAAACCAAACCATATCGTTATAAAATTACAAAAAAAGGTGTACAAATCATAACAAACTATGCCAGACTCACCTAAATTACTTCGGCCACTCTAAATCATCACCAACTAACCCTTACCACAACAAACTAAACCCAATCAATTTTAATATACAAAAAAATGCTACTAACCATAGCAAACTATGCCAAACTCACCTGAATTACTTCGGCGATCAAAAATCACCCCCAACTACACTTTACAGCAACAAACTAAGCCCAATCACTTTAAAATTACAAAAAAAATGCTAAAAATCATATCAAACTATACCAGAATCACATAAATTACTTTGGCTACAAGTAAATCACCCCGAACTATCCCTTACCACATCAAACCAAACCATATCATCTTAAAATTACAAAAAAAATGTACAAATCATAACAAACTATGCCAGACTCACCTAAATTACTTCGGCTACTCTAAATCATCACCAACTAACCCTTACCACAACAAACTAAACCCAATTACTTTTAAATTACAAAAAAATTCTACTAACCATAGCAAACTATGCCAAACTCACCTAAATTACTTCGGCTATCAAAAATCACCCCCAACTACACTTTGCAGCAACAAACTAAGCCCAATCACTTTAAAATTACAAAAAAATGCTAAAAATCATAACAAACTATACCAGAATCACCTAAATTACTTCGGCTACCGTAAAGCACCCCCAACTATCCCTTATCACAACAAACCAATCCATATTGTCTTAAAATTACAAAAAAAGGTGTACAAATCATAACAAACTATGCCAGACTCACCTAAATTACTTCGGCTACTCTAAATCATCACCAACTAACCCTTACCACAACAAACTAAACCCAATCAATTTTAAATTACAAAAAAATGCTACTAACCATAGCAAACTATGCCAAACTCACCTAAATTACTTCGCCTATCAAAAATCACCCCCAACTACACTTTACAGCAACAAACTAAGCCCAATCACTTTAAAATTACAAAAAAATGCTAAAAATCATAACAAACTATACCAGAATTACCTAAATTACTTCGGCTACCGTAAATTACCCCCAACTAACCCTTACCACAACAAATCAAACCATATCGTCTTAAAATTACAAAAAAAGGTGTACAAATCATAACAAACTATGCCAGACTCACCTAAATTACTTCGGCTACTCTAAATCATCACCAACTAACCCTTACCACAACAAACTAAACCCAATGACTTTTAAATTACAAAAAAATGCTACTAACCATAGCAAACTACGCCAAACTCACCTAAATTACTTCGGCTATCAAAAATCACACCCAAATACACTTTACAGCAACAAACAAAGCCCAATCACTTTAAAATTACAAAATAATGCTAAAAATCATAACAAACTATACCAGAATCACCTAAATTACTTCGGCTACCGTAAATCACCCCCAACTATCCTTACCACAACAAACCAAACCATATCGTCTTAAAATTACAAAAAAAGGTGTACAAATCATAACAAACTATGCCAGACTCACCTAAATTACTTCGGCCATTCTAAATCATCACCAACTAACCCTTACCACAACAAACTAAACCCAATCACTTTTAAATTACAAAAAAATGCTACTAACCATAGCAAACTATGCCAAACTCACCTAAATTACTTCGGCTATCAAAAATCACCCCCAACTACACTTTGCAGCCACAAACTAAGCCCAATCACTTTAAAATTACAAAAAAATGCTAAAAATCATAACAAACTATACCAGAATCACCTAAATTACTTCGGCTACCGTAAAGCACCCCCAACTATCCCTTATCACAACAAACCAAACCATATCGTCTTAAAATTACAAAAAAAGGTGTACAAATCATAACAAACTATGCCAGACTCACCTAAATTACTTCGGCTACTCTAAATCATCACCAACTAACCCTTACCACAACAAACTAAACCCAATCACTTTTAAATTACAAAAAAATGCTAGTAACCATAGCAAACTATGCCAAACTCACCTAAATTACTTCGGCTACCATAAATCATCACCAACTAACCCTTACCATAACAAACTAAACCCAATCACATTTAAATTACAAAAAAATGCTACTAACCATAGCAAACTATGCAAACTAACCTAAATTACTTCGGCTATCAAGAATCACCCCCAACTACACTTTACAGCATCAAACTAAGCCCAATCACTTTAAAATTACAAAAAAATGCTAAAAATCATAACAAACTATACCAGAATCACCTAAATTACTTCGGCTACCGTAAATCACCCCCAACTATCCCTTACCACAACAAACCAAACCATATCATCTTAAAATTACAAAAAAAGTTGTACAAAGCATAACAAACTATGCCAGACTCACCTAAATTACTTCGGCTACTCTAAATCATCACCAACTAACCCTTACCACAACAAACTAAACCCAATCACTTTTAAATTACAAAAAAATGCTACTAACCATAGCAAACTATGCCAAACTCACCTAAATTACTTCGGCTATCAAATATCACCCCCAACTACACTTTACAGCAACAAACTAAGCCCAATCACTTTAAAATTTAAAATAAATGCTAAAAATCATAACAAACTATACCAGAATCACCTAAATTACTTCGGCTACCGTAAATCACCCCCAACTATTCCCTACCACAACAAATCAAACCATATCATCATAAAATTACTAAAAAAGGTGTACAAATCATAACAAACTATGCCAGACTCACCTAAATTACTTCGGCTACTCGAAATCATCACCAACTAACCCTTACCACAACAAAATAAACCCAATCACTTTTAAATTACAAAAAAATGCTACTAACCATAGCAAACTACGCCAAACTCACCTAAATTACTTCGGCCATCAAAAATCACACCCAAATACACTTTACAGCAACAAACTAAGCCCAATCACTTTAAAATTACAAAATAATGCTAAAAATCATAACAAACTATACCAGAATCACCTAAATTACTTCGGCTACCGTAAATCACCCGCAACTATCCTTACCACAACAAACCAAACCATATCGTCTTAAAATTACAAAAAAAGGTGTACAAATCATAACAAACTATGCCAGACTCACCTAAATTACTTCGGCCACTCTAAATCATCACCAACTAACCCTTACCACAACAAACTAAACCCAATCAATTTTAATATACAAAAAAATGCTACTAACCATAGCAAACTATGCCAAACTCACCTGAATTACTTCGGCGATCAAAAATCACCCCCAACTACACTTTACAGCAACAAACTAAGCCCAATCACTTTAAAATTACAAAAAAATGCTAAAAATCATATCAAACTATACCAGAATCACATAAATTACTTTGGCTACAAGTAAATCACCCCGAACTATCCCTTACCACATCAAACCAAACCATATCATCTTAAAATTACAAAAAAAATGTACAAATCATAACAAACTATGCCAGACTCACCTAAATTACTTCGGCTACTCTAAATCATCACCAACTAACCCTTACCACAACAAACTAAACCCAATCACTTTTAAATTACAAAAAAATGCTACTAACCATAGCAAACTATGCCAAACTCACCTAAATTACTTCGGCTATCAAAAATCACCCCCAACTACACTTTGCAGCAACAAACTAAGCCCAATCACTTTAAAATTACAAAAAAATGCAAAAAATTATAACAAACTATACCAGAATCACCTAAATTACTTCGGCTACCGTAAAGCACCCCCAACTATCCCTTATCACAACAAACCAAACCATATCGTCTTAAAATTACAAAAAAAGGTGTACAAATCATAACAAACTATGCCAGACTCACCTAAATTACTTCGGCTACTCTAAATCATCACCAACTAACCCTTACCACAACAAACTAAACCCAATCACTTTTAAATTACAAAAAAATGCTAGTAACCATAGCAAACTATGCCAAACTCACCTAAATTACTTCGGCTACCATAAATCATCACCAACTAACCCTTACCATAACAAACTAAACCCAATCACATTTAAATTACAAAAAAATGCTACTAACCATAGCAAACTATGCCAAACTCACCTAAATTACTTCGGCTATCAAAAATCACCCCCAACTACACGTTGCAGCAACAAACTAAGCCCAATCACTTTAAAATTACAAAAAAATGCTAAAAATCATAACAAACTATACCAGAATCACCTAAATTACTTCGGCTACCGTAAAGCACCCCCAACTATCCCTTATCACAACAAACCAAACCATATCGTCTTAAAATTACAAAAAAAGGTGTACAAATCATAACAAAATATGCCAGACTCACCTAAATTACTTCGGCTACTCTAAATCATCACCAACTAACCCTTACCACAACAAACTAAACCCAATCACTTTTAAATTACAAAAAAATGCTACTAACCATAGCAAACTATGCCAAACTCACCTAAATTACTTCGGCTACCATAAATCATCACCAACTAACCCTTACCATAACAAACTAAACCCAATCACATTTAAATTACAAAAAAATGCTACTAACCATAGCAAACTATGCCAAACTCACCTAAATTACTTCGGCTATCAAGAATCACCCCCAACTACACTTTACAGCATCAAACTAAGCCCAATCACTTTAAAATTACAAAAAAATGCTAAAAATCATAACAAACTATACCAGAATCACCTAAATTACTTCGGCTACCGTAAATCACCCCCAACTTTCCCTTACCACAACAAACCAAACCATATCATCTTAAAATTACAAAAAAAGTTGTACAAATCATAACAAACTATGCCAGACTCACCTAAATTACTTCGGCTACTCTAAATCATCACCAACTAACCCTTACCACAACAAACTAAACCCATTCACTTTTAAATTACAAAAAAATGCTACTAACCATAGCAAACTATGCCAAACTTACCTAAATTACTTCGGCTATCAAATATCACCCCCAACTACACTTTACAGCAACAAACTAAGCCCAATCACTTTAAAATTTAAAATAAATGCTAAAAATCATAACAAACTATACCAGAATCACCTAAATTACTTCGGCTACCGTAAATCACCCCCAACTATTCCCTACCACAACAAATCAAACCATATCATCATAAAATTACTAAAAAAGGTGTACAAATCATAACAAACTATGCCAGACTCACCTAATTTACTTCGGCTACTCGAAATCATCACCAACTAACCCTTACCACAACAAACTAAACCCAATCACTTTTAAATTACAAAAAAATGCTACTAACCATAGCAAACTACGCCAAACTCACCTAAATTACTTCGACTATCAAAAATCACACCCAAATACACTTTACAGCAACAAACTAAGCCCAATCACTTTAAAATTACAAAATAATGCTAAAAATCATAACAAACTATACCAGAATCACCTAAATTACTTCGGCTACCGTAAATCACCCGCAACTATCCTTACCACAACAAACCAAACCATATCGTCTTAAAATTACAAAAAAAGGTGAACAAATCATAACAAACTATGCCAGACTCACCTAAATTACTTCGGCCACTCTAAATCATCACCAACTAACCCTTACCACAACAAACTAAACCCAATCAATTTTAATATACAAAAAAATGCTACTAACCATAGCAAACTATGCCAAACTCACCTGAATTACTTCGGCGATCAAAAATCACCCCCAACTACACTTTACAGCAACAAACTAAGCCCAATCACTTTAAAATTACAAAAAAATGCTAAAAATCATATCAAACTATACCAGAATCACATAAATTACTTTGGCTACAAGTAAATCACCCCGAACTATCCCTTACCACATCAAACCAAACCATATCATCTTAAAATTACAAAAAAAATGTACAAATCATAACAAACTATGCCAGACTCACCTAAATTACTTCGGCTACTCTAAATCATCACCAACTAACCCTTACCACAACAAACTAAACCCAATCACTTTTAAATTACAAAAAAATGCTACTAACCATAGCAAACTATGCCAAACTCACCTAAATTACTTCGGCTATCAAAAATCACCCCCAACTACACTTTGCAGCAACAAACTAAGCCCAATCACTTTAAAATTACAAAAAAATGCTAAAAATCATAACAAACTATACCAGAATCACCTAAATTACTTCGGCTACCGTAAAGCACGCCCAACTATCCCTTATCACAACAAACCAAACCATATTGTCTTAAAATTACAAAAAAGGTGTACAAATCATAACAAACTATGCCAGACTCACCTAAATTACTTCGGCTACTCTAAATCATAACCAACTAACCCTTACCACAACAAACTAAACCCAATCACTTTTAAATTACAAAAAAATGCTACTAACCATAGCAAACTATGCCAAACTCACCTAAATTACTTCGCCTATCAAAAATCACCCCCAACTACACTTTACAGCAACAAACTAAGCCCAATCACTTTAAAATTACAAAAAAATGCTAAAAATCATAACAAACTATACCAGAATTACCTAAATTACTTCGGCTACCGTAAATTACCCCCAACTATCCCTTACCACAACAAATCAAACCATATCGTCTTAAAATTACAAAAAAAGGTGTACAAATCATAACAAACTATGCCAGACTGACCTAAATTACTTCGGCTACTCTAAATCATCACCAACTAACCCTTACCACAACAAACTAAACCCAATGACTTTTAAATTACAAAAAAATGCTACTAACCATAGCAAACTACGCCAAACTCACCTAAATTACTTCGGCTATTAAAAATCACACCCAAATACACTTTACAGCAACAAACAAAGCCCAATCACTTTAAAATTACAAAATAATGCTAAAAATCATAACAAACTATACCAGAATCACCTAAATTACTTCGGCTACCGTAAATCACCCCCAACTATCCTTACCACAACAAACCAAACCATATCGTCTTAAAATTACAAAAAAAGGTGTACAAATCATAACAAACTATGCCAGACTCACCTAAATTACTTCGGCCACTCTAAATCATCACCAACTAACCCTTACCACAACAAACTAAACCCAATCACTTTTAAATTACAAAAAAATGCTACTAACCATAGCAAACTATGCCAAACTCACCTAAATTACTTCGGCTATCAAAAATCACCCCCAACTACACTTTACAGCAACAAACTAAGCCCAATCACTTTAAAATTACAAAAAAATGCTAAAAATCATAACAAACTATACCAGAATCACCTAAATTACTTCGGCTACCGTAAAGCACCCCCAACTATCCCTTATCACAACAAACCAAACCATATCGTCTTAAAATTACAAAAAAAGGTGTACAAATCATAACAAACTATGCCAGACTCACCTAAATTACTTCGGCTACTCTAAATCATCACCAACTAACCCTTACCACAACAAACTAAACCCAATCACTTTTAATATACAAAAAAATGCTACTAACCATAGCAAACTAGGCCAAACTCACCTAAATTACTTCGGCTATCAAAAATCACCCCCAACTACACTTTACAGCAACAAACTAAGCCCAATCACTTTAAAATTACAAAAAAATGCTAAAAATCATAACAAACTATACCAGAATCACCTAAATTACTTCGGCTACCGTAAATCACCCCCAACTATCCCTTACCACAACAAACCAAACCATATCGTCTTAAAATTACAAAAAAAGGTGTACAAATCATAATAAAATATGCCAGACTCACCTAAATTACTTCGGCTACTCTAAATCATCACCAACTAACCCTTACCACAACAAACTAAACCCAATCACTTTTAAATTACAAAAAAATGCTACTAACCATAGCAAACTATGCCAAACTCACCTAAATTACTTCGGCGATCAAAAATCACCCCCAACTACACTTTACAGCAACAAACTAAGCCTAATCACTTTAAAATTACAAAAAAATGCTAAAAATCATAACAAACTATACCAAAATCACCTAAATTACTTCGGCTACCGTAAATCACCCCCAACTATCCCTTACCACAACAAACCAAACCATATCATCTTAAAATTACAAAAAAAGGTGTTCAAATCATAACAAACTATGCCAGACTCACCTAAATTACTTCGGCTACTCTAAATCATCACCAACTAACCCTTACCACAACAAACTAAACCCAATCACTTTTAAATTACAAAAAAATGCTACTAACCATAGCAAACTATGCCAAATTCACCTAAATTACTTCGGCTATCAAAAATCACCCCCAACGACACTTTACAGCAACAAACTAAGCCCAATCACTTTTAAATTACAAAAAAATTATACTAACCATAGAAAACTATGTCAAACTCATATAAATTACTTCGGCTATCAAAAATCACCCCCAACTACACTTTAAAGCAACAAACTAAAACCAATCACTTTAAAATTAAAAAAAAATGCTAAAAATCATAACAAACTATACCAGAATCACCTAAATTACTTCGGCTACCGTAAATCACCCCCAACTATCCCTTACCACAACAAACCAAACCATATCATCTTAAAATTACAAAAAAAGGTGTACAAATCATAACAAACTCTGCCAGACTCACCTAAATTACTTTGGCTACTCTAAATCATCACCAACTAACCCTTACCACAACAAACTAAACCCAATCACTTTTAAGTTAAAAAAAAATGCTACTAACCATAGCAAACTAGCCAAACTCACCTAAATTACTTCGGCTATCAAAAATCACCCCCAACTACACTTTACAGCAACAAACTAAGCCCAATCACTTTAAAATTACAAAAAAATGCTAAAAATCATAACAACTATACCAGAATCACCTAAATTACTTCGGCTACCGTAAATCACCCTCAACTATCCCTTACCACAACAAACCAAACCATATCATCTTAAAATTAGAAAAAAAGGTGTACAAATCATAACAAACTATGCCAGACTTACCCAAATTACTTCGGATACTCTAAATCATCACCAACTAACCCTTACCACAACAAACTAAACCCAATCACTTTTAAATTATAAAAAAATGCTACTAACCATAGCAAACTATGCCAAACTCACCTAAATTACTTCGGCTACCATAAATCATCACCAACAAACCCTTACCACAACAAACTAAACCCAATCACTTTTAAATTACAAAAAAATGCTACTAACCATAGCAAACTATGCCAAACTCACCTAAATTACTTGGGCTATCAAAAATCACCCCCAACTACACTTTACAGCAACAAACTAAGCCCAATCACTTTAAAATTACAAAAAAATGCTAAAAATCATAACAAACTATACCTAAATCACCTAAATTACTTCGGCTGCCGTAAATTACCCCCAACTATCCCTTACCACAACAAACCAAACCATATCATCTTAAAATTACAAAAAAAGGTGTACAAATCATAACAAAATATGCCAGACTCACCTAAATTACTTCGGCTACTCTAGATCATCACCAACCCTTACCACAACAAACTAAACCCAATCACTTTTAAATTACAAAAAAATTCTACTAACCATAGCAAACTATGCCAAACTCACCTAACTTACTTCGGCTACCATAAATCATCACCAACTAACCCTTACCACAACAAACTAAACCCAATCACTTTTAAATTACAAAAAAATGCTACTAACCATAGCAAACTATGCCAAACTCACCTAAATTACTTCGGCTATCAAAAATCACACCCAACTACACTTTACAGCAACAAACTAAGCCCAATCACTTTAAAATTACAAAAAAATGCTAAAAATCATAACAAACTATAGCAGAATCACCTAAATTACTTCAGCTACCGTAAAACACCCCCAACTATCCCTTACCACAACAAACCAAACCATATCATCTTAAAATTACAAAAAAAGGTGTACAAATCATAACAAACTATGCCAGACTTACCTAAATTACTTCGGCTACTCTAAATCATCACCAACTAACCCTTACCACAACAAACTAAACCCAATCAATTTTAAATTACAAAAAAATGCTACTAGCCATAGCAAACTATGCCAAACTCACCTAAATTACTTCGGCTAACATAAATCATCACCAATTAACCCTTACCACAACAAACTAAACCCAATCACTTTTAAATTACAAAAAAATGCTACTAACCATAGCAAACTATGCCAAACTCACCTAAATTACTTCGGCTATCAAAAATCACCTCCAACTACACTTTACAGCAACAAACTAAGCCCAATCACTTTAAATTTACAAAAAAATGCTAAAAATCATAACAAACTATACCATAATCACCTAAATTACTTCGGCTACCGTAAATCACCCCCAATTATCCCTTACCACAACAAACCAAACCATATCATCTTAAAATTACAAAAAAAGGGGTACAAATCATAACAAACTATGCCAGACTCACCTAAATTACTTCGGCTACTCTAAATCATCACCAACTAACCCTTACCACAACAAACTAAACCCAATCAATTTAAAATTACAAAAAAATGCTACTAACCATAGCAAACTATGCCAAACTCACCTAAATTACTTCGGCTATCAAAAATCACCCCCAACTACACTTTACAGCAACAAACTAAGCCCAATCACATATTAATTACAAAAAAATGCTAAAAATCTTAACAAACTATACCAGAATCACCTAAATTACTTCGGCTACCGTAAATCACCCCCAACTATCGCTTACCACAACAAACCAAACCATATCATCTTAAAATTATAAAAAAAGGTGTACAAATCATAACAAACTATGCCAGACTTACTAAAATTACTTCGGCTACTCTAAATCATCACCAACTAACCCTTACCACAACAAACAAAACCCAATCACTTTTAAATTACAAAAAATGCTACTAGCCATAGCAAACTATGCCAAACTCACCTAAATTACTTCGGCTACCATAAATCATCACCAATTAACCCTTACCACAACAAACTAAACCCAATCATTTTTAAATTACAAAAAAATGCTAGTAACCATAGCAAACTATGCCAAACTCACCTAAATTACTTCGGCTACCATAAATCATCACCAACTAACCCTTACCACAACAAACTAAACCCAATCACATTTAAATTACAAAAAAATGCTACTAATCATAGCAAACTATGCCAAACTCACCTAAATTACTTCGGCTATCAAAAATCACCCCCAACTACACTTTACAGCATCAAACTAAGCCCAATCACTTTAAAATTACAAAAAAATTCTAAAAATCATAACAAACTATACCAGAATTACCTAAATTACTTCGGCTACCGTAAATCACCCCCAACTATCCCTTACCACAACAAACCAACCCATATCATCTTAAAATTACAAAAAAAGTTGTAAAAATCATAACAAACTATGCCAGACTCACCTAAATTACTTCGGCTACTCTAAATCATCACCAACTAACCCTTACCACAACAAACTAAACCCAATCACTTTTAAATTACAAAAAAATGCTACTAACCATGGCAAACTATACCAAACTCACCTAAATTACTTCGGCTATCAAAAATCACCCCCAACTACACTTTACAGCAACAAACTAAGCCCAATCACTTTAAAATTACAAAAAAATGCTACTAACCATAGCAAACTACGCCAAACTCACCTAAATTACTTCGGCTATCAAAAATCACACCCAAATACACTTTACAGCAACAAACTAAGCCCAATCACTTTAAAATTACAAAAAAATGCTAAAAATCATAACAAACTATACCAGAATCACCTAAATTACTTCGGCTACCGTAAATCACCCCCAACTATCCTTACCACAACAAACCAAACCATATCGTCTTAAAATTACAAAAAAAGGTGTACAAATCATAACAAACTATGCCAGACTCACCTAAATTACTTCGGCCACTCTAAATCATCACCAACTAACCCTTAACACAACAAACTAAACCCAATCAATTTTAATATACAAAAAAATGCTACTAACCATAGCAAACTATGCCAAACTCACCTGAATTACTTCGGCGATCAAAAATCACCCCCAACTAAACTTTACAGCAACAAACTAAGCTCAATCACTTTAAAATTACAAAAAAATGCTAAAAATCATATCAAACTATACCAGAATCACCTAAATTACTTCGGCTACAAGTAAATCACCCCGAACTATCCCTTACCACATCAAACCAAACCATATCATCTTAAAATTACAAAAAAAATGTACAAATCATAACAAACTATGCCAGACTCACCTAAATTACTTCGGCTACTCTAAATCATCACCAAGTAACCCTTACCACAACAAACTAAACCCAATCACTTTTAAATTACAAAAAAATGCTACTAACCATAGCAAACTATGCCAAACTCACCTAAATTACTTCGGCTATCAAAAATCACCCCCAACTACACTTTACAGCAACAAACTAAGCCCAATCACTTTAAAATTACAAAAAAATGCTAAAAATCATAACAAACTATACCAGAATCACCTAAATTACTTCGGCTACCGTAAATCAACCCCAACTATCCCTTACCACAACAAACCAAACCATATCATCTTAAAATTAGAAAAAAAAGGTGTACAAATCATAACAAACTATGCCAAACTTACCCAAATTACTTCGGATACTCTAAATCATCACCAACTAACCCTTACCACAACAAACTAAACCCAATCACTTTTAAATTACAAAAAAAATGCTACTAACCATAGCAAACTATGCCAAACTCACCTAAATTACTTCGGCTATCAAAAATCACCCCCAACTACACTTTACAGCAACAAACTAAGCCCAATCACTTTAAAATTACAAAAAAATGCTAAAAATCATAACAAACTATACCAGAATCACCTAAATTACTTCGGCTACCGTAAATCACCCCCAACTATCCCTTACCACAACAAACCAAACCATATCGTCTTAAAATTACAAAAAAAGGTGTACAAATCATAACAAAATATGCCAGATTCACCTAAATTACTTCGGCTACTCTAAATCATCACCAACTAACCCTTACCACAACAAACTAAACCCAATCACTTTTAAATTACAAAAAAAGCTACTAACCATAGCAAACTATGCCAAACTCACCTAAATTACTTCGGCTATCAAAAATCACCCCCAACTACACTTTACAGCAACAAACTAAGCCCAATCACTTTAAAATTACAAAAAAATGCTAAAAATCATAACAAACTATACCAGAATCACCTAAATTACTTCGGCTACCGTAAATCACCCCCAGCTATCCTTTACCACAACAAACCAAACCATATCATCTTAAAATTACAAAAAAAGGTGTTCAAATCATAACAAACTATGCCAGACTCACCTAAATTACTTCGGCTACTCTAAATCATCACCAACTAACCCTTACCACAACAAACTAAACCCAATCACTTTTAAATTACAAAAAAATGCTACTAACCATAGTAAACTATGCCAAACTCACCTAAATTACTTCGGCTATCAAAAATCACCCCCAACTACACTTTACAGCAACAAACTAAGCCCAATCACTTTAAAATTACAAAAAAATGTTAAAAATGATAACAAACTATTCCAGAATCACTTAAATTACTTCGGCTACCGTAAATCACCCCCAACTATCCTTTACCACAACAAACCAAACCATATCATCTTAAAATTACAAAAAAAGGTGTACAAATCATAACAAATTATGCCAGACTCACCTAAATTACTTCGGCAACTCTAAATCATTACCAACTAACCCTTACCACAACAAACTAAACCCAATCACTTTTAAATTACAAAAAAATGCTACTAACCATAGCAAACTATGCCAAACTCACCTAAATTACTTCGGCGATCAAAAATCACCCCCAACTACACTTTACAGCAACAAACTAAGCCCAATCACTTTAAAATTACAAAAAAATGCTAAAAATCATAACAAACTATACCAGAATCACCTAAATTACTTCGGCTACCGTAAATCACCCCCAACTATCCCTTACCACAACAAACCAAACCATATCGTCTTAAAATTACAAAAAAAGGTGTACAAATCATAACAAAATATGCCAGATTCACCTAAATTACTTCGGCTTCTCTAAATCATCACCAACTAACCCTTACCACAACAAACTAAACCCAATCACTTTTAAATTACAAAAAAATGCTACTAACCATAGCAAACTATGCCAAACTCACCTAAATTACTTCGGCGATCAAAAATCACCCCCAACTACACTTTACAGCAACAAACTAAGCCCAATCACTTTAAAATTGCAAAAAAATGCTAAAAATCATAACAAACTATACCAGAATCACCTAAATTACTTCGGCTACCGTAAATCACCCCCAGCTATCCTTTACCACAACAAACCAAACCATATCATCTTAAAATTACAAAAAAAGGTGTTCAAATCATAACAAACTATGCCAGACTCACCTAAATTACTTCGGCTACTCTAAATCATCACCAACTAACCCTTACCACAACAAACTAAACCCAATCACTTTTAAATTACAAAAAAATGCTACTAACCATAGCAAACTATGCCAAACTCACCTAAATTACTTCGGCTATCAAAAATCACCCCCAACTACATTTTACAGCAACAAACTAAGCCCAATGACTTTAAAATTACAAAAAAATGTTAAAAATCATAACAAACTATACCAGAATCACTTAAATTACTTCGGCTACCGTAAATCACCCCCAACTATCCTTTACCACAACAAACCAAACCATATTGTCTTAAAATTACAAAAAAAGGGGTACAAATCATAACAAACTATGCCAGACTCACCTAAATTACTTCGGCTACTCTAAATCATCACCAACTAACCCTTATCACAACAAACTAAACCTAATCACTTTTAAATTACAAAAAAATGCTACTAACCATAGCAAACTATGCCAAACTCACCTAAATTACTTCGGCTATCAAAAATCACCCCCAACTACACTTTACAGCAACAAACTAAGCCCAATCACTTTAAAATTACAAAAAAATGCTAAAAATCATAACAAACTATACCAGAATCACCTAAATTACTTCGGCTACCGTAAATCACCCCCACCTATCCCTTACCACAACAAACCAAACCATATCGTCTTAAAATTACAAAAAAAGGGGTACAAATCATAACAAACTATGCCAGACTCACCTAAATTACTTCGGCTACTCTAAATCATCACCAACTAACCCTTACCACAACAAACTAAACCCAATCACTTTTAAATTACAAAAAAATGCTACTAACCATAGCAAACTATGCCAAACTCACCTAAATTACTTCGGCTATCAAAAATCACCCCCAACTACACTTTACAGCAACAAACTAAGCCCAATCACTTTAAAATTACAAAAAAATGCTAAAAATCATAACAAACTATACCAGAATCACCTAAATTACTTCGGCTACCGTAAATCACCCCCAACTATCCCTTACCACAACAAACCAAACCATATCATCTTAAAATTACAAAAAAAAATGTACAAATCATAACAATCTATGCCACACTCACCTAAATTACTTCGGCTACTCTAAATCATCACCAACTAAACCTTACTACAACAAACTAAACCCAATCACTTTTAAATTACAAAAAAATGCTACTAACCATAGCAAACTATGCCAAACTCACCTAAATTACTTCGGCTATCTATAACTATACCAGAATCACCTAAATTACTTCGGCTACCGTAAATCACCCCCAACTATCCCTTACCACAACAAACCAAACCATATCATCTTAAAATTACAAAAAAAGGTGTACAAATCATAACAAACTATGCCAGACTCACTTAAATTACTTCGGCTAATCTAAATCATCACCAACTAACCCTTACCACAACAAACTAAACCCAATCACTTTTAAATTACAAAAAAATGCTACTAACCATAGCAAACTATGCCAAACTCACCTAAATTACTTCGGCTATCAAAAATCACCCCCAACTACACTTTACAGCAACAAACAAGCCCAATCACTTTCAAATTACAAAAAAATGCTAGAAATCATAACAAACTATACCTGAATCACCTAAATTACTTCGGCTACCGTAAATCACCCCCAACTATCCCTTACCACAACAAACCAAACCATATCATCTTAAAATTACAAAAAAAGGTGTACAAATCATAACAAACTATGCCAGACTCACCTAAATTACTTCGGCTACTCTAAATCATCACCAACTAACCCTTACCACAACAAACTAAACCCAATCACTTTTAAATTACAAAAAATGCTACTAACCATAGGAAACTATGCCAAACTCACCTAAATTACTTCGGCTATCAAAAATCACCCCCAACTACACTTTACAGCAACAAACTAAGCCCAATCACTTTAAAATTACAAAAAAATGCTAAAAATCATAACAAACTATACCAGAATCACCTAAATTACTTCGGCTAACGTAAATCACCCCCAACTATCCCTTACCACAACAAACCAAACCATATCATCTTAAAATTACAAAAAAGGGTCTACAAATCATAACAAACTATGCCAGAGTCACCTAAATTACTTCGGCTACTCTAAATCATCACCAACTAACCCTTACCACAACAAACTAAACCCAATCACTTTTAAATTACAAAAAAATGCTACTAACCATAGCAAACTATGCCAAACTTACCTAAATTACTTCGGCTATCAAAAATCACCCCCAACTACACTTTACAGCAACAAACTAAGCCCAATCACTTTAAAATTACAAAAAAATGCTAAAAATCATAACAAACTATACCAGAATCACCTAAATTACTTCGGCTAACGTAAATCACCCCCAACTATCCCTTACCACAACAAACCAAACCATATCATCTTAAAATTACAAAAAAAGGTGTACAAATCATAAAAAACTATGCCAGACTCACCTAAATTACTTCGGCTACTCTAAATCATCAACAACTAACCCTTACCACTACAAACTAAACCCAATCACTTTTAAATTACAAAAAAATGTATCTAACCATAGCAAATTATGCCAAACTCACCTAAATTACTTCGGCTATCAAAAATCACACCCAACTACACTTTACAGCAACAAACTAAGCCCAATCACTTTAAAATTACAAAAAAATGCTAAAAATCATAACAAACTATACCAGAATCACCTAAATTACTTCGGCTACCGTAAATCACCCCCAACTATCCCTTACCACAACAAACCAAACCATATCATCTTAAAATTACAAAAAAAGGTGTACAAATCATAACGAACTATGCCAGACTTACCTAAATTACTTCGCCTACTCTAAATCATCACCAACTAACCCTTACCACAACAAACTAAACCCAATAATTTTTAAATTACAAAAAAATGCTACTAACCATAGCAAACTATGCAAAATTCACCTAAATTACTTCGGCTATCAAAAATCACCCCCAACTACACTTTACAGCGACAAACTAAGCCTAATCACTTTAAAATTACAAAAAAATGCTAAAAATCATAACAAACTATACCAGAATCAACTAAATTACTTCGGACACCGTAAATTACCCCCAACTATCCCTTACCACAACAAACTAAAACATATCATCTTAAAATTACAAAAAAAGGTGTACAAATCATAACAAACTATGCCAGATTTACCTAAATTACTTCGGCTACTCTAAATCATCACCAACTAACCCTTACCACAACAAACTTAACCCAATAACTTTTAAATTACAAAAAAATGCTACTAACCATAGCAAACTATGCCAAACTCACCTAAATTACTTCGGCTATCAAAAATCACCCCCAACTACACTTTACAGCGACAAACTAAGCCCAATCACTTTAAAATTACAAAAAAATGCTAAAAATCATAACAAACTATACCAGAATCACCTAAATTACTTCGGCTACCGTAAATCACCCCCAACTATCCCTTACCACAACAAACCAAACCATATCATCTTAAAATTACAAAAAAAGGTGTACAAATCATAACAAACTATGCCAGACTTACCTAAATTACTTCGGCTACTCTAAATCATCACCAACTAACCCTTACCACAACAAACTAAACCCAATAATTTTTAAATTAAAAAAAAATGCTACTAACCATAGCAAACTATGCCAAATTCACCTAAATTACTTCGACTATCAAAAATCACCCCCAACTACACTTTACAGCGACAAACTAAGCCTAATCACTTTAAAATTACAAAAAAAGGTAAAAATCATAACAAACTATACCAGAATCAACTAAATTACTTCGGACACCGTAAATTACCCCCAACTATCCCTTACCACAACAAACCAAAACATATCATCTTAAAATTACAAAAAAGGTGTACAAATCATAACAAACTATGCCAGACTCACCTAAATTACTTCGGCTTCTCTAAATCTCACCAACTAACCCTTACCACAACAAACTAAACCCAATCATTTTTAAATTACAAAAAAATGCTACTAACCATAGCAAACTATGCCAAACTCACCTAAATTACTTCGGCTATCAAAAATCACAACCAACTACACTTTACAGCAACAAACTAAGCCCAATCACTTTAAAATTACAAAAAAAATGCTAAAAATCATAACAAACTATACCAGAATCACCTAAATCACTTCGGCTACCGTAAATCACCCCTAACTATCCCTTACCACAACAAACCAAACCATATCATCTTAAAATTACAAAAAAAGGTGTACAAATCATAACAAACTATGTCAGACTCACCTAAATTACTTCGGCTACTCTAAATCATCACCAACTAACCCTTACCACAACAAACTAAACCCAAGCACTTTTAAATTACAAAAAAATGCTACTAACCATAGCAAACTATGCCAAACACACCTAAATTACTTCGGCTATCAAAAATTACCCCCAACTACACTTTACAGCAACAAACTAAGCCCAATCACTTTAAAATTACAATAAAATGCTAAAAATCATAACAAACTATACCAGAATCACCTAAATTACTTTGGCTACCGTAAATCACCCCCAACTATCCCTTACCACAACAAACCAAACAATATCATCTTAAAATTACAAAATAAGGTGTACAAATCATAACAAACTATGCCAGACTCACCTAAATTACTTCGGCTACTCTAAATCATCACCAACTAACCGTTACCACAACAAACAAAATCCAATCACTTCTAAATTACAAAAAAATGCTACTAACCATAGCAAACTATGCCAAACTCACCTAAATTACTTCGGCTATCAAAAATCACCCCCAACTACACTTTACAGCAACAAACTAAGCCCAATCACTTTAAAATTACAAAAAAATGCTAAAAATCATAACAAACTATACCAGAATCACCTAAATTACTTCGGCTACCGTAAATTACCCCCAACTATCCCTTACCACAACAAACCAAACCATATCATCTTAAAATTACAAAAAAAGGTGTACAAATTATAACAAACTATGCCAGATTTACCTAAATTACTTCGGCTACTCTAAATCATCACCAACTAACCCTTACCACAACAAACTCAACCCAATCACTTTTAAATTACAAAAAAATGCTACTAACCATAGCAAACTATGCCAAACTCACCTAAATTACTTCGGCTATCAAAAATCACACCCAACTACACTTTACAGCAACAAACTAAGCCCAATCACTTTAAAATTACAAAAAAATGCTAAAAATTATAACAAACTATACCAGAATCACCTAAATTACATCGGCTACCGTAAATCACCCCTAACTATCCTTTACCACAACAAACCAAACAATATCATTTTAAAATTACAAAATAAGGTGTACAAATTATAACAAACTATGCCAGACTCACCTAAATTACTTTGGCTACTCTAAATCATAACCAACTAACCCTTACCACAACAAACTAAATCCAATCACTTTTAAATTACAAAAAAATGCTACTAACCAAAGCAAACTATGCCAAACTCACCTAAATTATTTCGGCTATCAAAAATCACCCCCAACTACACTTTACAGCAACAAACTAAGCCCAATCACTTTAAAATTACAAAAAAATGCTAAAAATCATAACAAACTATACCAGAAACACCTAAATTACTTCAGCTACCGTAAATCACCCCCAACTATCTTTTACCACAACAAACCAAAACATATCATCTTAAAATTACAAAAAAAGTTTTACAAATCATAACAAACTATGCCAGACTCACCTAAATTACTTCGGCTACTCTAAATTATCACCAACTAACCCTTACCACAACAAACTAAACCCAATCACTTTTAAATTACAAAAAAATGCTACTAACCATAGCAAACTATGCCAAACTTACCTAAATTACTTCGGCTATCAAAAATCACCCCCAACTACACTTTACAGCAACAAACTAAGCCCAATCACTTTAAAATTACAAAAAAATGCTTAAAATCATAACAAACTATACCAGAATCACCTAAATTACTTTGGCTACCGTAAATCACCCCCAACTATCCCTTACCACAACAAAACAAACCATATCATCTTAAAATTACAAAAAAAGTTGTACAAATCATAACAAACTATGCCAGACTCACCTAAATTACTTCGGCTACTCTAAATCATCACCAACTAACCCTTACCACAACAAACTAAATCCAATCACTTTTAAATTACAAAAAAATGCTACTAACCATAGCAAACTATGCCAAACTCACCTAAATTACTTCGGCTATCAAACATCACCCCCAACTACACTTTACAGCAACAAACTAAGCCCAATCACTTTAAAATTACAAAAAAATGCTAAAAATCATAACAAACTATACCAGAATCACTTAAATTACTTCGGCTACCGTAAATCACCCCCAACTATCCCTTACCACAACAAACCAAACCATATCATCTTAAAATTACAAAAAAAGTTGTACAAATCATAACAAACTATGCCAGACTCACCTAAATTACTTCGGCTACTCTAAATCATCACCAACTAACCCTTACCAAAACAAACTAAACCCAATCACTTTTAAATTACAAAAAAATGCTACTAACCATAGCAAACTATGCCAAACTCACCTAAATTACTTCGGCTATCAAAAATCACCACGAACTACACTTTACAGCAACAAACTAAGCCCAATCACTTTAAAATTACAAAAAAATGCTTAAAATCGTAACAAACTATACCAGAATCACCTAAATTACTTCGGCTACCGTAAATCGCCCTCAATTATCCCTTACCACAACAAACCAAACCATATCATCTTAAAATTACAAAAAAGGTGTACAAATCATAACAAATTATACCAGAATCACCTAAATTACTTCGGCTACCGTAAATCACCCCCAACTATCCCTTACCACAACAAACCAAACCATATCATCTTAAAATTACAAAAAAAGGTGTACAAATCATAACAAATTATGCCAGACTCACCTAAATTACTTCGGCTACTCTAAATCATCACCAACTAACCCTTACCACAACAAACTAAACCCAATCACTTTTAAATAACAAAAAAATGCTACTAACCATAGCAAACTATGCCAAATTCACCTAAATTACTTCGGCTATCAAAAATCACCACCAACTATACTTTACAGCAACAAACTAAGCCCAATCACTTTAAAATTACAAAAAAATGCTAAAAATCATAACAAACTATACCAGAATCAACTAAATTACTTCGGCTACCGTAAATAACCCCCAACTATCCCTTACCACAACAAACCAAACCATATCATCTTAAAATTACAAATAAAGGTGTACAAATCATAACAAACTATGCCAGACTCACCTAAATTACTTCGGCTACTCTAAATCATCACCAACTAACCCTTACCACAACAAACTAAACCCAATCACTTTTAAATTACAAAAAAATGCTACTAACAATAGCAAACTATGCCAAACTCACCTAAATTACTTCGGCTATTAAAAATCACCCCCAACTACACTTTACAGCAACAAACTAAGCCTAATCACTTTAAAATTACAAAAAAATGCTAAAAATCATAACAAACTACACCAGAATCACCTAAATTACTTCGGCTACCGTAAATCACCCCCAACTATCCCTTACCACAACAAACCAAAACATATCATCTTAAAATTACAAAAAAAGTTGTACAAAGCATAACAAACTAAGCCAGACTCACCTAAATTACTTCGGCTACTCTAAATCATCACCAACTAACCCTTACCACAACAAACTAAATCCAATCACTTTTAAATTACAAAAAAATGCTACTAACCATAGCAAACTATGCCAAACTCACCTAAATTACTTCGGCTATCAAACATCACCCCCAACTACACTTTACAGCAACAAACTAAGCCCAATCACTTTAAAATTACAAAAAATGCTAAAAATCATAACAAACTATACCAGAATCACTTAAATTACTTCGGCTACCGTAAATCACCCCCAACTATCCCTTACCACAACAAACCAAACCATATCATCTTAAAATTACAAAAAAAGTTGTACAAATCATAACAAACTATGCCAGACTCACCTAAATTACTTCGGCTACTCTAAATCATCACCAACTAACCCTTACCAAAACAAACTAAACCCAATCACTTTTAAATTACAAAAAAATGCTACTAACCATAGCAAACTATGCCAAACTCACCTAAATTACTTCGGCTATCAAAAATCACCACGAACTACACTTTACAGCAACAAACTAAGCCCAATCACTTTAAAATTACAAAAAAATGCTTAAAATCGTAACAAACTATACCAGAATCACCTAAATTACTTCGGCTACCGTAAATCGCCCTCAATTATCCCTTACCACAACAAACCAAACCATATCATCTTAAAATTACAAAAAAGGTGTACAAATCATAACAAATTATACCAGAATCACCTAAATTACTTCGGCTACCGTAAATCACCCCCAACTATCCCTTACCACAACAAACCAAACCATATCATCTTAAAATTACAAAAAAAGGTGTACAAATCATAACAAATTATGCCAGACTCACCTAAATTACTTCGGCTACTCTAAATCATCACCAACTAACCCTTACCACAACAAACTAAACCCAATCACTTTTAAATAACAAAAAAATGCTACTAACCATAGCAAACTATGCCAAATTCACCTAAATTACTTCGGCTATCAAAAATCACCACCAACTATACTTTACAGCAACAAACTAAGCCCAATCACTTTAAAATTACAAAAAAATGCTAAAAATCATAACAAACTATACCAGAATCAACTAAATTACTTCGGCTACCGTAAATAACCCCCAACTATCCCTTACCACAACAAACCAAACCATATCATCTTAAAATTACAAATAAAGGTGTACAAATCATAACAAACTATGCCAGACTCACCTAAATTACTTCGGCTACTCTAAATCATCACCAACTAACCCTTACCACAACAAACTAAACCCAATCACTTTTAAATTACAAAAAAATGCTACTAACAATAGCAAACTATGCCAAACTCACCTAAATTACTTCGGCTATTAAAAATCACCCCCAACTACACTTTACAGCAACAAACTAAGCCTAATCACTTTAAAATTACAAAAAAATGCTAAAAATCATAACAAACTACACCGGAATCACCTAAATTACTTCGGCTGCCGTAAATCACCCCCAACTATCCCTTACCACAACAAACCAAAACATATCATCTTAAAATTACAAAAAAAGTTGTACAAAGCATAACAAACTAAGCCAGACTCACCTAAATTACTTCGGCTACTCTAAATCATCACCAACTAACCCTTACCACAACAAACTAAACCCAATCACTTTTAAATTACAAAAAAATGCTACTAACCATAGCAAACTATGCCAAACTCACCTAAATTACTTCGGCTATCAAAAATCACCCCCAACTACACTTTACAGCAACAAACTAAGCCCAATCACTTTAAAATTACAAAAACATGCTTAAAATCATAACAAACTATACCAGAATCACCTAAATTACTTCGGCTACCGTAAATCACACCAAAATTACAAAAAAAGGTGTACAAATCATAACAAACTATGCCAGACTCACCTAAATTACTTCGGCTACTCTAAATCATCACCAACTAACCCTTACCAGAACAAACTAAACCCAATCACTTTTAAATTACAAAAAAAATGCTACTAACCATAGCAAACTATGCCAAACTCACCTAAATTACTTCGGCTATCAAAAATCACCCCCAACTACACTTTACAGCAACAAACTAAGCCCAATCACTTTAAAATTACAAAAAAATGCTAAAAATCATAACAAACTATACCAGAATCACCTAAATTACTTCGGCTACCGTAAATCACCCCCAACTAGCCCTTACCACAACAAACCAAACCATATCATCTTAAAATTTCAAAAAAAGGTGTACAAATCATAACAAACTATGCCAGACTCACCTAAATTACTTCGGTTACTCTAAATCATCACCAACTAACCCTTACCACAACAAACTAAACCCAATCACTTTTAAATTACAAAAAAATGCTACTAACCATAGCAAACTATGCCAAACTCACCTAAATTACTTCGGCTATCAAAAATTACCCCCAACTACACTTTACAGCAACAAACTAAGCCCAATCACTTTAAAATTACAAAAAAATGCTAAAAATCATAACAAACTATACCAGAATCACCTAAATTACTTCGGCTACCGTAAATCACCCCCAACTATCTCTTACCACAACAAACCAAACCATATAATCTTAAAATTACAAAAAAAGGTGTACAAATCATAACAAACTATGCCAGACTCACCTAAATTAATTCGGCTACTCTAAATCATCACCAACTAACCCTTACCACAACAAACTAAACCCAATCACTTTTAAATTACAAAAAGAAGCTACTAACCATAGCAAACTATGCCAAACACACCTAAATTACTTCGGCTATCAAAAATCACCCCCAACTACACTTTACAGCAACAAACTAAGCCCAATCACTTTAAAATTACAAAAAAATGCTAAAAATCATAACAAACTATACCAGAATCACCTAAATTACTTCGGCTACCGTAAATCACCCCCAACTAGCCCTTACCACAACAAACCAAACCATATAATCTTAAAATTACAAAAAAAGGTGTACAAATCATAACAAACTATGCCAGACTCACCTAAATTACTTCGGTTACTCTAAATCATCACCAACTAACCCTTACCACAACAAACTAAACCCAATCACTTTTAAATTACAAAAAAATGCTACTAACTATAGCAAACTATGCCAAACTCACCTAAATTACTTCGGCTATCAAAAATCACCCCCAACTACACTTTACAGCAACAAACTAAGCCCAATCACTTTAAAATTACAAAAAAACGCTAAAAATCCTAACAAACTATACCAGAATCACCTAAATTACTTCGGCTAGCGTAAATCACCCCCAACTATCCCTTACCACAACAAACCAAACCATATCATCTTAAAATTACAAAAAAAGGTGTACAAATCATAACAATCTATGCCACACTCACCTAAATTACTTCGGCTACTCTAAATCATCACCAACTAACCCTTACCACAACAAACTAAACCCAATCACTTTTAAATTACAAAAAAATGCTACTAACCATAGCAAACTATGCCAAACTCACCTAAATTACTTCGGCTACTCTAAATCATCACCAACTAACCCTTACCACAACAAACTAAACCCAATCACTTTTAAATTACAAAAAAAATGCTACTAACCATAGCAAACTATGCCAAACTCACCTAAATTACTTCGGCTATCAAAAATCACCCCCAACTACACTTTACAGCAACAAACTAAGCCCAATCACTTTAAAATTAAAAAAAAATGCTAAAAATCATAACAAACTATACCAGAATCACCTAAATTACTTCGGCTACCGTAAATCACCCCCAACTAGCCCTTACCACAACAAACCAAACAATATCATCTTAAAATTTCAAAAAAAGGTGTACAAATCATAACAAACTATGCCAGACTCACCTAAATTACTTCGGTTACTCTAAATCATCACCAACTAACCCTTACCACAACAAACTAAACCCAATCACTTTTAAATTACAAAAAAATGCTACTAACCATAGCAAACTATGCCAAACTCACCTAAATTACTTCGGCTATCAAAAATTACCCCCAACTACACTTTACAGCAACAAACTAAGCCCAATCACTTTAAAATTACAAAAAAATGCTAAAAATCATAACAAACTATACCAGAATCACCTAAATTACTTCGGCTACCGTAAATCACCCCCAACTATCTCTTACCACAACAAACCAAACCATATAATCTTAAAATTACAAAAAAAGGTGTACAAATCATAACAAACTATGCCAGACTCACCTAAATTAATTCGGCTACTCTAAATCATCACCAACTAACCCTTACCACAACAAACTAAACCCAATCACTTTTAAATTACAAAAAGAAGCTACTAACCATAGCAAACTATGCCAAACACACCTAAATTACTTCGGCTATCAAAAATCACCCCCAACTACACTTTACAGCAACAAACTAAGCCCAATCACTTTAAAATTACAAAAAAATGCTAAAAATCATAACAAACTATACCAGAATCACCTAAATTACTTCGGCTACCGTAAATCACCCCCAACTAGCCCTTACCACAACAAACCAAACCATATAATCTTAAAATTACAAAAAAAGGTGTACAAATCATAACAAATTATGCCAGACTCACCTAAATTACTTCGGTTACTCTAAATCATCACCAACTAACCCTTACCACAACAAACTAAACCCAATCACTTTTAAATTACAAAAAAATGCTACTAACTATAGCAAACTATGCCAAACTCACCTAAATTACTTCGGCTATCAAAAATCACCCCCAACTACACTTTACAGCAACAAACTAAGCCCAATCACTTTAAAATTACAAAAAAACGCTAAAAATCCTAACAAACTATACCAGAATCACCTAAATTACTTCGGCTAGCGTAAATCACCCCCAATTATCCCTTACCACAACAAACCAAACCATATCATCTTAAAATTACAAAAAAAGGTGTACAAATCATAACAATCTATGCCACACTCACCTAAATTACTTCGGCTACTCTAAATCATCACCAACTAACCCTTACCACAACAAACTAAACCCAATCACTTTTAAATTACAAAAAAATGCTACTAACCATAGCAAACTATGCCAAACTCACCTAAATTACTTCGGCTATCAAAAATCACCCCCAACTACACTTTACAGCAATAAACTAAGCCCAATCACTTTAAAATTACAAAAAAATGCTAAAAATCATAACAAACTATACCAGAATCACCTAAATTACTTCGGCTACCGTAAATCACCCCCAACTATCCCTTACCACAACAAACCAAACCATATCATCTTAAAATTACAAAAAAAAATGTACAAATCATAACAATCTATGCCACACTCACCTAAATTACTTCGGCTACTCTAAATCATCACCAACTAAACCTTACTACAACAAACTAAACCCAATCACTTTTAAATTACAAAAAAATGCTACTAACCATAGCAAACTATGCCAAACTCACCTAAATTACTTCGGCTATCTATAACTATACCAGAATCACCTAAATTACTTCGGCTACCGTAAATCACCCCCAACTATCCCTTACCACAACAAACCAAACCATATCATCTTAAAATTACAAAAAAATGTGTACAAATCATAACAAACTATGCCAGACTCACTTAAATTACTTCGGCTAATCTAAATCATCACCAACTAACCCTTACCACAACAAACTAAACCCAATCACTTTTAAATTACAAAAAAATGCTACTAACCATAGCAAACTATGCCAAACTCACCAAAATTACTTCGGCTATCAAAAATCACCCCTAACTACACTTTACAGCAACAAACTAAGCCCAATCACTTTAAAATTACAAAAAAATGCTTAAAATCATAACAAACTATACCAGAATCACCTAAATTACTTCGGCTACCGTAAATCACCCCCAACTATCCCTTACCACAACAAACCAAACCATATCATCTTAAAATTACAAAAAAGGTGTACAAATCATAACAAACTATGCCAGATTTACCTAAATTACTTCGGCTACTCTAAATCATCACCAACTAACCCTTACCACAACAAACTTAACCCAATAACTTTTAAATTACAAACAAATGCTACTAACCATAGCAAACTATGCCAAACTCACCTAAATTACTTCGGCTATCAAAAATCACCCCCAACTACACTTTACAGCAACAAACTAAGCCCAATCACTTTAAAATTACAAAAAAATACTAAAAATCATAACAAACTATACCTGAATCACCTAAATTACTTCGGCTACCGTTAATCACCCCCAACTATCCCTTACCACAACAAACCAAATCATATCATCTTAAAATTACAAAAAAAGATGTACAAATCATAACAAACCATGCCAGACTAACCTAAATTACTTCGGCTACTCTAAATCATCACCAACTAACCCTTACCACAACAAACTAAACCCAATCACTTTTAAATCACAAAAAAATGCTACTAACCATAGCAAACTATGCCAAACACACCTAAATTACTTCGGCTATCAAAAATCACCCCCAACTACACTTTACAGCTACAAACTAAGCCCAATCACTTTAAAATTACAAAAAAATGCTAAAAATTATAACAAACTATACCAGAATCACCTAAATTACTTCGGCTACCGTAAATCACCCCCAACTATCCCTTACCACAACAAACCAAACCATATCTTCTTAAAATTACAAAAAAAGGTGTACAAATCATAACAAACTGTGCCAGACTCACCTAAATTACTTCGGCTACTCTAAATTATCACCAACTAACCCTTACCACAACAAACTAAACCCAATCACTTTTAAATTACAAAAAAATGCTACTAACCATAGCAAACTATGCCAAACTCACCTAAATTACTTCGGCTATCAAAAATCACCCCCAACTACACTTTACAGCAACAAACAAGCCCAATCACTTTCAAATTACAAAAAAATGCTAGAAATCATAACAAACTATACCTGAATCACCTAAATTACTTCGGCTACCGTAAATCACCCCCAACTATCCCTTACCACAACAAACCAAACCATATCATCTTAAAATTACAAAAAAAGGTGTACAAATCATAACAAACTATGCCAGACTCACTTAAATTACTTCGGCTGCTCTAAATCATCACCAACTAACCCTTACCACAACAAACTAAACCCAATTACTTTTAAATTACAAAAAATGCTACTAACCATAGGAAACTATGCCAAACTCACCTAAATTACTTCGGCTATCAAAAGTCACCCCCAACTACACTTTACAGCAACAAACTAAGCCCAATCACTTTAAAATTACAAAAAAATGCTAAAAATCATAACAAACTATACCAGAATCACCTAAATTACTTCGGCTAACGTAAATCACCCCCAACTATCCCTTACCACAACAAACCAAACCATATCATCTTAAAATTACAAAAAAGGGTGTACAAATCATAACAAACTATGCCAGAGTCACCTAAATTACTTCGGCTACTCTAAATCATCACCAACTAACCCTTACCACAACAAACTAAACCCAATCACTTTTAAATTACAAAAAAATGCTACTAACCATAGCAAACTATGCCAAACTCACCTAAATTACTTCGGCTATCAAAAATCACCCCCAACTACACTTTACAGCAACAAACTAAGCCCAATCACTTTAAAATTACAAAAAAATGCTAAAAATCATAACAAACTATACCAGAATCACCTAAATTACTTCGGCTACCGTAAATCACCCCCAACTATCCCTTACCACAACAAACCAAACCATATCATCTTAAAATTACAAAAAAAGGTGTACAAATCATAAAAAACTATGCCAGATTCACCTAAATTACTTCGGCTACTCTAAATCATCACCAACTAACCCTTACCACAACAAACTAAACCCAATCACTTTTAAATTACAAAAAAATGTATCTAACCATAGCAAATTATGCCAAACTCACCTAAATTACTTCGGCTATCAAAAATCACACCCAACTACACTTTACAGCAACAAACTAAGCCCAATCACTTTAAAATTACAAAAAAATGCTAAAAATCATAACAAACTATACCAGAATCACCTAAATTACTTCGGCTACCGTAAATCACCCCCAACTATCCCTTACCACAACAAACCAAACCATATCATCTTAAAATTACAAAAAAAGGTGTACAAATCATAACAAATTATGCCAGACTCACCTAAATTACTTCGGCTACTCTAAATCATCACCAACTAACCCTTACCACAACAAACTAAACCCAATCACTTTTAAATTAAAAAAAATGCTACTAACCATAGCAAACTATGCCAAACTCACCTAAATTACTTCGGCTATCAAAAATCCCCCACAACTACACTTTACAGCAACAAACTAAGCCCAATCACTTTAAAATTACAAACAAATGCTAAAAATCATAACAACTATACCAGAATCACCTAAATTACTTCGGCTACCGTAAATCACCCCCAACTATCCCTTACCACAACAAACCAAACCATATCATCTTAAAATTACAAAAAAAGGTGTACAAATCATAACAAACTATGCCAGACTCACCTAAATTACTTCGGCTACTCTAAATCATCACCAACTAACCCTTACCACAACAAACTAAACTTAATCACGTTTAAATTACAAAAAAATGCTACTAACCATAGCAAACTATGCCAAACTCACCTAAATTACTTCGGCTATCAAAAATCACCCCCAACTACATTTTACAGCAACAAACTAAGCCCAATCACTTTAAAATTACAAAAAAATGCTAAAAATCATAACAAAATATACCAGAATTACCTAAATTACTTCGGCTACCGTAAATCACCCCCAACTATCCCTTACCACAACTAACCAAGCCATATCATCTTAAAATTACAAAAAAAGGTGTACAGATAATATCAAACTATGCCAGACTCATCTAAATTACTTCGGCTACTCTAAATCATCACCAACTAACCCTTACCACAACAAACTAGACCCAATCACTTTTAAATTACAAAAAAATGCTACTAACCATAGCAAACTATGCCAAACTCACCTAAATTACTTCGGCTATCAGAAATCACCCCCAACTACACTTTACAGCAACAAACTAAGCCCAATCATTTTAAAATTACAAAAAAATGCTAAAAATCATAACAAACTATACCAGAATCACCTATATTACTTCGGCTACCGTAAATCACCCCCAACTATCCCTTACCACAACAAACCAAACCATATCATCTTAAAATTACAAAAAAAGGTGTACAAATCATAACAAACTAAGCCAGACTCACCTAAATTACTTCGGCTACTCTAAATCATCACCAACTAACCCTTACCACAACAAACTAAATCCAATCACTTTTAAATTACAAAAATGCTACTAACCATAGCAAACTATGCCCAACTCACCTAAATTACTTCGGCTATCAAAAATTACCCCCAACTACACTTTACAGCAACAAACTAAGCCCAATCACTTTAAAATTACAAAAAAATGCTAAAAATCATAACAAACTATACCAGAATCACCTAAATTACTTCGGCTACCGTAAATCACCCCCAACTATCCCTTACCACAACAAACCAAACCATATCATCTTAAAATTACAAAAAAAGGTGTACAAATCATAACAAACTATGCCCGACTCACCTAAATTACTTCGGTTACTCTAAATCATCACCAACTAACCATTACCACAACAAACTAAACCCAATCACTTTTAAATTACAAAAAAATGCTACTAACCATAGCAAATTATGCCAAACTCACCTAAATTACTTCGGCTATCAAAAATCACCCCCAACTACACTTTACAGCAACAAACTAAGCCCAATCACTTTAAATTTACAAAAAAATGCTAAAAATCATAACAAACTATACCAGAATCACCTAAATTACTTCGGCTACCGTAAATCACCCCCAATTATGCCTTACCACAACAAACCAAACCATATCATCTTAAAATTACAAAAAAGGTGTACAAATCATAACAAACTATGCCAGACTTACCTAAATTACTTCGGCTACTCTAAATCATCACCAACTAACCCTTACCTCAACAAACTAAACCCAATCATTTTAAATTACAAAAAATGCTACTAACCATAGCAAACTATGCCAAACTCACCTAAATTACTTCGGCTATCAAAAATCACCCCCAACTACACTTTACAGCAACAAACTAAGCCCAATCACTTTAAAATTACAAATAAATGCTAAAAATCATAACAAACTATACCAGAATCACCTAAATTACTTCGGCTACCGTAAATCACCCCCAACTATCCCTTACCACAACAAACCAAACCATATCATCTTAAAATTACAAAAAAAGGTGTACAAATCATAACAAACTATGACAGACTCACCTAAATTACTTCGGCTACTCTAAATCATCATCAACTATATCTTACCACAACAAACTAAACCCAATCACTTTTAAATTACAAAAAAATGCTACTAGCCATAGCAAACTATGCCAAACTCACCTATATTACTTCGGCTATCAAAAATCACCACCAACTACACTTTACAGCAAGAAACTAAGCCCAATCACTTTAAAATTACAAAAAAATGCTAAAAAGCATAACAAACTATACCAGAAACACCTAAATTACTTCGGCTACCGTAAATCACCCCCAACTATCCCTTACCACAACAAACCAAACCATATCATCTTAAAATTACAAAAAAAGGTGTACAAATCATAACAAACTATGCCAGACTCACCTAAATTACTTCGGCTACTCTAAATCATCACCTACTAACCCTTACCACAACAAACTAAACCCAATCACTTTTAAATTACAAAAAAATGCTACTAACCATAACAAACTATGCCAAACTCACCTAAATTACTTCGGCTATCAAAAATCACCCCCAACTACACTTTACAGCAACAAACTAAGCCCAATCACTTTAAAATTACAAAAAAATGCTAAAAATCATAACAAACTATACCAGAATCACCTAAATTACTTCGGCTACCGTAAATCACCCCCAACCATCCCTTACCACAACAAACCAAACCATATCATCTTAAAATTGCAAAAAAAGGTGTACAAATCATAAAAAACTATGCCAGACTCACCTAAATTACTTCGGCTACTCTAAATCATCACCAACTAACCCTTACCACAACAAACTAAACCCAATCACTTTTAAATTACAAAAAAATGTATCTAACCATAGCAAATTATGCCAAACTCACCTAAATTACTTCGGCTATCAAAAATCACACCCAACTACACTTTACAGCAACAAACTAAGCCCAATCACTTTAAAATTACAAAAAAATGCTAAAAATCATAACAAACTATACCAGAATCACCTAAATTACTTCGGCTACCGTAAATCACCCCCAACTATCCCTTACCACAACAAACCAAACCATATCATCTTAAAATTACAAAAAAAGGTGTACAAATCATAACAAATTATGCCAGACTCACCTAAATTACTTCGGCTACTCTAAATCATCACCAACTAACCCTGACCACAACAAACTAAACCCAATCACTTTTAAATTAAAAAAAATGCTACTAACCATAGCAAACTATGCCAAACTCACCTAAATTACATCGGCTATCAAAAATCCCCCACAACTACACTTTACAGCAACAAACTAAGCCCAATCACTTTAAAATTACAAACAAATGCTAAAAATCATAACAACTATACCAGAATCACCTAAATTACTTCGGCTACCGTAAATCACCCCCAACTATCCCTTACCACAACAAACCAAACCATATCATCTTAAAATTACAAAAAAAGGTGTACAAATCATAACAAACTATGCCAGACTCACCTAAATTACTTCGGCTACTCTAAATCATCACCAACTAACCCTTACCATAACAAACTAAACCCAATCACTTTTAAATTACAAAAAAATGCTACTAACCATAGCAAACTATGCCAAACTCACCTAAATTACTTCGGCTATCAAAAATCACCCCCAACTACACTTTACAGCAACAAACTAAGCCCAATCACTTTAAAATTACAAAAAAATGCTAAAAATCATTACAAACTATACCAGAATCACCTAAATTACTTCGGCTACCGTAAATCACCCCCAACTATCCCTTACAACAACAAACCAAACCATATCATTTTAAAATTACAAAAAAAGGTGTACAAATCATAACAAACTATGCCAGACTCACCTAAATTACTTCGGCTACTCTAAATCATCACCAACTAACCCTTACCACAACAAACTAAACCCAATCACTTTTAAATTACAAAAAAATGTATCTAACCATAGCAAATTATGCCAAACTCACCTAAATTACTTCGGCTATCAAAAATCACACCCAACTACACTTTACAGCAACAAACTAAGCCCAATCACTTTAAAATTACAAAAAAATGCTAAAAATCATAACAAACTATACCAGAATCACCTAAATTACTTCGGCTACCGTAAATCACCCCCAACTATCCCTTACCACAACAAACCAAACCATATCATCTTAAAATTACAAAAAAAGGTGTACAAATCATAACAAATTATGCCAGACTCACCTAAATTACTTCGGCTACTCTAAATCATCACCAACTAACCCTGACCACAACAAACTAAACCCAATCACTTTTAAATTAAAAAAAATGCTACTAACCATAGCAAACTATGCCAAACTCACCTAAATTACTTCGGCTATCAAAAATCCCCCACAACTACACTTTACAGCAACAAACTAAGCCCAATCACTTTAAAATTACAAACAAATGCTAAAAATCATAACAACTATACCAGAATCACCTAAATTACTTCGGCTACCGTAAATCACCCCCAACTATCCCTTACCACAACAAACCAAACCATATCATCTTAAAATTACAAAAAAAGGTGTACAAATCATAACAAACTATGCCAGACTCACCTAAATTACTTCGGCTACTCTAAATCATCACCAACTAACCCTTACCACAACAAACTAAACCCAATCACTTTTAAATTACAAAAAAATGCTACTAACCATAGCAAACTATGCCAAACTCACCTAAATTACTTCGGCTATCAAAAATCACCCCCAACTACACTTTACAGCAACAAACTAAGCCCAATCACTTTAAAATTACAAAAAAATGCTAAAAATCATTACAAACTATACCAGAATCACCTAAATTACTTCGGCTACCGTAAATCACCCCCAACTATCCCTTACAACAACAAACCAAACCATATCATCTTAAAATTACAAAAAAAGGTGTACAAATCATAACAAACTATGCCAGACTCACCTAAATTACTTCGGCTACTCTTAATCATCACCAACTAACCCTTACCACAACAAACTAAACTTAATCACGTTTAAATTACAAAAAAATGCTACTAACCATAGCAAACTATGCCAAACTCACCTAAATTACTTCGGCTATCAAAAATCACCCCCAACTACATTTTACAGCAACAAACTAAGCCCAATCACTTTAAAATTACAAAAAAATGCTAAAAATCATAACAAAATATACCAGAATTACCTAAATTACTTCGGCTACCGTAAATCACCCCCAACTATCCCTTACCACAACTAACCAAGCCATATCATCTTAAAATTACAAAAAAAGGTGTACAGATCATAACAAACTATGCCAGATTCATCTAAATTACTTCGGCTACTCTAAATCATCACCAACTAACCCTTACCACAACAAACTAGACCCAATCACTTTTAAATTACAAAAAAATGCTACTAACCATAGCAAACTATGCCAAACTCACCTAAATTACTTCGGCTATCAGAAATCACCTCCAACTACACTTTACAGCAACAAACTAAGCCCAATCATTTTAAAATTACAAAAAAATGCTAAAAATCATAACAAACTATACCAGAATCACCTATATTACTTCGGCTACCGTAAATCACCCCCAACTATCCCTTACCACAACAAACCAAACCATATAATCTTAAAATTACAAAAAAAGGTGTACAAATCATAACAAACTAAGCCAGACTCACCTAAATTACTTCGGCTACTCTAAATCATCACCAACTAACCCTTACCACAACAAACTAAACCCAATCACTTTTAAATTACAAAAATGCTACTAACCATAGCAAACTATGCCAAACTCACCTAAATTACTTCGGCTATCAAAAATCACCCCCAACTACACTTTACAGCAACAAACTAAGCCCAATCACTTTAAAATTACAAAAAAATGCTAAAAATCATAACAAACTATACCAGAATCACCTAAATTACTTCGGCTACCGTAAATCACCCCCAACTATCCCTTACCACAACAAACCAAACCATATCATCTTAAAATTACAAAAAAAGGTGTACAAATCATAACAACCTATGCCAGACTCACCTAAATTACTTCGGTTACTCTAAATCATCACCTACTAACCCTTACCACAACAAACTAAACCCAATCATTTTTAAATTACAAAAAAATGCTACTAACCATAGCAAACTATGCCAAACTCACCTAAATTACTTCGGCTATCAAAAATCACCCCCAACTACACTTTACAGCAACAAACTAAGCCCAATCACTTTAAAATTACAAAAAAATGCTAAAAATCATAACAAACTATACCAGAATCACCTAAATTACTTCGGCTACCGTAAATCACCTCCAACTATCCCTTACCACAACGAACCAAACCATATCATCTTAAAATTACAAAAAAAGGTGTACAAATCATAACAAACTATGCCAGACTCACCTAAATGACTTCGGCTACTCTAAATCATCACCAACTAACCCCTACCACAACAAACTAAACCCAATCACTTTTAAATTACAAAAAAATGCTACTAACCATAGCAAACTATGCCAAACTCACCTAAATTACTTCGGCAATCAAAAATCACCCCCAACAACACTTTACAGCAACAAACTAAGCCCAATCATTTTAAAATTACAAAAAAATGGTAAAGTCATAACAAACTATACCAGAATCACCTAAATTACTTCGGCTACCGTAAATCACCCCCAACTATCCCTTACCACAACAAACCAAACCATATCATCTTAAAATTATAAAAAAAGGTGTACAAATCATAACAAACTATGACAGACTCACCTAAATTACTTCGGCTACTCTAAATCATCATCTACTAACCCTTACTACAACAAACTAAACCCAATCACTTTTAAATTACAAAAAAATGCTACTAACCATAGCAAACTATGCCAAACCCACCTAAATTACTTCGGCTATCAAAAATCACCCCCAACTACACTTTACAGCAACAAACTAAGCCCAATCACTTTAAAATTACAAAAAAATGCTAAAAATCATAACCAACTATACCAGAATCACCTAAATTACTTCGGCTACCGTAAATCACCCCCAACTATCCCTTACCACAACAAACCAAACCATATCATCTTAAAATTATAAAAAAAGGTGTACAAATCATAACAAACTATGACAGACTCACCTAAATTACTTCGGCTACTCTAAATCATCATCAATTAACCCTTACCACAACAAACTAAACCCAATCACTTTTAAATTACAAAAAAATGCTACTAGCCATAGCAAACTATGCCAAACTCACCTATATTACTTCGGCTATCAAAAATCACCAATTACACTTTACAGCAAGAAACTAAACCCAATCACTTTAAAATTACAAAAAAATGCTAAAAATCATAACAAACTATACCAGAATCACTTAAATTACTTCGGCTACCGTAAATCACCCCCAACTATCCCTTACCACAACAAACCAAACCATATCATCTTAAAATTACAAAAAAAGGTGTACAAATCATAAGAAACTATGCCAGACTCACCTAAATTACTTCGGCTACTCTAAATCATCACCTACTAACCCTTACCACAACAAACTAAACCCAATCACTTTTAAATTACAAAAAAATGCTACTAACCATAGCAAACTATGCCAAACCCACCTAAATTACTTCGGCTATCAAAAATCACCCCCAACTACACTTTACAGCAACAAACTAAGCCCAATCACTTTAAAATTACAAAAAAATGCTAAAAATCATAACAAACTATACCAGAATCACCTAAATTACTTCGGCTACCGTAAATCACCCCCAACTATCCCTTACCACAACGAACCAAACCATATCATCTTAAAATTACATAAAAAGGTGTTCAAATCATAACAAACTATGCCAGACTCACCTAAACTACTTCGGCTAGTCTAAATCATCACCTAACTCTTACCACAACAAACTAAACCCAATCACTTTTAAATTACAAAAAAAAGCTACTAACCATAGCAAATTATGCCAAACTCACCTAAATTACTTCGGCAATCAAAAATCACCCCCAACTACCCTTTACAGCAACAAACTAAGCCCAATCACTTTAAAATTACAAAAAAATGCTAAAAATCATAACAAACTATACCAGAATCACCTAAATTACTTCGGCTACCGTAAATCACCCCCAACTATCCCTTACCACAACGAACCAAACCATATCATCTTAAAATTACATAAAAAGGTGTTCAAATCATAACAAACTATGCCAGACTCATCTAAACTACTTCGGCTACTCTAAATCATCACCAACTAACCCTTACCACAACAAACTAAACCCAATCACTTTTAAATTACAAAAAAATGCTACTAACCATAGCAAACTATGCCAAACTCACCTAAATTACTTCGGCTATCAAAAGTCACCCCCAACTACACTTTACAGCAACAAACTAAGCCCAATCACTTTAAAATTACAAAAAAATGCTCAAAATCATAACAAACTATACCAGAATCTCCTAAATTACTTCGGCTACCGTAAATCACCCCCAACTATCCCTTACCACAACAAACCAAACCATATCATCTTAAAATTACAAAAAAAGCTGTACAAATCATAACAAACTATGCCAGACTCACCTAAATTACTTCGGCTACTCTAAATCATCACCAACTAACCCTTACCACAACAAACTAAACCCAATCACTTTTACATTACAAAAAAATGCTACTAACCATAGCAAACTATACCAAACTCACCTAAATTACTTCGGCTATCAAAAATCACCCCCAACTACACTTTACAGTAACAAACAAAGCCCAATCACATTAAAATTACAATAAAATGCTAAAAATCATAACAAACTATACCAGAATCACCTAAATTACTTCGGCTACCGTAAATCACCCCCAACTATCCCTTACCACAACAAACCAAACCATATCATCTTAAAATTACAAAAAAAGGTGTAAAAATCATAACAAACTATGCCAGACTCACCTAAATTACTTTGGCTACTCTAAATCATCACCAACTAACTCTTACCACAACAAACTAAACCCAATCACTTTTAAATTACAAAAAAATGCTACTAACCATAGCAAACTATGCCAAACTCACCTAAATTACTTCGGCTATCAAAAATCACCCCCAACTACACTTTACAGCAACAAACTAAGCCCAATAACTTTAAAATTACAAAAAAATGCTAAAAATCATAACAAACTATACCAGAATCACCTAAATTACTTCGGCTACCGTAAATCACCCCCAACTATCCCTTACCACAACAAACCAAACCATATCATCTTAAAATTACAAAAAAAGGTGTACAAATTAAAACAAACTATGCCAGACTCACCTAAATTACTTCGGCTACTCTAAATCATCACCAACTAACCCTTACCACAACAAACTAAACCCAATCACTTTTAAATTACAAAAAAATGCTACTAACCATAGCAAACTATGCCAAACTCACCTAAATTACTTCGGCTATCAAAAATCACCCCCAACTACACTTTACAGCAACAAACTAAGCCCAATCACTTTAAAATTACAAAAAAATGCTAAAAATCATAACAAACTATACCAGAATCACCTAAATTACTTCGGCTACCGTAAATCACCCCCAACTATCCCTTACCACAACAAACCAAACCATATCATCTTAAAATTACAAAAAAAGGTGTACAAATCATAACAAACTATGCCAGATTCATCTAAATTACTTCGGCTACTCTAAATCATCATCAACTAACCCTTACCACAACAAACTAAACCCAATCACTTTTAAATTACAAAAAAATGCTACTAGCCATAGCAAACTATGCCAAACTCACCTAAATTACTTCGGTTATCAAAAATCACCCCCAACTACACTTTACAGCAACAAACTAAGCCCAATCACTTTAAAATTACAAAAAAATGGTAAAATCATAACAAACTATACCAGAATCACCTAAATTACTTCGGCTACCGTAAATCACCCCCAACTATCCCTTACCACAACGAACCAAACCATATCATCTTAAAATTACAAAAAAAGGTGTACAAATCATAACAAACTATGCCAGACTCACCTAAATTACTTCGGCTACTCTAAATCATCATTAACTAACCCCTACCACAACAAACTAAACCCAATCACTTTTAAATTACAAAAAAATGCTACTAACCATTGCAAACTATGCCAGACTCACCTAAATTACTTCGGCAATCAAAAATCACCCCTAACTACACTTTACAGCTACAAACTAAGCCCAATCACTTTATAATTACAAAAAAATGGTAAAATCATAACAAACTATACCAGAATCACCTAAATTACTTCGGCTACCGTAAATCACCCCCAACTATCCCTTACCACAACAAACCAAACCATATCATCTTAAAATTACAAAAAAAGGTGTACAAATCATAACAAACTATGCCAGACTCATCTAAATTTCTTCGGCTACTCTAAATCATCATCAACTAACCCTTACCACAACAAACTAAACCCAATCACTTTTAAATTACAAAAAAATGCTACTAGCCATAGCAAACTATGCCAAACTCACCTAAATTACTTCGGTTATCAAAAATCACCCCCAACTACACTTTACAGCAACAAACTAAGCCCAATCACTTTAAAATTACAAAAAAATGCTAAAAATCATAACAAACTATACCAGAATCACCTAAATTACTTCGGCTACCGTATATCACCCCCAACTATCCTTTACCACAACGAACCAAACCATATCATCTTAAATTTACAAAAAAGGTTTACAAATCATAACAAACTATGCCAGACTCACCTAAATTACTTCGGCTACTCTAAATCATCATCAACTAACCCTTACCACAACAAACTATACCCGATCACTTTTAAATTACAAAAAAATGCTTTTAGCCATAGCAAACTATGCCAAACTCACCTATATTACTTCGGCTATCAAAAATCACCACCAACTACACTTTACAGCAAGAAACTAAGCCCAATCACTTTAAAATTACAAAAAAAAAGCTAAAAATCATAAACTATACCAGAATCACCTAAATTACTTCGGCTACTCTAAATCATCACCTACTAACCCTTACCTCAACAAACTAAACCCAATCACTTTTAAATTACAAAAAAATGCTACTAACCATAGCAAACTATGCCAAACTCACCTAAATTACTTCGGCTATCAAAAATCACCCCCAACTACACTTTACAGCAACAAACTAAGCCCAATCACTTTAAAATTCTAAAAAAATGCTAAAAATCATAACAAACTATACCAGAATCACCTAAATTACTTCGGCTTCCGTAAATCACCCCCAACTATCCCTTACCACAACAAACCGAACCATATCATCTTAAAATTACAAAAAAAGGTGTACAAATCATAACAAACTATGCCAGACTCACCTAAATTACTTCGGCTACTCTAAATCATCACCTACTAACCCTTACCAAAACAAACTAAACCCAATCACTTTTAAATTACAAAAAAATGCTACTAACCATAGCAAACTATGCCAAACTCACCTAAATTACTTCGGCTATCAAAAATCACCCCCAACTACATTTTACAGCAACAAACTAAGCCCAATCACTTTAAAATTACAAAAAAATGCTAAAAATCATAACAAACCATACCAGAATCACCTAAATTACTTCGGCTACCGTAAATCACCCCCAACTATCCCTTACCACAACAAACCAAACCATATCATCTTAAAATTACAAAAAAAGGTGTACAAATCATAACAAACTATGCCAGACTCACCTAAATTACTTCGGCTACAATAATCATCACCTACTAACCCTTACCACAACAAACTAAACCCAATCACTTTTAAATTACAAAAAAATGCTACTAACCATAGCAAACTATGCCAAACTCACCTAAATTACTTCGGCTATCAAAAATCACCCCCAACTACACTTTACAGCAACAAACTAAGCCCAATCACTTTAAAATTACAAAAAAATGATAAAAATCATAACAAACTATACCAGAATCACCTAAATTACTTCGGCTACCGTAAATCACCCCCAACTATCCCTTACCACAACAAACCAAACCATATCATCTTAAAATTACAAAAAAAAGGTGTACAAATCATAACAAACTATGCCAGACTCACCTAAATTACTTCGGCTACTCTAAATCATCACCAACTAACCCTTACCACAACAAACTAAACCCAATCAATTTTAAATTACAAAAAAATGCTACTAACCATAGCAAAATATGCCAAACTCACCTAAATTACTTCGGCTATCAAAAATCACCCCCAACTACACTTTACAGCAACAAACTAAGCCCAATCACTTTAAAATTACAAAAAAATGCTAAAAATCATAACAATCTATACCAGAATCACCTAAATTACTTCGGCTAACGTAAATCACCCCCAACTATCCCTTACCACAACAAAACAAACCATATCATCTTAAAATTACAAAAAAAGGTGTACAAATCATAACAAACTATGCCAGACTCACCTAAATTACTTCGGCTACTCTAAATCATCATCAACTAACCCTTACCACAACAAACTAAACCCAATCACTTTTAAATTACAAAAAAATGCTACTAGCCATAGCAAACTATGCCAAACTCACCTAAATTACTTCGGTTATCAAAAATCACCCCCAACTACACTTTACAGCAACAAACTAAGCCCAATCACTTTAAAATTACAAAAAAAGCTGTACAAATCATAACAAACTATGCCAGACTCACCTAAATTACTTCGGCTACTCTAAATCATCACCAACTAACCCTTACCACAACAAACTAAACCCAATCAATTTTAAATTACAAAAAAATGCTACTAACCATAGCAAAATATGCCAAACTCACCTAAATTACTTCGGCTATCAAAAATCACCCCCAACTACACTTTACAGCAACACACTAAGCCAAATCACCTTAAAATTACAAAAAAATGGTAAAATCATAACAAACTATACCAGAATCACCTAAATTACTTCGGCTACCGTAAATAACCCCCAACTATCCCTTACCACAACAAACCAAACCATATCATCTTAAAATTACAAAAAAAGGTGTACAAATCATAACAAACTATGCCAGACTCACCTAAATTACTTCGGCTACTCTAAATCATCATCAACTAACCCTTACCACAACAAACTAAACCCAATCACTTTTAAATTACAAAAAAATGCTACTAGCCATAGCAAACTATGCCAAACTCACCTAAATTACTTCGGCTATCAAAAATCACCCCCAACTTTACAGCAACAATCTAAGCCCAATCACTTTAAAATTACAAAAAAATGGTAAAAATCATAACAAACTATACCAGAATCACCTAAATTACTTTGGCTGCCGTAAATCACCCCCAGCTATCCCTTACCACAACAAACCAAACCATATCACCTTAAACTTAAAAAATCAAGTGTACAAATCATAACAAACTATGCCAGACTCACCTAAATTACTTCGGCTACTCTAAATCATCACCAACTAACCCTTACCACAACAAACCAAACCATATCATCTTAAAATTACAAAAAAAGGTGTACAAGTCATCACAAACTATGCCAGACTCACCTAAATTACTTCGGCTACTCTAAATCATCACCAACTAACCCTTACCACAACAAACTAAACCCAATCAATTTTAAATTACAAAAAAATGCTACTAACCATAGCAAACTATGCCAAACTCACCTAAATTACTTCGGCTATCAAAAATCACCCCCAACTACACTTTACAGCAACAATCTAAGCCCAATCACTTTAAAATTACAAAAAAATGCTAAAAATCATAACAATCTATACCAGAATCACCTAAATTACTTCGGCTAACGTAAATCACCCCCAACTATCCCTTACCACAACAAAACAAACCATATCATCTTAAAATTACAAAAAAAGGTGTACAAATCATAACAAACTATGCCAGACTCACCTAAATTACTTCGGCTACTCTAAATCATCATCAACTAACCCTTACCACAACAAACTAAACCCAATCACTTTTAAATTACAAAAAAATGCTACTAGCCATAGCAAACTATGCCAAACTCACCTAAATTACTTCGGTTATCAAAAATCACCCCCAACTACACTTTACAGCAACAAACTAAGCCCAATCACTTTAAAATTACAAAAAAAGCTGTACAAATCATAACAAACTATGCCAGACTCACCTAAATTACTTCGGCTACTCTAAATCATCACCAACTAACCCTTACCACAACAAACTAAACCCAATCACTTTTAAATTACAAAAAAATGCTACTAACCATAGCAAACTATGCCCAACTTACCTAAATTATTTCGGCTATCAAAAATCACCCCCAACTACACTTTACAGCAACAAACTAAACCCAATCACTTTAAAATTACAAAAAAATGTTAAAAATCATAACAAACTATACCAGAATCACCTAAATTACTTCGGTTACCGTAAATCACTCCCAACTATCCCTTACCACAACAAACCAAACCAAATCATCTTAAAATTACAAAAAAAGGTGTACAAATCATAACAAACTATGCCAGACTCACCTAAATTACTTCGGCTACTCTAAATCATCACCAACTAACCCTTACCACAACAAACTAAACCCAATCACTTTTAAATTACAAAAAAATGCTACTAACCATAGAAAACTATGCCAAACTCACCTAAATTACTTCGGCTATCAAAAATCACCCCCAACTACACTTTACAGCAACAAGCTAAGCCCAATCACTTTAAAATTACAAAAAAAAGCTAAAAATCATAACAAACTATACCAGAATTACCTAAATTACTTCGGCTACCGTAAATCACCCCCAACTATCCCTTACCACAACAAACCAAACCATATCATCTTAAAATTACAAAAAAAGGTGTACAAATCATAACAAACTATGCCAGACTCTCCTAAATTACTTCGGCTACTCTAAATCATCACCAACTAAACCTTACCACAACAAACTAAACCCAATCACTTTTAAATTACAAAAAAATGCTACTAACCATAGCAAACTATGCCAAACTCACCTAAATTACTTCGGCTATCAAAAATCACCCCTAACTACACTTTACAGCAACAAACTAAGCCCAATCACTTTAAAATTACAAAAAAATGCTAAAAATCATAACAAACTATACCAGTATCACCTAAATTACTTCGGCTACCGTAAATCACCCCCAACTATCCCTTACCACAACAAACCAAACCATATCATCTTAAAATTACAAAAAAAGGTGTACAAATCATAACAAACTATGCCAGACTCACCTAAATTACTTCGGCTACTCTAAATCATCACCAACTAACCCTTACCACAACAAACTAAACCCAGTCACTTTTAAATTACAAAAAAATGCTACTAACCATAGCAAACTATGCCAAACTCACCTAAATTACTTCGGCTATCAAAAATCACCCCCAACTGCACTTTACAGCAACAAACTAAGCCCAATCACTTTAAAATTACAAAAAAATGCTAAAAATCATAACAAACTATACCAGAATCACCTAAATTACTTCTGCTACCGTAAATCACCCCCAACTATCACTTACCACAACAAACCAAACCATATCATCTTAAAATTACAAAAAAAGGATTACAAATCATAACAAACTATGCCAGACTCACCTAAATTAATTCGGTTACTCTAAATCATCACCAACTAACCCTTACCACAACAAACTAAACCCAATCACTTTAAAATTACAAAAAAATTCTAAAAATCATAACAAACTATACCAGAATCACCTAAATTACTTCGGCTACCGTAAATCACCCCCAACTCTATCCCCTACCACAACAAACCAAATCATATCATCTTAAAATTACAAAAAAAGTGTACAAATCATAACAAACTATGCCAGACTCACCTAAATTACTTCGGCTACTCTAAATCATCACCAACTAACCCTTACAACAACAAACTAAACCCAATTACTTTTAAATTACAAAAAAATTCTACTAACCATAGCAAACATTGCCAAACTCACCTAAATTACTTCGGCAATCTAAAATCACCCCCAACTACACTTTACAGCAACAAACTAAGCCCAATCACTTTAAAATTACAAAAAAATGCTAAAAATCATAACAAACTATACGAGAATCACCTAAATTACTTCGGCTACCGTAAATTACCCCCAACTATCCATTACCACAACAAACCAAACCATATCATCTAAAAATTACAAAAAAAGGTGTACAAATCATAACAAACTATGCCGGACTCACCTAAATTACTTCGGCTACTCTAAATCATCACCAACTAACCCTTACCACAACAAACTAAACCCAATCACTTTTAAATTACATAAAATGCTACTAACCATAGCAAACTATGCCAAACTCACCTAAATTACCTCGGCTATCAAAAATCACCCCCAACTACACTTTACAGCAACAAACTAAGCCCAGTCACTTTAAAATTACAAAAAAATTCTAAAAATCATAACAAACTATACCAGAATCACCTAAATTACTTCGGCTACCGTAAATCACCCCCAACAATCCCTTACCACAACAAACCAAACCAAATCATCTTAAAATTACAAAAAAAGGTGTACAAATTATAACAAACCTTGCCAGACTCACCTAAATTACTTCGGCTACTCTAAATCATCACCAACTAACCCTTACCACAACAAACTAAACCCAATCACTTTTACATTACAAAAAAATGGTACTAACCATAGCAAACTATGCCAAACTCACCTAAATTACTTCGGCTATCAAAAATCACCCCCAACTACACTTTACAGCAACAAACAAAGCCCAATCACATTAAAATTACAAAAAAATGCTAAAAATCATAACAAACTATACCAGAATCACCTAAATTACTTCGGCTACCGTAAATCACCCCCAACTATCCCTTACCACAACAAACCAAACCATATCATCTTAAAATTACAAAAAAAAGGTGTACAAATCATAACAAACTATGCCAGACTCACCTAAATTACTTCGGCTACTCTAAATCATCACCAACTAAATCTTATCACAACAAACTAAACCCAATCACTTTTAAATTACAAAAAAATGCTACTAACCATAGCAAACTATGCCAAACACACCTAAATTACTTCGGCTATCAAAAATCACCCCCACCTACACTTTACAGCAACAAACTAGGCCCAATCACTTTAAAACTACAAAAAAATGCTAAAAATCATAACAAACTATACCAGAATCACCTAAATTACTTCGGCTACCGTAAATCACCCCCAACTATCCCTTACCACAATAAACCAAACCATATCATTCTAAAATTACAAAAAAAGGTGTACAAATCATAACAAACTATGCCAGACTCACCTAAATTACTTCGGCTACTCTAAATCATCACTAACTAACCCTTACCACAACAAACTAATCCCAAGCACTTTTAAATTACAAAAAAATTCTATTAACCATAGCAAACTATGCCAAACTTACCTAAATTACTTCGGCTACCAAAAATCACCCCCAACTACCCTTTACAGCAACAAACTAAGCCCAATCACTTTAAAATTACAAAAAAATGCTAAAAATCATAACAAACTATACCAGAATCACCTAAATTACTTCGGCTACCGTAAATCACCCCCAACTATCCCTTACCACAACAAACCAAACCATATCATCTAAAAATTACAAAAAAAGGTGTACAAATCATAACAAACTATGCCAGACTCACCTAAATTCCTTCGGCTACTCTAAATCATCACCAACTAACCCTTACCACAACAAACTAAACCCAATCACTTTTACATTACAAAAAAATGCTACTAACCATAGCAAACTATGCCAAACTCACCTAAATTACTTCGGCTATCAAAAATTACTCCCAACTACACTTTACAGTAACAAACAAAGCCCAATCACATTAAAATTACAATAAAATGCTAAAAATCATAACAAACTATACCAGAATCACCTAAATTACTTCGGCTACCGTAAATCACCCCCAACTATCCCTTACCACAACAAACCAAACCATATCATCTTAAAATTACAAAAAAAAGGTGTACAAATCATAACAAACTATGCCAGACTCACCTAAATTACTTCGGCTACTCTAAATCATCACCAACTAACTCTTACCACAACAAACTAAACCCAATCACTTTTAAATTACAAAAAAATGCTACTAACCATAGCAAACTATGCCAAACACACCTAAATTACTTCGGCTATCAAAAATCACCCCCACCTACACTTTACAGCAACAAACTAGGCCCAATCACTTTAAAACTACAAAAAAATGCTAAAAATCATAACAAACTATACCAGAATCACCTAAATTACTTCGGCTACCGTAAATCACCCCCAACTATCCCTTACCACAATAAACCAAACCATATCATTCTAAAATTACAAAAAAAGGTGTACAAATCATAACAAACTATGCCAGACTCACCTAAATTACTTCGGCTACTCTAAATCATCACCAACTAACCCTTACCACAACAAACTAATCCCAAGCACTTTTAAATTACAAAAAAATTCTATTAACCATAGCAAACTATGCCAAACTTACCTAAATTACTTCGGCTATCAAAAATCACCCCCAACTACCCTTTACAGGAACAAACTAAGTCCAATCACTTTAAAATTACAAAAAAATGCTAAAAATCATAACAAACTATACCAGAATCACCTAAATTACTTCGGCTACCGTAAATCACCCCCAACTATCCCTTACCACAACAAACCAAACCATATCATCTTAAAATTACAAAAAAAGGTGTACAAATCATAACAAACTATGCCAGACTCACCTAAATTACTTCGGCTACTCTAAATAATCACCAACTAACCCTTACCACAACAAACTAAATCCAATCATTTTTAAATTAAAAAAAAATGCTACTAACCATAGCAAACTATGCCAAACTCACCTAAATTACTTCGGCTATCAAAAATCACCCCCAACTACACTTTACAGCAACAAACTAAGCCCAATCACTTTAAAATTACAAAAAAATGCTAAAAATCATATCAAGCTAAACCAGAATCACCTAAATTACTTCGGCTACCGTAAATCACCCCCAACTATCCCTTACCACAACAAACCAAACCATATCATCTTAAAATTACAAAAAAAGGTGTACAAATCATAACAAACTATGCCAGACTCACCTAAATTACTTCGGCTACTCTAAATCATCACCAACTAACCCTTACCACAACAAACTAAACCTAATCACTTTTAAATTACAAAAAAATGCTACTAACCATAGCAAACTATGCCAAACTCACCTAAATTACTTCGGCAATCAAAAATCACCCCCAACTACACTTTACAGCAACAAACTAAGCCCAATCATTTTAAAATTACAAAAAAATGGTAAAATCATAACAAACTATACCAGAATCACCTAAATTACTTCGGCTACCGTAAATCACCCCTAACTATCCCTTACCACAACAAACCAAACCATATCATCCTAAAATTACAAAAAAAGTTGTACAAATCATAACAAACTATGCCAGACTTACCTAAATTACTTCGGCTACTCTAAATCATCATCAACTAACCCTTACCACAACAAACTAAACCCAATCACTTTTAAATTACAAAAAAATGCTACTAGCCATAGCAAACTATGCCAAACTCATCTAAATTACTTCGGCTATCAAAAATCACCCCCAACTACACTTTACAGCAACAAACTAAGCCCAATCAATTTAAAATTACAAAAAAATGCTAAAAATCATAACAAACTATACCAGAATCACCTAAATTACTTCGGCTACCGTAAATCACCCCCAACTATCCCTTACCACAACAAACCAAACCATATCATATTAAAATTACAAAAAAAGGTGTACAAATCATAACAAACTATGACAGACTCACCTAAATTACTTCGGCTACTCTAAATCATCATCAACTATATCTTACCACAACAAACTAAACCCAATCACTTTTAAATTACAAAAAAATGCTACTAGCCATAGAAAACTATGCCAAACTCACCTATATTACTTCGGCTATCAAAAATCACCACCAACTATACTTTACAGCAAGAAACTAAGCCCAATCACTTTAAAATTACAAAATAATGCTAAAAATCATAACAAACTATACCAGAATCACCTAAAATACTTCGGCTACCGTAAATCACCCCCAACTATCCCTTACCACAACAAACCAAACTATATCATCTTAAAATTACAAAAAAAGGTATACAAATCATAACAAACTATGCCAGACTCACCTAAATTACTTCGGCTACTCTAAATCATCACCTACTAACCCTTACCACAACAAACTAAACCCAATCACATTTAAATTACAAAAAAATGCTACTAACCATAGCAAACTATGCCAAGCTCACCTAAATTACTTCGGCTATCAAAAATCACCCCCAACTACACTTTACAGCAACAAACTAAGCCCAATCACATTAAAATTACAAAAAAATGCTAAAAATCATAACAAACTATACCAGAATCACCCAAATTACTTCGGCTACCGTAAATCACCCCCAACTATCCCTTACCACAACGAACCAAACCATATCATCTTAAAATTACATAAAAAGGTGTTCAAATCATAACAAACTATGCCAGACTCACCTAAATTACTTCGGCTACTCTAAATCATCACCTAACCCTTACCACAACAAACTAAACCCAATCACTTTTAAATTACAAAAAAACGCTACTAACCATAGCAAACTATGCCAAACTCACCTAAATTACTTCGGCAATCAAAAATCACCCCCAACTACAGTGTACAGCAACAAACTAAGCCCAATCACTTTAAAATTACAAAAAAATGCTAAAAATCATAACAAACTATACCAGAATCACCTAAATTACTTCGGCTAACGTAAATCACCCCCAACTATCCCTTACCACAACAAACCAAACCATATCATCTTAAAATTATAAAAAAAGGTGTAAAAATCATAACAAACTATGACAGACTCACCTAAATTACTTCGGATACTCTAAATCATCATCAACTAACCCTTACCACAACAAACTAAACCCAATCACTTTTAAATTACAAAAAAATGCTACTAGCCATAGCAAACTATGCCAAACTCACCTATATTACTTCGGCTATCAAAAATAACCAATTACACTTTACAGCAAGGAACTAAACCCAATCACTTTAAAATTACAAAAAAATGCTAAAAATCATAACAAACTATACCAGAATCACTTAAATTACTTCGGCTACCGTAAATCACCCCCAACTATCCCTTACCACAACAAACCAAACCATATCATCTTAAAATTACAAAAAAAGGTGTACAAATCATAACAAAGTATGCCAGACTCACCTAAATTACTTCGGCTACTCTAAATCATCACCTACTAACCCTTACCACAACAAACTAAACCCAATCACTTTTAAATTACAAAAAAATGCTACTAACCATAGCAAACTATGCCAAACTCACCTAAATTACTTCGGCTATCAAAAATCACCCCCAATTACACTTTACAGCAACAAACTAAGCCCAATCACTTTAAAATTACAAAAAAATGCTAAAAATCATAACAAACTATACGAGAATCACCTAAATTACTTCGGCTACCGTAAATCACCCCCAACTATCCCTTTCCACAACAAACCAAACCATATCATCCTAAACTTACAAAAAAAGGTGTACAAATCATAACAAACTATGCCAGACTCACCTAAATTACTTCGGCTACTCTAAATCATCACCAACTAACCCTTACCACAACAAACTAAACCCAATCACTTTTAAATTACAAAAAAATGCTACTAACCATAGCAAACTATGCCAGACTCACCTAAATTACTTCGGCTATCAAAAATCACCCCCAATTACACTTTACAGCAACAAACTAAGCCCAATCACTTTAAAATTTCAAAAAAATGGTAAAATCATTGTTCAGACCTCCACCCCCCACGTCGGAACCACCCTGGAGTGGGGTTTTCCACCACTCTGTTAGGGAGTGGTTTTAGTTTAGGTTAGTTTTAAGTTTACATTGTAAATATAGAATAAAGCAAGTTTTCGAGCAAACAACATCTTTCATTTTCTCCAAGTTCAAAAAAGCTTGAACATAAATTTGGTCCTTCGAGCCGGATTCAATTTCGCGTAAATTGGATTTGTTACATTTTCGATAAGTGAGATATTCGTGCATCATCGCGAGTGTCCAGCATTGTTGTCTTCATCAGAAGAAACAGCAGCAGCGGCAGATACCATTCGTCGTATGCACATCACGAGGCAGAAGTAGTGCAGCTTCGCCCACATTGTTCATTCGCATCAGGAGAACGCTTCAGCAAACCGATCTTCAAAGGTCAGCTTTTTCCTTTTTTTTTCCTCTTCCGCAGTCCGTCAAACACGTTGCAATCAGAGTTCTCAGAGTGATTAATTGTCATTAAATTTCACCAAATTTAGTCAAATAGCCACAGTCCAAGCATGGCTGAGATTCGTTCATTAAAGACAAAGCGCGGTAGCATCAAGGCACGCCTAACACGGTTCTCTCATTTCATTAACAATGAAAAACGATAAAATCACCGAAATCAAGAGTCGGTTAGAAACATTTAATTCATGCATGTCCGATTTTGAAGAAATTCATTTACAAATTCAGGAATTAGATCCAACTCAAGCAAGTGATGAGGAACTTTTGAGTTTCGAAAATGAATATTTTAAAGCGATTTCCGACGCCAAAAATCTTGTTGCGAATCATCAGCCCAATTCCGCGGTGTCTCAGGTAAAACTCCCTGAAATACAATTACCATCATTTTCCGGTTCATTTACGGACTGGGTTCCATTCAAGGAGACGTATTGTAACTTAATTCACAACGCGTCACATCTTTCGGGAATTCAAAAATTCTATTATTTAATTTCGAGTTTGTCGGGTGAAGCTCGACAAAACATTGATCATCTGACCATCTCAAATGAGAATTACGCAAGTGCCTGGGAATTAACAACCAACCGGTACGAAAATATTCGGATTATCGTGCACCACCACGTGCGCGCGATGTTCAATATTTCACCATCTATAACTAAGAACCCCCAATCATTGCGTCATTTACTACAAGGATTTATAGCAAACATAAAGGTGTTACATTCATTAAAACGACCAACCGATCATTGGGACGATTTGTTAATTTATATGATAACGTCAAAATTGGATTCGAATACGATGATGGCATGGGAGTCGTCGTTAACAAACGAGCTTCCCACCTTCAAGCTACTGGAGACATTCTTGACACAACGGTGTCAAACTTTAGAGGCCATGCAAACAGCAAATACCCAAACAGTCGAACATCGGCAAGGTATCACGGCAAGACCAGCATTAAATGCAACCAAATGCCATTTTTGCAAACAGTCCACGCATGAACTGTTCAGGTGTAGAGATTTTTTGTCTCTTTCAATTCAACAACGCATTAATGAATCAAAGAAAATGAAATTGTGTCTAAATTGCCTTCGTGAAGGCCATCGGGCAGACACTTGCTTGTCGAGCAATTGTCGTAAATGCAATAAAAAACACAACTCCTTGTTGCATATCGAGGTAGAGGTCAGCAATCGGAATCAACCTCAGGTAACATCCAGTCACGTGGCTTCCGCAAGCATGCAGGATGTTATTTTATCAACCGCGATGGTTAAGGTTTTTGATCGCGACGGGAAGCCAGTAAAATTAAGAGCCCTACTTGATTCCGGATCTCAAGTGAACTTTATCACCGAAAGCATGACGAAGAAATTAAAACTTCCAGTTGAGAAGATTGATTTACCAGTAACTGGTATTAATCAAAAAGTTAGTGTTGCAAAAAAACTCGTAAACCTCAAAATTTATTCAAACAGCAACTCATTTTCGGCAACGGTATCGTGCGTAACTTCACATAACATTACCGAACGACTACCAAGAGCTCCGATCGACGTCAACAATCTATATATATAAAGCGAAGTGTCCTCACTGACACACTCATGTACACATTCACTGATTGATAATCACAAATACAGCCCAAACCGTGAGGGCTGGCGACTTGAAATTTTAGACACGGGTGTATCATGTGCCGAAACGAAGTAATATAAGGAGACTAGCTGAATGTACCCGGCGTTGCCCGGACGTAGATTAAATAAACGCAGTGTTGACTAAAGTGGTGATGTTGACTAATCGACATTATAATACAATTAAACAGGAATACTCTACTTTTCCAATCACAAAATAAACAAATTTGTTGAAATTAACCTTCGTTGTCAGGACCGGGTACTTCAATATGATTTGGACAAAGAGGATACCTTGGTTGATATCTGAGATGAAAAATCTTGAATAGACTCTTTAGGCAAAGACGCAGTTGTTCTATAAGCGATTCCAAGAAATCGAAATTAACTTTAGATAATTTTCGGGGAAATCGAAGTTTACAAATTAGCTGATCATGTTATGATAAAATTGAAAACACAATGGAACCATTCCTTTTGCTGCAGTCAACTCACAAACAGAACAGTATGTAGATGATTTTGACTTATCTTCAGAATAAACAAATAATTATCTTCTTCTAAACTGCACAAAAATTATTAAAACCTGGCCGCAACTGGTTGGACAATTACAGTGCGAACCTTTTGAGCTTCCTTTCCAGTATTAAAATTTTGGTATGTGGTAAAATGTGGTATTTGGTGGTAATTGTACATCGCTAGATTTTCAAACTTCTCCATCTTAGTTATAAATGATGTAAAGCAATAATGAACACATTGTACGTAAAAAAAATAGTGTAAAACGTGTATAAGCACATAATTATTAAGGGTATGAATGTCAGTGATGTCTGGTACATACAACGGTGAAAATTTCGGATTTCAGCCAGGGCAAATTTGGTGAAAAACAAATACACCACTACCATTAACTGAACGTAAAAATTAGCGTACAAATATAAGTGGAGTCCGGTTCGACGCTGGTAATTTTTCGAAAATTGATTCAGGGCAGAGTTGGTTAACGCGAGGATCAAATGTTAAATTAAAATACTTTATTTGATAGCGGTAGACGTTCGAACACTGATGCGTCGCCTCATCGAATTTGGCGACTTTGCGAACAGTTTCCGACGCTGGAGCAGCAATTTTCACAATTGTAGTTGTGTTAAAATTAAACACCGCGATCGAGTACTGCTCCACACGCTGAACCAGCAATTCTCGAATTCTAAGAAACGATATGAAAGGCTTATCCAATGCTTGGATGTGCGAATTTCTGCATAGATATTGAATAAAACCAAATCGAGCATCGCCTTTTCACGTTTGTGACCTTGCCCTTGACGTGGCAGGCTCAAGCTGCTTCAATAATGTAAAAATCTTATTCGGCATCTCCAATAAACTCACATTTGTTTACATTAACACGCATTCCTTCATGGACTTGTGACGAATTACAAACAAATATTGCAACTTCAAGTGTTCCATTTAATTTCGTTTCTGGGTGCAAGCTCCTTTCTTTTCACTCTAGTCAGTCTGAACTTATCACACAGAGTGATATTTTCAAATCCAGGCGCCCTAAATAATTTTGTCGTTGTTTTCAAAAGTTTCAAGAGAAGGAGAGTTGACAGAGAAGCTAAATTATTCCAAATTATTCCCATTTAGTTCTCTGACAACGTTAAAGACAATGTTGAAATATATAAATACAAAATTTCACACCATAAAAACGAAGTATTTGGGAGTTATGTATAAAAAAAGTCGAAGCTATTTATGTTAATTTGGCGTGATTTGCTATGGTTCAAAAAAATGCAAAAATATTAGGTTGATTTGGGGTTGTTTCGGACGATATGGGTTTCTTTGAGGATTGTTTGGAATGGTTATTGATGGTTGGCAGGGTTTAGCTTTGGCGGATTAAACGAAATTTTTGGTAATTATAATGTGATTGGGCTTTGGTTGGCTTGGTAAAAAGTGGTTGGGGTGATTTAGGGGAATTCGAAGTCATTTATGCGAGTTTGGCGTAGTTTGCTTAGAATTCGTAATTTTTTTTTAATTATGGGTTGACCTGGAGTAGTTTTGAATGGTAAGTGTATGACTTTTAGGGATAGTTTGGAATGGTGCGTTATGTTTGGGGTGTTTAACGTATTCAGGTAAATTTTACAAAAATTTTGGTAATTTTAAAATGAAGAATTAAAGTGCGAACCTCTTGAGCTCTATTTCCGGTATTAAAAATGCAATAGGAAAAATAGTAAAAAGGACTATTTCCATCACTTTTCACGGGAATTATACATGGTGGTATTTGTTCTCCGCTTACTATTAGATTTTCAAACTGCTCCATCTTAGTTATAAATAATGCAGAACCATTAATGAACGCAATGTACGTAAAATAAATAGTGTAAATCGTGTATAAGCACACAATACTTAAGCGTATGATGTCAGTGAAAATTTCGGATTTTGGCCGGAGCAGGTTTGGTGAAGAACAAATACACCACTATCATTAACTGAACGTAAAAATTAGCGTACGATAATAAGTGAAGTCCGGTCCGACGCTAGAAATTTTTCGAAAATCGATTGGGGAGAGTTTTGGTTAACGGCAAGAACAAATCGGGAATATCGGGAATAAAATAATTTATTTAATAGCGATAGAACTTCGAATACCGATGCGTCGCCTCGACCTTGGCGACGTTGAATACCAGCGTTCCAGACGCTGAAGCAGCAATTTTCACAATTATATGAGGTGCACGTGCCTAGTGCGTATAAAAACAATTTGGATAACAAAAGAGATTAATTTGTATGTACCAAATAATACTCGCACAGGTGTACTCGTATGGCCCGTCATAATTTTCACGAAATGAATTTAAGAAATTAACATTCTAAAGTAAATAAATATTTTGACGGGAATGTTAAAAATCTTATTCGGCCTTTCCGACAAACTAACCCATGTTTACATTAACATGCATTCCTTCATGGACCTGTGCCGAATTACAAACGAATATCGAAATTTCAAGTGTTCCACGTCAGTCTGAACTTATTACACAGTGATATTTTCACATTCAGGCGCCCTAAATTATTTTACCGTTGATTTCAAAAGTTTCCCTGGAAGGAGAGTACTCAGCAAGGGGTTCGTCAGGGGTGGCAGAGTTGGCAGTGCCACTCCAAATATAAATTTACTATCGAACACAACAATAGTTCTGTAATTCAATTGCAGAATTTCGAAATTTTCAGATATTTTCACGAAAATCTAGGGCTTACACCGCGTTTATACCGCTTTAAAGTTAAAAACCATAGAGCTGTTTATACAAATTCACGCATGTTGAGAAGGTAGGGCTTGCCCCGTCAGCGTGTTGCAATTCAGAAATACGTTTATGTTTGCATCTCAACTGGAACAAATAATTATTGGAAAGTGGAAGAAAATCAAAATTGGTATCAGCATATTTAATATTCAGAATAACGTCTATTAGTCGAAACAATATGTTTTATGTGCAGATATTTATTAATATTTTATGATCTAATACGATAAGGCATTTATAAATGACACAACCAAATGGAAGATTTTGATTGAAAATGATTATTAATTTATGGTAACCGAAGTAATTTAGGTGAGTTTGGCATAGTTTGCTATGGTTTGTAGCATTTTTTGTAATTTTAAAGTAATTGGGCTTATTTTGGGGTGGTAAGGGGTAGTTGGGGGTGATTTATGATAGCCGAAGTAATTTGAGTGAGTTTGGCATAGTTTGCTATGGTTTGTGGCATTTTTTGTAATTTTAAAGTGATTGGGCTTAGTTTGGGGCGGTAAGGGGTAGTTGGGGGTGATTTATGGTAGCCGAAGTAATTTGGGTGAGTTTGGCATAGTTTGCTATGGTTTGTATCATTTTTTGTAATTTTAAAGTGATTGGGTTTAGTTTGGGGCGGTAAGGGGTAGTTGGGGGTGATTTATAATAGCCGAAGTAATTTGGGTGATTTTGGCATAGTTTGCTATGGTTTGTATCATTTTTTGTAATTTTAAAGTGAGTGGGCTTAGTTTGGGGCGGTAAGGGGTAGTTGGGGGTGATTTATAATAGCCGAAGTAATTTGGGTGAGTTTGGCATAGTTTGCTATGGTTTGTGGCATTTTTTGTAATTTTAAAGTGATTGGGCTTAGTTTGGGGTGGTAAGGGGTAGTTGGGGGTGATTTATGATAGCCGAAGTAATTTGGGTGAGTTTGGCATAGTTTGCTATGGTTTGTAGCATTTTTTGTAATTTTAAAGTGATTGGGCTTAGTTTGTGGTGGTAAGGGGTAGTTGGGGGTGATTTATGGTAGCCGAAGTAATTTGGGTGATTTTGGCATAGTTTGCTATGGTTTGTATCATTTTTTGTAATTTTAAAGTGAGTGGGCTTAGTTTGGGGCGGTAAGGGGTAGTTGGGGGTGATTTATAATAGCCGAAGTAATTTGGGTGAGTTTGGCATAGTTTGCTATGGTTTGTGGCATTTTTTGTAATTTTAAAGTGATTGGGCTTAGTTTGGGGTGGTAAGGGGTAGTTGGGGGTGATTTATGATAGCCGAAGTAATTTGGGTGAGTTTGGCATAGTTTGCTATGGTTTGTAGCATTTTTTGTAATTTTAAAGTGATTGGGCTTAGTTTGTGGTGGTAAGGGGTAGTTGGGGGTGATTTATGGTAGCCGAAGTAATTTGGGTGATTTTGGCATAGTTTGCTATGGTTTGTATCATTTTTTGTAATTTTAAAGTGAGTGGGCTTAGTTTGGGGCGGTAAGGGGTAGTTGGGGGTGATTTATAATAGCCGAAGTAATTTGGGTGAGTTTGGCATAGTTTGCTATGGTTTGTTGCATTTTTTGTAATTTTAAAGTGATTGGGCTTAGTTTGGGGTGGTAAGGGGTAGTTGGGGGTGATTTATGATAGCCGAAGTAATTTGGGTGTGTTTGGCATAGTTTTGCTATTGTTTGTAGCATTTTTTCTAATTTTAAAGTGATTGGGCTTAGTTTGGGGTGGTAAGGGGTAGTTGGGGGTGAATTTTGGTAGCCGAAATAATGTGTGTGAGTGTGAGAATAGTCTGCTATGGTTTGTGTCATTTTGTTTTATTTTAAAGTGATTGTAGTTACTTGGGGTTGCTAAGGGGTGGTAAGGGATGATTTAAGATAACGGATCTAATTTGTCAGTTTGGCGTAGTTCGGGAATTTTTTGGGGTTGATTTGGTAAAGTTTGCAATGGTAAGAGATATTTGAGGATTTTTAATGTAGACGGATTAAATTTGGAGTGGTTTGGTAATTTTTAAATGAGTCACGGATCGACATTATAATTGAAATCAAAATTATAATTGAAATATCTGCGCCTCGCTAGGTACGTCAAAAGTATGATCAGGAAAGCAGAAACTCGACCTTGAAACTGCTTTTGTCGCTGTCGTGTGGTTCGGGAGTGGTCCGTCTGAGTTCAGCCTAATGTAAACCGGTCGCCCGACGTCGAAGTTGTTTTGGCTAGACACGTGCTTCTAAAAAAAACCCGGTCTCCGCGAGCCGATCATTTTTTGTTTATTTTAACCGGTTTTTATTCGGTTTTTATTTAAATACAAAGGAACCGGACCGAATTTTGCAAAATCTCCTTATTAGCGTTCATTCTCGGCCCTTGATAGACCCGTGTCTAAAATTTCAAGTCTCCAGCCCTCCCGGTTTGGGCTGTAGGTTGTCGGTGAATCAGTGAATGTGTAGATGTGTAGATGTGTAGATGTGTAGATGAGTGTGTCAGTGAGGACACTTCGCTTTATATATATAGATTTGTAGTAAAGAACATCTCCATAACAATTATATTTTTCAGAATGTTTCCAATGGGACGATAATTATAGTTGAATGTCATTAAAGTTGTAATCTATATATATAAAGCGAAGTGTCCTCACTGACACGCTCATTCATTCACTCATTCATCTACACACTGATTCATAATCAACCCACAGCCCAAACCGTGAGGGCTGGAGACTTGAAATTTTAGACACGGGTGTATCATGTGCCGAAACTGAACACTAAGAAGGGATTTTGCGAAATTCGGCCCGGTTCCTTTGTAATTCAATAAAAACCGGCTAAAATAAACAAAAAATTATCCGATCGCGGAGACCGTGTTTATGTTAGAAGCACGTATCTAGCCAAAACAACTTCGACGACGGGCGACCGGTTTACATTAAAAGCACTTATTTAACCTAAACAATTTCAACGCCGAGTTTCTGCTTTTGTGATCAAATTTTTACCGTACCTAGCGAGGCCGCGGATATTTTTATTATAATTACAAAACCACTGCAAATTTAATCCGTCTACATTAAACATCCTCAAATATCTCTTACCATTGCAAACTTTACCAAATCAACCCCAAAAAATTCCCGAACTAAGATAAACTGACATAAATTAGATCCGTTATCTTAAATCATCCCTTACCACCCTTTAGCAACCCCAATTAACTCCAATCACTTTAAAATAAAACAAAATGACACAAATCATAGCAAACTATCCCTAACTCACCTAAATTACTTCGGCTACCATAAATCACTCCCAACTACCCCTTACCACCCCAAACTCAGCCCAATCACTTTAAAATTACAAAAAATGTTACAAGCAATATCAAACTATGCCAAACTCATCTAAATTACTTCGGCTTCCATTAATCACCCCCAACTACCCCTTACCACCCCAAAATAGGCTCAATCACTTTAAAATTACAAAAAAATTCTACAAACCGTAGCAAACTGTGCCAAACTCCCCTAAATTACTTCGGCTACCATAAATCACCCCAACTACCCTTTACAACCCCAAAATAAGCCCAATCACTTTAAAATTACAAAAAATGCTACAAACCATAGCAAACTATGCCTAACTCACCTAAATTACTTCGGCTAACATAAATCACCCCCAACAACCCCTTACTACCCCAAAATAAGCCCAATCACTTTAAAATTACAAAAAAATGCTACAAACCATAGCAAACTATGCCTAACTCACCTAAATTACTTCGGCTACCATAAATCACCCCCAACTACCCCTTACCACCCCAAAATAAGCCCAATCACTTTAAAATTATAAAAAATGCTACAAACCATAGCAAACTATGCCTAACTGACCTAAATTACTTCGGCTAACATAAATCACCCCCAACAACCCCTTACTACCCCAAAATAAGCCCAATCACTTTAAAATTACAAAAAATGCTACAAACCATAGCAAACTATGCCAAACTCACTTAAATTACATCGGCTATCATAAATCACCCCCAACTACCCCTTACCGCCCCTAACTCATCCCAATCACTTTAAAATTACAAAAAATGCTACAAACCATAGCAAACTATGCCTAACTCACCTAAATTACTTCGGCTAACATAAATCACCCCCAACAACCCCTTACTATCCCAAAATAAGCCCAATCACTTTAAAATTACAAAAAAATGCTACAAACCATAGCAAACTATGCCTAACTCACCTAAATTACTTCGGCTACCATAAATCACCCCCAACTGCCCCTTACCACCCCAAATTAAGCCCAATCATTTTAAAATTATAAAAAATGCTACAAACCATAGCAAACTATGCCTAACTGACCTAAATTACTTCGGCTAACATAAATCACCCCCAACAACCCCTTACTACCCCAAAATAAGCCCAATCACTTTAAAATTACAAAAAATGCTACAAACCATAGCAAACTATGCCAAACTCACTTAAATTACTTCGGCTATCATAAATCACCCCCAACTACCCCTTACCACCCCTAACTCATCCCAATCACTTTAAAATTACAAAAAATGCTACAAACCATAGCAAACTATGCCTAACTCACCTAAATTACTTCGGCTAACATAAATCACCCCCAACAACCCCTTACTATCCCAAAATAAGCCCAATCACTTTAAAATTACAAAAAAATGCTACAAACCATAGCAAACTATGCCTAACTCACCTAAATTACTTCGGCTACCATAAATCACCCCCAACTGCCCCTTACCACCCCAAATTAAGCCCAATCACTTTAAAATTATAAAAAATGCTACAAACCATAGCAAACTATGCCTAACTGACCTAAATTACTTCGGCTAACATAAATCACCCCCAACAACCCCTTACTACCCCAAAATAAGCCCAATCACTTTAAAATTACAAAAAATGCTACAAACCATAGCAAACTATGCCAAACTCACTTAAATTACTTCGGCTATCATAAATCACCCCCAACTACCCCTTACCACCCCTAACTCATCCCAATCACTTTAAAATTACAAAAAATGCTACAAACCATAGCAAACTATGCCTAACTCACCTAAATTACTTCGGCTAACATAAATCACCGACAACAACCCCTTACTACCCCAAAATAAGCCCAATCACTTTAAAATTACAAAAAATGCTACAAACCATAGCAAACTATGCCAAACTCACTTAAATTACTTCGGCTATCATAAATCACCCCCAACTACCCCTTACCGCCCCTAACTCATCCCAATCATTTTAAAATTACAAAAAATGCTACAAACCATAGCAAACTATGCCTAACTCACCTAAATTACTTCGGCTAACATAAATCACCGACAACAACCCCTTACTACCCCAAAATAAGCCCAATCACTTTAAAATTACAAAAAATGCTACAAACCATAGCAAACTATGCCAAACTCACTTAAATTACTTCGGCTATCATAAATCACCCCCAACTACCCCTTACCACCCTAACTCATCCCAATCATTTTAAAATTACAAAAAATGCTACAAACCATAGCAAACTATGCCTAACTCACCTAAATTACTTCGGCTAACATAAATCACCCCCAACAACCCCTTACTACCCCAAAATAAGCCCAATCACTTTAAAATTACAAAAAAATGCTACCAACCGTAGCAAACTTTGCCAAACTCCCCTAAATTACTTCGGCTACCATAAATCGCCCCGAACTACCCCTTACAACCCCAAAATAAGCCCAATCACTTTAAAATTACAAAATATTCAACAAATTATAGCAAACTATGCCTAACTCACCTAAATTACTTCGGCTACCATAAATCACCCCCAACTACCCCTTACCACCCCAAAATAAGCCCAATCACTTTGAAATTACAAAAAATGCTACAAACCATAGCAAACTATGCCAAACTCACTCAAATTACTTTGGCTTCTATAAATCCCCCCCAACTACCCCTTACCACCCTAAACTAAGTTCAATTACTTTAAAATTACAAAAAATGCTACAAACCATAGCAAACTATTCCAAACTCACCTAAATTACTTCGGCTACCATAAAATATTTCGAAATTCTGCAATTGAATATTTGTGTTCGATAATAAATTTGCACTTGAAGTGGCACTGCCAACCCTGCCACCCCTGACGAGGCACCTGCTGACTACTCTCCTTCCAGGGAAACTTTATAAATCAACGTCAAAATAATTTAAGGCGCCTGAATGTGAAAATATCACTGTGTAATAAGTTCAGACTGACATGGAACACTTGAAATTTCGATATTTGTTTGTAATTCGTCACAGGTCCATGAAGGAATGCATGTTAATGTAAACAAGTGTTAGTTTGTCGGAGAGACCGAATAAGATTTTTAACATTCCTGTCAAAATATTTATTTACTTTAGAATGTTAATTTCTTAAATTGATTTTGTGAAAATTATGACGGGCCATACGAGTACACCTGTGCGAGTATTATTTGGTACATACAAATTAATCTCTTTTGTTATCCAAATTGTTTTTATACGCACTAGGCACGTGCACCTCATATAATTGTGAAAATTGCTGCTTCAGCGTCTGGATCGCTGGTACTCAACGTCGCCAAGGTCGAGGCGACGCATCGGTATTCAAAGTTCTATCGCTATTAAATAAATCTATATATATAAAGCGAAGTGTCCTCACTGACACACTCATTCATCTACACACTGATTCATAATCAACCCACAGCCCAAACCGTGAGGGCTGGAGACTTGAAATTTTAGACACGGGTGTATCATGTGCCGAAAGTGAACACTAAGAAGGGATTTTGCGAAATTCGGCCCGGTTCCTTTGTAATTCAATTAAAACCGGCTAAAATAAACAAAAAATGATCGGATCGCGGAGACCGTGTTTATGTTAGAAGCACGTATCTGGCCAAAACAACTTCGACGACGGGCGACCTGTTTACATTAAAAGCACTTATTTAACCTAAACAATTTCAACGTCGAGTTTCTGCTTTTGTGATCAAATTTTTACCGTACCTAGCGAGGCCGCGGATATATCAATTATAATCTTGATTTCAATTATAATGTCGATCCGTGACTCAATTAAAAATTACAAAACCACTCCAAATTTAATCCGTCTACATTAAACATCCTCAAATATCTCTTACCATTGCAAACTTTATCAAATCAACCCCAAAAAATTCCCGAACTACGCCAAACTGACATAAATTAGATCCGTTATCTTAAATCAGCCCTTACCACTCTTAAGCAACCCCAAGTAACTCCAATCACTTTAAAATAAAACAAAATGACACAAATCATAGCAAACTATGCCTAACTCACCTAAATTACTTCGGCTACCATAAATCACCCCGAACTACCCCTTACCACCCCAAACTCAGCCCAATCACTTTAAAATTACAAAAAATGTTACAAGCAATATCAAACTATGTCAAACTCATTTAAATTACTTCGGCTACCATAAATCACCCCCAACTACCCCTTACCACCCCAAAATAAGCCCAATTACTTTAAAATTACAAAAAATTATACAAACCATAGCAAACTATGTCAAACTCACCTAAATTACTTCGGCTACCATAAATCACCCCCAACTACCCCTTACCGCCCCAAAATAAGCCCAATCACTTTAAAATTACAAAAAATGTTACATACCATAGCAAACTATGTCAAACTCACTTAAAATTCTTCGGTTACCATAAATCACCCCCAACTACCCCTTACCACCCCAAAATAAGCCCAATCACTTTAAAATTACAAAAAATGCTCCAAACCATAGCAAACTATCTCAAACTCACCTAAATTACTTCGACTACCATAAATCACCCCCAACTACCCCTTACCGCCCCAAACTAAGCCCAATCACTTTAAAATTACAAAAAATGCTACAAACCATAGCAAACTATTCCAAAGTCACCTAAATTACTTCGGCTACCACAAATCAATATATTGTTTCGACTAATAGACGTTATTCTGAATATTAAATATGCTGATACCTATTTTGATTCTTTTCCATCTTCCAATAAATATTTGTTCCAGTTGAGATGCAAACATAAACATATTTCTGAATTGCAACACGCTGACGGGGCAAGCCCTACCTTTTCAACATGCGTGCATTTGTATAAACAGCTCTATGGTTTTTAACTTTAAAGAGGTATAAAGGCGGTGTAAGCGCTAGATTTTCGTAAAAATATCTGAAAAATTCGAAATTCTGCAATTGAATTACAGAACTATGTTTGTTTTCGATAGTAAATTTATACTTGGAGTGGCACTGCCAACCCTGCCACCCCTGACGAGGCCCCTGCTGACTACTCTCCTTCCAGGGAAACTTTATAAACCAACGGCAAAATAATTTAGGGCGCCTGAATGTGAAAATATCACTGTGTAATAAGTTCAGACTGACATGGAACACTTGAAATTTCGATATTTGTTTGTAATTCGTCACAGGTCTATGAAGGAATGCATGTTAATGTAAACAAGTGTTAGTTTGTTGGAGAGACCGAATAAGATTTTTAACATTCCCGTCAAAATATTTATTTACTTTAGAATGTTAATTTTTTAAATTCATTTCGTGAAAATTATGATGGGCCATACGAGTACACCTGTGCGAGTATTATTTGGTACATACAAATTAATCTCTTTTGTTATCCAAATTGTTTTCATACGCACTAGGCACGTGCACCTCATATAATTGTGAAAATTGCTGCTTCAGCGTCTGAAACGCTGGTACTCAACGTCGCCAAGGTCGAGGCGACGCATCGGTATTCGAAGTTCTATCGCTATTAAATAAATTATTTTAATATTATATTCCCGATTTGTTCTTGCCGTTAACCAAAACTCTCCCCAATCGATTTTCGAAAAATTTCCAGCGTTGGACCGGACTTCACTTATTTTCGTACGCTAATTTTTAGGTTCAGTTAATGATAGTGGTGTATTTGTTCTTCACCAAACCTGCTCCGAACGAAATCCGAAATTTTCACTGACATCATACGCTTAAGTATTGTATGCTTATACACGATTTACAATATTTATTTTACGTACATTGCGTTCATTATTGTTCTGCATTATTTATAACTAAGATGGAGCAGTTTGAAAATCTAATAGTAAGCGGAGAACAAATACCACCACGTATAATTCCCATGAAAAGTGATGGAAATAGTCTTTCTTACTATCTTTCTTATTGCATTTTTAATACCGGAAATAAAGCTCAAGAGCGAAGAATAACTTCGACTTTTTTTATACATAATTCCTAAATACTTCGTTTTTATGGTGTAAAATTTTGTATCTATATATTTCAACATCGTCTTTAACGTTGTCAGAGAACTAAATGGGAATAATTTGGAATAATTTAGCTTCTATGTCAACTCTCCTTCTCTTGAAACTTTGGAAAACAACGACAAAATTCTTTAGGGCGCCTGGATTTGAAAATATAACTCTGTGTAATAAGTTTAGACTGACTTGAGTGAAATGAAAGGAGCTTGCACCCAGAAACGAAATTAAATGGAACACTTGAAGTTGCAATATTTGTTTGTAATTCATCACAAGTCCATGAGGGAATGCGTGTTAATGTAAACAAATGTGAATTTATTGGAGAGGCCGAATAAGATTTTTACATTATTGAAGCAGCTGGAGCCTGCCACGTAAAGGGCAAGGTCACAAACGTGAAAAGGCGATGCTCGATTTAGTTTGATTGAGTATCTATGCAGAAATTCGCACATACCAAGCGTTGGATAAGCCTTTCTTATCGTTTCTTAGAATTCGAGAATTGCTGCTTCAGCGTGTGGAGCAGTACTCGATCGCGGTGTTTAATTTTAACACAACTACAATTGTGAAAATTGCTGCTCCAGCGTCGGAAACTGTTCGCAAAGTCGCCAAATTCGATGAGGCGACGCATCAGTGTTCGAAGGTCTGCCGCTATCAAATAAAGTATTTTAATTTAACATTTGATCCTCGCGTTAACCAAATCTGCCCCCAATCAATTTTCGAAAAATTACCAGCGTCGAACCGGACTCCACTTATATTTGTACGCTAATTTTTACTTTCAGTTAATGGTAGTGGTGTATTTGTTTTTCACCAAATTTGCCCCGGCTGAAATCCGAAATTTTCACCGTTGTATGTACCAGAGATTACTGACATTCATACCCTTAATAATTATGTGCTTATACACGTTTTACACTATTTATTTTACGTACACTGTGTTTATTATTGCTTTACATCATTTATAACTAAGATGGAGAAGTTTGAAAATCTAGCGATGTACAATTACCACACCGTATTATGAAAGGTTATGGAAATTGTCTTTTTTTATATCTATGGTATTGGTATTGATATTTTAATACTGGAACGGAAGCTCAAGAGGTTGGCACTTTAATTGTTCAACAAGTGTGTGTTAATGTAAACAGGTGTGAGTCCGTCGGAGAGACCGAATAAGATTTTTACATCCACCATATTCCCGTCAAATTATTTATTTATTTTAGAATGTTAATTTTGCCGTTAACAAAATTTGTTCCCAATCACCATCGTCGTACCGGACGACCGTTCAGTTAATGATAATGGTGTATTTATTTTTCACCAAATCTGCCTCGGCTGAAATCCAAAATTTACAGCGTTGCACCAGACATTACTGACATTGATACGCGTTTTACACTGTTTATTTTACGTAAATACATTGTGTTCACTATTGCTTTACATCATTTATAACTAAGATGGACAAGTTTGAAAATCTAGCGATGCACAAATACCATAAAAAACCACATTTTACCACATACCAAAATTTTAATACTGGAAAGGGAGCTCAAAAGTTCGCACTTTAATTGTCCAACCAGTTAGGGCCAGGTTTTAATAATTTTTGTGCAGTTCAGAAGGAGATAAGTGTTTGTTTATTACGGAGATAAGTCAAAATCATCTACATACTGTTCTGTTTGTGAGTTGACTGCAGCAAGAGGAATCGTTCCATTGTGTTTTCAATTTTATCATAACATGATCAGCTAATTTGTAAACTTCGATTTCCCCGAAAATTATATAAAGTTAATTTCGATTTCCTGGAATCGCTTATAGAACAACTGCCTAAAGAGTCTATTTAAAATTTTTCATCTCAGATATCAACCAAGATATCCTCTTTGTCCAAATCATATTGAAGTACCCGGTCCTGGCAACGCAGGTTAATTTCAGCATATTTGTTTATTTTTTGATTGCAAATGTAGAGCATTCCTGTTTAATTGTATTATAATGTCGATTAGTCAACATCACCACTTTAGTCAACACTGAGTTTATTTAATCTACGTCCGGGCAACGCCGGGTACACTCAGCTAGTTATTTTAATATAATATTCCCGATTTGTTCTTGACGTTAACCAAAACTCTCCCCAATCGATTTTCGAAAAATTTCCAGCGTCGGACTGGACTTCACTTATTATCGTACGTTAATTTTTACGTTCAGTTAATGATAGTGGTGTATTTGTTCTTCACCAAACCTGCTCCGGCCGAAATCCGCAATTTTCACTGACATCATACGCTTAAGTATTGTATGCTTAGACACGATTTATTTACACTATTTATTTTACGTACATTGCGTTCATTATTGTTCTGTATTATTTATAACTAAGATGGAGCAGTTTGAAAATCTAATAGTAAGCGGAGAACAAATACCACCACGTATAATTCCCGTGAAAAGTGATGGAAATAGTCTTTCTTACTATCTTTCCTATTGCATTTTTAATACCGGAAATAGAGCTCAAGAGCGAAGAATAACTTCGACTTTTTTTATACATAATTCCTAAATACTTCATTTTTATGGTGTAAAATTTTGTATTTATATATTTCAACATTGTCTTTAACGTTGTCAGAGAACTAAATGGGAATAATTTGGAATAATTTAGCTTCTATGTCAACTCTCCTTCTCTTGAAACTTTTGAAAACAACGACAAAATTCTTTAGGGCGCCTGGATTTGAAAATATAACTCTGTGTAATAAGTTTAGACTGACTAGAGTGAAAAGAAAGGAGCTTGCACCCAGAAACGAAATTAAATGGAACACTTGAAGTTGAAATATTTGTTTGTAATTCGTCACAAGTCCATGAGGGAATGCGTCTTAATGTAAACAAATGTGAGTTTATTGGAGAGGCCGAATAAGATTTTTACATTATTGAAGCAGCTGGAGCCTGCCACGTCAAGGGCAAGGTCAGAAACGTGAAAAGGCGATGCTCGATTTAGTTTGATTGAGTGTCTATGCAGAAATTCGCACATACCAAGCGTTGGATAAGCCTTTCTTATCGTTTCTTAGAATTCGAGAATTGCTGGTTCAGCGTGTGGAGCAGTACTCGATCGCGGTGTTTAATTTTAACACAACTACAATTGTGAAAATTGCTGCTCCAGCGTCGGAAACTGTTCGCAAAGTCGTCAAATTCGATGAGGCGACGCATCAGTGTTCGAAGGTCTACCGCTATCAAATAAAGTATTTTAATTTAACATTTGATCCTCGCGTTAACCAAATCTGCCCCCAATCAATTTTCGAAAAATTATCAGCATCGGACCGGACTCCACTTATATTTGTACGCTAATTTTTACGTTTAGTTAATGATAGTGGTGTATTTGTTTTTCACCAAATTTGCCCCGAAATTTTCACCGTTGTATGTACCAGATATCACTGACATTCATACCAGTGGCGGTGTAAGCGCTAAATTTTCGTGAAAATATCTGAAAAATTCATAATTCTGCAACTGAATTACAGAACTAATTTTGTGTTCGATAGTAAATTTATACTTGGAGTGGCACTGCCAACCCTGCCACCCCTGACGAGCCCCACTGCTGACTACTTTCCTTCCAGAAAAATTTTTGAAATCAGCGGCAAAATAAATTTAGGGCACCTGGATGTGAAAATATCACTATGTAATAAGTTCAGACTGACAAGAGTGAAAAAAACCGCTTGCATCCAGAAACGAAATCAAATGGAACACTTGAAATTTAGATATTTGTTTGTAATTCGTCACAGGTCCATAAAGGCATGCATGTTAATGTAAACAAGTGTTAGTTTGTCGGAGAGGCCGAATAAGATTTTTACACCCACCACATTCCCGTCAAAATATTTATTTACTTTAGTATGTTAATTCATTTTGTGCAAATTATGACGGGCCAGTCGAGTACACCTGCGCGAGTATTATTTGGTAATCCAAATTTTTTTAATACGCACTAGGCACGTGCACCTAATATAATTGTTAAAATTGCTGCTTCAGCGTCTGGAACGCTGGTACTCAACGTCGCCAAGGTCGAGGCGAGGCATCAGTATTCGAAGTTCTATCGCTATTAAATAAATTTTTTTTATATAATATTCCCGATTTGTTCTTGACGGTAAGTAAATATCTCCCCAATCGATTTTCGAAAAATTACCATCGTCGTACCGGACTCCACTTATATACCGTACGCTAATTTTTACGTTCATTTAATGATAGTGGTGTATTTGATCTTCACCAAACCTGCTCCGGCCAAAATCCGAAATTTGCAGTTTTACCGGATTTCACTGACATCATAAGTAATGTGTGCTTATACACGATTTACACTATTTATTTTATGTACATTGTGTTCATTATTGTTCTGCATTATTTATAACTAAGATGGAGGAATAGTAAGCGGAGTACAAATACCACCACGTATAATTCCTCTGAAAAGTGATGGAAATAGTCTTTTTTACTATCTTTCCTATTGCATTTTATTACCGAAAATAGAGCTCAAGTGGTTCGCACTATAATTGTTCATTTTAAAATTACCAAATTTTCTGTATATTTTACCTGAATACGTTAAACACCCCTAAACATAATGTACCATTCCAAACTACTCTCAAAAATCATACACTTGCCATTCCAAACTACCCCACATCAACCTAAAATGTAAAAAAATTACGAATTACAAGCAAACTACGCTAAACTCGCATAAATTACTTCGACTTCCGCTATATCACCCCAACCACTTCTTACCAAGCCAAACTAAACCCAATCGCATTAAAATTACCAAACGTTTCGTTTAATCCGCCAAAGCTAAACCCCGCCAACCATCAATAACCATTCAAAACAATCCCCAAAAAAAACCTTATCATCCGAGACTACACCAAATACATCGTTTTTATGGTGTGAAATTATTTATTTATATATTTCAACATTCTTCGACGACATCCTTTAACGTTGTTAGAGAACTAAATGGGAATAATTTGGAATAGTTCAGCTTCTCTGTCAACTCTCCTTCTTTTGAAGAGTGAAAAAGAGTGAAAAAAAATGAGCTTGCACCCAGAAACGAAATTATCGTCATTTTCCAAATCATATTGAAGTACCCGGTCCTGGCAATGTAGGTTAATTTCAGCAAATTTGTTTATTTTGTGATTGGAAAAGTAGAGCATTCCTGTTTAATTGTATTATAATGTCGATTAGTCTACATCACAAATACACCACTTTTGTCAACACTGCGTTTATTTAATCTACGTCCGGGCAACGCCGGGTACATTCAGCTAGTCGTTGTATATCAGCGGGTTTATATCTCTCATCTGCACGTGTCTTGCAAGCTCAGAGGTACATCTACGTGTACGTGTCTTACAAGCTCAGAGGTACAGGCTCACCTAGTCCTTACTACAACAAACTAAACCCAATCATTTTTAAATTACAAAAAAATGTTACTAACCATAGCAAACTATGCCAAACTCACCTAAATTACTTCGGCTACCATAAATCATCACCAACTAACCCTTACCACAACAAACTAAACCCAATCACTTTTAAATTACAAAAAAATGCTACTAACCATAGCAAACTATGCCAAACTCACCTAAATTACTTCGGCTATCAAAAATCACCCCCAACTACACTTTACAGCAACAAACTAAGCCCAATCACTTTAAAATTACAAAAAAATGCTAAAAAGCATAACAAACTATACCAGAATCACCTAAATTACTTCGGCTACCGTAAATCACACCCAACTATCCCTTAACAGAACAAACCAAACCATATCATCTTAAAATTAAAAAAAAAGGTGTACAAATCATAACAAACTATGCCAGACTCACTTAAATTACTTCGGCTACCATAAATCATCACCAACTAAGCCTTACCACAACAAACTAAACCCAATCACTTTTAAATTACAAAAAAATGCTACTAACCATAGCAAACTATGCCAAACTCACCTAAATTTCTTCAGCTACCGTAAATCACCCCCAACTATCCCTTACTACAACAAACCAAACCATTTCATCTTAAAATGACAAAAAAAGGTTTACAAATCATAACAAACTATGCCAGACTCACCTAAATTACTTCGGCTACTCTAAATCATCACCAACTAACCCTTACCACAACAAACTAAACCCAATCACTTTTAAATTACAAAAAAATGCTACTAACCATAGCAAACTATGCCAAACTCACCTAAATTACTTCGGCTACCATAAATCATCACCAACTAACCCTTACCACAACAAACTAAACCCAATCACTTTTAAATTACAAAAAAATGCTACTTACCATAGCAAACTATGCCAAACTCACCTAAATTACTTCGGCTATCAAAAATCACCCCCAACTATACTTTACAGCAACAAACTAAGCCCAATCACTTTAAAATTACAAAAAAATGCTAAAAATCATAACAAACTACACCAGAATCACCTAAATTACTTCGGCTACCGTAAATCCCCCCAACTATACCTTACCACAACAAACCAAACCATATCATCTTAAAATTACAAAAAAAGGTGTACAAATCATAACAAACTATGCCAGACTCACCTAAATTACTTCGGCTACTCTAAATCATCACCAACTAACCCTTACCACAACAAACTAAACCCAATCACTTTTAAATTACAAAAAAAATGCTACTAACCATAGCAAACTATGCCAAACTCACCTAAATTACTTCGGCTAACATAAATCATCACCAACTAACCCTTACCACAACAAACTAAACCCAATCACTTTTAAATTACAAAAAAATTCTACTAACCATAGCAAACTATGCCAAACTCACCTAAATTACTTCGGCTATCAAAAATCACACCAAACTATACTTTACAGCAACAAACTAAGCCCAATCACTTTAAAATTACAAAAAAATGCTAAAATTCATAACAAACTATACCAGAATCACCTAAATTACTTCGGCTACCGTAAATCACCCCCAACTAACCCTTACCACAACAAACCAAACCATATCATCTTAAAATTACAAAAAAAGGTGTACAAATCATAACAAATTATGCCAGACTCACCTAAATTACTTCGGCTACTCTAAATCATCACCAACTAAACCTTACCACAACAAACTAAACCCAATCACTTTTAAATTACAAAAAAATGCTACTAACCATAGCAAACTATGCCAAACTCACCTAAATTACATCGGCTACCATAAATCATCACCAACTAACCCTTACCACAACAAACTAAACCCAATCATTTTTAAATTACAAAAAAATGCTACTAACCATAGCAAACTATGCCAAACTCACCTAAATTACTTCGGCTATCAAAAATTACCCCCAACTACACTTTACAGCAACAAACTAAGCCCAATCACTTTCAAATTATAAAAAAATGCTAAAAATCATAACATACTATACCAGAATCACCTAAATTACTTCGGCTACCGTAAATCACCCCCCACTATCCCTTACCACAACAAGCCAAACCATATCATCTTAAAATTACAAAAAAAGGTGTACAAATCATAACAAATTATGCCAGACTCACCTAAATTACTTCGGCTACTCTAAATCATCACCAACTAACCCTTACCACAACAAACTAAAACCAATCACTTTTAAATTACAAAAAAATGCTACTAACCATAGCAAACTAGGCCAAACTCACCTAAATTACTTCGGCTACCATACATCATCACCAACTAACCCTTACCACAACAAACTAAACCCAATCACTTTTAAATTACAAAAAAATGCTACTAACCATAGCAAACTATGCCAAACTCACCTAAATTACTTCGGCTATCAAAAATCACCCCCAACTACACTTTACAGCAACAAACAAAGCCCAATCATTTTAAAATTACAAAAAAATGCTAAAAATCATAACAAATTATACCAGAATCACCTAAATTACTTCGGCTACCGTAAATCACCCCCAACTATCCCTTACCACAACAAAACAAACCATATCATCTTAAAATTACAAAAAAAGGTGTACAAATCATAACAAACTATGCCAAACTCACCTAAATTACTTCGGCTATCAAAAATCACCCCCAACTATACTTTACAGCAACAAACTAAGCCCAATCACTTTAAAATTACAAAAAAATGCTAAAAATCATAACAAACTACACCAGAATCACCTAAATTACTTCGGCTACCGTAAATCCCCCCAACTATACCTTACCACAACAAACCAAACCATATCATCTTAAAATTACAAAAAAAGGTGCACAAATCATAACAAACTATGCCAGACTCACCTAAATTACTTCGGCTACTCTAAATCATCACCAACTAACCCTTACCACAACAAACTAAACCCAATCACTTTTAAATTACAAAAAAAATGCTACTAACCATAGCAAACTATGCCAAACTCACCTAAATTACTTCGGCTAACATAAATCATCACCAACTAACCCTTACCACAACAAACTAAACCCAATCACTTTTAAATTACAAAAAAATTCTACTAACCATAGCAAACTATGCCAAACTCACCTAAATTACTTCGGCTATCAAAAATCACACCAAACTATACTTTACAGCAACAAACTAAGCCCAATCACTTTAAAATTACAAAAAAATGCTAAAATTCATAACAAACTATACCAGAATCACCTAAATTACTTCGGCTACCGTAAATCACCCCCAACTAACCCTTACCACAACAAACCAAACCATATCATCTTAAAATTACAAAAAAAGGTGTACAAATCATAACAAACTATGCCAGACTCACCTAAATTACTTCGGCTACCGTAAATCCCCCCAACTATACCTTACCACAACAAACCAAACCATATCATCTTAAAATTACAAAAAAAGGTGTACAAATCATAACAAACTATGGAAGACTCACCTAAATAACTTCGGCTACTCTAAATCATCACCAACTAACCCTTACCACAACAAATTAAACCCAATCACTTTTAAATTACAAAAAAAATGCTACTAACCATAGCAAACTATGCCAAATTCACCTAAATTACTTCGGCTAACATAAATCATCACCAACTAACCCTTACCACAACAAACTAAACCCAATCACTTTTAAATTACAAAAAAATTCTACTAACCATAGCAAACTATGCCAAACTCACCTAAATTACTTCGGCTATCAAAAATCACACCCAACTATACTTTACAGCAACAAACTAAGCCCAATCACTTTAAAATTACAAAAAAATGCTAAAAATCATAACAAACTATACCAGAATCACCTAAATTACTTCGGCTACCGTAAATCACCCCCAACTAACCCTTACCACAACAAACCAAACCATATCATCTTAAAATTACAAAAAAAGGTGTACAAATCATAACAAACTATGCCAGACTCACCTAAATTACTTCGGCTACTCTAAATCATCACCAACTAAACCTTACCACAACAAACTAAACCCAATCACTTTTAAATTACAAAAAAATGCTACTAACCATAGCAAACTATGCCAAACTCACCTAAATTACTTCGGCTACCATAAATCATCACCAACTAACCCTTACCACAACAAACTAAACCCAATCACTTTTAAATTACAAAAAAATGCTACTAACCATAGCAAACTATGCCAAACTCACCTAAATTACTTCGGCTACCATAAATTTTCACCAACTAACCCTTACCACAACAAACTAAACCCTATCACTTTTAAATTACAAAAAAATGCTACTAACCATAGCAAACTATGGCAAACTCACCTAAATTACTTCGGCTATCAAAAATCACCCCCAACTACACTTTACAGCAACAAACTAAGCCCAAACACTTTAAAATTACAAAAAAATGCTAAAAATCGTAACAAATTATACCAGAATCACCTAAATTACTTCGGCTACCGTAAATCACCCCCAACTATCCCTTACCACAACAAACCAAACCATATCATCTTAAAATTACAAAAAAAGGTGTACAAATCATAACAAACTATGCCAGACTCACCTAAATTACTTCGGCTACTCTAAATCATCACCAACTAACCCTTACCAAAACAAACTAAACCCAATCACTTTTAAATTACAAAAAAATGCTACTAACCATAGCAAACTAGGCCAAACTCACCTAAATTACTTCGGCTATCAAAAATCACTCCCAACTACACTTTACAGCAACAAACTAAGCCCAATAACTTTAAAATTACAAAAATATGCTAAAAATCATAACAAACTATACCAGAATCACCTATATTACTTCGGCTACCGTAAATCACCCCCAACTATCCCTTACCACAACAAACCAAACCATATCATCTTAAAATTACAAAAAAAGGTGTACAAATCATAACAAACTATGCCAGACTCACCTAAATTACTTCGGCTACTCTAAATCATCACCAACTAACCCTTACCCCAACAAACTACACCCAATCACTTTTAAATTACAAAAAAATGCTATTAACCATAGCAAACTATGCCAAACTCACCTAAATTACTTCGGCTATCAAAAATCACTCCCAACTACACTTTACAGCAACAAACAAAGCCCAATCACTTTAAAATTACAAAAAAATGCTAAAAATCATAACAAACTATACCAGAATCACCTAAATTACTTCGGCTACCGTAAATCACCCCCAACTATCCCTTACCACAACAAACCAAACCATATCATCTTAAAATTACAAAAAAAGGTGTACAAATCATAACAAACTATGCCAGACTTACCTAAATTACTTCGGCTACTCTAAATCATCACCAACTAACCCTTACCACAACAAACTAAACCCAATCACTTTTAAGTTACAAAAAAATGCTACTAACCATAGCAAACTATGCCAAACTCACCTAAATTACTTCGGCTACCATAAATCATCACCAACTAAGCCTTACCGCAACAAACTAAACCCAATCACTTTTCAATTACAAAAAAATGCTACTAACCATAGCTAACTATGCCAAACTCACCTAAATTACTTCGGCTATCAAAAATCACCCCCAACTACACTTTACAGCAACAAACTAAGCCCAATCACATTAAAATTACAAAAAAATGCTAAAAATCATAACAAACTATACCAGAAACACCTAAATTACTTCGGCTACCGTAAATCACCCCCAACTATCCCTTACGACAACAAACCAAACCATATCATTTTAAAATTACAAAAAAGGTGTACAAATCATAACAAACTATGCCAGACTCACCTAAATGACTTCGGCTACTCTAAATCATCACCAACTAACCCTTACCACAACAAACTAAACCCAATCACTTTTAAATTACAAAAAAATGCTACTAACCATAGCAAACTATGCCAAACTCACCTAAGTTACTTCGGCTACTCTAAATCATCACCAACTAACCCTTACCACAACAAACTAAACCCAATCACTTTTAAATTACAAAAAAATTGTACTAACCATAGCAAACAATGCCAAACTCACCTAAATTACTTCGGCTACCATAAATCATCACCATCTAACCCTTACCACAACAAACTAAACCCAATCAATTTTATATTACAAAAAAATGCTACTAACCATAGCAAACTATGCCAAACTCACTTAAATTACTTCGGCTATCAAAAATCACCCCCAACTACACTTTACAACAACAAACTAAGCCCAGTCACTTTAAAATTACAAAAAAATGCTAAAAATCATAACAAACTATACCAGAATCACCTAAATTACTTCGGCTACCGTAAATCACCCCCAACTATCCCTTACCATAACAAACCAAACCATATGATCTTAAAATTACAAAAAAAGGTGTACAAATCATAACAAACTATGCCAGACTCACCTAAATTACTTCGGCTACTCTAAATCACCACCGACTAACCCTTACCACAACAAACTAAACCCAATCACTTTTAAATTACAAAAAAATTGTACTAACCATAGCAAACTATGCCAAACTCACCTAAATTACTTCGGCTACTCTAAATCATCACCAACTAACCCTTACCACAACAAACTAAACCCAATCACTTTTAAATTACAAAAAAATTGTACTAATCATAGCAAACAATGCCAAACTCACCTAAATTACTTCGGCTACCATAAATCATCACCATCTAACCCTTACCACAACAAACTAAACCCAATCAATTTTAAATTACAAAAAAATGCTACTAACCATAGCAAACTATGCCAAACTCACTTAAATTACTTCGGCTATCAAAAATCACCCCCAACTACACTTTACAACAACAAACTAAGCCCAGTCACTTTAAAATTACAAAAAAATGCTAAAAATCATAACAAACTATACCAGAATCACCTAAATTACTTCGGCTACCGTAAATCACCCCCAACTATCCCTTACCATAACAAACCAAACCATATGATCTTAAAATTACAAAAAAAGGTGTACAAATCATAACAAACTATGGCAGACTCACCTAAATGACTTCGGCTACTCTAAATCATCACCAACTAACCCTTACCACAACAAACTAAACCCAATCACTTTTAAATTACAAAAAAATGCTACTAACCATAGCAAACTATGCCAAACTCACCTAAATTACTTCGGCTACCATAAATCATCACCAACTAACCCTTACCGCAAAAAACTAAACCCAATCACTTTTAAATTACTAAAAAATGCTACTAACCATAGCAAACTATGCCAAACTCACCTAAATTACTTCGGCTATCAAAAATCACCCCCAACTACACTTTACAGCAACAAACTAAGCCCAATCACTTTAAAATTACCAAAAAATGTTAAAAATCATAACAAACTATACCAGAATCACCTAAATTACTTCGGCTACCGTAAATCACCCCCAACTATCCCTTACCACAATAAACCAAACCATATCATCTTAATATTACAAAAAAAGGTGTACAAATCATAACAAACTATGCCAGACTCACCTAAATTACTTCGGCTACTCTAAATCATCACCAACTAACACTTACCACAACAAACTAAACCCAATCACTTTTAAATTACAAAAAAATGCTACTAACCATGGCAAACTATGCCAAATTCACCTAAATTACTTCGGCTACCATTAATCATCACCAAGTAACCCTTACCACAACAAACTAAACCCAATCACTTTTAAATTACAAAAAAATGCTACTAACCATAGCAAACTATGCCAAACTCACCTAAATTACTTCGGCTATCAAAAATCACCCCCAACTACACTTTACAGCAACAAACTAAGCCCAATCACTTTAAAATTACAAAAAAATGTTAAAAATCATAACAAACTATACCAGAATCACCTAGATTACTTCGGCTACCGTAAATCACCCCCAACTATCCCTTACAACAATAAACCAAACCATATTATCTTAAAATTACAAAAAAAAGGTGTACAAATCATAACAAACTATGCCAGACTCACCTAAATTACTTCGGCTACTCTAAATCATCACCAACTAACCCTTACCACAACAAACTAAACCCAATCACTTTTAAATTACAAAAAAATGCTAATAACCATAGCAAACTATGCCAAACTCACCAAAATTACTTCGGATACCATAAATCATCACCAACTAACCCTTACCACAACAAACTAAACCCAATCACATTTAAATTACAAAAAAATGCTACTAACCATAGCAAACTATGCCAAACTCACCTAAATTACTTAGGCTATCAAAAATCACCCCCAACTACACTTTACAGCAACAAACTAAGCCCAATCACTTTAAAATTACAAAAAAATGCTAAAAATTATAACAAACTATACCAGAATCACTTAAATTACTTCGGCTACCGTAAATCACCCCCAACTATTCCTTACCACAACAAACCAAACCATATCATCTTAAAATTACAAAAAAAGGTGTACAAATCATAACAAACTATGCCAGACTCACCTAAATTACTTCGGCTACTCTAAATCATCACCAACTAACCCTTACCACAACAAACTAAACCCAATCACTTTTAAATTACAAAAAAATGCTACTAACCATAGCAAACTATGCCAAACTCACCTAAATTACTTCGGCTACAATAAATCATCACCAACTAACCCTTACCACAACAAACTAAACCCAATCACTTTTAAATTACAAAAAAATGCTACTAACCATAACAAACTATGCCAAACTCACCTAAATTACTTCGGCTATCAAAAATCACCCCCAACTACACTTTACAGCAACAAACTAAGCCCAATCACTTTAACATTACAAAAAAATGCTAAAAATCATAACAAACTATACCAGAATCACCTAAATTACTTCGGTTATCGTAAATCACCCCCAACTTAACCTTACCACAACAAACCAAACCATATCATCTTAAAATTACAAAAAAAGGTGTACAAATCATAACAAACTATGCCAGACTCACCTAAATTACTTCGGCTATTCTAAATCATCACCAACTAACCCTTACCACAACAAACTAAATCCAATCACTTTTAAATTACAAAAAAATGCTACTAACCATAGCAAACTATGCCAAACTTATCTAAATTACTTCGGCTACCATAAATCATCACCAACTAACCCTTACCACAACAAACTAAACCCAATCACTTTTAAATTACAAAAAAATGCTACTAACCATAGCAAACTATGCCAAACTCACCTAAATTACTTCGGATACCATAAATCATCACCAACTAACCCTTACCACAACAAACTAAACCCAATCACATTTAAATTACAAAAAAATGCTACTAACCATAGCAAACTATGCCAAACTCACCTAAATTACTTAGGCTATCAAAAATCACCCCCAACTACACTTTACAGCAACAAACTAAGCCCAATCACTTTAAAATTACAAAAAAATGCTAAAAATTATAACAAACTATACCAGAATCACTTAAATTACTTCGGCTACGGTAAATCACCCCCAACTATCCCTTACCACATCAAACCAAACCATGTCATCTTAAAATTACAAAAAAAGGTGTACAAATCATAACAAACTATGCCAGACTCACCTAAATTACTTCGGCTACTCTAAATCATCACCAACTAACCCTTACCACAACAAACTAAACCCAATCACTTTTAAATTACAAAAAAATGCTACTAACCATAGCAAACTATGCCAAAATAATCTAAATTACTTCGGCTACCATAAATCATCACCAACTAACCCTTACCACAACAAACTAAACCCAATCACTTTTAAATTACAAAAAAATGCTACTGACCATAGCAAACTATGCCAAACTCACCTAAATTACTTCGGCTATCAAAAATCACCCCCAACTACACTTTACAGCAACAAACTAAGCCCAATCACTTTAAAATTACAAAAAAATGCTAAAAATCATAACAAACTATACCAGAATCACCTAAATTACTTCGGCTACCGTAAATCACCCCCAACTATCCCTTACCACAACAAACCAAACCTTATCATCTTAAAATTACAAAAAAAGGTGTTCAAATCATAACAAACTATGCCAGACTCACCTAAATTACTTCGGCTACTCTAAATCATCACCAACTATCCCTTACCACAACAAACCAAACCATATCATCTTAAAATTACAAAAAAAGTGTACAAATCGTAACAAACTATGCCAGACTCACCTAAATTACTTCGGCTACTCTAAATCATCACCAACTAACCCCTACCACAACAAACTAAACCCAATCAATTTTAAATTACAAAAAAATGCTACTCACCATAGCAAACTATGCCAAACTCACCTAACTTACTTCGGCTACCATAAATCATCACCAACTAACCCTTACCACAACAAACTAAACCCAATCAATTTTAAATCACAAAAAAATGCTACTAATCATAGCAAACTATGCCAAACTCACCTAAATTACTTCGGCTATCAAAAATCACCCCCAACTACACTTTACAGCAACAAACTAAGCCCAATCACTTTAAAATTACAAAAAAATGCTAAAAATCATAACAAACTATACCAGAATCACCTAAATTACTTCGGCTACCGTAAATCACCCCCAACTATCCCTTACCACAACAAACCAAACCTTATCATCTTCAAATTACAAAAAAAGATGTACAAATCATAACAAACTATGCCAGACTCACCTAAATTACTTCGGCTACTCTAAATCATCACCAACTATCCCTTACCACAACAAACCAAACCATATCATCTTAAAATTACAAAAAAGGTGTACAAATCATAACAAACTATGCCAGACTCACCTAAATTACTTCGGCTACTCTAAATCATCACCAACTAACCCCTACCACAACAAACTAAACCCAATCAATTTTAAATTACAAAAAAATGCTACTAACCATAGCAAACTATGCCAAACTCACCTAAATTACTTCGGCTACCATAAATCATCACCAACTAACCCTTACCACAACAAACTAAACCTAATCACTTTTAAATTACAGAAAATGCTACTAACCATAGCAAACTATGCCAAACTCACCTAATTTACTTCGGCTACCATAAATCATCACCAACTAACCCTTACCACAACAAACTAAACCCAATCACTTTTAAATTACAAAAAAATGCTACTAACCATAGCAAACTATGCCAAACTCACCCAAATTACTTCGGCTATCAAAAATCACCCCCAACTACACTTTACAGCAACAAACTAAGCCCAATCATTTTAAAATTACAAAAAAATGCTAAAAATCATAACAAACTATACCAGAATCACCTAAATTACTTCGGCTACCGTAAACCACCCCCAACTATCCCTTACCACAACAAACCAAATCATATCATCTTAAAAATACAAAAAAAGGTGTACAAATCATAACAAACTATGCCAGACTCAAATAAATTACTTCGGCAACTCTAAATCATCACCAACTAACCCTTACCACAACAAACTAAACCCAATCATTTTTAAATTACAAAAAAATGCTACTAACCATAGCAAACTTTGCCAAACTCACCTAAATTACTTCGGCTACCATAAATCGCCCCCAACTATCCCTTACCACAACAAACCAAACCATATCATCTTAAAATTACAAAAAAAGGTGTACAAATCATAACAAACTATGCCAGACTCACCTAAATTACTTCGGCTACTCTAAATCATCACCAACTAACCCTTACCACAACAAACTAAACACAATCACTTTTAAATTACAAAAAAATGCTACTAACCATAGCAAACCATGCCAAACTCACCTAAATTACTTCGGCTACTATAAATCATCACCAACTAACCCTTACCACAACAAACTAAACCCAATCACTTTTAAATTACAAAAAAATGCTACTAACCATAGCAAACTATGCCAAACTCACCTAAATTACTTCGGCTATCAAAAATTACCCGCAACTACAATTTACAGCAACAAACTAAGCCCAATCACTTTTAAATTACAAAAAAATGCTAAAAATCATAACAAACTATACCAGAATCACCTAAATTACTTCGGTTACCGTAAATGATCCAACTATCCCTTACCACAACAAACCAAACCATATCATCTTAAAATTACAAAAAAAGGTGTACAAATCATAACAAACTATGCCAGACTCACCTAAATTACTTCGGCTACTCTAAATCGTCACCAACTAACCCTTACTACAACAAACTAAACCCTATCACTTTTAAATTACAAAAAAATGCTACTAACCATAGCAAACTATGCCAAACTCACCTAAATTAATTCGGCTACCATAAATTATCACCAACTAACCCTTACCACAACAAACTAAACCCAATCACTTTTAAATTACAAAAAAATGCTACTAACCATAGCAAACTATGCCAAACTCACCTAAATTACTTCGGCTATCAAAAATCACCCCCAACTACACTTTACAGAAACAAACTAAGCCCAATCACTTTTAAATTACAAAAAAATGCTAAAAATCATAACAAACTATACCAGAATCACCTAAATTACTTCGGCTACCGTAAATCGCCCCCAACTATCCCTTACCACAACAAACCAAACCATATCATCTTAAAATTACAAAAAAAGTTGTACAAATCATAACAAACTATGCCAAATTCACCTAAATTACTTCGGCTACTCTAAATCATTACCAACTAACCCTTACCACAACAAACTAAACCCAATCACATTTAAATTACAAAAAAATGCTACTAACAATAGCAAACTATGCCAAACTCACCTAAATTACTTCGGCTACCATAAATCATCACCAACTAACCCTTACCACAACAAACTAAACCCAATCATTTTTAAATTACAAAAAAATGCTACTAACCATAGCAAACTATGCCAAACTCACCTAAATTACTTCGGCTATCAAAAATCACCCCCAACTACACTTTACAGCAACAAACTAAGCCCAATCACTTTAAAATTACAAAAAAAATGCTAAAAATCATAACAAACTATACCAGAATCACCTAAATTACTTCGGTTACCGTAAATCACCCCCAACTATCACTTACCACAACAAACCAAACCATATCATCTTAAAATTACAAAAAAAGGTGTACAAATCATAACAAACTATGCCAGACTCACCTAAATTACTTCGGCTACTCTAAATCGTCACCAACTAACCCTTACCACAACAAACTAAACCCAATCACTTTTAAATTACAAAAAAATGCTACTAACCATAGCAAACTATGCCAAACTTACCTAAATTACTTCGGCTACCATAAATCATCACCAACTAAACCTTACCACAACAAACTAAACCCAATCACTTTTAAATTACAAAAAAATGCTACTAACCATAGCAAACTATGCCAAACTCACCTAAATTACTTCGGCTATCAAAAATCACCCCCAACTACACTTTACAGCAACAAACTAAGCCCAATCACTTTAAACTTACAAAAAAAATGCTAAAAATCATAACAAACTATACCAGAATCACCTAAATTACTTCGGCTACTCTAAATCATCACCAACTAATCCTTACCACAACAAACTAAACCCAATCACTTTTAAATTACAAAAAATGCTACTAACCATAGCAAACTATGCCAGACTCAAATAAATTACTTCGGCTACTCTAAATCATCACCAACTAACCCTTACCACAACAAACTAAACCCAATCATTTTTAAATTACAAAAAAATGCTACTAACCATAGCAAACTTTGCCAAACTCACCTAAATTACTTCGGCTACCATAAATCATCACCAACTAACCCTTACCTCAACAAACTAAACCCAATCAATTTAAATTACAAAAAAATGCTACTAACCATAGCAAACTATGCCAAACACACCTAAATTACTTCGGCTAACAAAAATCAACCCCAACTACACTTTATAGCAACAAACTAAGCCCAATCACTATAAATTACAAAAAAATGCTAAAAATCATAACAAACTATACTAGAATCACCTAAATTACTTCGGCTACCGTAAATCACCCCCAACTATCCCTTACCACAACAAACCAAACCATATCATCTTAAAATTACAAAAAAAGGTGTACAAATCATAACAAACTATGCCAGACTCACCTAAATTACTTCGGCTACTCTAAATCATCACCAACTAACCCTTACCACAACAAACTAAACACAATCACTTTTAAATTACAAAAAAATGCTACTAACCATAGCAAACCATGCCAAACTCACCTAAATTACTTTGGCTACCATAAATCATCACCAACTAACCCTTACCACAACAAACTAAACCCAATCACTTTTAAATTACAAAAAAATGCTACTAACCATAGCAAACTATGCCAAACTCACCTAGATTACTTCGGCTATCAAAAATCACCCGCAACTACACTTTACAGCAACAAACTAAGCCCAATCACTTTTAAATTACAAAAAAATGCTAAAAATCATAACAAACTATACCAGAATCACCTAAATTACTTCGGTTACCGTAAATCACCCCCAACTATCCCTTACCACAACAAACCAAACCATATCATCTTAAAATTACAAAAAAAGGTGTACAAATCATAACAAACTATGCCAGACTCACCTAAATTACTTCGGCTACTCTAAATCGTCACCAACTAACTCTTACCACAACAAACTAAACCCTATCACTTTTAAATTACAAAAAAATGCTACTAACCATAGCAAACTATGCCAAACTCACCTAAATTATTTCGGCTACCATAAATTATCACCAACTAACCCTTACCACAACAAACTAAACCCAATCACTTTTAAATTACAAAAAAATGCTACTAACCATAGCAAACTATGCCAAACTCACCTAAATTACTTCGGCTATCAAAAATCACCCGCAACTACACTTTACAGCAACAAACTAAGCCCAATCACTTTTAAATTACAAAAAAATGCTAAAAATCATAACAAACTATATCAGAATCACCTAAATTACTTCGGTTACCGTAAATCACCCCCAACTATCCCTTACCACAACAAACCAAACCATATCATCTTAAAATTACAAAAAAAGGTGTACAAATCATAACAAACTATGCCAGACTCACCTAAATTACTTCGGCTACTCTAAATCGTCACCAACTAACCCTTAACACAACAAACTAAACCCTATCACTTTTAAATTACAAAAAAATGCTACTAACCATAGCAAACTATGCCAAACTCACCTAAATTATTTCGGCAACCATAAATTATCACCAACTAACCCTTACCACAACAAACTAAACACAATCACTTTTAAATTACAAAAAAATGCTACTAACCATAGCAAACCATGCCAAACTCACCTAAATTACTTTGGCTACCATAAATCATCACCAACTAACCCTTACCACAACAAACTAAACCCAATCACTTTTAAATTACAAAAAAATGCTACTAACCATAGCAAACTATGCCAAACTCACCTAAATTACTTCGGCTATCAAAAATCACCCGCAACTACACTTTACAGCAACAAACTAAGCCCAATCACATTTAAATTACAAAAAAATGCTAAAAATCATAACAAACTATACCAGAATTACCTAAATTACTTCGGCTACCGTAAATCGCCCCCAACTATCCCTTACCACAACAAACCAAACACAATCACTTTTAAATTACAAAAAAATGCTACTAATCATAGCAAACCATGCCAAACTCACCTAAATTATTTCGGCAACCATAAATTATCACCAACTAACCCTTACCACAACAAACTAAACACAATCACTTTTAAATTACAAAAAAATGCTACTAACCATAGCAAACCATGCCAAACTCACCTAAATTACTTCGGCTACCATAAATCATCACCAACTAACCCTTACCACAACAAACTAAACCCAATCATTTTTAAATTACAAAAAAATGCTACTAACCATAGCAAACTATGCCAAACTCACCTAAATTACTTCGGCTACCATAAATCATCACCAACTAACCCTTACCACAACAAACTAAACCCAATCACTTTTAAATTACAAAAAAATGCTACTAACCATAGCAAACTATGCCAAGCTCACCTAAATTACTTCGGCTATCAAAAATCACCCCCAACTACACTTTACAGCAACAAACTAAGCCCAATCACTTTAAAATTACAAAAAAAAATGCTAAAAATCATAACAAACTATACCAGAATCACCTAAATTACTTCGGCTACTCTAAATCATCACCAACTAACCCTTACCACAACAAACTAAACCCAATCACTTTTAAATTACAAAAAATGCTACTAACCATAGCAAACTATGCCAAACTCACCTAAATTACTTCGGCTACCACAAATCATCACCAACTAACCCTTACCACAACAAACTAAACCCAATCACTTTTAAATTACAAAAAAATGCTACTAAGAGTAGCAAACTATGCCAAACTCACCTAAATTACTTCGGCTACCATAAATCATCACCAACTAACCCTTACCACAACAAACTAAACCCAATCATTTTTAAATTACAAAAAAATGCTACTAACCATAGCAAACTATGCCAAACTCACCTAAATTACTTCGGCTATCAAAAATCACCCGCAACTACACTTTACAGCAACAAACTAAGCCCAATCATTTTAAAATTACGAAAAAATGCTAAAAATCATAACAAACTATACCAGAATCACCTAAATTACTTCGGCTACCGTAAACCACCCCCAACAATCCCTTACCACAACAAACCAAACCATATCATCTTAAAATTACAAAAAAAGGTGTACAAATCTTAATAAACTATGCCAGACTCAAATAAATTACTTCGGCTACTCTAAATCATCACCAACTAACCCTTACCACAACAAACTAAACCCAATCACTTTTAAATTACAAAAAAATGCTACTAACCATAGCAAACTTTGCCAAACTCACCTAAATGACTTCGGCTACCATAAATCATCACCAACTAACCCTTACCACAACAAACTAAACCCAATCAATTTAAATTACAAAAAAATGCTACTAACCATAGCAAACTATGCCAAACACACCTAAATTACTTCGGCTATCAAAAATCACCCCCAACTACACTTTACAGCAACAAACTAAGCCCAATCACTTTAAAATTACTAAAAAATGCTAAAAATCATAACAAACTATACTAGAATCACCTAAATTACTTCGGCTACCGTAAATCACCCCCAACTATCCCTTACCACAACAAACCAAACCATATCATCTTAAAATTACAAAAAAAGGTGTACAAATCATAACAAACTATGCCAGACTCACCTAAATTACTTCGGCTACTCTAAATCATCACCAACTAACCCTTACCACAACAAACTAAACACAATCACTTTTAAATTACAAAAAAATGCTACTAACCATAGCAAACTATGCCAAACTCACCTAAATTACTTCGGCTATCAAAAATCACCCGCAACTACACTTTACAGCAACAAACTAAGCCCAATCACTTTTAAATTACAAAAAAATGCTAAAAATCATAACAAACTATACCAGAATCACCTAAATTACTTCGGTTACCGTAAATCACCCCCAACTATCCCTTACCACAACAAACCAAACCATATCATCTTAAAATTACAAAAAAAGGTGTACAAATCATAACAAACTATGCCAGACTCACCTAAATTACTTCGGCTACTCTAAATCGTCACCAACTAACCCTTACCACAACAAACTAAACCCTATCACTTTTAAATTACAAAAAAATGCTACTAACCATAGCAAACTATGCCAAACTCACCTAAATTATTTCGGCTACCATAAATTGTCACCAACTAACCCTTACCACAACAAACTAAACCCAATCACTTTTAAATTACAAAAAAATGCTACTAACCATAGCAAACTATGCCAAACTCACCTAAATTACTTCGGCTATCAAAAATCACCCGCAACTACACTTTACAGCAACAAACTAAGCCCAATCACTTTAAAATTACAAAAAAAATGCTAAAAATCATAACAAACTATACCAGAATCACCTAAATTACTTCGGCTACTCTAAATCATCACCAACTAACCCTTACCACAACAAACTAAACCCAATCACTTTTAAATTACAAAAAATGCTACTAACCATAGCAAACTATGCCAAACTCACCTAAATTACTTCGGCTACCATAAATCATCACCAACTAACCCTTACCACAACAAACTAAACCCAATCACTTTTAAATTACAAAAAAATGCTACTAACCATAGCAAACTATGCCAAACTCACCTAAATTACTTCGGCTATCAAAAATCACCCGCAACTACACTTTACAGCAACAAACTAAGCCCAATCACTTTTAAATTACAAAAAAATGCTACAAATCATAACAAACTATACCAGAATCACTTAAATTACTTCGGTTACCGTAAATCACCCCCAACTATCCCTTACCACAACAAACCAAACCATATCATCTTAAAATTACAAAAAAAGGTGTACAAATCATAACAAACTATGCCAGACTCACCTAAATTACTTCGGCTACTCTAAATCGTCACCAACTAACCCTTACCACAACAAACTAAACCCTATCACTTTTAAATTACAAAAAAATGCTACTAACCATAGCAAACTATGAAAAACTCACCTAAATTATTTCGGCTATCATAAATTATCACCAACTAACCCTTACCACAACAAACTAAACCCAGTCACTTTTAAATTACAAAAAAATGCTACTAACCATAGCAAACTATGCCAAACTCACCTAAATTACTTCGGCTATCAAAAATCACCCGCAACTACACTTTACAGCAACAAACTAAACCCTATCACTTTTAAATTACAAAAAAATGCTACTAACCATAGCAAACTATGCCAAACTCACCTAAATTATTTCGGCTACCATAAATTATCACCAACTAACCCTTACCACAACAAACTAAACACAATCACTTTTAAATTACAAAAAAATGCTACTAACCATAGCAAACCATGCCAAACTCACCTAAATTACTTTGGCTACCATAAATCATCACCAACTAACCCTTACCACAACAAACTAAACCCAATCACTTTTAAATTACAAAAAAATGCTACTAACCATAGCAAACTATGCCAAACTCACCTAAATTACTTCGGCTATCAAAAATCACCCGCAACTACACTTTACAGCAACAAACTAAGCCCAATCACTTTTAAATTACAAAAAAATGCTAAAAATCATAACAAACTATACCAGAATCACCTAAATTACTTCGGCTACCGTAAATCGCCCCCAACTATCCCTTACCACAACAAACCAAACCATATCATCTTAAAATTACAAAAAAAGGTGTACAAATCATAACAAACTATGCCAAATTCACCTAAATTACTTCGGCTACTCTAAATCATTACCAACTAACCCTTACCACAACAAACTAAACCCAATCACATTTAAATTACAAAAAAATGCTACTAACAGTAGCAAACTATGCCAAACTCACCTAAATTACTTCGGCTACCATAAATCATCACCAACTAACCCTTACCACAACAAACTAAACCCAATCATTTTTAAATTACAAAAAAATGCTACTAACCATAGCAAACTATGTCAAACTCACCTAAATTACTTCGGCTATCAAAAATCACCCCCAACTACACTTTACAGCAACAAACTAAGCCCAATCACTTTAAAATTACAAAAAAAAATGCTAAAAATCATAACAAACTATACCAGAATCACCTAAATTACTTCGGCTACTCTAAATCATCACCAACCAACCATAGCAAACTATGCCAAACTCACCTAAATTATTTCGGCTACCATAAATCATCACCAACTAACCCTTACCACAACAAACTAAACCCAATCACTTTTAAATTACAAAAAAATGCTACTAACCATAGCAAACTATGCCAAACTCACCTAAATTACTTCGGCTATTAAAAATCACCCGCAACTACACTTTACAGCAACAAACTAAGCCCAATCACTTTTAAATTACAAAAAATGCTAAAAATCATAACAAACTATGCCAAACTCACCTAAATTATTTCGGCTACCATAAATCATCACCAACTAACCCTTACCACAACAAACTAAACCCAATCACTTTTAAATTACAAAAAAATGCTACTAACCATAGCAAACTATGCCAAACTCACCTAAATTACTTCGGCTATTAAAAATCACCCGCAACTACACTTTACAGCAACAAACTAAGCCCAATCACTTTTAAATTACAAAAAATGCTAAAAATCATAACAAACTATACCAGAATCACCTAAATTACTTCGGTTACCGTAAATCACCCCCAACTATCCCTTACCACAACAAGCCAAACCATATCATCTTAAAATTACAAAAAAAGGTGTACAAATCATAACAAACTATGCCAGACTCACCTAAATTACTTCGGCTACTCTAAATCGTCACCAACTAAACCTTACCACAACAAACTAAACCCAATCACTTTTAAATTACAAAAAAATGCTACTAACCATAGCAAACTATGCCAAACTCACCTAAATTACTTCGGCTATCAAAAATCACCCCCAACTACACTTTACAGCAACAAACTAAGCCCAATCACTTTAAAATTACAAAAAAATGCTAAAAATCATAACAAACTATACCAGAATTACCTAAATTACATCGGCTACCGTAAATCACCCCCAACTATCCCTTACCACAACAAACCAAACCATATCATCTTAAAATTACAAAAAAAGGTTTACAAATCATAACAAACTATGCCAGACTCACCTAAATTAGTTTGGCTACTCTAAATCATCACCAACTAACCCTTACCACAACAAACTAAACCCAATCACATTTAAATTACAAAAAAATGCTACTAACCATAGCAAACTATGCCAAACTCACCTAAATTACTTCGGCTACCATAAATCATCACCAACTAACCCTTACCACATCAAACTAAACCCCATCACTTTTAAATTACAAAAAAATGCTACTAACCATAGCAAACTATGCCAAACTCACCTAAATTACTTCGGCTATCAAAAATCACCCCCAACTACACTATACAGAAACAAACTAAGCCCAATCACTTTTAAATTACAAAAAAATGCTAAAAATCATAACAAACTATACCAGAATCACCTAAATTACTTCGGCTACCGTAAATCACTTCCAACTATCCCTTACCACAACAAACCAAACCATATCATCTTAAAACTACAAAAAAAGGTGTACAAATCATAACAAACTATGCCGGATTCACCTAAATTACTTCGGCTACTCTAAATCATTACCAACTAACCCTTACCACAACAAACTAAACCCAATCACATTTAAATTACAAAAAAATGCTACTAACAATAGCAAACTATGCCAAACTCACCTAAATTACTTCGGCTACCATAAATTATCACCAACTAACCCTTACCACAACAAACTAAACCCAATCACTTTTAAATTACAAAAAAATGCTACTAACCATAGCAAACTATGCCAAACTCACCTAAATTACTTCGGCTATCAAAAATCACCCCCAACTACACTTTACAGCAACAAACTAAGCCCAATCACTTTAAAATTACAAAAAAAATGCTAAAAATCATAACAAACTATACCAGAATATCCTAAATTACTTCGGCTACCGTAAATCACCCCCAACTATCCCTTACCACAACAAACCAAACCAAATCATCTTAAAATTACAAAAAAAGGTGTACAAATCATAACAAACTATGCCAGACTCACCTAAATTACTTCGGCTACTCTAAATCATCACCAACTAACCCTTACCACAACAAACTAAACCCAATCACTTTTAAATTACAAAAAAATGCTCCTAACCATAGCAAACTATGCCAAACTAACCTAAATTACTTCGGCTACCATAAATCATCACCAACTAACCCTTACCACAACAAACTAAACCCAATCACTTTTAAATTACAAAAAAATGCTACTAACAATAGCAAACTATGCCAAACCCACCTAAATTACTTCGTCTATCAAAAATCACCCCCAACTACACTTTACAGCAACAAACTAAGCCCAATCACTTTAAAATTACCAAAAAATGCTAAAAATGATAACAAACTATACCAGAATCACCTAAATTACTTCGGCTACCGTAAATCACCCCCAACTATCCCTTACCACAACAAACCAAACCATATCATCTTAAAATTACAAAAAAAGGTATACAAATCATAACAAACCATGCCAGACTCACCTAAATTACTTCGGCTACTCTAAATCATCACCAACCAACCCTTACCACAACAAACTAAACCCAATCACTTTTAAATTACAAAAAAATGCTCCTAACCATAGCAAACTATGCCAAACTCACTTAAATTACTTCGGCTACCATAAATCATCACCAACTAACCCTTACCACAACAAACTAAACCCAATCACTTTTAAATTACAAAAAAATGCTAGTAACCATAGCAAACTATGCCAAACTCACCTAAATTACTTCGGCTATCAAAAATCACCCCCAACTACACTTTACAGCAACAAACTAAGCCCAATCACTTTAAAATTACAAAAAAATGCTAAAAATCGTAACAAACTATACCAGAATCACCTAAATTACTTCGGCTACCGTAAATCACCCCCAACTATCCCTTACCAAAACAAACCAAACCATATCATTTTAAAATTACAAAAAAAGGTGTACAAATCATAACAAACTATGCCAGACTCACCTAAATTACTTCGGCTACTCTAAATCATCACCAACTAACCCTTACCACAACAAACTAAACATAATCACTTTTAAATTACAAAAAAATGCTACTAACCATAGCAAACTATGCCAAACTCCATAAATTACTTCGGCTATCAAAAATCACCCCCAACTACAGTTTACAGCAACAAACTAAGCCCAATCACTTTAAAATTACAAAAAAATGCTCCTAACCATAGCAAACTATGCCAAACTCACCTAAATTACTTCGGCTACCATAAATCATCACCAACTAACCCTTACCACAACTAACTAAACCCAATCACTTTTAAATTACAAAAAAATGCTATTAACAATAGCAAACTATGCCAAACTTACCTAAATTACTTCGGCTATCAAAAATCACCCCCAACTACACTTTACAGCAACAAACTAAGCCCAATCACTTTAAAATTACATAAAAATGCTAAAAATCATAACAAACTATACCAGATTCACCTAAATTACTTCGGCTACCGTAAATCATCACCAACTAACCCTTACCACAACAAACTAAACCCAATCACTTTTAAATTACAAAAAAATGCTCCTAACCATAGCAAACTATGCCAAACTCACTTAAATTACTTCGGCTACCATAAATCATCACCAACTAACCCTTACCACAACAAACTAAACCCAATCACTTTTAAATTACAAAAAAATGCTACTAACCATAGCAAACTATGCCAAACTCACCTAAATTACTTCGGCTACCGTAAATCACCCCCAACTATCCCTTACCACAACAAACCAAACCATATCATCTTAAAACTACAAAAAAAGGTGTACAAATCATAACAAACCATGCCAGACTCACCTAAATTACTTCGGCTACTCTAAATCATCACCAACTAACCCTTACCACAACAAACTAAACCCAATCACTTTTAAATTACAAAAAAATGTTCCTAACAATAGCAAACTATGCCAAACTCAACTAAATTACTTCGGCTACCATAAATCATCACCAACTAACCCTTACCACAACAAACTAAACCCAATCACTTTTAAATTACAAAAAAATGCCACTAACCATAGCAAACTATGCCAAACTCACCTAAATTACTTCGGCTATCAAAAATCACCCCCAACTACACTTTACAGCAACAAACTAAGCCCAATCACTTTAAAATTACAAAAAAATGCTAAAAATCATAACAAATTATACCAGAATCACCTAAATTACTTCGGCTACCGTAAATCACCCCCAACTATCCCTTACCACAACAAACCAAACCATATCATCTTAAAATTACAAAAAAAGGTGTACAAATCATAACAAACTATGCCAGACTCACCTAAATTACTTCGGCTACTCTAAATAATCACCAACTAACCCTTACCACAACAATCTAAACCCAATCACTTTTAAATTACAAAAAAATGCTCCTAACCATAGCAAACTATGCCAAACTCACCTAAATTACTTCGGCTACCATAAGTCACCCCCAACTATCCCTTACCACAACAAACCAAACCATATCATCTTAAAATTACAAAAAAAGGTGTACAAATCATAACAAACTATGCCAGACTCACCTAAATTACTTCGGCTACTCTAAATCATCACCAACTAACCCTTACCACAACAAACTAAACATAATCACTTTTAAATTACAAAAAAATGCTACTAACCATAGCAAACTATGCCAAACTCCATAAATTACTTCGGCTATCAAAAATCACCCCCAACTACAGTTTACAGCAACAAACTAAGCCCAATCACTTTAAAATTACAAAAAAATGCTAAAAATCATAACAAACTATACCAGAATCACCTAAATTACTTCGGCTACCGTAAATCACCCCCAACTATCCCTTACCACAACAAACCAAACCATATCATCTTAAAATTACAAAAAAAGGTGTACAAATCATAACAAACTATGCCAGACTCACCTAAATTACTTCGGCTACTCTAAATCATAACCAACTAACCCTTACCACAACAATCTAATCCCAATCACTTTTAAAATACAAAAAAATGCTCCTAACTATAGCAAACTATGCCAAACTCACCTAAATTACTTCGGCTACCATAAATCATCACCAACTAACCCTTACCACAACAAACTAAACCCAATCACTTTTAAATTACAAAAAAATGCTACTAACCATAGCAAACTATGCCAAACTAACCTAAATTACTTCGGCTATCAAAAATCACCCCCAACAACATTTTACAGCAACAAATTAAGCCCAATCACTTTAAAATTACAAATAAATGCTAAAAATTATAACAAACTATACCAGAATCACCTAAATTACTTCGGCTACCGTAAATCACCCCCAACTATCCCTTACCACAACAAACCAAACCATATTATCTTAAAATTACAAAAAAAGGTGTACAAATCATAACAAACTATGCCAGACTCACCTAAATTACTTCGGCTACTCTAAATCATCACCAACTAACCCTTACCACAACAAACTAAACCCAATCACTTTTAGATTACAAAAAAATGCTCCTAACCATAGCAAACTATGCCAAACTCACCTAAATTACTTCGGCTACCATAAATCATCACCAACTAACCCTTACCACAACAAACTAATCCCAATCACTTTTAAATTACAAAAAAATGCTACTAACCATAGCAAACTATGCCAAACTCACCTAAATTACTTCGGCTATCAAAAATCACCCCCAACAACATTTTACAGCAACAAACTAAGCCCAATCACTTTAAAATTACAAAAAAATGCTAAAAATTATAACAAACTATACCAGAATCACCTAAATTACTTCGGCTACCGTAAATCACCCCCAACTATCCCTTACCACAACAAACCAAACCATATCATCTTAAAATTACAAAAAAAGGTGTACAAATCATAACAAACTATGCCAGCCTCACCTAAATTACTTCGGCTACTCTAAATCATCACCAACTAACCCTTACCACAACAAACTAAACCCAATCACTTTTAAATTACAAAAAAATGCTCCTAACCATAGCAAACTATGCCAAACTCACCTAAATTACTTCGGCTATCAAAAATCACCCCCAACTACACTTTACAGCAACAAACTAAGCGCAGTCACTTTAAAATTAAAAAAATGCTAAAAATCATAACAAACTATACCAGAATCACCTAAATTACTTCGGCTACCGTAAATCACCTCCAACTATCCCTTACCACAACAAACCAAACCATATCATCTTAAAATTACAAAAAAAGGTGTACAAATCATAACAAACTATGCCAGACTCACCTAAATTACTTCGGCTACTCTAAATCATCACCAACTAACCCTTACCACAACAATCTAAACCCAATCACATTTAAATTACAAAAAAATGCTCCTAACCATAGCAAACTATGCCAAACTCACCTAAATGACTTCGGCTACCATAAATCATCACCAACTAACCCTTACCACAACAAACTAAACCCATTCACTTTTAAATTACAAAAAAATGCTCCTAACCATAGCAAACTATGCCAAACTAACCTAAATTACTTCGGCTACCATAAATCATCACCAACTAACCCTTACCACAACAAACTAAACCCAATCACTTTTAAATTACAAAAAAATGCTACTAACAATAGCAAACTATGCCAAACTCACCTAAATTACTTCGTCTATCAAAAATCACCCCCAACTACACTTTACAGCAACAAACTAAGCCCAATCACTTTAAAATTACCAAAAAATGCTAAAAATGATAACAAACTATACCAGAATCACCTAAATTACTTCGGCTACCGTAAATCACCCCCAACTATCCCTTACCACAACAAACCAAACCATATCATCTTAAAATTACAAAAAAAGGTATACAAATCATAACAAACCATGCCAGACTCACCTAAATTACTTCGGCTACTCTAAATCATCACCAACCAACCCTTACCACAACAAACTAAACCCAATCACTTTTAAATTACAAAAAAATGCTCCTAACCATAGCAAACTATGCCAAACTCACTTAAATTACTTCGGCTACCATAAATCATCACCAACTAACCCTTACCACAACAAACTAAACCCAATCACTTTTAAATTACAAAAAAATGCTACTAACCATAGCAAACTATGCCAAACTCACCTAAATTACTTCGGCTATCAAAAATCACCCCCAACTACACTTTACAGCAACAAACTAAGCCCAATCACTTTAAAATTACAAAAAAATGCTAAAAATCGTAACAAACTATACCAGAATCACCTAAATTACTTCGGCTACCGTAAATCACCCCCAACTATCCCTTACCAAAACAAACCAAACCATATCATTTTAAAATTACAAAAAAAGGTGTACAAATCATAACAAACTATGCCAGACTCACCTAAATTACTTCGGCTACTCTAAATCATCACCAACTAACCCTTACCACAACAAACTAAACATAATCACTTTTAAATTACAAAAAAATGCTACTAACCATAGCAAACTATGCCAAACTCCATAAATTACTTCGGCTATCAAAAATCACCCCCAACTACAGTTTACAGCAACAAACTAAGCCCAATCACTTTAAAATTACAAAAAAATGCTCCTAACCATAGCAAACTATGCCAAACTCACCTAAATTACTTCGGCTACCATAAATCATCACCAACTAACCCTTACCACAACAAACTAAACCCAATCACTTTTAAATTACAAAAAAATGCTATTAACAATAGCAAACTATGCCAAACTTACCTAAATTACTTCGGCTATCAAAAATCACCCCCAACTACACTTTACAGCAACAAACTAAGCCCAATCACTTTAAAATTACATAAAAATGCTAAAAATCATAACAAACTATACCAGATTCACCTAAATTACTTCGGCTACCGTAAATCATCACCAACTAACCCTTACCACAACAAACTAAACCCAATCACTTTTAAATTACAAAAAAATGCTCCTAACCATAGCAAACTATGCCAAACTCACTTAAATTACTTCGGCTACCATAAATCATCACCAACTAACCCTTACCACAACAAACTAAACCCAATCACTTTTAAATTACAAAAAAATGCTACTAACCATAGCAAACTATGCCAAACTCACCTACATTACTTCGGCTACCGTAAATCACCCCCAACTATCCCTTACCACAACAAACCAAACCATATCATCTTAAAACTACAAAAAAAGGTGTACAAATCATAACAAACCATGCCAGACTCACCTAAATTACTTCGGCTACTCTAAATCATCACCAACTAACCCTTACCACAACAAACTAAACCCAATCACTTTTAAATTACAAAAAAATGCTCCTAACCATAGCAAACTATGCCAAACTTACTTAAATTACTTCGGCTACCGTAAATCATCACCAACTAACCCTTACCACAACAAACAAAACCCAATCACTTTTAAATTACAAAAAAATGCTACTAACCATAGCAAACTATGCCAAACTCACCTAAATTACTTCGGCTATCAAAAATCACCCCCAACTACACTTAACAGCAACAAACTAAGCCCAATCACTTTAAAATTACAAAAAAATGCTAAAAATCATAACAAACTATACCAGAATCACCTAAGTTACTTCGGCTACCGTAAATCACCCCCAACTATCCCTTACCACAACAAACCAAACCATATCATCTTAAAATAACAAAAAAAGGTGTACAAATCATAACAAACTATGCCAGACTCACCTAAATTACTTCGGCTACTCTAGATCATCACCAACTAACCCTTACCACAGCAAACTAAACCCAATCACTTTTAAATTACAAAAAAATGCTCCTAACCATAGCAAACTATGCCAAACTCACCTAAATTACTTCGGCTACCATAAATCATCACCAACTAACCCTTACGACAACAAACTAAACCCAATCACTTTTAAATTACAAAAAAATGCTACTAACCATAGCAAACTATGCCAAACTCACCTAAATTACTTCGGCTATCAAAAATCACCCCCAACTACACTTTACAGCAACAAACTAAGCCCAATCACTTTAAAATTACAAAAAAATGCTAAAAATCATAACAAACTATACCAGAATCACCTAAATTACTTCGGCTACCGTAAATCACCCCCAAATAACCCTTACCACAACAAACCAAACCATATCATCTTAAAATTACAAAAAAAGGTGTACAAATCATAACAAACTATGCCAGACTCACCTAAATTACTTCGACTACTCTAAATCATCACCAACTAACCCTTACCACAACAAACTAAACCCAATCACTTTTAAATTACAAAAAAATGCTCCTAACAATAGTAAACTATGCCAAACTCACCTAAATTACTTCAGCTACCATAAATCATCTCCAACTAACCCTTACCACAACAAACTAAACCCAATCAATTTTAAATTACAAAAAAATGCTACTAACCATAGCAAACTATGCCAAACTCACCTAAATTACTTCGGCTATAAAAAATCACCCCCAACTACACTTTACAGCAACAAACTAAGCCCAATCACTTTAAAATTACAAAAAAATGCTAAAAATCATAACAAACTATACCAGAATCACCTAAATTACTTCGGCTACCGTAAATCACCCCCAACTATCCCTTACCACAACAATCCAAACCATATCATCTTAAAATTACAAAAAAAGGTGTACAAATCATAACAAACTATGCCAGACTCACCTAAATTACTTCGGCTACTCTAAATCATCACCAACTAACCCTTACCAGAACAAACTAAACCCAATCACTTTTAAATTACAAAAAAATGCTCCTAACCATAGCAAACTATGCCAAACTCAACTAAATTACTTCGGCTACCATAAATCATCACCAACTAACCCTTACCACAACAAACTAAACCCAATCACTTTTAAATTACAAAAAAATGCCACTAACCATAGCAAACTATGCCAAACTCACCTAAATTACTTCGGCTATCAAAAATCACCCCCAACTACACTTTACAGCAACAAACTAAGCCCAATCACTTTAAAATTACAAAAAAATGCTAAAAATCATAACAAATTATACCAGAATCACCTAAATTACTTCGGCTACCGTAAATCACCCCCAACTATCCCTTACCACAACAAACCAAACCATATCATCTTAAAATTACAAAAAAAGGTGTACAAATCATAACAAACTATGCCAGACTCACCTAAATTACTTCGGCTACTCTAAATAATCACCAACTAACCCTTACCACAACAATCTAAACCCAATCACTTTTAAATTACAAAAAAATGCTCCTAACCATAGCAAACTATGCCAAACTCACCTAAATTACTTCGGCTACCATAAATCACCCCCAACTATCCCTTACCACAACAAACCCAACCAACTCACCTTAAAATTACAAAAAAAGGTGTACAAATCATAACAAACTATGCTAGACTCACCTAAATTACTTCGGCTACTCTAAATCATCACCAACTAACCCTTACCACAAAAAACTAAACATAATCACTTTTAAATTACAAAAAAATGCTACTAACCATAGCAAACTATGCCAAACTCCATAAATTACTTCGGCTATCAAAAATCACCCCCCACTACAGTTTACAGCCACAAACTAAGCCCAATCACTTTAAAATTACAAAAAAATGCTAAAAATCATAACAAACTATACCAGAATCACCTAAATTACTTCGGCTACCGTAAATCACCCCCAACTATCCCTTACCACAACAAACCAAACCATATCATCTTAAAATTACAAAAAAAGGTGTACAAATCATAACAAACTATGCCAGACTCACCTAAATTACTTCGACTACTCTAAATCATAACCAACTAACCCTTACCACAACAATCTAATCCCAATCACTTTTAAAATACAAAAAAATGCTCCTAACCATAGCAAACTATGCCAAACTCACCTAAATTACTTCGGCTACCATAAATCATCACCAACTAAGCCTTACCACAACAAACTAAACCCAATCACTTTTAAATTACAAAAAAATGCTACTAACCATAGCAAACTATGCCAAACTCACCTAAATTACTTCGGCTGTCAAAAATCACCCCCAACAACATTTTACAGCAACAAATTAAGCCCAATCACTTTAAAATTACAAATAAATGCTAAAAATTATAACAAACTATACCAGAATCACCTAAATTACTTCGGCTACCGTAAATCACCCCCAACTATCCCTTACCACAACAAACCAAACCATATTATCTTAAAATTACAAAAAAAGGTGTACAAATCATAACAAACTATGCCAGACTCACCTAAATTACTTCGGCTACTCTAAATCATCACCAACTAACCCTTACCACAACAAACTAAACCCAATCACTTTTAGATTACAAAAAAATGCTCCTAACCATAGCAAACTATGCCAAACTCACCTAAATTACTTCGGCTACCATAAATCATCACCAACTAACCCTTACCACAACAAACTAATCCCAATCACTTTTAAATTACAAAAAAATGCTACTAACCATAGCAAACTATGCCAAACTCACCTAAATTACTTCGGCTATCAAAAATCACCCCCAACAACATTTTACAGCAACAAACTAAGCCCAATCACTTTAAAATTACAAAAAAATGCTAAAAATTATAACAAACTATACCAGAATCACCTAAATTACTTCGGCTACCGTAAATCACCCCCAACTATCCCTTACCACAACAAACCAAACCATATCATCTTAAAATTACAAAAAAAGGTGTACAAATCATAACAAACTATGCCAGACTCACCTAAATTACTTCGGCTACTCTAAATCATCACCAACTAACCCTTACCACAACAAACTAAACCCAATCACTTTTAAATTACAAAAAAATGCTCCTAACCATAGCAAACTATGCCAAACTCACCTAAATTACTTCGGCTATCAAAAATCACCCCCAACTACACTTTACAGCAACAAACTAAGCCCAGTCACTTTAAAATTAAAAAAATGCTAAAAATCATAACAAACTATACCAGAATCACCTAAATTACTTCGGCTACCGTAAATCACCTCCAACTATCCCTTACCACAACAAACCAAACCATATCATCTTAAAATTACAAAAAAAGGTGTACAAATCATAACAAACTATGCCAGACTCACCTAAATTACTTCGGCTAATCTAAATCATCACCAACTAACCCTTACCACAACAATCTAAACCCAATCACATTTAAATTACAAAAAAATGCTCCTAACCATAGCAAACTATGCCAAACTCACCTAAATGACTTCGGCTACCATAAATCATCACCAACTAACCCTTACCACAACAAACTAAACCCAATCACTTTTAAATTACAAAAAAATGCTACTAACCATAGCAAACTATGCCAAACTCACCTAAATTACTTTGGCTATCAAAAATCACTCCCAGCTACACTTTACAGCAACAAACTAAGCCCAATCACTTTAAAATTACAAAAAAATTCTAAAAATCATAACAAACTATACCAGAATCACCTAAATTACTTCGGCTACCGTAAATCACCCCCAACTATCCCTTACCACAACAAACCAAACCATATCATCTTAAAATTACAAAAAAAGGTGTACAAATCATAACAAACTATGCCAGACTCACCTAAATTACTTCGGCTACACTAAATCATCACCAACTAACCCTTACCACAACAAACTAAACCCAATCACTTTTAAATTACAAAAAAATGCTACTAACCATAGCAAACTATGCCAAACTCACCTAAATTACTTCGGCTATCAAAAATCACCCCCAACAACATTTTACAGCAACAAACTAAGCCCAATCATTTTAAAATTACAAAAAAATGCTAAAAATTATAACAAACTCTACCAGAATCACCTAAATTACTTCGGCTACCGTAAATCACCCCCAACTATCCCTTACCACAACAAACCAAACCATATCATCTTAAAATTACAAAAAAAGGTGTATGTATGTATGTAAATTAGTGGAGGGTAGTCTGTGCGACCACTGGACTTAGGCCCCAGCGGGCCCCTTGTCCTGCCTCCGTTAGGGGATCACTCCAGCTGGGTCGATAGCCATCCTATTTGGTTGAAATAGTTGACCACCGTGCCCAGGGGGATCTCCCTTATGTTGGCCATTGATGGCCATTTGTCCCCAAGTATGGATTCTCTGATGGACGAAAGCGCAGTGCATTCGCAAAGTACGTGCTGCACTGTTTCGTCTTCTTGTTCACATCCTCTACAAAGTGGTGTGTGTTCTAGCTTCATTTGGTAAAGGTGTTTTCTTAAATGACAGTGCCCGGTCAGAATGCCAGTCGCGAGGCGCAGGTTCTTCTTGGTCATTGTCAAAAATTTGTTTGCTGCGTCCTTGCTAGGATACATTAGTAATTCCTTGGCATGGCGACAGCTGGTTGTGTCATCCCATCTCTCTTTGAATTGAGAGTGGGTGTTTTCTTTATAAGTTTTGTTCTTGCTGAGGTTGATAGCGTATTTGAGGGGCCTAAGATCTTTCTTTTGGCTGCCCTCGCCGCCAACTCGTCAGCTTTTATGTTACCCATGTTTTCCGCGTGGCCTCTAACCCAGCAAACAGAAATTGTGTTCGTTGTGGCGATCTCCGCGAGCGCTTTATGGGTTTCTAATACTGCCCTCGATACAGTTTTGTATCTTTGAAGGGACAGTAGTGCTTGTCTACTATCTGTGTAGATTCGTATCTTTTTGCCGCTGGCCTGTCTGCGTGCAATTTCTTTTGCGGCTATGGATATACCTGCCAGCTCGGTATCCGTTACGCTGGCGTATTTATCCATAGTCCAGCTGCTTCGAATTCGCAGGCTTCTTGAAAATATTCCACAGCCCGCTCCTTCTTTCTTTTTCGATCCATCCGTGAAGACCTTTATGGTCTCTTCATCGGATGTTTCGTTTGGTTTTATGTCGATTGCGTAGGGTTTGTTAAAGACAAACTGGGGGGAGATATCGTTGGTGCCTGCCTGTAGTTGAGGTATCTTCTTGACCGCCTCATCCCACAGTCGGCGTCTTATCTCGCCACATCCTACGCTGGACTGTACACCGAGACTCTTGAGGCGTGCCATCGTTGTCAGTGCCGTTTCCTCGAGATAGATATCAAGTGGTGGCAAGCACAACATCACTTCCATCGCTCGTGTCGGTGTTGTCCGCATAGCGCCGGTTATGCACAGACATGCGGTTCTCTGTGGTCGGCTAAGTTTGTGTTTGGCTGTTGTCTGTTGACTTTTTGGCCACCAGACGACGCTACCATAGGCAATCATCGGTCTCACAATTGCAGTGTATACCCACATCAGGACCTTGGGTTTCATTCCCCAGGTTTTCCCCACGGTCCTGCGGCACTGCTCGTAGAAGATGTACGCCTTTTTTATCCTTCTTTCGATGTGAAGGTTCCATGTTAGCTTGCTATCAAAGGTTACTCCAAGGTATTTCACTTCGGTCGCAAAGCTTAGTTTTGTGTTTAGAAAGCTTGGTGCTTTTAGCTTCTCCGTCTTTCTTTTTTTCGTGAAGAGAACCATCTCTGTCTTCCTGGGGTTTGCAGACACAGTGTGTTCTCTGCACCATTTTTCAGTTATTCTCAGCGCCTCCTGTGCTCTGTCGCACAGGATGCTTTCGAACTTACCACTAAGCAGGATTGTTAAATCGTCTGCGTATGCAATAGTGTAGAAGCCTTGGGAGTTGAGTCGACGCAAAAGGCTGTCGAGAACCAAGTTCCACAGCAGCGGAGATAAAACTCCGCCCTGCGGACAGCCTCTCGCGACTTTACATCTCACCATCTTGTGTCCCACACTGATTTTTACTGCTCTGTTTGAGAGCATGTTTGCTATCCAGCCCCGGATGGTGGGGTGTACGTTCCTTTCCGTCAGGGCTGCATCAATCTTTTGGAAGGTGGTTTTATCAAATGCACCTTCTATGTCTAGAAATATACCCAGGGTGGACTCTTTGTTGTCCAATGATCTTTCAATCCGACTAGTGACCAAGTGTAGGGCACTGTCAGTGGATCTGCCTGGAGTGTATGCCTGTTGGTTGGGATGAAATGTGTCAGCAATTGTTTCCCTCAGGTGGCGTTCGCACAGTCTTTCCATCGTCTTTAGTAAGAACGAGGTCAGGCTTATGGACCGGTATGCTTTGGGGGTGGTGTAATCCATTCTCCCCGCTTTTGGGATGAGCACGGCTTTTACCTCTCTCCAGTCTTTTGGGATGTACTGGTGTGCAAGGCACGACCTGAACAGTCCCACCAGGTGCGGCAGCAGTTCTTCCAGGCCCCACTGGAGTAGTGCTGGATGTATGCCGTCGCTTCCTGGTGATTTGAATGGGGAGAAGCTCTGTAGTGCCCATCTTATTCTTTCTTCTCCAACAATTCGTTCTGAAATTTCCCATTCCGGATCCGAAGGGTTGGTGTCAGGTTCATCTGGCCATTCTTCCCGTTCGGTTGGAACCGAGTCCGGGAAGTGAGTCTGCATAAGCAGCTCTAGGCTTTCTTGTAGGTCGGTGGTTCGTGTACCATCTTCCTTGGTTAGGAGACCCAAGTCATGCTCCTTATCTTTTGCGAGGATCTTATACAGTCTTGCCACCTGCGAGTGATTTTCGATCTGCTCGCAGTAGGCTCTCCACGCTGCTCTTTGTCTTTTCCTGACTGTTTTTTTAAACTCTCTTAGGAGTGTTTTGTATTGGTCCCAGTCTGAGCCGGGTCCCTTTCGTTTGGCTTTGTTGAAAGCTGCCCGAGTTCTAATTTTGAGGTCGCTCAATTCCTGGGTCCACCATTTGGTAGCTTCTCCAGGTTGAGCCGATGTCCTCAGGGGGCAGGATGTTTCAAAAGCTTTTTAAATCTTATTTTGTATGTCCTTGACATATTGTTCTATTTCGACGCAGCTGCTTGGTGCGCGACATTGTGTATGCTTAAGTCCCTCCCGGAGTTGACTGAGATATTTATCTCTGTCTGTCCTTCGGGGGTCCCTAAACAATCTCGCGGGTGTCCTCGTGAGGTCGATTTCAAATTTTATCCACTGGTGGTCAGACATCGTAATCGAATCTGATACGCGTCAGTTGCGGATTGTTCTCGATATGTGCGCCGTAGCGATCGTTATATCTATTACAGTTTGACTCTTAGCGTTGACAAATGTCGGAACGCAGCCTCTGTTGGTGATGCAGAGGCTGTTTCCGCTTATGTAATCGAAAAGAGACTCACCCCTTGCGTTGTTGTCCTTACTGCCCCAGGTCACGTGGTGTGCGTTTGCGTCGCATCCCACGATGACTTCCCATTTCTGGGAGTGACAGTACGCTATCAGGTCCTCCAGTTCCCTTGTTGGTGGTGGGATGGTCGCGTCTATTGGGAGGTACGCTGAAGCTAGGACTAAAACGGTCGGTTTGCCGGCCACGACCCATTCCACCTTTACGGCCGTTAGGTCAGATGTTGACAGGTGTTGGAGTGGTTCGGTTTTTATATGCCGAGGGACGTAGACCGCTGTCCTCGGCTTCTCTGTAGTGGGCGTGCTAAAAGTGCGTCCAGTTAGTTTTGATAACCCTGAAATCTTGGATTTGACTATCCAGGGTTCCTGAATTAGTGCCAGTGCATTCTGATCCATATCCAGGTGCCGGCATAAAGTTGCCGTTGCAGCCCTGTTATGGTGCAGATTGCACTGGACTATTTTTACCTCCTTGTTTGCAGTGCCCATTGGGCTGCCTGGTGGTTGTTTTTTTTTTAGTTGATGGCCTCGGTTTCCATCCCTTGTGGGGAGGCTGCCTTGGCCGCTGTTGTTTCCAGGTCTGGAGGTGCAGCTTCGTGTGTTGCTGCTTCCTCCTTTCCTGGTTCTTCCCGTTTGACCCTCAGGGTGAGGTGGCGGAAGAGATAAGAAATCTTCATGCCTTCCTCTCTTAGGGTCTTCATGTCCTCATCTCCGATGCCGAAGACGAGGAGATGCCCTCGCGGGTTGGTCTTCGCCTCATGGTGGAAGACGCACCATTTGCCCACCGTCGCCTCCGCGTTCTGACTCGCTAGGCAACGGATGACAAGCTCCTTCTCGGCGAGGGGAGTTTCCTCCTCCTCAGGGATCCGGAGCGATGCCTTCGTCAGCCTAGGAAGCTGGTCCGAACGGATGACGGCTAGCTCGGCGTCCTTCCAGGGCTTTAGGGTGTTTACAGTGGCCTTAAGCCACTGTATTCTTTTGTCGTTGTCGCAGACAACCCTGATTATCTCACCAGAGTATGTCCACGACTTGAACGTTGGAGTTTGCGAGCTTGACGAAGGCGACAGTATTGTTTTGTCGAGGGCCTCCGTCATGGCTCGTTTGACAAGAGCGGCCCTCTCTGCGGTTATTTTGCCGAGGGGGTTGCTCCTATCTATTATTGCAACTTTGAGGTGGCTCGTGGCTGCTTCTTTATAACTGGTCGGTGGAGGGGCCGTTCTGGTCCTTTTGTGACGTCTCGGCGTCACCTCCGACGAATTATCCGACCGGCTGCGTTTTTTCGAGGGGGGGTTTGCTCCCCTGGTTTTTGTCGACGCCGGCGGCACTCCACTAGGGTTCCTAGCCTCCTTGGGGGGATGTTGTCCCCTTTTCGGAGGCGGCACACCTTTGGGAGGCACTACCTGCGCTTGTTTTGGTCCGCCAGAGGTAGAGGGCAGCTGTGCTTGGGCAGCAGCCTGCATTTTTGCCTTCTTCCTCCTCTTGACCTCCGCCCCACAGAGTCGCTTCCCTCTGCGTCGGCCTTCTTTCCGTTCCTGCGAGGAAACGGATGTTTTTTGTGGCGAGCATGGCTGCTCTGCCACTGTTGGTGGTTGTGGCGAGCGTTGGCGCTCAGCCACTGTTTTTTGGTTGGCTTTTGTATTGTCCATACCTGAGTTTGAGGTTTCATCCTCCCAGCTCCCCACCCACCACAGAGTCCCATACGGGGACGCCACATGGCAAGCCCATGTGGACGTCAGGGCTACTGTTTGGATATAGACCCCAGAGGCGAGCAACGCAGAGAGGAGGTTGTGCGTCGCTGTACACCGGAGCCACCGGTGCCCAGCTTCGCAGTCTCCCACGCGCCCCTCTGCCTCCAGAAGTCTCACCCTATCGGCCCTCTGACGGGACGACACAGCCGGTTGATCGGAGTGGGTTAGTTCCGACCGCCCGTCTAGGAGAAATCCAGGCCAAAGTGGTGTGTTGCTGGGACTCCAGGCGTACCTGGGCCCAACTCAACCACCAGGATCCTTTCATCCTCCGTCACGGGACGCCACGCACGGCACAAACACGTGGGAGATGGTTGGCGGCGGTTGTTTTCGTTCCACCATGCAGGGTTTTACTCCTGAGGCTTCCCTACTTACTCCCACTAGTTTCAGCCCGTAAAGGCATCCACCGTTCCCCTATCCACCACCTGGGGACGCCCCCGGTAGGTATCTCAACCCTCAGGAAAAAAAGGTGTACAAATCATAACAAACTATGCCAGACTCACCTAAATTACTTCGGCTACTCTATATCATCACCAACTAACCCTTACCACAACAATCTAAACCCAATCACATTTAAATTACAATAAAATGCTCCTAACCATAGCAAACTATGGCAAACTCACCTAAATTACTTCGGCTACCATAAATCATCACCAACTAACCCTTACCACAACAAACTAAACCCAATCACTTTTAAATTACAAAAAAATGCTACTAACCATAGCAAACTATGCCAAACTCACCTAAATTACTTCGGCTATCAAAAATCACCCCCAACAACACTTTACAGCAACAAACTAAGCCCAATTATTTAAAATTACAAAAAAATTCTAAAAATCATAACAAACTATACCAGAATCACCTAAATTACTTCGGCTACCGTAAATCACCCCCAACTATCCCTTACCACAACAAACCAAACCATATCATCTTAAAATTACAAAAAAAGGTGTACAAATCATAACAAACTATGCCAGACTCACCTAAATTACTTCGGCTACACTAAATCATCACCAACTAAACCTTACCACAACAAACTAAACCCAATCACTTTTAAATTACAAAAAAATGCTACTAACAATAGCAAACTATGCCAAACTCACCTAAATTACTTCGGCTACCATAAATTATCACCAACTGACCCTTACCACAACAAACTAAACCCAATCACTTTTAAATTACATAAAAATGCTACTAACCATAGCAAACTATACCAAACTCACCTAAATTACTTTGGCTATTAAAAATCACCCCCAGCTACAGTTTACAGCAACAAACTAAGCCCAATCACTTTAAAATTACAAAAAAATGCTAAAAATCATAACAAACTATACCAGAATCACCTAAATTACTTCGGCTACCGTAAATCACCCCCAACTATCCCTTACCACAACAAACCAAACCATATCATCTTAAAATTACAAAAAATGGTGTACAAATCATAACGAACTATGCCAGACTCACCTAAATTACTTCGGATACTCTAAATCATCACCAACTAACCCTTACCACAACAAACTAAACCCAATCACTTTTAAAATACAAAAAAATGCTACTAACCATAGCAAACTATGCCAAACTCACCTAAATTACTTCGGCTACCATAAATCATAACCAACTAACCCTTACCACAACAAACTAAACCCAATCACTTTTAAATTACATAAAAATGCTACTAACCATAGAAAACTATACCAAACTCACCTAAATTACTTCGGCTATCAAAAATCACCCCCAACTACACATTACAGCAACAAACTAAACCCAATCACTTTAAAATTACAAAAAAATGCTAAAAATCATAACAAACTATACCAGAATCACCTAAATTACTTCGGCTACCGTAAATCACCCCCAACTATCCCTTACCACAACAAACCAAACCATATCATCTTAAAATTACAAAAAAAGGTGTACAAATCATAACAAACTATGCCAGACTCACCTAAATTTCTTCGGCTACTCTAAATCATCACCAACTAACCCTTACCACAACAAACTAAACCCAATCACTTTTAAATTACAAAAAAATGCTACTAACCATAGCAAACTATGCCAAACTCACCTAAATTACTTCGGCTACCATAAATCATCACCAACTAACCCTTACCACAACAAACTAAACCCAATCACTTTTAAATTACATAAAAATGCTACTAACCATAGCAAACTATACCAAACTCACCTAAATTACTTCGGCTATCAAAAATCACCCCCAACTACAGTTTACAGCAACAAACTAAGCCCAATCACTTTAAAAAAACAAAAAAATGCTAAAAATCATAACAAACTATACCAGAATCACCTAAATTACTTCGGCTACCGTAAATCACCCCCAACTATCCCTTACCACAACAAACCAAACCATATCATCTAAAAATTACAAAAAAAGGTGTACAAATCATAACAAACTATGCCAGACTCACCTAAATTTCTTCGGCTACTCTAAATCATCACCAACTAATCCTTACCTCAACAAACTAAACCCAAACCCTTTTAAATTACAAAAAAATGCTCCTAACCTTAGCAAACTATGCCAAACTCACCTAAATTACTTCGGCTATCAAAAATCACCCCCAACTACACTTTACAGCAACAAACTAAGCCCAATCACTTTAAAATTACAAAAAAATGCTAAAAATCATAACAAACTATACCAGAATCACCTAAATTACTTCGGCTACCGTAAATCACCCCCAACTATCCCTTACCACAACAAACCAAATCATATCATCTTAAAATTACAAAAAAAGGTGTACAAATCATAACAAACTATGCCAGACTCACCTAAATTACTTCGGCTACACTAAATCATCACCAACTAACCCTTACCACAACAAACTAAACCCAATCACTTTTAAATTACAAAAAAATGCCACTAACCATAGCAAACTATGCCAAACTCACCTAAATTACTTCGGCTATCAAAAATCACCCCCAACTACACTTTACAGCAACAAACTAAGCCCAATCACTTTAAAATTACAAAAAAATGCTAAAAATCATAACAAACTATACCAGAATCACCTAAATTACTTCGGCTACCGTAAATCACCCCCAACTATCCTTTACCACAACAAACCAAATCATATCATCTTAAAATTACAAAAAAAAGTGTACAAATCATAACAAACCATGCCAGACTCACCTAAATTACTTCGGCTACTCTAAATCATCACCAACTAATCCTTACCACAACAAACTAAACCCAAACCCTTTTAAATTACAAAAAAATGCTCCTAACCTTAGCAAACTATGCCAAACTCACCTAAATTACTTTGGCTACCATAAATCATCACCAGATAACCCTTACCACAACAAACTAAACCCAATCACTTTTAAATTACAAAAAAATGCTACTAACCATAGCAAACTATGCCAAACTCACCTAAATTACTTCGGCTATCAAAAATCACCCCCAACTACACTTTACAGCAACAAACTAAGCCCAATGACATTAAAATTACAAAAAAATGCTAAAAATCATAACAAACTATACCAGAATCACCTAAATTACTTCGGCTACCGTAAATCACCCCCAACTATCCCTTACCACAACAAACCAAACCATATCATCTTAAAATTACAAAAAAAGGTGTACAAATCAATACAAACTATGCCAGACTCACCTAAATTACTTCGGCTACTCTAACTCATCACCAACTAACCCTTACCACCACAAACTAAACCCAATCACTTTTAAATTACAAAAAAATGCTACTAACCATAGCAAACTATGCCAAACTCACCTAAATTACTTCGGCTACCATAAATCATCACCAACTAACCCTTACCACAACAAACTAAACCCAATCATTTTTAAATTACAAAAAATGCTACTAACCATAGCAAACTATGCCAAACTCACCTCAATTACTTCGGCCATCAAAAATCACCCCCAACTACACTTTACAGCAACAAACTAAGCCCAATCACTTTAAAATTACAAAAAAATGCTAAAAATCATAACAAACTATACCAGAATCACCTAAATTACTTCGGCTACCGTAAATCACCCCCAACTATCTCTTACCACAACAAACCAAACCATATCATCTAAAAATTACAAAAAAAGGTGTACAAATCATAACAAACTATGCCAGACTCACCTAAATTTCTTCGGCTACTCTAAATCATCACCAACTAATCCTTACCTCAACAAACTAAACCCAAACCCTTTTAAATTACAAAAAAATGCTCCTAACCTTAGCAAACTATGCCAAACTCACCTAAATTACTTCGGCTATCAAAAATCACCCCCAACTACACTTTACAGCAACAAACTAAGCCCAATCACTTTAAAATTACAAAAAAATGCTAAAAATCATAACAAACTATACCAGAATCACCTAAATTACTTCGGCTACCGTAAATCACCCCCAACTATCCCTTACCACAACAAACCAAATCATATCATCTTAAAATTACAAAAAAAGGTGTACAAATCATAACAAACTATGCCAGACTCACCTAAATTACTTCGGCTACACTAAATCATCACCAACTAACCCTTACCACAACAAACTAAACCCAATCACTTTTAAATTACAAAAAAATGCCACTAACCATAGCAAACTATGCCAAACTCACCTAAATTACTTCGGCTATCAAAAATCACCCCCAACTACACTTTACAGCAACAAACTAAGCCCAATCACTTTAAAATTACAAAAAAATGCTAAAAATCATAACAAACTATACCAGAATCACCTAAATTACTTCGGCTACCGTAAATCACCCCCAACTATCCTTTACCACAACAAACCAAATCATATCATCTTAAAATTACAAAAAAAAGTGTACAAATCATAACAAACCATGCCAGACTCACCTAAATTACTTCGGCTACTCTAAATCATCACCAACTAATCCTTACCACAACAAACTAAACCCAAACCCTTTTAAATTACAAAAAAATGCTCCTAACCTTAGCAAACTATGCCAAACTCACCTAAATTACTTTGGCTACCATAAATCATCACCAGATAACCCTTACCACAACAAACTAAACCCAATCACTTTTAAATTACAAAAAAATGCTACTAACCATAGCAAACTATGCCAAACTCACCTAAATTACTTCGGCTATCAAAAATCACCCCCAACTACACTTTACAGCAACAAACTAAGCCCAATGACATTAAAATTACAAAAAAATGCTAAAAATCATAACAAACTATACCAGAATCACCTAAATTACTTCGGCTACCGTAAATCACCCCCAACTATCCCTTACCACAACAAACCAAACCATATCATCTTAAAATTACAAAAAAAGGTGTACAAATCAATACAAACTATGCCAGACTCACCTAAATTACTTCGGCTACTCTAACTCATCACCAACTAACCCTTACCACCACAAACTAAACCCAATCACTTTTAAATTACAAAAAAATGCTACTAACCATAGCAAACTATGCCAAACTCACCTAAATTACTTCGGCTACCATAAATCATCACCAACTAACCCTTACCACAACAAACTAAACCCAATCATTTTTAAATTACAAAAAATGCTACTAACCATAGCAAACTATGCCAAACTCACCTCAATTACTTCGGCCATCAAAAATCACCCCCAACTACACTTTACAGCAACAAACTAAGCCCAATCACTTTAAAATTACAAAAAAATGCTAAAAATCATAACAAACTATACCAGAATCACCTAAATTACTTCGGCTACCGTAAATCACCCCCAACTATCTCTTACCACAACAAACCGAACCATATCATCTTAAAATTACAAAAAAGGTGTACAAATCATAACAAACTATGCCAGACTGACCTAAATTACTTCGGCTACTCTAAATCATCACTAACTAACCCTTACCACAACAAGCTAAACCCAATCACTTGTAAATTACAAAAAAATGCTCCTAACCATAGCAAACTATGCCAAACTCACCTAAATTACTTCGGCTAACATAAATCATCACCAACTAACCCTTACCACAACAAACTAAACCCAATCACTTTTAAATTACAAAAAAATGCTACTAACCATAGCAAACTATGCCAAACTCACCTAAATTACTTCGGCTATCAAAAATCATCCCCAACTACACTTTACAGCAACAAACTAAGCCCAATCACTTTAAACTTACAAAAAAATGCTAAAAATCATAACAAACTATAGCAGAATCACCTAAATTACTTCGGCTACCGTAAATCACCCCCAACTATCCCTTACCACAACAAACCAAACCATATCATCTTAAAATTACAAAAAAAGGTGTACAAATCAATACAAACTATGCCAGACTCACCTAAATTACTTCGGCTACTCTAAATCATCACCAACTAACCCTTACCACAACAAACTAAACCCAATCACTTTTAAATTACAAAAAAATGCTACTAACCAAAGCAATCTATGCCAAACTCACCTAAATTACTTCGGCTACCATAAATCATCACCAACTAACCCTTACCACAACAAACTAAACCCAATCACTTTTAAATTACAATAAAATGCTACTAACCATAGCAAACTATGCCAAACTCACCTAAATTACTTCGGCTATCAAAAATCACCCCCAACTACACTTTACAGCAACAAATTAAGCCCAATCACTTTAAAATTACAAAAAAATACTAAAAATTATAACAAACTATACCAGAATCATCTAAATTACTTCGGCTACCGTAAATCACCCCCAACTATCCCTTACCACAACAAACCAAACCATATCATCTTAAAATTACAAAAAAAGGTGTACAAATTATAACAAACTATGCCAGGCTCACCTAAACTACTTCGGCTACTCTAAATCATGACCAACTAACCCTTACCACAACAAACTGAACCCAATCACTATTAAATTACAAAAAAATGCTACTAACCATAGCAAACTATGCCAAACTCACCTAAATTACTTCGGCTACCATAAATCATCACCAACTAACCCTTACCACAACAAACTAAACCCAATCACTTTTAAATTACAACAAAATGCTACTAACCATAGCAAACTATGCCAAACTCACCTAAATTACTTCGGCTACCATAAATCATCACCAACTAACCCTTACCCCAACAAACTAAACCCAATCACTTTTAAAATACAAAAAAATGCTACTAACCATAGCAAACTATGCCAAACTCACCTAAATTACTTCGGCTACCATAAATCATCACCAACTAACCCTTACCACAACAAACTAAACCCAATCACTTTTAAATTACATAAAAATGCTACTAACCATAGCAAACTATACCAAACTCACCTAAATTACTTCGGCTATCAAAAATCACCCCCAACTACACATTACAGCAACAAACTAAACCCAATCACTTTAAAATTACAAAAAAATGCTAAAAATCATAACAAACTATACCAGAATCACCTAAATTACTTCGGCTACCGTAAATCACCCCCAACTATCCCTTACCACAACAAACCAAACCATATCATCTTAAAATTACAAAAAAAGGTGTACAAATCATAACAAACTATGCCAGACTCACCTAAATTTCTTCGGCTACTCTAAATCATCACCAACTAACCCTTACCACAACAAACTAAACCCAATCACTTTTAAATTACAAAAAAATGCTACTAACCATAGCAAACTATGCCAAACTCACCTAAATTACTTCGGCTACCATAAATCATCACCAACTAACCCTTACCACAACAAACTAAACCCAATCACTTTTAAATTACATAAAAATGCTACTAACCATAGCAAACTATACCAAACTCACCTAAATTACTTCGGCTATCAAAAATCACCCCCAACTACAGTTTACAGCAACAAACTAAGCCCAATCACTTTAAAATTACAAAAAAATGCTAAAAATCATAACAAACTATACCAGAATCACCTAAATTACTTCGGCTACCGTAAATCACCCCCAACTATCCCTTACCACAACAAACCAAACCATATCATCTAAAAATTACAAAAAAAGGTGTACAAATCATAACAAACTATGCCAGACTCACCTAAATTTCTTCGGCTACTCTAAATCATCACCAACTAATCCTTACCACAACAAACTAAACCCAAACCCTTTTAAATTACAAAAAAATGCTCCTAACCTTAGCAAACTATGCCAAACTCACCTAAATTACTTCGGCTATCAAAAATCACCCCCAACTACACTTTACAGCAACAAACTAAGCCCAATCACTTTAAAATTACAAAAAAATGCTAAAAATCATAACAAACTATACCAGAATCACCTAAATTACTTCGGCTACCGTAAATCACCCCCAACTATCCCTTACCACAACAAACCAAATCATATCATCTTAAAATTACAAAAAAAGGTGTACAAATCATAACAAACTATGCCAGACTCACCTAAATTACTTCGGCTACACTAAATCATCACCAACTAACCCTTACCACAACAAACTAAACCCAATTACATTTAAATTACAATAAAACGCTCGTAACCATAGCAAACTATGCCAAACACACCTAAATTACTTCCGCTACCATAAATTATCACCAACTGACCCTTACCACAACAAACTAAACCCAATCACATTTAAATTACAAAAAAATGCTACTAACCATAGCAAATTATGCCAAACTCACCTAAATTACTTCGGCTATCAAAAATCACCCCCAACTACACTTTACAGCAACAAACTAAGCCCTATTATTTAAAATTACAAAAAAATGCTAAAAATCATAACAAACTATACCAGAATCACCTAAATTACTTCGGCTACCGTAAATCACCCCCAACTATCCCTTACCACAACAAACCAAATCATATCATCTTAAAATTACAAAAAAAGGTGTACAAATCATAACAAACTATGCCAGACTCACCTAAATTACTTCGGCTACACTAAATCATCACCAACTAACCCTTACCACAACAAACTAAACCCAATCACTTTTAAATTACAAAAAAATGCTACTAACCATAGCAAACTATGCCAAACTCACCTAAATTACTTCGGCTATCAAAAATCACCCCCAACTACACTTTACAGCAACAAACTAAGCCCAATCACTTTAAAATTTCAAAAAAATGCTAAAAATCATAACAAACTATACCAGAATCACCTAAATTACTTCGGCTACCGTAAATCACCCCCAACTATCCCTTACCATAACAAACCAAACCATATCATCTTAAAATTACAAAAAATGGTGTACAAATCATAACAAACTATGCCAGACTCACCTAAATTACTTCGGATACTCTAAATCATCACCAACTAACCCTTACCACAACAAACTAAACCCAATCACTTTTAAAATACAAAAAAATGCTACTAACCATAGCAAACTATGCCAAAGTCACCTAAATTACTTCGGCTACCATAAATCATCACCAACTAACCCTTACCACAACAAACTAAACCCAATCACTTTTAAATTACATAAAAATGCTACTAACCATAGCAAACTATACCAAACTCACCTAAATTACTACGGCTATCAAAAATCACCCCCAACTACACATTACAGCAACAAACTAAACCCAATCACTTTAAAATTACAAAAAAATGCTAAAAATCATAACAAACTATACCAGAATCACCTAAATTACTTCGGCTACCGTAAATCACCCCCAACTATCCCTTACCACAACAAACCAAACCATATCATCTAAAAATTACAAAAAAATGTGTACAAATCACAACAAACTATGCCAGACTCACCTAAATTTCTTCGGCTACTCTAAATTATCACCAACTAATCCTTACCACAACAAACTAAACCCAAACCCTTTTAAATTACAAAAAAATGCTCCTAACCTTAGCAAACTATGCCAAACTCACCTAAATTACTTCGGCTATCAAAAATCACCCCCAACTACACTTTACAGCAACAAACTAAGCCCAATCACTTTAAAATTACAAAAAAATGCTAAAAATCATAACAAACTATACCAGAATCACCTAAATTACTTCGGCTACCGTAAATCACCCCCAACTATCCTTTACCACAACAAACCAAATCATATCATCTTAAAATTACAAAAAAGGTGTACAAATCATAACAAACTATGCCAGACTCACCTAAATTACTTCGGCTACACTAAATCATCACCAACTAACCCTTACCACAACAAACTAAACCCAATCACTTTTAAATTACAAAAAAATGCTACTAACCATAGCAAACTATGCCAAACTCACCTAAATTACTTCGGCTATCAAAAATCACCCCCAACTACACTTTACAGCAACAAACTAAGCCCAATCACTTTAAAATTACAAAAAAATGCTAAAAATCATAACAAACTATACCAGAATCACCTAAATTACTTCGGCTACCGTAAATCACCCCCAAATATCCCTTACCATAACAAACCAAACCATATCATCTTAAAATTACAAAAAAAGGTGTACAAATCCTAACAAACTATGCCAGACTCACCTAAATTACTTCGGCTACTCTAAATCATCACCAACTAACCCTTACCACAACAATCTAAACGCAATCACATTTAAATTACAATAAAATGCTCGTAACCATAGCAAACTATGCCAAACTCACCTAAATTACTTCGGCTACCATAAATTATCACCAACTGACCCTTACCACAACACACTAAACCCAATCACTTTTAAATTACAAAAAAATGCTACTAACCATAGCAAATTATGCCAAACTCACCTAAATTACTTCGGCTATCAAAAATCACCCCCAACTACACTTTACAGCAACAAATTAAGCCCAATTATTTAAAATTACAAAAAAATGCTAAAAATCATAACAAACTATACCAGAATCACCTAAATTACTTCGGCTACCGTAAATCACCCCCAACTATCCCTTACCACAACAAACCAAACCATATCATCTTAAAATTACAAAAAATGGTGTACAAATCATAACAAACTATGCCAGACTCACCTAAATTACTTCGGATACTCTAAATCATCACCAACTAACCCTTACCACAACAAACTAAACCCAATCACTTTTAAAATACAAAAAAATGCTACTAACCATAGCAAACTATGCCAAAGTCACCTAAATTACTTCGGCTACCATAAATCATCACCAACTAACCCTTACCACAACAAACTAAACCCAATCACTTTTAAATTACATAAAAATGCTACTAACCATAGCAAACTATACCAAACTCACCTAAATTACTTCGGCTATCAAAAATCACCCCCAACTACACATTACAGCAACAAACTAAACCCAATCACTTTAAAATTACAAAAAAATGCTAAAAATCATAACAGACTATACCAGAATCACCTAAATTACTTCGGCTACCGTAAATCACCCCCAACTATCCCTTACCACAACAAACCAAACCATATCATCTTAAAATTACAAAAAAAGGTGTACAAATCATAACAAACTATGCCAGACTCACCTAAACTACTTCGGCTACTCTAAATCATGACCAACTAACCCTTACCACAACAAACTAAACCCAATCACTTTTAAATTACAAAAAAATGCTACTAACCATAGCAAGCTATGCCAAACTCACCTAAATTACTTCGGCTACCATAAATCATCACCAACTAACCCTTACCACAACAAACTAAACCCAATCACTTTTAAATTACAAAAAAATGCTACTAACCATAGCAAACTATGCCAAACTCACCTAAATTACTTCGGCTATCAAAAATCACCCCCAACTACACTTTACAGCAACAAACTAAGCCCAATCGCTTTAAAATTACAAAAAAATTCTAAAAATCATAACAAACTATACCAGAATCACCTAAATTACTTCGGCTACCGTCAATCACCCCCAACTATCCCTTACCACAACAAACCAAACCATATCATCTTAAAATTACAAAAAAAGGTGTACAAATCATAACAAACTATGCCAGACTCACCTAAATTACTTCGGCTACTCTAAATCATCACCAACTAACCCTTACCACAACAAACTAAACCCAATCACTTTTAAATTACAAAAAAATGCTCCTAACCATAGCAAACTATGCCAAACTCACCTAAATTACTTCGGCTACCATAAATCATCACCAACTAACCCTTACCACAACAAACTAAACCCAATCATTTTTAAATTACAAAAAAATGCTACTAACCATAGCAAACTATGCCAAACTCACCTAAATTACTTTGGCTATCAAAAATCACCCCCAACTACACTTTACAGCAACAAACTAAGCCCAATCACTTTAAAATTACAAAAAAATGCTAAAAATCATAACAAACTATAGCAGAATCACCTAAATTACTTCGGCTACCGTAAATTACCCCCAACTATCCCTTACCACAACAAACCATACCATATCATTTTAAAATTACAAAAAAGGTGTACAAATCATAACAAACTATGCCAGACTCACCTAAATTACTTCGGCTACTCTAAATCATCACCAACAAACCCTTACCACAAGAAACTAAACCCAATCACTTTTAAATTACAAAAAAATGCTACTAACCATAGCAAACTATGCCAAACTCACCTAAATTACTTCGGCTACCATAAATCATCACCAACTAACCCTTACCACAACAAACTAAACCCAATCACTTTTAATTACAAAAAAATGCTACTAACCATAGCAAACTATGCCAAACTCACCTAAATTACTTCGGCTATCAAAAATCTCCCCCAACTACACTTGACAGCAACAAATTAAGCCCAATCACTTTAAAATTACAAAAAAATGCTAAAAATCATAACAAACTATACCAGAATCACCTAAATTACTTCGGCTACCGTAAATCACCCCCAACTATCCCTTACCACAACAAACCAAACCATATCATCTTAAAATTACAAAAAAAGGTTTACAAATCATAACAAACTATGCCAGACTCACCTAAACTACTTCGGCTACTCTAAATCATGACCAACTAACCCTTACCACAACAAACTAAACCCAATTACTTTTAAATTACAATAAAATGCGACTAACCATAGCAAACTATGCCAAACTCACCTAAATTACTTCGGCTACCATAAATCATCACCAACTAACCCTTACCACAACAAACTAAACCCAATCACTTTTAAATTACAAAAAAATGCTACTAACCAGAGCAAACTATGCCAAACTCACCTAAATTACTTCGGCTATCAAAAATCACCCCCAACTACACTTTACAGCAACAAACTCAGCCCAATCACTTCAAAATTACAAAAAAATGCTAAAAATCATAACAAACTATACCAGAATCACCTAAATTACTTCGGCTACCCTAAATCACCCCCAACTATCCCATACCACAACAAACCAAACCATATCATTTTAAAATTACAAAAAAAAGTGTACAAATCATAACAAACTATGCCAGACTCACCTAAACTACTTCGGCTACTCTAACTCATCACCAACTAACCCTTACCACCACAAACTAAACCCAATCACTTTTAAATTACAAAAAAATGCTACTAACCATAGCAAACTATGCCAAACTCACCTAAATTACTTCGCCTACCATAAATCATCACCAACTAACCCTTACCACAACAAACTAAACCCAATCACTTTTAAAATACAAAAAAATGCTCCTAACCATAGCAAACTATGCCAAACTCACCTAAATTACTTCGGCTACCATAAATCATCACCAACTAACCCTTACCACAACAAACTAAACCCAATCATTTTTAAATTACAAAAAATGCTACTAACCATAGCAAACTATGCCAAACTCACCTCAATTACTTCGGCCATCAAAAATCACCCCCAACTACACTTTACAGCAACAAACTAAGCCCAATCACTTTAAAATTACAAAAAAATGCTAAAAATCATAACAAACTATAGCAGAATCACCTAAATTACTTCGGCTACCGTAAATCACCCCCAACTACCTCTTACCACAACAAACCAAACCATATCATCTTAAAATTACAAAAAAAGGTGTACAAATCATAACAAACTATGCCAGACTGACCTAAATTACTTCGGCTACTCTAAATCATCACTAACTAACCCTTACCACAACAAGCTAAACCCAATCACTTTTAAATTACAAAAAAATGCTCCTAACCATAGCAAACTATGCCAAACTCACCTAAATTACTTCGGCTAACATAAATCATCACCAACTAACACTTACCACAACAAACTAAACCCAATCACTTTTAAATTACAAAAAAATGCTACTAACCATAGCAAACTATGCCAAACTCACCTAAATTACTTCGGCTATCAAAAATCATCCCCAACTACACTTTACAGCAACAAACTAAGCCCAATCACTTTAAACTTACAAAAAAATGCTAAAAATCATAACAAACTATAGCAGAATCACCTAAATTACTTCGGCTACCGTAAATCACCCCCAACTATATCTTACCACAACAAACCAAACCATATCATCTTAAAATTACAAAAAAAGGTGTACAAATCATAACAAACAATGCCAGACTGACCTAAATTACTTCGGCTACTCTAAATCATCACTAACTAACCCTTACCACAACAAACTAAACCCAATCACTTTTAAATTACAATAAAATGCTACTAACCATAGCAAACTATGCCAAACTCACCTAAATTACTTCGGCTATCAAAAATCACCCCCAACTACACTTTACAGCAACAAATTAAGCACAATCACTTTAAAATTACAAAAAAATACTAAAAATTATAACAAACTATACCAGAATCATCTAAATTACTTCGGCTACCGTAAATCACCCCCAACTATCCCTTACCACAACAAACCAAACCATATCATCTTAAAATTACAAAAAAAGGTGTACAAATCATAACAAACTATGCCAGACTCACCTAAACTACTTCGGCTACTCTAAATCATGACCAACTAACCCTTACCACAACAAACTGAACCCAATCACTATTAAATTACAAAAAAATGCTACTAACCATAGCAAACTATGCCAAACTCACCTAAATTACTTCGGCTACCATAAATCATCACCAACTAACCCTTACCACAACAAACTAAACCCAATCACTTTTAAATTACAAAAAAATGCTACTAACCATAGCATACTATGCCAAACTCACCTAAATTACTTCGGCTACCATAAATCATCACCAACTAACCCTTACCACAACAAACTAAACCCAATCACTTTTAAATTACAAAAAAATTCTCCTAACCATACCAAACTATGCCAAACTCACCTAAATTACTTCGGCTACCATAAATCATCACCAACTAACCCTTACCACAACAAACTAAACCCAATCATCTTTAAATTACAAAAAATGCTACTAACCATAGCAAACTCTGCCAAACTCACCTAAATTACTTCGGCTATCAAAAATCAACCCCAACTACACTTTACAGCAACAAACTAAGCCCAATCACATTAAAATTAAAAAAAAATGCTAAAAAGCATAACAAACTATACCAGAATCACCTAAATTACTTTGGCTACCGTAAATCACCCAAACTATCCCTTACCACAAGAAACCAAACCATATCATCTTAAAATTACAAAAAAAGGTGTACAAATCATAACAAACTATGCCAGACTTACCTAAATTACTTCGGCTACTCTAAATCATCACCAACCAACCCTTACCACAACAAACTAAACCCAATCACTTTTAAATTACAAAAAAATGCTACTAACCATAGCAAACTATGCCAAACTCACCTAAATTACTTCGGCTAGCATAAATCATCACCAACTAACCCTTACTACAACAAACTAAACCCAATCACTTTTAAATTACAAAAAAATGCTACTAACCATAGCAAACTCACCTAAATTACTTCGGCTATCAAAAATTACCCCCAACTACACTTTACAGCAACAAACTAAGCCCAATCACTTTAAAATTACAAAAAAATGCTAAAAATCATAACAAACTATACCAGAATCACCTAAATTACTTCGGCTACCGTAAATCACCCCCAACTATCTCTTACCACAACAAACCAAACCATATCATCTTAAAATTACAAAAAAAGATGTACAAATCATAACAAACTATGCCAGACTCACCTAAATTACTTCGGCTACTCTAAATCATCACCAACTAACCCTTACCACAACAAACTAAACCCAATCACTTTTAAAATACAAAAAAATGCTACTAACCATAGCAAACTATGCCAAAGTCACCTAAATTACTTCGGCTACCATAAATCATCACCAACTAACCCTTACCACAACAAACTAAACCCAATCACTTTTAAATTACATAAAAATGCTACTAACCATAGCAAACTATACCAAACTCACCTAAATTACTTCGGCTATCAAAAATCACCCCCAACTACACTTTACAGCAACAAACTAAACCCAATCACTTTAAAATTACAAAAAAATGCTAAAAATCATAACAAACTATACCAGAATCACCTAAATTACTTCGGCTACCGTAAATCACCCCCAACTATCCCTTACCACAACAAACCAAACCATATCATCTTAAAATTACAAAAAAAGGTGTACAAATCATAACAAACTATGCCAGACTCACCTAAACTACTTCGGCTACTCTAAATCATGACCAACTAACCCTTACCACAACAAACTAAACCCAATCACTTTTAAATTACAAAAAAATGCTACTAACCATAGCAAGCTATGCCAAACTCACCTAAATTACTTCGGCTACCATAAATCATCACCAACTAACCCTTACCACAACAAACTATACCCAATCACTTTTAAATTACAAAAAAATGCTACTAACCATAGCAAACTATGCCAAACTCACCTAAATTACTTCGGCTATCAAAAATCACCCCCAACTACACTTTACAGCAACAAACTAAGCCCAATCGCTTTAAAATTACAAAAAAATGCTAAAAATCATAACAAACTATACCAGAATTACCTAAATTACTTCGGCTACCGTCAATCACCCCCAACTATCCCTTACCACAACAAACCAAACCATATCATCTTAAAATTACAAAAAAAGGTGTACAAATCATAACAAACTATGCCAGACTCACCTAAATTACTTCGGCTACTCTAAATCATCACCAACTAACCCTTACCACAACAAACTAAACCCAATCACTTTTAAATTACAAAAAAATGCTCCTAACCATAGCAAACTATGCCAAACTCACCTAAATTACTTCGGCTACCATAAATCATCACCAACTAACCCTTACCACAACAAACTAAACCCAATCACTTTTAAATTACAAAAAAATGCTACTAACCATAGCAAACTATGCCAAACTCACCTAAATTACTTCGGCTACCATAAATCATCACCAACTAACCCTTACCACAACAAACCATACCATATCATCTTAAAATTACAAAAAAGGTGTACAAATCATAACAAACTATGCCAGACTCACCTAAATTACTTCGGCTACTCTAAAGCATCACCAACAAACCCTTACCACAAGAAACTAAACCCAATCACTTTTAAATTACAAAAAAATGCTACTAACCATAGCAAACTATGCCAAACTCACCTAAATTACTTCGGCTACCATAAATCATCACCAACTAACCCTTACCACAACAAACTAAACCCAATCACTTTTAAATTACAAAAAAATGCTACTTACCATAGCAAACTATGCCAAACTCACCTAAATTACTTCGGCTATCAAAAATCTCCCCCAACTACACTTTACAGCAACAAATTAAGCCCAATCACTTTAAAATTACAAAAAAATGCTAAAAATCATAACAAACTATAGCAGAATCACCTAAATTACTTCGGCTACCGTAAATCACCCCCAACTATCCCTTACCACAACAAACCATACCATATCATCTTAAAATTACAAAAAAGGTGTACACATCATAACAAACTATGCCAGACTCACCTAAATTACTTCGGCTACTCTAAATCATCACCAACAAACCCTTACCACAAGAAACTAAACCCAATCACTTTTAAATTACAAAAAAATGCTACTAACCATAGCAAACTATGCCAAACTCACCTAAATTACTTCGGCTACCATAAATCATCACCAACTAACCCTTACCACAACAAACTAAACCCAATCACTTTTAAATTACAAAAAAATGCTACTTACCATAGCAAACTATGCCAAACTCACCTAAATTACTTCGGCTATCAAAAATCTCCCCCAACTACACTTTACAGCAACAAATTAAGCCCAATCATTTTAAAATTACAAAAAAATGCTAAAAATCATAACAAACTATACCAGAATCACCTAAATTACTTCGGCTACCGTAAATCACCCCCAACTATCCCTTACCACAACAAACCAAACCATATCATCTTAAAATTACAAAAAAAGGTTTACAAATCATAACAAACTATGCCAGACTCACCTAAACTACTTCGGCTACTCTAAATCATGACCAACTAACCCTTACCACAACAAACTACACCCAATCACTTTTAAATTACAATAAAATGCGACTAACCATAGCAAACTATGCCAAACTCACCTAAATTACTTCGGCTACCATAAATCATCACCAACTAACCCTTACCACAACAAACTAAACCCAATCACTTTTAAATTACAAAAAAATGCTACTAACCATAGCAAACTATGCCAAACTCACCTAAATTACTTCGGCTATCAAAAATCACCCCCAACTACACTTTACAGTAACAAACTCAGCCCAATCACTTCAAAATTACAAAAAAATGCTAAAAATCATAACAAACTATACCAGAATCACCTAAATTACTTCGGCTACCCTAAATCACCCCCAACTATCCCTTACCACAACAAACCAAACCATATCATCTTAAAATTACAAAAAAAAGTGTACAAATCATAACAAACTATGCCAGACTCACCTAAACTACTTCGGCTACTCTAACTCATCACCAACTAACCCTTACCACCACAAACTAAACCCAATCACTTTTAAATTACAAAAAAATGCTACTAACCATAGCAAACTATGCCAAACTCACCTAAATTACTTCGGCTACCATAAATCATCACCAACTAACCCTTACCACAACAAACTAAACCCAATCACTTTTAAAATACAAAAAAATGCTCCTAACCATAGCAAACTATGCCAAACTCACCTAAATTACTTCGGCTACCATAAATCATCACCAACTAACCCTTACCACAACAAACTAAACCCAATCATTTTTAAATTACAAAAAATGCTACTAACCATAGCAAACTATGCCAAACTCACCTCAATTACTTCGGCCATCAAAAATCACCCCCAACTACACTTTACAGCAACAAACTAAGCCCAATCACTTTAAAATTACAAAAAAATGCTAAAAATCATAACAAACTATACCAGAATCACCTAAATTACTTCGGCTACCGTAAATCACCCCCAACTATCTCTTACCACAACAAACCAAACCATATCATCTTAAAATTACAAAAAAAGGTGTACAAATCATAACAAACTATGCCAGACTGACCTAAATTACTTCGGCTACTCTAAATCATCACTAACAAACCCTTACCACAACAAGCTAAACCCAATCACTTTTAAATTACAAAAAAATGCTCCTAACCATAGCAAACTATGCCAAACTCACCTAAATTACTTCGGCTAACATAAATCATCACCAACTAACACTTACCACAACAAACTAAACCCAATCACTTTTAAATTACAAAAAAATGCTACTAACCATAGCAAACTATGCCAAACTCACCTAAATTACTTCGGCTATCAAAAATCATCCCCAACTACACTTTACAGCAACAAACTAAGCCCAATCACTTTAAACTTACAAAAAAATGCTAAAAATCATAACAAACTATAGCAGAATCACCTAAATTACTTCGGCTACCGTAAATCACCCCCAACTATCTCTTACCACAACAAACCAAACCATATCATCTTAAAATTACAAAAAAAGGTGTACAAATCATAACAAACTATGCCAGACTGACCTTAATTACTTCGGCTAGCATAAATCATCACCAACTAACCCTTACTACAACAAACTAAACCCAATCACTTTTAAATTACAAAAAAATGCTACTAACCATAGCAAACTCACCTAAATTACTTCGGCTATCAAAAATCACCCCCAACTACACTTTACAGCAACAAACTAAGCCCAATCACTTTAAAATTACAAAAAAATGCTAAAAATCATAACAAACTATACCAGAATCACCTAAATTACTTCGGCTACCGTAAATCACCCCCAACTATCTCTTACCACAACAAACCAAACCATATCATCTTAAAATTACAAAAAAAGATGTACAAATCATAACAAACTATGCCAGACTCACCTAAATTACTTCGGCTACTCTAAATCATCACCAACTAACCCTTACCACAACAAACTAAACCCAATCACTTTTAAAATACAAAAAAATGCTACTAACCATAGCAAACTATGCCAAAGTCACCTAAATTACTTCGGCTACCATAAATCATCACCAACTAACCCTTACCACAACAAACTAAACCCAATAACTTTTAAATTACATAAAAATGCTACTAACCATAGCAAACTATACCAAACTCACCTAAATTACTTCGGCTATCAAAAATCACCCCCAACTACACTTTGCAGCAACAAACTAAACCCAATCACTTTAAAATTACAAAAAAATGCTAAAAATCATAAGATCAGAATCACCTAAATTACTTCGGCTACCGTAAATCACCCCCAACTATCCCTTACCACAACAAACCAAACCATATCATCTTAAAATTACAAAAAAAGGTGTACAAATCATAACAAACTATGCCAGACTCACCTAAACTACTTCGGCTACTCTAAATCATGACCAACTAACCCTTACCACAACAAACTAAACCCAATCACTTTTAAATTACAAAAAAATGCTACTAACCATAGCAAGCTATGCCAAACTCACCGAAATTACTTCGGCTACCATAAATCATCACCAACTAACCCTTACCACAACAAACTAAACCCAATCACTTTTAAATTACAAAAAAATGCTACTAACCATAGCAAACTATGCCAAACTCACCTAAATTACTTCGGCTATCAAAAATCACCCCCAACTACACTTTACAGCAACAAACTAAGCCCAATCGCTTTAAAATTACAAAAAAATGCTAAAAATCATAACAAACTATACCAGAATTACCTAAATTACTTCGGCTACCGTCAATCACCCCCAACTATCCCTTACCACAACAAACCAAACCATATCATCTTAAAATTACAAAAAAAGGTGTACAAATCATAACAAACTCTGCCAGACTCACCTAAATTACTTCGGCTAATCTAAATCATCACCAACTAACCCTTACCACAACAAACTAAACCCAATCACTTTTAAATTACAAAAAAATGCTCCTAACCATAGCAAACTATGCCAAACTCACCTAAATTACTTCGGCTACCATAAATCATCACCAACTAACCCTTACCACAACAAACTAAACCCAATCACTTTTAAATTACAAAAAAATGCTACTAACCATAGCAAACTATGCCAAACTCACCTAAATTACTTTGGCTATCAAAAATCACCCCCAACTACACTTTACAGCAACAAACTAAGCCCAATCACTTAAAAATTACAAAAAAATGCTAAAAATCATAACAAGCTATAGCAGAATCACCTAAATTACTTCGGCTACCGTAAATCACCCCCAACTATCCCTTACCACAACAAACCATACCATATCATCTTAAAATTACAAAAAAGGTGTACAAATCATAACAAACTATGCCAGACTGACCTAAATTACTTCGGCTACTCTAAATCATCACCAACAAACCCTTACCACAAGAAACTAAACCCAATCACTTTTAAATTACAAAAAAATGCTACTAACCATAGCAAACTATGCCAAACTCACCTAAATTACTTCGGCTACCATAAATCATCACCAACTAACCCTTACCACAACAAACTAAACCCAATCACTTTTAAATTACAAAAAAATGCTACTTACCATAGCAAACTATGCCAAACTCACCTAAATTACTTCGGCTATCAAAAATCTCCCCCAACTACACTTTACAGCAACAAATTAAGCCCAATCACTTTAAAATTACAAAAAAATGCTAAAAATCATAACAAACTATACCAGAATCACCTAAATTACTTCGGCTACCGTAAATCACCCCCAACTATCCCTTACCACAACAAACCAAACCATATCATCTTAAAATTACAAAAAAAGGTTTACAAATCATAACAAACTATGCCAGACTCACCTAAACTACTTCGGCTACTCTAAATCATGACCAACTAACCCTTACCACAACAAACTACACCCAATCACTTTTAAATTACAATAAAATGCGACTAACCATAGCAAACTATGCCAAACTCACCTAAATTACTTCGGCTACCATAAATCATCACCAACTAACCCTTACCACAACAAACTAAACCCAATCACTTTTAAATTACAAAAAAATGCTACTAACCATAGCAAACTATGCCAAACTCACCTAAATTTCTTCGGCTATCAAAAATCACCCCCAACTACACTTTACAGCAACAAACTCAGCCCAATCACTTCAAAATTACAAAAAAATGCTAAAAATCATAACAAACTATACCAGAATCACCTAAATTACTTCGGCTACCCTAAATCACCCCCAACTATCCCTTACCACAACAAACCAAACCATATCATCTTAAAATTACAAAAAAAAGTGTACAAATCATAACAAACTATGCCAGACTCACCTAAACTACTTCGGCTACTCTAACTCATCACCAACTAACCCTTACCACCACAAACTAAACCCAATCATTTTTAAATTACAAAAAAATGCTACTAACCATAGCAAACTATGCCAAACTCACCTAAATTACTTCGGCTACCATAAATCATCACCAACTAACCCTTACCACAACAAACTAAACCCAATCACTTTTAAAATACAAAAAAATGCTCCTAACCATAGCAAACTATGCCAAACTCACCTAAATTACTTCGGCTACCATAAATCATCACCAACTAACCCTTACCACAACAAACTAAACCCAATCATTTTTAAATTACAAAAAATGCTACTAACCATAGCAAACTATGCCAAACTCACCTCAATTACTTCGGCCATCAAAAATCACCCCCAACTACACTTTACAGCAACAAACTAAGCCCAATCACTTTAAAATTACAAAAAAATGCTAAAAATCATAACAAACTATACCAGAATCACCTAAATTACTTCGGCTACCGTAAATCACCCCCAACTATCTCTTACCACAACAAACCAAACCATATCATCTTAAAATTACAAAAAAAGGTGTACAAATCATAACAAACTATGCCAGACTGACCTAAATTACTTCGGCTACTCTAAATCATCACTAACTAACCCTTACCACAACAAGCTAAACCCAATCACTTTTAAATTACAAAAAAATGCTCCTAACCATACAAACTATGCCAAACTCACCTAAATTACTTCGGCTAACATAAATCATCACCAACTAACACTTACCACAACAAACTAAACCCAATCACTTTTAAATTACAAAAAAATGCTACTAACCATAGCAAACTATGCCAAACTCACCTAAATTACTTCGGCTATCAAAAATCATCCCCAACTACACTTTACAGCAACAAACTAAGCCCAATCACTTTAAACTTACAAAAAAATGCTAAAAATCATAACAAACTATAGCAGAATCACCTAAATTACTTCGGCTACCGTAAATCACCCCCAACTATCTCTTACCACAACAAACCAAACCATATCATTTTAAAATTACAAAAAAAGGTGTACAAATCATAACAAACTATGCCAGACTGACCTAAATTACTTCGGCTACTCTAAATCATCACTAACTAACCCTTACCACAACAAGCTAAACCCAATCACTTTTAAATTACAAAAAAATGCTCCTAACCATAGCAAACTATGCCAAACTCACCTAAATTACTTCGGCTAACATAAATCATCACCAACTAACACTTACCACAACAAACTAAACCCAATCACTTTTAAATTACAAAAAAATGCTACTAACCATAGCAAACTATGCCAAACTCACCTAAATTACTTCGGCTATCAAAAATCATCCCCAACTACACTTTACAGCAACAAACTAAGCCCAATCACTTTAAACTTACAAAAAAATGCTAAAAATCATAACAAACTATAGCAGAATTACCTAAATTACTTCGGCTACCGTAAATCACCCCCAACTATATCTTACCACAACAAACCAAACCATATCATCTTAAAATTACAAAAAAAGGTGTACAAATCATAACAAACTATGCCAGACTGACCTAAATTACTTCGGCTACTCTAAATCATCACTAACTAACCCTTACCACAACAAACTAAACCCAATCACTTTTAAATTACAATAAAATGCTACTAACCATAGCAAACTATGCCAAACTCACCTAAATTACTTCGGCTATCAAAAATCACCCCCAACTACACTTTACAGCAACAAATTAAGTCCAATCACTTTAAAATTACAAAAAAATACTAAAAATTATAACAAACTATACCAGAATCATCTAAATTACTTCGGCTACCGTAAATCACCCCCAACTATCCCTTACCACAACAAACCAAACCATATCATCTTAAAATTACAAAAAAAGGTGTACAAATCATAACAAACTATGCCAGACTCACCTAAACTACTTCGGCTACTCTAAATCATGACCAACTAACCCTTACCACAACAAACTGAACCCAATCACTATTAAATTACAAAAAACTGCTACTAACCATAGCAAACTATGCCAAACTCACCTAAATTACTTCGGCTACCATAAATCATCACCAACTAACCCTTACCACAACAAACTAAACCCAATCACTTTTAAATTACAAAAAAATGCTACTAACCATAGCAAACTATGCCAAACTCACCTAAATTACTTCGGCTACCATAAATCATCACCAACTAACCCTTACCACAACAAACTAAACCCAATCACTTTTAAATTACAAAAAAATTCTCCTAACCATACCACACTATGCCAAACTCACCTAAATTACTTCGGCTACCATAAATCATCACCAACTAACCCTTACCACAACAAACTAAACCCAATCATCTTTAAATTACAAAAAATGCTACTAACCATAGCAAACTCTGCCAAACTCACCTAAATTACTTCGGCTATCAAAAATCAACCCCAACTACACTTTACAGCAACAAACTAAGCCCAATCACATTAAAATTAAAAAAAAATGCTAAAAATCATAACAAACTATACCAGAATCACCTAAATTACTTTGGCTACCGTAAATCACCCAAACTATCCCTTACCACAAGAAACCAAACCATATCATCTTAAAATTACAAAAAAAGGTGTACAAATCATAACAAACTATGCCAGACTTACCTAAATTACTTCGGCTACTCTAAATCATCACCAACTAACCCTTACCACAACAAACTAAACCCAATCACTTTTAAATTACAAAAAAATGCTACTAACCATAGCAAACTATGCCAAACTCACCTAAATTACTTCGGCTAGCATAAATCATCACCAACTAACCCTTACTACAACAAACTAAACCCAATCACTTTTAAATTACAAAAAAATGCTACTAACCATAGCAAACTATGACAAACTCACCTAAATTACTTCGGCTATCAAAAATCACCCCCAACTACACTTTACAGCAACAAACTAAGCCCAATCACTTTAAAATTACAAAAAAATGCTACAAATCATAACAAACTATACCAGAATCACCTAAATTACTTCGGCTACCGTAAATCACCCCCAACTATCTCTTACCACAACAAACCAAACCATATCATCTTAAAATTACAAAAAAAGATGTACAAATCATAACAAACTATGCCAGACTCACCTAAATTACTTCGGCTACTCTAAATCATCACTAACTAACCCTTACCACAACAAGCTAAACCCAATCACTTGTAAATTACAAAAAAATGCTCCTAACCATAGCAAACTATGCCAAACTCACCTAAATTACTTCGGCTAACATAAATCATCACCAACTAACACTTACCACAACAAACTAAACCCAATCACTTTTAAATTACAAAAAAATGCTACTAACCATAGCAAACTATGCCAAACTCACCTAAATTACTTCGGCTATCAAAAATCATCCCCAACTACACTTTACAGCAACAAACTAAGCCCAATCACTTTAAACTTACAAAAAAATGCTAAAAATCATAACAAACTATAGCAGAATCACCTAAATTACTTCGGCTACCGTAAATCACCCCCAACTATCTCTTACCACAACAAACCAAACCATATCATCTTAAAATTACAAAAAAAGGTGTACAAATCATAACAAACTATGCCAGACTGACCTAAATTACTTCGGCTACTCTAAATCATCACTAACTAACCCTTACCACAACAAGCTAAACCCAATCACTTTTAAATTACAAAAAAATGCTCCTAACCATAGCAAACTATGCCAAACTCACCTAAATTACTTCGGCTAACATAAATCATCACCAACTAACAGTTACCACAACAAACTAAACCCAATCACTTTTAAATTACAAAAAAATGCTACTAACCATAGCAAACTATGCCAAACTCACCTAAATTACTTCGGCTATCAAAAATCATCCCCAACTACACTTTACAGCAACAAACTAAGCCCAATCACTTTAAACTTACAAAGAAATGCTAAAAATCATAACAAACTATAGCAGAATCACCTAAATTACTTCGGCTACCGTAAATCACCCCCAACTATATCTTACCACAACAAACCAAACCATATCATCTTAAAATTACAAAAAAAGGTGTACAAATCATAACAAACTATGCCAGACTGACCTAAATTACTTCGGCTACTCTAAATCATCACTAACTAACCCTTATCACAACAAACTAAACCCAATCACTTTTAAATTACAATAAAATGCTACTAACCATAGCAAACTATGCCAAACTCACCTAAATTACTTCGGCTATCAAAAATCACCCCCAACTACACTTTACAGCAACAAATTAAGCCCAATCACTTTAAAATTACAAAAAAATACTAAAAATTATAACAAACTATACCAGAATCATCTAAATTACTTCGGCTACCGTAAATCACCCCCAACTATCCCTTACCACAACAAACCAAACCATATCATCTTAAAATTACAAAAAAAGGTGTACAAATCATAACAAACTATGCCAGACTCACCTAAACTACTTCGGCTACTCTAAATCATGACCAACTAACCCTTACCACAACAAACTGAACCCAATCACTATTAAATTACAAAAAAATGCTACTAACCATAGCAAACTATGCCAAACTCACCTAAATTACTTCGGCTACCATAAATCATCACCAACTAACCCTTACCACAACAAACTAAACCCAATCACTTTTAAATTACAAAAAAATGCTACTAACCATAGCAAACTATGCCAAACTCACCTAAATTACTTCGGCTACCATAAATCATCACCAACTAACCCTTACCACAACAAACTAAACCCAATCACTTTTAAATTACAAAAAAATTCTCCTAACCATACCAAACTATGCCAAACTCACCTAAATTACTTCGGCTACCATAAATCATCACCAACTAACCCTTACCACAACAAACTAAACCCAATCATCTTTAAATTACAAAAAATGCTACTAACCATAGCAAACTCTGCCAAACTCACCTAAATTACTTCGGCTATCAAAAATCAACCCCAACTACACTTTACAGCAACAAACTAAGCCCAATCACATTAAAATTAAAAAAAAATGCTAAAAATCATAACAAACTATACCAGAATCACCTAAATTACTTTGGCTACCGTAAATCACCCAAACTATCCCTTACCACAAGAAACCAAACCATATCATCTTAAAATTACAAAAAAAGGTGTACAAATCATAACAAACTATGCCAGACTTACCTAAATTACTTCGGCTACTCTAAATCATCACCAACTAACCCTTACCACAACAAACTAAACCCAATCACTTTTAAATTACAAAAAAATGCTACTAACCATAGCAAACTATGCCAAACTCACCTAAATTACTTCGGCTAGCATAAATCATCACCAACTAACCCTTACTACAACAAACTAAACCCAATCACTTTTAAATTACAAAAAAATGCTACTAACCATAGCAAACTATGACAAACTCACCTAAATTACTTCGGCTATCAAAAATCACCCCCAACTACACTTTACAGCAACAAACTAAGCCCAATCACTTTAAAATTACAAAAAAATGCTAAAAATCATAACAAACTATACCAGAATCACCTAAATTACTTCGGCTACCGTAAATCACCCCCAACTATCTCTTACCACAACAAACCAAACCATATCATCTTAAAATTACAAAAAAAGATGTACAAATCATAACAAACTATGCCAGACTCACCTAAATTACTTCGGCTACTCTAAATCATCACCAACTAACCCTTACCACAACAAACTAAACCCAATCACTTTTAAATTACAAAAAAATGCTCCTAACCATAGCAAACTATGCCAAACTCACCTAAATTACTTCGGCTACCATAAATCATCACCAACTAACCCTTACCACAACAAACTAAACCCAATCACTTTTAAATTACAAAAAAATGCTACTAACCATAGCAAACTATGCCAAACTCACCTAAATTACTTCGGCTATCAAAAATCACCCCCAACTACACGTTACAGCAACAAACCAAGCCCAATCACTATAAAATTACAAAAAATGCTAAAAATCATAACAAACTATACAGAATCACCTAAATTACTTCGGCTACCGTAAATCTCCCCCAACTATCTCTTACCACAACAAACCAAACCATATCATCTTAAAATTACAAAAAAAGGTGTACAAATCATAACAAACTATGCCAGACTCACCTAAATTACTTCGGCTACTCTAAATCATCACCAACTAACCCTTACCACAACAAGCTAAACCCAATCACTTTTAAATTACAAAAAAATGCTCCTAACCATAGCAAACTATGCCAAACTCACCTAAATTACTTCGGCTAACATAAATCATCACCAACTAACCCTTACCACAACAAACTAAACCCAATCACTTTTAAATTACAAAAAAATGCTACTAACCATAGCAAACTATGCCAAACTCACCTAAATTACTTCGGCTATCAAAAATCATCCCCAACTACACTTTACAGCAACAAACTAAGCCCAATCACTTTAAAATTACAAAAAAATGCTAAAAATCATAACAAACTATAGCAGAATCCCCTAAATTACTTTGGCTACCGTAAATCACCCCCAACTATCCCTTACCACAGCAAACCAAACCATATCATCTTAAAATTACAAAAAAAGGTGTACAAATCATAACAAACTATGCCAGACTCACCTAAATTACTTCGGCTACTCTAAATCATCACCAACTAACCCTTACCACAACAAACTAAACCCAATCACTTTTAAATTACAAAAAAATGCTACTAACCATAGCAAACTATGCCAAACCCACCTAAATTACTTCGGCTACCATAAATCATCACCAACTAACCCTTACCACAACAAACTAAACCCAATCACTTTTAAATTACAAAAAAATGCTACTAACCATAGCAACCTATGCCAAACTCACCTAAATTACTTCGGCTATCAAAAATCACCCCCAACTACACTTTACAGCAACAAATTAAGCCCAATCACTTTAAAATTACAAAAAAATACTAAAAATCATAACAAACTATACCAGAATCACCTAAATTACTTCGGCTACCGTAAATCACCCCCAACTATCCCTTACCACAACAAACCAAACCATATCATCTTAAAATTACAAAAAAAGGTGTACAAATCATAACAAACTATGCCAGACTCACCTAAACTACTTCTGCTACTCTAAATCATCACCAACTAACCCTTACCACCACAAACTAAATCCAATCACTTTTAAATTACAAAAAAATGCTACTAACCATAGCAAACTATGCCAAACTCACCTAAATTACTTCGGCTACCATAAATCATTACCAACTAACCCTTACCACAACAAACTAAACCCAATCACTTTTAAATTACAAAAAAATGCTCCTAACCATAGCAAACTATGCCAAACTCACCTAAATTACTTCGGCTACCATAAATCATCACCAACTAACCCTTCCCACAACAAACTAAACCCAATCATTTTTAAATTACAAAAAATACTACTAACCATAGCAAACTATGCCAAACTCACCTAAATTACTTCGGCTATCAAAAATCACCCCCAACTACACTTTACAGCAACAAACTAAGCCCAATCACTTTAAAATTACAAAAAAATGCTAAAAATCATAACAAACTATTCCAGAATCACCTAAATTACTTCGGCTACCGTAAATCACCCCCAACAATCTCTTACCACAACAAACCAAACCATATCATCTTAAAATTACAAAAAAAGATGTACAAATCATAACAAACTATGCCAGACTCACCTAAATTACTTCGGCTACTCTAAATCATCACCAACTAACCCTTACCACAACAAACTAAACCCAATCACTTTTAAATTACAAAAAAATGCTCCTAACCATAGCAAACTATGCCAAACTCACCTAAATTACTTCGGCTACCATAAATCATCACCAACTAACCCTTACCACAACAAACTAAACCCAATCACTTTTAAATTACAAAAAAATGCTACTAACCATAGCAAACTATGCCAAACTCACCTAAATTACTTCGGCTATCAAAAATCACCCCCAACTACACTTTACAGCAACAAACTAAGCCCAATCACTTTAAAATTACAAAAAATGCTAAAAATCATAACAAACTATACCAGAATCACCTAAATTACTTCGGCTACCGTAAATCACCCCCAACTATTTCTTACCACAACAAACCAAACCATATCATCTTAAAATTACAAAAAAAGTTGTACAAATCATAACAAACTATGCCAGACTCACCTAAATTACTTCGGCTACTCTAAATCATCACCAACTAACCCTTACCACAAGAAGCTAAACCCAATCACTTTTAAATTACAAAAAAATGCTCCTAACCATAGCAAACTATGCCAAACTCACCTAAATTACTTCGGCTAACATAAATCATCACCAACTAACCCTTACCACAACAAACTAAACCCAATCACTTTTAAATTAAAAAAAAATGCTACTAACCATAGCAAACTATGCCAAACTCACCTAAATTACTTCGGCTATCAAAAATCATCCCCAACTACACTCTACAGCAACAAACTAAGCCCAATCACTTTAAAATTACAAAAAAATGCTAAAAATCATAACAAACTATAGCAGAATCCCCTAAATTACTTCGGCTACCGTAAATCACCCCCAACTATCTCTTACCACAACAAACCAAACCATATCATCTTAAAATTACAAAAAAATGTGTATAAATCATAACAAACTATGCCAGACTCACCTAAATTACTTCGGCTACTCTAAATCATCACCAACTAACCCTTACCACAACAAACTAAACCCAATCACTTTTAAATTACAAAAAAATGCTACTAACCATAGCAAACTATGCCAAACTCACCTAAATTACTTCGGCTACCATAAATCATCACCAACTAACCCTTACCACAACAAACTAAACCCAATCACTTTTAAATTACAAAAAAATGCTACTAACCATAGCAAACTATGCCAAACTCACCTAAATTACTTCGGCTACCATAAATCATCACCAACTAACCCTTACCACAACAAACTAAACCCAATCACTTTTAAATTACAAAAAAATGCTACTAACCATAGCAAACTATGCCAAACTCACCTAAATTACTTCGGCTATCAAAAATCATCCCCAACTACACTTTACAGCAACAAACTAAGCCCAATCACTTTAAAATTACATAAAAATGCTAAAAATCATAACAAACTATAGCAGAATCACCTAAATTACTTCGGCTACCGTAAATCACCCCCAACTATCCCTTACCACAACAAATCAAACCATATCATCTTAAAATTACAAAAAAAGATGTACAAATTATAACAAACTATGCCAGACTCACCTAAACTACTTCGGCTACTCTAAATCATGACCAACTAACCCTTACCACAACAAACTAAACCCAATCACTTTTAAATTACAAAAAAATGCTACTAACCATAGCAAACTATGCCAAACTCACCTAAATTACTTCGGCTACCATAAATCATCACCAACTAACCCTTACCACAACAAACTAAACCCAATCACTTTTAAATTACAAAAAAATGCTACTAACCATAGCAAACTATGCCAAACTCACCTAAATTACTTCGGCTACCATAAATCATCACCAACTAACCCTTACCACAACAAACTAAACCCAATCACTTTTAAATTACAAAAAAATGCTACTAACCATAGCAAACTATGCCAAACTCACCTAAATTACTTCGGCTATCAAAAATCATCCCCAACTACACTTTACAGCAACAAACTAAGCCCAATCACTTTAAACTTACAAAATAATGCTAAAAATCATAACAAACTATAGCAGAATCACCTAAATTACTTCGGCTACCGTAAATCACCCCCAACTATCCCTTACCACAACAAACCAAACCATATCATCTTAAAATTACAAAAAAAGGTGTACAAATCATAACAAACTATGCCAGACTCACCTAAATTACTTCGGCTACTCTAAATCATCACCAACTAACCCTTACCACAACAAACTAAACCCAATCACTTTTAAATTACAAAAAAATGCTACTAACCAAAGCAATCTATGCCAAACTCACCTAAATTACTTCGGCTACCATAAATCATCACCAACTAACCCTTACCACAACAAACTAAACCCAATCACTTTTAAATTACAATAAAATGCTACTAACCATAGCAAACTATGCCAAACTCACCTAAATTACTTCGGCTATCAAAAATCACCCCCAACTACACTTTACAGCAACAAATTAAGCCCAATCACTTTAAAATTACAAAAAAATACTAAAAATTATAACAAACTATACCAGAATCATCTAAATTACTTCGGCTACAGTAAATCACCCCCAATTATCCCTTACCACAACAAACCAAACCATATCATCTTAAAATTACAAAAAAAGGTGTACAAATTATAACAAACTATGCCAGGCTCACCTAAACTACTTCGGCTACTCTAAATCATGACCAACTAACCCTTACCACAACAAACTGAACCCAATCACTATTAAATTACAAAAAAATGCTACTAACCATAGCAAACTATGCCAAACTCACCTAAATTACTTCGGCTACCATAAATCATCACCAACTAACCCTTACCACAACAAACTAAACCCAATCACTTTTACATTACAAAAAAATGCTACTAACCATAGCAAACTATGCCAAACTCACCTAAATTACTTCGGCTACCATAAATCATCACCAACTAACCCTTACCCCAACAAACTAAACCCAATCACTTTTAAAATACAAAAAAATGCTACTAACCATAGCAAACTATGCCAAACTCACCTAAATTACTTCGGCTACCATAAATCATCACCAACTAACCCTTACCACAACAAACTAAACCCAATCACTTTTAAATTACATAAAAATGCTACTAACCATAGCAAACTATACCAAACTCACCTAAATTACTTCGGCTATCAAAAATCACCCCCAACTACACATTACAGCAACAAACTAAACCCAATCACTTTAAAATTACAAAAAAATGCTAAAAATCATAACAAACTATACCAGAATCACCTAAATTACTTCGGCTACCGTAAATCACCCCCAACTATCCCTTACCACAACAAACCAAACCATATCATCTAAAAATTACAAAAAAGGTGTACAAATCATAACAAACTATGCCAGACTCACCTAAATTTCTTCGGCTACTCTAAATCATCACCAACTAATCCTTACCACAACAAACTAAACCCAAACCCTTTTAAATTACAAAAAAATGCTCCTAACCTTAGCAAACTATGCCAAACTCACCTAAATTACTTCGGCTATCAAAAATCACCCCCAACTACACTTTACAGCAACAAACTAAGCCCAATCACTTTAAAATTACAAAAAAATGCTAAAAATCATAACAAACTATACCAGAATCACCTAAATTACTTCGGCTACTGTAAATCACCCCCAACTATCCCTTACCACAACAAACCAAATCATATCATCTTAAAATTACAAAAAAAGGTGTACAAATCATAACAAACTATGCCAGACTCACCTAAATTACTTCGGCTACACTAAATCATCACCAACTAACCCTTACCACAACAAACTAAACCCAATCACTTTTAAATTACAAAAAAATGCTACTAACCATAGCAAACTATGCCAAACTCACCTAAATTACTTCGGCTATCAAAAATCACCCCCAACTACACATTACAGCAACAAACTAAGCCCAATCACTTTAAAATTACAAAAAAATGCTAAAAATCATAACAAACTATACCAGAATCACCTAAATTACTTCGGCTACCGTAAATCACCCCCAACTATCCCTTACCACAACAAACCAAACCATATCAACTTAAAATTACAAAAAAAGGTGTACAAATCATAACAAACTATGCCAGACTCACCTAAACTACTTCGGATACTCTAAATCATCACCAACTAACCCTTACCACAACAAACTAAACCCAATCACTTTTAAAATACAAAAAAATGCTACTAACCATAGCAAACTATGCCAAAGTCACCTAAATTACTTCGGCTACCATAAATCATCACCAACTAACCCTTACCACAACAAACTAAACCCAATCACTTTTAAATTACATAAAAATGCTACTAACCATAGCAAACTATACCAAACTCACCTAAATTACTTCGGCTATCAAAAATCACCCCCAACTACACATTACAGCAACAAACTAAACCCAATCACTTTAAAATTACAAAAAAATGCTAAAAATCATAACAAACTATACCAGAATCACCTAAATTACTTCGGCTACCGTAAATCACCCCCAACTATCCCTTACCACAACAAACCAAACCATATCAACTTAAAATTACAAAAAAAGGTGTACAAATCATAACAAACTATGCCAGACTCACCTAAACCACTTCGGCTACTCTAAATCATCACCAACTAACCCTTACCACAACAAACTAAACCCAATCACTTTTAAATTACAAAAAAATGCTCCTAACCATAGCAAACTATGCCAAACTCACCTAAATTACTTCGGCTACCATAAATCATCACCAACTAACCCTTACCACAACAAACTAAACCCAATCACTTTTAAATTACAAAAAAATGCTACTAACCATAGCAAACTATGCCAAACTCACCTAAATTACTTTGGCTATCAAAAATCACCCCCAACTACACTTTACAGCAACAAACTAAGCCCAATCACTTTAAAATTACAAAAAAATGCTAAAAATCATAACAAACTATAGCAGAATCACCTAAATTACTTCGGCTACCGTAAATCACCCCCAACTATCCCTTACCACAACAAACCAAACCATATCATCTTAAAATTACAAAAAAGGTGTACAAATCATAACAAACTATGCCAGACTCACCTAAATTACTTCGGCTACTCTAAATCATCACCAACAAACCCTTACCACAAGAAACTAAACCCAATCACTTTTAAATTACAAAAAAATGCTACTAACCATAGCAAACTATGCCAAACTCACCTAAATTACTTTGGCTATCAAAAATCACCCCCAACTACACTTTACAGCAACAAACTCAGCCCAATCACTTCAAAATTACAAAAAAATGTTAAAAATCATAACAAACTATACCAGAATCACCTAAATTACTTCGGCTACCCTAAATCACCCCCAACTATCCCTTACCACAACAAACCAAACCATATCATCTTAAAATTACAAAAAAAAGTGTACAAATCATAACAAACTATGCCAGACTCACCTAAACTACTTCGGCTACTCTAACTCATCACCAACTAACCCTTACCACCACAAACTAAACCCAATCACTTTTAAATTACAAAAAAATGCTACTAACCATAGCAAACTATGCCAAACTCACCTAAATTACTTCGGCTACCATAAATCATCACCAACTAACCCTTACCACAACAAACTAAACCCAATCATTTTTAAATTACAAAAAATGCTACTAACCATAGCAAACTATGCCAAACTCACCTCAATTACTTCGGCCATCAAAAATCACCCCCAACTACACTTTACAGCAACAAACTAAGCCCAATCACTTTAAAATTACAAAAAAATGCTAAAAATCATAACAAACTATAGCAGAATCACCTAAATTACTTCGGCTACCGTAAATCACCCCCAACTATATCTTACCACAACAAACCAAACCATATCATCTTAAAATTACAAAAAAAGGTGTACAAATCATAACAAACTATGCCAGACTCACCTAAATTACTTCGGCTACTCTAAATCATCACCAACTAACCCTTACCACAACAAACTAAACCCAATCACTTTTAAAATACAAAAAAATGCTCCTAACCATAGCAAACTATGCCAAACTCACCTAAATTACTTCGGCTACCATAAATCATCACCAACTAACCCTTACCACAACAAACTAAACCCAATCATTTTTAAATTACAAAAAATGCTACTAACCATAGCAAACTATGCCAAACTCACCTCAATTACTTCGGCCATCAAAAATCACCCCCAACTACACTTTACAGCAACAAACTAAGCCCAATCACTTTAAAATTACAAAAAAATGCTAAAAATCATAACAAACTATAGCAGAATCACCTAAATTACTTCGGCTACCGTAAATCACCCCCAACTATATCTTACCACAACAAACCAAACCATATCATCTTAAAATTACAAAAAAAGGTGTACAAATCATAACAAACTATGCCAGACTCACCTAAATTACTTCGGCTACTCTAAATCATCACCAACTAACCCTTACCACAACAAACTAAACCCAATCACTTTTAAATTACAAAAAAATGCTCCTAACCATAGCAAACTATGCCAAACTCACCTAAATTACTTCGGCTACCATAAATCATCACCAACTAACCCTTACCACAACAAACTAAACCCAATCACTTTTAAATTACAAAAAAATGCTACTAACCATAGCAAACTATGCCAAACTCACCTAAATTACTTTGGCTATCAAAAATCACCCCCAACTACACTTTACAGCAACAAACTAAGCCCAATCACTTTAAAATTACAAAAAAATGCTAAAAATCATAACAAACTATAGCAGAATCACCTAAATTACTTCGGCTACCGTAAATCACCCCCAACTATCCCTTACCACAACAAACCAAACCATATCATCTTAAAATTACAAAAAAGGTGTACAAATCATAACAAACTATGCCAGACTCGCCTAAATTACTTCGGCTAATCTAAATCATCACCAACAAACCCTTACCACAAGAAACTAAACCCAATCACTTTTAAATTACAAAAAAATGCTACTAACCATAGCAAACTATGCCAAACTCACCTAAATTACTTCGGCTACCATAAATCATCACCAACTAACCCTTACCACAACAAACTAAACCCAATCACTTTTAAATTACAAAAAAATGCTACTAACCATAGCAAACTATGCCAAACTCACCTAAATTACTTCGGCTATCAAAAATCTCCCCCAACTACACTTTACAGCAACAAATTAAGCCCAATCACTTTAAAATTACAAAAAAATGCTAAAAATCATAACAAACTATACCAGAATCACCTAAATTACTTCGGCTACCGTAAATCACCCCCAACTATCCCTTACCACAACAAACCAAACCATATCATCTTAAAATTACAAAAAAAGGTTTACAAATCATAACAAACTATGCCAGACTCACCTAAACTACTTCGGCTACTCTAAATCATGACCAACTAACCCTTACCACAACAAACTAAACCCAATCACTTTTAAATTACAATAAAATGCGACTAACCATAGCAAACTATGCCAAACTCACCTAAATTACTTCGGCTACCATAAATCATCACCAACTAACCCTTACCACAACAAACTGAACCCAATCACTTTTAAATTACAAAAAAATGCTACTAACCATAGCAAACTATGCCAAACTCACCTAAATTACTTCGGCTATCAAAAATCACCCCCAACTACACTTTACAGCAACAAACTCAGCCCAATCACTTCAAAATTACAAAAAAATGCTAAAAATCATAACAAACTATACCAGAATCACCTAAATTACTTCGGCTACCCTAAATCACCCCCAACTATCCCTTACCACAACAAACCAAACCATATCATCTTAAAATTACAAAAAAAAGTGTACAAATCATAACAAACTATGCCAGACTCACCTAAACTACTTCGGCTACTCTAACTCATCACCAACTAACCCTTACCACCACAAACTAAACCCAATCACTTTTAAATTACAAAAAAATGCTACTAACCATAGCAAACTATGCCAAACTCACCTAAATTACTTCGGCTACCATAAATCATCACCAACTAACCCTTACCACAACAAACTAAACCCAATCACTTTTAAAATACAAAAAAATGCTCCTAACCATAGCAAACTATGCCAAACTCACCTAAATTACTTCGGCTACCATAAATCATCACCAACTAACCCTTACCACAACAAACTAAACCCAATCATTTTTAAATTACAAAAAATACTACTAACCATAGCAAACTATGCCAAACTCACCTCAATTACTTCGGCCATCAAAAATCACCCCCAACTACACTTTACAGCAACAAACTAAGCCCAATCACTTTAAAATTACAAAAAAATGCTAAAAATCATAACAAACTATACCAGAATCACCTAAATTACTTCGGCTACCGTAAATCACCCCCAACTATCTCTTACCACAACAAACCAAACCATATCATCTTAAAATTACAAAAAAAGGTGTACAAATCATAACAAACTATGCCAGACTGACCTAAATTACTTCGGCTACTCTAAATCATCACTAACTAACCCTTACCACAACAAGCTAAACCCAATCACTTTTAAATTACAAAAAAATGCTCCTAACCATAGCAAACTATGCCAAACTCACCTAAATTACTTCGGCTAACATAAATCATCACCAACTAACACTTACCACAACAAACTAAACCCAATCACTTTTAAATTACAAAAAAATGCTACTAACCATAGCAAACTATGCCAAACTCACCTAAATTACTTCGGCTATCAAAAATCATCCCCAACTACACTTTACAGCAACAAACTAAGCCCAATCACTTTAAACTTACAAAAAAATGCTAAAAATCATAACAAACTATAGCAGAATCACCTAAATTACTTCGGCTACCGTAAATCACCCCCAACTATATCTTACCACAACAAACCAAACCATATCATCTTAAAATTACAAAAAAAGGTGTACAAATCATAACAAACTATGCCAGACTCACCTAAATTACTTCGGCTACTCTAAATCATCACCAACTAACCCTTACCACAACAAACTAAACCCAATCACTTTTAAATTACAAAAAAATGCTACTAACCAAAGCAAATTATGCCAAACTCACCTAAATTACTTCGGCTATCATAAATCATCACCAACTAACCCTTACCACAACAAACTAAACCCAATCACTTTTAAATTACAATAAAATGCTACTAACCATAGCAAACTATGCCAAACTCACCTAAATTACTTCGGCTATCAAAAATCACCCCCAACTACACTTTACAGCAACAAATTAAGCCCAATCACTTTAAAATTACAAAAAAATACTAAAAATTATAACAAACTATACCAGAATCATCTAAATTACTTCGGCTACCGTAAATCACCCCCAACTATCCCTTACCACAACAAACCAAACCATATCATCTTAAAATTACAAAAAAAGGTGTACAAATCATAACAAACTATGCCAGACTCACCTAAACTACTTCGGCTACTCTAATTCATGACCAACTAACCCTTACCACAACAAACTGAACCCAATCACTATTAAATTACAAAAAAATGCTACTAACCATAGCAAACTTTGCCAAACTCACCTAAATTACTTCGGCTACCATAAATCATCACCAACTAACCCTTACCACAACAAACTAAACCCAATCACTTTTAAATTACAAAAAAATGCTACTAACCATAGCAAACTATGCCAAACTCACCTAAATTACTTCGGCTACCATAAATCATCACCAACTAACCCTTACCACAACAAACTAAACCCAATCACTTTTAAATTACAAAAAAATTCTCCTAACCATACCAAACTATGCCAAACTCACCTAAATTACTTCGGCTACCATAAATCATCACCAACTAACCCTTACCACAACAAACTAAACCCAATCACTTTTAAATTACAAAAAATGCTACTAACCATAGCAAACTCTGCCAAACTCACCTAAATTACTTCGGCTATCAAAAATCAACCCCAACTACACTTTACAGCAACAAACTAAGCCCAATCACATTAAAATTAAAAAAAATGCTAAAAATCATAACAAACTATACCAGAATCACCTAAATTACTTTGGCTACCGTAAATCACCCAAACTATCCCTTACCACAAGAAACCAAACCATATCATCTTAAAATTACAAAAAAAGGTGTACAAATCATAACAAACTATGCCAGACTTACCTAAATTACTTCGGCTACTCTAAATCATCACCAACTAACCCTTACCACAACAAACTAAACCCAATCACTTTTAAATTACAAAAAAATGCTACTAACCATAGCAAACTATGCCAAACTCACCTAAATTACTTCGGCTAGCATAAATCATCACCAACTAACCCTTACTACAACAAACTAAACCCAATCACTTTTAAATTACAAAAAAATGCTACTAACCATAGCAAACTATGACAAACTCACCTAAATTACTTCGGCTATCAAAAATCACCCCCAACTACACTTTACAGCAACAAACTAAGCCCAATCACTTTAAAATTACAAAAAAATGCTAAAAATCATAACAAACTATACCAGAATCACCTAAATTACTTCGGCTACCGTAAATCACCCCCAACTATCTCTTACCACAACAAACCAAACCATATCATCTTAAAATTACAAAAAAAGATGTACAAATCATAACAAACTATGCCAGACTCACCTAAATTACTTCGGCTACTCTAAATCATCACCAACTAACCCTTACCACAACAAACTAAACCCAATCACTTTTAAATTACAAAAAAATTCTCCTAACCATAGCAAACTATTCCAAACTCACCTAAATTACTTCGGCTACCATAAATCATCACCAACTAACCCTTACCACAACAAACTAAACCCAATCACTTTTAAATTACAAAAAAATCCTACTAACCATAGCAAACTATGCCAAACTCACCTAAATTACTTCGGCTATCAAAAATCACCCCCAACTACACTTTACAGCAACAAACTAAGCCCAATCACTATAAAATTACAAAAAATGCTAAAAATCATAACAAACTATACAGAATCACCTAAATTACTTCGGCTACCGTAAATCTCCCCCAACTATCTCTTACCACAACAAACCAAACCATATCATCTTAAAATTACAAAAAAAGGTGTACAAATCATAACAAACTATGCCAGACTCACCTAAATTACTTCGGCTACTCTAAATCATCACCAACTAACCCTTACCACAACAAGCTAAACCCAATCACTTTTAAATTACAAAAAAATGCTCCTAACCATAGCAAACTATGCCAAACTCACCTAAATTACTTCGGCTAACATAAATCATCACCAACTAACCCTTACCACAACAAACTAAACCCAATCACTTTTAAATTACAAAAAAATGCTACTAACCATAGCAAACTATGCCAAACTCACCTAAATTACTTCGGCTATCAAAAATCATCCCCAACTACACTTTACAGCAACAAACTAAGCCCAATCACTTTAAAATTACAAAAAAATGCTAAAAATCATAACAAACTATAGCAGAATCCCCTAAATTACTTTGGCTACCGTAAATCACCCCCAACTATCCCTTACCACAGCAAACCAAACCATATCATCTTAAAATTACAAAAAAAGGTGTACAAATCATAACAAACTATGCCAGACTCACCTAAATTACTTCGGCTACTCTAAATCATCACCAACTAACCCTTACCACAACAAACTAAACCCAATCACTTTTAAATTACAAAAAAATGCTACTAACCATAGCAAACTATGCCAAACCCACCTAAATTACTTCGGCTACCATAAATCATCACCAACTAACCCTTACCACAACAAACTAAACCCAATCACTTTTAAATTACAAAAAAATGCTACTAACCATAGCAACCTATGCCAAACTCACCTAAATTACTTCGGCTATCAAAAATCACCCCCAACTACACTTTACAGCAACAAATTAAGCCCAATCACTTTAAAATTACAAAAAAATACTAAAAATCATAACAAACTATACCAGAATCACCTAAATTACTTCGGCTACCGTAAATCACCCCCAACTATCCCTTACCACAACAAACCAAACCATATAATCTTAAAATTACAAAAAAAGGTGTACAAATCATAACAAACTATGCCAGACTCACCTAAACTACTTCGGCTACTCTAAATCATCACCAACTAACCCTTACCACCACAAACTAAATCCAATCACTTTTAAATTACAAAAAAATGCTACTAACCATAGCAAACTATGCCAAACTCACCTAAATTACTTCGGCTACCATAAATCATTACCAACTAACCCTTACCACAACAAACTAAACCCAATCACTTTTAAATTACAAAAAAATGCTACTAACCATAGCAAACTATGCCAAACCCACCTAAATTACTTCGGCTACCATAAATCATCACCAACTAACCCTTACCACAACAAACTAAACTCAATCACTTTTAAATTACAAAAAAATGCTACTAACCATAGCAACCTATGCCAAACTCACCTAAATTACTTCGGCTATCAAAAATCACCCCCAACTACACTTTACAGCAACAAATTAAGACCAATCACTTTAAAATTACAAAAAAATACTAAAAATCATAACAAACTATACCAGAATCACCTAAATTACTTCGGCTACCGTAAATCACCCCCAACTATCCCTTACCACAACAAACCAAACCATATCATCTTAAAATTACAAAAAAAGGTGTACAAATCATAACAAACTATGCCAGACTCACCTAAACTACTTCGGCTACTCTAAATCATCACCAACTAACCCTTACCACCACAAACTAAATCCAATCACTTTTAAATTACAAAAAAATGCTACTAACCATAGCAAACTATGCCAAACTCACCTAAATTACTTCGGCTACCATAAATCATTACCAACTAACCCTTACCACAACAAACTAAACCCAATCACTTTTAAATTACAAAAAAATGCTCCTAACCATAGCAAACTATGCCAAACTCACCTAAATTACTTCGGCTACCATAAATCATCACCAACTAACCCTTCCCACAACAAACTAAACCCAATCATTTTTAAATTACAAAAAATACTACTAACCATAGCAAACTATGCCAAACTCACCTAAATTACTTCGGCTATCAAAAATCACCCCCAACTACACTTTACAGCAACAAACTAAGCCCAATCACTTTAAAATTACAAAAAAATGCTAAAAATCATAACAAACTATACCAGAATCACCTAAATTACTTCGGCTACCGTAAATCACCCCCAACAATCTCTTACCACAACAAACCAAACCATATGATCTTAAAATTACAAAAAAAGATGTACAAATCATAACAAACTATGCCAGACTCACCTAAATTACTTCGGCTACTCTAAATCATCACCAACTAACCCTTACCACAACAAACTAAACCCAATCACTTTTAAATTACAAAAAAATGCTCCTAACCATAGCAAACTATGCCAAACTCACCTAAATTACTTCGGCTACCATAAATCATCACCAACTAACCCTTACCACAACAAACTAAACCCAATCACTTTTAAATTACAAAAAAATGCTACTAACCATAGCAAACTATGCCAAACTCACCTAAATTACTTCGGCTATCAAAAATCACCCCCAACTACACTTTACAGCAACAAACTAAGCCCAATCACTTTAAAATTACAAAAAATGCTAAAAATCATAACAAACTATACCAGAATCACCTAAATTACTTCGGCTACCGTAAATCACCCCCAACTATTTCTTACCACAACAAACCAAACCATATCATCTTAAAATTACAAAAAAAGGTGTACAAATCATAACAAACTATGCCAGACTCACCTAAATTACTTCGGCTACTCTAAATCATCACCAACTAACCCTTACCACAAGAAGCTAAACCCAATCACTTTTAAATTACAAAAAAATGCTCCTAACCATAGCAAACTATGCCAAACTCACCTAAATTACTTCGGCTAACATAAATCATCACCAACTAGCCCTTACCACAACAAACTAAACCCAATCACTTTTAAATTAAAAAAAAATGCTACTAACCATAGCAAACTATGCCAAACTCACCTAAATTACTTTGGCTATCAAAAATCATCCCCAACTACACTTTACAGCAACAAACTAAGCCCAATCACTTTAAAATTACAAAAAAATGCTAAAAATCATAACAAACTATAGCAGAATCCCCTAAATTACTTCGGCTACCGTAAATCACCCCCAACTATCTCTTACCACAACAAACCAAACCATATCATCTTAAAATTACAAATAAATGTGTACAAATCATAACAAACTATGCCAGACTCACCTAAATTACTTCGGCTACTCTAAATCATCACCAACTAACCCTTACCACAACAAACTAAACCCAATCACTTTTAAATTACAAAAAAATGCTACTAACCATAGCAAACTATGCCAAACTCACCTAAATTACTTCGGCTACCATAAATCATCACCAACTAACCCTTACCACAACAAACTAAACCCAATCACTTTTAAATTACAAAAAAATGCTACTAACCATAGCAAACTATGCCAAACTCACCTAAATTACTTCGGCTACCATAAATCATCACCAACTAACCCTTACCACAACAAACTAAACCCAATCACTTTTAAATTACAAAAAAATGCTACTAACCATAGCAAACTATGCCAAACTCACCTAAATTACTTCGGCTACCATAAATCATCACCAACTAACCCTTACCACAACAAACTAAACCCAATCACTTTTAAATTACAAAAAAATGCTACTAACCATAGCAAACTATGCCAAACTCACCTAAATTACTTCGGCTACCATAAATCATCACCAACTAACCCTTACCACAACAAACTAAACCCAATCACTTTTAAATTACAAAAAAATGATACTAACCATAGCAAACTATGCCGAACTCACCTAAATTACTTCGGCTATCAAAAATCACCCCCAACTACAATTTACAGCAACAAACTAAGCCCAATCACTTTAAAATTACAAAAAAATGCTAAAAATCATAACAAACTATACCAGAATCACCTAAATTACTTCGGCTACCGTAAATCACCCCCAACTATCTCTTACCACAACAAACCAAACCATATCATCTTAAAATTACAAAAAAAGGTGTACAAATCATAACAAACTATGCCAGACTCACCTAAACTACTTCGGCTACTCTAAATCATGACCAACTAACCCTTACCACAACAAACTAAACCCAATCACTTTTAAATTACAAAAAAATGCTACTAACCATAGCAAACTATGCCAAACTCACCTAAATTACTTCGGCTACCATAAATCATCACCAACTAACCCTTACCACAACAAACTAAACCCAATCACTTTTAAATTACAAAAAAATGATACTAACCATAGCAAACTATGCCGAACTCACCTAAATTACTTCGGCTATCAAAAATCACCCCCAACTACACTTTACAGCAACAAACTAAGCCCAATCACTTTAAAATTACAAAAAAATGCTAAAAATCATAACAAACTATACCAGAATCACCTAAATTACTTCGGCTACCGTAAATCACCCCCAACTATCCCTTACCACAACAAACCAAACCATATCATCTTAAAATTACAAAAAAAGGTGTACAAATCATAACAAACTATGCCAGACTCACCTAAATTACTTCGGCTACTCTAAATCATCACCAACTAACCCTTACCACAACAAACTAAACCCAATCACTTTTAAATTACAAAAAAATGCTCCTAACCATAGCAAACTATGCCAAACTCACCTAAATTACTTCGGCTACCATAAATCATCACCAACTATCCCTTACCACAACAAACTAAACCCAATCACTTTTAAATTACAAAAAAATGCTAGTAACCATAGCAAACTATGCCAAACTCACCTAAATTACTTCGGCTATCAAAAATCACCCCCAACTACACTTTACAGCAACAAATTAAGCCCAATCACTTTAAAATTACAAAAAAATACTAAAAATCATAACAAACTATACCAGAATCACCTAAATTACTTCGGCTACCGTAAATCACCCCCAACTATCCCTTACCACAACAAACCAAACCATATCATCTTAAAATTACAAAAAAAGATGTACAAATCATAACAAACTATGCCAGACTCACCTAAACTACTTCGGCTACTCTAAATCATCACCAACTAACCCTTACCACAACAAGCTAAACCCAATCACTTTTAAATTACAAAAAAATGCTACTAACCATAGCAAACTATGCCAAACTCACCTAAATTACTTCGGCTATCAAAAATCATCCCCAACTACACTTTACAGCAACAAACTAAGCCCAATCACTTTAAAATTACAAAAAAATGCTAAAAATCATAACAAACTATAGCAGAATCACCTAAATTACTTCGGCTACCGTAAATCACCCCCAACTATCCCTTACCACAACAAACTAAACCATATCATCTTAAAATTACAAAAAAAGGTGTACAAATCATAACAAACTATGCCAGACTCACCTAAACTACTTCGGCTACTCTAAATCATCACCAACTAACCCTTACCACCACAAACTAAACCCAATCACTTTTAAATTACAAAAAAATGCTACTAACCATAGCAAACTATGCCAAACTCACCTAAATTACTTCGGCTATCAAAAATCACCCCCAACTACACTTTACAGCAACAAATTAAGCCCAATCACTTTAAAATTACAAAAAAATACTAAAAATTATAACAAACTATACCAGAATCACCTAAATTACTTCGGCTACCGTAAATCACCCCCAACTATCCCTTACCACAACAAACCAAACCATATCATCTTAAAATTACAAAAAAGGTGTACAAATCATAACAAACTATGCCAGACTCACCTAAACTACTTCGGCTACTCTAAATCATGACCAACTAACCCTTACCACAACAAACTAAACCCAATCACTTTTAAATTACAAAAAAATGCTACTAACCATAGCAAACTATGCCAAACTCACCTAAATTACTTCGGCTACCATAAATCATCACCAACTAACCCTTACCACAACAAACTAAACCCAATCACTTTTAAATTACAAAAAAATGATACTAACCATAGCAAACTATGCCGAACTCACCTAAATTACTTCGGCTATCAAAAATCACCCCCAACTACACTTTACAGCAACAAACTAAGCCCAATCACTTTAAAATTACAAAAAAATGCTAAAAATCATAACAAACTATACCAGAATCACCTAAATTACTTCGGCTACCGTAAATCACCCCCAACTATCCCTTACCACAATAAACCAAACCATATCATCTTAAAATTACAAAAAAGGTGTACAAATCATAACAAACTATGCCAGACTCACCTAAATTACTTCGGTTACTCTAAATCATCACCAAATAACCCTTACCACAACAAACTAAACCCAATCACTTTTAAATTACAAAAAAATGCTCCTAACCATAGCAAACTATGCCAAACTCACCTAAATTACTTCGGCTACCATAAATCATCACCAACTAACCCTTACCACAACAAACTAAACCCAATCACTTTTAAATTACAAAAAAATGCTACTAACCATAGCAAACTATGCCAAACTCACCTAAATTACTTCGGCTATCAAAAATCACCCCCAACTACACTTTACAGCAACAAACTAAGCCCAATCACTTTAAAATTACAAAAAAATGCTAAAAATCATAACAAACTATACCAGAATCACCTAAATTACTTCGGCTACCATAAATCATCACCAACTAACCCTTACCACAACAAACTAAACTCAATCACTTTTAAATTACAAAAAAATGCTACTAACCATAGCAAACTATGCCAAACTCACCTAAATTACTTCGGCTATCAAAAATCACCCCCAACTACACTTTACAGCAACAAACTAAGCCCAATCACTTTAAAATTACAAAAAAATGCTAAAAATCATAACAAACTATACCAGAATCACCTAAATTACTTCGGCTACCGTAAATCACCCCCAACTATCCCTTACCACAATAAACCAAACCATATCATCTTAAAATTACAAAAAAGGTGTACAAATCATAACAAACTATGCCAGATTCACCTAAATTACTTCGGCTACTCTAAATCATCACCAACTAACCCTTACCACAACAAACTAAACCCAATCACTTTTAAATTACAAAAAAATGCTCCTAACCATAGCAAACTATGCCAAACTCACCTAAATTACTTCGGCTACCATAAATCATCACCAACTATCCCTTACCACAACAAACTAAACCCGATCACTTTTAAATTACAAAAAAATGCTAAAAATCATAACAAACTATACCAGAATCCCCTAAATTACTTCGGCTACCGTAAATCACCCCCAACTATCCCTTACCACAACAAACCAAACCATATCATGTTAAAGTTACAAAAAAAGGTGTAGAAATCATAACAAACTATGCCAGACTCACCTAAATTACTTCGGCTACTCTAAATTATCACCAACTAACCCTTACCACCACAAACTAAACCCAATCACTTTTAAATTACAAAAAAATGCTACTAACCATAGCAAACTATGCCAAACTCACCTAAATTACTTCGGCTACCATAAATCATCACCAACTAACCCTTACCACAACAAACTAAACCCAATCATTTTTAAATTACAAAAAATGCTACTAACCATAGCAAACTCTGCCAAACTCACCTAAATTACTTCGGCTATCAAAAATCAACCCCAACTACACTTTACAGCAACAAACTAAGCCCAATCACATTAAAATTACAAAAAAATACTAAAAATCATAACAAACTATACCAGAATCACCTAAATTACTTCGGCTACCCTAAATCACCCCAACTATCCCTTACCACAAGAAACCAAACCATATCATCTTAAAATTACAAAAAAAGGTGTACAAATCATAACAAACTATGCCAGACTCACCTAAATTACTTCGGCTACTCTAAATCATCACCAACTAACCCTTACCACCACAAACTAAACCCAATCACTTTTAAATTACAAAAAAATGCTACTAACCATAGCAAACTATGCCAAACTCACCTAAATTACTTCGGCTACCATAAATCATCACCAACTAACCCTTACTACAACAAACTAAACCCAATCACTTTTAAATTACAAAAAAATGCTACTAACCATAGCAAACTATGACAAACTCACTTAAATTACTTCGGCTATCAAAAATCACCCCCAACTACACTTTACAGCAACAAACTAAGCCCAATCACTTTAAAATTACAAAAAATGCTAAAAATCATAACAAACTATACCAGAATCACCTAAATTACTTCGGCTACCGTAAATCACCCCCAACTATCTCTTACCACAACAAACCAAACCATATCATCTTAAAATTACAAAAAAAGGTGTACAAATCATAACAAACTATGCCAGACTCACCTAAATTACTACGGCTACTCTAAATCATCACCAACTAACCCTTACCACAACAAGCTAAACCCAATCACTTTTAAATTACAAAAAAATGCTCCTAACCATAGCAAACTATGAAAACTCACCTAAATTACTTCGGCTAATATAAATCATCACCAACTAACCCTTACCACAACAAACTAAACCCAATCACTTTTAAATTACAAAAAAATGCTACTAACCATAGCAAACTATGCCAAACTCACCTAAATTACTTCGGCTATCAAAAATCATCCCCAACTACACTTTACAGCAACAAACTAAGCCCAATCACTTTAAAATTACAAAAAAATTCTAAAAATCATAACAAACTATAGCAGAATCCCCTAAATTACTTCGGCTACCGTAAATCACCCCCAACTATCCCTTACCACAACAAACAAAACCATATCATCTTAAAATTACAAAAAAAAGGTGTACAAATCATAACAAACTATGCCAGACTCACCTAAATTACTTCGGCTACTCTAAGTCATCACCAACTAACCCTTACCACAACAAACTAAACCCAATCACTTTTAAATTACAAAAAAATGCTGCTAACCATAGCAAACTATGCCAAACTCACCTAAATTACTTCGGCTATCAAAAATCAACCCCAACTACACTTTACAGCAACAAACTAAGCCCAATCACATTAAAATTACAAAAAAATACTAAAAATCATAACAAACTATACCAGAATCACCTAAATTACTTCGGCTACCGTAAATCACCCCAACTATCCCTTACCACAAGAAACCAAACCATATCATCTTAAAATTACAAAAAAAGGTGTACAAATCATAACAAACTATGCCAGACTCACCTAAATTACTTCGGCTACTCTAAATCATCACCAACTAACCCTTACCACCACAAACTAAACCCAATCACTTTTAAATTACAAAAAAATGCTACTAACCATAGCAAACTATGCCAAACTCACCTAAATTACTTCGGCTACCATAAATCATCACCAACTAACCCTTACTACAACAAACTAAACCCAATCACTTTTAAATTACAAAAAAATGCTACTAACCATAGCAAACTCTGCCAAACTCACCTAAATTACTTCGGCTATCAAAAATCAACCCCAACTACACTTTACAGCAACAAACTAAGCCCAATCACTTTAAAATTACAAAAAATGCTAAAAATCATAACAAACTATACCAGAATCACCTAAATTACTTCGGCTACCGTAAATCACCCCCAACTATCTCTTACCACAACAAACCAAACCATATCATCTTAAAATTACAAAAAAAGGTGTACAAATCATAACAAACTATGCCAGACTCACCTAAATTACTACGGCTACTCTAAATCATCACCAACTAACCCTTACCACAACAAACTAAACCCAATCACTTTTAAATTACAAAAAAATGCTACTAACCATAGCAAACTATGCCAAACTCACCTAAATTACTTCGGCTACCATAAATCATCACCAACTAACCCTTACCACAACAAACTAAACCCAATCACTTTTAAATTACAAAAAAATGCTACTAACCATAGCAAACTATGCCAAACTCACCTAAATTACTTCGGCTACCATAAATCATCACCAACTAACCCTTACCACAACAAACTAAACCCAATCACTTTTAAATTACAAAAAAATGCTACTAACCATAGCAAACTATGCCAAACTCACCTAAATTACTTCGGCTATCAAAAATCACCCCCAACTACACTTTACAGCAACAAATTAAGCCCAATCACTTTAAAATTACAAAAAAATACTAAAAATCATAACAAACTATACCAGAATCACCTAAATTACTTCGGCTATCGTAAATCACCCCCAACTATCCCTTACCACAACAAACTAAACCATATCATCTTAAAATTACAAAAAAAGATGTACAAATCATAACAAACTATGCCAGACTCACCTAAACTACTTCGGCTACTCTAAATCATCACCAACTAACCCTTACCACAACAAGCTAAACCCAATCACTTTTAAATTACAAAAAAATGCTACTAACCATAGCAAACTATGCCAAACTCACCTAAATTACTTCGGCTATCAAAAATCATCCCCAACTACACTTTACAGCAACAAACTAAGCCCAATCACTTTAAAATTACAAAAAAATGCTAAAAATCATAACAAACTATAGCAGAATCACCTAAATTACTTCGGCTACCGTAAATCACCCCCAACTATCCCTTACCACAACAAACCAAACCATATCATCTTAAAATTACAAAAAAAGGTGTACAAATCATAACAAACTATGCCAGACTCACCTAAACTACTTCGGCTACTCTAAATCATCACCAACTAACCCTTACCACCACAAACTAAACCCAATCACTTTTAAATTACAAAAAAATGCTACTAACCATAGCAAACTATGCCAAACTCACCTAAATTACTTCGGCTATCAAAAATCACCCCCAACTACACTTTACAGCAACAAATTAAGCCCAATCACTTTAAAATTACAAAAAAATACTAAAAATTATAACAAACTATACCAGAATCACCTAAATTACTTCGGCTACCGTAAATCACCCCCAACTATCCCTTACCACAACAAACCAAACCATATCATCTTAAAATTACAAAAAAAGGTGTACAAATCATAACAAACTATGCCAGACTCACCTAAACTACTTCGGCTACTCTAAATCATGACCAACTAACCCTTACCACAACAAACTAAACCCAATCACTTTTAAATTACAAAAAAATGCTACTAACCATAGCAAACTATGCCAAACTCACCTAAATTACTTCGGCTACCATAAATCATCACCAACTAACCCTTACCACAACAAACTAAACCCAATCACTTTTAAATTACAAAAAAATGCTCCTAACCATAGCAAACTATGCCAAACTCACCTAAATTACTTCGGCTACCATAAATCATCACCACTATCCCTTACCATAACAAACTAAACCCAATCACTTTTAAATTACAAAAAAATGCTACTAACCATAGCAAACTATGCCAAACTCACCTAAATTACTTCGGCTATCAAAAATCACCCCCAACTACACTTTACAGCAACAAACTAAGCCCAATCACTTTAAAATTACAAAAAATGCTAAAAATCATAACAAACTATACCAGAATCACCTAAATTACTTCGGCTACCGTAAATCACCCCCAACTATCCCTTACCACAACAAACCAAACCATATCATCTTAAAATTACAAAAAAAGGTGTACAAATCATAACAAACTATGCCAGACTCACCTAAATTACTTCGGCTACTCTAAATCATCACCAACTAACCCTTACCACAACAAACTAAACCCAATCACTTTTAAATTACAAAAAAATGCTCCTAACCATAGCAAACTATGCCAAACTCACCTAAATTACTTCGGCTACCATAAATCATCACCAACTAACCCTTACCACAACAAACTAAACCCAATCACTTTTAAATTACAAAAAATGCTATTAACCATAGCAAACTCTGCCAAACTCACCTAAATTACTTCGGCTATCAAAAATCACCCCCAACTACACTTTACAGCAACAAACTAAGCCCAATCACTTTAAAATTACAAAAAAATGCTAAAAATCATAACAAACTATACCAGAATCACCTAAATTACTTCGGCTACCGTAAATCACCCCCAACTATCTCTTACCACAACAAACCAAACCATATCATCTTAAAATTACAAAAAAAGGTGTACAAATCATAACAAACTATGCCAGACTCACCTAAATTACTACGGCTACTCTAAATCATCACCAACTAACCCTTACCACAACAAGCTAAACCCAATCACTTTTAAATTACAAAAAAATGCTCCTAACCATAGCAAACTATGCCAAACTCACCTAAATTACTTCGGCTAATATAAATCATCACCAACTAACCCTTACCACAACAAACTAAACCCAATCACTTTTAAATTACAAAAAAATGCTACTAACCATAGCAAACTATGCCAAACTCACCTAAATTACTTCGGCTATCAAAAATCATCCCCAACTACTCTTTACAGCAACAAACTAAGCCCATCACTTTAAAATTACAAAAAAATTCTAAAAATCATAACAAACTATAGCAGAATCCCCTAAATTACTTCGGCTACCGTAAATCACCCCCAACTATCCCTTACCACAACAAACAAAACCATATCATCTTAAAATTACAAAAAAAAGGTGTACAAATCATAACAAACTATGCCAGACTCACCTAAATTACTTCGGCTACTCTAAGTCATCACCAACTAACCCTTACCACAACAAACTAAACCCAATCACTTTTAAATTACAAAAAAATGCTACTAACCATAGCAAACTATGCCAAACTCACCTAAATTACTTCGGCTACCATAAATCATCACCAACTCACTCTTACCACAACAAACTAAACCCAATCACTTTTAAATTACAAAAAAATGCTACTAACCATAGCAAACTATGCCAAACTCACCTAAATTACTTCGGCTACCATAAATCATCACCAACTAACCCTTACCACAACAAACTAAACCCAATCACTTTTAAATTACAAAAAAATGCTACTAACCATAGCAAACTATGCCAAACTCACCTAAATTACTTCGGCTATCAAAAATCACCCCCAACTACACTTTACAGCAACAAATTAAACCCAATCACTTTAAAATTACAAAAAAATACTAAAAATCATAACAAACTATACCAGAATCACCTAAATTACTTCGGCTATCGTAAATCACCCCCAACTATCCCTTACCACAACAAACCAAACCATATCATCTTAAAATTACAAAAAAAGATGTACAAATCATAACAAACTATGCCAGACTCACCTAAACTACTTCGGCTACTCTAAATCATCACCAACTAACCCTTACCACAACAAGCTAAACCCAATCACTTTTAAATTACAAAAAAATGCTACTAACCATAGCAAACTATGCCAAACTCACCTAAATTACTTCGGCTATCAAAAATCATCCCCAACTACACTTTACAGCAACAAACTAAGCCCAATCACTTTAAAATTACAAAAAAATGCTAAAAATCATAACAAACTATAGCAGAATCACCTAAATTACTTCGGCTACCGTAAATCACCCCCAACTATCCCTTACCACAACAAACCAAACCATATCATCTTAAAATTACAAAAAAAGGTGTACAAATCATAACAAACTATGCCAGACTCACCTAAACTACTTCGGCTACTCTAAATCATCACCAACTAACCCTTACCACCACAAACTAAACTCAATCACTTTTAAATTACAAAAAAATGCTACTAACCATAGCAAACTATGCCAAACTCACCTAAATTACTTCGGCTATCAAAAATCACCCCCAACTACACTTTACAGCAACAAATTAAGCCCAATCACTTTAAAATTACAAAAAAATACTAAAAATTATAACAAACTATACCAGAATCACCTAAATTACTTCGGCTACCGTAAATCACCCCCAACTATCCCTTACCACAACAAACCAAACCATATCATCTTAAAATTACAAAAAAAGGTGTACAAATCATAACAAACTATGCCAGACTCACCTAAACTACTTCGGCTACTCTAAATCATGACCAACTAACCCTTACCACAACAAACTAAACCCAATCACTTTTAAATTACAAAAAAATGCTACTAACCATAGCAAACTATGCCAAACTCACCTAAATTACTTCGGCTACCATAAATCATCACCAACTAACCCTTACCACAACAAACTAAACCCAATCACTTTTAAATTACAAAAAAATAATACTAACCATAGCAAACTATGCCGAACTCACCTAAATTACTTCGGCTATCAAAAATCACCCCCAACTACACTTTACAGCAACAAACTAAACCCAATCACTTTAAATTTACAAAAAAATGCTAAAAATCATAACAAACTATACCAGAATCACCTAAATTACTTCGGCTACCGTAAATCACCCCCAACTATCCCTTACCACAACAAACCAAACCATATCATCTTAAAATTACAAAAAAAGGTGTACAAATCATAACAAACTATGCGAGACTCACCTAAATTACTTCGGCTACTCTAAATCATCACCAACTAACCCTTACCACAACAAACTAAACCCAATCACTTTTAAATTACAAAAAAATGCTCCTAACCATAGCAAACTATGCCAAACTCACCTAAATTACTTCGGCTACCATAAATCATCACCAACTATCCCTTACCATAACAAACTAAACCCAATCACTTTTAAATTACAAAAAAATGCTACTAACCATAGCAAACTATGCCAAACTCACCTAAATTACTTCGGCTATCAAAAATCACCCCCAACTACACTTTACAGCAACAAACTAAGCCCAATCACTTTAAAATTACAAAAAATGCTAAAAATCATAACAAACTATACCAGAATCACCTAAATTACTTCGGCTACCGTAAATCACCCCCAACTATCCCTTACCACAACAAACCAAACCATATCATCTTAAAATTACAAAAAAAGGTGTACAAATCATAACAAACTATGCCAGACTCACCTAAATTACTTCGGCTACTCTAAATCATCACCAACTAACCCTTACCACAACAAACTAAACCCAATCACTTTTAAATTACAAAAAAATGCTCCTAACCATAGCAAACTATGCCAAACTCACCTAAATTACTTCGGCTACCATAAATCATCACCAACTAACCCTTACCACAACAAACTAAACCCAATCACTTTTAAATTACAAAAAATGCTATTAACCATAGCAAACTCTGCCAAACTCACCTAAATTACTTCGGCTATCAAAAATCAACCCCAACTACACTTTACAGCAACAAACTAAGCCCAATCACATTAAAATTACAAAAAAATGCTAAAAATCATAACAAACTATACCAGAATCACCTAAATTACTTCGGCTACCGTAAATCACCCCAACTATCCCTTACCACAAGAAACCAAACCATATCATCTTAAAATTACAAAAAAAGGTGTACAAATCATAACAAACTATGCCAGACTCACCTAAATTACTTCGGCTACTCTAAATCATCACCAACTAACCCTTACCACAACAAACTAAACCCAATCACTTTTAAATTACAAAAAAATGCTACTAACGATAGCAAACTATGCCAAACTCACCTAAATTACTTCGGCTAGCATAAATCATCACCAACTAACCCTTACTACAACAAACTAAACCCAATCACTTTTAAATTACAAAAAAATGCTTCTAACCATAGCAAACTATGACAAACTCACCTAAATTACTTCGGCTATCAAAAATCACCCCCAACTACACTTTACAGCAACAAACTAAGCCCAATCACTTTAAAATTACAAAAAAATGCTAAAAATCATAACAAACTATACTAGAATCACCTAAATTACTTCGGCTACCGTAAATCACCCCCAACTATCCCTTACCACAACAAACCAAACCATATCATCTTAAAATTACAAAAAAAGGTGTACAAATCATAACAAACTATGCCAGACTCACCTAAACTACTTCGGCTACTCTAAATCATCACCAACTAACCCTTACCACCACAAACTATACCCAATCACTTTTAAATTACAAAAAAATGCTACTAACCATAGCAAACTATGCCAAACTCACCTAAAGTAGTTCGGCTACCATAAATCATTACCAACTAACCCTTACCACAACAAACTAAACCCAATCACTTTTAAATTACAAAAAAATGCTCCTAACCATAGCAAACTATGCCAAACTCACCTAAATTACTTCGGCTACCATAAATCATCACCAACTAACCCTTACCACAACAAACTAAACCCAATCATTTTTAAATTACAAAAAATGCTACTAACCATAGCAAACTATGCCAAACTCACCTAAATTACTTCGGCTATCAAAAATCACCCCCAACTACACTTTACAGCAACAAACTAAGCCCAATCACTTTAAAATTACAAAAAAATGCTAAAAATCATAACAAACTATACCAGAATCACCTAAATTACTTCGGCTACCGTAAATCACCCCCAGCTATCTCTTACCACAACAAACCAAATCATATCATCTTAAAATTACAAAAAAAGATGTACAAATCATAACAAACTATGCCAGACTCACCCAAATTACTTCGGCTACTCTAAATCATCACCAACTAACCCTTACCACAACAAACTAAACCCAATCACTTTTAAATTACAAAAAAATGCTCTTAACCATAGCAAACTATGCCAAACTCACCTAAATTACTTCGGCTACCATAAATCATCACCAACTAACCCTTACCACAACAAACTAAACCCAATCACTTTTAAATTACAAAAAAATGCTACTAACCATAGCAAACTATGCCAAACTCACCTAAATTACTTCGGCTATCAAAAATCACCCCCAACTACACTTTACAGCAACAAACTAAGCCCAATCACTTTAAAATTACAAAAAATGCTAAAAATCATAACAAACTATACCAGAATAACCTAAATTACTTCGGCTACCGTAAATCACCCCAAACTATCTCTTACCACAACAAACCAAACCATATCATCTTAAAATTACAAAAAAAGGTGTACAAATCATAACAAACTATGCCAGACTCACCTAAAATACTTCGGCTACTCTAAATCATCACCAACTAACCCTTACCACAACAAGCTAAACCCAATCACTTTTAAATTACAAAAAAATGCTACTAACCATAGCAAACTATGCCAAACTCACCTAAATTACTTCGGCTATCAAAAATCATCCCCAACTACACTTTACAGCAACAAACTAAGCCCAATCACTTTAAAATTACAAAAAAATGCTAAAAATCATAACAAACTATAGCAGAATCCCCTAAATTACTTCGGCTACCGTAAATCACCCCCAACTATCCCTTACCACAACAAACCAAACCATATCATCTTAAAATTACAAAAAAGGTGTACAAATCATAACAAACTATGCCAGACTCACCTACATTACTTCGGCTACTCTAAATCATCACCAACTAACCCTTACCACAACAAACTAAACCCAATCACTTTTAAATTACAAAAAAATGCTACTAACCATAGCAAACTATGCCAAACTCACCTAAATTACTTCGGCTACCATAAATCATCACCAACTAACCCTTACCACAACAAACTAAACCCAATCACTTTTAAATTACAAAAAAATGCTACTAACCATAGCAAACTATGCCAAACACACCTAAATTACTTCGGCTATCAAAAATCACCCCCAACTACACTTTACAGCAACAAATTAAGCCCAATCACTTTAAAATTACAAAGAAATACTAAAAATCATAACAAACTATACCAGAATCACCAAAATTACTTCGGCTACCGTAAATCACCCCCAACTATCCCTTACCACAACAAACCAAACCATATCATCTTAAAATTACAAAAAAAGGTGTACAAATCATAACAAACTATGCCAGACTCACCTAAACTACTTCGGCTACTCTAAATCATCACCAACTAACCCTTACCACCACAAACTAAACCCAATCACTTTTAAATTACAAAAAAATGCTACTAACCATAGCAAACTATGTCAAACTCACCTAAATTACTTCGGCTACCATAAATCATTACCAACTAACCCTTACCACAACAAACTAAACCCAATCACTTTTAAATTACAAAAAAATGCTCCTAACCATAGCAAACTATGCCAAACTCACCTAAATTACTTCGGCTACCATAAATCATCACCAACTAACCCTTACCACAACAAACTAAACCCAATCACTTTTAAATTACAAAAAAATGCTACTAACCATAGCAAACTATGCCAAACTCACCTAAATTACTTCGGCTATCAAAAATCACCCCCAACTACACTTTACAGCAACAAACTAAGCCCAATCACTTTAAAATTACAAAAAATGCTAAAAATCATAACAAACTATACCAGAATCACCTAAATTACTTCGGCTACCGTAAATCACCCCCAACTATCCCTTACCACCACAAACCAAACCATATCATCTTAAAATTACAAAAAAAGGTGTACAAATCATAACAAACTATGCCAGACTCACCTAAATTACTTCGGCTACTCTAAATCATCACCAACTAACCCTTACCACAACAAACTAAACCCAATCACTTTTAAATTACAAAAAAATGCTCCTAACCATAGCAAACTATGCCAAACTCACCTAAATTACTTCGGCTACCGTAAATCACCCCCAACTATCCCTTACCACAACAAACCAAACCATATCATCTTAAAATTACAAAAAAAGGTGTACAAATCATAACAAACTATGCCAGACTCACCTAAATTACTTCGGCTACTCTAAATCATCACCAACTAACCCTTACCACAACAAACTAAACCCAATCACTTTTAAATTACAAAAAAATGCTCCTAACCATAGCAAACTATGCCAAACTCACCTAAATTACTTCGGCTACCATAAATCATCACCAACTAACCCTTACCACAACAAACTAAACCCAATCACTTTTAAATTACAAAAAATGCTATTAACCATAGCAAACTCTGCCAAACTCACCTAAATTACTTCGGCTATCAAAAATCAACCCCAACTACACTTTACAGCAACAAACTAAGCCCAATCACATTAAAATTACAAAAAAATGCTAAAAATCATAACAAACTATACCAGAATCACCTAAATTACTTCGGCTACCGTAAATCACCCCAACTATCCCTTACCACAAGAAACCAAACCATATCATCTTAAAATTACAAAAAAAGGTGTACAAATCATAACAAACTATGCCAGACTCACCTAAATTACTTCGGCTACTCTAAATCATCACCAACTAACCCTTACCACAACAAACTAAACCCAATCACTTTTAAATTACAAAAAAATGCTACTAACCATAGCAAACTATGCCAAACTCACCTAAATTACTTCGGCTAGCATAAATCATCACCAACTAACCCTTACTACAACAAACTAAACCCAATCACTTTTAAATTACAAAAAAATGCTTCTAACCATAGCAAACTATGACAAACTCACCTAAATTACTTCGGCTATCAAAAATCACCCCCAAGTACACTTTACAGCAACAAACTAAGCCCAATCACTTTAAAATTACAAAAAAATGCTAAAAATCATAACAAACTATACCAGAATCACCTAAATTACTTCGGCTACCGTAAATCACCCCCAACTATCCCTTACCACAACAAACCAAACCATATCATCTTAAAATTACAAAAAAAGGTGTACAAATCATAACAAACTATGCCAGACTCACCTAAACTACTTCGGCTACTCTAAATCATCACCAACTAACCCTTACCACCACAAACTATACCCAATCACTTTTAAATTACAAAAAAATGCTACTAACCATAGCAAACTATGCCAAACTCACCTAAAGTAGTTCGGCTACCATAAATCATTACCAACTAACCCTTACCACAACAAACTAAACCCAATCACTTTTAAATTACAAAAAAATGCTCCTAACCATAGCAAACTATGCCAAACTCACCTAAATTACTTCGGCTACCATAAATCATCACCAACTAACCCTTACCACAACAAACTAAACCCAATCATTTTTAAATTACAAAAAATGCTACTAACCATAGCAAACTATGCCAAACTCACCTAAATTACTTCGGCTATCAAAAATCACCCCCAACTACACTTTACAGCAACAAACTAAGCCCAATCACTTTAAAATTACAAAAAAATGCTAAAAATCATAACAAACTATACCAGAATCACCTAAATTACTTCGGCTACCGTAAATCACCCCCAGCTATCTCTTACCACAACAAACCAAACCATATCATCTTAAAATTACAAAAAAAGATGTACAAATCATAACAAACTATGCCAGACTCACCTAAATTACTTCGGCTACTCTAAATCATCACCAACTAACCCTTACCACAACAAACTAAACCCAATCACTTTTAAATTACAAAAAAATGCTCTTAACCATAGCAAACTATGCCAAACTCACCTAAATTACTTCGGCTACCATAAATCATCACCAACTAACCCTTACCACAACAAACTAAACCCAATCACTTTTAAATTACAAAAAAATGCTACTAACCATAGCAAACTATGCCAAACTCACCTAAATTACTTCGGCTATCAAAAATCACCCCCAACTACACTTTACAGCAACAAACTAAGCCCAATCACTTTAAAATTACAAAAAATGCTAAAAATCATAACAAACTATACCAGAATCACCTAAATTACTTCGGCTACCGTAAATCACCCCCAACTATCTCTTACCACAACAAACCAAACCATATCATTTTAAAATTACAAAAAAAGGTGTACAAATCATAACAAACTATGCCAGACTCACCTAAAATACTTCGGCTACTCTAAATCATCACCAACTAACCCTTACCACAACAAGCTAAACCCAATCACTTTTAAATTACAAAAAAATGCTCCTAACCATAGCAAACTATGCCAAACTCACCTAAATTACTTCGGCTAACATAATTCATCACCAACTAACCCTTACCACAACAAACTACACCCAATCACTTTTAAATTACAAAAAAATGCTACTAACCATAGCAAACTATGCCAAACTCACCTAAATTACTTCGGCTATCAAAAATCATCCCCAACTACACTTTACAGCAACAAACTAAGCCCAATCACTTTAAAATTACAAAAAAATGCTAAAAATCATAACAAACTATAGCAGAATCCCCTAAATTACTTCGGCTACCGTAAATCACCCCCAACTATCCCTTACCACAACAAACCAAACCATATCATCTTAAAATTACAAAAAAGGTGTACAAATCATAACAAACTATGCCAGACTCACCTACATTACTTCGGCTACTCTAAATCATCACCAACTAACCCTTACCACAACAAACTAAACCCAATCACTTTTAAATTACAAAAAAATGCTACTAACCATAGCAAACTATGCCAAACTCACCTAAATTACTTCGGCTACCATAAATCATCACCAACTAACCCTTACCACAACAAACTAAACCCAATCACTTTTAAATTACAAAAAAATGCTACTAACCATAGCAAACTATGCCAAACACACCTAAATTACTTCGGCTATCAAAAATCACCCCCAACTACACTTTACAGCAACAAATTAAGCCCAATCACTTTAAAATTACAAAAAAATACTAAAAATCATAACAAACTATACCAGAATCACCAAAATTACTTCGGCTACCGTAAATCACCCCCAACTATCCCTTACCACAACAAACCAAACCATATCATCTTAAAATTACAAAAAAAGGTGTACAAATCATAACAAACTATGCCAGACTCACCTAAACTACTTCGGCTACTCTAAATCATCACCAACTAACCCTTACCACCACAAACTAAACCCAATCACTTTTAAATTACAAAAAAATGCTACTAACCATAGCAAACTATGTCAAACTCACCTAAATTACTTCGGCTACCATAAATCATTACCAACTAACCCTTACCACAACAAACTAAACCCAATCACTTTTAAATTACAAAAAAATGCTCCTAACCATAGCAAACTATGCCAAACTCACCTAAATTACTTCGGCTACCATAAATCATCACCAACTAACCCTTACCACAACAAACTAAACCCAATCACTTTTAAATTACAAAAAAATGCTACTAACCATAGCAAACTATGCCAAACTCACCTAAATTACTTCGGCTATCAAAAATCACCCCCAACTACACTTTACAGCAACAAACTAAGCCCAATCACTTTAAAATTACAAAAAATGCTAAAAATCATAACAAACTATACCAGAATCACCTAAATTACTTCGGCTACCGTAAATCACCCCCAACTATCCCTTACCACCACAAACCAAACCATATCATCTTAAAATTACAAAAAAAGGTGTACAAATCATAACAAACTATGCCAGACTCACCTAAATTACTTCGGCTACTCTAAATCATCACCAACTAACCCTTACCACAACAAACTAAACCCAATCACTTTTAAATTACAAAAAAATGCTCCTAACCATAGCAAACTATGCCAAACTCACCTAAATTACTTCGGCTACCGTAAATCACCCCCAACTATCCCTTACCACAACAAACCAAACCATATCATCTTAAAATTACAAAAAAAGGTGTACAAATCATAACAAACTATGCCAGACTCACCTAAATTACTTCGGCTACACTAAATCATCACCAACTAACCCTTACCACAACAAACTAAACCCAATCACTTTTAAATTACAAAAAAATGCTCCTAACCATAGCAAACTATGCCAAACTCACCTAAATTACTTCGGCTACCATAAATCATCACCAACTAACCCTTACCACAACAAACTAAACCCAATCACTTTTAAATTACAAAAAATGCTATTAACCATAGCAAACTCTGCCAAACTCACCTAAATTACTTCGGCTATCAAAAATCAACCCCAACTACACTTTACAGCAACAAACTAAGCCCAATCACATTAAAATTACAAAAAAATGCTAAAAATCATAACAAACTATACCAGAATCACCTAAATTACTTCGGCTACCGTAAATCACCCCAACTATCCCTTACCACAAGAAACCAAACCATATCATCTTAAAATTACAAAAAAAGGTGTACAAATCATAACAAACTATGCCAGACTCACCTAAATTACTTCGGCTACTCTAAATCATCACCAACTAACCCTTACCACAACAAACTAAACCCAATCACTTTTAAATTACAAAAAAATGCTACTAACCATAGCAAACTATGCCAAACTCACCTAAATTACTTCGGCTAGCATAAATCATCACCAACTAACCCTTACTACAACAAACTAAACCCAGTCATTTTTAAATTACAAAAAAATGCTTCTAACCATAGCAAACTATGACAAACTCACCTAAATTACTTCGGCTATCAAAAATCACCCCCAAGTACACTTTACAGCAACAAACTAAGCCCAATCACTTTAAAATTACAAAAAAATGCTAAAAATCATAACAAACTATACCAGAATCACCTAAATTACTTCGGCTACCGTAAATCACCCCCAACTATCCCTTACCACAACAAACCAAACCATATCATCTTAAAATTACAAAAAAAGGTGTACAAATCATAACAAACTATGCCAGACTCACCTAAACTACTTCGGCTACTCTAAATCATCACCAACTAACCCTTACCACCACAAACTATACCCAATCACTTTTAAATTACAAAAAAATGCTACTAACCATAGCAAACTATGCCAAACTCACCTAAAGTAGTTCGGCTACCATAAATCATTACCAACTAACCCTTACCACAACAAACTAAACCCAATCACTTTTAAATTACAAAAAAATGCTCCTAACCATAGCAAACTATGCCAAACTCACCTAAATTACTTCGGCTACCATAAATCATCACCAACTAATCCTTACCACAACAAACTAAACCCAATCGCTTTTAAATTACAAAAAAATGCTACTAACCATAGCAAACTATGCCAAACTCACCTAAATTACTTCGGCTATCAAAAATCACCCCCAACTACACTTTACAGCAACAAACTAAGCCCAATCACTTTAAAATTACAAAAAAATGCTAAAAATCATAACAAACTATACCAGAATCACCTAAATTACTTCGGCTACCGTAAATCACCCCCAACTACACTATACAGAAACAAACTAAGCCCAATCACTTATAAATTACAAAAAAATGCTAAAAATCATAACAAACTATACCAGAATCACCTAAATTACTTCGGCTACCGTAAATCACCCCCAACTATCCCTTACCACAACAAACCAAACCATATCATCTTAAAATTACAAAAAAAGGTGTACAAATCATAACAAACTATGCCAGATTCACCTAAATTACTTCGGCTACTCTAAATCATTACCAACTAACCCTTACCACAACAAACTAAACCCAATCACATTTAAATTACAAAAAAATGCTACTAACAATAGCAAACTATGCCAAACTCACCTAAATTACTTCGGCTACCATAAATCATCACCAACTAACCCTTACCACAACAAACTAAACCCAATCACTTTTAAATTACAAAAAAATGCTACTAACCATGGCAAACTATGCCAAACTCACCTAAATTACTTCGGCTATCAAAAATCACCCCCAACTACACTTTACAGCAACAAACTAAGCCCAATCACTTTAAAATTACAAAAAAATGCTAAAAATCATAACAAACTATACCAGAATTACCTAAATTACATCGGCTACCGTAAATCACCCCCAACTATCCCTTACCACAACAAACCAAACCATATCATCTTAAAATTACAAAAAAAGGTGTACAAATCATAACAAACTATGCCAGACTCACCTAAATTAGTTTGGCTACTCTAAATCATCACCAACTAACCCTTACCACAACAAACTAAACCCAATCACATTTAAATTACAAAAAAATGCTACTAACCATAGCAAACTATGCCAAACTCACCTAAATTACTTCGGCTACCATAAATCATCACCAACTAACCCTTACCACAACAAACTAAACCCTATCACTTTTAAATTACAAAAAAATGCTACTAACCATAGCAAACTATGCCAAACTCACCTAAATTACTTCGGCTATCAAAAATCACCCCCAACTACACTTTACAGAAACAAACTAAGCCCAATCACTTTTAAATTACAAAAAAATGCTAAAAATCATAACAAACTATACCAGAATCACTTAAATTACTTCGGCTACCGTAAATCACCCCCAACTATCCCTTACCACAACAAACCAAACCATATCATCTTAAAATTACAAAAAAAGGTGTACAAATCATAACAAACTATGCCAGATTCACCTAAATTACTTCGGCTACTCTAAATCATTACCAACTAACCCTTACCACAACAAACTAAACCCAATCACATTTAAATTACAAAAAAATGCTACTAACAATAGCAAACTATGCCAAACTCACCTAAATTACTTCGGCTACCATAAATCATCACCAACTAACCCTTACCACAACAAACTAAACCCAATCACTTTTAAATTACAAAAAAATGCTACTAACCATAGCAAACTATGCCAAACTCACCTAAATTACTTCGGCTATCAAAAATCACCCCCAACTACACTTTACAGCAACAAACTAAGCCCAATCACTTTAAAATTACAAAAAAAATGCTAAAAATCATAACAAACTATACCAGAATAACCTAAATTACTTCGGCTACCGTAAATCACCCCCAACTATCCCTTACCACAACAAACCAAACCAAATCATCTTAAAATTACAAAAAAAGGTGTACAAATCATAACAAACTATGCCAGACTCACCTAAATTACTTCGGCTACTCTAAATCATCACCAACTAACCCTTACCACAACAAACTAAACCCAATCACTTTTAAATTACAAAAAAATGCTCCTAACCATATCAAACTATGCCAAACTAACCTAAATTACTTCGGCTACCATAAATCATCACCAACTAACCCTTACCACAACAAACTAAACCCAATCATTTTTAAATTACAAAAAAATGCTACTAACAATAGCAAACTATGCCAAACTCACCTAAATTACTTCGTCTATCAAAAATCACCCCCAACTACACTTTACAGCAACAAACTAAGCCCAATCACTTTAAAATTACAAAAAAATGCTAAAAATGATAACAAACTATACCAGAATCACCTAAATTACTTCGGCTACCGTAAATCACCCCCAACTATCCCTTACCACAACAAACCAAACCATATCATCTTAAAATTACAAAAAAAGGTATACAAATCATAACAAACCATGCCAGACTCACCTAAATTACTTCGGCTACTCTAAATCATCACCAACTTACCCTTACCACAACAAACTAAACCCAATCACTTTTAAATTACAAAAAAATGCTCCTAACCATAGCAAACTATGCCAAACTCACTTAAATTACTTCGGCTACCATAAATCATCACCAACTAACCCTTACCACAACAAACTAAACCCAATCACTTTTAAATTACAAAAAAATGCTACTAACCATAGCAAACTATGCCAAACTCACCTAAATTACTTCGGCTATCAAAAATCACCCCCAACTACACTTTACAGCAACAAACTAAGCCCAATCACTTTAAAATTACAAAAAAATGCTAAAAATGATAACAAACTATACCAGAATCACCTAAATTACTTCGGCTACCGTAAATCACCCCCAACTATCCCTTACCACAACAAACCAAACCATATCATCTTAAAATTACAAAAAAAGGTATACAAATCATAACAAACCATGCCAGACTCACCTAAATTACTTCGGCTACTCTAAATCATCACCAACTTACCCTTACCACAACAAACTAAACCCAATCACTTTTAAATTACAAAAAAATGCTCCTAACCATAGCAAACTATGCCAAACTCACTTAAATTACTTCGGCTACCATAAATCATCACCAACTAACCCTTACCACAACAAACTAAACCCAATCACTTTTAAATTACAAAAAAATGCTACTAACCATAGCAAACTATGCCAAACTCACCTAAATTACTTCGGCTATCAAAAATCACCCCCAACTACACTTTACAGCAACAAACTAAGCCCAATCACTTTAAAATTACAAAAAAATGCTAAAAATCGTAACAAACTATACCAGAATCACCTAAATTACTTCGGCTACCGTAAATCACCCCCAACTATCCCTTACCAAAACAAACCAAACCATATCATTTTAAAATGACAAAAAAAGGTGTACAAATCATAACAAACTATGCCAGACTCACCTAAATTACTTCGGCTACTCTAAATCATCACCAACTAACCCTTACCACAACAAACTAAACATAATCACTTTTAAATTACAAAAAAATGCTACTAACCATAGCAAACTATGCCAAACTCCATAAATTACTTCGGCTATCAAAAATCACCCCCAACTACAGTTTACAGCAACAAACTAAGCCCAATCACTTTAAAATTACAAAAAAATGCTCCTAACCATAGCAAACTATGCCAAACTCACCTAAATTACTTCGGCTACCATAAATCATCACCAACTAACCCTTACCACAACAAACTAAACCCAATCACTTTTAAATTACAAAAAAATGCTATTAACAATAGCAAACTATGCCAAACTTACCTAAATTACTTCGGCTATCAAAAATCACCCCCAACTACACTTTACAGCAACAAACTAAGCCCAATCACTTTAGAATTACAAAGAAATGCTAAAAATCATAACAAACTATACCAGATTCACCTAAATTACTTCGGCTACCGTAAATCATCACCAACTAACCCTTACCACAACAAACTAAACCCAATCACTTTTAAATTACAAAAAAATGCTCCTAACCATAGCAAACTATGCCAAACTCACTTAAATTACTTCGGCTACCATAAATCATCACCAACTAACCCTTACCACAACAAACTAAACCCAATCACTTTTAAATTACAAAAAAATGCTACTAACCATAGCAAACTATGCCAAACTCACCTAAATTACTTCGGCTACCGTAAATCACCCCCAACTATCCCTTACCACAACAAACCAAACCATATCATCTTAAAACTACAAAAAAAGGTGTACAAATCATAACAAACCATGCCAGACTCACCTAAATTACTTCGGCTACTCTAAATCATCACCAACTAACCCTTACCACAACAAACTAAACCCAATCACTTTTAAATTACAAAAAAAATGCTCCTAACCATAGCAAACTATGCCAAACTTACTTAAATTACTTCGGCTAACATAAATCATCACCAACTAACCCTTACCACAACAAACAAAACCCAATCACTTTTAAATTACAAAAAAATGCTACTAACCATAGCAAACTATGTCAAACTCACCTAAATTACTTCGGCTATCAAAAATCACCCCCAACTACACTTAACAGCAACAAACTAAGCCCAATCACTTTAAAATTACAAAAAAATGCTAAAAATCATAACAAACTATACCAGAATCACCTAAATTACTTCGGCTACCGTAAATCACCCCCAACTATCCCTTACCACAACAAACCAAACCATATCATCTTAAAATTACAAAAAAAGGTGTACAAATCATAACAAACTATGCCAGACTCACCTAAATTACTTCGGCTACTCTAAATCATCACCAACTAACCCTTAGCACAGCAAACTAAACCCAATCACTTTTAAATTACAAAAAAATGCTCCTAACCATAGCAAACTATGCCAAACTCACCTAAATTACTTCGGCTACCATAAATCATCACCAACTAACCCTTACGACAACAAACTAAACCCAATCACTTTTAAATTACAAAAAAATGCTACTAACCATAGCAAACTATGCCAAACTCACCTAAATTACTTCGGCTATCAAAAATCACCCCCAACTACACTTTACAGTAACAAACTAAGCCCAATCACTTTAAAATTACAAAAAAATGCTAAAAATCATAAAAAACTATACCAGAATCACCTAAATTACTTCGGCTACCGTAAATCACCCCCAAATAACCCTTACCACAACAAACCAAACCATATCATCTTAAAATTACAAAAAAAGGTGTACAAATCATAACAAACTATGCCAGACTCACCTAAATTACTTCGACTACTCTAAATCATCACCAACTAACCCTTACAACAACAAACTAAACCCAATCACTTTTAAATTACAAAAAATGCTCCTAACAATAGTAAACTATGCCAAACTCACCTAAATTACTTCAGCTACCATAAATCATCACCAACTAACCCTTACCACAACAAACTAAACCCAATCAATTTTAAATTACAAAAAAATGCTACTAACCATAGCAAACTATGCCAAACTCACCTAAATTACTTCGGCTATAAAAAATCACCCCCAACTACACTTTACAGCAACAAACTAAGCCCAATCACTTTAAAATTACAAAAAAATGCTAAAAATCATAACAAACTATACCAGAATCACCTAAGTTACTTCGGCTACCGTAAATCACCCCCAACTATCCCTTACCACAACAATCCAAACCATATCATCTTAAAATTACAAAAAAAGGTGTACAAATCATAACAAACTATGCCAGACTCACCTAAATTACTTCGGCTACTCTAAATCATCACCAACTAACCCTTACCACAACAAACTAAACCCAATCACTTTTAAATTACAAAAAAATGCTCCTAACCATAGCAAACTATGCCAAACTCAACTAAATTACTTCGGCTACCATATATCATCACCAACTAACCCTTACCACAACAAACTAAACCCAATCACTTTTAAATTACAAAAAAATGCCACTAACCATAGCAAACTATGCCAAACTCACCTAAATTACTTCGGCTATCAAAAATCACCCCCAACTACACTTTACAGCAACAAACTAAGCCCAATCACTTTAAAATTACAAAAAAATGCTAAAAATCATAACAAATTATACCAGAATCACCTAAATTACTTCGGCTACCGTAAATCACCCCCAACTATCCCTTACCACAACAAACCAAACCATATCATCTTAAAATTACAAAAAAAGGTGTACAAATCATAACAAACTGCCAGACTCACCTAAATTACTTCGGCTACTCTAAATAATCACCAACTAACCCTTACCACAACAATCTAAACCCAATCACTTTTAAATTACAAAAAAATGCTCCTAACCATAGCAAACTATGCCAAACTCACCTAAATTACTTCGGCTACCATAAATCATCACCAACAAACCCTTACCACAACAAACTAAACCCAATCACTTTTAAATTACAAAAAAATGCTACTAACCATAGCAAACTATGCCAAACTCACCTAAATTACTTCGGCTATCAAAAATCACCCCCAACTACACTTTACAGCAACAAACTAAGCCCAATCACTTTAAAATTACAAAAAAATGCTAAAAATCATAACAAATTATACCAGAATCACCTAAATTACTTCGGCTACCGTAAATCACCCCCAACTATCCCTTACCAAAACAAACCAAACCATATCATTTTAAAATTACAAAAAAAGGTGTACAAATCATAACAAACTATGCCAGACTCACCTAAATTACTTCGGCTACTCTAAATCATCACCAACTAACCCTTACCACAACAAACTAAACATAATCACTTTTAAATTACAAAAAAATGCTACTAACCATAGCAAACTATGCCAAACTCCATAAATTACTTCGGCTATCAAAAATCACCCCCAACTACAGTTTACAGCAACAAACTAAGCCCAATCACTTTAAAATTACAAAAAAATGCTAAAAATCATAACAAACTATACCAGAATCACCTAAATTACTTCGGCTACCGTAAATCACCCCCAACTATCCCTTACCACAACAAACCAAACCATATCATCTTAAAATTACAAAAAAAGGTGTACAAATCATAACAAACTATGCCAGACTCACCTAAATTACTTCGGCTACTCTAAATCATCACCAACTAACCCTTACCACAACAAACTAAACCCAATCACTTTTAAATTACAAAAAAATGCTCCTAAGCATAGCAAGCAATGCCAAACTCACCTAAATTACTTCGGCTACCATAAATCATCACCAACTAACCCTCACCACAACAAACTAAACCCAATCAATTTTAAATTACAAAAAAATGCTACTAACCACAGCAAACTATGCCAAACTCACCTAAATTACTTCGGCTATCAAAAATCACCCCCAACTAAACTTTACAGCAACAAACTAAGCCCAATCACTTTAAAATTACAAAAAAATGCTCCTAACCATAGCAAACAAGGCCAGAATCACCTAAATTACTTCGGCTACCGTAAATCACCCCCAACTAACCCTTACCACAACAAACCAAACCATATCATCTTACAATTACAAAAAAAGGTGTACAAATCATAACAAACTATGCCAGACTCACCTAAATTACTTCGGCTACTCTAAATCATCACCAACTAACCCTTACCACAACAAACTAAACCCAATCACATTTAAATTACAAAAAAATGCTCCTAACCATAGCAAACTATGCCAAACTCACCTAAATTACTTCGGCTACCATAAATCATCACCAACTAACCCTTACCACAACAAACTAAACCCAATCAATTTTAAATTACAAAAAAATGCTACTAACCATAGCAAACTATGCCAAACTCACCTAAATTACTTCGGCTATCAAAAATCACCCCAACTACACTTTACAGCAACAAACTAAGCCCAATCACTTTAAAATTACAAAAAAATGCTAAAAATCATAACAAACTATACCAGAATCACCTAAATTACTTCGGCTACCGTAAATCACCCCCAACTATCTCTTACCACAACAAACCAAACCATATCATCTTAAAATTACAAAAAAAGGTGTACAAATCATAACAAACTATGCCAGACTGACCTAAATTACTTCGGCTACTCTAAATCATCACTAACTAACCCTTACCACAACAAGCTAAACCCAATCACTTTTAAATTACAAAAAAATGCTCCTAACCATAGCAAACTATGCCAAACTCACCTAAATTACTTCGGCTAACATAAATCATCACCAACTAACACTTACCACAACAAACTAAACCCAATCACTTTTAAATTAGAAAAAAATGCTACTAACCATAGCATCCTATGCCAAACTCACCTAAATTACTTCGGCTATCAAAAATCATCCCCAACTACACTTTACAGCAACAAACTAAGCCCAATTACTTTAAACTTACAAAAAATGCTAAAAATCATAACAAACTATAGCAGAATCACCTAAATTACTTCGGCTACCGTAAATCACCCCCAACTATATCTTACCACAACAAACCAAACCATATCATCTTAAAATTACAAAAAAAGGTGTACAAATCATAACAAACTATGCCAGACTCACCTAAATTACTTCGGCTACTCTAAATCATCACCAACTAACCCTTACCACAACAAACTAAACCCAATCACTTTTAAATTACAAAAAAATGCTACTAACCAAAGCAAATTATGCCAAACTCACCTAAATTACTTCGGCTATCATAAATCATCACCAACTAACCCTTACCACAACAAACTAAACCCAATCACTTTTAAATTACAATAAAATGCTACTAACCATAGCAAACTATGCCAAACTCACCTAAATTACTTCGGCTATCAAAAATCACCCCCAACTACACTTTACAGCAACAAATTAAGCCCAATCACTTTAAAATTACAAAAAAATACTAAAAATTATAACAAACTATACCAGAATCATCTAAATTACTTCGGCTACCGTAAATCACCCCCAACTATCCCTTACCACAACAAACCAAACCATATCATCTTAAAATTACAAAAAAAGGTGTACAAATCATAACAAACTATGCCAGACTCACCTAAACTACTTCGGCTACTCTAAATCATGACCAACTAACCCTTACCACAACAAACTGAACCCAATCACTATTAAATTACAAAAAAATGCTACTAACCATAGCAAACTATGCCAAACTCACCTAAATTACTTCGGCTACCATAAATCATCACCAACTAACCCTTACCACAACAAACTAAACCCAATCACTTTTAAATTACAAAAAAATGCTACTAACCATAGCAAACTATGCCAAACTCACCTAAATTACTTCGGCTACCATAAATCATCACCAACTAACCCTTACCACAACAAACTAAACCCAATCACTTTTAAATTACAAAAAAATGCTACTAACCATAGCAAACTATGCCAAACCCACCTAAATTACTTCGGCTACCATAAATCATCACCAACTAACCCTTACCACAACAAACTAAACCCAATCACTTGTAAATTACAAAAAAATGCTACTAACCATAGCAACCTATGCCAAACTCACCTAAATTACTTCGGCTATCAAAAATCACCCCCAACTACACTTTACAGCATCAAATTAAGCCCAATCACTTTAAAATTACAAAAAAATACTAAAAATCATAACAAACTATACCAGAATCACCTAAATTACTTCGGCTACCGTAAATCACCCCCAACTATCCCTTACCACAACAAACCAAACCATATCATCTTAAAATTACAAAAAAGGTGTACAAATCATAACAAACTATGCCAGACTCACCTAAACTACTTCGGCTACTCTAAATCATCACCAACTAACCCTTACCATCACAAACTAAATCCAATCACTTTTAAATTACAAAAAAATGCTACTAACCATAGCAAACTATGCCAAACTCACCTAAATTACTTCGGCTACCATAAATCATTACCAACTAACCCTTACCACAACAAACTAAACCCAATCACTTTTAAATTACAAAAAAATGCTACTAACCATAGCAAACTATGCCAAACCCACCTAAATTACTTCGGCTACCATAAATCATCACCAACTAACCCTTACCACAACAAACTAAACCCAATCACTTTTAAATTACAAAAAAATGCTACTAACCATAGCAACCTATGCCAAACTCACCTAAATTACTTCGGCTATCAAAAATCACCCCCAACTACACTTTACAGCAACAAATTAAGACCAATCACTTTAAAATTACAAAAAAATACTAAAAATCATAAGAAACTATACCAGAATCACCTAAATTACTTCGGCTACCGTAAATCACCCCCAACTATCCCTTACCACAACAAACCAAACCATATCATCTTAAAATTACAAAAAAAGGTGTACAAATCATAACAAACTATGCCAGACTCACCTAAACTACTTCGGCTACTCTAAATCATCACCAACTAACCCTTACCACCACAAACTAAATCCAATCACTTTTAAATTACAAAAAAATGCTACTAACCATAGCAAACTATGCCAAACTCACCTAAATTACTTCGGCTAACATAAATCATCACCAACTAACCCTTACCACAACAAACTAAACCCAATCACTTTTAAATTAAAAAAAAATGCTACTAACCATAGCAAACTATGCCAAACTCACCTAAATTACTTCGGCTATCAAAAATCATCCCCAACTACACTTTACAGCAACAAACTAAGCCCAATCACTTTAAAATTACAAAAAAATGCTAAAAATCATAACAAACTATAGCAGAATCCCCTAAATTACTTCGGCTACCGTAAATCACCCCCAACTATCTCTTACCACAACAAACCAAACCATATCATCTTAAAATTACAAAAAAATGTGTACAAATCATAACAAACTATGCCAGACTCACCTAAATTACTTCGGCTACTCTAAATCATCACCAACTAACCCTTACCACAACAAACTAAACCCAATCACTTTTAAATTACAAAAAAATGCTACTAACCATAGCAAACTATGCCAAACTCACCTAAATTACTTCGGCTACCATAAATCATCACCAACTAACCCTTACCACAACAAACTAAACCCAATCACTTTTAAATTACAAAAAAATGCTACTAACCATAGCAAACTATGCCAAACTCACCTAAATTACTTTGGCTACCATAAATCATCACCAACTAACCCTTACCACAACAAACTAAACCCAATCACTTTTAAATTACAAAAAAATGCTACTAACCATAGCAAACTATGCCAAACTCACCTAAATTACTTCGGCTATCAAAAATCATCCCCAACTACACTTTACAGCAACAAACTAAGCCCAATCACTTTAAAATTACATAAAAATGCTAAAAATCATAACAAACTATAGCAGAATCACCTAAATTACTTCGGCTACCGTAAATCACCCCCAACTATCCCTTACCACAACAAATCAAACCATATCATCTTAAAATTACAAAAAAAGGTGTACAAATCATAACAAACTATGCCAGACTCACCTAAACTACTTCGGCTACTCTAAATCATGACCAACTAACCCTTACCACAACAAACTAAACCCAATCACTTTTAAATTACAAAAAAATGCTACTAACCATAGCAAACTATGCCGAACTCACCTAAATTACTTCGGCTACCATAAATCATCACCAACTAACCCTTACCACAACAAACTAAACCCAATCACTTTTAAATTACAAAAAAATGATACTAACCATAGCAAACTATGCCAAACTCACCTAAATTACTTCGGCTACCATAAATCATCACCAACTAACCCTTCCCACAACAAACTAAACCCAATCATTTTTAAATTACAAAAAATACTACTAACCATAGCAAACTATGCCAAACTCACCTAAATTACTTCGGCTATCAAAAATCACCCCCAACTACACTTTACAGCAACAAACTAAGCCCAATCACTTTAAAATTACAAAAAAATGCTAAAAATCATAACAAACTATACCAGAATCACCTAAATTACTTCGGCTACCGTAAATCACCCCCAACAATCTCTTACCACAACAAACCAAACCATATCATCTTAAAATTACAAAAAAAGATGTACAAATCATAACAAACTATGCCAGACTCACCTAAATTACTTCGGCTACTCTAAATCATTACCAACTAACCCTTACCACAACAAACTAAACCCAATCACTTTTAAATTACAAAAAAATGCTCCTAACCATAGCAAACTATGCCAAACTCACCTAAATTACTTCGGCTACCATAAATCATCACCAACTAACCCTTACCACAACAAACTAAACCCAATCACTTTTAAATTACAAAAAAATGTTACTAACCATAGCAAACTATGCCAAACTCACCTAAATTACTTCGGCTATCAAAAATCACCCCCAACTACACTTTAAAGCAACAAACTAAGCCCAATCACTTTAAAATTACAAAAAATGCTAAAAATCATAACAAACTATACCAGAATCACCTAAATTACTTCGGCTACCGTAAATCACCCCCAACTATTTCTTACCACAACAAACCAAACCATATCATCTTAAAATTACAAAAAAAGGTGTACAAATCATAACAAACTATGCCAGACTCACCTAAATTACTTCGGCTACTCTAAATCATCACCAACTAACCCTTACCACAAGAAGCTAAACCCAATCACTTTTAAATTACAAAAAAATGCTCCCAACCATAGCAAACTATGCCAAACTCACCTAAATTACTTCGGCTAACATAAATCATCACCAACTAACCCTTACCACAACAAACTAAACCCAATCACTTTTAAATTACAAAAAAATGATACTAACCATAGCAAACTATGCCAAACTCACCTAAATTACTTCGGCTACCATAAATCATCACCAACTAACCCTTCCCACAACAAACTAAACCCAATCATTTTTAAATTACAAAAAATACTACTAACCATAGCAAACTATGCCAAACTCACCTAAATTACTTCGGCTATCAAAAATCACCCCCAACTACACTTTACAGCAACAAACTAAGCCCAATCACTTTAAAATTACAAAAAAATGCTAAAAATCATAACAAACTATACCAGAATCACCTAAATTACTTCGGCTACCGTAAATCACCCCCAACAATCTCTTACCACAACAAACCAAACCATATCATCTTAAAATTACAAAAAAAGATGTACAAATCATAACAAACTATGCCAGACTCACCTAAATTACTTCGGCTACTCTAAATCATTACCAACTAACCCTTACCACAACAAACTAAACCCAATCACTTTTAAATTACAAAAAAATGCTCCTAACCATAGCAAACTATGCCAAACTCACCTAAATTACTTCGGCTACCATAAATCATCACCAACTAACCCTTACCACAACAAACTAAACCCAATCACTTTTAAATTACAAAAAAATGTTACTAACCATAGCAAACTATGCCAAACTCACCTAAATTACTTCGGCTATCAAAAATCACCCCCAACTACACTTTAAAGCAACAAACTAAGCCCAATCACTTTAAAATTACAAAAAATGCTAAAAATCATAACAAACTATACCAGAATCACCTAAATTACTTCGGCTACCGTAAATCACCCCCAACTATTTCTTACCACAACAAACCAAACCATATCATCTTAAAATTACAAAAAAAGGTGTACAAATCATAACAAACTATGCCAGACTCACCTAAATTACTTCGGCTACTCTAAATCATCACCAACTAACCCTTACCACAAGAAGCTAAACCCAATCACTTTTAAATTACAAAAAAATGCTCCCAACCATAGCAAACTATGCCAAACTCACCTAAATTACTTCGGCTAACATAAATCATCACCAACTAACCCTTACCACAACAAACTAAACCCAATCACTTTTAAATTACAAAAAAATGATACTAACCATAGCAAACTATGCCAAACTCACCTAAATTACTTCGGCTACCATAAATCATCACCAACTAACCCTTCCCACAACAAACTAAACCCAATCATTTTTAAATTACAAAAAATACTACTAACCATAGCAAACTATGCCAAACTCACCTAAATTACTTCGGCTATCAAAAATCACCCCCAACTACACTTTACAGCAACAAACTAAGCCCAATCACTTTAAAATTACAAAAAAATGCTAAAAATCATAACAAACTATACCAGAATCACCTAAATTACTTCGGCTACCGTAAATCACCCCCAACAATCTCTTACCACAACAAACCAAACCATATCATCTTAAAATTACAAAAAAAGATGTACAAATCATAACAAACTATGCCAGACTCACCTAAATTACTTCGGCTACCATAAATCATCACCAACTAACCCTTACCACAACAAACTAAACCCAATCACTTTTAAATTACAAAAAAATGATACTAACCATAGCAAACTATGCCGAACTCACCTAAATTACTTCGGCTATCAAAAATCACCCCCAACTACACTTTACAGCAACAAACTAAGCCCAATCACTTTAAAATTACAAAAAAATGCTAAAAATCATAACAAACTATACCAGAATCACCTAAATTACTTCGGCTACCGTAAATCACCCCCAACTATCTCTTACCACAACAAACCAAACCATATCATCTTAAAATTACAAAAAAAGGTGTACAAATCATAACAAACTATGCCAGACTCACCTAAACTACTTCGGCTACTCTAAATCATGACCAACTAACCCTTACCACAACAAACTAAACCCAATCACTTTTAAATTACAAAAAAATGCTACTAACCATAGCAAACTATGCCAAACTCACCTAAATTACTTCGGCTACCATAAATCATCACCAACTAACCCTTACCACAACAAACTAAACCCAATCACTTTTAAATTACAAAAAAATGATACTAACCATAGCAAACTATGCCGAACTCACCTAAATTACTTCGGCTATCAAAAATCACCCCCAACTACACTTTACAGCAACAAACTAAGCCCAATCACTTTAAAATTACAAAAAAAGGTGTACAAATCATAACAAACTATGCCAGACTCACCTAAATTACTTCGGCTACTCTAAATCATCACCAACTAACCCTTACCACAACAAACTAAACCCAATCACTTTTAAATTACAAAAAAATGCTCCTAACCATAGCAAACTATGCCAAACTCACCTAAATTACTTCGGCTACCATAAATCATCACCAACTATCCCTTACCACAACAAACTAAACCCAATCACTTTTAAATTACAAAAAAATGCTACTAACCATAGCAAACTATGCCAAACTCACCTAAATTACTTCGGCTATCAAAAATCACCCCCAACTACACTTTACAGCAACAAACTAAGCCCAATCACTTTAAAATTACAAAAAATGCTAAAAATCATAACAAACTATACCAGAATCCCCTAAATTACTTCGGCTACCGTAAATCACCCCCAACTATCCCTTACCACAACAAACCAAACCATATCATGTAAAAGTAACAAAAAAAGGTGTACAAATCATAACAAACTATGCCAGACTCACCTAAATTACTTCGGCTACTCTAAATCATCACCAACTAACCCTTACCACAACAAACTAAACCCAATCACTTTTAAATTACAAAAAAATGCTCCTAACCATAGCAAACTATGCCAAACTCACCTAAATTACTTCGGCTACCATAAATCATCACCAACTAACCCTTACTACAACAAACTAAACCCAATCACTTTTAAATTACAAAAAAATGCTACTAACCATAGCAAACTATGCCAAACTCACCTAAATTACTTCGGCTATCAAAAATCACCCCCAACTACACTTTACAGCAACAAATTAAGCCCAATCACTTTAAAATTACAAAAAAATACTAAAAATCATAACAAACTATACCAGAATCACCTAAATTACTTCGGCTATCGTAAATCACCCCCAACTATCCCTTACCACAACAAACCAAACCATATCATCTTAAAATTACAAAAAAAGATGTACAAATCATAACAAACTATGCCAGACTCACCTAAACTACTTCGGCTACTCTAAATCATCACCAACTAACCCTTACCACAACAAGCTAAACCCAATCACTTTTAAATTACAAAAAAATGCTACTAACCATAGCAAACTATGCCAGACTCACCTAAACTACTTCGGCTACTCTAAATCATCACCAACTAACCCTTACCACCACAAACTAAACCCAATCACTTTTAAATTACAAAAAAATGCTACTAACCATAGCAAACTATGCCAAACTCACCTAAATTACTTCGGCTATCAAAAATCACCCCCAACTACACTTTACAGCAACAAATTAAGCCCAATCACTTTAAAATTACAAAAAAATACTAAAAATTATAACAAACTATACCAGAATCACCTAAATTACTTCGGCTACCGTAAATCACCCCCAACTATCCCTTACCACAACAAACCAAACCATATCATCTTAAAATTACAAAAAAAGATGTACAAATCATAACAAACTATGCCAGACTCACCTAAACTACTTCGGCTACTCTAAATCATCACCAACTAACCCTTACCACAACAAGCTAAACCCAATCACTTTTAAATTACAAAAAAATGCTACTAACCATAGCAAACTATGCCAGACTCACCTAAACTACTTCGGCTACTCTAAATCATCACCAACTAACCCTTACCACAACAAACTAAACCCAATCACTTTTAAATTACAAAAAAATGCTACTAACCATAGAAAACTATGCCAAACTCACCTAAATTACTTCGGCTACCATAAATCATCACCAACTAACCCTTACCACAACAAACTAAACCCAATCACTTTTAAATTACAAAAAAATAATACTAACCATAGCAAACTATGCCGAACTCACCTAAATTACTTCGGCTATCAAAAATCACCCCCAACTACACTTTACAGCAACAAACTAAACCCAATTACTTTAAATTTACAAAAAAATGCTAAAAATCATAACAAACTATACCAGAATCACCTAAATTACTTCGGCTACCGTAAATCACCCCCAACTATCCCTTACCACTACAAACCAAACCATATCATCTTAAAATTACAAAAAAAGGTGTACAAATCATAACAAACTATGCGAGACTCACCTAAATTACTTCGGCTACTCTAAATCATCACCAACTAACCCTTACCACAACAAACTAAACCCAATCACTTTTAAATTACAAAAAAATGCTCCTAACCATAGCAAACTATGCCAAACTCACCTAAATTACTTCGGCTACCATAAATCATCACCAACTATCCCTTACCATAACAAACTAAACCCAATCAATTTTAAATTACAAAAAAATGCTACTAACCATAGCAAACTATGCCAAACTCACCAAAATTACTTCGGCTATCAAAAATCACCCCCAACTACACTTTACAGCAACAAACTAAGCCCAATCACTTTAAAATTACAAAAAATGCTAAAAATCATAACAAACTATACCAGAATCACCTAAATTACTTCGGCTACCGTAAATCACCCCCAACTATCCCTTACCACAACAAACCAAACCATATCATCTTAAAATTACAAAAAAAGGTGTACAAATCATAACAAACTATGCCAGACTCACCTAAATTACTTCGGCTACTCTAAATCATCACCAACTAACCCTTACCACAACAAACTAAACCCAATCACTTTTAAATTACAAAAAAATGCTCCTAACCATAGCAAACTATGCCAAACTCACCTAAATTACTTCGGCTACCATAAATCATCACCAACTAACCCTTACCACAACAAACTAAACCCAATCACTTTTAAATTACAAAAAATGCTATTAACCATAGCAAACTCTGCCAAACTCACCTAAATTACTTCGGCTATCAAAAATCAACCCCAACTACACTTTACAGCAACAAACTAAGCCCAATCACATTAAAATTACAAAAAAATGCTAAAAATCATAACAAACTATACCAGAATCACCTAAATTACTTCGGCTACCGTAAATCACCCCAACTATCCCTTACCACAAGAAACCAAACCATATCATCTTAAAATTACAAAAAAAGGTGTACAAATCATAACAAACTATGCCAGACTCACCTAAATTACTTCGGCTACTCTAAATCATCACCAACTAACCCTTACCACAACAAACTAAACCCAATCACTTTTAAATTACAAAAAAATGCTACTAACCATAGCAAACTATGCCAAACTCACCTAAATTACTTCGGCTAGCATAAATCATCACCAACTAACCCTTACTACAACAAACTAAACCCAATCACTTTTAAATTACAAAAAAATGCTTCTAACCATAGCAAACTATGCCAAACTCACCTAAATTACTTCGGCTAATATAAATCATCACCAACTAACCCTTACCACAACAAACTAAACCCAATCACTTTTAAATTACAAAAAAATGCTACTAACCATAGCAAACTATGCCAAACTCACCTAAATTACTTCGGCTAACAAAAATCATCCCCAACTACTCTTTACAGCAACAAACTAAGCCCAATCACTTTAAAATTACAAAAAAATTCTAAAAATCATAACAAACTATAGCAGAATCCCCTAAATTACTTCGGCTACCGTAAATCACCCCCAACTATCCCTTACCACAACAAACAAAACCATATCATCTTAAAATTACAAAAAAAAGGTGTACAAATCATAACAAACTATGCCAGACTCACCTAAATTACTTCGGCTACTCTAAGTCATCACCAACTAACCCTTACCACAACAAACTAAACCCAATCACTTTTAAATTACAAAAAAATGCTACTAACCATAGCAAACTATGCCAAACTCACCTAAATTACTTCGGCTACCATAAATCATCACCAACTAACTCTTACCACAACAAACTAAACCCAATCACTTTTAAATTACAAAAAAATGCTACTAACCATAGCAAACTATGCCAAACTCACCTAAATTACTTCGGCTACCATAAATCATCACCAACTAACCCTTACCACAACAAACTAAACCCAATCACTTTTAAATTACAAAAAAATGCTACTAACCATAGCAAACTATGCCAAACTCACCTAAATTACTTCGGCTATCAAAAATCACCCCCAACTACACTTTACAGCAACAAATTAAGCCCAATCACTTTAAAATTACAAAAAAATACTAAAAATCATAACAAACTATACCAGAATCACCTAAATTACTTCGGCTATCGTAAATCACCCCCAACTATCCCTTACCACAACAAACCAAACCATATCATCTCAAAATTACAAAAAAAGATGTACAAATCATAACAAACTATGCCAGACTCACCTAAACTACTTCGGCTACTCTAAATCATCACCAACTAACCCTTACCACAACAAGCTAAACCCAATCACTTTTAAATTACAAAAAAATGCTACTAACCATAGCAAACTATGCCAAACTCACCTAAATTACTTCGGCTATCAAAAATCATCCCCAACTACACTTTACAGCAACAAACTAAGCCCAATCACTTTAAAATTACAAAAAAATGCTAAAAATCATAACAAACTATAGCAGAATCACCTAAATTACTTCGGCTACCGTAAATCACCCCCAACTATCCCTTACCACAACAAACCAAACCATATCATCTTAAAATTACAAAAAAAGGTGTACAAATCATAACAAACTATGCCAGACTCACCTAAACTACTTCGGCTACTCTAAATCATCACCAACTAACCCTTACCACCACAAACTAAACTCAATCACTTTTAAATTACAAAAAAATGCTACTAACCATAGCAAACTATGCCAAACTCACCTAAATTACTTCGGCTATCAAAAATCACCCCCAACTACACTTTACAGCAACAAATTAAGCCCAATCACTTTAAAATTACAAAAAAATACTAAAAATTATAACAAACTATACCAGAATCACCTAAATTACTTCGGCTACCGTAAATCACCCCCAACTATCCCTTACCACAACAAACCAAACCATATCATCTTAAAATTACAAAAAAAGGTGTACAAATCGTAACAAACTATGCCAGACTCACCTAAACTACTTCGGCTACTCTAAATCATGACCAACTAACCCTTACCACAACAAACTAAACCCAATCACTTTTAAATTACAAAAAAATGCTACTAACCATAGCAAACTATGCCAAACTCACCTAAATTACTTCGGCTACCATAAATCATCACCAACTAACCCTTACCACAACAAACTAAACCCAATCACTTTTAAATTACAAAAAAATAATACTAACCATAGCAAACTATGCCGAACTCACCTAAATTACTTCGGCTATCAAAAATCACCCCCAACTACACTTTACAGCAACAAACTAAACCCAATCACTTTAAATTTACAAAAAAATGCTAAAAATCATAACAAACTATACCAGAATCACCTAAATTACTTCGGCTACCGTAAATCACCCCCAACTATCCCTTACCACAACAAACCAAACCATATCATCTTAAAATTACAAAAAAAGGTGTACAAATCATAACAAACTATGCGAGACTCACCTAAATTACTTCGGCTACTCTAAATCATCACCAACTAACCCTTACCACAACAAACTAAACCCAATCACTTTTAAATTACAAAAAAATGCTCCTAACCATAGCAAACTATGCCAAACTCACCTAAATTACTTCGGCTACCATAAATCATCACCAACTATCCCTTACCATAACAAACTAAACCCAATCACTTTTAAATTACAAAAAAATGCTACTAACCATAGCAAACTATGCCAAACTCACCTAAATTACTTCGGCTATCAAAAATCACCCCCAACTACACTTTACAGCAACAAACTAAGCCCAATCACTTTAAAATTACAAAAAATGCTAAAAATCATAACAAACTATACCAGAATCACCTAAATTACTTCGGCTACCGTAAATCACCCCCAACTATCCCTTACCACAACAAACCAAACCATATCATCTTAAAATTACAAAAAAAGGTGTACAAATCATAACAAACTATGCCAGACTCACCTAAATTACTTCGGCTACTCTAAATCATCACCAACTAACCCTTACCACAACAAACTAAACCCAATCACTTTTAAATTACAAAAAAATGCTCCTAACCATAGCAAACTATGCCAAACTCACCTAAATTACTTCGGCTACCATAAATCATCACCAACTAACCCTTACCACAACAAACTAAACCCAATCACTTTTAAATTACAAAAAATGCTATTAACCATAGCAAACTCTGCCAAACTCACCTAAATTACTTCGGCTATCAAAAATCAACCCCAACTACACTTTACAGCAACAAACTAAGCCCAATCACATTAAAATTACAAAAAAATGCTAAAAATCATAACAAACTATACCAGAATCACCTAAATTACTTCGGCTACCGTAAATCACCCCAACTATCCCTTACCACAAGAAACCAAACCATATCATCTTAAAATTACAAAAAAAGGTGTACAAATCATAACAAACTATGCCAGACTCACCTAAATTACTTCGGCTACTCTAAATCATCACCAACTAACCCTTACCACAACAAACTAAACCCAATCACTTTTAAATTACACAAAAATGCTACTAACCATAGCAAACTATGCCAAACTCACCTAAATTACTTCGGCTAGCATAAATCATCACCAACTAACCCTTACTACAACAAACTAAACCCAATCACTTTTAAATTACAAAAAAATGCTTCTAACCATAGCAAACTATGACAAACTCACCTAAATTACTTCGGCTATCAAAAATCACCCCCAACTACACTTTACAGCAACAAACTAAGCCCAATCACTTTAAAATTACAAAAAAATGCTAAAAATCATAACAAACTATACCAGAATCACCTAAATTACTTCGGCTACCGTAAATCACCCCCAACTATCCCTTACCACAACAAACCAAACCATATCATCTTAAAATTACAAAAAAAGGTGTACAAATCATAACAAACTATGCCAGACTCACCTAAACTACTTCGGCTACTCTAAATCATCACCAACTAACCCTTACCACCACAAACTATACCCAATCACTTTTAAATTACAAAAAAATGCTACTAACCATAGCAAACTATGCCAAACTCACCTAAAGTAGTTCGGCTACCATAAATCATTACCAACTAACCCTTACCACAACAAACTAAACCCAATCACTTTTAAATTACAAAAAAATGCTCCTAACCATAGCAAACTATGCCAAACTCACCTAAATTACTTCGGCTACCATAAATCATCACCAACTAACCCTTACTACAACAAACTAAACCCAATCATTTTTAAATTACAAACAATGCTACTAGCCATAGCAAACTATGCCAAACTCACCTAAATTACTTCGGCTATCAAAAATCACCCCCAACTACACTTTACAGCAACAAACTAAGCCCAATCACTTTAAAATTACAAAAAAATGCTAAAAATCATAACAAACTATACCAGAATCACCTAAATTACTTCGGCTACCGTAAATCACCCCCAGCTATCTCTTACCACAACAAACCAAACCATATCATCTTAAAATTACAAAAAAAGATGTACAAATCATAACAAACTATGCCAGACTCACCTAAATTACTTCGGCTACTCTAAATCATCACCAACTAACCCTTACCACAACAAACTAAACCCAATCACTTTTAAATTACAAAAAAATGCTCTTAACCATAGCAAACTATGCCAAACTCACCTAAATTACTTCGGCTATCAAAAATCACCCCCAACTACACTTTACAGCAACAAACTAAGCCCAATCACTTTAAAATTACAAAAAAATGCTAAAAATGATAACAAACTATACCAGAATCACCTAAATTACTTCGGCTACCGTAAATCACCCCCAACTATCCCTTACCACAACAAACCAAACCATATCATCTTAAAATTACAAAAAAAGGTGTACAAATCATAACAAACTATGCCAGACTCACCTAAATTACTTCGGCTACTCTAAATCATCACCAACTAACCCTTACCACAACAAACTAAACCCAATCAATTTTAAATTACAAAAAAATGCTCCTAACCATAGCAAACTATGCCAAACTCACCTAAATTACTTCGGCTACTATAAATCATCACCAACTATCCCTTACCACAACAAACTAAACCCAATCACTTTTAAATTGCAAAAAAATGCTACTAACCATAGCAAACTATGCCAAACTCACCTAAATTACTTCGGCTATCAAAAATCACCCCCAACTACACTTTACAGCAACAAACTAAGCCCAATCACATTAAAATTACAAAAAAATGCTAAAAATCATAACAAACTATACCAGAATCACCTAAATTCCTTCGGCTACCGTAAATCACCCCAACTATCCCTTACCACAACAAACCAAACCATATCATCTTAAAATTACAAAAAAAATTGTACAAATCATAACAAACTATGCCAGACTCACCTAAATTACTTCGGCTACTCTAAATCATCACCAACTAACCCTTATCACAACAAACTAAACCCAATCACTTTTAAATTACAAAAAAATGCTACTAACCATAGCAAAATATGCCAAACTCACCTGAATTACTTCGGCTACCATAAATCATCACGAACTAACCCTTACCAAAACAAACTAAACCCAATCACTTTTAAATTACAAAAAAATACTACTAACCATAGCAAACTATGCCAAACTCACCTAAATTACTTCGGCTACCATAAATCATCACCAACTAACCCTTACCACAACAAACTAAACCCAATCGCTTTTAAATTACAAAAAAATGCTACTAACCATAGCAAACTATGCCAAACTCACCTAAATTACTTCGGCTATCAAAAATCACCCCCAACTACACTTTACAGCAACAAACTAAGCCCAATCACTTTAAAATTACATAAAAATGCTAAAAATCATAACAAACTATACCAGAATCACCTAAATTACTTCGGCTACCGTAAATCACCCCCAACTATCTCTTACCACAACAAACCAAACCATATCATCTTAAAATTACAAAAAAAGGTGTACAAATCATAACAAACTATGCCAGACTCACCTAAATTACTTCGGCTACTCTAAATCATCACCAACTAACCCTTACCACAACAAGCTAAACCCAATCACTTTTAAATTACAAAAAAATGCTCCTAACCATAGAAAACTATGCCAAACTCACCTAAATTACTTCGGCTAACATAAATCATCACCAACTAACCCTTACCACAACAAACTAAACCCAATCACTTTTAAATTACAAAAAATGCTACTAACCATAGCAAACTATGCCAAACTCACCTAAATTACTTCGGCTATCAAAAATCACCCCCAACTACACTTTACAGCAACAAACTAAGCCCAATCACTTTAAAATTACAAAAAAATGCTAAAAATCATAACAAACTATACCAGAATCACCTAAATTACTTCGGCTACCGTAAATCACCCCCAACTATCTCTTACCACAACAAACCAATCCATATCATCTTAAAATTACAAAAAAAGGTGTACAAATCATAACAAACTATGCCAGACTCACCTAAATTACTTCGGCTACTCTAAATCATCACCAACTAACCCTTACCACAACAAGCTAAACCCAATCACTTTTAAATTACAAAAAAATGCTCCTAACCATAGCAAACTATGCCAAACTCACCTAAATTACTTCGGCTAACATAAATCATCACCAACTAACCCTTACCACAACAAACTAAACCCAATCACTTTTAAATTACAAAAAAATGCTACTAACCATAGCAAACTATGCCAAACTCACCTAAATTACTTCGGCTATCAAAAATCATCCCCAACTACACTTTACAGCAACAAACTAAGCCCAATCACTTTAAAATTACAAAAAAATGCTAAAAATCATAACAAACTATAGCAGAATCCCCTAAATTACTTCGGCTACCGTAAATCACCCCCAACTATCCCTTACCACAACAAACCAAACCATATCATCTTAAAATTACAAAAAAAGGTGTACAAATCATAACAAACTATGCCAGACTCACCTAAATTACTTCGGCTACTCTAAATCATCACCAACTAACCCTTACCACAACAAACTAAACCCAATCACTTTTAAATTACAAAAAAATGCTACTAACCATAGCAAACTATGCCAAACTTACCTAAATTACTTCGGCTACCATAAATCATCACCAACTAACCCTTACCACAACAAACTAAACCCAATCACTTTTAAATTACAAAAAAATGCTACTAACCATAGCAAACTATGCCAAACTCACCTAAATTACTTCGGCTATCAAAAATCATCCCCAACTACACTTTACAGCAACAAACTAAGCCCAATCACTTTAAAATTACAAAAAAATGCTAAAAATCATAACAAACTATAGCAGAATCCCCTAAATTACTTCGGCTACCGTAAATCACCCCCAACTATCCCTTACCACAACAAACCAAACCATATCATCTTAAAATTACAAAAAAAGGTGTACAAATCATAACAAACTATGCCAGACTCACCTAAATTACTTCGGCTACTCTAAATCGTCACCAACTAACCCTTACCAGAACAAACTAAACCCTATCACTTTTAAATTACAAAAAAATGCTACTAACCATAGCAAACTATGCCAAACTCACCTAAATTATTTCGGCTACCATAAATTATCACCAACTAACCCTTACCACAACAAACTAAACCCAATCACTTTTAAATTACAAAAAAATGCTACTAACCATAGCAAACTATGCCAAACTCACCTAAATTACTTCGGCTATCAAAAATCACCCGCAACTACACTTTACAGCAACAAACTAAGCCCAATCACTTTAAAATTACAAAAAAAATGCTAAAAATTACAACAAACTATACCAGAATCACCTAAATTACTTCGGCTACTCTAAATCATCACCAACTAACCCTTACCACAACAAACTAAACCCAATCACTTTTAAATTACAAAAAATGCTACTAACCATAGCAAACTATGCCAAACTCACCTAAATTACTTCGGCTACCATAAATCATCACCAACTAACCCTTACCACAACAAACTAAACCCAATCACTTTTAAATTACAAAAAAATGCTACTAACCATAGCAAACTATGCCAAACTCACCTAAATTACTTCGGCTATCAAAAATCACCCGCAACTACACTTTACAGCAACAAACTAAGCCCAATCACTTTAAAATTACAAAAAAATGCTAAAAATCATAACAAACTATAGCAGAATCCCCTAAATTACTTCGGCTACCGTAAATCACCCCCAACTATCCCTTACCACAACAAACCAAACCATATCATCTTAAAATTACAAAAAAGGTGTACAAATCATAACAAACTATGCCAGACTCACCTAAATTACTTCGGCTACTCTAAATCATCACCAACTAACCCTTACCACAACAAACTAAACCCAATCACTTTTAAATTACAAAAAAATGCTACTAACCATAGCAAACTATGCCAAACTTACCTAAATTACTTCGGCTACCATAAATCATCACCAACTAACCCTTACCACAACAAACTAAACCCAATCACTTTTAAATTACAAAAAAATGCTACTAACCATAGCAAACTATGCCAAACTCACCTAAATTACTTCGGCTATCAAAAATCATCCCCAACTACACTTTACAGCAACAAACTAAGCCCAATCACTTTAAAATTACAAAAAAATGCTAAAAATCATAACAAACTATAGCAGAATCCCCTAAATTACTTCGGCTACCGTAAATCACCCCCAACTATCCCTTACCACAACAAACCAAACCATATCATCTTAAAATTACAAAAAAAGGTGTACAAATCATAACAAACTATGCCAGACTCACCTAAATTACTTCGGCTACTCTAAATCGTCACCAACTAACCCTTACCACAACAAACTAAACCCTATCACTTTTAAATTACAAAAAAATGCTACTAACCATAGCAAACTATGCCAAACTCACCTAAATTATTTCGGCTACCATAAATTATCACCAACTAACCCTTACCACAACAAACTAAACCCAATCACTTTTAAATTACAAAAAAATGCTACTAACCATAGCAAACTATGCCAAACTCACCTAAATTACTTCGGCTATCAAAAATCACCCGCAACTACACTTTACAGCAACAAACTAAGCCCAATCACTTTAAAATTACAAAAAAAATGCTAAAAATTACAACAAACTATACCAGAATCACCTAAATTACTTCGGCTACTCTAAATCATCACCAACTAACCCTTACCACAACAAACTAAACCCAATCACTTTTAAATTACAAAAAATGCTACTAACCATAGCAAACTATGCCAAACTCACCTAAATTACTTCGGCTACCATAAATCATCACCAACTAACCCTTACCACAACAAACTAAACCCAATCACTTTTAAATTACAAAAAAATGCTACTAACCATAGCAAACTATGCCAAACTCACCTAAATTACTTCGGCTATCAAAAATCACCCGCAACTACACTTTACAGCAACAAACTAAGCCCAATCACTTTTAAATTACAAAAAAATGCTAAAAACAATAACAAACTATACCAGAATCACCTAAATTACTTCGGTTACCGTAAATCACCCCCAACTATCCCTTACCACAACAAACCAAACCATATCATCTTAAAATTACAAAAAAAGGTGTACAAATCATAACAAACTATGCCAGACTCACCTAAATTACTTCGGCTACTCTAAATCGTCACCAACTAACCCTTACCACAACAAACTAAACCCTATCACTTTTAAATTACAAAAAAATGCTACTAACCATAGCAAACTATGCCAAACTCAAATAAATTGTTTCGGCTACCATAAATTATCACCAACTAACCCTTACCACAACAAACTAAACCCAATCACTTTTAAATTACAAAAAAATGCTACTAACCATAGCAAACTATGCCAAACTCACCTAAATTACTTCGGCTATCAAAAATCACCCGCAACTACACTTTACAGCAACAAACTAAGCCCAATCACTTTTAAATTACAAAAAAATGCTAAAAATCATAACAAACTATACCAGAATCACCTAAATTACTTCGGTTACCGTAAATCACCCCCAACTATCCCTTACCACAACAAACCAAACCATATCATCTTAAAATTACAAAAAAAGGTGTACAAATCATAACAAATTATGCCAGACTCACCTAAATTACTTCGGCTACTCTAAATCGTCACCAACTAACCCTTAACACAACAAACTAAACCCTATCACTTTTAAATTACAAAAAAATGCTACTAACCATAGCAAACTATGCCAAACTCACCTAAATTATTTCGGCTACCATAAATTATCACCAACTAACCCTTACCACAACAAACTAAACACAATCACTTTTAAATTACAAAAAAATGCTACTAACCATAGCAAACCATGCCAAACTCACCTAAATTACTTTGGCTACCATAAATCATCACCAACTAACCCTTACCACAACAAACTAAACCCAATCACTTTTAAATTACAAAAAAATGCTACTAACCATAGCAAACTATGCCAAACTCACCTAAATTACTTCGGCTATCAAAAATCACCCGCAACTACACTTTACAGCAACAAACTAAGCCCAATCACTTTAAAATTACAAAAAAAAATGCTAAAAATCATAACAAACTATACCAGAATCACCTAAATTACTTCGGCTACTCTAAATCATCACCAACTAACCCTTACCACAACAAACTAAACCCAATCACTTTTAAATTACAAAAAATGCTACTAACCATAGCAAACTATGCCAAACTCACCTAAATTACTTCGGCTACCACAAATCATCACCAACTAACCCTTACCACAACAAACTAAACCCAATCACTTTTAAATTACAAAAAAATGCTACTAACAGTAGCAAACTATGCCAAACTCACCTAAATTACTTCGGCTACCATAAATCATCACCAACTAACCCTTACCACAACAAACTAAACCCAATCATTTTTAAATTACAAAAAAATGCTACTAACCATAGCAAACTATGCCAAACTCACCTAAATTACTTCGGCTATCAAAAATCACCCGCAACTACACTTTACAGCAACAAACTAAGCCCAATCATTTTAAAATTACAAAAAAATGCTAAAAATCATAACAAACTATACCAGAATCACCTAAATTACTTCGGCTACCGTAAACCACCCCCAACAATCCCTTACCACAACAAACCAAACCATATCATCTTAAAATTACAAAAAAAGGTGTACAAATCATAATAAACTATGCCAGACTCAAATAAATTACTTCGGCTACTCTAAATCATCACCAACTAACCCTTACCACAACAAACTAAACCCAATCACTTTTAAATTACAAAAAAATGCTACTAACCATAGCAAACTTTGCCAAACTCACCTAAATGACTTCGGCTACCATAAATCATCACCAACTAATCCTTACCACAACAAACTAAACCCAATCAATTTAAATTACAAAAAAATGCTACTAACCATAGCAAACTATGCGAAACACACCTAAATTACTTCGGCTATCAAAAATCACCCCCAACTACACTTTACAGCAACAAACTAAGCCCAATCACTTTAAAATTACTAAAAAATGCTAAAAATTATAACAAACTATACTAGAATCACCTAAATTACTTCGGCTACCGTAAATCACCCCCAACTATCCCTTACCACAACAAACCAAACCATAACATCTTAAAATTACAAAAAAAGGTGTACAAATCATAACAAACTATGCCAGACTCACCTAAATTACTTCGGCTACTCTAAATCATCACCAACTAACCCTTACCACAACAAACTAAACACAATCACTTTTAAATTACAAAAAAATGCTACTAACCATAGCAACCCATGCCAAACTCACCTAAATTACTTTGGCTACCATAAATCATCACTAACTAACCCTTACCACAACAAACTAAACCCAATCACTTTTAAATTACAAAAAAATGCTACTAACCATAGCAAACTATGCCAAACTCACCTAAATTACTTCGGCTATCAAAAATCACCCCCAACTACACTTTACAGCAACAAACTAAGCCCAATCACTTTAAAATTACAAAAAAATGCTAAAAATCATAACAAACTATACCACAATTACCTAAATTACATCGGCTACCGTAAATCACCCCCAACTATCCCTTACCACAACAAACCAAACCATATCATCTTAAAATTACAAAAAAAGGTGTACAAATCATAACAAACTATGCCAGACTCACCTAAATTAGTTTGGCTACTCTAAATCATCACCAACTAACCCTTACCACAACAAACTAAACCCAATCACATTTAAATTACAAAAAAATGCTACTAACCATAGCAAACTATGCCAAACTCACCTAAATTACTTCGGCTACCATAAATCATCACCAACTAACCCTTACCACAACAAACTAAACCCCATCACTTTTAAATTACAAAAAAATGCTACTAACCATAGCAAACTATGCCAAACTCACCTAAATTACTTCGGCTATCAAAAATCACCCCCAACTACACTATACAGAAACAAACTAAGCCCAATCACTTATAAATTACAAAAAAATGCTAAAAATCATAACAAACTATACCAGAATCACCTAAATTACTTCGGCTACCGTAAATCACCCCCAACTATCCCTTACCACAACAAACCAAACCATATCATCTTAAAATTACAAAAAAAGGTGTACAAATCATAACAAACTATGCCAGATTCACCTAAATTACTTCGGCTACTCTAAATCATTACCAACTAACCCTTACCACAACAAACTAAACCCAATCACATTTAAATTACAAAAAAATGCTACTAACAATAGCAAACTATGCCAAACTCACCTAAATTACTTCGGCTACCATAAATCATCACCAACTAACCCTTACCACAACAAACTAAACCCAATCACTTTTAAATTACAAAAAAATGCTACTAACCATGGCAAACTATGCCAAACTCACCTAAATTACTTCGGCTATCAAAAATCACCCCCAACTACACTTTACAGCAACAAACTAAGCCCAATCACTTTAAAATTACAAAAAAATGCTAAAAATCATAACAAACTATACCAAAATTACCTAAATTACATCGGCTACCGTAAATCACCCCCAACTATCCCTTACCACAACAAACCAAACCATATCATCTTAAAATTACAAAAAAAGGTGTACAAATCATAACAAACCATGCCAGACTCACCTAAATTAGTTTGGCTACTCTAAATCATCACCAACTAACCCTTACCACAACAAACTAAACCCAATCACATTTAAATTACAAAAAAATGCTACTAACCATAGCAAAATATGCCAAACTCACCTAAATTACTTCGGCTACCATAAATCATCACCAACTAACCCTTACCACAACAAACTAAACCCCATCACTTTTAAATTACAAAAAAATGCTACTAACCATAGCAAACTATGCCAAACTCACCTAAATTACTTCGGCTATCAAAAATCACCCCCAACTACACTTTACAGAAACAAACTAAGCCCAATCACTTTTAAATTACAAAAAAATGCTAAAAATCATAACAAACTATACCAGAATCACTTAAATTACTTCGGCTACCGTAAATCACCCCCAACTATCCCTTACCACAACAAACCAAACCATATCATCTTAAAATTACAAAAAAAGGTGTACAAATCATAACAAACTATGCCAGATTCACCTAAATTACTTCGGCTACACTAAATCATTACCAACTAACCCTTACCACAACAAACTAAACCCAATCACATTTAAATTACAAAAAAATGCTACTAACAATAGCAAACTATGCCAAACTCACCTAAATTACTTCGGCTACCATAAATCATCACCAACTAACCCTTACCACAACAAACTAAACCCAATCACTTTTAAATTACAAAAAAATGCTACTAACCATAGCAAACTATGCCAAACTCACCTAAATTACTTCGGCTATCAAAAATCACCCCCAACTACACTTTACAGCAACAAACTAAGCCCAATCACTTTAAAATTACACAAAAAAAATGCTAAAAATCATAACAAACTATACCAGAATAACCTAAATTACTTCGGCTACCGTAAATCACCCCCAACTATCCCTTACCACAACAAACCAAACCAAATCATCTTAAAATTACAAAAAAAGGTGTACAAATCATAACAAACTATGCCAGACTCACCTAAATTACTTCGGCTACTCTAAATCATCACCAACTAACCCTTACCACAACAAACTAAACCCAATCACTTTTAAATTACAAAAAAATGCTCCTAACCATAGCAAACTATGCCAAACTAACCTAAATTACTTCGGCTACCATAAATCATCACCAACTAACCCTTACCACAACAAACTAAACCCAATCATTTTTAAATTACAAAAAAATGCTACTAACAATAGCAAACTATGCCAAACTCACCTAAATTACTTCGTCTATCAAAAATCACCCCCAACTACACTTTACAGCAACAAACTAAGCCCAATCACTTTAAAATTACAAAAAAATGCTAAAAATGATAACAAACTATACCAGAATCACCTAAATTACTTCGGCTACCGTAAATCACCCCCAACTATCCCTTACCACAACAAACCAAACCATATCATCTTAAAATTACAAAAAAAGGTGTACAAATCATAACAAACTATGCCAGACTCACCTAAATTACTTCGGCTACTCTAAATCATCACCAACTAACCCTTACCACAGCAAACTAAACCCAATCACTTTTAAATTACAAAAAAATGCTCCTAACCATAGCAAACTATGCCAAACTCACCTAAATTACTTCGGCTACCATAAATCATCACCAACTAACCCTTACGACAACAAACTAAACCCAATCACTTTTAAATTACAAAAAAATGCTACTAACCATAGCAAACTATGCCAAACTCACCTAAATTACTTCGGCTATCAAAAATCACCCCCAACTACACTTTACAGCAACAAACTAAGCCCAATCACTTTAAAATTACAAAAAAATGCTAAAAATCATAACAAACTATACCAGAATCACCTAAATTACTTCGGCTACCGTAAATCACCCCCAAATAACCCTTACCACAACAAACCAAACCATATCATCTTAAAATTACAAAAAAAGGTGTACAAATCATAACAAACTATGCCAGACTCACCTAAATTACTTCGACTACTCTAAATCATCACCAACTAACCCTTACCACAACAAACTAAACCCAATCACTTTTAAATTACAAAAAAATGCTCCTAACAATAGTAAACTATGCCAAACTCACCTAAATTACTTCAGCTACCATAAATCATCACCAACTAACCCTTACCACAACAAACTAAACCCAATCAATTTTAAATTACAAAAAAATGCTACTAACCATAGCAAACTATGCCAAACTCACCTAAATTACTTCGGCTATAAAAAATCACCCCCAACTACACTTTACAGCAACAAACTAAGCCCAATCACTTTAAAATTACAAAAAAATGCTAAAAATCATAACAAACTATACCAGAATCACCTAAATTACTTCGGCTACCGTAAATCACCCCCAACTATCCCTTACCACAACAATCCAAACCATATCATCTTAAAATTACAAAAAAAGGTGTACAAATCATAACAAACTATGCCAGACTCACCTAAATTACTTCGGCTACTCTAAATCATCACCAACTAACCCTTACCACAACAAACTAAACCCAATCACTTTTAAATTACAAAAAAATGCTCCTAACCATAGCAAACTATGCCAAACTCAACTAAATTACTTCGGCTACCATAAATCATCACCAACTAACCCTTACCACAACAAACTAAACCCAATCACTTTTAAATTACAAAAAAATGCCACTAACCATAGCAAACTATGCCAAACTCACCTAAATTACTTCGGCTATCAAAAATCACCCCCAACTACACTTTACAGCAACAAACTAAGCCCAATCACTTTAAAATTACAAAAAAATGCTAAAAATCATAACAAATTATACCAGAATCACCTAAATTACTTCGGCTACCGTAAATCACCCCCAACTATCCCTTACCACAACAAACCAAACCATATCATCTTAAAATTACAAAAAAAGGTGTACAAATCATAACAAACTATGCCAGACTCACCTAAATTACTTCGGCTACTCTAAATAATCACCAACTAACCCTTACCACAACAATCTAAACCCAATCACTTTTAAATTACAAAAAAATGCTCCTAACCATAGCAAACTATGCCAAACTCACCTAAATTACTTCGGCTACCATAAATCATCACCAACAAACCCTTACCACAACAAACTAAACCCAATCACTTTTAAATTACAAAAAAATGCTACTAACCATAGCAAACTATGCCAAACTCACCTAAATTACTTCGGCTATCAAAAATCACCCCCAACTACACTTTACAGCAACAAACAAAGCCCAATCACTTTAAAATTACAAAAAAATGCTAAAAATCGTAACAAACTATACCAGAATCACCTAAATTACTTCGGCTACCGTAAATCACCCCCAACTATCCCTTACCAAAACAAACCAAACCATATCATTTTAAAATTACAAAAAAAGGTGTACAAATCATAACAAACTATGCCAGACTCACCTAAATTACTTCGGCTACTCTAAATCATCACCAACTAACCCTTACCACAACAAACTAAACATAATCACTTTTAAATTACAAAAAAATGCTACTAACCATAGCAAACTATGCCAAACTCCACAAATTACTTCGGCTATCAAAATTCACCCCCAACTACAGTTTACAGCAACAAACTAAGCCCAATCACTTTAAAATTACAAAAAAATGCTAAAAATCATAACAAACTATACCAGAATCACCTAAATTACTTCGGCTACCGTAAATCACCCCCAACTATCCCTTACCACAACAAACCAAACCATATCATCTTAAAATTACAAAAAAAGGTGTACAAATCATAACAAACTATGCCAGACTCACCTAAATTACTTCGGCTACTCTAAATCATCACCAACAAACCCTTACCACAACAAACTAAACCCAATCACTTTTAAATTACAAAAAAATGCTCCTAACCATAGCAAGCAATGCCAAACTCACCTAAATTACTTCGGCTACCATAAATCATCACCAACTAACCCTTACCACAACAAACTAAACCCAATCAATTTTAAATTACAAAAAAATGCTACTAACCATAGCAAACTATGCCAAACTCACCTAAATTACTTCGGCTATCAAAAATCACCCCCAACTACACTTTACAGCAACAAACTAAGCCCAATCACTTTAAAATTACAAAAAAATGCTAAAAATCATAACAAACTATACCAGAATCACCTAAATTACTTCGGCTACCGTAAATCACCTCCAACTATCCCTTACCACAACAAACCAAACCATATCATCTTAAAATTACAAAAAAAGGTGTACAAATCATAACAAACTATGCCAGACTCACCTAAATTACTTCGGTTACTCGAAATCATCACCAACTAACCCTTACCACAACAAACTAAACCCAATCACTTTTAAATTACAAAAAAATGCTCCTAACCATAGCAAACTATGCCAAACTCACCTAAATTATTTCGGCTACCATAAATCATCACCAACTAACCCTTACCACAACAAACTAAACCCAATCAATTTTAAATTACAAAAAAATGCTACTAACCATAGCAAACTATGCCAAACTCACCTAAATTACTTCGGCTATCAAAAATCACCCCCAACTACACTTTACAACAACAAAAAAAGCCCAATCACTTTAAAATTACAAAAAAATGCTAAAAATCATAAAAAACTCTACCTGAATCACCTAAATTACTTCGGCTACCGTAAATCACCCCCAACTATCCCTTACCACAACAAACCAAACCATATCATCTTAAAATTACAAAAAAAGGTGTACAAATCATAACAAACTATGCCAGACTCACCTAAATTACTTTGGCTACTCTAAATCATCACCAACTAACCCTTACCACAACAAACTAAACCCAATCACATTTAAATTACAAAAAAATGCTACTAACCATAGCAAACTATGCCAAACTCACCTAAATTACTTCGGCTACCATAAATCATCACCAACTAACCCTTACCACAACAAACTAAACCCAATCACTTTTAAATTACAAAAAAATGCTACTAACCATAGCAAACTATGCTAAACGCACCTAAATTACTTCGGCTATCAAAAATCACCCCCAACTACACTTTACAGCAACAAACTAAGCCCAATCACTTTAAAATTACAAAAAAATGCTAAAAATCGTAACAAACTATACCAGAATCACCTAAATTACTTCGGCTACCGTAAATCACCCCCAACTATCCCTTACCACAACAAACCAAACCATATCATCTTAAAATTACAAAAAAGGTGTACAAATCATAACAAACTATGCCAGACTCACCTAAATTACTTCGACTACTCTAAATCATAACCAACTAACCCTTACCACAACAATCTAATCCCAATCACTTTTAAAATACAAAAAAATGCTCATAACCATAGCAAACTATGCCAAACTCACCTAAATTATTTCGGCTACCATAAATCATCACCAACTAACCCTTACCACAACAAACTAAACCCCATCACTTTTAAATTACAAAAAAATGCTACTAACCATAGCAAACTATGCCAAACTCACCTAAATTACTTCGGCTACCATAAATCATCACCAACTAACCCTTACCACAACAAACCAAACCATATCATCTTACAATTACAAAAAAAGGTGTACAAATCATAACAAACTATGCCAGACTCACCTAAATTACTTCGGCTACTCTAAATCATCACCAACTAACCCTTACCACAACAAACTAAACCCAATCACATTTAAATTACAAAAAAATGCTCCTAACCATAGCAAACTATGCCAAACTCACCTAAATTACTTCGGCTACCATAAATCATCACCAACTAACCCTTACCACAACAAACTAAACCCAATCAATTTTAAATTACAAAAAAATGCTACTAACCATAGCAAACTATGCCAAACTCACCTAAATTACTTCGGCTATCAAAAATCACCCCCAACTACACTTTACAGCAACAAACTAAACCCAATCACTTTAAAATTACAAAAAAATGCTAAAAATCATAACAAACTATACCAGAATCACCTAAATTACTTCGGCTACCGTAAATCACCTCCAACTATCCCTTACCACAACAAACCAAACCATATCATCTTAAAATTACAAAAAAAGGTGTACAAATCATAACAAACTATGCCAGACTCACCTAAATTACTTCTGTTGGATGTCACCCTCAAGTACATAAAACGACAATTCTTACAGAAGAGAACGAGAGTAGTAGTCAAAGAACTATAATTGTAAACAAGAGAACGATATTTGTGTTACCAAGAAAAACATTGTGTATCCATGTATTATTAGTGTATGTGTCAATATAGTAGAATTATAAAAAAAGGTGATTTTACTAAATAACACGACACGCGCTGCTAAAAAGCTAGCGGCGAAACATTGGTCCTTCGAGCCGGATTGTGCAACAATCAATCCCAGACGGAAGAGCTGCGGCTGCTGCATCGGTCAATCATCAGGTTCCGCAATTGCAACAGTGCCAGTGCAAGATCTTCGCCTGTCCACATCCAACGCTTTCCAAAAAGTTGGAAAAATCATCACGCACGTGAGGAAGTCAGCAATCGGTCGTCAAGTCATCACTGATAAGTGGGTCCGATCACTTCCTATTCACATTATCGTTCCTTCACGTATGAGCTTCGATCTGTTTCCATTTTAAGTTCAATTCGATACATTTTTCGTAATCAACAATGCCTTTGACACGTTCTCAAGTAAGCGAGGCTCCGATTCTATCCGATGTAGAACAATCTGCGACATGCAATGCAGAGCTAAATTCGGCAATCACTGATCGAGAGTCGATAATTAGGTTTATTTCGCGAAACGAAGCATGGCTCGCAAACAAGGGTTCCATGGCTTCTCCATTTCAACTCAAAAACAGACTACAAGAGTTGCGTCCGCGAATGAAAGAGTTTGATCAAGTTCAATCAAAAATCGAAAAGCTTGATCAAATTACGTCACAATTCGACCACGATAGCATGCGCGAGACATTTGAAGAAACGTATTTTCAATTGTGCAGTCAATTTGATGAACTGCTTGAACAATTAAGCACCAGTTCGCTCTCTGCACCGACGGAAAGTACGCGATCAAACAATTTGTCCACATCATTCGCAAATGTACAATTGCCGCCGATCAACATAAAACCATTTACAGGCCTTTACACGGAGTGGTTATCATTTCACGACACATTTCAAGCTCTGGTGCATAATGAATCGCGCTTCAGCAACATTCAAAAATTGCATCATCTAAAAAACTCTGTTCGAGGTGATGCCGCGAACGCGATCAATTCAGTTGCATTATCAGGCAACAACTACGAAGTAGCGTGGAACCTTCTAAAGGACCGTTTCGAAAATAAAAGACTATTAATTCAACATCATGTAAATAACTTGTTCAATTTAAACAATGTAGAAAAAGACTCTCCGACGTCTTTAAGACAACTTCTTGATCAAGCAAATTTAAATTTGGAGTCATTAAAATCCTTAGGAACGCCAATAGAAGCGTGGGACGCCGTATTAATTCACATAATTTCGTCAAAATTAGATGACACAACCCGCGACTCTTGGGAAGAGTCATTAAAGGCAGCGGAAGTCCCAACAAAACAACAACTAGACAATTTTTTAACAAATCGTTGTCATCAACTCGAGGCGTTACAAATCAATAAAATCAAATTCCAAACACCAAGCAATTCACAAGTTTACAATTCATATTCAAATCAAAAATCCATGCAGAAAAAGTCAACAAACGTCGCCATCAATAATAACTTAACTTGTTATATGTGCAGAAAAAATCATAGCATTTACAATTGCACAGACTTTTTAAGGTTATCAATTTCATCTCGTGAAGCACAAGTTGCAAAATTAAAACTTTGCACAAATTGTTTAAAACCGTCACACGCGGCGGTCGATTGTCCATCAAGCGGTTGTAAAAAATGCAAGCGACGACACAATTCTTTGCTACATAGGGATTTACCTACAAACTCAACATCTGTTGTCAATACGACGGTAAAACCATGCCGCCAAAATATCCAAAACGACACACTTCTGTCGACAGCAATTGTTAATTTAAAGGACAACAAAGGTCTCTCTCAACCATGCCGGGTTTTATTAGACAGTGGAGCACAATGCAATTTTATTACAGAATCTGCCTGCAATCGGTTAGGTCTAATTCCCAAGGTTGCAAACATTTCTGTCTCAGCCATAAACAACGTCCATTCAGTAATAAAACAGGCGATAGATGTGACCCTATCATCAAGGGTAAACGGATTTTTGACGAATCTCAATTGCCTAGTGTTACCAAAAATTACGGAAAACTTACCTGTGTTTTCGTTCAATAAACACAGAATTTCAATTCCATCAAATATCAAGCTAGCTGATCCTGATTTTAATGTGTCCGGGCCAATCGATTTACTGATAGGGGCTGAGATTTTTTGGCACCTACTATGCGTAGGACAAGTACGGCCAAAAAATACTGAAATCATTTTACAAAAAACCTTACTGGGCTGGATTCTTGCTGGTCCACTTTCAATTCCGACACATGACAATCAAGGGAAGAGCATTCATGTTTATTGTGCGATTAGTGACAATAAGGAACTCGAGCACCAAGTGGAAAAGTTCTGGGATCTCGAGGCGTATCACACAAAAGTTAAGCCTCTAACAAAAGCTGAGACGATTTGTGAAAATCATTTTTTAACCACATCAAGCCGCACTGCAGACGGTCGCTTTCAAGTACGATTGCCATTTAATGAAAAGCAGGACGAATTAGGCGATTCATTAGAGCTAGCTACCAAACGTTTTTTGTCACTCGAGCGGAAATTTCAGAAAGATCCCAAACTTCAATCTAGTTATCAACAATTTATGCGCGAGTATATAAACATGCAACACATGTCACCAATTGGTCCGATTAAGTCCATCGCTTTTGACAATAATAAAATGTTCGTGTTACCACATCACGCCGTGTTCAAGAACAACGGAAACACATCGAAAATACGCGTGGTTTTTGATGGGTCGGCGAAATCAAGCTCCAATACGAGCCTAAATGACACCTTAATGATAGGTCCAAAAGTGCAAAATGACATCTTTGACATTTTTATTCGCTTCCGAACGTTAAAATATGTTTTCACCGCTGACATTTGCAAGATGTATCGACAGATACTAGTGCATGAAACAGACCGTCGATTCCAACAAATCCTTTGGCGTGAGCATCAGTCCTCACCAATTATGGTGTACCAATTGAATACAGTAACATATGGAACATCATGTGCCCCGTATCTTGCAATTCGGTGTTTGAAACAATTATCAAACGAAAATCGCTTGGCTTACCCTAGAATTTCAGAGATCATTCAAGATGATTTTTACGTAGACGATATTTTGACCGGTGCTAATACGCTGCAGGAAGCCACCGAATTACAAAAGCAACTAATAGATGTTCTGTCCACCGCACAATTGCATGATACAATAATCAAAGCGATAAAGCTTCATACCACGGAGTCATTTTTCTGGTCAGATTCAAAAATTGTCTTGGCGTGGATAAAATCACCGACGAGTTCATTAAAAACGTTCGTTGCAAACCGCGCCGCCGAAATTCAATCCTTGTCAGATCCAATCAAGTGGCGATATGTGCCATCAGCTCTCAATCCCGCAGACATCATTTCAAGAGGGATGTCCGCAAACGAGCTACAAAACTCCTGTATGTGGTGGCACGGCCCCACGTTTCTAGCTCAATCTGCAGAGAACTGGCCTGAACAAGTTGAAGTGACATCGAATACAGAAATACCAGAACAAAAACGTCTTGCATATGTCAGCGTGAACAAAACACCACAATGGTCAATATTACAAACATTCTCCAATTTTCGAAATCTATTAAGAGTTTTTTCCCGGTGCAAGAGATTTACAAACTGTTGCCGAAAAATTAATACGATTTCAGGGCCATTAACAACCGGTGAATTAAACGCTGCATTAATCATCGTTTTAAAAATTGTTCAGAGACAAGCGTTTGAAGCAGAATTAAACTGTCTAAACAATAATCAACCATTAGGGACAAATAGTAAATTACAATGCTTAAATCCATTCATCGATGAACATGGATTAATCAGAGTTGGGGGAAGATTAATAAACAATAAATTGATCAGCGCTTCTAGGAAAAACCCCTACCTATTACCAAAAAGCCATCACATTACCGACTTAATTATAATACAATTTCATTTAGAAAACCTACATGCAGGAACACAAGCCACTCTTGCCGCGATTCGAGAAAAATTTTGGATTCTCTCATCGCGTGATGCTGTGAGACGTGTCTTGAGAAAATGTATACAATGTTTTAGAGTCAGACCCACCACGTGTGAGCAATTAATGGGAAATTTGCCTACATGTCGAGTCGAACCTAGCAGGCCCTTCTTTAACGTTGGCGTGGACTATGCTGGGCCGATAAACATTAATCTAAATCGGGGTAGAGGAAGACCTAAACTCATAAAGTCCTACATTGGCGTTTTTGTTTGCATGGCGACGAAAGCGGCACACCTCGAACTGATTTCTGACTGTACATCAGAGAGCTTTTTGAATGCGTTGCGCCGATTCATAGCACGTCGCGGAAAGCCTGGTCATATTTACTGTGACAACGCAAAAACATTCGTCGGTGCAGACAATGAACTGCAAAAATTGATTGCTTCAAATGAATTTGAAAACAAGGCGGTTGATTTTTCAAGTACCGCGAACATTGAATTTCATTTTAATGCCCCTTCTGCGCCTCACATGGGAGGCCTTTGGGAAGCCACAGTAAAATCGGAGGAAACCCAGTCCCAACATCGAAGTCTCCGACCTTGTTGTCATCAAGGAAGACAACAGCCCACCACTCACCTGGCGCCTAGGACGCGTCACAATGGTGCACCCCGGAAAAGACAATCAAGTGCGAGTGGTGACCGTGAAAACCGCGAGTGGTGAACTCAAAAGACCGGTAGCTAAGCTGTGCTTGTTGCCAATGGAGAAGTGACGGAAGCAGTGTTAGTTATAGGATTCATGTATATAAGTTCAATTTAATGTAATTTTTTTTGTGTTTTTATTTAACTTTGAAAAATTATCAATTTTCCAAGGGGGCGGAGGATGTTGGATGTCACCCTCAAGTACATAAAACGACAATTCTTACAGAAGAGAACGAGAGTAGTAGTCAAAGAACTATAATTGTAAACAAGAGAACGATATTTGTGTTACCAAGAAAAACATTGTGTATCCATGTATTATTAGTGTATGTGTCAATATAGTAGAATTATAAAAAAAGGTGATTTTACTAAATAACACGACACGCGCTGCTAAAAAGCTAGCGGCGAAACAACTTCGGTTACTCGAAATCATCACCAACTAACCCTTACCACAACAAACTAAACCCAATCACTTTTAAATTACAAAAAAATGCTCCTAACCATAGCAAACTATGCCAAACTCACCTAAATTATTTCGGCTACCATAAATCATCACCAACTAACCCTTACCACAACAAACTAAACCCAATCAATTTTAAATTACAAAAAAATGCTACTAACCATAGCAAACTATGCCAAACTCACCTAAATTACTTCGGCTATCAAAAATCACCCCCAACTACACTTTACAACAACAAAAAAAGCCCAATCACTTTAAAATTACAAAAAAATGCTAAAAATCATAACAAACTCTACCTGAATCACCTAAATTACTTCGGCTACCGTAAATCACCCCCAACTATCCCTTACCACAACAAACCAAACCATATCATCTTAAAATTACAAAAAAAGGTGTACAAATCATAACAAACTATGCCAGACTCACCTAAATTACTTTGGCTACTCTAAATCATCACCAACTAACCCTTACCACAACAAACTAAACCCAATCACATTTAAATTACAAAAAAATGCTACTAACCATAGCAAACTATGCCAAACTCACCTAAATTACTTCGGCTACCATAAATCATCACCAACTAACCCTTACCACAACAAACTAAACCCAATCACTTTTAAATTACAAAAAAATGCTACTAACCATAGCAAACTATGCTAAACGCACCTAAATTACTTCGGCTATCAAAAATCACCCCCAACTACACTTTACAGCAACAAACTAAGCCCAATCACTTTAAAATTACAAAAAAATGCTAAAAATCGTAACAAACTATACCAGAATCACCTAAATTACTTCGGCTACCGTAAATCACCCCCAACTATCCCTTACCACAACAAACCAAACCATATCATCTTAAAATTACAAAAAAGGTGTACAAATCATAACAAACTATGCCAGACTCACCTAAATTACTTCGACTACTCTAAATCATAACCAACTAACCCTTACCACAACAATCTAATCCCAATCACTTTTAAAATACAAAAAAATGCTCATAACCATAGCAAACTATGCCAAACTCACCTAAATTATTTCGGCTACCATAAATCATCACCAACTAACCCTTACCACAACAAACTAAACCCAATCACTTTTAAATTACAAAAAAATGCTACTAACCATAGCAAACAATGCCAAACTCACCTAAATTACTTCGGCTATCAAAAATCACCCCCAACAACATTTTACAGCAACAAATTAAGCCCAATCACTTTAAAATTACAAATAAATGCTAAAAATTATAACAAACTATACCAGAATCACCTAAATTACTTCGGCTACCGTAAATCACCCCCAACTATCCCTTACCACAACAAACCAAACCATATTATCTTAAAATTACAAAAAAAGGTGTACAAATCATAACAAACTATGCCAGACTCACCTAAATTACTTCGGCTACTCTAAATCATCACCAACTAACCCTTACCACAACAAACTAAACCCAATCACTTTTAGATTACAAAAAAATGCTCCTAACCATAGCAAACTATGCCAAACTCACCTAAATTACTTCGGCTACCATAAATCATCACCAACTAACACTTACCACAACAAACTAATCCCAATCACTTTTAAATTACAAAAAAATGCTACTAACCATAGCAAACTATGCCAAACTCACCTAAATTACTTCGGCTATCAAAAATCACCCCCAACAACATTTTACAGCAAAAAACTAAGCCCAATCACTTTAAAATTACAAAAAAATGCTAAAAATTATAACAAACTATACCAGAATCACCTAAATTACTTCGGCTACCGTAAATCACCCCCAACTATCCCTTACCACAACAAACCAAACCATATCATCTTAAAATTACAAAAAAAGGTGTACAAATCATAACAAACTATGCCAGACTCACCTAAATTACTTCGGCTATTCTAAATCATCACCAACTAACCCTTACCACAACAAACTAAACCCAATCACTTTTAAATTACAAAAAAATGCTCCTAACCATAGCAAACTATGCCAAATTCACCTAAATTACTTCGGCTATCAAAAATCACCCCCAACTACACTTTACAGCAACAAACTAAGCCCAGTCACTTTAAAATTAAAAAAAATGCTAAAAATCATAACAAACTATACCAGAATCACCTAAATTACTTCGGCTACCGTAAATCACCTCCAACTATCCCTTACCACAACAAACCAAACCATATCATCTTAAAATTACAAAAAAAGGTGTACAAATCATAACAAACTATGCCAGACTCACCTAAATTACTTCGGCTACTCTAAATCATCATCAACTAACCCTTACCACAACAATCTAAACCCAATCACATTTAAATTACAAAAAAATGCTCCTAACCATAGCAAACTATGCCAAACTCACCTAAATGACTTCGGCTACCATAAATCATCACCAACTAACCCTTACCACAACAAACTAAACCCAATCACTTTTAAATTACAAAAAAATGCTACTAACCATAGCAAACTATGCCAAACTCACCTAAATTACTTCGGCTATCAAAAATCACTCCCAGCTACACTTTACAGCAACAAACTAAGCCCAATCACTTTAAAATTACAAAAAAATTCTAAAAATCATAACAAACTATACCAGAATCATCTAAATTACTTCGGCTACCGTAAATCACCCCCAACTATCCCTTACCACAACAAACCAAACCATATCATCTTAAAATTACAAAAAAAGGTGTACAAATCATAACAAACTATGCCAGACTCACCTAAATTACTTCGGCTACACTAAATCATCACCAACTAACCCTTACCACAACAAACTAAACCCAATCACTTTTAAATTACAAAAAAATGCTACTAACCATAGGAAACTATGCCAAACTTACCTAAATTACTTCGGCTATCAAAAATCACCCCCAACAACATTTTACAGCAACAAACTAAGCCCAATCATTTTAAAATTACAAAAAAATGCTAAAAATTATAACAAACTATACCAGAATCACCTAAATTACTTCGGCTACCGTAAATCACCCCCAACTATCCCTTACCACAACAAACCAAACCATATCATCTTAAAATTACAAAAAAGGTGTACAAATCATAACAAACTATGCCAGACTCACCTAAATTACTTCGGCTACTCTAAATCATCACCAACTAACCCTTACCACAACAATCTAAACCCAATCACATTTAAATTACAATAAAATGCTCCTAACCATAGCAAACTATGCCAAACTCACCTAAATTACTTCGGCTACCATAAATCATCACCAACTAAACCTTACCACAACAAACTAAACCCAATCACTTTTAAATTACAAAAAAATGCTACTAACAATAGCAAACTATGCTAAACTCACCTAAATTACTTCGGCTATCAAAAATCACCCCCAACTACACTTTACAGCAACAAACTAAGCCCAATCACTTTAAAATTACAAAAAAATTCTAAAAATCATAACAAACTATACCAGAATCACCTAAATTACTTCGGCTACCGTAAATCACCCCCAACTATCCCTTACCACAACAAACCAAGCCATATCATCTTAAAATTACAAAAAAAGGTGTACAAATCATAACAAACTATGCCAGACTCACCTAAATTACTTCGGCTACACTAAATCATCACCAACTAACCCTTACCACAACAAACTAAACCCAATCACTTTTAAATTACAAAAAAATGCTACTAACCATAGGAAACTATGCCAAACTCACCTAAATTACTTCGGCTATCAAAAATCACCCCCAACAACATTTTACAGCAACAAACTAAGCCCAATCATTTTAAAATTACAAAAAAATGCTAAAAATTATAACAAACTATACCAGAATCACCTAAATTACTTCGGCTACCGTAAATCACCCCCAACTATCCCTTACCACAACAAACCAAACCATATCATCTTAAAATTACAAAAAAAGGTGTACAAATCATAACAAACTATGCCAGACTCACCTAAATTACTTCGGCTACACTAAATCATCACCAACTAACCCTTACCACAACAAACTAAACCCAATCACTTTTAAATTACAAAAAAATGCTACTAACCATAGGAAACTATGCCAAACTCACCTAAATTACTTCGGCTATCAAAAATCACCCCCAACAACATTTTACAGCAACAAACTAAGCCCAGTCACTTTAAAATTAAAAAAAAATGCTAAAAATCATAACAAACTATACCAGAATCACCTAAATTACTTCGGCTACCGTAAATCACCTCCAACTATCCCTTACCACAACAAACCAAACCATATCATCTTAAAATTACAAAAAAAGGTGTACAAATCATAACAAACTATGCCAGACTCACCTAAATTACTTCGGCTACTCTAAATCATCACCAACTAACCCTTACCACAACAATCTAAACCCAATCACATTTAAATTACAAAAAAATGCTCCTAACCATAGCAAACTATGCCAAACTCACCTAAATTACTTCGGCTATCAAAAATCACCCCCAACTACACTTTACAGCAACAAACTAAGCCCAGTCACTTTAAAATTAAAAAAAAATACTAAAAATCATAACAAACTATACCAGAATCACCTAAATTACTTCGGCTACCGTAAATCACCTCCAACTATCCCTTACCACAACAAACCAAACCATATCATCTTAAAATTACAAAAAAAGGTGTACAAATCATAACAAACTATGCCAGACTCAACTAAATTACTTCGGCTACTCTAAATCATCACCAACTAACCCTTACCACAACAAACTAAACCCAATCACTTTTAAATTACAAAAAAATGCTACTAACCATAGCAAACTATGCCAAACTCACCTAAATTACTTCGGCTATCAAAAATCACTCCCAACTACACTTTACAGCAACAAACTAAGCCCAATCACTTTAAAATTACAAAAAAATTCTAAAAATCATAACAAACTATACCACAATCACCTAAATTACTTCGGCTACCGTAAATCACCCCCAACTATCCCTTACCACAACAAACCAAACCATATCATCTTAAAATTACAAAAAAAGGTGTACAAATCATAACAAACTATGCCAGACTCACCTAAATTACTTCGGCTACACTAAATCATCACCAACTAACCCTTACCACAACAAACTAAACCCAATCACTTTTAAATTACAAAAAAATGCTACTAACAATAGCAAACTATGCCAAACTCACCTAAATTACTTCGGCTACCATAAATTATCACCAACTGACCCTTACCACAACAAACTAAACCCAATCACTTTTAAATTACATAAAAATGCTACTAACCATAGCAAACTATACCAAACTCACCTAAATTACTTTGGCTATCAAAAATCACCCCCAGCTACAGTTTACAGCAACAAACTAAGCCCAATAACTTTAAAATTACAAAAAAATGCTAAAAATCATAACAAACTATACCAGAATCACCTAAATTACTTCGGCTACCGTAAATCACCCCCAACTATCCCTTACCACAACAAACCAAACCATGTCATTCTAAAATTACAAAAAAAGGTGTACAAATCATAACAAACTATGCCAGACTCACCTAAATTACTTCGGCTACACTAAATCATCACCAACTAACCCTTACCACAACAAACTAAACCCAATCACTTTTAAATTACAAAAAAATGCTACTAACAATAGCAAACTATGCCAAACTCACCTAAATTACTTCGGCTACCATAAATTATCACCAACTGACCCTTACCACAACAAACTAAACCCAATCACTTTTAAATTACATAAAAATGCTACTAACCATAGCAAACTATACCAAACTCACCTAAATTACTTTGGCTATCAAAAATCACCCCCAGCTACAGTTTACAGCAACAAACTAAGCCCAATCACTTTAAAATTACAAAAAAATGCTAAAAATCATAACAAACTATACCAGAATCACCTAAATTACTTCGGCTACACTAAATCATCACCAACTAACCCTTACCACAACAAACTAAACCCAATCACTTTTAAATTACAAAAAAATGCTACTAACAATAGCAAACTATGCCAAACTCACCTAAATTACTTCGGCTACCATAAATTATCACCAACTGACCCTTACCACAACAAACTAAACCCAATCACTTTTAAATTACATAAAAATGCTACTAACCATAGCAAACTATACCAAACTCACCTAAATTACTTTGGCTATCAAAAATCACCCCCAGCTACAGTTTACAGCAACAAACTAAGCCCAATCACTTTAAAATTACAAAAAAATGCTAAAAATCATAACAAACTATACCAGAATCACCTAAATTACTTCGGCTACCGTAAATCACCCCCAACTATCCCTTACCACAACAAACCAAACCATATCATCTTAAAATTACAAAAAATGGTGTACAAATCATAACAAACTATGCCAGACTCACCTAAATTACTTCGGATACTCTAAATCATCACCAACTAACCCTTACCACAACAAACTAAACCCAATCACTTTTAAATTACATAAAAATGCTACTAACCATAGAAAACTATACCAAACTCACCTAAATTACTTCGGCTATCAAAAATCACCCCCAACTACACATTACAGCAACAAACTAAACCCAATCACTTTAAAATTACAAAAAAATGCTAAAAATCATAACAAACTATACCAGAATCACCTAAATTACTTCGGCTACCGTAAATCACCTCCAACTATCCCTTACCACAACAAACCAAACCATATCATCTTAAAATTACAAAAAAAGGTGTACAAATCATAACAAACTATGCCAGACTCACCTAAATTACTTCGGCTACTCTAAATCATCACCAACTAACCCTTACCACAACAATCTAAACCCAATCACATTTAAATTACAAAAAAATGCTCCTAACCATAGCAAACTATGCCAAACTCACCTAAATTACTTCGGCTATCAAAAATCACCCCCAACTACACTTTACAGCAACAAACTAAGCCCAGTCACTTTAAAATTAAAAAAAAATACTAAAAATCATAACAAACTATACCAGAATCACCTAAATTACTTCGGCTACCGTAAATCACCTCCAACTATCCCTTACCACAACAAACCAAACCATATCATCTTAAAATTACAAAAAAAGGTGTACAAATCATAACAAACTATGCCAGACTCAACTAAATTACTTCGGCTACTCTAAATCATCACCAACTAACCCTTACCACAACAAACTAAACCCAATCACTTTTAAATTACAAAAAAATGCTACTAACCATAGCAAACTATGCCAAACTCACCTAAATTACTTCGGCTATCAAAAATCACTCCCAACTACACTTTACAGCAACAAACTAAGCCCAATCACTTTAAAATTACAAAAAAATTCTAAAAATCATAACAAACTATACCACAATCACCTAAATTACTTCGGCTACCGTAAATCACCCCCAACTATCCCTTACCACAACAAACCAAACCATATCATCTTAAAATTACAAAAAAAGGTGTACAAATCATAACAAACTATGCCAGACTCACCTAAATTACTTCGGCTACACTAAATCATCACCAACTAACCCTTACCACAACAAACTAAACCCAATCACTTTTAAATTACAAAAAAATGCTACTAACAATAGCAAACTATGCCAAACTCACCTAAATTACTTCGGCTACCATAAATTATCACCAACTGACCCTTACCACAACAAACTAAACCCAATCACTTTTAAATTACATAAAAATGCTACTAACCATAGCAAACTATACCAAACTCACCTAAATTACTTTGGCTATCAAAAATCACCCCCAGCTACAGTTTACAGCAACAAACTAAGCCCAATAACTTTAAAATTACAAAAAAATGCTAAAAATCATAACAAACTATACCAGAATCACCTAAATTACTTCGGCTACCGTAAATCACCCCCAACTATCCCTTACCACAACAAACCAAACCATGTCATTCTAAAATTACAAAAAAAGGTGTACAAATCATAACAAACTATGCCAGACTCACCTAAATTACTTCGGCTACACTAAATCATCACCAACTAACCCTTACCACAACAAACTAAACCCAATCACTTTTAAATTACAAAAAAATGCTACTAACAATAGCAAACTATGCCAAACTCACCTAAATTACTTCGGCTACCATAAATTATCACCAACTGACCCTTACCACAACAAACTAAACCCAATCACTTTTAAATTACATAAAAATGCTACTAACCATAGCAAACTATACCAAACTCACCTAAATTACTTTGGCTATCAAAAATCACCCCCAGCTACAGTTTACAGCAACAAACTAAGCCCAATCACTTTAAAATTACAAAAAAATGCTAAAAATCATAACAAACTATACCAGAATCACCTAAATTACTTCGGCTACCGTAAATCACCCCCAACTATCCCTTACCACAACAAACCAAACCATATCATCTTAAAATTACAAAAAATGGTGTACAAATCATAACAAACTATGCCAGACTCACCTAAATTACTTCGGATACTCTAAATCATCACCAACTAACCCTTACCACAACAAACTAAACCCAATCACTTTTAAAATACAAAAAAATGCTACTAACCATAGCAAACTATGCCAAACTCACCTAAATTACTTCGGCTACCATAAATCATCACCAACTAACCCTTACCACAACAAACTAAACCCAATCACTTTTAAATTACATAAAAATGCTACTAACCATAGAAAACTATACCAAACTCACCTAAATTACTTCGGCTATCAAAAATCACCCCCAACTACACATTACAGCAACAAACTAAACCCAATCACTTTAAAATTACAAAAAAATGCTAAAAATCATAACAAACTATACCAGAATCACCTAAATTACTTCGGCTACCGTAAATCACCCCCAACTATCCCTTACCACAACAAACCAAACCATATCATCTTAAAATTACAAAAAAAGGTGTACAAATCATAACAAACTATGCCAGACTCACCTAAATTTCTTCGGCTACTCTAAATCATCACCAACTAACCCTTACCACAACAAACTAAACCCAATCACTTTTAAATTACAAAAAAATGCTACTAACCATAGCAAACTATGCCAAACTCACCTAAATTACTTCGGCTATCAAAAATCACCCCCAACTACACTTTACAGCAACAAACTAAGCCCAATCACTTTAAAATTACAAAAAAATGCTAAAAATCATAACAAACTATACCAGAATCACCTAAATTACTTCGGCTACCGTAAATCACCTCCAACTATCCCTTACCACAACAAACCAAACCATATCATCTAAAAATTACAAAAAAAGGTGTACAAATCATAACAAACTATGCCAGACTCACCTAAATTTCTTCGGCTACTCTAAATCATCACCAACTAATCCTTACCACAACAAACTAAACCCAAACCCTTTTAAATTACAAAAAAATGCTCCTAACCTTAGCAAACTATGCCAAACTCACCTAAATTACTTCGGCTATCAAAAATCACCCCCAACTACACTTTACAGCAACAAACTAAGCCCAATCACTTTAAAATTACAAAAAATGCTAAAAATCATAACAAACTATACCAGAATCACCTAAATTACTTCGGCTACCGTAAATCACCCCCAACTATCCCTTACCACAACAAACCAAATCATATCATCTTAAAATTACAAAAAAAGGTGTACAAATCATAACAAACTATGCCAGACTCACCTAAATTACTTCGGCTACACTAAATCATCACCAACTAACCCTTACCACAACAAACTAAACCCAATCACTTTTAAATTACAAAAAAATGCTACTAACCATAGCAAACTATGCCAAACTCACCTAAATTACTTCGGCTATCAAAAATCACCCCCAACTACACTTTACAGCAACAAACTAAGCCCAATCACTTTAAAATTACAAAAAAATGCTAAAAATCATAACAAACTATACCAGAATCACCTAAATTACTTCGGCTACCGTAAATCACCCCCAACTATCCTTTACCACAACAAACCAAATCATATCATCTTAAAATTACAAAAAAAGGTGTACAAATTATAACAAACCATGCCAGACTCACCTAAATTACTTCGGCTACTCTAAATCATCACCAACTAATCCTTACCACAACAAACTAAACCCAAACCCTTTTAAATTACAAAAAAATGCTCCTAACCTTAGCAAACTATGCCAAACTCACCTAAATTACTTTGGCTACCATAAATCATCACCAGCTAACCCTTACCACAACAAACTAAACCCAATCACTTTTAAATTACAAAAAAATGCTACTAACCATAGCAAACTATGCCAAACTCACCTAAATTACTTCGGCTATCAAAAATCACCCCCAACTACACTTTACAGCAACAAACTAAGCCCAATCACTTTAAAATTACAAAAAAATGCTAAAAATCATAACAAACTATACCAGAATCACCTAAATTACTTCGGCTACCGTAAATCACCCCCAACTATCCCTTACCACAACAAACCAAACCATATCATCTTAAAATTACAAAAAAAGGTGTACAAATCCTAACAAACTATGCCAGACTCACCTAAATTACTTCGGCTACTCTAAATCATCACCAACTAACCCTTACCACAACAATCTAAACCCAATCACATTTAAATTACAATAAAATGCTCGTAACCATAGCAAACTATGCCAAACTCACCTAAATTACTTCGGCTACCATAAATCATCACCAACTAACCCTTACCACAACAAACTAAACCCAATCACTTTTAAATTACAAAAAAATGCTACTAACCATAGCAAACTATGCCAAACTCACCTAAATTACTTCGGCTATCAAAAATCACCCCCAACTACACTTTACAGCAACAAACTCAGCCCAATCACTTCAAAATTACAAAAAAATGCTAAAAATCATAACAAACTATACCAGAATCACCTAAATTACTTCGGCTACCCTAAATCACCCCCAACTATCCCTTACACAACAAACCAAACCATATCATCTTAAAATTACAAAAAAAAGTGTACAAATCATAACAAACTATGCCAGACTCACCTAAACTACTTCGGCTACTCTAACTCATCACCAACTAACCCTTACCACCACAAACTAAACCCAATCACTTTTAAATTACAAAAAAATGCTACTAACCATAGCAAACTATGCCAAACTCACCTAAATTACTTCGGCTACCATAAATCATCACCAACTAACCCTTACCACAACAAACTAAACCCAATCACTTTTAAAATACAAAAAAATGCTCCTAACCATAGCAAACTATGCCAAACTCACCTAAATTACTTCGGCTACCATAAATCATCACCAACTAACCCTTACCACAACAAACTAAACCCAATCATTTTTAAATTACAAAAAATGCTACTAACCATAGCAAACTATGCCAAACTCACCTCAATTACTTCGGCCATCAAAAATCACCCCCAACAACACTTTACAGCAACAAACTAAGCCCAATCACTTTAAAATTACAAAAAAATGCTAAAAATCATAACAAACTATACCAGAATCACCTAAATTACTTCGGCTACCGTAAATCACCCCCAACTATCTCTTACCACAACAAACCAAACCATATCATCTTAAAATTACAAAAAAGGTGTACAAATCATAACAAACTATGCCAGACTGACCTAAATTACTTCGGCTACTCTAAATTATCACTAACTAACCCTTCCCACAACAAGCTAAACCCAATCACTTTTAAATTACAAAAAAATGCTCCTAACCATAGCAAACTATGCCAAACTCACCTAAATTACTTCGGCTATCAAAAATCATCCCCAACTACACTTTACAGCAACAAACTAAGCCCAATCACTTTAAACTTACAAAAAAATGCTAAAAATCATAACAAACTATAGCAGAATCACCTAAATTACTTCGGCTACCGTAAATCACCCCAACTATCCCTTACCACAACAAACCAAACCATATCATCTTAAAATTACAAAAAAAGGTGTACAAATCATAACAAACTATGCCAGACTCACCTAAATTACTTCGGCTACTCTAAATCATCACCAACTAACCCTTACCACAACAAACTAAACCCAATCACTTTTAAATTACAAAAAAATGCTACTAACCAAAGCAAACTATGCCAAACTCACCTAAATTACTTCGGCTACCATAAATCATCACCAACTAACCCTTACCACAACAAACTAAACCCAATCACTTTTAAATTACAATAAAATGCTACTAACCATAGCAAACAATGCCAAACTCACCTAAATTACTTCGGCTATCAAAAATCACCCCCAACTACACTTTACAGCAACAAATTAAGCTCAATCACTTTAAAATTACAAAAAAATACTAAAAATTATAACAAACTATACCAGAATCATCTAAATTACTTCGGCTACCGTAAATCACCCCCAACTATCCCTTACCACAACAAACCAAACCATATCATCTTAAAATTACAAAAAAAGGTGTACAAATCATAACAAACTATGCCAGACTCACCTAAACTACTTCGGCTACTCTAAATCATGACCAACTAACCCTTACCACAACAAACTGAACCCAATCACTATTAAATTACAAAAAAATGCTACTAACCATAGCAAACTATGCCAAACTCACCTAAATTACTTCGGCTACCATAAATCATCACCAACTAACCCTTACCACAACAAACTAAACCCAATCACTTTTAAATTACAAAAAAATGCTACTAACCATAGCAAACTATGCCAAACTCACCTAAATTACTTCGGCTACCATAAATCATCACCAACTAACCCTTACCACAACAAACTAAACCCAATCACTTTTAAAATACAAAAAAATGCTACTAACCATAGCAAACTATGCCAAACTCACCTAAATTACTTCGGCTACCATAAATCATCACCAACTAACCCTTACCACAACAAACTAAACCCAATCACTTTTAAATTACATAAAAATGCTACTAACCATAGCAAACTATACCAAACTCACCTAAATTACTTCGGCTATCAAAAATCACCCCCAACTACACATTACAGCAACAAACTAAACCCAATCACTTTAAAATTACAAAAAAATGCTAAAAATCATAACAAACTATACCAGAATCACCTAAATTACTTCGGCTACCGTAAATCACCCCCAACTATCCCTTACCACAACAAACCAAACCATATCATCTTAAAATGACAAAAAAAGGTGTACAAATCATAACAAACTATGCCAGACTCACCTAAATTTCTTCGGCTACTCTAAATCATCACCAACTAACCCTTACCACAACAAACTAAACCCAATCACTTTTAAATTACAAAAAAATGCTACTAACCATAGCAAACTATGCCAAACTCACCTAAATTACTTCGGCTACCATAAAACATCACCAACTAACCCTTACCACAACAAACTAAACCCAATCACTTTTAAATTACATAAAAATGCTACTAACCATAGCAAACTATACCAAACTCACCTAAATTACTTCGGCTATCAAAAATCACCCCCAACTACAGTTTACAGCAACAAACTAAGCCCAATCACTTTAAAATTACAAAAAAATGCTAAAAATCATAACAAACTATACCAGAATCACCTAAATTACTTCGGCTACCGTAAATTACCCCCAACTATCCCTTACCACAACAAACCAAACCATATCATCTAAAAATTACAAAAAAAGGTGTACAAATCATAACAAACTATGCCAGACTCACCTAAATTTCTTCGGCTACTCTAAATCATCACCAACTAATCCTTACCACAACAAACTAAACCCAAACCCTTTTAAATTACAAAAAAATGCTCCTAACCTTAGCAAACTATGCCAAACTCACCTAAATTACTTCGGCTATCAAAAATCACCCCCAACTACACTTTACAGCAACAAACTAAGCCCAATCACTTTAAAATTACAAAAAAATGCTAAAAACCATAACAAACTATACCAGAATCACCTAAATTACTTCGGCTACCGTAAATCACCCCCAACTATCCCTTACCATAACAAACCAAACCATATCATTTTAAAATTGCAAAAAAAGGTGTACAAATCCTAACAAACTATGCCAGACTCACCTAAATTACTTCGGCTACTCTAAATCATCACCAACTAACCCTTACCACAACAATCTAAACATAATCACATTTAAATTACAATAAAATGCTCGTAACCATAGCAAACTATGCCAAACTCACATAAATTACTTTGGCTACCATAAATTATCACCAACTGACCCTTACCACAACAAACTAAACCCAATCACTTTTAAATTACAAAAAAATGCTACTAACCATAGCAAATTATGCCAAACTCACCTAAATTACTTCGGCTATCAAAAATCACCCCCAACTACACTTTACAGCAACAAACTAAGCCCAATTATTTAAAATTACAAAAAAATGCTAAAAATCATAACAAACTATACCAGAATCACCTAAATTACTTCGGCTACCGTAAATCACCCCCAACAATCCCTTACCACAACAAACCAAACCATATCATTCTAAAATTACAAAAAATGGTGTACAAATCATAACAAACTATGCCAGACTCACCTAAATTACTTCGGATACTCTAAATCATCACCAACTAACCCTTACCACAACAAACTAAACCCAATCACTTTTAAAATACAAAAAAATGCTACTAACCATAGCAAACTATGCCAAAGTCACCTAAATTACTTCGGCTACCATAAATCATCACCAACTAACCCTTACCACAACAAACTAAACCCAATCACTTTTAAATTACATAAAAATGCTACTAACCATAGCAAACTATACCAAACTCACCTAAATTACTTCGGCTATCAAAAATCAACCCCAACTACACATTACAGCAACAAACTAAACCCAATCACTTTAAAATTACAAAAAAATGCTAAAAATCATAACAAACTATACCAGAATCACCTAAATTACTTCGGCTACCGTAAATCACCCCCAACTATCCCTTACCATAACAAACCAAACCATATCATCTAAAAATTACAAAAAAATGTGTACAAATCATAACAAACTATGCCAGACTCACCTAAATTTCTTCGGCTACTCTAAATCATCACCAACTAATCCTTACCACAACAAACTAAACCCAAACCCTTTTAAATTACAAAAAAATGCTCCTAACCTTAGCAAACTATGCCAAACTCACCTAAATTACTTCGGCTATCAAAAATCACCCCCAACTACACTTTACAGCAACAAACTAAGCCCAATCACTTTAAAATTACAAAAAAATGCTAAAAATCATAACAAACTATACCAGAATCACCTAAATTACTTCGGCTGCCGTAAATCACCCCCAACTATCCCTTACCACAACAAACCAAATCATATCATCTTAAAATTACAAAAAAAGGTGTACAAATCATAACAAACTATGCCAGACTCACCTAAATTACTTCGGCTACACTAAATCATCACCAACTAACCCTTACCACAACAAACTAAACCCAATCACTTTTAAATTACAAAAAAATGCTACTAACCATAGCAAACTATGCCAAACTCACCTAAATTACTTCGGCTATCAAAAATCACCCCCAACTACACTTTACAGCAACAAACTAAGCCCAATCACTTTAAAATTACAAAAAAATGCTAAAAATCATAACAAACTATACCAGAATCACCTAAATTACTTCGGCTACCGTAAATCACCCCCAAATATCCCTTACCATAACAAACCAAACCATATCATCTTAAAATTACAAAAAAAGGTGTACAAATCCTAACAAACTATGCCAGACTCACCTAAATTACTTCGGCTACTCTAAATCATCACCAACTAACCCTTACCACAACAATCTAAACCCAATCACATTTAAATTACAATAAAATGCTCGTAACCATAGCAAACTATGCCAAACTCACCTAAATTACTTCGGCTACCATAAATTATCACCAACTGACCCTTACCACAACAAACTAAACCCAATCACTTTTAAATTACAAAAAAATGCTACTAACCATAGCAAATTATGCCAAACTCACCTAAATTACTTCGGCTATCAAAAATCACCCCCAACTACACTTTACAGCAACAAACTAAGCCCAATTATTTAAAATTACAAAAAAATGCTAAAAATCATAACAAACTATACCAGAATCACCTAAATTACTTCGGCTACCGTAAATCACCCCCAACTATCCCTAACCACAACAAACCAAACCATATCATCTTAAAATTACAAAAAATGGTGTACAAATCATAACAAACTATGCCAGACTCACCTAAATTACTTCGGATACTCTAAATCATCACCAACTAACCCTTACCACAACAAACTAAACCCAATCACTTTTAAAATACAAAAAAATGCTACTAACCATAGCAAACTATGCCAAAGTCACCTAAATTACTTCGGCTACCATAAATCATCACCAACTAACCCTTACCACAACAAACTAAACCCAATCACTTTTAAATTACATAAAAATGCTACTAACCATAGCAAACTATACCAAACTCACCTAAATTACTTCGGCTATCAAAAATCACCCCCAACTACACATTACAGCAACAAACTAAACCCAATCACTTTAAAATTACAAAAAAATGCTAAAAATCATAACAAACTAGACCAGAATCACCTAAATTACTTCGGCTACCGTAAATCACCCCCAACTATCCCTTACCACAACAAACCAAACCATATCATCTTAAAATTACAAAAAAAGGTGTACAAATCATAACAAACTATGCCAGACTCACCTAAACTACTTCGGCTACTCTAAATCATGACCAACTAACCCTTACCACAACAAACTAAACCCAATCACTTTTAAATTACAAAAAAATGCTACTAACCATAGCAAGCTATGTCAAACTCACCTAAATTACTTCGGCTACCATAAATCATCACCAACTAACCCTTACCACAACAAACTAAACCCAATCACTTTTAAATTACAAAAAAATGCTACTAACCATAGCAAACTATGCCAAACTCACCTAAATTACTTCGGCTATCAAAAATCACCCCCAACTACACTTTACAGCAACAAACTAAGCCCAATCGCTTTAAAATTACAAAAAAATGCTAAAAATCATAACAAACTATACCAGAATCACCTAAATTACTTCGGCTACCGTAAATCACCCCCAACTATCCCTTACCACAACAAACCAAACCATATCATCTAAAAATTACAAAAAAAGGTGTACAAATCATAACAAACTATGCCAGACTCACCTAAATTTCTTCGGCTACTCTAAATCATCACCAACTAATCCTTACCACAACAAACTAAACCCAAACCCTTTTAAATTACAATAAAATGCTCCTAACCTTAGCAAACTATGCCAAACTCACCTAAATTACTTCGGCTATCAAAAATCACCCCCAACTACACTTTACAGCAACAAACTAAGCCCAATCACTTTAAAATTACAAAAAAATGCTAAAAATCATAACAAACTATACCAGAATCACCTAAATTACTTCGGCTACCGTAAATCACCCCCAACTATCCCTTACCACAACAAACCAAATCATATCATCTTAAAATTACAAAAAAAGGTGTACAAATCATAACAAACTATGCCAGACTCACCTAAATTACTTCGGCTACACTAAATCATCACCAACTAACCCTTACCACAACAAACTAAACCCAATCACTTTTAAATTACAAAAAAATGCTACTAACCATAGCAAACTATGCCAAACTCACCTAAATTACTTCGGCTATCAAAAATCACCCCCAACTACACTTTACAGCAACAAACTAAGCCCAATCACTTTAAAATTACAAAAAAATGCTAAAAATCATAACAAACTATACCAGAATCACCTAAATTACTTCGGCTACCGTAAATCACCCCCAACTATCCCTTACCATAACAAACCAAACCATATCATCTTAAAATTACAAAAAAAGGTGTACAAATCCTAACAAACTATGCCAGACTCTCCTAAATTACTTCGGCTACTCTAAATCATCACCAACTAACCCTTACCACAACAATCTAAACCCAATCACATTTAAATTACAATAAAATGTTCGTAACCATAGCAAACTATGCCAAACTCACCTAAATTACTTCGGCTACCATAAATTATCACCAACTGACCCTTACCACAACAAACTAAACCCAATCACTTTTAAATTACAAAAAAATGCTACTAACCATAGCAAATTATGCCAAACTCACCTAAATTACTTCGGCTATCAAAAATCACCCCCAACTACACTTTACAGCAACAAACTAAGCCCAATTATTTAAAATTACAAAAAAATGCTAAAAATCATAACAAACTATACCAGAATCACCTAAATTACTTCGGCAACCGTAAATCACCCCCAACTATCCCTTACCACAACAAACCAAACCATATCATCTTAAAATTACAAAAAATGGTGTACAAATCATAACAAACTATGCCAGACTCACCTAAATTACTTCGGATACTCTAAATCATCACCAACTAACCCTTACCACAACAAACTAAACCCAATCACTTTTAAAATACAAAAAAATGCTACTAACCATAGCAAACTATGCCAAAGTCACCTAAATTACTTCGGCTACCATAAATCATCACCAACTAACCCTTACCACAACAAACTAAACCCAATCACTTTTAAATTACATAAAAATGCTACTAACCATAGCAAACTATACCAAACTCACCTAAATTACTTCGGCTATCAAAAATCACCCCCAACTACACATTACAGCAACAAACTAAACCCAATCACTTTAAAATTACAAAAAAATGCTAAAAATCATAACAAACTATACCAGAATCACCTAAATTACTTCGGCTACCGTAAATTACCCTCAACTATCCCTTACCACAACAAACCAAACCATATCATCTAAAAATTACAAAAAAAGGTGTACAAATCATAACAAACTATGCCAGACTCACCTAAATTTCTTCGGCTACTCTAAATCATCACCAACTAATCCTTACCACAACAAACTAAACCCAAACCCTTTTAAATTACAAAAAAATGCTCCTAACCTTAGCAAACTATGCCAAACTCACCTAAATTACTTCGGCTATCAAAAATCACCCCCAACTACACTTTACAGCAACAAACTAAGCCCAATCACTTTAAAATTACAAAAAAATGTTAAAATCATAACAAACTATACCAGAATCACCTAAATTACTTCGGCTACCGTAAATCACCCCCAACTATCCCTTACCACAACAAACCAAATCATATCATCTTAAAATTACAAAAAAAGGTGTACAAATCATAACAAACTATGCCAGACTCACCTAAATTACTTCGGCTACACTAAATCATCACCAACTAACCCTTACCACAACAAACTAAACCCAATCACTTTTAAATTACAAAAAAATGCTACTAACAATAGCAAACTATGCCAAACTCACCTAAATTACTTCGGCTATCAAAAATCACCCCCAACTACACTTTACAGCAACAAACTAAGCCCAATCACTTTAAAATTACAAAAAAATGCTAAAAATCATAACAAACTATACCAGAATCACCTAAATTACTTCGGCAACCGTAAATCACCCCCAACTATCCCTTACCACAACAAACCAAACCATATCATCTTAAAATTACAAAAAATGGTGTACAAATCATAACAAACTATGCCAAACTCACCTAAATTACTTCGGCTACTCTAAATCATCACCAACTAACCCTTACCACAACAAACTAAACCCAATCACTTTTAAATTACAAAAAAATGCTACTAACCATAGCAAACTATGCCAAACTCACCTAAATTACTTCGGCTACCATAAAACATCACCAACTAACCCTTACCACAACAAACTAAACCCAATCACTTTTAAATTACATAAAAATGCTACTAACCATAGCAAACTATACCAAACTCACCTAAATTACTTCGGCTATCAAAAATCACCCCCAACTACAGTTTACAGTAACAAACTAAGCCCAATCACTTTAAAATTACAAAAAAATGCTAAAAATCATAACAAACTATACCAGAATCACCTAAATTACTTCGGCTACCGTAAATTACCCCCAACTATCCCTTACCACAACAAACCAAACCATATCATCTAAAAATTACAAAAAAAGGTGTACAAATCATAACAAACTATGCCAGACTCACCTAAATTTCTTCGGCTACTCTAAATCATCACCAACTAATCCTTACCACAACAAACTAAACCCAAACCCTTTTAAATTACAAAAAAATGCTCCTAACCTTAGCAAACTATGCCAAACTCACCTAAATTACTTCGGCTATCAAAAATCACCCCCAACTACACTTTACAGCAACAAACTAAGCCCAATCACTTTAAAATTACAAAAAAATGCTAAAAACCATAACAAACTATACCAGAATCACCTAAATTACTTCGGCTACCGTAAATCACCCCCAACTATCCCTTACCATAACAAACCAAACCATATCATTTTAAAATTGCAAAAAAAGGTGTACAAATCCTAACAAACTATGCCAGACTCACCTAAATTACTTCGGCTACTCTAAATCATCACCAACTAACCCTTACCACAACAATCTAAACATAATCACATTTAAATTACAATAAAATGCTCGTAACCATAGCAAACTATGCCAAACTCACATAAATTACTTTGGCTACCATAAATTATCACCAACTGACCCTTACCACAACAAACTAAACCCAATCACTTTTAAATTACAAAAAAATGCTACTAACCATAGCAAATTATGCCAAACTCACCTAAATTACTTCGGCTATCAAAAATCACCCCCAACTACACTTTACAGCAACAAACTAAGCCCAATTATTTAAAATTACAAAAAAATGCTAAAAATCATAACAAACTATACCAGAATCACCTAAATTACTTCGGCTACCGTAAATCACCCCCAACAATCCCTTACCACAACAAACCAAACCAAATTATTTAAAATTACAAAAAAATGCTAAAAATCATAACAAACTATACCAGAATCACCTAAATTACTTCGGCTACCGTAAATCACCCCCAACTATCCCTAACCACAACAAACCAAACCATATCATCTTAAAATTACAAAAAATGGTGTACAAATCATAACAAACTATGCCAGACTCACCTAAATTACTTCGGATACTCTAAATCATCACCAACTAACCCTTACCACAACAAACTAAACCCAATCACTTTTAAAATACAAAAAAATGCTACTAACCATAGCAAACTATGCCAAAGTCACCTAAATTACTTCGGCTACCATAAATCATCACCAACTAACCCTTACCACAACAAACTAAACCCAATCACTTTTAAATTACATAAAAATGCTACTAACCATAGCAAACTATACCAAACTCACCTAAATTACTTCGGCTATCAAAAATCACCCCCAACTACACATTACAGCAACAAACTAAACCCAATCACTTTAAAATTACAAAAAAATGCTAAAAATCATAACAAACTATACCAGAATCACCTAAATTACTTCGGCTACCGTAAATCACCCCCAACTATCCCTTACCACAACAAACCAAACCATATCATCTTAAAATTACAAAAAAAGGTGTACAAATCATAACAAACTATGCCAGACTCACCTAAACTACTTCGGCTACTCTAAATCATGACCAACTAACCCTTACCACAACAAACTAAACCCAATCACTTTTAAATTACAAAAAAATGCTACTAACCATAGCAAGCTATGTCAAACTCACCTAAATTACTTCGGCTACCATAAATCATCACCAACTAACCCTTACCACAACAAACTAAACCCAATCACTTTTAAATTACAAAAAAATGCTACTAACCATAGCAAACTATGCCAAACTCACCTAAATTACTTCGGCTATCAAAAATCACCCCCAACTACACTTTACAGCAACAAACTAAGCCCAATCGCTTTAAAATTACAAAAAAATGCTAAAAATCATAACAAACTATACCAGAATCACCTAAATTACTTCGGCTACCGTAAATCACCCCCAACTATCCCTTACCACAACAAACCAAACCATATCATCTAAAAATTACAAAAAAAGGTGTACAAATCATAACAAACTATGCCAGACTCACCTAAATTTCTTCGGCTACTCTAAATCATCACCAACTAATCCTTACCACAACAAACTAAACCCAAACCCTTTTAAATTACAATAAAATGCTCCTAACCTTAGCAAACTATGCCAAACTCACCTAAATTACTTCGGCTATCAAAAATCACCCCCAACTACACTTTACAGCAACAAACTAAGCCCAATCACTTTAAAATTACAAAAAAATGCTAAAAATCATAACAAACTATACCAGAATCACCTAAATTACTTCGGCTACCGTAAATCACCCCCAACTATCCCTTACCACAACAAACCAAATCATATCATCTTAAAATTACAAAAAAAGGTGTACAAATCATAACAAACTATGCCAGACTCACCTAAATTACTTCGGCTACACTAAATCATCACCAACTAACCCTTACCACAACAAACTAAACCCAATCACTTTTAAATTACAAAAAAATGCTACTAACCATAGCAAACTATGCCAAACTCACCTAAATTACTTCGGCTATCAAAAATCACCCCCAACTACACTTTACAGCAACAAACTAAGCCCAATCACTTTAAAATTACAAAAAAATGCTAAAAATCATAACAAACTATACCAGAATCACCTAAATTACTTCGGCTACCGTAAATCACCCCCAACTATCCCTTACCATAACAAACCAAACCATATCATCTTAAAATTACAAAAAAAGGTGTACAAATCCTAACAAACTATGCCAGACTCTCCTAAATTACTTCGGCTACTCTAAATCATCACCAACTAACCCTTACCACAACAATCTAAACCCAATCACATTTAAATTACAATAAAATGTTCGTAACCATAGCAAACTATGCCAAACTCACCTAAATTACTTCGGCTACCATAAATTATCACCAACTGACCCTTACCACAACAAACTAAACCCAATCACTTTTAAATTACAAAAAAATGCTACTAACCATAGCAAATTATGCCAAACTCACCTAAATTACTTCGGCTATCAAAAATCACCCCCAACTACACTTTACAGCAACAAACTAAGCCCAATTATTTAAAATTACAAAAAAATGCTAAAAATCATAACAAACTATACCAGAATCACCTAAATTACTTCGGCAACCGTAAATCACCCCCAACTATCCCTTACCACAACAAACCAAACCATATCATCTTAAAATTACAAAAAATGGTGTACAAATCATAACAAACTATGCCAGACTCACCTAAATTACTTCGGATACTCTAAATCATCACCAACTAACCCTTACCACAACAAACTAAACCCAATCACTTTTAAAATACAAAAAAATGCTACTAACCATAGCAAACTATGCCAAAGTCACCTAAATTACTTCGGCTACCATAAATCATCACCAACTAACCCTTACCACAACAAACTAAACCCAATCACTTTTAAATTACATAAAAATGCTACTAACCATAGCAAACTATACCAAACTCACCTAAATTACTTCGGCTATCAAAAATCACCCCCAACTACACATTACAGCAACAAACTAAACCCAATCACTTTAAAATTACAAAAAAATGCTAAAAATCATAACAAACTATACCAGAATCACCTAAATTACTTCGGCTACCGTAAATTACCCTCAACTATCCCTTACCACAACAAACCAAACCATATCATCTAAAAATTACAAAAAAAGGTGTACAAATCATAACAAACTATGCCAGACTCACCTAAATTTCTTCGGCTACTCTAAATCATCACCAACTAATCCTTACCACAACAAACTAAACCCAAACCCTTTTAAATTACAAAAAAATGCTCCTAACCTTAGCAAACTATGCCAAACTCACCTAAATTACTTCGGCTATCAAAAATCACCCCCAACTACACTTTACAGCAACAAACTAAGCCCAATCACTTTAAAATTACAAAAAAATGTTAAAATCATAACAAACTATACCAGAATCACCTAAATTACTTCGGCTACCGTAAATCACCCCCAACTATCCCTTACCACAACAAACCAAATCATATCATCTTAAAATTACAAAAAAAGGTGTACAAATCATAACAAACTATGCCAGACTCACCTAAATTACTTCGGCTACACTAAATCATCACCAACTAACCCTTACCACAACAAACTAAACCCAATCACTTTTAAATTACAAAAAAATGCTACTAACAATAGCAAACTATGCCAAACTCACCTAAATTACTTCGGCTATCAAAAATCACCCCCAACTACACTTTACAGCAACAAACTAAGCCCAATCACTTTAAAATTACAAAAAAATGCTAAAAATCATAACAAACTATACCAGAATCACCTAAATTACTTCGGCAACCGTAAATCACCCCCAACTATCCCTTACCACAACAAACCAAACCATATCATCTTAAAATTACAAAAAATGGTGTACAAATCATAACAAACTATGCCAAACTCACCTAAATTACTTCGGCTACCATAAATCATCACCAACTAACCCTTACCACAACAAACTAAACCCAATCACTTTTAAAATACAAAAAAATGCTACTAACCATAGCAAACTATGCCAAACTCACCTAAATTACTTCGGCTACCATAAATCATCACCAACTAACCCTTACCACAACAAACTAAACCCAATCACTTTTAAATTACATAAAAATGCTACTAACCATAGCAAACTATACCAAACTCACCTAAATTACTTCGGCTATCAAAAATCACCCCCAACTACACATTACAGCAACAAACTAAACCCAATCACTTTAAAATTACAAAAAAATGCTAAAAATCATAACAAACTATACCAGAATCACCTAAATTACTTCGGCTACCGTAAATCACCCCCAACTATCCCTTACCACAACAAACCAAACCATATCATCTTAAAATGACAAAAAAAGGTGTACAAATCATAACAAACTATGCCAGATTCACCTAAATTTCTTCGGCTACTCTAAATCATCACCAACTAACCCTTACCACAACAAACTAAACCCAATCACTTTTAAATTACAAAAAAATGCTACTAACCATAGCAAACTATGCCAAACTCACCTAAATTACTTCGGCTACCATAAAACATCACCAACTAACCCTTACCACAACAAACTAAACCCAATCACTTTTAAATTACATAAAAATGCTACTAACCATAGCAAACTATACCAAACTCACCTAAATTACTTCGGCTATCAAAAATCACCCCCAACTACAGTTTACAGCAACAAACTAAGCCCAATCACTTTAAAATTACAAAAAAATGCTAAAAATCATAACAAACTATACCAGAATCACCTAAATTACTTCGGCTACCGTAAATCACCCCCAACTATCCCTTACCACAACAAACCAAACCATATCATCTAAAAATTACAAAAAAAGGTGTACAAATCATAACAAACTATGCCAGACTCACCTAAATTACTTCGGCTACACTAAATCATCACCAACTAACCCTTACCACAACAAACTAAACCCAATCACTTTTAAATTACAAAAAAATGCTACTAACCATAGCAAACTATGCCAAACTCACCTAAATTACTTCGGCTACCATAAAACATCACCAACTAACCCTTACCACAACAAACTAAACCCAATCACTTTTAAATTACATAAAAATGCTACTAACCATAGCAAACTATACCAAACTCACCTAAATTACTTCGGCTATCAAAAATCACCCCCAACTACAGTTTACAGCAACAAACTAAGCCCAATCACTTTAAAATTACAAAAAAATGTTAAAATCATAACAAACTATACCAGAATCACCTAAATTACTTCGGCTACCGTAAATCACCCCCAACTATCCCTTACCACAACAAACCAAATCATATCATCTTAAAATTACAAAAAAAGGTGTACAAATCATAACAAACTATGCCAGACTCACCTAAATTACTTCGGCTACACTAAATCATCACCAACTAACCCTTACCACAACAAACTAAACCCAATCACTTTTAAATTACAAAAAAATGCTACTAACAATAGCAAACTATGCCAAACTCACCTAAATTACTTCGGCTATCAAAAATCACCCCCAACTACACTTTACAGCAACAAACTAAGCCCAATCACTTTAAAATTACAAAAAAATGCTAAAAATCATAACAAACTATACCAGAATCACCTAAATTACTTCGGCAACCGTAAATCACCCCCAACTATCCCTTACCACAACAAACCAAACCATATCATCTTAAAATTACAAAAAATGGTGTACAAATCATAACAAACTATGCCAAACTCACCTAAATTACTTCGGCTACCATAAATCATCACCAACTAACCCTTACCACAACAAACTAAACCCAATCACTTTTAAAATACAAAAAAATGCTACTAACCATAGCAAACTATGCCAAACTCACCTAAATTACTTCGGCTACCATAAATCATCACCAACTAACCCTTACCACAACAAACTAAACCCAATCACTTTTAAATTACATAAAAATGCTACTAACCATAGCAAACTATACCAAACTCACCTAAATTACTTCGGCTATCAAAAATCACCCCCAACTACACATTACAGCAACAAACTAAACCCAATCACTTTAAAATTACAAAAAAATGCTAAAAATCATAACAAACTATACCAGAATCACCTAAATTACTTCGGCTACCGTAAATCACCCCCAACTATCCCTTACCACAACAAACCAAACCATATCATCTTAAAATGACAAAAAAAGGTGTACAAATCATAACAAACTATGCCAGATTCACCTAAATTTCTTCGGCTACTCTAAATCATCACCAACTAACCCTTACCACAACAAACTAAACCCAATCACTTTTAAATTACAAAAAAATGCTACTAACCATAGCAAACTATGCCAAACTCACCTAAATTACTTCGGCTACCATAAAACATCACCAACTAACCCTTACCACAACAAACTAAACCCAATCACTTTTAAATTACATAAAAATGCTACTAACCATAGCAAACTATACCAAACTCACCTAAATTACTTCGGCTATCAAAAATCACCCCCAACTACAGTTTACAGCAACAAACTAAGCCCAATCACTTTAAAATTACAAAAAAATGCTAAAAATCATAACAAACTATACCAGAATCACCTAAATTACTTCGGCTACCGTAAATCACCCCCAACTATCCCTTACCACAACAAACCAAACCATATCATCTAAAAATTACAAAAAAAGGTGTACAAATCATAACAAACTATGCCAGACTCACCTAAATTTCTTCGGCTACTCTAAATCATCACCAACTAATCCTTACCACAACAAACTAAACCCAAACCCTTTTAAATTACAAAAAAATGCTCCTAACCTTAGCAAACTATGCCAAACTCACCTAAATTACTTCGGCTATCAAAAATCACCCCCAACTACACTTTACAGCAACAAACTAAGCCCAATCACTTTAAAATTACAAAAAAATGCTAAAAATCATAACAAACTATACCAGAATCACCTAAATTACTTCGGCTACCGTAAATCACCCCCAACTATCCCTTACCATAACAAACCAAACCATATCATCTTAAAATTGCAAAAAAAGGTGTACAAATCCTAACAAACTATGCCAGACTCACCTAAATTACTTCGGCTACTCTAAATCATCACCAACTAACCCTTACCACAACAATCTAAACCCAATCACATTTAAATTACAATAAAATGCTCGTAACCATAGCAAACTATGCCAAACTCACCTAAATTACTTCGGCTACCATAAATTATCACCAACTGACCCTTACCACAACAAACTATACCCAAACCCTTTTAAATTACAATAAAATGCTCCTAACCTTAGCAAACTATGCCAAACTCACCTAAATTACTTCGGCTATCAAAAATCACCCCCAACTACACTTTACAGCAACAAACTAAGCCCAATCACTTTAAAATTACAAAAAAATGCTAAAAATCATAACAAACTATACCAGAATCACCTAAATTACTTCGGCTACCGTAAATCACCCCCAACTATCCCTTACCACAACAAACCAAATCATATCATCTTAAAATTACAAAAAAAGGTGTACAAATCATAACAAACTATGCCAGACTCACCTAAATTACTTCGGCTACACTAAATAATCACCAACTAACCCTTACCACAACAAACTAAACCCAATCACTTTTAAATTACAAAAAAATGCTACTAACCATAGCAAACTATGCCAAACTCACCTAAATTACTTCGGCTATCAAAAATCACCCCCAACTACACTTTACAGCAACAAACTAAGCCCAATCACTTTAAAATTACAAAAAAATGCTAAAAATCATAACAAACTATACCAGAATCACCTAAATTACTTCGGCTACCGTAAATCACCCCCAACTATCCCTTACCATAACAAACCAAACCATATCATCTTAAAATTACAAAAAAAGGTGTACAAATCCTAACAAACTATGCCAGACTCACCTAAATTACTTCGGCTACTCTAAATCATCACCAACTAACCCTTACCACAACAATCTAAACCCAATCACATTTAAATTACAATAAAATGTTCGTAACCATAGCAAACTATGCCAAACTCACCTAAATTACTTCGGCTACCATAAATTATCACCAACTGACCCTTACCACAACAAACTAAACCCAATCACTTTTAAATTACAAAAAAATGCTACTAACCATAGCAAATTATGCCAAACTCACCTAAATTACTTCGGCTATCAAAAATCACCCCCAACTACACTTTACAGCAACAAACTAAGCCCAATTATTTAAAATTACAAAAAAATGCTAAAAATCATAACAAACTATACCAGAATCACCTAAATTACTTCGGCAACCGTAAATCACCCCCAACTATCCCTTACCACAACAAACCAAACCATATCATCTTAAAATTACAAAAAATGGTGTACAAATCATAACAAACTATGCCAGACTCACCTAAATTACTTCGGATACTCTAAATCATCACCAACTAACCCTTACCACAACAAACTAAACCCAATCACTTTTAAAATACAAAAAAATGCTACTAACCATAGCAAACTATGCCAAAGTCACCTAAATTACTTCGGCTACCTAAATCATCACCAACTAACCCTTACCACAACAAACTAAACCCAATCACTTTTAAATTACATAAAAATGCTACTAACCATAGCAAACTATACCAAACTCACCTAAATTACTTCGGCTATCAAAAATCACCCCCAACTACACATTACAGCAACAAACTAAACCCAATCACTTTAAAATTACAAAAAAATGCTAAAAATCATAACAAACTATACCAGAATCACCTAAATTACTTCGGCTACCGTAAATCACCCTCAACTATCCCTTACCACAACAAACCAAACCATATCATCTAAAAATTACAAAAAAAGGTGTACAAATCATAACAAACTATGCCAGACTCACCTAAATTTCTTCGGCTACTCTAAATCATCACCAACTAATCCTTACCACAACAAACTAAACCCAAACCCTTTTAAATTACAAAAAAATGCTCCTAACCTTAGCAAACTATGCCAAACTCACCTAAATTACTTCGGCTATCAAAAATCACCCCCAACTACACTTTACAGCAACAAACTAAGCCCAATCACTTTAAAATTACAAAAAAATGTTAAAATCATAACAAACTATACCAGAATCACCTAAATTACTTCGGCTACCGTAAATCACCCCCAACTATCCCTTACCACAACAAACCAAATCATATCATCTTAAAATTACAAAAAAAGGTGTACAAATCATAACAAACTATGCCAGACTCACCTAAATTACTTTGGCTACACTAAATCATCACCAACTAACCCTTACCACAACAAACTAAACCCAATCACTTTTAAATTACAAAAAAATGCTACTAACCATAGCAAACTATGCCAAACTCACCTAAATTACTTCGGCTATCAAAAATCACCCCCAACTACACTTTACAGCAACAAACTAAGCCCAATCACTTTAAAATTAAAAAAAAATGCTAAAAATCATAACAAACTATACCAGAATCACCTAAATTACTTCGGCTACCGTAAATCACCCCCAACTATCCCTTACCATAACAAACCAAACCATATCATCTTAAAATTACAAAAAAAGGTGTACAAATCCTAACAAACTATGCCAGACTCACCTAAATTACTTCGGCTACTCTAAATCATCACCAAATAACCCTTACCACAACAATCTAAACCCAATCACATTTAAATTACAATAAAATGCTCGTAACCATAGCAAACTATGCCAAACTCACCTAAATTACTTCGGCTACCATAAATTATCACCAACTGACCCTTACCACAACAAACTAAACCCAATCACTTTTAAATTACAAAAAAATGCTACTAACCATAGCAAATTATGCCAAACTCACCTAAATTACTTCGGCTATCAAAAATCACCCCCAACTACACTTTACAGCAACAAACTAAGCCCAATTATTTAAAATTACAAAAAAATGCTAAAAATCATAACAAACTATACCAGAATCACCTAAATTACTTCGGCTACCGTAAATCACCCCCAACTATCCCTTACCACAACAAACCAAACCATATCATCTTAAAATTACAAAAAATGGTGTACAAATCATAACAAACTATGCCAGACTCACCTAAATTACTTCGGATACTCTAAATCATCACCAACTAACCCTTACCACAACAAACTAAACCCAATCACTTTTAAATTACATAAAAATGCTACTAACCATAGCAAACTATACCAAACTCACCTAAATTACTTCGGCTATCAAAAATCACCCCCAACTACACATTACAGCAACAAACTAAACCCAATCACTTTAAAATTACAAAAAAATGCTAAAAATCATAACAAACTATACCAGAATCACCTAAATTACTTCGGCTACCGTAAATCACCCCCAACTATCCCTTACCACAACAAACCAAACCATATCATCTTAAAATTACAAAAAAAGGTGTACAAATCATAACAAACTATGCCAGACTCACCTAAACTACTTCGGCTACTCTAAATCATGACCAACTAACCCTTACCACAACAAACTAAACCCAATCACTTTTAAATTACAAAAAAATGCTACTAACCATAGCAAGCTATGCCAAACTCACCTAAATTACTTCGGCTACCATAAATCATCACCAACTAACCCTTACCACAACAAACTAAACCCAATCACTTTTAAATTACAAAAAAATGCTACTAACCATAGCAAACTATGCCAAACTCACCTAAATTACTTCGGCTATCAAAAATCATCCCCAACTACACTTTACAGCAACAAACTAAGCCCAATCGCTTTAAAATTACAAAAAAATGCTAAAAATCATAACAAACTATACCAGAATCACCTAAATTACTTCGGCTACCGTAAATCACCCCCAACTATCCCTTACCACAACAAACCAAACCATATCATCTTAAAATTACAAAAAAGGGTGTACAAATCATAACAAACTATGCCAGACTCACCTAAATTACTTCGGCTACTCTAAATCATCACCAACTAACCCTTACCACAACAAACTAAACCCAATCACTTTTAAATTACAAAAAAATGCTCCTAACCATAGCAAACTATGCCAAACTCACCTAAATTACTTCGGCTACCATAAATCATCACCAACTAACCCTTATCACAACAAACTAAACCCAATCACTTTTAAATTACAAAAAAATGCTACTAACCATAGCAAACTATGCCAAACTCATCTAAATTACTTTGGCTATCAAAAATCACCCCCAACTACACTTTACAGCAACAAACTAAGCCCAATCACTTTAAAATTACAAAAAAATGCTAAAAATCATAACAAACTATAGCAGAATCACCTAAATTACTTCGGCTACCGTAAATCACCCCCAACTATCCCTTACCACAACAAACCAAACCATATCATCTTAAAATTACAAAAAAAGGTGTACAAATCATAACAAACTATGCCAGACTCACCTAAACTACTTCGGCTACTCTAAATCATGACCAACTAACCCTTACCACAACAAACTAAACCCAATCACTTTGAAATTACAAAAAAATGCTACTAACCATAGCAAACTATGCCAAACTCACCTAAATTACTTCGGCTACCATAAATCATCACCAACTAACCCTTACCACAACAAACTAAACCCAATCACTTTTAAATTACAAAAAAATGCTACTAACCATAGCAAACTATGCCAAACTCACCTAAATTACTTCGGCTATCAAAAATCTCCCCCAACTACACTTTACAGCAACAAATTAAGCCCAATCACTTTAAAATTACAAAAAAATGCTAAAAATCATAACAAACTAAACCAGAATCACCTAAATTACTTCGGCTACCGTAAATCACCCCCAACTATCCCTTACCACAACAAACCAAACCATATCATCTTAAAATTACAAAAAAAGGTGTACAAATCATAACAAACTATGCCAGACTCACCTAAACTACTTCGGCTACTCTAAATCATGACCAACTAACCCTTACCACAACAAACTAAACCCAATCACTTTTAAATTACAAAAAAATGCGACTAACCATAGCAAACTATGCCAAACTCACCTAAATTACTTCGGCTACCATAAATCATCACCAACTAACCCTTACCACAACAAACTAAACCCAATCACTTTTAAATTACAAAAAAATGCTACTAACCATAGCAAACTATGCCAAACTCACCTAAATTAATTCGGCTATCAAAAATCACCCCCAACTACACTTTACAGCAACAAACTCAGCCCAATCACTTCAAAATTACAAAAAAATGCTAAAAATCATAACAAACTATACCAGAATCACCTAAATTACTTCGGCTACCCTAAATCACCCCCAACTATCCCTTACCACAACAAACCAAACCATATCATCTTAAAATTACAAAAAAAAGTGTACAAATCATAACAAACTATGCCAGACTCACCTAAACTACTTCGGCTACTCTAACTCATCACCAACTAACCCTTACCACCACAAACTAAACCCAATCACTTTTAAATTACAAAAAAATGCTACTAACCATAGCAAACTATGCCAAACTCACCTAAATTACTTCGGCTACCATAAATCATCACCAACTAACCCTTACCACAACAAACTAAACCCAATCACTTTTAAAATACAAAAAAATGCTCCTAACCATAGCAAACTATGCCAAACTCACCTAAATTACTTCGGCTACCATAAATCATCACCAACTAACCCTTACCACAACAAACTAAACCCAATCATTTTTAAATTACAAAAAATGCTACTAACCATAGCAAACTATGCCAAACTCACCTCAATTACTTCGGCCATCAAAAATCACCCCCAACTACACTTTACAGCAACAAACTAAGCCCAATCACTTTAAAATTACAAAAAAATGCTAAAAATCATAACAAACTATACCAGAATCACCTAAATTACTTCGGCTACCGTAAATCACCCCCAACTATCTCTTACCACAACAAACCAAACCATATCATCTTAAAATTACAAAAAAAGGTGTACAAATCATAACAAACTATGCCAGACTGACCTAAATTACTTCGGCTACTCTAAATCATCACTAACTAACCCTTACCACAACAAGCTAAACCCAATCACTTTTAAATTACAAAAAAATGCTCCTAACCATAGCAAACTATGCCAAACTCACCTAAATTACTTCGGCTAACATAAATCATCACCAACTAACCCTTACCACAACAAACTAAACCCAATCACTTTTAATTACAAAAAAATGCTACTAACCATAGCAAACTATGCCAAACTCACCTAAATTACTTCGGCTATCAAAAATCATCCCCAACTACACTTTACAGCAACAAACTAAGCCCAATCACTTTAAACTTACAAAAAAATGCTAAAAATCATAACAAACTATAGCAGAATCACCTAAATTACTTCGGCTACCGTAAATCACCCCCAACTATCTCTTACCACAACAAACCAAACCATATCATCTTAAAATTACAAAAAAAGGTGTACAAATCATAACAAACTATGCCAGACTGACCTAAATTACTTCGGCTACTCTAAATCATCACTAACTAACCCTTACCACAACAAGCTAAACCCAATCACTTTTAAATTACAAAAAAATGCTCCTAACCATAGCAAACTATGCCAAACTCACCTAAATTACTCCGGCTAACATAAATCATCACCAACTAACCCTTACCACAACAAACTAAACCCAATCACTTTTAAATTACAAAAAAATGCTACTAACCATAGCAAACTATGCCAAACTCACCTAAATTACTTCGGCTATCAAAAATCATCCCCAACTACACTTTACAGCAACAAACTAAGCCCAATCACTTTAAACTTACAAAAAAATGCTAAAAATCATAACAAACTATAGCAGAATCACCTAAATTACTTCGGCTACCGTAAATCACCCCCAACTATCCCTTACCACAACAAACCAAACCATATCATCTTAAAATTACAAAAAAAGGTGTACAAATCATAACAAACTATGCCAGACTCACCTAAATTACTTCGGCTACTCTAAATCATCACCAACTAACCCTTACCACAACAAACTAAACCCAATCACTTTTAAATTACAAAAAAATGCTACTAACCAAAGCAAACTATGCCAAACTCACCTAAATTACTTCGGCTACCATAAATCATCACCAACTAACCCTTACCACAACAAACTAAACCCAATCACTTTTAAATTACAATAAAATGCTACTAACCATAGCAAACTATGCCAAACTCACCTAAATTACTTCGGCTATCAAAAATCACCCCCAACTACACTTTACAGCAACAAATTAAGCCCAATCACTTTAAAATTACAAAAAAATACTAAAAATTATAACAAACTATACCAGAATCATCTAAATTACTTCGGCTACCGTAAATCACCCCCAACTATCCCTTACCACAACAAACCAAACCATATCATCTTAAAATTACAAAAAAAGGTGTACAAATCATAACAAACTATGCCAGACTCACCTAAACTACTTCGGCTACTCTAAATCATGACCAACTAACCCTTACCACAACAAACTGAACCCAATCACTATTAAATTACAAAAAAATGCTACTAACCATAGCAAACTATGCCAAACTCACCTAAATTACTTCGGCTACCATAAATCATCACCAACTAACCCTTACCACAACAAACTAAACCCAATCACTTTTAAATTACAAAGAAATGCTACTAACCATAGCAAACTATGCCAAACTCACCTAAATTACTTCGGCTACCATAAATCATCACCAACTAACCCTTACCACAACAAACTAAACCCAATCACTTTTAAATTACAAAAAAATTCTCCTAACCATACTAAACTATGCCAAACTCACCTAAATTACTTCGGCTACCATAAATCATTAGCAACTAACCCTTACCACAACAAACTAAACCCAATCACTTTTAAATTACAAAAAATGCTACTAACCATAGCAAACTCTGCCAAACTCACCTAAATTACTTCGGCTATCAAAAATCAACCCCAACTACACTTTACAGCAACAAACTAAGCCCAATCACATTAAAATTAAAAAAAAATGCTAAAAATCATAACAAACTATACCAGAATCACCTAAATTACTTTGGCTACCGTAAATCACCCCAACTATCCCTTACCACAACAAACCAAACCATATCATCTTAAAATTACAAAAAAAGGTGTACAAATCATAACAAACTATGCCAGACTCACCTAAACTACTTCGGCTACTCTAAATCATCACCAACTAACCCTTACCACCACAAACTAAACCCAATCACTTTTAAATTACAAAAAAAAGCTCCTAACCATAGCAAACTATGCCAAACTCACCTAAATTACTTCGGCTACCATAAATCATCACCAACAAACCTTTAACACAACAAACTAAACCAAATCATTTTTAAATTACAAAAAATGCTACTAACCATAGCAAACTATGCCAAACTCACCTAAATTACTTCGGCTATCAAAAATCACCCCCAACTACACTTTACAGCAACAAACTAAGCCAAATCACTTCAAAATTACAAAAAAATGCTAAAAATCATAACAAACTATACCAGAATCACCTAAATTACTTCGGCTACCGTAAATCACCCCCAACTATCTCTTACCACAACAAACCAAACCATATCATCTTAAAATTACAAAAAAACATGTACAAATCATAACAAACTATGCCAGACTCACCTAAATTACTTCGGCTACTCTAAATCATCACCAACTAACCCTTACCACAACAAACTAAACCCAATCACTTTTAAATTACAAAAAAATGCTACTAACCATAGCAAACTATGCCAAACTCACCTAAATTACTTCGGCTACCATAAATCATCACCAACTAACCCTTACCACAACAAACTAAACCCAATCACTTTTAAATTACAAAAAAATGCTACTAACCATAGCAACCTATGCCAAACTCACCTAAATTACTTCGGCTATCAAAAATCACCCCCAACTACACTTTACAGCAACAAATTAAGCCCAATCACTTTAAAATTACAAAAAAATACTAAAAATCTTAACAAACTATACCAGAATCACCTAAATTACTTCGGCTACCGTAAATCACCCCCAACTATCCCTTACCACAACAAACCAAACCATATCATCTTAAAATTACAAAAAAAGGTGTACAAATCATAACAAACTATGCCAGACTCACCTAAACTACTTCGGCTACTCTAAATCATCACCAACTAACCCTTACCACCACAAACTAAACCCAATCACTTTTAAATTACAAAAAAATGCTACTAACCATAGCAAACTATGCCAAACTCACCTAAATTACTTCGGCTACCATAAATCATTACCAACTAACCCTTACCACAACAAACTAAACCCAATCACTTTTAAATTACAAAAAAATGCTCCTAACCATAGCAAACTATGCCAAACTCACCTAAATTACTTCGGCTACCATAAATCATCACCAACTAACCCTTCCCACAACAAACTAAACCCAATCATTTTTAAATTACAAAAAATGCTACTAACCATAGCAAACTATGCCAAACTCACCTAAATTACTTCGGCTATCAAAAATCACCCCCAACTACACTTTACAGCAACAAACTAAGCCCAATCACTTTAAAATTACAAAAAAATGCTAAAAATCATAACAAACTATACCAGAATCACCTAAATTACTTCGGCTACCGTAAATCACCCCCAACAATCTCTTACCACAACAAACCAAACCATATCATCTTAAAATTACAAAAAAAGATGTACAAATCATAACAAACTATGCCAGACTCACCTAAATTACTTCGGCTACTCTAAATCATCACAAACTATATCTTACCACAACAAACTAAACCCAATCACTTTTAAATTACAAAAAAATGCTCCTAACCATAGCAAACTATGCCAAACTCACCTAAATTACTTCGGCTACCATAAATCATCACCAACTAACCCTTACCACAACAAACTAAACCCAATCACTTTTAAATTACAAAAAAATGCTACTAACCATAGCAAACTATGCCAAACTCACCTAAATTACTTCGGCTATCAAAAACCACCCCCAACTACACTTTACAGCAACAAACTAAGCCCAATCACTTTAAAATTACAAAAAATGCTAAAAATCATAACAAACTATACCAGAATCACCTAAATTACTTCGGCTACCGTAAATCACCCCCAACTATTTCTTACCACAACAAACCAAACCATATCATCTTAAAATTACAAAAAAAGGTGTACAAATCATAACAAACTATGCCAGACTCACCTAAATTACTTCGGCTACTCTAAATCATCACCAACTAACCCTTACCACAAGAAGCTAAACCCAATCACTTTTAAATTACAAAAAAATGCTCCTAACCATAGCAAACTATGCCAAACTCACCTAAATTACTTCGGCTAACATAAATCATCACCAACTAACCCTTACCACAACAAACTAAACCCAATCACTTTTAAATTAAAAAAAAATGCTACTAACCATAGCAAACTATGCCAAACTCACCTAAATTACTTCGGCTATCAAAAATCATCCCCAACTACACTTTACAGCAACAAACTAAGCCCAATCACTTTAAAATTACAAAAAAATGCTAAAAATCATAACAAACTATAGCAGAATCCCCTAAATTACTTCGGCTACCGTAAATCACCCCCAACTATCTCTTACCACAACAAACCAAACCATATCATCTTAAAATTATAAAAAAATGTGTACAAATCATAACAAACTATGCCTGACTCACCTAAATTACTTCGGCTACTCTAAATCATCACCAACTAACCCTTACCACAACAAACTAAACCCAATCAATTTTAAATTACAAAAAAATGCTACTAACCATAGCAAACTATGCCAAACTCACCTAAATTACTTCGGCTACCATAAATCATCACCAACTAACCCTTACCACAACAAACTAAACCCAATCACTTTTAAATTACAAAAAAATGCTACTAACCATAGCAAACTATGCCAAACTCACCTAAATTACTTCGGCTACCATAAATCATCACCAACTAACCCTTACCACAACAAACTAAACCCAATCACTTTTAAATTACAAAAAAATGCTGCTAACCATAGCAAACTATGCCAAACTCACCTAAATTACTTCGGCTATCAAAAATCATCCCCAACTACACTTTACAGCAACAAACTAAGCCCAATCACTTTAAAATTACATAAAAATGCTAAAAATCATAACAAACTATAGCAGAATCACCTAAATTACTTCGGCTACCGTAAATCACCCCCAACTATCCCTTACCACAACAAATCAAACCATATCATCTTCAAATTACAAAAAAAGGTGTACAAATCATAACAAACTATGCCAGACTCACCTAAACTACTTCGGCTACTCTAAATCATGACCAACTAACCCTTACCATAACAAACTAAACCCAATCACTTTTAAATTACAAAAAAATGCTACTAACCATAGCAAACTATGCCAAACTCACCTAAATTACTTCGGCTACCATAAATCATCACCAACTAACCCTTACCACAACAAACTAAACCCAATCACTTTTAAATTACAAAAAAATGATACTAACCATAGCAAACTATGCCGAACTCACCTAAATTACTTCGGCTATCAAAAATCACCCCCAACTACACTTTACAGCAACAAACTAAGCCCAATCACTTTAAAATTACAAAAAATGCTAAAAATCATAACAAACTATACCAGAATCCCCTAAATTACTTCGGCTACCGTAAATCACCCCCAACTATCCCTTACCACAACAAACCAAACCATATCATCTTAAAATTACAAAAAAAGGTGTACAAATCATAACAAACTATGCCAGACTCACCTAAATTACTTCGGCTACTCTAAATCATCACCAACTAACCCTTACCACAACAAACTAAACCCAATCACTTTTAAATTACAAAAAAATGCTCCTAACCATAGCAAACTATGCCAAACTCACCTAAATTACTTCGGCTACCATAAATCATCACCAACTAACCCTTACCACAACAAACTAAACCCAATCACTTTTAAATTACAAAAAAATGCTACTAACCATAGCAAACTATGCCAAACTCACCTAAATTACTTTGGCTATCAAAAATCACCCCCAACTACACTTTACAGCAACAAACTAAGCCCAATCACTTTAAAATTACAAAAAATGCTAAAAATCATAACAAACTATACCAGAATCACATAAATTACTTCGGCTACCGTAAATCACCCCCAACTATCTCTTACCACAACAAACCAAACCATATCATCTTAAAATTACAAAAAAAGGTGTACAAATCATAACAAACTATGCCAGACTCACCTAAATTACTACGGCTACTCTAAATCATCACCAACTAACCCTTACCACAACAAGCTAAACCCAATCACTTTTAAATTACAAAAAAATGCTCCTAACCATAGCAAACTATGCCAAACTCACCTAAATTACTTCGGCTAATATAAATCATCACCAACTAACCCTTACCACAACAAACTAAACCCAATCACTTTTAAATTACAAAAAAATGCTACTAACCATAGCAAACTAGGCCAAACTCACCTAAATTACTTCGGCTATCAAAAATCACCCCCAACTACACTTTACAGCAACAAATTAAGCCCAATCACTTTAAAATTACAAAAAAATACTAAAAATCATAACAAACTATACCAGAATCACCTAAATTACTTCGGCTACCGTAAATCACCCCCAACTATCCCTTACCACAACAAACCAAACCATATCATCTTAAAATTACAAAAAAAGATGTACAAATCATAACAAACTATGCCAGACTCACCTAAACTACTTCGGCTACTCTAAATCATCACCAACTAACCCTTACCACAACAAGCTAAACCCAATCACTTTTTAAATTACAAAAAAATGCTACTAACCATAGCAAACTATGCCAAACTCACCTAAATTACTTCGGCTATCAAAAATCATTCCCAACTACACTTTACAGCAACAAACTAAGCCCAATCACTTTAAAATTACAAAAAAATGCTAAAAATCATAACAAACTATAGCAGAATCACCTAAATTACTTCGGCTACCGTAAATCACCCCCAACTATCCCTTACCACAACAAACCAAACCATATCATCTTAAAATTACAAAAAAAGGTGTACAAATCATAACAAACTATGCCAGACTCACCTAAACTACTTCGGCTACTCTAAATCATCACCAACTAACCCTTACCACCACAAACTAAACCCAATCACTTTTAAATTACAAAAAAATGCTACTAACCATAGCAAACTATGCCAAACTCACCTAAATTACTTCGGCTATCAAAAATCACCCCCAACTACACTTTACAGCAACAAATTAAGCCCAATCACTTTAAAATTACAAAAAAATACTAAAAATTATAACAAACTATACCAGAATCACCTAAATTACTTCGGCTACCGTAAATCACCCCCAACTATCCCTTACCACAACAAACCAAACCATATCATCTTAAAATTACAAAAAAAGGTGTACAAATCATAACAAACTATGCCAGACTCACCTAAACTACTTCGGCTACTCTAAATCATGACTAACTAACCCTTACCACAACAAACTAAACCCAATCACTTTTAAATTACAAAAAAATGCTACTAACCATAGCAAACTATGCCAAACTCACCAAAATTACTTCGGCTACAATAAATCATCACCAACTAACCCTTACCACAACAAACTAAACCCAATCACTTTTAAATTACAAAAAAATGATACTAACCATAGCAAACTATGCCGAACTCACCTAAATTACTTCGGCTATCAAAAATCACCCCCAACTACACTTTACAGCAACAAACTAAGCCCAATCACTTTAAAATTACAAAAAAATGCTAAAAATCATAACAAACTATACCAGAATCACCTAAATTACTTCGGCTACCGTAAATCACCCCCAACTATCCCTTACCACAATAAACCAAACCATATCATCTTAAAATTACAAAAAAGGTGTACAAATCATAACAAACTATGCCAGACTCACCTAAATTACTTCGGCTACTCTAAATCATCACCAACCAACCCTTACCACAACAAACTAAACCCAATCACTTTTAAATTACAAAAAAATGCTCCTAACCATAGCAAACTATGCCAAACTCACCTAAATTACTTCGGCTACCATAAATCATCACCAACTAACCCTTACCACAACAAACTAAACCCAATCACTTTTAAATTACAAAAAAATGCTACTAACCATAGCAAACTATGCCAAACTCACCTAAATTACTTCGGCTATCAAAAATCACCCCTAACTACACTTTACAGCAACAAATTAAGCCCAATCACTTTAAAATTACAAAAAAATACTAAAAATCATAACAAACTATACCAGAATCACCTAAATTACTTCGGCTACCGTAAATCACCCCCAACTATCCCTTACCACAACAAACCAAACCATATCATCTTAAAATTACAAAAAAAGATGTACAAATCATAACAAACTATGCCAGACTCACCTAAACTACTTCGGCTACTCTAAATCATCACCAACTAACCCTTACTACAACAAGCTAAACCCAATCACTTTTAAATTACAAAAAAATGCTACTAACCATAGCAAACTATGCCAAACTCACCTAAATTACTTCGGCTATCAAAAATCACCCCCAACTACACTTTACAGCAACAAACTAAGCCCAATCACTTTAAAATTACAAAAAAATGCTAAAAATCATAACAAACTATACCAGAATCACCTAAATTACTTCGGCTACCATAAATCATCACCAACTAACCCTTACCACAACAAACTAAACCCAATCACTTTTAAATTACAAAAAAATGCTACTAACCATAGCAAACTATGCCAAACTCACCTAAATTACTTCGGCTATCAAAAATCACCCCCAACTACACTTTACAGCAACAAACTAAGCCCAATCACTTTAAAATTACAAAAAAATGCTAAAAATCATAACAAACTATACCAGAATCACCTAAATTACTTCGGCTACCGTAAATCACCCCCAACTATCCCTTACCACAATAAACCAAACCATATCATCTTAAAATTACAAAAAAGGTGTACAAATCATAACAAACTATGCCAGACTCACCTAAATTACTTCGGCTACTCTAAATCATCACCAACTAACCCTTACCACAACAAACTAAACCCAATCACTTTTAAATTACAAAAAAATGCTCCTAACCATAGCAAACTATGCCAAACTCACCTAAATTACTTCGGCTACCATAAATCATCACCAACTATCCCTTACCACAACAAACTAAACCCAATCACTTTTAAATTACAAAAAAATGCTACTAACCATAGCAAACTATGCCAAACTCACCTAAATTACTTCGGCTATCAAAAATCACCCCCAACTACACTTTACAGCAACAAACTAAGCCCAATCTCTTTAAAATTACAAAAAATGCTAAAAATCATAACAAACTATACCAGAATCCCCTAAATTACTTCGGCTACCGTAAATCACCCCCAACTATCCCTTACCACAACAAACCAAACCATATCATGTTAAAGTTACAAAAAAAGGTGTACAAATCATAAAAAACTATGCCAGACTCACCTAAATTACTTCGGCTACTCTAAATCATCACCAACTAACCCTTACCACAACAAACTAAACCCAATCACTTTTAAATTACAAAAAAATGCTCCTAACCATAGCAAACTATGCCAAACTCACCTAAATTACTTCGGCTACCATAAATCATCACCAACTAACCCTTACCACAACAAACTAAACCCAATCATTTTTAAATTACAAAAAATGCTACTAACCATAGCAAACTCTGCCAAACTCACCTAAATTACTTCGGCTATCAAAAATCAACCCCAACTACACTTTACAGCAACAAACTAAGCCCAATCACATTAAAATTACAAAAAAATACTAAAAATCATAACAAACTATACCAGAATCACCTAAATTACTTCGGCTACCGTAAATCACCCCAACTATCCCTTACCACAAGAAACCAAACCATATCATCTTAAAATTACAAAAAAAGGTGTACAAATCATAACAAACTATGCCAGACTCACCTAAATTACTTCGGCTACTCTAAATCATCACCAACTAACCCTTACCACCACAAACTAAACCCAATCACTTTTAAATTACAAAAAAATGCTACTAACCATAGCAAACTATGCCAAACTCACCTAAATTACTTCGGCTACCATAAATCATCACCAACTAACCCTTACTACAACAAACTAAACCCAATCACTTTTAAATTACAAAAAAATGCTACTAACCATAGCAAACTATGACAAACTCACTTAAATTACTTCGGCTATCAAAAATCACCCCCAACTACACTTTACAGCAACAAACTAAGCCCAATCACTTTAAAATTACAAAAAAATGCTAAAAATCATAACAAACTATACCAGAATCACCTAAATTACTTCGGCTACCGTAAATCACCCCCAACTATCCCTTACCACAACAAACCAAACCATATCATCTTAAAATTACAAAAAAAGGTGTACAAATCATAACAAACTATGCCAGACTCACCTAAATTACTTCGGCTACTCTAAATCATCACCAACTAACCCTTACCACAACAAACTAAACCCAATCACTTTTAAATTACAAAAAAATGCTCCTAACCATAGCAAACTATGCCAAACTCACCTAAATTACTTCGGCTACCATAAATCATCACCAACTAACCCTTACCACAACAAACTAAACCCAATCACTTTTAAATTACAAAAAAAATGCTTCTAACCATAGCAAACTATGCCAAACTCACCTAAATTACTTCGGCTATCAAAAATCACCCCCAACTACACTTTACAGCAACAAACTAAGCCCAATCACTTTAAAATTACAAAAAATGCTAAAAATCATAACAAACTATACCAGAATCACCTAAATTACTTCGGCTACCGTAAATCATCCCCAACTATCTCTTACCACAACAAACCAAACCATATCATCTTAAAATTACAAAAAAAGGTGTACAAATCATAACAAAATATGCCAGACTCACCTAAATTACTACGGCTACTCTAAATCATCACCAACTAACCCTTACCACAACAAGCTAAACCCAATCACTTTTAAATTACAAAAAAATGCTCCTAACCATAGCAAACTATGCCAAACTCACCTAAATTACTTCGGCTAATATAAATCATCACCAACTAACCCTTACCACAACAAACTAAACCCAATCACTTTTAAATTACAAAAAAATGCTACTAACCATAGCAAACTATGCCAAACTCACCTAAATTACTTCGGCTATCAAAAATCATCCCCAACTACACTTTACAGCAACAAACTAAGCCCAATCACTTTAAAATTACAAAAAAATTCTAAAAATCATAACAAACTATAGCAGAATCCCCTAAATTACTTCGGCTACCGTAAATCACCCCCAACTATCCCTTACCACAACAAACAAAACCATATCATCTTAAAATTACAAAAAAAAGGTGTACAAATCATAACAAACTATGCCAGACTCACCTAATTTACTTCGGCTACTCTAAGTCATCACCAACTAACCCTTACCACAACAAACTAAACCCAATCACTTTTAAATTACAAAAAAATGCTACTAACCATAGCAAACTATGCCAAACTCACCTAAATTACTTCGGCTACCATAAATCATCACCAACTAACCCTTACCACAACAAACTAAACCCAATCACTTTTAAATTACAAAAAAATGCTACTAACCATAGCAAACTATGCCAAACTCACCTAAATTACTTCGGCTACCATAAATCATCACCAACTAACCCTTACCACAACAAACTAAACCCAATCACTTTTAAATTACAAAAAAATGCTACTAACCATAGCAAACTATGCCAAACTCACCTAAATTACTTCGGCTATCAAAAATCACCCCCAACTACACTTTACAGCAACAAATTAAGCCCAATCACTTTAAAATTACAAAAAAATACTAAAAATCATAACAAACTATACCAGAATCACCTAAATTACTTCGGCTATCGTAAATCACCCTCAACTATCCCTTACCACAACAAACCAAACCATATCATCTTAAAATTACAAAAAAAGATGTACAAATCATAACAAACTATGCCAGACTCACCTAAACTACTTCGGCTACTCTAAATCATCACCAACTAACCCTTACCACAACAAGCTAAACCCAATCACTTTTAAATTACAAAAAAATGCTACTAACCATAGCAAACTATGCCAAACTCACCTAAATTACTTCGGCTATCAAAAATCATCCCCAACTACACTTTACAGCAACAAACTAAGCCCAATCACTTTAAAATTACAAAAAAATGCTAAAAATCATAACAAACTATAGCAGAATCACCTAAATTACTTCGGCTACCGTAAATCACCCCCAACTATCCCTTACCACAACAAACCAAACCATATCATTTTAAAATTACAAAAAAAGGTGTACAAATCATAACAAACTATGCCAGACTCACCTAAACTACTTCGGCTACTCTAAATCATCACCAACTAACCCTTACCACCACAAACTAAACCCAATCACTTTTAAATTACAAAAAAATGCTACTAACCATAGCAAACTATGCCAAACTCACCTAAATTACTTCGGCTATCAAAAATCACCCCCAACTACACTTTACAGCAACAAATTAAGCCCAATCACTTTAAAATTACAAAAAAATACTAAAAATTATAACAAACTATACCAGAATCACCTAAATTACTTCGGCTACCGTAAATCACCCCCAACTATCCCTTACCACAACAAACCAAACCATATCATCTTAAAATTACAAAAAAAGGTGTACAAATCATAACAAACTATGCCAGACTCACCTAAACTACTTCGGCTACTCTAAATCATGACCAACTAACCCTTACCACAACAAACTAAACCCAATCACTTTTAAATTACAAAAAAATGCTACTAACCATAGCAAACTATGCCAAACTCACCTAAATTACTTCGGCTACCATAAATCATCACCAACTAACCCTTACCACAACAAACTAAACCCAATTACTTTTAAATTACAAAAAAATAATACTAACCATAGCAAACTATGCCGAACTCACCTAAATTACTTCGGCTATCAAAAATCACCCCCAACTACACTTTACAGCAACAAACTAAACCCAATCACTTTAAATTTACAAAAAAATGCTAAAAATCATAACAAACTATACCAGAATCACCTAAATTACTTCGGCTACCGTAAATCACCCCCAACTATCACTTACCACAACAAACCAAACCATATCATCTTAAAATTACAAAAAAAGGTGTACAAATCATAACAAACTATGCCAGACTCACCTAAATTACTTCGGCTACTCTAAATCATCACCAACTAACCCTTACCACAACAAACTAAACCCAATCACTTTTAAATTACAAAAAAATGCTCCTAACCATAGCAAACTATGCCAAACTCACCTAAATTAGTTCGGCTATCAAAAATCACCCCCAACTACACTTTACAGCAACAAACTAAGCCCAATCACTTTAAAATTACAAAAAATGCTAAAAATCATAACAAACTATACCAGAATCACCTAAATTACTTCGGCTACCGTAAATCACCCCCAACTATCCCTTACCACAACAAACCAAACCATATCATCTGAAAATTACAAAAAAAGGTGTACAAATCATAACAAACTATGCCAGACTCACCTAAATTACTTCGGCTACTCTAAATCATCACCAACTAACCCTTACCACAACAAACTAAACCCAATCACTTTTAAATTACAAAAAAATGCTCCTAACCATAGCAAACTATGCCAAACTCACCTAAATTACTTCGGCTACCATAAATCATCACCAACTAACCCTTACCACAACAAACTAAACCCAATCACTTTTAAATTACAAAAAATGCTATTAACCATAGCAAACTCTGCCAAACTCACCTAAATTACTTCGGCTATCAAAAATCAACCCCAACTACACTTTACAGCAACAAACTAAGCCCAATCACATTAAAATTACAAAAAAATGCTAAAAATCATAACAAACTATACCAGAATCACCTAAATTACTTCGGCTACCGTAAATCACCCCAACTATCCCTTACCACAAGAAACCAAACCATATCATCTTAAAATTACAAAAAAAGGTGTACAAATCATAACAAACTATGCCAGACTCACCTAAATTACTTCGGCTACTCTAAATCATCACCAACTAACCCTTACCACAACAAACTAAACCCAATCACTTTTAAATTACAAAAAAATGCTACTAACCATAGCAAACTATGCCAAACTCACCTAAATTACTTCGGCTAGCATAAATCATCACCAACTAACCCTTACTACAACAAACTAAACCCAATCACTTTTAAATTACAAAAAAATGCTTCTAACCATAGCAAACTATGACAAACTCACCTAAATTACTTCGGATATCAAAAATCACCCCCAACTACACTTTACAGCAACAAACTAAGCCCAATCATTTTAAAATTACAAAAAAATGCTAAAAATCATAACAAACTATACCAGAATCACCTAAATTACTTCGGCTACCGTAAATCACCCCCAACTATCCCTTACCACAACAAACCAAACCATATCATCTTAAAATTACAAAAAAAGATGTACAAATCATAACAAACTATGCCAGACTCACCTAAATTACTTCGGCTACTCTAAATCATCACCAACTAACCCTTACCACAACAAACTAAACCCAATCACTTTTAAATTACAAAAAAAATGCTCCTAACCATAGCAAACTCTGCCAAACTCACCTAAATTACTTCGGCTTACATAATTCATCACCAACTAACCCTTACCACAACAAACTAAACCCAATCACTTTTAAAATTCAAAAAAATGCTACTAACCATAGCAAACTATGCCAAACTCACCTAAATTACTTCGGCTATCAAAAATCACCCCCAACTACACTTTACAGCAACAAACTAAGCCCAATCACTTTAAAATTACAAAAAAATGCTAAAAATCATAACAAACTATACCAGAATCACCTAAATTACTTCGGCTACCGTAAATCACCCCCAACTATCCCTTACCACAACAAACCAAACCATATCATCTTAAAATTACAAAAAAAGGTGTACAAATCATAACAAACTATGCCAGACTCACCTAAACTACTTCGGCTACTCTAAATCATCACCAACTAACCCTTACCACCACAAACTATACCCAATCACTTTTAAATTACAAAAAAATGCTACTAACCATAGCAAACTATGCCAAACTCACCTAAAGTAGTTCGGCTACCATAAATCATTACCAACTAACCCTTACCACAACAAACTAAACCCAATCACTTTTAAATTACAAAAAAATGCTCCTAACCATAGCAAACTATGCCAAACTCACCTAAATTACTTCGGCTACCATAAATCATCACCAACTAACCCTTACCACAACAAACTAAACCCAATCATTTTTAAATTACAAAAAATGCTACTAACCATAGCAAACTATGCCAAACTCACCTAAATTACTTCGGCTATCAAAAATCACCCCCAACTACACTTTACAGCAACAAACTAAGCCCAATCATTTTAAAATTAGAAAAAAATGCTAAAAATCATAACAAACTATACCAGAATCACCTAAATTACTTCGGCTACCGTAAATCACCCCCAGCTATCTCTTACCACAACAAACCAAACCATATCATCTTAAAATTACAAAAAAAGATGTACAAATCTTAACAAACTATGCCAGACTCACCTAAATTACTTCGGCTACTCTAAATCATCACCAACTAACCCTTACCACAACAAACTAAACCCAATCACTTTTAAATTACAAAAAAATGCTCCTAACCATAGCAAACTATGCCAAACTCACCTAAATTACTTCGGCTACCATAAATCATCACCAACTAACCTTTACCACAACAAACTAAACCCAATCACTTTTAAATTACAAAAAATGCTACTAACCATAGCAAACTCTGCCAAACTCACCTAAATTACTTCGGCTATCAAAAATCAACCCCAACTACACTTTACAGCAACAAACTAAGCCCAATCACATTAAAATTACAAAAAAATGCTAAAAATCATAACAAACTATACCAGAATCACCTAAATTACTTCGGCTACCGTAAATCACCCCAACTATCCCTTACCACAAGAAACCAAACCATATCATCTTAAAATTACAAAAAAAGGTGTACAAATCATAACAAACTATGCCAGACTCACCTAAATTACTTCGGCTACTCTAAATCATCACCAACTAACCCTTACCACAACAAACTAAACCCAATCACTTTTAAATTACAAAAAAATGCTACTAACCATAGCAAACTTTGCCAAACTCACCTAAATTACTTCGGCTAGCATAAATCATCACCAACAAACCCTTACTACAACAAACTAAACCCAATCACTTTTAAATTACAAAAAAATGCTACTAACCATAGCAAACTATGACAAACTCACCTAAATTACTTCGGCTATAAAAAATCACCCCCAACTACACTTTACAGCAACAAACTAAGCCCAATCACTTTAAAATTACAAAAAAATGCTAAAAATCATAACAAACTATACCAGAATCACCTAAATTACTTCGGCTACCGTAAATCACCCCCAACTATCCCTTACCACAACAAACCAAACCATATCATCTTAAAATTACAAAAAAAGGTGTACAAATCATAACAAACTATGCCAGACTCACCTAAATTACTTCGGCTACTCTAAATCATCACCAACTAACCCTTACCACAACAAACTAAACCCAATCACTTTTAAATTACAAAAAAAAAGCTCCTAACCATAGCAAACTCTGCCAAACTCACCTAAATTACTTCGGCTACCATAAATCATCACCAACTAACCCTTACCACAACAAACTAAACCCAATCACTTTTAAATTACAAAAAAATGCTACTAACCATAGCATACTATGCCAAACTCATCTAAATTACTTCGGCTATCAAAAATCACCCCCAACTACACTTTACAGCAACAAACTAAGCCCAATCACTTTAAAATTACAGAAAAATGCTAAAAATCATAACAAACTATACCAGAATCACCTAAGTTACTTCGGCTACCGTAAATCACCCCCAACTACCTCTTACCACAACAAACCAAACCATATGATCTTAAAATTACAAAAAAAGATGTACAAATCATAACAAACTATGCCAGAATCACCTAAATTACTTCGGCTACTCTAAATCATCACCAACTAACCCTTACCACAACAAACTAAACCCAATCACTTTTAAATTACAAAAAAACGCTTCTAACCATAGCAAACTATGCCAAACTCACCTAAATTACTTCGGCTACCATAAATCATCACCAACTAACCCTTACCACAACAAACTAAACCCAATCACTTTTAAATTACAAAAAAATTCTACTAACCATAGCAAACTATGCCAAACTCACCTAAATTACTTCGGCTTACAAAAATCACCCCCAACTACACTTTACAGCAACAAACTAAGCCCAATCACTTTAAAATTACAAAAAATGCTAAAAATCATAACAAACTATACCAGAATCACCTAAATTACATCGGCTACCGTAAATCACCCCCAACTAACTCTTACCACAACAAACCAATCCATATCATCTTAAAATTACAAAAAAAGGTGTACAAATCATAACAAACTATGCCAGACTCACCTAAATTAATCGGCTACTCTAAATCATCACCAACTAACCCTTACCACAACAAGCTAAACCCAATCACTTTTGAATTACAAAAAAATGCTCCTAACCATAGCAAACTATGCCAAACTCACCTAAATTACTTCGGCTAACATAAATCATCACCAACTAACCCTTACCACAACAAACTAAACCCAATCACTTTTAAATTACAAAAAAATGCTACTAACCATAGCAAACTATGCCAAACTCACCTAAATTACTTCGGCTATCAAAAATCATCCCCAACTACACTTTACAGCAACAAACTAAGCCCAATCACTTTAAAATTACAAAAAAATGCTAAAAATCATAACAAACTATAGCAGAATCCCCTAAATTACTTCGGCTACCGTAAATCACCCCCAACTCTCCCTTACCACAACAAACCAAACCATATCATCTTAAAATTACAAAAAAAGGTGTACAAATCATAACAAACTATGCCAGACTCACCTAAATTACTTCGGCTACTCTAAATCATCACCAACTAACCCTTACCACAACAAACTAAACCCAATCATAAAAGTGTGTAGGCTTTCACGGTCGGTGTTGTCAACAACGGTGGTATTAATCGGGTTTGTTGACCGTGTTCCATGCGAAGTTCCATGAGGGGGGGTGTAGTGAGCGCCCCGAGAGGCTAACTCAGCAAGTGATCCCCATGAATCTCTGCCAAACGTTTCGTCCACAGCTGCGGTGGACATCTTCAGTGGCGGTGTGGTCGTGGTCGAAGTACTCTCCCAGCTGTCACAGTCGCGACTGTGACAGCTGGGAGAGTACTTCGACCACGACCACACCGCCACTGAAGATGTCCACCGCAGCTGTGGACGAAACGTTTGGCAGAGATTCATGGGGATCACTTGCTGAGTTAGCCTCTCGGGGCGCTCACTACACCCCCCCTCATGGAACTTCGCATGGAACACGGTCAACAAACCCGATTAATACCACCGTTGTTAAACCCAATCACTTTTAAATTACAAAAAAATGCTACTAACCATAGCAAACTATGCCAAACTTACCTAAATTACTTCGGCTACCATAAATCATCACCAACTAACCCTTACCACAACAAACTAAACCCAATTACTTTTAAATTACAAAAAAATGCTACTAACCATAGCAAACTATGCCAAACTCACCTAAATTACTTCGGCTATCAAAAATCATCCCCAACTACACTTTACAGCAACAAACTAAGCCCAATCACTTTAAAATTACAAAAAAATGCTAAAAATCATAACAAACTATAGCAGAATCCCCTAAATTACTTCGGCTACCGTAAATCACCCCCAACTATCCCTTACCACAACAAACCAAACCATATCATCTTAAAATTACAAAAAAAGGTGTACAAATCATAACAAACTATGCCAGACTCACCTAAATTACTTCGGCTACTCTAAATCATCACCAACTAACCCTTACCACAACAAACTAAACCCAATCACTTTTAAATTACAAAAAAATGCTACTAATCATAGCAAACTATGCCAAACTCACCTAAATTACTTCCGCTACCATAAATCATCACCAACTAACCCTTACCACAACAAACTAAACCCAATCACTTTTAAATTACAAAAAAATGCTACTAACCATAGCAAACTATGCCAAACTCACCTAAATTACTTCGGCTATCAAAAATCACCCCAAACTACACTTTACAGCAACAAACTAAGCCCAATCACTTTAAAATTACAAAAAAAAGCTAACAATCATAACAAACTATACCAGAATCACCTCAATTACTTCGGCTACCGTAAATCAACCCAACTATCCCTTACCACAACAAACCAAACCTTATCATCTTACAATTACAAAAAAAGGTGTACAAATCATAACAAACTATGCCAGACTCACCTAAACTACTTCGGCTACTCTAAATCATCACCAACTAACCCTTACCACAACAAACTAAACCCAATCACTTTTAAACTACAAAAAAATGCTCCTAACCATAGCAAACTATGCCAAACTCATCTAAATTACTTCGTCTATCAAAAATCATCACCAACTAACCCTTAACACAACAAACTAAACCCAATCCCTTTTAAATTACAAAAAAATGCTACTAACCATAGCAAACTATGCCAAACTCACCTAAATTACTTCTGCTATTAAAAATCACCCCCAACTACACTTTACAGCAACAAACTAAGCCCAATCACTTTAAAATTACAAAAAAATGTTAAAAATCACAACAAACTATAGCAGAATCACCTAAATTACTTCGGCTACCGTAAATCACCCCCAACTATCGCTTACCACAACAAACCAAACCATATCATCATAAAATTACAAAAAAGGTGTACAAATCATAACAAACTATGCCAGACTCACCTAAATTACTTCGGCTACTCTAAATCATCACCAACTAACCCTTACCACAACAAACTAAACCCAATCACTTTTAAATTACAAAAAAATGCTACTAACCATAGCAAACTATGCCAAACTCACCTAAATTACTTCGGCTACTTTAAATCATCACCAACTAACCCTTACCACAACAAACTAAACCCAATCACTTTTAAATTACAAAAAAATGCTACTAACCAGAGCAAATTATGCCACACTCACCTAAATTACTTTGGCTATCAAAAATCACCCCCAACTACACTTTACATCAACAAACTAAGCCCAATCACTTTAAAATTACAAAACATGCTAAAAATCATAACAAACTATAGCAGAATCACCTAAATTACTTCGGCTACCGTAAATCACCCCCAACGATCCCTTACCACAACAAACCAAACCATATTATCATAAAATTACAAAAAAGGTGTACAAATCATAACAAACTATGCCAGACTCACCTAAATTACTTCGGCTACTCTAAATCATCACCAACTAACCCTTACCACAACAAACTAAACCCAATCACTTTTAAATTACAAAAAAATGCTACTAACCATAGCAAATTATGCCACACTCACCTAAATTACTTTGGCTATCAAAAATCACCCCCAACTACACTTTACATCAACAAACTAAGCCCAATCACTTTAAAATTACAAAACATGCTAAAAATCATAACAAACTATAGCAGAATCACCTAAATTACTTCGGCTACCGTAAATCACCCCCAACTATCCCTTTCCACAACAAACCAAACCATATCATTTTAAAATTACAAAAAAAGGTGTACAAATCATAACAAACTATGCCAGACTCACCTAAATTACTTCGGCTACTCTAAATCATCACCAATTAACCCTTACCACAACAAACTAAACAACAATCACTTTTAAATTACAAAAAAATGCTCCTAACCATAGCAAACTATGCCAAACTCACCTAAATTACTTCGGCTAACATAAATCATCACCAACTAACCCTTACCACATAAACTATACCCAATCACTTTTAAATTACAAAAAAATGCTACTAACCATAGCAAACTATGCCAAACTCACCTAAATTACTTCGGCTACCAAAAATCACCCCCAACTACACTTTACAGCAACAAACTAAGCCCAATCTCTTTAAAATTACAAAAAATGCTAAAAATCATAACAAACTATACCAGAATCCCCTAAATTACTTCGGCTACCGTAAATCACCCCCAACTATCCCTTACCACAACAAACCAAACCATATCATGTTAAAGTTACAAAAAAAGGTGTACAAATCATAAAAAACTATGCCAGACTCACCTAAATTACTTCGGCTACTCTAAATCATCACCAACTAACCCTTACCACAACAAACTAAACCCAATCACTTTTAAATTACAAAAAAATGCTCCTAACCATAGCAAACTATGCCAAACTCACCTAAATTACTTCGGCTACCATAAATCATCACCAACTAACCCTTACCACAACAAACTAAACCCAATCATTTTTAAATTACAAAAAATGCTACTAACCATAGCAAACTCTGCCAAACTCACCTAAATTACTTCGGCTATCAAAAATCAACCCCAACTACACTTTACAGCAACAAACTAAGCCCAATCACATTAAAATTACAAAAAAATACTAAAAATCATAACAAACTATACCAGAATCACCTAAATTACTTCGGCTACCGTAAATCACCCCAACTATCCCTTACCACAAGAAACCAAACCATATCATCTTAAAATTACAAAAAAAGGTGTACAAATCATAACAAACTATGCCAGACTCACCTAAATTACTTCGGCTACTCTAAATCATCACCAACTAACCCTTACCACCACAAACTAAACCCAATCACTTTTAAATTACAAAAAAATGCTACTAACCATAGCAAACTATGCCAAACTCACCTAAATTACTTCGGCTACCATAAATCATCACCAACTAACCCTTACTACAACAAACTAAACCCAATCACTTTTAAATTACAAAAAAATGCTACTAACCATAGCAAACTATGACAAACTCACTTAAATTACTTCGGCTATCAAAAATCACCCCCAACTACACTTTACAGCAACAAACTAAGCCCAATCACTTTAAAATTACAAAAAAATGCTAAAAATCATAACAAACTATACCAGAATCACCTAAATTACTTCGGCTACCGTAAATCACCCCCAACTATCCCTTACCACAACAAACCAAACCATATCATCTTAAAATTACAAAAAAAGGTGTACAAATCATAACAAACTATGCCAGACTCACCTAAATTACTTCGGCTACTCTAAATCATCACCAACTAACCCTTACCACAACAAACTAAACCCAATCACTTTTAAATTACAAAAAAATGCTCCTAACCATAGCAAACTATGCCAAACTCACCTAAATTACTTCGGCTACCATAAATCATCACCAACTAACCCTTACCACATCAAACTAAACCCAATCACTTTTAAATTACAAAAAAATGCTTCTAACCATAGCAAACTATGCCAAACTCACCTAAATTACTTCGGCTATCAAAAATCACCCCCAACTACACTTTACAGCAACAAACTAAGCCCAATCACTTTAAAATTACAAAAAATGCTAAAAATCATAACAAACTATACCAGAATCACCTAAATTACTTCGGCTACCGTAAATCATCCCCAACTATCTCTTACCACAACAAACCAAACCATATCATCTTAAAATTACAAAAAAAGGTGTACAAATCATAACAAAATATGCCAGACTCACCTAAATTACTACGGCTACTCTAAATCATCACCAACTAACCCTTACCACAACAAGCTAAACCCAATCACTTTTAAATTACAAAAAAATGCTCCTAACCATAGCAAACTATGCCAAACTCACCTAAATTACTTCGGCTAATATAAATCATCACCAACTAACCCTTACCACAACAAACTAAACCCAATCACTTTTAAATTACAAAAAAATGCTACTAACCATAGCAAACTATGCCAAACTCACCTAAATTACTTCGGCTATCAAAAATCATCCCCAACTACACTTTACAGCAACAAACTAAGCCCAATCACTTTAAAATTACAAAAAAATTCTAAAAATCATAACAAACTATAGCAGAATCCCCTAAATTACTTCGGCTACCGTAAATCACCCCCAACTATCCCTTACCACAACAAACAAAACCATATCATCTTAAAATTACAAAAAAAAGGTGTACAAATCATAACAAACTATGCCAGACTCACCTAAATTACTTCGGCTACTCTAAGTCATCACCAACTAACCCTTACCACAACAAACTAAACCCAATCACTTTTAAATTACAAAAAAATGCTACTAACCATAGCAAACTATGCCAAACTCACCTAAATTACTTCGGCTACCATAAATCATCACCAACTAACCCTTACCACAACAAACTAAACCCAATCACTTTTAAATTACAAAAAAATGCTACTAACCATAGCAAACTATGCCAAACTCACCTAAATTACTTCGGCTACCATAAATCATCACCAACTAACCCTTACCACAACAAACTAAACCCAATCACTTTTAAATTACAAAAAAATGCTACTAACCATAGCAAACTATGCCAAACTCACCTAAATTACTTCGGCTATCAAAAATCACCCCCAACTACACTTTACAGCAACAAATTAAGCCCAATCACTTTAAAATTACAAAAAAATACTAAAAATCATAACAAACTATACCAGAATCACCTAAATTACTTCGGCTATCGTAAATCACCCCCAACTATCCCTTACCACAACAAGCCAAACCATATCATCTTAAAATTACAAAAAAAGATGTACAAATCATAACAAACTATGCCAGACTCACCTAAACTACTTCGGCTACTCTAAATCATCACCAACTAACCCTTACCACAACAAGCTAAACCCAATCACTTTTAAATTACAAAAAAATGCCACTAACCATAGCAAACTATGCCAAACTCACCTAAATTACTTCGGCTATCAAAAATCATCCCCAACTACACTTTACAGCAACAAACTAAGCCCAATCACTTTAAAATTACAAAAAAATGCTAAAAATCATAACAAACTATAGCAGAATCACCTAAATTACTTCGGCTACCGTAAATCACCCCCAACTATCCCTTACCACAACAAACCAAACCATATCATTTTAAAATTACAAAAAAAGGTGTACAAATCATAACAAACTATGCCAGACTCACCTAAACTACTTCGGCTACTCTAAATCATCACCAACTAACCCTTACCACCACAAACTAAACCCAATCACTTTTAAATTACAAAAAAATGCTACTAACCATAGCAAACTATGCCAAACTCACCTAAATTACTTCGGCTATCAAAAATCACCCCCAACTACACTTTACAGCAACAAATTAAGCCCAATCACTTTAAAATTACAAAAAAATACTAAAAATTATAACAAACTATACCAGAATCACCTAAATTACTTCGGCTACCGTAAATCACCCCCAACTATCCCTTACCACAACAAGCCAAACCATATCATCTTAAAATTACAAAAAAAGGTGTACAAATCATAACAAACTATGCCAGACTCACCTAAACTACTTCGGCTACTCTAAATCATGACCAACTAACCCTTACCACAACAAACTAAACCCAATCACTTTTAAATTACAAAAAAATGCTACTAACCATAGCAAACTATGCCAAACTCACCTAAATTACTTCGGCTACCATAAATCATCACCAACTAACCCTTACCACAACAAACTAAACCCAATTACTTTTAAATTACAAAAAAATAATACTAACCATAGCAAACTATGCCGAACTCACCTAAATTACTTCGGCTATCAAAAATCACCCCCAACTACACTTTACAGCAACAAACTAAACCCAATCACTTTAAATTTACAAAAAAATGCTAAAAATCATAACAAACTATACCAGAATCACCTAAATTACTTCGGCTACCGTAAATCACCCCCAACTATCACTTACCACAACAAACCAAACCATATCATCTTAAAATTACAAAAAAAGGTGTACAAATCATAACAAACTATGCCAGACTCACCTAAACTACTTCGGCTACTCTAAATCATGACCAACTAACCCTTACCACAACAAACTAAACCCAATCACTTTTAAATTACAAAAAAATGCTACTAACCATAGCAAACTATGCCAAACTCACCTAAATTACTTCGGCTACCATAAATCATCACCAACTAACCCTTACCACAACAAACTAAACCCAATTACTTTTAAATTACAAAAAAATAATACTAACCATAGCAAACTATGCCGAACTCACCTAAATTACTTCGGCTATCAAAAATCACCCCCAACTACACTTTACAGCAACAAACTAAACCCAATCACTTTAAATTTACAAAAAAATGCTAAAAATCATAACAAACTATACCAGAATCACCTAAATTACTTCGGCTACCGTAAATCACCCCCAACTATCACTTACCACAACAAACCAAACCATATCATCTTAAAATTACAAAAAAAGGTGTACAAATCATAACAAACTATGCCAGACTCACCTAAACTACTTCGGCTACTCTAAATCATGACCAACTAACCCTTACCACAACAAACTAAACCCAATCACTTTTAAATTACAAAAAAATGCTACTAACCATAGCAAACTATGCCAAACTCACCTAAATTACTTCGGCTACCATAAATCATCACCAACTAACCCTTACCACAACAAACTAAACCCAATTACTTTTAAATTACAAAAAAATAATACTAACCATAGCAAACTATGCCGAACTCACCTAAATTACTTCGGCTATCAAAAATCACCCCCAACTACACTTTACAGCAACAAACTAAACCCAATCACTTTAAATTTACAAAAAAATGCTAAAAATCATAACAAACTATACCAGAATCACCTAAATTACTTCGGCTACCGTAAATCACCCCCAACTATCACTTACCACAACAAACCAAACCATATCATCTTAAAATTACAAAAAAAGGTGTACAAATCATAACAAACTATGCCAGACTCACCTAAATTACTTCGGCTACTCTAAATCATCACCAACTAACCCTTACCACAACAAACTAAACCCAATCACTTTTAAATTACAAAAAAATGCTCCTAACCATAGCAAACTATGCCAAACTCACCTAAATTAGTTCGGCTATCAAAAATCACCTCCAACTACACTTTACAGCAACAAACTAAGCCCAATCACTTTAAAATTACAAAAAATGCTAAAAATCATAACAAACTATACCAGAATCACCTAAATTACTTCGGCTACCGTAAATCACCCCCAACTATCCCTTACCACAACAAACCAAACCATATCATCTTAAAATTACAAAAAAAGGTGTACAAATCATAACAAACTATGCCAGACTCACCTAAATTACTTCGGCTACTCTAAATCATCACCAACTAACCCTTACCACAACAAACTAAACCCAATCACTTTTAAATTACAAAAAAATGCTCCTAACCATAGCAAACTATGCCAAACTCACCTAAATTACTTCGGCTACCATAAATCATCACCAACTAACCCTTACCACAACAAACTAAACCCAATCACTTTTAAATTACAAAAAATGCTATTAACCATAGCAAACTCTGCCAAACTCACCTAAATTACTTCGGCTATCAAAAATCAACCCCAACTACACTTTACAGCAACAAACTAAGCCCAATCACATTAAAATTACAAAAAAATGCTAAAAATCATAACAAACTATACCAGAATCACCTAAATTACTTCGGCTACCGTAAATCACCCCAACTATCCCTTACCACAAGAAACCAAACCATATCATCTTAAAATTACAAAAAAAGGTGTACAAATCATAACAAACTATGCCAGACTCACCTAAATTACTTCGGCTACTCTAAATCATCACCAACTAACCCTTACCACAACAAACTAAACCCAATCACTTTTAAATTACAAAAAAATGCTACTAACCATAGCAAACTATGCCAAACTCACCTAAATTACTTCGGCTAGCATAAATCATCACCAACTAACCCTTACTACAACAAACTAAACCCAATCACTTTTAAATTACAAAAAAATGCTTCTAACCATAGCAAACTATGACAAACTCACCTAAATTACTTCGGATATCAAAAATCACCCCCAACTACACTTTACAGCAACAAACTAAGCCCAATCATTTTAAAATTACAAAAAAATGCTAAAAATCATAACAAACTATACCAGAATCACCTAAATTACTTCGGCTACCGTAAATCACCCCCAACTATCCCTTACCACAACAAACCAAACCATATCATCTTAAAATTACAAAAAAAGATGTACAAATCATAACAAACTATGCCAGACTCACCTAAATTACTTCGGCTACTCTAAATCATCACCAACTAACCCTTACTACAACAAACTAAACCCAATCACTTTTAAATTACAAAAAAAATGCTCCTAACCATAGCAAACTCTGCCAAACTCACCTAAATTACTTCGGCTTACATAATTCATCACCAACTAACCCTTACCACAACAAACTAAACCCAATCACTTTTAAAATTCAAAAAAATGCTACTAACCATAGCAAACTATGCCAAACTCACCTAAATTACTTCGGCTATCAAAAATCACCCCCAACTACACTTTACAGCAACAAACTAAGCCCAATCACTTTAAAATTACAAAAAAATGCTAAAAATCATAACAAACTATACCAGAATCACCTAAATTACTTCGGCTACCGTAAATCACCCCCAACTATCCCTTACCACAACAAACCAAACCATATCATCTTAAAATTACAAAAAAAGGTGTACAAATCATAACAAACTATGCCAGACTCACCTAAACTACTTCGGCTACTCTAAATCATCACCAACTAACCCTTACCACCACAAACTATACCCAATCACTTTTAAATTACAAAAAAATGCTACTAACCATAGCAAACTATGCCAAACTCACCTAAAGTAGTTCGGCTACCATAAATCATTACCAACTAACCCTTACCACAACAAACTAAACCCAATCATTTTTAAATTACAAAAAATGCTACTAACCATAGCAAACTATGCCAAACTCACCTAAATTACTTCGGCTATCAAAAATCACCCCCAACTACACTTTACAGCAACAAACTAAGCCCAATCATTTTAAAATTACAAAAAAATGCTAAAAATCATAACAAACTATACCAAAATCACCTAAATTACTTCGGCTACCGTAAATCACCCCCAGCTATCTCTTACCACAACAAACCAAACCATATCATCTTAAAATTACAAAAAAAGATGTACAAATCTTAACAAACTATGCCAGACTCACCTAAATTACTTCGGCTACTCTATATCATCACCAACTAACCCTTACCACAACAAACTAAACCCAATCACTTTTAAATTACAAAAAAATGCTCCTAACCATAGCAAACTATGCCAAACTCACCTAAATTACTTCGGCTACCATAAATCATCACCAACTAACCTTTACCACAACAAACTAAACCCAATCACTTTTAAATTACAAAAAATGCTACTAACCATAGCAAACTCTGCCAAACTCACCTAAATTACTTCGGCTATCAAAAATCAACCCCAACTACACTTTACAGCAACAAACTAAGCCCAATCACATTAAAATTACAAAAAAATGCTAAAAATCATAACAAACTATACCAGAATCACCTAAATTACTTCGGCTACCGTAAATCACCCCAACTATCCCTTACCACAAGAAACCAAACCATATCATCTTAAAATTACAAAAAAAGGTGTACAAATCATAACAAACTATGCCAGACTCACCTAAATTACTTCGGCTACTCTAAATCATCACCAACTAACCCTTACCACAACAAACTAAACCCAATCACTTTTAAATTACAAAAAAATGCTACTAACCATAGCAAACTTTGCCAAACTCACCTAAATTACTTCGGCTAGCATAAATCATCACCAACAAACCCTTACTACAACAAACTAAACCCAATCACTTTTAAATTACAAAAAAATGCTACTAACCATAGCAAACTATGACAAACTCACCTAAATTACTTCGGCTATAAAAAATCACCCCCAACTACACTTTACAGCAACAAACTAAGCCCAATCACTTTAAAATTACAAAAAAATGCTAAAAATCATAACAAACTATACCAGAATCACCTAAATTACTTCGGCTACCGTAAATCACCCCCAACTATCCCTTACCACAACAAACCAAACCATATCATCTTAAAATTACAAAAAAAGGTGTACAAATCATAACAAACTATGCCAGACTCACCTAAATTACTTCGGCTACTCTAAATCATCACCAACTAACCCTTACCACAACAAACTAAACCCAATCACTTTTAAATTACAAAAAAAAAGCTCCTAACCATAGCAAACTCTGCCAAACTCACCTAAATTACTTCGGCTACCATAAATCATCACCAACTAACCCTTACCACAACAAACTAAACCCAATCACTTTTAAATTACAAAAAAATGCTACTAACCATAGCATACTATGCCAAACTCATCTAAATTACTTCGGCTAACAAAAATCACCCCCAACTACACTTTACAGCAACAAACTAAGCCCAATCACTTTAAAATTACAGAAAAATGCTAAAAATCATAACAAACTATACCAGAATCACCTAAGTTACTTCGGCTACCGTAAATCACCCCCAACTACCTCTTACCACAACAAACCAAACCATATGATCTTAAAATTACAAAAAAAGATGTACAAATCATAACAAACTATGCCAGAATCACCTAAATTACTTCGGCTACTCTAAATCATCACCAACTAACCCTTACCACAACAAACTAAACCCAATCACTTTTAAATTACAAAAAAACGCTTCTAACCATAGCAAACTATGCCAAACTCACCTAAATTACTTCGGCTACCATAAATCATCACCAACTAACCCTTACCACAACAAACTAAACCCAATCACTTTTAAATTACAAAAAAATTCTACTAACCATAGCAAACTATGCCAAACTCACCTAAATTACTTCGGCTTACAAAAATCACCCCCAACTACACTTTACAGCAACAAACTAAGCCCAATCACTTTAAAATTACAAAAAATGCTAAAAATCATAACAAACTATACCAGAATCACCTAAATTACATCGGCTACCGTAAATCACCCCCAACTAACTCTTACCACAACAAACCAATCCATATCATCTTAAAATTACAAAAAAAGGTGTACAAATCATAACAAACTATGCCAGACTCACCTAAATTAATCGGCTACTTTAAATCATCACCAACTAACCCTTACCACAACAAGCTAAACCCAATCACTTTTGAATTACAAAAAAATGCTCCTAACCATAGCAAACTATGCCAAACTCACCTAAATTACTTCGGCTAACATAAATCATCACCAACTAACCCTTACCACAACAAACTAAACCCAATCACTTTTAAATTACAAAAAAATGCTACTAACCATAGCAAACTATGCCAAACTCACCTAAATTACTTCGGCTATCAAAAATCATCCCCAACTACACTTTACAGCAACAAACTAAGCCCAATCACTTTAAAATTACAAAAAAATGCTAAAAATCATAACAAACTATAGCAGAATCCCCTAAATTACTTCGGCTACCGTAAATCACCCCCAACTCTCCCTTACCACAACAAACCAAACCATATCATCTTAAAATTACAAAAAAAGGTGTACAAATCATAACAAACTATGCCAGACTCACCTAAATTACTTCGGCTACTCTAAATCATCACCAACTAACCCTTACCACAACAAACTAAACCCAATCACTTTTAAATTACAAAAAAATGCTACTAACCATAGCAAACTATGCCAAACTTACCTAAATTACTTCGGCTACCATAAATCATCACCAACTAACCCTTACCACAACAAACTAAACCCAATTACTTTTAAATTACAAAAAAATGCTACTAACCATAGCAAACTATGCCAAACTCACCTAAATTACTTCGGCTATCAAAAATCATCCCCAACTACACTTTACAGCAACAAACTAAGCCCAATCACTTTAAAATTACAAAAAAATGCTAAAAATCATAACAAACTATAGCAGAATCCCCTAAATTACTTCGGCTACCGTAAATCACCCCCAACTATCCCTTACCACAACAAACCAAACCATATCATCTTAAAATTACAAAAAAAGGTGTACAAATCATAACAAACTATGCCAGACTCACCTAAATTACTTCGGCTACTCTAAATCATCACCAACTAACCCTTACCACAACAAACTAAACCCAATCACTTTTAAATTACAAAAAAATGCTACTAATCATAGCAAACTATGCCAAACTCACCTAAATTACTTCCGCTACCATAAATCATCACCAACTAACCCTTACCACAACAAACTAAACCCAATCACTTTTAAATTACAAAAAAATGCTACTAACCATAGCAAACTATGCCAAACTCACCTAAATTACTTCGGCTATCAAAAATCACCCCCAACTACACTTTACAGCAACAAATTAAGCCCAATCACTTTAAAATTACAAAAAAATACTAAAAATCATAACAAACTATACCAGAATCACCTAAATTACTTCGGCTACCGTAAATCACCCCCAACTATCCCTTACCAAAACAAACCAAACCATATCATCTTAAAATTACAAAAAAGGTGTACAAATCATAACAAACTATGCCAGACTCACCTAAACTACTTCGGCTACTCTAAATCATGACCAACTAACCCTTACCACAACAAACTAAACCCAATCACGTTTAAATTACAAAAAAATGCTACTAACCATAGCAAACTATGCCAAACTCACCTAAATTACTTCGGCTACCATAAATCATCACCAACTAACCCTTACCACAACAAACTAAACCCAATCACTTTTAAATTACAAAAAAATGCTACTAACCATAGCAAACTATGCCAAACTCACCTAAATTACTTCGGCTATCAAAAATCACCCCCAACTACACTTTACAGCAACAAACTAAGCCCAATCACTTTAAAATTACAAAAAAATGCTAAAAATGATAACAAACTATACCAGAATCACCTAAATTACTTCGGCTACCGTAAATCACCCCCAACTATCCCTTACCACAACAAACCAAACCATATCATCTTAAAATTACAAAAAAGGTGTACAAATCATAACAAACTATGCCAGACTCACCTAAACTACTTCGGCTACTCTAAATCATGACCAACTAACCCTTACCACAACAAACTAAACCCAATCACGTTTAAATTACAAAAAAATGCTACTAACCATAGCAAACTATGCCAAACTCACCTAAATTACTTCCGCTACCATAAATCATCACCAACTAACCCTTACCACAACAAACTAAACCCAATCAATTTTAAATTACAAAAAAATACTACTAACCATAGCAAACTATGCCAAACTCACCTAAATTACTTCGGCTACCATAAATCATCACCAACTAACCCTTACCACAACAAACTAAACCCAATCACTTTTAAATTACAAAAAAATGCTACTAACCATAGCAAACTATGCCAAACTCACCTAAATTACTTCGGCTATCAAAAATCACCCCAAACTACACTTTACAGCAACAAACTAAGCCCAATCACTTTAAAATTACAAAAAAAAGCTAACAATCATAACAAACTATACCAGAATCACCTCAATTACTTCGGCTACCGTAAATCAACCCAACTATCCCTTACCACAACAAACCAAACCTTATCATCTTAAAATTACAAAAAAAGGTGTACAAATCATAACAAACTATGCCAGACTCACCTAAACTACTTCGGCTACTCTAAATCATCACCAACTAACCCTTACCACAACAAACTAAACCCAATCACTTTTAAACTACAAAAAAATGCTCCTAACCATAGCAAACTATGCCAAACTCATCTAAATTACTTCGTCTATCAAAAATCATCACCAACTAACCCTTAACACAACAAACTAAACCCAATCCCTTTTAAATTACAAAAAAATGCTACTAACCATAGCAAACTATGCCAAACTCACCTAAATTACTTCTGCTATTAAAAATCACCCCCAACTACACTTTACAGCAACAAACTAAGCCCAATCACTTTAAAATTACAAAAAAATGTTAAAAATCACAACAAACTATAGCAGAATCACCTAAATTACTTCGGCTACCGTAAATCACCCCCTACTATCGCTTACCACAACAAACCAAACCATATCATCATAAAATTACAAAAAAGGTGTACAAATCATAACAAACTATGCCAGACTCACCTAAATTACTTCGGCTACTCTAAATCATCACCAACTAACCCTTACCACAACAAACTAAACCCAATCACTTTTAAATTACAAAAAAATGCTACTAACCATAGCAAACTATGCCAAACTCACCTAAATTACTTCGGCTACTTTAAATCATCACCAACTAACCCTTACCACAACAAACTAAACCCAATCACTTTTAAATTACAAAAAAATGCTACTAACCAGAGCAAATTATGCCACACTCACCTAAATTACTTTGGCTATCAAAAATCACCCCCAACTACACTTTACATCAACAAACTAAGCCCAATCACTTTAAAATTACAAAACATGCTAAAAATCATAACAAACTATAGCAGAATCACCTAAATTACTTCGGCTACCGTAAATCACCCCCAACGATCCCTTACCACAACAAACCAAACCATATTATCATAAAATTACAAAAAAGGTGTACAAATCATAACAAACTATGCCAGACTCACCTAAATTACTTCGGCTACTCTAAATCATCACCAACTAACCCTTACCACAACAAACTAAACCCAATCACTTTTAAATTACAAAAAAATGCTACTAACCATAGCAAATTATGCCACACTCACCTAAATTACTTTGGCTATCAAAAATCACCCCCAACTACACTTTACATCAACAAACTAAGCCCAATCACTTTAAAATTACAAAACATGCTAAAAATCATAACAAACTATAGCAGAATCACCTAAATTACTTCGGCTACCGTAAATCACCCCCAACTATCCCTTTCCACAACAAACCAAACCATATCATTTTAAAATTACAAAAAAAGGTGTACAAATCATAACAAACTATGCCAGACTCACCTAAATTACTTCGGCTACTCTAAATCATCACCAATTAACCCTTACCACAACAAACTAAACAACAATCACTTTTAAATTACAAAAAAATGCTCCTAACCATAGCAAACTATGCCAAACTCACCTAAATTACTTCGGCTAACATAAATCATCACCAACTAACCCTTACCACATAAACTATACCCAATCACTTTTAAATTACAAAAAAATGCTACTAACCATAGCAAACTATGCCAAACTCACCTAAATTACTTCGGCTACCAAAAATCACCCCCAACTACACTTTACAGCAGCAAACTAAGCCCAATCACTTTAAAATTACAAAAAAATGCTAAAAATCATAACAAACTATAGCAGAATCACCTAAATTACTTCGGCTACCGTAAATCACCCCCAACTATCCCTTACCACAACAAACCAAACCATATCATCTTAAAATTACAAAAAAAGGTGTACAAATCATAACAAACTATGCCAGACTCACCTAAATTACTTCGGCTACTCTAAATCATCACCAACTAACCCTTACCACAACAAACTAAACCCAATCACTTTTAAATTACAAAAAAATTATACTAACCATAGCAAACTATGCCAAACTCATCTAAATTACTTCGTCTATCAAAAATCATCACCAACTAACCCTTAACACAACAAACTAAACCCAATCCCTTTTAAATTACAAAAAAATGCTACTAACCATAGCAAACTATGCCAAACTCACCTAAATTACTTCGGCTATTAAAAATCACCCCCAACTACAGTTTACAGCAACAAACTAAGCCCAATCACTTTAAAATTACAAAAAAATGTTAAAAATCATAACAAACTATAGCAGAATCACCTAAATTACTTCGGCTACCGTAAATCACCCCCAACTATCGCTTACCACAACAAACCAAACCATATCATCATAAAATTACAAAAAAAGGTGTACAAATCATAACAAACTATGCCAGACTCACCTAAATTTCTTCGGCTACTCTACATCATCACCAACTAACCCTTACCACAACAAACTAAACCCAATCACTTTTAAATTACAAAAAATGCTACTAACCATAGCAAACTATGCCAAACTCACCTAAATTACTTCGGCTATCAAAAATCACCCCCAACTACACTTTACATCAACAAACTAAGCCCAATCACTTTAAAATTACAAAAAGATGCTAAAAATCATAACAAACTATACCAGAATCACCTAAATTACTTCGGCTACCGTAAATCACCCCCAACTATCCCTTACCACAACAAACCAAACCATATCATCTTAAAATTACAAAAAAAGGTGTACAAATCATAACAAACTATGCCAGACTCACCTAAATTACTTCGGCTACTCTAAATCATCACCAACTAACCCTTACCACAACAAACTAAACCCAATCATTTTTAAATTACAAAAAAATGCTACTAACCATAGCAAACTATGCCAAACTCACCTAAATTACTTCAGCTATCAAAAATCACCCCCAACTACACTTTACAGCAACAAACTAAGCCCAATCACTTTAAAATTACAAAAAAATGCTAAAAATCATAACAAACTATACCAGAATCACCTAAATTACTTCGGCTACCGTAAATCACCCCCAACTATCCCTTACCACAACAAACCAAACCATATCATCTTAAAATTACCAAAAAGGGGTACAAATCATAACAAACTATGCCAGACTCACCTAAATCACTTCGGCTACTCTAAATCATCACCAACTAACCCTTACCACAACAAACTAAACCCAATCACTTTTAAATTACAAAAAAATGCTACTAACCATAGCAAACTATGCCAAACTCACCTAAATTACATCGGCTACCATAAATCATCACCAACTAACCCTTACCACAACAAACTAAACCCAATCACTTTTAAATTACAAAAAAATGCTACTAACCATAGCAAACTATGCCAAACTCACCTAAATTACTTCGGCTATCAAAAATCACCCCCAACTTCACTTTATAGCAACAAACTAAGCCCAATCATTTTAAAATTACAAAAAAATGCTAAAAATCATAACAAATTATACCAGAATCACCTAAATTACTTCGGCTACCGTAAATCACCCCCAACTATCCCTTACCACAACAAACCAAACCATATCATCTTAAAATTACAAAAAAAGGTGTACAAATCATAACAAACTATGCCAGACTCACCTAAACTACTTCGGCTACTCTAAATCATCACCAACTAACCCTTACCACAACAAACTATACCCAATCACTTTTAAATTACAAAAAAATGCTACTAACCATAGCAAACTATGCCAAACTCACCTAAATTACTTCGGCTACCATAAATCATCACCAACTAACCCTTACCACAACAAACTAAACCCAATCACTTTTAAATTACAAAAAAATGCTACTAACCATAGCAAACTATGCCAAACTCACCTAAATTACTTCGGCTATCAAAAATCACCCCCAACTACACTTTACAGCAACAAACTAAGCCCAATCACTTTAAAATTACAAAAAAATGCTAAAAATCATTACAAACTATACCAGAATCACCTCAATTACTTCGGCTACCGTAAATCAACCCAACTATCCCTTACCACAACAAACCAAACCTTATCATTTTAAAATTACAAAAAAAGGTGTACAAATCATAACAAACTATGCCAGACTCACCTAAACTACTTCGGCTACTCTAAATCATCACCAACTAACCCTTACGACAACAAACTAAACCCAATCACTTTTAAATTACAAAAAAATGCTCCTAACCATCGCAAACTATGCCAAACTCACCTAAATTACTTCGGCTACCATAAATCATCGCCAACTAACCCTTACCACAACAAACTAAACCCAATCACTTTTAAATTACAAAAAAATGCTACTAACCATAGCAAACTATGCCAAACTCACCTAAATTACTTCGGCTATCAAAAATCACCCCCAACTACACTGTACAGCAACAAACTAAGCCCAATCACTTTAAAATTACAAAAAAAATGCTAAAAATCATAACAAACTATACCAGAATCACCTAAATTATTTCGGCTACCGTAAATCACCCCCAACTATCCCTTACCACAACAAACCAAACCATATCATCTTAAAATTACAAAAAAAGGTGTACAAATCATAACAAACTATGACAGACTCACCTAAATTACTTCGGCTACTCTAAATCATCACCAACTAACTCTTACCACAACAAACTAAACCCAATCACTTTTAAATTACAAAAAAATGCTACTAACCATAGCAAACTATGCCAAACTCACCTAAATTACTTCGGCTACCATAAATCATCACCAACTAACCCTTACCACAACAAACTAAACCCAATCACTTTTAAATTACAAAAAAATGCTCCTAACCATCGCAAACTATGCCAAACTCACCTAAATTACTTCGGCTACCATAAATCATCACCAACTAACCCTTACCACAACAAACTAAACCCAATCACTTTTAAATTACAAAAAAATTCTACTAACCATAGCAAACTATGCCAAACTCACCTAAATTACTTCGGCTATCAAAAATCACCCCCAACTACACTGTACAGCAACAAACTAAGCCCAATCACTTTAAAATTACAAAAAAAATGCTAAAAATCATAACAAACTATACCAGAATCACCTAAATTATTTCGGCTACCGTAAATCACCCCCAACTATCCCTTACCACAACAAACCAAACCATATCATCTTAAAATTACAAAAAAAGTGTACAAATCATAACAAACTATGCCAGACTCACCTAAATTACTTCGGCTACTCTAAATCATCACCAACTAACCCTTACCTCAACAAACTAAACCCGATCACTTTTAAATTACAAAAAAATGCTACTAACCATAGCAAACTATGCCAAACTCACCTAAATTACTTCGGCTACAATAAATCATCACCAACTAACCCTTACCATAACAAACTAAACCCAATCAATTTTAAATTACAAAAAAATGCTACTAACCATAGCAAACTATGCCAAACTCACCTAAATTACTTCGGCTATCAAAAATCACCCCCAACTACACTTTACAGCAACAAACTAAGTCCAATCACTTTAAAATTACAAAAAAATGCTAAAAATCATAACAAACTATACCAGAATCACCTAAATTACTTCGGCTTCCGTAAATCACCCCCAACTATCCCTTACCACAACAAACCAAACCATATCATCTTAAAATTACAAAAAAAGGTGTTCAAATCATAACAAACTATGCCAGACTCACCTAAACTACTTCGGCTACTCTATATCATCACCAACTAACCCTTACCACAACAAACTATACCCAATCACTTTTAAATTACAAAAAAATGCTACTAACCATTGCAAACTATGCCAAACTCACCAAAATTACTTCGGCTACCACAAATCATCACCAACTAACTTTTACTACAAGAAACAAAACCCAATCACTTTTAAATTACAAAAAAATGCTACTAACCATAGCAAACTATGCCAAACTCAACTAAATTACTTCGGCTATCAAAAATCACCCCCAACTACACTTTACAGCAACAAACTAAGCCCAATCACTTTAAAATTACAAAAAATGCTAAAAATCATAACAAACTATACCAGAATCACCTAAATTACTTCGGCTACCGTAAATCACCCCCAACTATCCCCTACCACAACAACCAAACCATATCATCTTAAAATTACAAAAAAAGGTGTACAAATCATAACAAACTATGCCGGACTCACCTAAACTACTTCGGCTACTCTATATCATCACCAACTAACCCTTACCACAACAAACTATACCCAATCACTTTTAAATTACAAAAAAATGCTACTAACCATTGCAAACTATGCCAAACTCACCTAAATTACTTCGGCTACCACAAATCATCACCAACTAACTTTTACTACAACAAACTAAACCCAATCACTTTTAAATTACAAAAAAATGCAACTAACCATAGCAAACTATGCCAAACTCAACTAAATTACTTCGGCTATCAGAAATCACCCCCAACTACACTTTACAGCAACAAACTAAGCCCAATCACTTTAAAATTACAAAAAATGCTAAAAATCATAACAAACTATACCAGACTCACATAAATTACTTCGGCTATTCTAAATCATCACCAACTAACCCTTACCACAACAAACTATACCCAACCATTTTTAAATTACAAAAAAATGCTACTAACCTTAGCAAACTAGGCCAAACTCACCTAAATTATTTCGGCTACCATAAATCATCACCAACTAACTTTTACTACAACAAACTAAACCCAATCACTTTTAAATTACAAAAAAATGCAACTAACCATAGCAAACTATGCCAAACTCAACTAAATTACTTCGGCTATCAAAAATCACCCCCAACTACACTTTACAGCAACAAACTAAGCCCAATCACTTTAAAATTACAAAAAATGCTAAAAATCATAACAAACTATACCAGACTCACCTAAACTACTTCGGCTACTCTATATCATCACCAACTAACCCTTACCACAACAAACTATACCCAATCACTTTTAAATTACAAAAAAATGCTACTAACCATTGCAAACTATGCCAAACTCACCTAAATTACTTCGGCTACCACAAATCATCACCAACTAACTTTTACTACAACAAACTAAACCCAATCACTTTTAAATTACAAAAAAATGCAACTAACCATAGCAAACTATGCCAAACTCAACTAAATTACTTCGGCTATCAAAAATCACCCCCAACTACACTTTACAGCAACAAACTAAGCCCAATCACTTTAAAATTACAAAAAATGCTAAAAATCATAACAAACTATACCAGAATCACCTAAATTACTTCGGCTACCGTAAATCACCCCCAACTATCCCCTACCACAACAACCAAACCATATCATCTTAAAATTACAAAAAAAGGTGTACAAATCATAACAAACTATGCCGGACTCACCTAAACTACTTCGGCTACTCTATATCATCACCAACTAACCCTTACCACAACAAACTATACCCAATCACTTTTAAATTACAAAAAAATGCTACTAACCATTGCAAACTATGCCAAACTCACCTAAATTACTTCGGCTACCACAAATCATCACCAACTAACTTTTACTACAACAAACTAAACCCAATCACTTTTAAATTACAAAAAAATGCAACTAACCATAGCAAACTATGCCAAACTCACCTAAATTACTTCGGCTATCAAAAATCACCCCCAACTACACTTTACATCAACAAACTAAGCCCAATCACTTTAAAATTACAAAAAGATGCTAAAAATCATAACAAACTATACCAGAATCACCTAAATTACTTCGGCTACCGTAAATCACCCCCAACTATCCCTTACCACAACAAACCAAACCATATCATCTTAAAATTACAAAAAAAGGTGTACAAATCATAACAAACTATGCCAGACTCACCTAAATTACTTCGGCTACTCTAAATCATCACCAACTAACCCTTACCACAACAAACTAAACCCAATCATTTTTAAATTACAAAAAAATGCTACTAACCATAGCAAACTATGCCAAACTCACCTAAATTACTTCAGCTATCAAAAATCACCCCCAACTACACTTTACAGCAACAAACTAAGCCCAATCACTTTAAAATTACAAAAAAATGCTAAAAATCATAACAAACTATACCAGAATCACCTAAATTACTTCGGCTACCGTAAATCACCCCCAACTATCCCTTACCACAACAAACCAAACCATATCATCTTAAAATTACCAAAAAGGGGTACAAATCATAACAAACTATGCCAGACTCACCTAAATCACTTCGGCTACTCTAAATCATCACCAACTAACCCTTACCACAACAAACTAAACCCAATCACTTTTAAATTACAAAAAAATGCTACTAACCATAGCAAACTATGCCAAACTCACCTAAATTACATCGGCTACCATAAATCATCACCAACTAACCCTTACCACAACAAACTAAACCCAATCACTTTTAAATTACAAAAAAATGCTACTAACCATAGCAAACTATGCCAAACTCACCTAAATTACTTCGGCTATCAAAAATCACCCCCAACTTCACTTTATAGCAACAAACTAAGCCCAATCATTTTAAAATTACAAAAAAATGCTAAAAATCATAACAAATTATACCAGAATCACCTAAATTACTTCGGCTACCGTAAATCACCCCCAACTATCCCTTACCACAACAAACCAAACCATATCATCTTAAAATTACAAAAAAAGGTGTACAAATCATAACAAACTATGCCAGACTCACCTAAACTACTTCGGCTACTCTAAATCATCACCAACTAACCCTTACCACAACAAACTATACCCAATCACTTTTAAATTACAAAAAAATGCTACTAACCATAGCAAACTATGCCAAACTCACCTAAATTACTTCGGCTACCATAAATCATCACCAACTAACCCTTACCACAACAAACTAAACCCAATCACTTTTAAATTACAAAAAAATGCTACTAACCATAGCAAACTATGCCAAACTCACCTAAATTACTTCGGCTATCAAAAATCACCCCCAACTACACTTTACAGCAACAAACTAAGCCCAATCACTTTAAAATTACAAAAAAATGCTAAAAATCATTACAAACTATACCAGAATCACCTCAATTACTTCGGCTACCGTAAATCAACCCAACTATCCCTTACCACAACAAACCAAACCTTATCATTTTAAAATTACAAAAAAAGGTGTACAAATCATAACAAACTATGCCAGACTCACCTAAACTACTTCGGCTACTCTAAATCATCACCAACTAACCCTTACGACAACAAACTAAACCCAATCACTTTTAAATTACAAAAAAATGCTCCTAACCATCGCAAACTATGCCAAACTCACCTAAATTACTTCGGCTACCATAAATCATCACCAACTAACCCTTACCACAACAAACTAAACCCAATCACTTTTAAATTACAAAAAAATGCTACTAACCATAGCAAACTATGCCAAACTCACCTAAATTACTTCGGCTATCAAAAATCACCCCCAACTACACTGTACAGCAACAAACTAAGCCCAATCACTTTAAAATTACAAAAAAAATGCTAAAAATCATAACAAACTATACCAGAATCACCTAAATTATTTCGGCTACCGTAAATCACCCCCAACTATCCCTTACCACAACAAACCAAACCATATCATCTTAAAATTACAAAAAAAGGTGTACAAATCATAACAAACTATGACAGACTCACCTAAATTACTTCGGCTACTCTAAATCATCACCAACTAACTCTTACCACAACAAACTAAACCCAATCACTTTTAAATTACAAAAAAATGCTACTAACCATAGCAAACTATGCCAAACTCACCTAAATTACTTCGGCTACCATAAATCATCACCAACTAACCCTTACCACAACAAACTAAACCCAATCACTTTTAAATTACAAAAAAATGCTCCTAACCATCGCAAACTATGCCAAACTCACCTAAATTACTTCGGCTACCATAAATCATCACCAACTAACCCTTACCACAACAAACTAAACCCAATCACTTTTAAATTACAAAAAAATTCTACTAACCATAGCAAACTATGCCAAACTCACCTAAATTACTTCGGCTATCAAAAATCACCCCCAACTACACTGTACAGCAACAAACTAAGCCCAATCACTTTAAAATTACAAAAAAAATGCTAAAAATCATAACAAACTATACCAGAATCACCTAAATTATTTCGGCTACCGTAAATCACCCCCAACTATCCCTTACCACAACAAACCAAACCATATCATCTTAAAATTACAAAAAAAGTGTACAAATCATAACAAACTATGCCAGACTCACCTAAATTACTTCGGCTACTCTAAATCATCACCAACTAACCCTTACCTCAACAAACTAAACCCGATCACTTTTAAATTACAAAAAAATGCTACTAACCATAGCAAACTATGCCAAACTCACCTAAATTACTTCGGCTACAATAAATCATCACCAACTAACCCTTACCATAACAAACTAAACCCAATCAATTTTAAATTACAAAAAAATGCTACTAACCATAGCAAACTATGCCAAACTCACCTAAATTACTTCGGCTATCAAAAATCACCCCCAACTACACTTTACAGCAACAAACTAAGTCCAATCACTTTAAAATTACAAAAAAATGCTAAAAATCATAACAAACTATACCAGAATCACCTAAATTACTTCGGCTTCCGTAAATCACCCCCAACTATCCCTTACCACAACAAACCAAACCATATCATCTTAAAATTACAAAAAAAGGTGTTCAAATCATAACAAACTATGCCAGACTCACCTAAACTACTTCGGCTACTCTATATCATCACCAACTAACCCTTACCACAACAAACTATACCCAATCACTTTTAAATTACAAAAAAATGCTACTAACCATTGCAAACTATGCCAAACTCACCAAAATTACTTCGGCTACCACAAATCATCACCAACTAACTTTTACTACAAGAAACAAAACCCAATCACTTTTAAATTACAAAAAAATGCTACTAACCATAGCAAACTATGCCAAACTCAACTAAATTACTTCGGCTATCAAAAATCACCCCCAACTACACTTTACAGCAACAAACTAAGCCCAATCACTTTAAAATTACAAAAAATGCTAAAAATCATAACAAACTATACCAGAATCACCTAAATTACTTCGGCTACCGTAAATCACCCCCAACTATCCCCTACCACAACAACCAAACCATATCATCTTAAAATTACAAAAAAAGGTGTACAAATCATAACAAACTATGCCGGACTCACCTAAACTACTTCGGCTACTCTATATCATCACCAACTAACCCTTACCACAACAAACTATACCCAATCACTTTTAAATTACAAAAAAATGCTACTAACCATTGCAAACTATGCCAAACTCACCTAAATTACTTCGGCTACCACAAATCATCACCAACTAACTTTTACTACAACAAACTAAACCCAATCACTTTTAAATTACAAAAAAATGCAACTAACCATAGCAAACTATGCCAAACTCAACTAAATTACTTCGGCTATCAAAAATCACCCCCAACTACACTTTACAGCAACAAACTAAGCCCAATCACTTTAAAATTACAAAAAATGCTAAAAATCATAACAAACTATACCAGACTCACATAAATTACTTCGGCTATTCTAAATCATCACCAACTAACCCTTACCACAACAAACTATACCCAACCATTTTTAAATTACAAAAAAATGCTACTAACCTTAGCAAACTAGGCCAAACTCACCTAAATTATTTCGGCTACCATAAATCATCACCAACTAACCCTTACCACAACAAACTAAACCCAATCACTTTTAAATTACAAAAAAATGCTACTAACCATAGCAAACTATGCCAAACTCACCTAAATTACTTCGGCTATCAAAAATCACCCCCAACTACACTTTACAGCAACAAACTAAGCCCAATCACTTTAAAATTACAAAAAAATGCTAAAAATTATAACAAACTATACCAGAATCACCTCAATTACTTCGGCTACCGTAAATCAACCCAACTATCCCTTACCACAACAAACCAAACCTTATCATTTTAAAATTACAAAAAAAGGTGTACAAATCATAACAAACTATGCCAGACTCACCTAAACTACTTCGGCTACTCTAAATCATCACCAACTAACCCTTACCACAACAAACTAAACCCAATCACTTTTAAATTACAAAAAAATGCTCCTAACCATCGCAAACTATGCCAAACTCACCTAAATTACTTCGGCTACCATAAATCATCACCAACTAACCCTTACCACAACAAACTAAACCCAATCACTTTTAAATTACAAAAAAATGCTACTAACCATAGCAAACTATGCCAAACTCACCTAAATTACTTCGGCTATCAAAAATCACCCCCAACTACACTGTACAGCAACAAACTAAGCCCAATCACTTTAAAATTACAAAAAAAATGCTAAAAATCATAACAAACTATACCAGAATCACCTAAATTATTTCGGCTACCGTAAATCACCCCCAACTATCCCTTACCACAACAAACCAAACCATATCATCTTAAAATTACAAAAAAAGGTGTACAAATCATAACAAACTATGACAGACTCACCTAAATTACTTCGGCTACTCTAAATCATCACCAACTAACTCTTACCACAACAAACTAAACCCAATCACTTTTAAATTACAAAAAAATGCTACTAACCATAGCAAACTATGCCAAACTCACCTAAATTACTTCGGCTACCATAAATCATCACCAACTAACCCTTACCACAACAAACTAAACCCAATCACTTTTAAATTACAAAAAAATGCTACTAACCATAGCAAACTATGCCAAACTCACCTAAATTACTTCGGCTATCAAAAATCACCCCCAACTACACTTTACAGCAACAAACTAAGCCCAATCACTTTAAAATTACAAAAAAATGCTAAAAATCATAACAAACTATAGCAGAATCACCTAAATTACTTCGGCTACCGTAAATCACCCCCAACTATCCCTTACCACAACAAACCAAACCATATCATTTTAAAATTACAAAAAAAGTGTACAAATCATAACAAACTATGCCAGACTCACCTAAATTACTTCGGCTAGTCTAAATCATCACCAACTAACCCTTACCTCAACAAACTAAACCCAATCACTTTTAAATTACAAAAAAATGCTACTAACCATAGCAAACTATGCCAAACTCACCTAAATTACTTCGACTACAATAAATCATCACCAACTAACCCTTACCATAACAAACTAAACCCAATCAATTTTAAATTACAAAAAAATGCTACTAACCATAGCAAACTATGCCAAACTCACCTAAATTACTTCGGCTATCAAAAATCACCCCCAACTACACTTTACAGCAACAAACTAAGTCCAATCACTTTAAAATTACAAAAAAATGCTAAAAATCATAACAAACTATACCAGAATCACCTAAATTACTTCGGCTTCCGTAAATCACCCCCAACTATCCCTTACCACAACAAACCAAACCATATCATCTTAAAATTACAAAAAAAGGTGTACAAATCATAACAAACTATGCCAGACTCACCTAAACTACTTCGGCTACTCTATATCATCACCAACTAACCCTTACCACAACAAACTATACCCAATCACTTTTAAATTACAAAAAAATGCTACTAAACATTGCAAACTATGCCAAACTCACCAAAATTACTTCGGCTACCACAAATCATCACCAACTAACTTTTACTACAAGAAACAAAACCCAATCACTTTTAAATTACAAAAAAATGCTACTAACCATAGCAAACTATGCCAAACTCAACTAAATTACTTCGGCTATCAAAAATCACCCCCAACTACACTTTACAGCAACAAACTAAGCCCAATCACTTTAAAATTACAAAAAAATGCTAAAAATCATAACAAACTATACCAGAATCACCTAAATTATTTCGGCTACCGTAAATCACCCCCAACTATCCCCTACCACAACAACCAAACCATATCATCTTAAAATTACAAAAAAAGGTGTACAAATCATAACAAACTATGCCGGACTCACCTAAACTACTTCGGCTACTCTATATCATCACCAACTAACCCTTACCACAACAAACTATACCCAATCACTTTTAAATTACAAAAAAATGCTACTAACCATTGCAAACTATGCCAAACTCACCTAAATTACTTCGGCTACCACAAATCATCACCAACTAACTTTTACTACAACAAACTAAACCCAATCACTTTTAAATTACAAAAAAATGCTACTGACCATAGCAAACTATGCCAAACTCAACTAAATTACATCGGCTACCATAAATCATCACCAACTAACCCTTACCACAACAAACTAAACCCAATCACTTTTAAATTACAAAAAAATGCTACTAACCATAGCAAACTATGCCAAACTCACCTAAATTACTTCAGCTATCAAAAATCACCCCCAACTACACTTTACAGCAACAAACTAAGCCCAATCACTTTAAAATTACAAAAAAATGCTAAAAATCATAACAAACTATACCAGAATCACCTAAATTACTTCGGCTACCGTAAATCACCCCCAACTATCCCTTACCACAACAAACCAAACCATATCATCTTAAAATTACCAAAAAGGGGTACAAATCATAACAAACTATGCCAGACTCACCTAAATCACTTCGGCTACTCTAAATCATCACCAACTAACCCTTACCACAACAAACTAAACCCAATCACTTTTAAATTACAAAAAAATGCTACTAACCATAGCAAACTATGCCAAACTCACCTAAATTACATCGGCTACCATAAATCATCACCAACTAACCCTTACCACAACAAACTAAACCCAATCACTTTTAAATTACAAAAAAATGCTACTAACCATAGCAAACTATGCCAAACTCACCTAAATTACTTCGGCTATCAAAAATCACCCCCAACTTCACTTTATTGCAACAAACTAAGCCCAATCATTTTAAAATTACAAAAAAATGCTAAAAATCATAACAAATTATACCAGAATCACCTAAATTACTTCGGCTACCGTAAATCACCCCCAACTATCCCTTACCACAACAAACCAAACCATATCATCTTAAAATTACAAAAAAAGGTGTACAAATCATAACAAACTATGCCAGACTCACCTAAACTACTTCGGCTACTCTAAATCATCACCAACTAACCCTTACCACAACAAACTATACCCAATCACTTTTAAATTACAAAAAAATGCTACTAACCATAGCAAACTATGCCAAACTCACCTAAATTACTTCGGCTACCATAAATCATCACCAACTAACCCTTACCACAACAAACTAAACCCAATCACTTTTAAATTACAAAAAAATGCTACTAACCATAGCAAACTATGCCAAACTCACCTAAATTACTTCGGCTATCAAAAATCACCCCCAACTACACTTTACAGCAACAAACTAAGCCCAATCACTTTAAAATTACAAAAAAATTCTAAAAATCATAACAAACTATACCAGAATCACCTAAATTACTTCGGCTACCGTAAATCACCCCCAACTATCCCTTACCACAACAAACCAAACCATATCATCTTAAAATTACAAAAAAAGGTATACAAATCATAACAAACTATACCAGACTCACCTAAATTACTTCGGCTACTCTAAATCATCACCAACTAACCCTTACCACAACAAACTATACCCAATCATTTTTAAATTACAAAAAAATGCTACTAACCATAGCAAACTAGGCCAAACTCACCTAAATTACTTCGGCTACCATAAATCATCACCAACTAACCTTTACCACAACAAACTAAACCCAATCAATTTTAAATTACAAAAAAATGCTACTAACCATAGCAAACTATGCCAAACTCACCTAAATTACTTCGGCTATCAAAAATCACCCCCAACTACACTTTACAGCAACAAACTAAGCCCAATCACTTTAAAATTACAAAAAAATGCTAAAAATCATTACAAACTATACCAGAATCACCTCAATTACTTCGGCTACCGTAAATCAACCCAACTATCCCTTACCACAACAAACCAAACCTTATCATTTTAAAATTACAAAAAAAGGTGTACAAATCATAACAAACTATGCCAGACTCACCTAAACTACTTCGGCTACTCTAAATCATCACCAACTAACCCTTACGACAACAAACTAAACCCAATCACTTTTAAATTACAAAAAAATGCTACTAACCATAGCAAACTATGCCAAGCTCACCTAAATTACTTCGGCTATCAAAAATCACCCCCAACTACACTTTACAGCAACAAACTAAGCCCAATCACTTTAAAATTACAAAAAAATTCTAAAAATCATAACAAACTATACCAGAATCACCTAAATTACTTCGGCTACCGTAAATCACCCCCAACTATCCCTTACCACAACAAACCAAACCATATCATCTTAAAATTACAAAAAAAGGTATACAAATCATAACAAACTATACCAGACTCACCTAAATTACTTCGGCTACTCTAAATCATCACCAACTAACCCTTACCACAACAAACTATACCCAATCATTTTTAAATTACAAAAAAATGCTACTAACCATAGCAAACTAGGCCAAACTCACCTAAATTACTTCGGCTACCATAAATCATCACCAACTAACCTTTACCACAACAAACTAAACCCAATCAATTTTAAATTACAAAAAAATGCTACTAACCATAGCAAACTATGCCAAACTCACCTAAATTACTTCGGCTATCAAAAATCACCCCCAACTACACTTTACAGCAACAAACTAAGCCCAATCACTTTAAAATTACAAAAAAATGCTAAAAATCATTACAAACTATACCAGAATCACCTCAATTACTTCGGCTACCGTAAATCAACCCAACTATCCCTTACCACAACAAACCAAACCTTATCATTTTAAAATTACAAAAAAAGGTGTACAAATCATAACAAACTATGCCAGACTCACCTAAACTACTTCGGCTACTCTAAATCATCACCAACTAACCCTTACGACAACAAACTAAACCCAATCACTTTTAAATTACAAAAAAATGCTCCTAACCATCGCAAACTATGCCAAACTCACCTAAATTACTTCGGCTACCATAAATCATCACCAACTAACCCTTACCACAACAAACTAAACCCAATCACTTTTAAATTACAAAAAAATGCTACTAACCATAGCAAACTATGCCAAACTCACCTAAATTACTTCGGCTATCAAAAATCACCCCCAACTACACTGTACAGCAACAAACTAAGCCCAATCACTTTAAAATTACAAAAAAAATGCTAAAAATCATAACAAACTATACCAGAATCACCTAAATTATTTCGGCTACCGTAAATCACCCCCAACTATCCCTTACCACAACAAACCAAACCATATCATCTTAAAATTACAAAAAAAGGTGTACAAATCATAACAAACTATGACAGACTCACCTAAATTACTTCGGCTACTCTAAATCATCACCAACTAACTCTTACCACAACAAACTAAACCCAATCACTTTTAAATTACAAAAAAATGCTACTAACCATAGCAAACTATGCCAAACTCACCTAAATTACTTCGGCTACCATAAATCATCACCAACTAACCCTTACCACAACAAACTAAACCCAATCACTTTTAAATTACAAAAAAATGCTCCTAACCATCGCAAACTATGCCAAACTCACCTAAATTACTTCGGCTACCATAAATCATCACCAACTAACCCTTACCACAACAAACTAAACCCAATCACTTTTAAATTACAAAAAAATTCTACTAACCATAGCAAACTATGCCAAACTCACCTAAATTACTTCGGCTATCAAAAATCACCCCCAACTACACTGTACAGCAACAAACTAAGCCCAATCACTTTAAAATTACAAAAAAAATGCTAAAAATCATAACAAACTATACCAGAATCACCTAAATTATTTCGGCTACCGTAAATCACCCCCAACTATCCCTTACCACAACAAACCAAACCATATCATCTTAAAATTACAAAAAAAGTGTACAAATCATAACAAACTATGCCAGACTCACCTAAATTACTTCGGCTACTCTAAATCATCACCAACTAACCCTTACCTCAACAAACTAAACCCGATCACTTTTAAATTACAAAAAAATGCTACTAACCATAGCAAACTATGCCAAACTCACCTAAATTACTTCGGCTACAATAAATCATCACCAACTAACCCTTACCATAACAAACTAAACCCAATCAATTTTAAATTACAAAAAAATGCTACTAACCATAGCAAACTATGCCAAACTCACCTAAATTACTTCGGCTATCAAAAATCACCCCCAACTACACTTTACAGCAACAAACTAAGTCCAATCACTTTAAAATTACAAAAAAATGCTAAAAATCATAACAAACTATACCAGAATCACCTAAATTACTTCGGCTTCCGTAAATCACCCCCAACTGTCCCTTACCACAACAAACCAAACCATATCATCTTAAAATTACAAAAAAAGGTGTACAAATCATAACAAACTATGCCAGACTCACCTAAACTACTTCGGCTACTCTATATCATCACCAACTAACCCTTACCACAACAAACTATACCCAATCACTTTTAAATTACAAAAAAATGCTACTAACCATTGCAAACTATGCCAAACTCACCAAAATTACTTCGGCTACCACAAATCATCACCAACTAACTTTTACTACAAGAAACAAAACCCAATCACTTTTAAATTACAAAAAAATGCTACTAACCATAGCAAACTATGCCAAACTCAACTAAATTACTTCGGCTATCAAAAATCACCCCCAACTACACTTTACAGCAACAAACTAAGCCCAATCACTTTAAAATTACAAAAAATGCTAAAAATCATAACAAACTATACCAGAATCACCTAAATTACTTCGGCTACCGTAAATCACCCCCAACTATCCCCTACCACAACAACCAAACCATATCATCTTAAAATTACAAAAAAAGGTGTACAAATCATAACAAACTATGCCGGACTCACCTAAACTACTTCGGCTACTCTATATCATCACCAACTAACCCTTACCACAACAAACTATACCCAATCACTTTTAAATTACAAAAAAATGCTACTAACCATTGCAAACTATGCCAAACTCACCTAAATTACTTCGGCTACCACAAATCATCACCAACTAACTTTTACTACAACAAACTAAACCCAATCACTTTTAAATTACAAAAAAATGCAACTAACCATAGCAAACTATGCCAAACTCAACTAAATTACTTCGGCTATCAAAAATCACCCCCAACTACACTTTACAGCAACAAACTAAGCCCAATCACTTTAAAATTACAAAAAATGCTAAAAATCATAACAAACTATACCAGACTCACATAAATTACTTCGGCTATTCTAAATCATCACCAACTAACCCTTACCACAACAAACTATACCCAACCATTTTTAAATTACAAAAAAATGCTACTAACCTTAGCAAACTAGGCCAAACTCACCTAAATTATTTCGGCTACCATAAATCATCACCAACTAACCCTTACCACAACAAACTAAACCCAATCACTTTTAAATTACAAAAAAATGCTACTAACCATAGCAAACTATGCCAAACTCACCTAAATTACTTCGGCTATCAAAAATCACCCCCAACTACACTTTACAGCAACAAACTAAGCCCAATCACTTTAAAATTACAAAAAAATGCTAAAAATTATAACAAACTATACCAGAATCACCTCAATTACTTCGGCTACCGTAAATCAACCCAACTATCCCTTACCACAACAAACCAAACCTTATCATTTTAAAATTACAAAAAAAGGTGTACAAATCATAACAAACTATGCCAGACTCACCTAAACTACTTCGGCTACTCTAAATCATCACCAACTAACCCTTACCACAACAAACTAAACCCAATCACTTTTAAATTACAAAAAAATGCTCCTAACCATCGCAAACTATGCCAAACTCACCTAAATTACTTCGGCTACCATAAATCATCACCAACTAACCCTTACCACAACAAACTAAACCCAATCACTTTTAAATTACAAAAAAATGCTACTAACCATAGCAAACTATGCCAAACTCACCTAAATTACTTCGGCTATCAAAAATCACCCCCAACTACACTGTACAGCAACAAACTAAGCCCAATCACTTTAAAATTACAAAAAAAATGCTAAAAATCATAACAAACTATACCAGAATCACCTAAATTATTTCGGCTACCGTAAATCACCCCCAACTATCCCTTACCACAACAAACCAAACCATATCATCTTAAAATTACAAAAAAAGGTGTACAAATCATAACAAACTATGACAGACTCACCTAAATTACTTCGGCTACTCTAAATCATCACCAACTAACTCTTACCACAACAAACTAAACCCAATCACTTTTAAATTACAAAAAAATGCTACTAACCATAGCAAACTATGCCAAACTCACCTAAATTACTTCGGCTACCATAAATCATCACCAACTAACCCTTACCACAACAAACTAAACCCAATCACTTTTAAATTACAAAAAAATGCTACTAACCATAGCAAACTATGCCAAACTCACCTAAATTACTTCGGCTATCAAAAATCACCCCCAACTACACTTTACAGCAACAAACTAAGCCCAATCACTTTAAAATTACAAAAAAATGCTAAAAATCATAACAAACTATAGCAGAATCACCTAAATTACTTCGGCTACCGTAAATCACCCCCAACTATCCCTTACCACAACAAACCAAACCATATCATTTTAAAATTACAAAAAAAGTGTACAAATCATAACAAACTATGCCAGACTCACCTAAATTACTTCGGCTACTCTAAATCATCACCAACTAACCCTTACCTCAACAAACTAAACCCAATCACTTTTAAATTACAAAAAAATGCTACTAACCATAGCAAACTATGCCAAACTCACCTAAATTACTTCGACTACAATAAATCATCACCAACTAACCCTTACCATAACAAACTAAACCCAATCAATTTTAAATTACAAAAAAATGCTACTAACCATAGCAAACTATGCCAAACTCACCTAAATTACTTCGGCTATCAAAAATCACCCCCAACTACACTTTACAGCAACAAACTAAGTCCAATCACTTTAAAATTACAAAAAAATGCTAAAAATCATAACAAACTATACCAGAATCACCTAAATTACTTCGGCTTCCGTAAATCACCCCCAACTATCCCTTACCACAACAAACCAAACCATATCATCTTAAAATTACAAAAAAAGGTGTACAAATCATAACAAACTATGCCAGACTCACCTAAACTACTTCGGCTACTCTATATCATCACCAACTAACCCTTACCACAACAAACTATACCCAATCACTTTTAAATTACAAAAAAATGCTACTAACCATTGCAAACTATGCCAAACTCACCAAAATTACTTCGGCTACCACAAATCATCACCAACTAACTTTTACTACAAGAAACAAAACCCAATCACTTTTAAATTACAAAAAAATGCTACTAACCATAGCAAACTATGCCAAACTCAACTAAATTACTTCGGCTATCAAAAATCACCCCCAACTACACTTTACAGCAACAAACTAAGCCCAATCACTTTAAAATTACAAAAAATGCTAAAAATCATAACAAACTATACCAGACTCACCTAAATTACTTCGGCTATTCTAAATCATCACCAACTAACCCTTACCACAACAAACTATACCCAATCATTTTTAAATTACAAAAAAATGCTACTAACCATAGCAAACTAGGCCAAACTCACCTAAATTATTTCGGCTACCATAAATCATCACCAACTAACCCTTACCACAACAAACTAAACCCAATCACTTTTAAATTACAAAAAAATGCTACTAACCATAGCAAACTATGCCAAACTCACCTAAATTACTTCGGCTATCAAAAATCACCCCCAACTACACTTTACAGCAACAAACTAAACCCAATCAATTTTAAATTACAAAAAAATGCTACTAACCATAGCAAACTATGCCAAACTCACCTAAATTACTTCGGCTATCAAAAATCACCCCCAACTACACTTTACAGCAACAAACTAAGTCCAATCACTTTAAAATTACAAAAAAATGCTAAAAATCATAACAAACTATACCAGAATCACCTAAATTACTTCGGCTTCCGTAAATCACCCCCAACTATCCCTTACCACAACAAACCAAACCATATCATCTTAAAATTACAAAAAAAGGTGTACAAATCATAACAAACTATGCCAGACTCACCTAAACTACTTCGGCTACTCTATATCATCACCAACTAACCCTTACCACAACAAACTATACCCAATCACTTTTAAATTACAAAAAAATGCTACTAACCATTGCAAACTATGCCAAACTCACCAAAATTACTTCGGCTACCACAAATCATCACCAACTAACTTTTACTACAAGAAACAAAACCCAATCACTTTTAAATTACAAAAAAATGCTACTAACCATAGCAAACTATGCCAAACTCAACTAAATTACTTCGGCTATCAAAAATCACCCCCAACTACACTTTACAGCAACAAACTAAGCCCAATCACTTTAAAATTACAAAAAAATGCTAAAAATCATAACAAACTATACCAGAATCACCTAAATTACTTCGGCTACCGTAAATCACCCCCAACTATCCCCTACCACAACAACCAAACCATATCATCTTAAAATTACAAAAAAAGGTGTACAAATCATAACAAACTATGCCGGACTCACCTAAACTACTTCGGCTACTCTATATCATCACCAACTAACCCTTACCACAACAAACTATACCCAATCACTTTTAAATTACAAAAAAATGCTACTAACCATTGCAAACTATGCCAAACTCACCTAAATTACTTCGGCTACCACAAATCATCACCAACTAACTTTTACTACAACAAACTAAACCCAATCACTTTTAAATTACAAAAAAATGCTACTGACCATAGCAAACTATGCCAAACTCAACTAAATTACTTCGGCTATCAAAAATCACCCCCAACTACACTTTACAGCAACAAACTAAGCCCAATCACTTTAAAATTACAAAAAATGCTAAAAATCATAACAAACTATACCAGAATCACCTAAATTACTTCGGCTTCCGTAAATCACCCCCAACTATCCCTTACCACAACAAACCAAACCATATCATCTTAAAATTACAAAAAAAGGTGTACAAATCATAACAAACTATGCCAGACTCACCTAAACTACTTCGGCTACTCTATATCATCACCAACTAACCCTTACCACAACAAACTATACCCAATCACTTTTAAATTACAAAAAAATGCTACTAACCATTGCAAACTATGCCAAACTCACCAAAATTACTTCGGCTACCACAAATCATCACCAACTAACTTTTACTACAAGAAACAAAACCCAATCACTTTTAAATTACAAAAAAATGCTACTAACCATAGCAAACTATGCCAAACTCAACTAAATTACTTCGGCTATCAAAAATCACCCCCAACTACACTTTACAGCAACAAACTAAGCCCAATCACTTTAAAATTACAAAAAATGCTAAAAATCATAACAAACTATACCAGAATCACCTAAATTACTTCGGCTACCGTAAATCACCCCCAACTATCCCCTACCACAACAACCAAACCATATCATCTTAAAATTACAAAAAAAGGTGTACAAATCATAACAAACTATGCCGGACTCACCTAAACTACTTCGGCTACTCTATATCATCACCAACTAACCCTTACCACAACAAACTATACCCAATCACTTTTAAATTACAAAAAAATGCTACTAACCATTGCAAACTATGCCAAACTCACCTAAATTACTTCGGCTACCACAAATCATCACCAACTAACTTTTACTACAACAAACTAAACCCAATCACTTTTAAATTACAAAAAAATGCAACTAACCATAGCAAACTATGCCAAACTCAACTAAATTACTTCGGCTATCAAAAATCACCCCCAACTACACTTTACAGCAACAAACTAAGCCCAATCACTTTAAAATTACAAAAAATGCTAAAAATCATAACAAACTATACCAGACTCACATAAATTACTTCGGCTATTCTAAATCATCACCAACTAACCCTTACCACAACAAACTATACCCAACCATTTTTAAATTACAAAAAAATGCTACTAACCTTAGCAAACTAGGCCAAACTCACCTAAATTATTTCGGCTACCATAAATCATCACCAACTAACCCTTACCACAACAAACTAAACCCAATCACTTTTAAATTACAAAAAAATGCTACTAACCATAGCAAACTATGCCAAACTCACCTAAATTACTTCGGCTATCAAAAATCACCCCCAACTACACTTTACAGCAACAAACTAAGCCCAATCACTTTAAAATTACAAAAAAATGCTAAAAATTATAACAAACTATACCAGAATCACCTCAATTACTTCGGCTACCGTAAATCAACCCAACTATCCCTTACCACAACAAACCAAACCTTATCATTTTAAAATTACAAAAAAAGGTGTACAAATCATAACAAACTATGCCAGACTCACCTAAACTACTTCGGCTACTCTAAATCATCACCAACTAACCCTTACCACAACAAACTAAACCCAATCACTTTTAAATTACAAAAAAATGCTCCTAACCATCGCAAACTATGCCAAACTCACCTAAATTACTTCGGCTACCATAAATCATCACCAACTAACCCTTACCACAACAAACTAAACCCAATCACTTTTAAATTACAAAAAAATGCTACTAACCATAGCAAACTATGCCAAACTCACCTAAATTACTTCGGCTATCAAAAATCACCCCCAACTACACTGTACAGCAACAAACTAAGCCCAATCACTTTAAAATTACAAAAAAAATGCTAAAAATCATAACAAACTATACCAGAATCACCTAAATTATTTCGGCTACCGTAAATCACCCCCAACTATCCCTTACCACAACAAACCAAACCATATCATCTTAAAATTACAAAAAAAGGTGTACAAATCATAACAAACTATGACAGACTCACCTAAATTACTTCGGCTACTCTAAATCATCACCAACTAACTCTTACCACAACAAACTAAACCCAATCACTTTTAAATTACAAAAAAATGCTACTAACCATAGCAAACTATGCCAAACTCACCTAAATTACTTCGGCTACCATAAATCATCACCAACTAACCCTTACCACAACAAACTAAACCCAATCACTTTTAAATTACAAAAAAATGCTACTAACCATAGCAAACTATGCCAAACTCACCTAAATTACTTCGGCTATCAAAAATCACCCCCAACTACACTTTACAGCAACAAACTAAGCCCAATCACTTTAAAATTACAAAAAAATGCTAAAAATCATAACAAACTATAGCAGAATCACCTAAATTACTTCGGCTACCGTAAATCACCCCCAACTATCCCTTACCACAACAAACCAAACCATATCATTTTAAAATTACAAAAAAAGTGTACAAATCATAACAAACTATGCCAGACTCACCTAAATTACTTCGGCTACTCTAAATCATCACCAACTAACCCTTACCTCAACAAACTAAACCCAATCACTTTTAAATTACAAAAAAATGCTACTAACCATAGCAAACTATGCCAAACTCACCTAAATTACTTCGACTACAATAAATCATCACCAACTAACCCTTACCATAACAAACTAAACCCAATCAATTTTAAATTACAAAAAAATGCTACTAACCATAGCAAACTATGCCAAACTCACCTAAATTACTTCGGCTATCAAAAATCACCCCCAACTACACTTTACAGCAACAAACTAAGTCCAATCACTTTAAAATTACAAAAAAATGCTAAAAATCATAACAAACTATACCAGAATCACCTAAATTACTTCGGCTTCCGTAAATCACCCCCAACTATCCCTTACCACAACAAACCAAACCATATCATCTTAAAATTACAAAAAAAGGTGTACAAATCATAACAAACTATGCCAGACTCACCTAAACTACTTCGGCTACTCTATATCATCACCAACTAACCCTTACCACAACAAACTATACCCAATCACTTTTAAATTACAAAAAAATGCTACTAACCATTGCAAACTATGCCAAACTCACCAAAATTACTTCGGCTACCACAAATCATCACCAACTAACTTTTACTACAAGAAACAAAACCCAATCACTTTTAAATTACAAAAAAATGCTACTAACCATAGCAAACTATGCCAAACTCAACTAAATTACTTCGGCTATCAAAAATCACCCCCAACTACACTTTACAGCAACAAACTAAGCCCAATCACTTTAAAATTACAAAAAAATGCTAAAAATCATAACAAACTATACCAGAATCACCTAAATTACTTCGGCTACCGTAAATCACCCCCAACTATCCCCTACCACAACAACCAAACCATATCATCTTAAAATTACAAAAAAAGGTGTACAAATCATAACAAACTATGCCGGACTCACCTAAACTACTTCGGCTACTCTATATCATCACCAACTAACCCTTACCACAACAAACTATACCCAATCACTTTTAAATTACAAAAAAATGCTACTAACCATTGCAAACTATGCCAAACTCACCTAAATTACTTCGGCTACCACAAATCATCACCAACTAACTTTTACTACAACAAACTAAACCCAATCACTTTTAAATTACAAAAAAATGCTACTGACCATAGCAAACTATGCCAAACTCAACTAAATTACTTCGGCTATCAAAAATCACCCCCAACTACACTTTACAGCAACAAACTAAGCCCAATCACTTTAAAATTACAAAAAATGCTAAAAATCATAACAAACTATACCAGACTCACCTAAATTACTTCGGCTATTCTAAATCATCACCAACTAACCCTTACCACAACAAACTATACCCAATCATTTTTAAATTACAAAAAAATGCTACTAACCATAGCAAACTAGGCCAAACTCACCTAAATTATTTCGGCTACCATAAATCATCACCAACTAACCCTTACCACAACAAACTAAACCCAATCACTTTTAAATTACAAAAAAATGCTACTAACCATAGCAAACTATGCCAAACTCACCTAAATTACTTCGGCTATCAAAAATCACCCCCAACTACACTTTACAGCAACAAACTAAACCCAATCAATTTTAAATTACAAAAAAATGCTACTAACCATAGCAAACTATGCCAAACTCACCTAAATTACTTCGGCTATCAAAAATCACCCCCAACTACACTTTACAGCAACAAACTAAGTCCAATCACTTTAAAATTACAAAAAAATGCTAAAAATCATAACAAACTATACCAGAATCACCTAAATTACTTCGGCTTCCGTAAATCACCCCCAACTATCCCTTACCACAACAAACCAAACCATATCATCTTAAAATTACAAAAAAAGGTGTACAAATCATAACAAACTATGCCAGACTCACCTAAACTACTTCGGCTACTCTATATCATCACCAACTAACCCTTACCACAACAAACTATACCCAATCACTTTTAAATTACAAAAAAATGCTACTAACCATTGCAAACTATGCCAAACTCACCAAAATTACTTCGGCTACCACAAATCATCACCAACTAACTTTTACTACAAGAAACAAAACCCAATCACTTTTAAATTACAAAAAAATGCTACTAACCATAGCAAACTATGCCAAACTCAACTAAATTACTTCGGCTATCAAAAATCACCCCCAACTACACTTTACAGCAACAAACTAAGCCCAATCACTTTAAAATTACAAAAAAATGCTAAAAATCATAACAAACTATACCAGAATCACCTAAATTACTTCGGCTACCGTAAATCACCCCCAACTATCCCCTACCACAACAACCAAACCATATCATCTTAAAATTACAAAAAAAGGTGTACAAATCATAACAAACTATGCCGGACTCACCTAAACTACTTCCGCTACTCTATATCATCACCAACTAACCCTTACCACAACAAACTATACCCAATCACTTTTAAATTACAAAAAAATGCTACTAACCATTGCAAACTATGCCAAACTCACCTAAATTACTTCGGCTACCACAAATCATCACCAACTAACTTTTACTACAACAAACTAAACCCAATCACTTTTAAATTACAAAAAAATGCTACTGACCATAGCAAACTATGCCAAACTCAACTAAATTACTTCGGCTATCAAAAATCACCCCCAACTACACTTTACAGCAACAAACTAAGCCCAATCACTTTAAAATTACAAAAAATGCTAAAAATCATAACAAACTATACCAGACTCACCTAAATTACTTCGGCTATTCTAAATCATCACCAACTAACCCTTACCACAACAAACTATACCCAATCATTTTTAAATTACAAAAAAATGCTACTAACCATAGCAAACTAGGCCAAACTCACCTAAATTATTTCGGCTACCATAAATCATCACCAACTAACCCTTACCACAACAAACTAAACCCAATCACTTTTAAATTACAAAAAAATGCTACTAACCATAGCAAACTATGCCAAACTCACCTAAATTACTTCGGCTATCAAAAATCACCCCCAACTACACTTTACAGCAACAAACTAAGCCCAATCACTTTAAAATTACAAAAAAATGCTAAAAATCATAACAAACTATACCTGAATCACCTCAATTACTTCGGCTACCGTAAATCAACCCAACTATCCCTTACCACAACAAACCAAACCTTATCATTTTAAAATTACAAAAAAAGGTGTACAAATCATAACAAACTATGCCAGACTCACCTAAACTACTTCGGCTACTCTAAATCATCACCAACTAACCCTTACCACAACAAACTAAACCCAATCACTTTTAAATTACAAAAAAATGCTCCTAACCATCGCAAACTATGCCAAACTCACCTAAATTACTTCGGCTACCATAAATCATCACCAACTAACCCTTACCACAACAAACTAAACCCAATCACTTTTAAATTACAAAAAAATGCTACTAACCATAGCAAACTATGCCAAACTCACCTAAATTACTTCGGCTATCAAAAATCACCCCCAACTACACTTTACAGCAACAAACTAAGCCCAATCACTTTAAAATTACAAAAAAATGCTAAAAATCATAACAAACTATACCAGAATCACCTAAATTACTTCGGCTACCGTAAATCACCCCCAAATATCCCTTACCACAACAAACCAAACCATATCATCTTAAAATTACAAAAAAAGGTGTACAAATCATAACAAATTATGCCAGACTCACCTAAATTACTTCGGCTTCTCTAAATCATCACCAACTAACTCTTACCACAACAAACTAAACCCAATCACTTTTAAATTACAAAAAAATGCTACTAACCATAGCAAACTATGCCAAGCTCACCTAAATTACTTCGGCTGCCATAAATCATCACCAACTAACCCTTACCACAACAAACTAAACCCAATCACTTTTAAATTACAAAAAAATGCTACTAACCATAGCAAACTATGCCAAACTCACCTAAATTACTTCGGCTATCAAAAATCACCCCCAACTACACTTTACAACAACAAACTAAGCCCAATCACTTTAAAATTACAAAAAAATGCTAAAAATCATAACAAACTATAGCAGAATCACCTAAATTACTTCGGCTACCGTAAATCACCCCCAACTATCCCTTACCACAACAAACCAAACCATATCATCTTAAAATTACAAAAAAAGGTGTACAAATCATAACAAACTATGCCAGACTCACCTAAACTACTTCGGCTACTCTATATCATCACCAACTAACCCTTACCACAACAAACTATACCCAATCACTTTTAAATTACAAAAAAATGCTACTAACCATTGCAAACTATGCCAAACTCACCTAAATTACTTCGGCTACCACAAATCATCACCAACTAACTTTTACTACTACAAACAAAACCCAATCACTTTTAAATTACAAAAAAATGCTACTAACCATAGCAAACTATACCAAACTCACCTAAATTACTTCGGCTATCAAAAATCACCCCCAACTACACTTTACAGCAACAAACTAAGCCCAATCACTTTAAAATTACAAAAAAATGCTAAAAATCATAACAAACTATATCAGAATCACCTAAATTACTTCGGCTACCGTAAATCACCCCCAACTATCCCTTACCACAACAAACCAAACCATATAATCTAAAAATTACAAAAAAAGGTGTACAAATCATAACAAACTATGCCAGACTCACCTAAATTACTTCGGCTACTCTAAATCATCACCAACTAACCCTTACCACAACAAACTAAACCCAATCACTTTTAAATTACAAAAAAATACTACTAACCATAGCAAACTATGCCAAACTCACCTAAATTACTTCGGCTACCATAAATCATCACCAACTAACCCTTACCACAACAAACTAAACCCAATCACTTTTAAATTACAAAAAAATGCTACTAACCATAGCAAACTATGCCAAACTCACCTAAATTACTTCGGCTATCAAAAATCACCCCCAACTACACTTTACAGCAACAAACTAAGCCCAATCACTTTAAAATTACAAAAAAATGCTAAAAATCATAACAAACTATACCAGAATCACCTAAATTACTTCGGCTACCGTAAATCACCCCCAAATATCCCTTACCACAACAAACCAAACCATATCATCTTAAAATTACAAAAAAAGGTGTACAAATCATAACAAATTATGCCAGACTCACCTAAATTACTTCGGCTACTCTAAATCATCACCAACTAACTCTTACCACAACAAACTAAACCCAATCACTTTTAAATTACAAAAAAATGCTACTAACCATAGCAAACTATGCCAAGCTCACCTAAATTACTTCGGCTGCCATAAATCATCACCAACTAACCCTTACCACAACAAACTAAACCCAACACTTTTAAATTACAAAAAAATGCTACTAACCATAGCAAACTATGCCAAACTCACCTAAATTACTTCGGCTATCAAAAATCACCCCCAACTACACTTTACAACAACAAACTAAGCCCAATCACTTTAAAATTACAAAAAAATGCTAAAAATCATAACAAACTATAGCAGAATCACCTAAATTACTTCGGCTACCGTAAATCACCCCCAACTATCCCTTACCACAACAAACCAAACCATATCATCTTAAAATTACAAAAAAAGGTGTACAAATCATAACAAACTATGCCAGACTCACCTAAACTACTTCGGCTACTCTATATCATCACCAACTAACCCTTACCACAACAAACTATACCCAATCACTTTTAAATTACAAAAAAATGCTACTAACCATTGCAAACTATGCCAAACTCACCTAAATTACTTCGGCTACCACAAATCATCACCAACTAACTTTTACTACTACAAACAAAACCCAATCACTTTTAAATTACAAAAAAATGCTACTAACCATAGCAAACTATGCCAAACTCAACTAAATTACTTCGGCTATCAAAAATCACCCCCAACTACACTTTACAGCAACAAACTAAACCCAATCACTTTAAAATTACAAAAAAATGCTAAAAATCATAACAAACTATACCAGAATCACCTAAATTACTTCGGCTACCGTAAATCACCCCCAACTATCCCCTACCACAACAACCAAACCATATCATCTTAAAATTACAAAAAAAGGTGTACAAATCATAACAAACTATGCCGGACTCACCTAAACTACTTCGGCTACTCTATATCATCACCAACTAACCCTTACCACAACAAACTACACCCAATCATTTTTAAATTACAAAAAAATGCTACTAACCATTGCAAACTATGCCAAACTCACCTAAATTACTTCGGCTACCACAAATCATCACCAACTAACTTTTACTACAACAAACTAAACCCAATCACTTTTAAATTACAAAAAAATGCTACTAACCATAGCAAACTATGCCAAACTCAACTAAATTACTTCGGCTATCAAAAATCACCCCCAACTACACATTACAGCAACAAACTAAGCCCAATCACTTTAAAATTACAAAAAAAGCTAAAAATCATAACAAACTATACCAGAATCACCTAAAATACTTCGGCTACCGTAAATCACCCCCAACTATCCCCTACCACAACAAACCAAACCATATCATCTTAAAATTACAAAAAAAGGTGTACAAGTCATAACAAACTATGCCAGACTCACCTAAATTACTTCGGCTACTCTAAATCATTACCAACTAACCTTTACCACAACAAACTAAACCCAATCACTTTTAAATTACAAAAAAATGCTCCTAACCATAGCCAACTATGCCAAACTCACCTAAATTACTTCGGCTACCATAAATCATCACCAACTAATCCTTACCACAACAAACTAAACCCAATCAATTTTAAATTACAAAAAAATGCTACTAACCATAGCAAACTATGCCAAACTCACCTAAATTACTTCGGCTATCTAAAATCACCCCCAACTACACTTTACAGCAACAAACTAAGCCCAATCACTTTAAAATTACAAAAAAATGCTAAAAATCATAACAAACTATACCAGAATCACCTAAATTACTTCGGCTACCGTAAATCACCCCCAACTATCCCTTACCACAACAAACCAAACCATATCATCTTAAAATTACAAAAAAAGGTGTACAAATTATAACAAACTATGCCAGACTTACCTAAATTACTTCGGCTACTCTAAATCATTACCAACTAACCCTTAACACAACAAACTAAACCCAATCACTTTTAAATTACAAAAAAATGCTCCTAACCATAGCAAACTATGCCAAACTCACCTAAATTACTTCGGCTAACATAAATCATCACCAACTAACCCTTACCACAACAAACTAAACCCAATCACTTTTAAATTACAAAAAAATGCTACTAACCATAGCAAACTATACCAAACTCACCTAAATTACTTCGGCTATCAAAAATCACCCCCAACTACACTTTACAGCAACAAACTAAGCCCAATCACTTTAAAATTACAAAAAAATGCTAAAAATCATAACAAACTATATCAGAATCACCTAAATTACTTCGGCTACCGTAAATCACCCCCAACTATCCCTTACCACAACAAACCAAACCATATAATCTAAAAATTACAAAAAAAGGTGTACAAATCATAACAAACTATGCCAGACTCACCTAAATTACTTCGGCTACTCTAAATCATCACCAACTAACCCTTACCACAACAAACTAAACCCAATCACTTTTAAATTACAAAAAAATACTACTAACCATAGCAAACTATGCCAAACTCACCTAAATTACTTCGGCTATCAAAAATCACCCGCAACTACACTTTACAGCCACAAACTAAGCCCAATCACTTTAAAATTACAAAAAAATGCTAAAAATCGAAACAAACTATACCAGAATCACCTAAATTACTTCGGCTACCGTAAATCACCCCCAACTATCCCTTACCACAACAAACCAAACCAAATCATCTTAAAATTACAAAAAAAGGTGTACAAATCATAACAAACTATGCCAGACTCACCTAAATCACTTCGGCTACTCTAAATCATCACCGACTAACCCTTACCACAACAAACTAAACCCAATCACTTTTAAATTACAAAATTAATGCTACTAACCATAGCAAACTATGCCAAACTCATCTAAATTACTTCGTCTATCAAAAATCATCACCAACTAACCCTTAACACAACAAACTAAACCCAATCACTTTTAAATTACAAAAAAATGCTACTAACCATAGCAAACTATGCCAAGCTCACCTAAATTACTTCGGCTACTCTAAATCATCACCAACTAACCCTTACCACAACAAACTAAACCCAATCACTTTTAAATTACAAAAAAATGCTACTAACCATAGCAAACTATGCCAAACTCACCTAAATTACTTCGGCTACCATAAATCATCACCAACTAACCCTTACCACAACAAACTAAACCCAATCACTTTTAAATTACAAAAAAATGCTACTAACCATAGCAAACTATGCCAAGCTCACCTAAATTACTTCGGCTACTCTAAATCATCACCAACTAACCCTTACCACAACAAACTAAACCCAATCACTTTTAAATTACAAGAAAATGCTACTAACCATAGCAAACTATGCCAAACTCACCTAAATTACTTCGGCTACCATAAATCATCACCAACTAACCCTTACCACAACAAACTAAACCCAATCACTTTTAAATTACAAAAAAATGCTACTAACCATAGGAAACTATGCCAAGCTCACCTAAATTACTTCGGCTATCAAAAATCACCCCCAACTACACTTTACAGCAACAAACTAAGCCCAATCACTTTAAAATTACAAAAAAATGCTAAAAATTATAACAAACTATACCAGAATCACCTAAATTACTTCGGCTACCGTAAATCACCCCCAACTCTCCCTTACCACAACAAACCAAACCATATCATCTTAAAATTACAAAAAAGGTGTACAAATCATAACAAACTATGCCAGACTCACCTAAATTACTTCGGCTACTCTAAATCATCACCAACTAACCCTTACCACAACAAACTAAACCCAATCACTTTTAAATTACAAAAAAATGCTACTAACCATAGCAAACTATGCCAAACTCACCTAAATTACTTCGGCTACCATAAATCATCACCAACTAACCCTTACCACAACAAACTAAACCCAATCATTTTTAAATTTAAAAAAATGCTACTAACCATAGCAAACTATGCCAAACTCACCTAAATTACTTCGGCTATCAAAAATCACCCCCAACTACACTTTACAGCAACAAGCTAAGCCCAATCACTTTAAAATTACAAAAAAATGCTAAAAATCATAACTAACTTTACCAGAATCACATAAATTACTTCGGCTACCATAAATCACCCCCAACTATCCCTTACCACAACAAACCAAACCATATCATCTTAAAATTACAAAAAAGGTGTTCAAATCATAACAAACTATGCCAGACTCACCTAAATTACTTCGGCTACTCTAAATCATCACCAACTAACCCTTACCACAACAAACTAAACCCAATCACTTTTAAATTACAAAAAAATGCTCCTAACCATAGTAAACTATGCCAAACTCACCTAAATTACTTCGGCTACCGTAAATCATCACCAACTAACCCTTACCACAACAAACTAAACCCAATCACTTTTAAATTACAAAAAAATGCTACTAACCATAGCAAACTATGCCAAACTCACCTAAATTACTTCGGCTATCAAAAATCACCCCCAACTACACTTTACAGCAACAAACTAAGCCCAATTAATTTAAAATTACAAAAAAATGCTAAAAATCATAACAAACTATACCAGAATCACCTAAATTACTTCGGCTACCGTAAATCACCCCCAACTATCCCTTACCACAACAAACCAAACTATATCATCTTAAAATTACAAAAAAAGGTGTACAAATCATAACAAACTATGCCAGACTCACCTAAATTACTTCGGCTACTCTAAATCATCACCAACTTACCCTTACCACAAAAAACTAAACCCAATCACTTTTAAATTATAAAAAAATGCTCCTAACCATAGCAAACTATGCCAAACTTACCTAAATTACTTCGGCAACAATAAATCATCACCAACTAACCTTTACCACATCAAACTAAACCCAATCACTTTTAAATTACAAAAAAATGCTACTTACCATAGCAAACTATGCCAAACTCACCTAAATTAGTTCGGCTATCAAAAATCACCCCCAACTACACTTTACAGCAACAAACTAAGCCCAATCACTTTAAAATTACAAAAAATGCTAAAAATCATAACAAACTATACCAGAATCACCTAAATTACTTCGGCTACCGTAAATCACCCCCAACTATCCCTTACCACAACAAACCAAACCATATCCTCTTAAAATTACAAAAAAAATTTACAAATCATAACAAACTATGCCAGACTCACCTAAATTACTTCGGCTACTCTAAACCATCACCAACTAACCCTTACCACAACAAACTAAACCCAATCACTTTTAAATTACAAAAAAATGCTACTAACCATAGCAAACTATGCCAAACTCACCTAAATTACTTCAGCTACCATAAATCATCACCAACTAACCCTTACCACAACAAACTAAACCCAATCACTTTTAAATTACAAAAAAATGCTACTAACCATAGCAAACTATGCCAAACTCACCTAAATTACTTCGGCTATCAAAAATCACCCCCAACTACACTTTACAGCAACAAACTAAGCCCAATCACTTTAAAATTACAAAAAAATGCTAAAAATCATAACAAACTTTACCAGAATCACATAAATTACTTCGGCTACCATAAATCACCCCCAACTATCCCTTACCACAACAAACCAAACCATATCATCTTAAAATTACAAAAAAGGTGTACAAATCATAACAAACTATGCCAGACTCACCTAAATTACTTCGGCTACTCTAAATCATCACCAACTAACCCTTACCACAACAAACTAAACACAATCACTTTTAAATTACAAAAAAATGCTCCTAACCATAGTAAAATATGCCAAACTCACCTAAATTACTTCGGCTACCATAAATCATCACCAACTAACCCTTACCACAACAAACTAAACCCAATCACTTTTAAATTACAAAAAAATGCTACTTACCATAGCAAACTATGCCAAACTCACCTAAATTAGTTCGGCTATCAAAAATCACCCCCAACTACACTTTACAGCAACAAACTAAGCCCAATCTCTTTAAAATTACAAAAAATGCTAAAAATCATAACAAACTATACCAGAATCACCTAAATTACTTCGGCTACCGTAAATCACCCCCAACTATCCCTTACCACAACAAACCAAACCATATCCTCTTAAAATTACAAAAAAAATTTACAAATCATAACAAACTATGCCAGACTCACCTAAATTACTTCGGCTACTCTAAATCATCACCAACTAACCCTTACCACAACAAACTAAACCCAATCACTTTTAAATTACAAAAAAATGCTACTAACCATAGCAAACTATGCCAAACTCACCTAAATTACTTCAGCTACCATAAATCATCACCAACTAACCCTTACCACAACAAACTAAACCCAATCACTTTTAAATTACAAAAAAATGCTACTAACCATAGCAAACTATGCCAAACTCACCTAAATTACTTCGGCTATCAAAAATCACCCCCAACTACACTTTACAGCAACAAACTAAGCCCAATCACTTTAAAATTACAAAAAAATGCTAAAAATCATAACAAACTTTACCAGAATCACATAAATTACTTCGGCTACCATAAATCACCCCCAACTATCCCTTACCACAACAAACCAAACCATATCATCTTAAAATTACAAAAAAGGTGTACAAATCATAACAAACTATGCCAGACTCACCTAAATTACTTCGGCTACTCTAAATCATCACCAACTAACCCTTACCACAACAAACTAAACCCAATCACTTTTAAATTACAAAAAAATGCTCCTAACCATAGTAAAATATGCCAAACTCACCTAAATTACTTCGGCTACCATAAATCATCACCAACTAACCCTTACCACAACAAACTAAACCCAATCACTTTTAAATTACAAAAAAATGCTACTAACCATAGCAAACTATGCCAAACTCACCTAAATTACTTCGGCTATCAAAAATCACCCCCAACTACACTTTACAGCAACAAACTAAGCCCAATCACTTTAAAATTACAAAAAAATGCTAAAAATCATAACAAACTATACCAGAATCACCTAAATTACTTCGGCTACCGTAAATCACCCCCAACTATCCCTTACCACAACAAACGAAACCATATAATCTTAAAATTACAAAAAAAGGTGTACAAATCATAACAAACTATGCCAGACTCACCTAAATTACTTCGGCTACTCTAAATCATCACCAACTTACCCTTACCACAAAAAACTAAACCCAATCACTTTTAAATTACAAAAAAATGCTCCTAACCATAGCAAACTATGCCAAACTTACCTAAATTACTTCGGCAACCATAAAACATCACCAACTAACCCTTACCACATCAAACTAAACCCAATCACTTTTAAATTACAAAAAAATGCTACTAACCATAGCAAACTATGCCAAACTCACCTAAATTAGTTCGGCTATCAAAAATCACCCCCAACTACACTTTACAGCAACAAACTAAGCCCAATCACTTTAAAATTACAAAAAAATGCTAAAAATCATAACAAACTATACCAGAATCACCTAAATTACTTCGGCTACCGTAAATCACCCCCAACTATCCCTTACCACAACAAACGAAACCATATAATCTTAAAATTACAAAAAAAGGTGTACAAATCATAACAAACTATGCCAGACTCACCTAAATTACTTCGGCTACTCTAAATCATCACCAACTAACCCTTACCACAACAAACTAAACCCAATCACTTTTAAATTCCAAAAAAATGCTACTATACAAAGCAAACTATGCCAAACTCACCAAAATTACTTCGGCTATCATAATTCATCACCAACTAACCCTTACCACAACAAACTAAACCCAATCACTTTTAAATTACAAAAAAATGCTACTAACCATAGCAAACTATGCCAAACTCACCTAAATTACTTCAGCTACCATAAATCATCACCAACTAACCCTTACCACAACAAACTAAACCCAATCACTTTTAAATTACAAAAAAATGCTACTAACCATAGCAAACTATGCCAAACTCACCTAAATTACTTCGGCTATCAAAAATCACCACCAGCTACACTTTACAGCAACAAAGTAAGCCCAATCACTTTAAAATTACAAAAAAATCCTAAAAATCATAACAAACTATACCAGAATCACCTAAATTACTTCGGCTACCGTAAATCACCCCCATCTATTCCTTACCACAACGAACCAAACCATATCATCTTAAAATTACAAAAAAAGTTGTACAAATCACAACAAAGTATGCCAGACTCACCTAAATTACTTCGGCTACTCTAAATCATCACCAACTAACCCTTACCACAACAAACTAAACCCAATCACTTTTAAATTACAAAAAAATTCTACTAACCATAGCAAACTATGCCAAACTCACCTAAATTACTTCGGCTACCATAAATCATCACCAACTAACCCTTACCACAACAAACTAAACCCAATCACTTTTAAATTACAAAAAAATGCTACTAACCATAGCAAACTATGCCAAACTCACCTAAATTACTTCAGCTACCATAAATCATCACCAACTAACCCTTACCACAACAAACTAAACCCAATCACTTTTAAATTACAAAAAAATGCTACTAACCATAGCAATCTATGCCAAACTCACCTAAATTACTTCGGCTATCAAAAATCACCCCCAGCTACACTTTACAGCAACAAAGTAAGCCCAATCACTTTAAAATTACAAAAAAATCCTAAAAATCATAACAAACTATACCAGAATCACCTAAATTACTTCGGCTACCGTAAATCACCCCCATCTATTCCTTACCACAACAAACCAAACCATATCATCTTAAAATTACAAAAAAAGTTGTACAAATTACAACAAAGTATGCCAGACTCACCTAAATTACTTCGGCTACTCTAAATCATCACCAACTAACCCTTACCACAACAAACTAAACCCAATCACTTTTAAATTACAAAAAAATTCTACTAACCATAGCAAACTATGCCAAACTCACCTAAATTACTTCGGCTACCATAAATCATCACCAACTAACCCTTACCACAACAAACTAAACCCAATCACTTTTAAATTACAAAAAAATGCTACTAACCATAGCAAACTATGCCAAACTCACCCTAATTACTTCGGCTATCAAAAATCACCCCCAACTACACTTTACAGCAACAAACTAAGCCCAATCACTTTAAAATTACAAAAAAATGCACAAAATCATAACAAACTATACCAGAATCACCTAAATTACTTCGGCTACCGTAAATCACCCCCAACTATACCTTACCACAACAAACCAAACCATATCATCTTAAAATTACAAAAAAAGGTGTACAAATCATAACAAACTATGCCAGACTCACCTAAATTACTTCGGCTACTCTAAATCAACACCAACTAACCCTTACCACAACAAACTAAACCCAATCACTTTTAAATTACAAAAAAATGCTACTAACCGTAGCAAACTATGCCAAACTCACCTAAATTACTTCGGCTACCATAAATCATCACCAACTAACCCTTACCACAAAAAACTAAACCCAATCACTTTTAAATTAAAAAAATTGCTACTAACCATAGCAAACTATGCCAAACTCACCTAAATTACTTTGGCTATCAAAAATCACCCCCAACTACACTTTACAGCAACAAACTAAGCCCAATCACTTTAAAATTACAAAAAAATGCTGAAAATCATAACAAACTATACCAGAATCACCTAAATTACTTCGGCTACCGTAAATCACCCCCAACTATCCCTTACGACAACAAACCAAACCATATAATCTTAAAATTACAAAAAAAGGTGTACAAATCATAACAAACTATGCCAGACTCACCTAAATTACTTCGGCTACTCTAAATCAACACCAACTCACCCTTACCACAACAAATTAAACCCAATCACTTTTAAATTACAAAAAAATGCTACTAACTATAGCAAACTATGCCAAGCTCACCTACATTACTTCGGCTACCATAAATAATCACCAACTAACCCTTACCACAACAAACTAAACCCAATCACTTTTAAATTACAAAAAAATGCTACTAACCATAGAAAACTATGCCAAACTCACCTAAATTACTTCGGCTATCAAAAATCACCCCCAACTACACTTTACAGCAACAAACTAAGCCCAATCACATTAAAATTACAAAAAAATGCTAAAAATCATAACAAACTATACCAGAATCACCTAAATTACTCCAGCTACCGTAAATCACCCCCAACTATCCCTTACCACAACAAACCAAACCATATCATCTTAAAATTACAAAAAAAGGTGTACAAATCATAACAAACTATGCCAGACTCACCTAAATTACTTCGGCTACTCTAAATCATCACAATCCAACCCTTACCACAACAAACTAAACCTAATCACTTTTAAATTACAAAAAAATGCTATTAACCATAGCAAACTATGCCAAACTCACCTAAATTACTTCGGCTACCATAAATCATCACCAACTAACCCTTACCACAACAAACTAAACCCAATCACTTTTAAATTACAAAAAAATGCTACTGACCATAGCAAACTATGCCAAACTCACCTAAATTACTTCGGCTATCAAAAATCACCCCCAACTACACTTTACAGCAACAAACTAAGCCCAATCACTTTAAAATTACAAAAAAATGCTGAAAATCATAACAAACTATACCAGAATCACCTAAATTACTTCGGCTACCGTAAATCACCCCCAACTATCCCTTACGACAACAAACCAAACCATATCATCTTAAAATTACAAATAAAGGTGTACAAATCATAACAAACTATGCCAGACTCACCTAAATTACTTCGGCTACTCTAAATCAACACCAACTAACCCTTACCACAACAAATTAAACCCAATCACTTTTAAATTACAAAAAAATGCTACTAGCTATAGCAAACTATGCCAAACTCACCTACATTACTTCGGCTACCATAAATAATCACCAACTAACCCTTACCACAACAAACTAAACCCAATCACTTTTAAATTACAAAAAAATGCTACTGACCATAGCAAACTATGCCAAACTCACCTAAATTACTTCGGCTATCAAAAATCACCCCCAACTACACTTTACAGCAACAAACTAAGCCCGATCACTTTAAAATTACAAAAAAATGCTAAAATTCATAACAAACTATACCAGAATCACCTAAATTACTTCGGCTACCGTAAATCACCCCCAACTATACCTTACCAAAACAAACCAAACCATATCATCGTGAAATTACAAAAAAAACTGTACAAATCATAACAAACTATGCCAGACTCACCTAAATTACTTCGGCTACTCTAAATCATCACCAACTAACCCTTACCACAACAAACTAAACCCAATCACTTTTAAATTACAAAAAAATTCTACTAACCATAGCAAACTAAGCCAAACTCACCTAAATTACTTCAGCTACCATAAATCATCACCAACTAACCCTTACCACAACAAACTAAACCCAATCATTTTTAAATTACAAAAAAATGCTACTAACCATAGCAAACTATGCCAAACTCACCTAAATTACTTCGGCTATCAAAAATCACCCCCAACTACACTTTACAGCAACAAGCTAAGCCCAATCACTTTAAAATTACAAAAAAATGCTAAAAATCATAACTAATTTTACCAGAATCACATAAATTACTTCGGCTACCATAAATCACCCCCAACTATCCCTTACCACAACAAACCAAACCATATCATCTTAAAATTACAAAAAAGGTGTTCAAATCATAACAAACTATGCCAGACTCACCTAAATTACTTCGGCGACTCTAAATCATCACCAACTTACCCTTACCACAAAAAACTAAACTAAATCACTTTTATATTACAAAAAAATGCTCCTAACCATAGCAAACTATGCCAAATTTACCTAAATTACTTCGGCAACCATAAATCATCACCAACTAACCCTTACCACATCAAACTAAACCCAATCACTTTTAAATTACAAAAAAATGCTACTAACCATAGCAAACTATGCCAAACTCGCCTAAATTAGTTCGGCTATCAAAAATCACCCCCAACTACACTTTACAGCAACAAACTAAGCCCGATCACTTTAAAATTACAAAAAAATGAACAAAATCATAACAAACTATACCAGAATCACCTAAATTACTTCGGCTACCGTAAATCACCCCCAACTATACCTTACCACAACAAACCAAACCATATCATCTTCAAATTACAAAAAAAGGTGTCCAAATCATAACAAACTATGCCAGACTCACCGAAATTACTTCGGCTACTCTAAATCAACACCAACTAACCCTTACTACAACAAACTAAACCCAATCAATTTTAAATTACAAAAAAATGTTACTAACCATAGCAAACTATGCCAAACTCATATAAATTACTTCGGCTATCAAAAATCACCCCCAACTACACTTTACAGCAACAAACTAAAACCAATCACTTTAAAATTACAAAAAAATGTTAAAAATCATAACAAACTATACCAGAATCACCTAAATTACTTCGGCTACCGTAAATCACCCCCAACTATACCTTACCAAAACAAACCAAACCATATCATCGTGAAATTACAAAAAAAACTGTACAAATCATAACAAACTATGCCAGACTCACCTAAATTACTTCGGCTACTCTAAATCATCACCAACTAACCCTTACCACAACAAACTAAACCCAATCACTTTTAAATTACAAAAAAATTCTACTAACCATAGCAAACTATGCCAAACTCACCTAAATTACTTCAGCTACCATAAATCATCACCAACTAACCCTTACCACAACAAACTAAACCCAATCACTTTTAAATTACAAAAAAATGCTACTAACCATAGCAAACTATGCCAAACTCACCTAAATTACTTCGGCTACCGTAAATCACCCCCAACTATACCTTACCACAACAAACCAAACCATATCATCTTCAAATTACAAAAAAAGGTGTCCAAATCATAACAAACTATGCCTGACTCACCGAAATTACTTCGGCTACTCTAAATCAACACCAACTCACCCTTACCACAACAAACTAAACCCAATCAATTTTAAATTACAAAAAAATGCTACTAACCATAGCAAACAATGCCAAACTCACCTAAATTACTTAGGCTACCATAAATCATCACCAACTAACCCTTACCACAACAAACTAAACTCAATCACTTTTAAATTACAAAAAAATGATATTAACCATAGCAAACTATGCCAAACTCATATAAATTACTTCGGCTATCAAAAATCACCCCCAACTACACTTTACAGCAACAAACTAAAACCAATCACTTTAAAATTACAAAAAAATGCTAAAAATCATAAAAACTATACCAGAATCACCTAAATTACTTCGGCTACCGTAAATCACCCCCAACTATCCCTTACCACAACAAACCAAACCATATCATCTTAAAATTACAAAAAAAGGTGTACAAATCATAACAAACTATGCCAGACTCACCTAAATTACTTCGGCTACTCTAAATCATCACCAACTAACCCTTACCGCAACAAACTAAACCCAATCACTTTTAAATTACAAAAAAATGCTACTAACCATAGCAAACTATGCCAGACTCACCTAAATTACTTCGGCTACCATAAATCATCACCAACTATCCCTTACCACAACAAACCAAACCATATCATCTTAAAATTAGAAAAAAAGGTGTACAAATCATAACAAACTATGCCAGACTTACCTAAATTACTTCGGCTACTCTAAATCATCACCAACTAACCCTTACCACAACAAACTAAACACAATCATTTTTAAATTACAAAAAAATTCTACTAACCATAACAAACTATGCCAAACTCACCTAAATTACTTCGGCTACCATAAATCATCACCAACAAACCCTTATCACAACAAACTAAACCCAATCACTTTTAAATTACAAAAAAATGCTACTAACCATAGCAAACTATGCCAAACTCACCTAAATTACTTCGGCTATCAAAAATCACCCCCAACTACACTTTACAGCAACAAACTAAGCCCAATCACTTTTAAATAAAAAAAAATGCTACAAATCATAACAAACTATACCAAAATCACCTAAATTACTTCGGCTGCCGTAAATTACCCCCAACTATCCCTTACCACAACAAACCAAACCATATCATCTTAAAATTACAAAAAAAGGTGTACAAATCATAACAAAATATGCCAGACTCACCTAAATTACTTCGGCTACTCTAAATCATCACCAACTAACCCTTTCCACAACAAACTAAACCCAATCACTTTTAAATTACAAAAAAAATCTACTAACCATAGCAAACTATGCCAAACTCACCTAAATTACTTCGGCTACCATAAATCATCACCAACTAACCCTTACCACAACAAACTAAACCCAATCACTTTTAAATTACAAAAAAATAATACTAACCATAGCAAACTATGTCAAACTCATATAAATTACTTCGGCTATCAAAAATCACCCCCAACTACACTTTAAAGCAACAAACTAAAACCAATCACTTTAAAATTACAAAAAAATGCTAAAAATCATAACAAACTATACCAGAATCACCTAAATTACTTCGGCTACCGTAAATCACCCCCAACTATCCCTTACCACAACAAACCAAACCATATCATCTTAAAATTACAAAAAAAGGTGTACAAATCATAACAAACTATGCCAGACTCACCTAAATTACTTCGGCTACTCTAAATCAACACCAACTAACCCTTACCACAACAAACTAAACCCAATCACTTTTAAATTACAAAAAAATGCTACTGACCATAGCAAACTATGCCAAACTCACCTAAATTACTTCGGCTATCAAAAATCACCCCCAACTACACTTTACAGCAACAAACTAAGCCCGATCACTTTAAAATTACAAAAAAATGCTAAAATTCATAACAAACTATACCAGAATCACCTAAATTACTTCGGCTACCGTAAATCACCCCCAACTATACCTTACCAAAACAAACCAAACCATATCATCGTGAAATTACAAAAAAAACTGTACAAATCATAACAAACTATGCCAGACTCACCTAAATTACTTCGGCTACTCTAAATCATCACCAACTAACCCTTACCACAACAAACTAAACCCAATCACTTTTAAATTACAAAAAAATTCTACTAACCATAGCAAACTATGCCAAACTCACCTAAATTACTTCAGCTACCATAAATCATCACCAACTAACCCTTACCACAACAAACTAAACCCAATCACTTTTAAATTACAAAAAAATGCTACTAACCATAGCAAACTATGCCAAACTCACCTAAATTACTTCGGCTATCAAAAATCACCCCCAACTACACTTTACAGCAACAAGCTAAGCCCAATCACTTTAAAATTACAAAAAAATGCTAAAAATCATAACTAACTTTACCAGAATCACATAAATTACTTCGGCTACCATAAATCACCCCCAACTATCCCTTACCACAACAAACCAAACCATATCATCTTAAAATTACAAAAAAGGTGTTCAAATCATAACAAACTATGCCAGACTCACCTAAATTACTTCGGCTACTCTAAATCATCACCAACTAACCCTTACCACAACAAACTAAACACAATCACTTTTAAATTACAAAAAAATGCTCCTAACCATAGTTAACTATGCCAAACTCACCTAAATTACTTCGGCTACCATAAATCATCACCAACTAACCCTTACCACAACAAACTAAACCCAATCACTTTTAAATTACAAAAAAATGCTACTAACCATAGCAAACTATGCCAAACTCACCTAAATTACTTCGGCTATCAAAAATCACCCCCAACTACACTTTACAGCAACAAACTAAGCCCCATCAATTTAAAATTACAAAAAAATGCTAAAAATCATAACAAACTATACCAGAATCACCTAAATTACTTCGGCTACCGTAAATCACCCCCAACTATCCCTTACCACAACAAACCAAACCATATCATCTTAAAATTACAAAAAAAGGTGTACAAATCATAACAAACTATGCCAGACTCACCTAAATTACTTCGGCGACTCTAAATCATCACCAACTTACCCTTACCACAAAAAACTAAACTAAATCACTTTTATATTACAAAAAAATGCTCCTAACCATAGCAAACTATGCCAAACTTACCTAAATTACTTCGGCAACCATAAATCATCACCAACTAACCCTTACCACATCAAACTAAACCCAATCACTTTTAAATTACAAAAAAATGCTACTAACCATAGCAAACTATGCCAAACTCGCCTAAATTAGTTCGGCTATCAAAAATCACCCCCAACTACACTTTACAGCAACAAACTAAGCCCGATCACTTTAAAATTACAAAAAAATGAACAAAATCATAACAAACTATACCAGAATCACCTAAATTACTTCGGCTACCGTAAATCACCCCCAACTATACCTTACCACAACAAACCAAACCATATCATCTTCAAATTACAAAAAAAGGTGTCCAAATCATAACAAACTATGCCAGACTCACCGAAATTACTTCGGCTACTCTAAATCAACACCAACTAACCCTTACTACAACAAACTAAACCCAATCAATTTTAAATTACAAAAAAATGTTACTAACCATAGCAAACTATGCCAAACTCATATAAATTACTTCGGCTATCAAAAATCACCCCCAACTACACTTTACAGCAACAAACTAAAACCAATCACTTTAAAATTACAAAAAAATGTTAAAAATCATAACAAACTATACCAGAATCACCTAAATTACTTCGGCTACCGTAAATCACCCCCAACTACCTTACTACCCTTACCACAACAAACCAAACCATATGATCTTAAAATTACAAAAAAAGGTGTACAAATCATAACAAACTATGCCAGACTCACCTAAATTACTTCGGCTACTCTAAATCATCACCAACTAACCCTTACCACAACAAACTAAACCCAATCACTTTTAAATTACAAAAAAATGCTACTAACCATAGCAAACTATGCCAAACTCACCTAAATTACTTCGGCTACCATAAATCATCACCAACTAACCCTTACCACAACAAACTAAACCCAATCACTTTTAAATTACAAAAAAATGTTACTAACCATAGCAAACTATGCCAAACTCACCTAAATTACTTCGGCTATCAAAAATCACCCCCAACTACACTTTACAGCAACAAACTAAGCCCAATCACTTTAAAATTACAAAAAAATGCTAAAAATCATAACAAACTATACCAGAATCACCTAAATTACTTCGGCTACCGTAAATCACCCCCAACTATCCCTTACCACAACAAACCAAACCATATCATCTTAAAATTACAAAAAAAGGTGTACAAATCACAACAAAGTATGCTAGACTCACCTAAATTACTTCGGCTACTCTAAATCATCACCAACTAACCCTTACCACAACAAACTAAACCCAATCATTTTTAAATTACAAAAAAATGCTACTAACCATAGCAAACTATGCCAAACTCACCTAAATTACTTCGGCTACCATAAATCATCACCAACTAACCCTTACCACAACAAACTAAACCCAATCACTTTTAAATTACAAAAAAATGCTACTAACCATAGCAAACTATGCCAAACTCACCTAAATTACTTCGGCTATCAAAAATCACCCCCAACTACACTTTACAGCAACAAACTAAGCCCAATCACTTTAAAATTACAAAAAAATGAACAAAATCATAACAAACTATACCAGAATCACCTAAATTACTTCGGCTACCGTAAATCACCCCCAACTATACCTTACCACAACAAACCAAACCATATCATCTTCAAATTACAAAAAAAGGTGTCCAAATCATAACAAACTATGCCAGACTCACCGAAATTACTTCGGCTACTCTAAATCAACACCAACTAACCCTTACCACAACAAACTAAACCCAATCAATTTTAAATTACAAAAAAATGCTACTAACCATAGCAAACAATGCCAAACTCACCTAAATTACTTAGGCTACCATAAATCATCACCAACTAACCCTTACCACAACAAACTAAACTCAATCACTTTTAAATTACAAAAAAATGATACTAACCATAGCAAACTATGCCAAACTCATATAAATTACTTCGGCTATCAAAAATCACCCCCAACTACACTTTACAGCAACAAACAAAAACCAATCACTTTAAAATTACAAAAAAATGAACAAAATCATAAAAACTATACCAGAATCACCTAAATTACTTCGGCTACCGTAAATCACCCCCAACTATCCCTTACCACAACAAACCAAACCATATCATCTTAAAATTACAAAAAAAGGTGTACAAATCATAACAAACTATGCCAGACTCACCTAAATTACTTCGGCTACTCTAAATCATCACCAACTAACCCTTACCACAACAAACTAAACCCAATCACTTTTAAATTACAAAAAAATGCTACTAACCATAGCAAACTATGCCAGACTCACCTAAATTACTTCGGCTACCATAAATCATCACCAACTATCCCTTACCACAACAAACTAAACCCAATCACTTTTAAATTACAAAAAAAATCTACTAACCATAGCAAACTATGCCAAACTCACCTAAATTACTTCGGCTACCATAAATCATCACCAACTAACCCTTACCACAACAAACTAAACCCAATCACTTTTAAATTACAAAAAAATAATACTAACCATAGCAAACTATGTCAAACTCATATAAATTACTTCGGCTAACAAACTATACCAGAATCACCTAAATTACTTCGGCTACCGTAAATCACCCCCAACTATCCCTTACCACAACAAACCAAACCATATCATCTTAAAATTACAAAAAAAGGTGTACAAATCATAACAAACTATGCCAGACTCACCTAAATTACTTCGGCGACTCTAAATCATCACCAACTTACCCTTACCACAAAAAACTAAACTAAATCACTTTTATATTACAAAAAAATGCTCCTAACCATAGCAAACTATGCCAAACTTACCTAAATTACTTCGGCTACCATAAATCATCACCAACTAACCCTTATCACAACAAACTAAACCCAATCACTTTTAAATTACAAAAAAATGCTACTAACCATAGCAAACTATGCCAAACTCACCTAAATTACTTCGGCTATCAAAAATCACCCCCAACTACACTTTACAGCAACAAACTAAGCCCAATCACTTTTAAATAAAAAAAAATGCTACAAATCATAACAAACTATACCAAAATCACCTAAATTACTTCGGCTGCCGTAAATTACCCCCAACTATCCCTTACCACAACAAACCAAACCATATCATCTTAAAATTACAAAAAAAGGTGTACAAATCATAACAAAATATGCCAGACTCACCTAAATTACTTCGGCTACTCTAAATCATCACCAACTAACCCTTTCCACAACAAACTAAACCCAATCATAACAAACTATGCCAGACTCACCGAAATTACTTCGGCTACTCTAAATCAACACCAACTAACCCTTACTACAACAAACTAAACCCAATCAATTTTAAATTACAAAAAAATGTTACTAACCATAGCAAACTATGCCAAACTCATATAAATTACTTCGGCTATCAAAAATCACCCCCAACTACACTTTACAGCAACAAACTAAAACCAATCACTTTAAAATTACAAAAAAATGTTAAAAATCATAACAAACTATACCAGAATCACCTAAATTACTTCGGCTACCGTAAATCACCCCCAACTACCTTACTACCCTTACCACAACAAACCAAACCATATCATCTTAAAATTACAAAAAAAGGTGTACAAATCATAACAAACTATGCCAGACTCACCTAAATTACTTCGGCTACTCTAAATCATCACCAACTAACCCTTACCACAACAAACTAAACCCAATCACTTTTAAATTACAAAAAAATGCTACTAACCATAGCAAACTATGCCAAACTCACCTAAATTACTTCGGCTACCATAAATCATCACCAACTAACCCTTACCACAACAAACTAAACCCAATCACTTTTAAATTACAAAAAAATGTTACTAACCATAGCAAACTATGCCAAACTCACCTAAATTACTTCGGCTATCAAAAATCACCCCCAACTACACTTTACAGCAACAAACTAAGCCCAATCACTTTAAAATTACAAAAAAATGCTAAAAATCATAACAAACTATACCAGAATCACCTAAATTACTTCGGCTACCGTAAATCACCCCCAACTATCCCTTACCACAACAAACCAAACCATATCATCTTAAAATTACAAAAAAAGGTGTACAAATCACAACAAAGTATGCTAGACTCACCTAAATTACTTCGGCTACTCTAAATCATCACCAACTAACCCTTACCACAACAAACTAAACCCAATCATTTTTAAATTACAAAAAAATGCTACTAACCATAGCAAACTATGCCAAACTCACCTAAATTACTTCGGCTACCATAAATCATCACCAACTAACCCTTACCACAACAAACTAAACCCAATCACTTTTAAATTACAAAAAAATGCTACTAACCATAGCAAACTATGCCAAACTCACCTAAATTACTTCGGCTATCAAAAATCACCCCCAACTACACTTTACAGCAACAAACTAAGCCCAATCACTTTAAAATTACAAAAAAATGAACAAAATCATAACAAACTATACCAGAATCACCTAAATTACTTCGGCTACCGTAAATCACCCCCAACTATACCTTACCACAACAAACCAAACCATATCATCTTCAAATTACAAAAAAAGGTGTCCAAATCATAACAAACTATGCCAGACTCACCGAAATTACTTCGGCTACTCTAAATCAACACCAACTAACCCTTACCACAACAAACTAAACCCAATCAATTTTAAATTACAAAAAAATGCTACTAACCATAGCAAACAATGCCAAACTCACCTAAATTACTTAGGCTACCATAAATCATCACCAACTAACCCTTACCACAACAAACTAAACTCAATCACTTTTAAATTACAAAAAAATGATACTAACCATAGCAAACTATGCCAAACTCATATAAATTACTTCGGCTATCAAAAATCACCCCCAACTACACTTTACAGCAACAAACTAAAACCAATCACTTTAAAATTACAAAAAAATGCTAAAAATCATAAAAACTATACCAGAATCACCTAAATTACTTCGGCTACCGTAAATCACTCCCAACTATCCCTTACCACAACAAACCAAACCATATCATCTTAAAATTACAAAAAAAGGTGTACAAATCATAACAAACTATGCCAGACTCACCTAAATTACTTCGGCTACTCTAAATCATCACCAACTAACCCTTACCACAACAAACTAAACCCAATCACTTTTAAATTACAAAAAAATGCTACTAACCATAGCAAACTATGCCAGACTCACCTAAATTACTTCGGCTACCATAAATCATCACCAACTATCCCTTACCACAACAAACCAAACCATATCATCTTAAAATTAGAAAAAAAGGTGTACAAATCATAACAAACTATGCCAGACTTACCTAAATTACTTCGGCTACTCTAAATCATCACCAACTAACCCTTACCACAACAAACTAAACACAATCATTTTTAAATTACAAAAAAATTCTACTAACCATAACAAACTATGCCAAACTCTCCTAAATTACTTCGGCTACCATAAATCATCACCAACAAACCCTTATCACAACAAACTAAACCCAATCACTTTTAAATTACAAAAAAATGCTACTAACCATAGCAAACTATGCCAAACTCACCTAAATTACTTCGGCTATCAAAAATCACCCCCAACTACACTTTACAGCAACAAACTAAGCCCAATCACTTTTAAATAAAAAAAAATGCTACAAATCATAACAAACTATACCAAAATCACCTAAATTACTTCGGCTGCCGTAAATTACCCCCAACTATCCCTTACCACAACAAACCAAACCATATCATCTTAAAATTACAAAAAAAGGTGTACAAATCATAACAAAATATGCCAGACTCACCTAAATTACTTCGGCTACTCTAAATCATCACCAACTAACCCTTTCCACAACAAACTAAACCCAATCACTTTTAAATTACAAAAAAAATCTACTAACCATAGCAAACTATGCCAAACTCACCTAAATTACTTCGGCTACCATAAATCATCACCAACTAACCCTTACCACAACAAACTAAACCCAATCACTTTTAAATTACAAAAAAATAATACTAACCATAGCAAACTATGTCAAACTCATATAAATTACTTCGGCTATCAAAAATCACCCCCAACTACACTTTAAAGCAACAAACTAAAACCAATCACTTTAAAATTACAAAAAAATGCTAAAAATCATAACAAACTATACCAGAATCACCTAAATTACTTCGGCTACCGTAAATCACCCCCAACTATCCCTTACCACAACAAACCAAACCATATCATCTTAAAATTACAAAAAAAGGTGTACAAATCATAACAAACTATGCCAGACTCACCTAAATTACTTCGGCTACTCTAAATCAACACCAACTAACCCTTAGCACAACAAACTAAACTCAATCACTTTTAAATTACAAAAAAATGATACTAACCATAGCAAACTATGCCAAACTCATATAAATTACTTCGGCTATCAAAAATCACCCCCAACTACACTTTACAGCAACAAACTAAAACCAATCACTTTAAAATTACAAAAAAATGCTAAAAATCATAAAAACTATACCAGAATCACCTAAATTACTTCGGCTACCGTAAATCACCCCCAACTATACCTTACCACAACAAACCAAACCATATCATCTTCAAATTACAAAAAAAGGTGTCCAAATCATAACAAACTATGCCAGACTCACCTAAATTACTTCGGCTACTCTAAATCAACACCAACTAACCCTTAGCACAACAAACTAAACTCAATCACTTTTAAATTACAAAAAAATGATACTAACCATAGCAAACTATGCCAAACTCATATAAATTACTTCGGCTATCAAAAATCACCCCCAACTACACTTTACAGCAACAAACTAAAACAATCACTTTAAAATTACAAAAAAATGCTAAAAATCATAAAAACTCTACCAGAATCACCTAAATTACTTCGGCTACCGTAAATCACCCCCAACTATCCCTTACCACAACAAACCAAACCATATCATCTTAAAATTACAAAAAAAGGTGTACAAATCATAACAAACTATGCCAGACTCACCTAAATTACTTCGGCTACTCTAAATCATCACCAACTAACCCTTACCACAACAAACTAAACCCAATCACTTTTAAATTACAAAAAAATGCTACTAACCATAGCCAACTATGCCAGACTCACCTAAATTACTTCGGCTACCATAAATCATCACCAACTATCCCTTACCACAACAAACCAAACCATATCATCTTAAAATTAGAAAAAAAGTGTACAAATCATAACAAACTATGCCAGACTTACCTAAATTACTTCGGCTACTCTAAATCATCACCAACTAACCCTTACCACAACAAACTAAACCCAATCACTTTTAAATTACAAAAAAATTCTACTAACTATAACAAACTATGCCAAACTCACCTAAATTACTTCGGCTACCATAAATCATCACCAACAAACCCTTACCACAACAAACTAAACCCAATCACTTTTAAATTACAAAAAAATGCTACTAACCATAGCAAACTATGCCAAACTCACCTAAATTACTTCGGCTATCAAAAATCACCCCCAACTACACTTTACAGCAACAAACTAAGCCCAATCACTTTAAAATTACAAAAAAATGCTAAAAATCATAACAAACTATACCAAAATCACCTAAATTACTTCGGCTGCCGTAAATTACCCCCAACTATCCCTTACCACAACAAACCAAACCATATCATCTTAAAATTACAAAAAAAGGTGTACAAATCATAACAAAATATGCCAGACTCACCTAAATTACTTCGGCTACTCTAAATCATCACCAAATAACCCTTACCACAACAAACTAAACCCAATCACTTTTAAATTACAAAAAAATTCTACTAACCATAGCAAACTATGCCAAACTCACCTAAATTATTTCGGCTACCATAAATCATCACCAACTAACCCTTACCACAACAAACTAAACCCAATCACTTTTAAATTACAAAAAAATGATACTAACCATAGCAAACTATGTCAAACTCATATAAATTACTTTGGCTATCAAAAATCACCCCCAACTACACTTTAAAGCAACAAACTAAAACCAATCACTTTAAAATTACAAAAAAATGCTAAAAATCATAACAAACTATACCAGAATCACCTAAATTACTTCGGCTACCGTAAATCACCCCCAACTATCCCTTACCACAACAAACCAAACCATATCATCTTAAAAAAAAAAAGGTGTACAAATCCTAACAAACTATGCCAGACTCACCTAAATTACTTCGGCTACTCTAAATCATCACCAACTAACCCTTACCACAACAAACTAAACCCAATCACTTTTAAGTTACAAAAAAATACTACTAACCATAGCAAACTATGCCAGACTCACCTAAATTACTTCGGCTACCATAAATCATCACCAACTAACCCTTATCACAACAAACTAAACCCAATCACTTTTAAATTACAAAAAAATGTTACTAACCATAGCAAACTATGCCAAACTCACCTAAACTACTTCGGCTATCAAAAATCACCCCCAACTACACTTTACAGCAACAAACTAAGCCCAATCACTTTAAAATTACAAAAAAATGCTAAAAATCATAACAACTATACCAGAATCACCTAAATTACTTCGGCTACCGTAAATCACCCTCAACTATCCCTTACCACAACAAAACCAAACCATATCATCTTAAAATTAGAAAAAAAGGTGTACAAATCATAACAAACTATGCCAGACTTACCCAAATTACTTCGGATACTCTAAATCATCACCAACTAACCCTTACCACAACAAACTAAACCCAATCACTTTTAAATTACAAAAAAAATGCTACTAACCATAGCAAACTATGCCAAACTCACCTAAATTACTTCGGCTACCATAAATCATCACCAACAAACCCTTACCACAACAAACTAAACCCAATCACTTTTAAATTACAAAAAAATGCTACTAACCATAGCAAACTATGCCAAACTCACCTAAATTACTTCGGCTATCAAAAATCACCCCCAACTACACTTTACAGCAACAAACTAAGCCCAATTACTTTAAAATTACAAAAAAATGCTAAAAATCATAACAAACTATACCAGAATCACCTAAATTACTTCGGCTACCGTAAATCACCCCCAACTATTCCTTACCACAATAAACCAAACCATATCATCTTAAAATTAGAAAAAAAAGTGTACAAATCATAACAAACTATGCCAGACTTACCCAAATTACTTCGGATACTCTAAATCATCACCAACTAACCCTTACCACAACAAACTAAACCCAATCACTTTTAAATTACAAAAAAATGCTACTAACCATAGCAAACTATGCCAAACTCACCTAAATTACTTCGGCTACAATAAATCATCACCAACAAACCCTTACCACAACAAACTAAACCCAATCACTTTTAAATTACAAAAAAATGATACTAACCATAGCAAACTATGCCAGACTCACCTAAATTACTTCGCCTACCATAAATCATCACCAACTATCCCTTACCACAACAAACCAAACCATATCATCTTAAAATTAGAAAAAAAGGTGTACAAATCATAACAAACTATGCCAGACTTACCTAAATTACTTCGGCTACTCTAAATCATCACCAACTAACCCTTACCACAACTAACTAAACCCAATCACTTTTAAATTACAAAAAAATGCTACTAACCATAGCAAACTATGCCAAACTCACCTAAATTACTTCGGCTACCATAAATCATCACCAACAAACCCTTACCACAACAAACTAAACCCAATCACTTTTAAATTACAAAAAAATGCTACTAACCATAGCAAACTATGCCAAACTCACCTAAATTACTTCGGCTATCAAAAATCACCCCCAACTACACTTTACAGCAACAAACTAAGCCCAATCACTTTAAAATTACAAAAAAATGCTAAAAATCATAACAAACTATACCAAAATCACCTAAATTACTTCGGCTGCCGTAAATTACCCCCAACTATCCCTTACCACAACAAACCAAACCATATCATCTTAAAATTACAAAAAAAGGTGTACAAATCATAACAAAATATGCCAGACTCACCTAAATTACTTCGGCTACTCTAAATCATCACCAAATAACCCTTACCACAACAAACTAAACCCAATCACTTTTAAATTACAAAAAAATTCTACTAACCATAGCAAACTATGCCAAACTCACCTAAATTATTTCGGCTACCATAAATCATCACCAACTAACCCTTACCACAACAAACTAAGCCCAATCACTTTTAAATTACAAAAAAATGATACTAACCATAGCAAACTATGTCAAACTCATATAAATTACTTTGGCTATCAAAAATCACCCCCAACTACACTTTAAAGCAACAAACTAAAACCAATCACTTTAAAATTACAAAAAAATGCTAAAAATCATAACAAACTATACCAGAATCACCTAAATTACTTCGGCTACCGTAAATCACCCCCAACTATCCCTTACCACAACAAACCAAACCATATCATCTTAAAAAAAAAAAGGTGTACAAATCATAACAAACTATGCCAGACTCACCTAAATTACTTCGGCTACTCTAAATCATCACCAACTAACCCTTACCACAACAAACTAAACCCAATCACTTTTAAGTTACAAAAAAATGCTACTAACCATAGCAAACTATGTCAGACTCACCTAAATTACTTCGGCTACCATAAATCATCACCAACTAACCCTTATCACAACAAACTAAACCCAATCACTTTTAAATTACAAAAAAATGTTACTAACCATAGCAAACTATGCCAAACTCACCTAAACTACTTCGGCTATCAAAAATCACCCCCAACTACACTTTACAGCAACAAACTAAGCCCAATCACTTTAAAATTACAAAAAAATGCTAAAAATCATAACAACTATACCAGAATCACCTAAATTACTTCGGCTACCGTAAATCACCCTCAACTATCCCTTACCACAACAAACGAAACCATATCATCTTAAAATAAGAAAAAAAGGTGTACAAATCATAACAAACTATGCCAGACTTACCCAAATTACTTCGGATACTCTAAATCATCACCAACTAACCCTTACCACAACAAACTAAACCCAATCACTTTTAAATTACAAAAAAAATGCTACTAACCATAGCAAACTATGCCAAACTCACCTAAATTACTTCGGCTACCATAAATCATCACCAACAAACCCTTACCACAACAAACTAAACCCAATCACTTTTAAATTACAAAAAAATGCTACTAACCATAGCAAACTATGCCAAACTCACCTAAATTACTTCGGCTATCAAAAATCACCCCCAACTACACTTTACAGCAACAAACTAAGCCCAATCACTTTAAAATTACAAAAAAATGCTAAAAATCATAACAACTATACCAGAATCACATAAATTACTTCGGCTACCGTAAATCACCCTCAACTATCCCTTACCACAACAAACGAAACCATATCATCTTAAAATAAGAAAAAAAGGTGTACAAATCATAACAAACTATGCCAGACTTACCCAAATTACTTCGGATACTCTAAATCATCACCAACTAACCCTTACCACAACAAACTAAACCCAATCACTTTTAAATTACAAAAAAAATGCTACTAACCATAGCAAACTATGCCAAACTCACCTAAATTACTTCGGCTACCATAAATCATCACCAACAAACCCTTACCACAACAAACTAAACCCAATCACTTTTAAATTACAAAAAAATGCTACTAACCATAGCAAACTATGCCAAACTCACCTAAATTACTTCGGCTATCAAAAATCACCCCCAACTACACTTTACAGCAACAAACTAAGCCCAATCACTTTAAAATTACAAAAAAATGCTAAAAATCATAACAAACTATACCAGAATCACCTAAATTACTTCGGCTACCGTAAATCACCCCCAACTATCCCTTACCACAACAAACCAAACCATATCATCTTAAAAAAAAAAAGGTGTACAAATCATAACAAACTATGCCAGACTCACCTAAATTACTTCGGCTACTCTAAATCATCACCAACTAACCCTTACCACAACAAACTAAACCCAATCACTTTTAAGTTACAAAAAAATGCTACTAACCATAGCAAACTATGTCAGACTCACCTAAATTACTTCGGCTACCATAAATCATCACCAACTAACCCTTATCACAACAAACTAAACCCAATCACTTTTAAATTACAAAAAAATGTTACTAACCATAGCAAACTATGCCAAACTCACCTAAACTACTTCGGCTATCAAAAATCACCCCCAACTACACTTTACAGCAACAAACTAAGCCCAATCACTTTAAAATTACAAAAAAATGCTAAAAATCATAACAACTATACCAGAATCACCTAAATTACTTCGGCTACCGTAAATCACCCTCAACTATCCCTTACCACAACAAACGAAACCATATCATCTTAAAATAAGAAAAAAAGGTGTACAAATCATAACAAACTATGCCAGACTTACCCAAATTACTTCGGATACTCTAAATCATCACCAACTAACCCTTACCACAACAAACTAAACCCAATCACTTTTAAATTACAAAAAAAATGCTACTAACCATAGCAAACTATGCCAAACTCACCTAAATTACTTCGGCTACCATAAATCATCACCAACAAACCCTTACCACAACAAACTAAACCCAATCACTTTTAAATTACAAAAAAATGCTACTAACCATAGCAAACTATGCCAAACTCACCTAAATTACTTCGGCTATCAAAAATCACCCCCAACTACACTTTACAGCAACAAACTAAGCCCAATTACTTTAAAATTACAAAAAAATGCTAAAAATCATAACAAACTATACCAGAATCACCTAAATTACTTCGGCTACCGTAAATCACCCCCAACTATTCCTTACCACAATAAACCAAACCATATCATCTTAAAATTAGAAAAAAAAGTGTACAAATCATAACAAACTATGCCAGACTTACCCAAATTACTTCGGATACTCTAAATCATCACCAACTAACCCTTACCACAACAAAATAAACTCAATCACTTTTAAATTACAAAAAAATGCTACTAACCATAGCAAACTATGCCAAACTCACCTAAATTACTTCGGCTACAATAAATCATCACCAACAAACCCTTACCACAACAAACTAAACCCAATCACTTTTAAATTACAAAAAAATGATACTAACCATAGCAAACTATGCCAGACTCACCTAAATTACTTCGCCTACCATAAATCATCACCAACTATCCCTTACCACAACAAACCAAACCATATCATCTTAAAATTAGAAAAAAAGGTGTACAAATCATAACAAACTATGCCAGACTTACCTAAATTACTTCGGCTACTCTAAATCATCACCAACTAACCCTTACCACAACAAACTAAACCCAATCACTTTTAAATTACAAAAAAATTCTACTAACCGTAGCAAACTATGCCAAACTCACCTAAATTACTTCGGCTACCATAAATCATCACCAACAAACCCTTACCACAACAAACTAAACCCAATCAATTTTAAATTACAAAAAAATGATACTAACCATAGCAAACTATGCCAGACTCACCTAAATTACTTCGCCTACCATAAATCATCACTAACTATCCCTTACCACAACAAACCAAACCATATCATCTTAAAATTAGAAAAAAAGGTGTACAAATCATAACAAACTATGCCAGACTTACCTAAATTACTTCGGCTACTCTAAATCATCACCAACTAACCCTTACCACAACAAACTAAACCCAATCTCTTTTAAATTACAAAAAAATGCTACTAACCATAGCAAACTATGCCAAACTCACCTAAATTACTTCGGCTACCATAAATCATCACCAACAAACCCTTACCACAACAAACTAAACCCAATCACTTTTAAATTACAAAAAAATGCTACTAACCATAGCAAACTATGCCAAACTCACCTAAATTACTTCGGCTATCAAAAATCACCCCCAACTACACTTTACAGCAACAAACTAAGCCCAATCACTTTAAAATTACAAAAAAATGCTAAAAATCATAACAAACTATACCAAAATCACCTAAATTACTTCGGCTGCCGTAAATTACCCCCAACTATCCCTTACCACAACAAACCAAACCATAAAATCTTAAAATTACAAAAAAAGGTGTACAAATCATAACAAACTATGCCAGACTTACCTAAATTACTTCGGCTACTCTAAATCATCACCAACTAACCCTTACCACAACAAACTAAACCCAATCACTTTTAAATTACAAAAAAATGATACTAACCATAGCAAACTATGCCAGACTCACCTAAATTACTTCGCCTACCATAAATCATCACCAACTATCCCTTACCACAACAAACCAAACCATATCATCTTAAAATTAGAAAAAAAGGTGTACAAATCATAACAAACTATGCCAGACTTACCTAAATTACTTCGGCTACTCTAAATCATCACCAACTAACCCTTACCACAACAAACTAAACCCAATCACTTTTAAATTACAAAAAAATGCTACTAACCATAGCAAACTATGCCAAACTCACCTAAATTACTTCGGCTACCATAAATCATCACCAACAAACCCTTACCACAACAAACTAAACCCAATCACTTTTAAATTACAAAAAAATGCTACTAACCATAGCAAACTATGCCAAACTCACCTAAATTACTTCGGCTATCAAAAATCACCCCCAACTACACTTTACAGCAACAAACTAAGCCCAATCACTTTAAAATTACAAAAAAATGCTAAAAATCATAACAAACTATACCAAAATCACCTAAATTACTTCGGCTGCCGTAAATTACCCCCAACTATCCCTTACCACAACAAACCAAACCATATCATCTTAAAATTACAAAAAAAGGTGTACAAATCATAACAAAATATGCCAGACTCACCTAAATTACTTCGGCTACTCTAAATCATCACCAACTAACCCTTACCACAACAAACTAAACCCAATCACTTTTAAATTACAAAAAAATTCTACTAACCATAGCAAACTATGCCAAACTCACCTAAATTACTTCGGCTACCATAAATCATCACCAACTAACCCTTACCACAACAAACTAAACCCAATCACTTTTAAATTACAAAAAAATGCTACTAACCATAGCAAACTATGCCAAACTCACCTAAATTACTTCGGCTATCAAAAATCACCCCCAACTACACTTTACAGCAACAAACTAAGCCCAATCACTTTAAAATTACAAAAAAATGCTAAAAATCATAACAAACTATACCAGAATCACCTAAATTACTCCGGCTACCGTAAATCACCCCCAACTATCCCTTACCACAACAAACCAAACCATATCATCTTAAAATTACAAAAAAAGGTGTACAAATCATAACCAACTATGCCAGACTCACCTAAATTACTTCGGCTACTCTAAATCATCACCAACTAACCCTTACCACAACAAACTAAACCCAATCACTTTTAAATTACAAAAAAATGCTACTAACCATAGCAAACTATGCCAAACTCACCTAAATTACTTCGGCTACCATAAATCATCACCAACTAACCCTTACCACAACAAACTAAACCCAATCACTTTTAAATTACAAAAAAATGCTACTAACCATAGCAAACTATGCCAAACTCACCTAAATTACTTCGGCTATCAAAAATCACTCCCAACTACACTTTACAGCAACAAACTAAACCCAATCACTTCAAAATTACAAAAAAATGCTAAAAATCATAACAAACTATACCAGAATCACCTAAATTACTCCGGCTACCGTAAATCACCCCCAACTATCCCTTACCACAACAAACCAAACCATATCATCTTAAAATTACAAAAAAAGGTGTACAAATCATAACAAACTATGCCAGACTCACCTAAATTACTTCGGCTACTCTAAATCATCACCAACTAACCCTTACCACAACAAACTAAACCCAATCACTTTTAAATTACATAAAAATGCTACTAACCATAGCAAACTATGTCAAACTCACCTAAATTACTTCGGCTACCATAAATCATCACCAACAAACCCTTACCACAACAAACTAAACCCAATCACTTTTAAATTACAAAAAAATGATACTAACCATAGCAAACTATGCCAAACACACCTAAATTACTTCGGCTATCAAAAATCACTCCCAACTACACTTTACAGCAGCAAACTAAACCCAATCACTTTAAAATTACAAAAAAATGCTAAATATCATAACAAACTATACCAGAATCACCTAAATTACTCCGGCTACCGTAAATCACCCCCAACTATCCCTTACCACAACAAACCAAACCATATCATCTTAAAATTACAAAAAAAGGTGTACAAATCATAACAAACTATGCCAGACTCACCTAAATTACTTCGGCTACTCTAAATCATCACCAACTAACCCTTACCACAACAAACTAAACCCAATCACTTTTAAATTACAAAAAAATGCTACTAACCATAGCAAACTATGCCAAACTCACCTAAATTACTTCGGCTACCATAAATCGTCACCAACTAACCCTTACCACAACAAACTAAACCCAATCACTTTTAAATTACAAAAAAATGCTACTAACCATAGCAAACTATGAAAAAACTCACCTAAATTACTTCGGCTATCAAAAATCACCCCCAACTACACTTTACAGCAACAAACTAAGCCCAATCACTTTAAAATTACAAAAAAATGCTAAAAATCATAACAAACTATACCAAAATCACCTAAATTACTTCGGCTGCCGTAAATTACCCCCAACTATCCCTTACCACAACAAACCAAACCATATCATCTTAAAATTACAAAAAAAGGTGTACAAATCATAACAAAATATGCCAGACTCACCTAAATTACTTCGGCTACTCTAAATCATCACCAACTAACCCTTACCACAACAAACTAAACCCAATCACTTTTAAATTACAAAAAAATTCTACTAACCATAGCAAACTATGCCAAACTCACCTAAATTACTTCGGCTACCATAAATCATCACCAACTAACCCTTACCACAACAAACTAAACCCAATCACTTTTAAATTACAAAAAAATGCTACTAACCATAGCAAACTATGCCAAACTCACCTAAATTACTTCGGCTATCAAAAATCACCCCCAACTACACTTTACAGCAACAAACTAAGCCCAATCACTTTAAAATTACAAAAAAATGCTAAAAATCATAACAAACTATACCAGAATCACCTAAATTACTCCGGCTACCGTAAATCACCCCCAACTATCCCTTACCACAACAAACCAAACCATATCATCTTAAAATTACAAAAAAAGGTGTACAAATCATAACCAACTATGCCAGACTCACCTAAATTACTTCGGCTACTCTAAATCATCACCAACTAACCCTTACCACAACAAACTAAACCCAATCACTTTTAAATTACAAAAAAATGCTACTAACCATAGCAAACTATGCCAAACTCACCTAAATTACTTCGGCTACCATAAATCATCACCAACTAACCCTTACCACAACAAACTAAACCCAATCACTTTTAAATTACAAAAAAATGCTACTAACCATAGCAAACTATGCCAAACTCACCTAAATTACTTCGGCTATCAAAAATCACTCCCAACTACACTTTACAGCAACAAACTAAACCCAATCACTTTAAAATTACAAAAAAATGCTAAAAATCATAACAAACTATACCAGAATCACCTAAATTACTCCGGCTACCGTAAATCACCCCCAACTATCCCTTACCACAACAAACCAAACCATATCATCTTAAAATTACAAAAAAAGGTGTACAAATCATAACAAACTATGCCAGACTCACCTAAATTACTTCGGCTACTCTAAATCATCACCAACTAACCCTTACCACAACAAACTAAACCCAATCACTTTTAAATTACATAAAAATGCTACTAACCATAGCAAACTATGTCAAACTCATTTAAATTACTTCGGCTACCATAAATCATCACCAACAAACCCTTACCACAACAAACTAAACCCAATCACTTTTAAATTACAAAAAAATGATACTAACCATAGCAAACTATGCCAAACACACCTAAATTACTTCGGCTATCAAAAATCACTCCCAACTACACTTTACAGCAGCAAACTAAACCCAATCACTTTAAAATTACAAAAAAATGCTAAATATCATAACAAACTATACCAGAATCACCTAAATTACTCCGGCTACCGTAAATCACCCCCAACTATCCCTTACCACAACAAACCAAACCATATCATCTTAAAATTACAAAAAAAGGTGTACAAATCATAACAAACTATGCCAGACTCACCTAAATTACTTCGGCTACTCTAAATCATCACCAACTAACCCTTACCACAACAAACTAAACCCAATCACTTTTAAATTACAAAAAAATGCTACTAACCATAGCAAACTATGCCAAACTCACCTAAATTACTTCGGCTACCATAAATCGTCACCAACTAACCCTTACCACAACAAACTAAACCCAATCACTTTTAAATTACAAAAAAATGCTACTAACCATAGCAAACTATGAAAAAACTCACCTAAATTACTTCGGCTATCAAAAATCACCCCCAACTACACTTTACAGCAACAAACTAAGCCCAATTACTTTAAAATTACAAAAAAATGCTAAAAATCATAACAAACTATACCAGAATCACCTAAATTACTTCGGCTACCGTAAATCACCCCCAACTATTCCATACCACAACAAACCAAACCATATCATCTTAAAATTACAAAAAAAGGTGTACAAATCACAACAAAGTATGCCAAACTCACCTAAATTACTTCGGCTACCATAAATCATCACCAACTAACGCTTACCACAACAAACTAAACCCAATCACTTTTAAATTACAAAAAAATGCTACTAACCATAGCAAACTATGCCAAACTCACCTAAATTACTTCGGCTATCAAAAATCACCCCCAACTACACTTTACAGCAACAAACTAAGCCCAATCACTTTAAAATTACAAAAAAATGCTAAAAATCATAACAAACTATACCAGAATCACCTAAATTACTTCGGCTACCGTAAATCACCCCCAACTATCCCTTACCACAACAAACCAAACCATATCATCTTAAAATTACAAAAAAAGGTGTACAAATCACAACAAAGTATGCCAGACTCACCTAAATTACTTCGGCTACTCTAAATCATCACCAACTAACCCTTACCACAACAAACTAAACCCAATCACTTTTAAATTACAAAAAAATGCTACTAACCATAGCAAACTATGCCAAACTCACCTAAATTACTTCGGCTACCATAAATCATCACCAACTAACCCTTACCACAACAAACTAAACCCAATCACTTTTAAATTACAAAAAAATGCTACTAACCATAGCAAACTATGCCAAACTCACCTAAATTACTTCGGCTATCAAAAATCACCCCCAACTACACTTTACAGCAACAAACTAAGCCCAATCACTTTAAAATTACAAAAAAATGAACAAAATCATTGTCGAGTCCCGGACGGGCTCTTGTGGACTCTTTGAATTTTGTTGTAACGATGATCAAAAAAAACTAACTCGAAGGACCAGCTGGTGGTAGTGTACCAGCATACACGGAGACAAATAACACTAAGCACTCGGTTTAACGAAAATAAAGAACTATATTTTAAAAACACTTAAAATATCAATTAATCGCACTCTCAACAACAACTCTTCTTAACTTAAACTCAAACAAACTCTGCACTTACTATCATTGAACTCTCGCACTTTCTACCATCGGAATCATGCACTTTCTACCATCGGAATCCCAGAAAATTGGCCATGTCAAGGCTTATAAAGACAACCCCCATCCGTCCAAAACTAGTCATCCGACAACGGCTGGGGGTGAACTTTCACCACCCATTTGGAAAAACCCAGCCCCGGGGTGAAACAACCGTTGCCATTGTCGGCACCATCAAATTTGACAGACAGGAAGTCTGTCTCGGCCGCACACAAAGAAACATAAATCCTGACAAAAACTAATATACTAATTTAACATTTTCTCATTTCTAAGCTACCATAAAATAAGACAGGAAGCAGACAATTCGGTACCGGCGAACTGGTACCGAACATACCGCCCCCTTTGAACTAACCTAGTTCAACATACACGTCGAAAAGGCTCTCGCACAAGACAAAACAAAATATTGAAAGAAACACTGTTTCAACAAACAAATTTGAGAACTATATACATTGTCTTAACACTCAACTGGAGAACATCCTTAACTGATACAAAACATATTTCAAAAACTAAAATAGAAATTCATGATCTGAACATCGAAATCAAAAATTGTAACACTCTCAATTAATTACAATTTCACGTCTCTTGCGATAAAACGCTCGCCTTGTTGATCGCACGCTTCCTTTGATCACTTGAGACTTGCAACAATCCAAAACAAAGTAATTGAAAGGGTTGAATAACTAGATAAAGTTTTTGAATGTCTCTTGCAAATCCTACGCAACACTTGCGCAACGCGCGCCTTGCATGACCCTCGGTCGCACGCACAAACACTCCACGCACTAACAAACCAGGACGAGATGCCGAGGCGAACCTGGACCCATCCTTTGATGAGGTGGTGGCTGGTTGTCGTCGGAGGTGTTGTCCAAATACCCGACAGACAGATCACGGTCTGGAGCAAACACTTGGGGCAGACTCCCAGCTGTATCACATACTCGCAAACTCATTCGCAAGCCACATGTAGGCGAAGTCGCGCTACTTCTCGAAATCGGGACAGCCTGCTCGTGGGGAGGTCGTCCAAGTTGTATTCGCTGCATGAAGTCGCCATGCCCCTGCTCATTGCGTGGCCAAAGGTTGAGGGTAAAGGTCGACACATGGAAAGGACAAAGGATGTGTGGGACGGGATTTTGTACCGTTCCCGACTCGACCAAAGTATGATTTGAATTTCCGCGACGTTTCGTTCGGTCTTCACTGCGACACGTTTCAATTGGGATTTAACCGAACCCGACAATTGGTACAACACTTTCCAGGCTCGCTGGCGGCGGAATATCAAAATCGCTAATGAAATGAATGAGATTGCTCGTTGCAATTCGCGCAATCTCCACCTTGAATCGTAATAACTAGCCCTTTCCGCCTCGATGCCGCTAAACCACGATTTCTTTCGCGCCCTTGACGAGTTAATCGGTTCTAAACACACATAGTTCAGCGGCCACTTGTCACTTGCATGACGACGAAACTCTGGGCCGCGTGCCCAAGTCATTTGCCTCGATGGCGACTTGAATTTGAAACCTCTGCGATTGAGGTTCGCGGACTCGCTCGCGGAAATCGCACGCCGCCATTCCACCGAAGCGCTCAAAAATCGGACATCCGCTCCGCGAATCGCGTTTAACCTTTGCTGATCCGCGGATGACTCCTTTAACCGAACTTTTTTACTCGTGCTACTCGTCACTCCACCCAATTTCGTGACGTGTAGTTTGGGACAATTCGCGCTCTTCGCGATTGATTTCGCTAATCGGAGAGCCGTACCGAGCTCCGATTGCGGTTTTGAAACAATTGTTGGAAGTGTCTCGCTATTCTTCGAATCTTCCAACACAACTCCACGGTCGCTGTCTGGCACACCTGAGCGATCGTGAAGCCAAACAAAGTACTTATCGGGAAGCTCCCGAATGCACCACATGAACCTTAATTGGAACCCGCGGCCAAGTTCCGATTCCGATCCGTACCGCGGCCGGTTCCGCGAGTAAGTCGGAGAATTGCGACAATGCATTTGTAACTTGCATGCCGCCACCTGGTCCACTGACCATTTCAATTATGGCGGTTTTCGACAGAAAAATTGTTTGCGCGTCGCAGGCAAACTCGCACATCTTTCTAAACCGATTGCACTTGATCGTATCGACGATCCGACCATTTTCATTGCATTCTCGCTCGCGTGTGTGAAACGCTTCGAGCCACAGTCGCGCTTGCCTCGCGCGAAACGTTTTTCTCGCCCACAGAATTTCGCGGTTCGCGATTCCGGCACTCGGGCACGGCTTATCACGACGCTGGTCGTTTTAATTTTGGTGATTCCGCGGCTGTACACGTTGTCCAAGTCGGAATCGTTTTCCGTACTTGCTACCTCGTTATTTTCGTGAGTTTTCTTCTCAATGAACACGCTGTCCTTGACGCCCGTCGTCTTCGGACTTGTTTGAGCGAACACTTCGCTCCCAACTTCTTCGCGGTCTGTATTTGACAAACCTTTTCGCGTTTCGCCGTTCTCGCTCAACGGTTGACACGCGCGATTGCTCGATTGACACGTGTCGACGTTTGTCAATTTCGGTAGCTCTTCTACCCGTTTCTCGATTTCGTGTGACGGTTCGATCTCGTCGTCGTCACGTTCACTCTGGCACCTCGAGGTGCGCGCTGTTTTCTCTTCTTGAAAAACATTGATCGAAACTTGCGCTTCCGGTACCCGAATCTCGCTAACAAGATCAGACGTGAGTTTGCGCGATCCACCGATTCCGCCGTCTTGATCACCGAAGACAGGTAGACCGAAAGCCGCGTTTGTGTTCCCTGGTGGAACCGACATTGCCATTAAAGTCGCGGGGTGTGGCGTTCCCCCTTGCAATAGATTCGCGCTTAAGTCGCGGACTTGATTAACACGCTTCTTAAACTCATCGCGTTCAATCGCGTCGCTTAGATCCCGACGCATTGTTTCTATTTCGATTTGCGCGTTGTCAAACTGTGTGATCGCTTCCTCCACTCCGGAGAGTATTTCTTCTAGACCGATCTCGCCGAACTCGTTAAAAAGCTCTTCCATGCGCCCATGTAAACGACGGGCCTTGCCCTTAGCTATCGCGCGCCGCCGACATAACTCGTACAAATTGTCAACATTTAAATCAGTCATCCTTATGAATTTTAATCGCAATGTAAACCGAATGAAGTTACTCGTAACACCGATTCCGTTGGATTGGTAAGCCAGTTCGCGTAACTGCTACCGTGCACAAATTGCCGAATCGAAGCGGTGGATTCGGGAAAGGAATGAAACTCAGGACTGACCTTTTCGATGACTTCGTTGTTGGACTGGACGACTTCTCGGAGTTGTCCTCGTTGCTTGACAACTTTTTGTAATTGTCCTCGCTGGTTGACAACTTCTTGTAATTGTCCCACCAGTTGCTTGACGTCTACTCGGAGTCGTCTTTTTGGTTGACGGCTTCTTGGAGTCGTCCCACCAATTGCTAGCTCGTTTGCTTCGCTTCTTGTAAACTGCTGTCGCTGTGATCCGGCTCGAAGGACCAAAATTGTCGAATCCCGGACGGGCTCCCGTGGATTCGTTGAAATTTGTCGAAGAACAAAACACAAAATGCCACACACACGACAGACCAGCTGGTTTTAGTGTACCAGCCACACGGATCCGAATGATAGACAGTACTCGAAAAACCAACTCTTTGTAATTCAAACTCATTCGAACTCTGCACTTACTATCATTGAACTCTCGCACTTTCTACCATCGGAATCATGCACTTTCTACCATCGGAATCCCAGAAAATTGGCCATGTCAAGGCTTATAAAGACAACCCCCATCCGTCCAAAACTAGTCATCCGACAACGGCTGGGGGTGAAATTTCACCACCCATTTGGAAAAACCCAGCCCCGGGGTGAAACAACCGTTGCCATTGTCGGCACCATCAAATTGGACGGACAGGAAGTCTGTCTCGGCCGCACACAAAGAAACATAAATCCTGACAAAAACTAATATACTAATTTAACATTTTCTCATTTCTAAGCTACCATAAACTACGACAGAAAGCAGACAATTCGGTACCGGCGAACTGGTACCGAACAATCATAACAAGCTATACCAGAATCACCTAAATTACTTCGGCTACCGTAAATCACCCCCAACTATACCTTACCACAACAAACCAAGCCATATCATCTTCAAATTACAAAAAAAGGTGTCCAAATCATAACAAACTATGCCAGACTCACCTAAACTACTTCGGCTACTCTAAATCAACACCAACTAACCCTTACCACAACAAACTAAACCCAATCAATTTTAAATTACAAAAAAATGCTACTAACCATAGCAAACTATGCCAAACTCACCTAAATTACTTTGGCTACCATAAATCATCACCAACTAACCCTTACCACAACAAACTAAACTCAATCACTTTTAAATTACAAAAAAATGATACTAACCATAGCAAACTATGCCAAACTCATATAAATTACTTCGGCTATCAAAAATCACCCCCAACTACACTTTACAGTAACAAACTAAAACCAATCACTTTAAAATTACAAAAAAATGCTAAAAATCATAAAAATTATACCAGAATCACCTAAATTACTTCGGCTACCGTAAATCACCCCCAACTATCCCTTACCACAACAAACCAAACCATATCATCTTAAAATTACAAAAAAAGGTGTACAAATCATAACAAACTATGCCAGACTCACCTAAATTACTTCGGCTACTCTAAATCATCACCAACTAACCCTTACCACAACAAACTAAACCCAATCACATTTAAATTACAAAAAAATGCCTCTAACCATAGCAAACTATGCCAGACTCACCTAAATTGCTTCGGCTACCATAAATCATCACCAACTATCCCTTACCACAACAAACCAAACCATATCATCTTAAAATTAGAAAAAAAGGTGTACAAATCATAACAAACTATGCCAGACTTACCTAAATTACTTCGGCTACTCTAAATCATCACCAACTAACCCTTACCACAACAAACTAAACCCAATCACTTTTAAATTACAAAAAAATTCTACTAACCATAACAAACTATGCCAAACTCACCTAAATTACTTCGGCTACCATAAATCATAACCAACAAACCCTTACCACAACAAACTAAACCCAATCACTTTTAAATTACAAAAAAATGCTACTAAACATAGCAAACTATGCCAAACTCACCTAAATTACTTCGGCTATCAAAAATCACTCCCAACTACACTTTACAGCAACAAACTAAGCCCAATCACTTTAAAATTACAAAAAAATGCTAAAAATCATAACAACTATACCAGAATCACCTAAATTACTTCGGCTACCGTAAATCACCCTCAACTATCCCTTACCACAACAAACCAAACCATATCATCTTAAAATTAGAAAAAAAGGTGTACAAATCATAACAAACTATGCCAGACTTACCCAAATTACTTCGGATACTCTAAATCATCACCAACTAACCCTTACCACAACAAACTAAACCCAATCACTTTTAAATTACAAAAAAAATGCTACTAACCATAGCAAACTATGCCAAACTCACCTAAATTACTTCGGCTACCATAAATCATCACCAACAAACCCTTACCACAACAAACTAAACCCAATCACTTTTAAATTACAAAAAAATGCTACTAACCATAGCAAACTATGCCAAACTCACCTAAATTACTTCGGCTATCAAAAATCACCCCCAACTACACTTTACAGCAACAAACTAAGCCCAATTACTTTAAAATTACAAAAAAATGCTAAAAATCATAACAAACTATACCAGAATCATTTAAATTACTTCGGCTACCGTAAATCACCCCCAAGTATTCCTTACCACAACAAACCAAACCATATCATCTTAAAATTACAAAAAAAGGTGTACAAATCACAACAAAGTATGCCAAACTCACCTAAATTACTTCGGCTACCATAAATCATTACCAACTAACCCTTACCACAACAAACTAAACCCAATCACTTTTAAATTACAAAAAAATGCTAAAAATCATAACAAACTATACCAGAATCACCTAAATTACTTCGGCTACCGTAAATCACCCCCAACTATCCCTTACCACAACAAACCAAACCATATCATCTTAAAATTACAAAAAAGGTGTACAAATCACAACAAAGTATGCCAGACTCACCTAAATTACTTCGGCTACTCTAAATCATCACCAACTAACCCTTACCACAACAAACTAAACCCAATCAATTTTAAATTACAAAAAAATGCTAAAAATCATAACAAACTATACCAGAATCACCTAAATTACTTCGGCTACTGTAAATCACCCCCAACTATCCCTTACCACAACAAACCAAACCATATCATCTTAAAATTACAAAAAAAGGTGTACAAATTACAACAAAGTATGCCAGACTCACCTAAATTACTTCGGCTACCATAAATCATCACTAACTAACCCTTACCACAACAAACTAAACCCAATCACTTTTAAATTACAAAAAAATGCTACTAACCATAGCAAACTATGCCAGACTCACCTAAATTACTTCGGCTATCAAAAATCACCCCCAACTACACTTTACAGCAACAAACTAAGCCCAATCACTTTAAAATTACGAAAAAATGAACAAAATCATAACAAACTATACCATAATCACCTAAATTACTTCGGCTACCGTAAATCACCCCCAACTATACTTTACCACAACAAACCAAACCATATCATCTTCAAATTACAAAAAAAGGTGTCCAAATCATAACAAACTATGCCAGACTCACCTAAATTACTTCGGCTACCCTAAATCAACACCAACTAACCCTTACCACAACAAACTAAACCCAATCAATTTTAAATTACAAAAAAATGCTACTAACCATAGCAAACTATGCCAAACTCACCTAAATTACTTAGGCTACCATAAATCATCACCAACTAACCCTTACCACAACAAACTAAACTCAATCACTTTTAAAATACAAAAAAATTATACTAACCATAGCAAACTATGCCAAACTCATTTAAATTACTTCGGCTATCAAAAATCACCCCCAACTACACTTTACAGCAACAAACTAAAACCAATCGCTTTAAAATTACAAAAAAATGCTAAAAATCATAAAAACTATACCAGAATCACCTAAATTACTTCGGCTACCGTAAATCACCCCCAACTATCCCTTACCACAACAACCAAACCATATCATCTTAAAATTACAAAAAAAGGTGTACAAATCATAACAAACTATGCCAGACTCACCTAAATTACTTCGGCTACTCTAAATCATCACCAACTAACCCTTACCACAACAAACTAAACCCAATCACTTTTAAATTACAAAAAAATGCTACTAACCATAGCAAACTATGCCAGACTCACCTAAATTACTTCGGCTACCATAAATCATCACCAACTATCCCTTACCACAACAAACCAAACCATATCATCTTAAAATTAGAAAAAAAGTGTACAAATCATAACAAACTATGCCAGACTTACCTAAATTACTTCGGCTACTCTAAATCATCACCAACTAACCCTTACCACAACAAACTAAACCCAATCACTTTTAAATTACAAAAAAATTCTACTAACCATAACAAACTATGCCAAACTCACCTAAATTACTTCGGCTACCATAAATCATCACCAACTAACCCTTACCACAAAAAACTAAACCCAATCACTTTTAAATTACAAAAAAATGATACTAACCATAGCAAACTATGTCAAACTCATATAAATTACTTCGGCTATCAAAAATCACCCCCAACTACACTTTAAAGCAACAAACTAAAACCAATCACTTTAAAATTACAAAAAAATGCTAAAAATCATAACAAACTATACCAGAATCACCTAAATTACTTCGGCTACCGTAAATCACCCCCAACTATCCCTTACCACAACAAACCAAACCATATCATCTTAAAATTACAAAAAAAGGTGTACAAATCATAACAAATTATGCCAGACTCACCTAAATTACTTCGGCTACTCTAAATCATCACCAACTAACCCTTACCACAACAAACTATACCCAATCACTTTTAAGTTACAAAAAAATGCTACTAACCATAGCAAACTATGCCAGACTCACCTAAATTACTTCGGCTACCATAAATCATCACCAACTAACCCTTACCACAACAAACTAAACCCAATCACTTTTAAATTACAAAAAAATGCTACTAACCATAGCAAACTATGCCAAACTCACCTAAATTACTTCGGCTATCAAAAATCACCCCCAACTACACTTTACAGCAACAAACTAAGCCCAATCACTTTAAAATTACAAAAAAATGCTAAAAATCATAACAACTATACCAGAATCACCTAAATTACTTCGGCTACCGTAAATCACCCTCAACTATCCCTTACCACAACAAACCAAACCATATCATCTTAAAATTAAAAAAAAGGTGTACAAATCATAACAAAATATGCCAGACTCACCTAAATTACTTCGGCTACTCTAAATCATCACCAACTAACCCTTACCACAACAAACTAAACCCAATCACTTTTAAATTACAAAAAAATTCTACTAACCATAGCAAACTATGCCAAACTCACCTAAATTACTTCGGCTACCATAAATCATCACCAACTAACCCTTACCACAACAAACTAAACCCAATCACTTTTAAATTACAAAAAAAATGCTACTAACCATAGCAAACTATGCCAAACTCACCTAAATTACTTCGGCTACCATAAGTCATCACCAACAAACCCTTACCACAACAAACTAAACCCAATCACTTTTAAATTACAAAAAAATGCTATTAACCATAGCAAACTATGCCAAACTCACCTAAATTACTTCGGCTATCAAAAATCACCCCCAACTACATTTTACAGCAACAAACTAAGCCCAATTACTTTAAAATTACAAAAAAATGCTAAAAATCATAACAAACTATACCAGAATCACCTAAATTACTTCGGCTACCGTAAATCACCCCAACTATTCCTTACCACAACAAACCAAACCATATCACCTTAAAATTACAAAATAAGGTGTACAAATCACAACAAAGTATGCCAAACTCACCTAAATTACTTCGGCTACCATAAATCATCACCAACTAACCCTTACCACAACAAACTAAACCCATTCACTTTTAAATTACAAAAAAATGCTACTAACCATAGCAAACTATGCCAAACTCACCTAAATTACTTCGGCTATCAAAAATCACCCCCAACTACACTTTACAGCAACAAACTAAGCCCAATTACTTTAAAATTACAAAAAAATGTTAAAAATCATAACAAACTATACCAGAATCACCTAAATTACTTCGGCTACCGTAAATCACCCCCAACTATTCCTTACCACAACAAACCAAACCATATCATCTTAAAATTACAAAAAAAGATGTACAAATCACAACAAACTATGCCAAACTCACCTAAATTACTTCGGCTATCAAAAATCACTCCCAACTACACTTTACAGCAACAAACTAAACCCAATCACTTTAAAATTACAAAAAAATGCTAAAAATCATAACAAACTATACCAGAATCACCTAAATTACTCCGGCTACCGTAAATCACCCCCAACTATCCCTTACCACAACAAACCAAACCATATCATCTTAAAATTACAAAAAAAGGTGTACAAATCATAACAAATTATGCCAGACTCATCTAAATTACTTCGGCTACTCTAAATCATCACCAACTAACCCTTACCACAACAAACTAAACCCAATCACTTTTAATTTACAAAAAAATGCTACTAACCATAGCAAACTATGCCAAACTCACCTAAATTACTTCGGCTACCATAAATCATCACCAACTAACCCTTACCACAACAAACTAAACCCAATCACTTTTAAATTACAAAAAAATGCTACTAACCATAGCAAACTATGCCAAACTCACCTAAATTACTTCGGCTATCAAAAATCACCCCCAACTACATTTTACAGCAACAAACTAAGCCCAATTACTTTAAAATTACAAAAAAATGCTAAAAATCATAACAAACTATACCAGAATCACCTAAATTACTTCGGCTACCGTAAATCACCCCAACTATTCCTTACCACAACAAACCAAACCATATCACCTTAAAATTACAAAATAAGGTGTACAAATCACAACAAAGTATGCCAAACTCACCTAAATTACTTCGGCTACCATAAATCATCACCAACTAACCCTTACCACAACAAACTAAACCCATTCACTTTTAAATTACAAAAAAATGCTACTAACCATAGCAAACTATGCCAAACTCACCTAAATTACTTCGGCTATCAAAAATCACCCCCAACTACACTTTACAGCAACAAACTAAGCCCAATTACTTTAAAATTACAAAAAAATGTTAAAAATCATAACAAACTATACCAGAATCACCTAAATTACTTCGGCTACCGTAAATCACCCCCAACTATTCCTTACCACAACAAACCAAACCATATCATCTTAAAATTACAAAAAAAGGTGTACAATTCACAACAAACTATGCCAAACTCACCTAAATTACTTCGGCTATCAAAAATCACTCCCAACTACACTTTACAGCAACAAACTAAACCCAATCACTTTAAAATTACAAAAAAATGCTAAAAATCATAACAAACTATACCAGAATCACCTAAATTACTCCGGCTACCGTAAATCACCCCCAACTATCCCTTACCACAACAAACCAAACCATATCATCTTAAAATTACAAAAAAAGGTGTACAAATCATAACAAATTATGCCAGACTCATCTAAATTACTTCGGCTACTCTAAATCATCACCAACTAACCCTTACCACAACAAACTAAACCCAATCACTTTTAATTTACAAAAAAATGCTACTAACCATAGCAAACTATGCCAAACTCACCTAAATTACTTCGGCTACCATAAATCATCACCAACTAACCCTTACCACAACAAACTAAACCCAATCACTTTTAAATTACAAAAAAAATGCTACTAACCATAGCAAACTATGCCAAACTCACCTAAATTACTTCGGCTACCATAAGTCATCACCAACAAACCCTTACCACAACAAACTAAACCCAATCACTTTTAAATTACAAAAAAATGCTATTAACCATAGCAAACTATGCCAAACTCACCTAAATTACTTCGGCTATCAAAAATCACCCCCAACTACATTTTACAGCAACAAACTAAGCCCAATTACTTTAAAATTACAAAAAAATGCTAAAAATCATAACAAACTATACCAGAATCACCTAAATTACTTCGGCTACCGTAAATCACCCCAACTATTCCTTACCACAACAAACCAAACCATATCACCTTAAAATTACAAAATAAGGTGTACAAATCACAACAAAGTATGCCAAACTCACCTAAATTACTTCGGCTACCATAAATCATCACCAACTAACCCTTACCACAACAAACTAAACCCATTCACTTTTAAATTACAAAAAAATGCTACTAACCATAGCAAACTATGCCAAACTCACCTAAATTACTTCGGCTATCAAAAATCACCCCCAACTACACTTTACAGCAACAAACTAAGCCCAATTACTTTAAAATTACAAAAAAATGTTAAAAATCATAACAAACTATACCAGAATCACCTAAATTACTTCGGCTACCGTAAATCACCCCCAACTATTCCTTACCACAACAAACCAAACCATATCATCTTAAAATTACAAAAAAAGGTGTACAAATCACAACAAACTATGCCAAACTCACCTAAATTACTTCGGCTACTCTAAATCATCACCAACTAACCCTTACCACAACAAACTAAACCCAATCACTTTTAAATTACAAAAAAATGCTACTAACCATAGCAAACTATGAAAAAACTCACCTAAATTACTTCGGCTATCAAAAATCACCCCCAACTACACTTTACAGCAACAAACTAAGCCCAATTACTAAAATTACAAAAAAATGCTAAAAATCATAACAAACTATACCAGAATCACCTAAATTACTTCGGCTACCGTAAATCACCCCCAACTATTCCTTACCACAACAATCCAAACCATATCATCTTAAAATTACAAAAAAGGTGTACAAATCACAACAAAGTATGCCAAACTCACCTAAATTACTTCGGCTACTCTAAATCATCACCAACTAACCCTTACCACAACAAACTAAACCAAATCACTTTTAAATTACAAAAAAATGCTACTAACCATAGCAAGCTATGCCAGACTCACCTAAATTACTTCGGCTACCATAAATCATCACCAACTATCCCTTACCACAACAAACCAAACCATATCATCTTAAAATTAGAAAAAAAGGTGTACAAATCATAACAAACTATGCCAGAATTACCTAAATTACTTCGGCTACTCTAAATCATCACCAACTAACCCTTACCACAACAAACTAAACCCAATCACTTTTAAATTACAAAAAAATGCTACTAACCATAGCAAACTATGCCAAACTCACCTCAATTCCTTCGGCTATCAAAAATCACCCCCAACTACACTTTACAGCAACAAATTAAGCCCAATCACTTTAAAATTACAAAAAAATGAAAAAAATCATAACAAACTATACCAGAATCACCTAAATTATTTCAGCTACCGTAAATCACCCCCAACTATCCCTTACCACAACAAACCAAACCATATCATCTTAAAATTACAAAAAAAGGTGTACAAATCATAACAAACTAGGCCAGACTTACCTAAATTACTTCGGCTACTCTAAATCATCACCAACTAACCCTTACCACAACAAACTAAACCCAATCACTTTTAAATTACAAACAAATGCTACTAGCCATAGCAAACTATGCCAAACTCACCTAAATTACTTCGGCTACCATAAATCATCACCAATTAACCCTTACCACAACAAACTAAACCCAATCACTTTTAAATTACAAAAAAATGCTAGTAACCATAGCAAACTATGCCAAACTCACCTAAATTACTTCGGCTACCATAAATCATCACCAACTAACCCTTACCATAACAAACTAAACCCAATCACATTTAAATTACAAAAAAATGCTACTAACCATAGCAAACTATGCCAAACTCACCTAAATTACTTCGGCTATCAAGAATCACCCCCAACTACACTTTACAGCATCAAACTAAGCCCAATCACTTTAAAATTACAAAAAAAATGCTAAAAATCATAACAAACTATACCAGAATCACCTAAATTACTTCGGCTACCGTAAATCACCCCCAACTATCCCTTACCACAACAAACCAAACCATATCATCTTAAAATTACAAAAAAAGTTGTACAAATCATAACAAACTATGCCAGACTCACCTAAATTACTTCGGCTACTCTAAATCATCACCAACTAACCCTTACCACAACAAACTAAACCCAATCACTTTTAAATTACAAAAAAATGCTACTAACCATAGCAAACTATGCCAAACTCACCTAAATTACTTCGGCTATCAAATATCACCCCCAACTACACTTTACAGCAACAAACTAAGCCCAATCACTTTAAAATTACAAAAAAATGAAAAAAATCATAACAAACTATACCAGAATCACCTAAATTATTTCAGCTACCGTAAATCACCCCCAACTATCCCTTACCACAACAAACCAAACCATATCATCTTAAAATTACAAAAAAAGGTGTACAAATCATAACAAACTAGGCCAGACTTACCTAAATTACTTCGGCTACTCTAAATCATCACCAACTAACCCTTACCACAACAAACTAAACCCAATCACTTTTAAATTACAAACAAATGCTACTAGCCATAGCAAACTATGCCAAACTCACCTAAATTACTTCGGCTACCATAAATCATCACCAATTAACCCTTACCACAACAAACTAAACCCAATCACTTTTAAATTGCAAACCATAGCAAACTATGCCAAACTCACCTAAATTACTTCGGCTACCATAAATCATCACCAACAAACCCTTACCATAACAAACTAAACCCAATCACATTTAAATTACAAAAAAATGCTACTAACCATAGCAAACTATGCCAAACTCACCTAAATTACTTCGGCTATCAAGAATCACCCCCAACTACACTTTACAGCATCAAACTAAGCCCAATCACTTTAAAATTACAAAAAAATGCTACTAACCATAGCAAACTATGCCAAACTCACCTAAATTACTTCGGCTATCAAATATCACCCCCAACTTCACTTTGCAGCCACAAACTAAGCCCAATCACTTTAAAATTACAAAAAAATGCTAAAAATCATAACAAACTATACCAGAATCACCTAAATTACTTCGGCTACTCTAAATCATCACCAAGTAACCCTTACCACAACAAACTAAACCCAATCACTTTTAAATTACAAAAAAATGCTAGTAACCATAGCAAACTATGCCAAACTCACCTAAATTACTTCGGCTACCATAAATCATCACCAACTAACCCTTACCATAACAAACTAAACCCAATCACATTTAAATTACAAAAAAATGCTACTAACCATAGCAAACTATGCAAACTCACCTAAATTACTTCGGCTATCAAGAATCACCCCCAACTACACTTTACAGCATCAAACTAAGCCCAATCACTTTAAAATTACAAAAAAATGCTAAAAATCATAACAAACTATACCAGAATCACCTAAATTACTTCGGCTACCGTAAATCACCCCCAACTATCCCTTACCACAACAAACCAAACCATATCATCTTAAAATTACAAAAAAAGTTGTACAAATCATAACAAACTATGCCAGACTCACCTAAATTACTTCGGCTACTCTAAATCATCACCAACTAACCCTTACCACAACAAACTAAACCCAATCACTTTTAAATTACAAAAAAATGCTACTAACCATAGCAAACTATGCCAAACTCACCTAAATTACTTCGGCTATCAAATATCACCCCCAACTACACTTTACAGCAACAAACTAAGCCCAATCACTTTAAAATTTAAAATAAATGCTAAAAATCATAACAAACTATACCAGAATCACCTAAATTACTTCGGCTACCGTAAATCACCCCCAACTATTCCCTACCACAACAAATCAAACCATATCATCATATTATTACTAAAAAAGGTGTACAAATCATAACAAACTATGCCAGACTCACCTAAATTACTTCGGCTACTCGAAATCATCACCAACTAACCCTTACCACAACAAACTAAACCCAATCACTTTTAAATTACAAAAAAATGCTACTAACCATAGCAAACTACGCCAAACTCACCTAAATTACTTCGGCTATCAAAAATCACACCCAAATACACTTTACAGCAACAAACTAAGCCCAATCACTTTAAAATTACAAAATAATGCTAAAAATCATAACAAACTATACCAGAATCACCTAAATTACTTCGGCTACCGTAAATCACCCGCAACTATCCTTACCACAACAAACCAAACCATATCGTTATAAAATTACAAAAAAAGGTGTACAAATCATAACAAACTATGCCAGACTCACCTAAATTACTTCGGCCACTCTAAATCATCACCAACTAACCCTTACCACAACAAACTAAACCCAATCAATTTTAATATACAAAAAAATGCTACTAACCATAGCAAACTATGCCAAACTCACCTGAATTACTTCGGCGATCAAAAATCACCCCCAACTACACTTTACAGCAACAAACTAAGCCCAATCACTTTAAAATTACAAAAAAATGCTAAAAATCATATCAAACTATACCAGAATCACATAAATTACTTTGGCTACAAGTAAATCACCCCGAACTATCCCTTACCACATCAAACCAAACCATATCATCTTAAAATTACAAAAAAAATGTACAAATCATAACAAACTATGCCAGACTCACCTAAATTACTTCGGCTACTCTAAATCATCACCAACTAACCCTTACCACAACAAACTAAACCCAATTACTTTTAAATTACAAAAAAATTCTACTAACCATAGCAAACTATGCCAAACTCACCTAAATTACTTCGGCTATCAAAAATCACCCCCAACTACACTTTGCAGCAACAAACTAAGCCCAATCACTTTAAAATTACAAAAAAATGCTAAAAATCATAACAAACTATACCAGAATCACCTAAATTACTTCGGCTACCGTAAAGCACCCCCAACTATCCCTTATCACAACAAACCAATCCATATTGTCTTAAAATTACAAAAAAAGGTGTACAAATCATAACAAACTATGCCTGACTCACCTAAATTACTTCGGCTACTCTAAATCATCACCAACTAACCCTTACCACAACAAACTAAACCCAATGACTTTTAAATTACAAAAAAATGCTACTAACCATAGCAAACTATGCCAAACTCACCTAAATTACTTCGCCTATCAAAAATCACCCCCAACTACACTTTACAGCAACAAACTAAGCCCAATCACTTTAAAATTACAAAAAAATGCTAAAAATCATAACAAACTATACCAGAATTACCTAAATTACTTCGGCTACCGTAAATTACCCCCAACTAACCCTTACCACAACAAATCAAACCATATCGTCTTAAAATTACAAAAAAAGGTGTACAAATCATAACAAACTATGCCAGACTCACCTAAATTACTTCGGCTACTCTAAATCATCACCAATTAACCCTTACCACAACAAACTAAACCCAATCACTTTTAAATTACAAAAAAATGCTAGTAACCATAGCAAACTATGCCAAACTCACCTAAATTACTTCGGCTACCATAAATCATCACCAACTAACCCTTACCATAACAAACTAAACCCAATCACATTTAAATTACAAAAAAATGCTACTAACCATAGCAAACTATGCCAAACTCACCTAAATTACTTCGGCTATCAAGAATCACCCCCAACTACACTTTACAGCATCAAACTAAGCCCAATCACTTTAAAATTACAAAAAAATGCTAAAAATCATAACAAACTATACCAGAATCACCTAAATTACTTCGGCTACCGTAAATCACCCCCAACTATCCCTTACCACAACAAACCAAACCATATCATCTTAAAATTACAAAAAAAGTTGTACAAATCATTACAAACTATGCCAGACTCACCTAAATTACTTCGGCTACTCTAAATCATCACCAACTAACCCTTACCACAACAAACTAAACCCAATCACTTTTAAATTACAAAAAAATGCTACTAACCATTGCAAACTATGCCAAACTCACCTAAATTACTTCGGCTATCAAATATCACCCCCAACTACACTTTACAGCAACAAACTAAGCCCAATCACTTTAAAATTTAAAATAAATGCTAAAAATCATAACAAACTATACCAGAATCACCTAAATTACTTCGGCTACCGTAAATCACCCCCAACTATTCCCTACCACAACAAATCAAACCATATCATCATATTATTACTAAAAAAGGTGTACAAATCATAACAAACTATGCCAGACTCACCTAAATTACTTCGGCTACTCGAAATCATCACCAACTAACCCTTACCACAACAAACTAAACCCAATCACTTTTAAATTACAAAAAAATGCTACTAACCATAGCAAACTACGCCAAACTCACCTAAATTACTTCGGCTATCAAAAATCACACCCAAATACACTTTACAGCAACAAACTAAGCCCAATCACTTTAAAATTACAAAATAATGCTAAAAATCATAACAAACTATACCAGAATCACCTAAATTACTTCGGCTACCGTAAATCACCCGCAACTATCCTTACCACAACAAACCAAACCATATCGTTATAAAATTACAAAAAAAGGTGTACAAATCATAACAAACTATGCCAGACTCACCTAAATTACTTCGGCCACTCTAAATCATCACCAACTAACCCTTACCACAACAAACTAAACCCAATCAATTTTAATATACAAAAAAATGCTACTAACCATAGCAAACTATGCCAAACTCACCTGAATTACTTCGGCGATCAAAAATCACCCCCAACTACACTTTACAGCAACAAACTAAGCCCAATCACTTTAAAATTACAAAAAAATGCTAAAAATCATATCAAACTATACCAGAATCACATAAATTACTTTGGCTACAAGTAAATCACCCCGAACTATCCCTTACCACATCAAACCAAACCATATCATCTTAAAATTACAAAAAAAATGTACAAATCATAACAAACTATGCCAGACTCACCTAAATTACTTCGGCTACTCTAAATCATCACCAACTAACCCTTACCACAACAAACTAAACCCAATTACTTTTAAATTACAAAAAAATTCTACTAACCATAGCAAACTATGCCAAACTCACCTAAATTACTTCGGCTATCAAAAATCACCCCCAACTACACTTTGCAGCAACAAACTAAGCCCAATCACTTTAAAATTACAAAAAAATGCTAAAAATCATAACAAACTATACCAGAATCACCTAAATTACTTCGGCTACCGTAAAGCACCCCCAACTATCCCTTATCACAACAAACCAATCCATATTGTCTTAAAATTACAAAAAAAGGTGTACAAATCATAACAAACTATGCCAGACTCACCTAAATTACTTCGGCTACTCTAAATCATCACCAACTAACCCTTACCACAACAAACTAAACCCAATCACTTTTAAATTACAAAAAAATGCTACTAACCATAGCAAACTATGCCAAACTCACCTAAATTACTTCGCCTATCAAAAATCACCCCCAACTACACTTTACAGCAACAAACTAAGCCCAATCACTTTAAAATTACAAAAAAATGCTAAAAATCATAACAAACTATACCAGAATTACCTAAATTACTTCGGCTACCGTAAATTACCCCCAACTAACCCTTACCACAACAAATCAAACCATATCGTCTTAAAATTACAAAAAAAGGTGTACAAATCATAACAAACTATGCCAGACTCACCTAAATTACTTCGGCTACTCTAAATCATCACCAACTAACCCTTACCACAACAAACTAAACCCAATGACTTTTAAATTACAAAAAAATGCTACTAACCATAGCAAACTACGCCAAACTCACCTAAATTACTTCGGCTATCAAAAATCACACCCAAATACACTTTACAGCAACAAACAAAGCCCAATCACTTTAAAATTACAAAATAATGCTAAAAATCATAACAAACTATACCAGAATCACCTAAATTACTTCGGCTACCGTAAATCACCCCCAACTATCCTTACCACAACAAACCAAACCATATCGTCTTAAAATTACAAAAAAAGGTGTACAAATCATAACAAACTATGCCAGACTCACCTAAATTACTTCGGCCATTCTAAATCATCACCAACTAACCCTTACCACAACAAACTAAACCCAATCACTTTTAAATTACAAAAAAATGCTACTAACCATAGCAAACTATGCCAAACTCACCTAAATTACTTCGGCTATCAAAAATCACCCCCAACTTCACTTTGCAGCCACAAACTAAGCCCAATCACTTTAAAATTACAAAAAAATGCTAAAAATCATAACAAACTATACCAGAATCACCTAAATTACTTCGGCTACCGTAAAGCACCCCCAACTATCCCTTATCACAACAAACCAAACCATATCGTCTTAAAATTACAAAAAAAGGTGTACAAATCATAACAAACTATGCCAGACTCACCTAAATTACTTCGGCTACTCTAAATCATCACCAACTAACCCTTACCACAACAAACTAAACCCAATCACTTTTAAATTACAAAAAAATGCTAGTAACCATAGCAAACTATGCCAAACTCACCTAAATTACTTCGGCTACCATAAATCATCACCAACTAACCCTTACCATAACAAACTAAACCCAATCACATTTAAATTACAAAAAAATGCTACTAACCATAGCAAACTATGCAAACTCACCTAAATTACTTCGGCTATCAAGAATCACCCCCAACTACACTTTACAGCATCAAACTAAGCCCAATCACTTTAAAATTACAAAAAAATGCTAAAAATCATAACAAACTATACCAGAATCACCTAAATTACTTCGGCTACCGTAAATCACCCCCAACTATCCCTTACCACAACAAACCAAACCATATCATCTTAAAATTACAAAAAAAGTTGTACAAATCATAACAAACTATGCCAGACTCACCTAAATTACTTCGGCTACTCTAAATCATCACCAACTAACCCTTACCACAACAAACTAAACCCAATCACTTTTAAATTACAAAAAAATGCTACTAACCATAGCAAACTATGCCAAACTCACCTAAATTACTTCGGCTATCAAATATCACCCCCAACTACACTTTACAGCAACAAACTAAGCCCAATCACTTTAAAATTTAAAATAAATGCTAAAAATCATAACAAACTATACCAGAATCACCTAAATTACTTCGGCTACCGTAAATCACCCCCAACTATTCCCTACCACAACAAATCAAACCATATCATCATAAAATTACTAAAAAAGGTGTACAAATCATAACAAACTATGCCAGACTCACCTAAATTACTTCGGCTACTCGAAATCATCACCAACTAACCTTTACCACAACAAACTAAACCCAATCACTTTTAAATTACAAAAAAATGCTACTAACCATAGCAAACTACGCCAAACTCACCTAAATTACTTCGGCTATCAAAAATCACACCCAAATACACTTTACAGCAACAAACTAAGCCCAATCACTTTAAAATTACAAAATAATGCTAAAAATCATAACAAACTATACCAGAATCACCTAAATTACTTCGGCTACCGTAAATCACCCGCAACTATCCTTACCACAACAAACCAAACCATATCGTCTTAAAATTACAAAAAAAGGTGTACAAATCATAACAAATTATGCCAGACTCACCTAAATTACTTCGGCCACTCTAAATCATCACCAACTAACCCTTACCACAACAAACTAAACCCAATCACTTTTAAATTACAAAAAAATGCTACTAACCATAGCAAACTATGCCAAACTCACCTGAATTACTTCGGCGATCAAAAATCACCCCCAACTACACTTTGCAGCAACAAACTAAGCCCAATCACTTTAAAATTACAAAAAAATGCAAAAAATTATAACAAACTATACCAGAATCACCTAAATTACTTCGGCTACCGTAAAGCACCCCCAACTATCCCTTATCACAACAAACCAAACCATATCGTCTTAAAATTACAAAAAAAGGTGTACAAATCATAACAAACTATGCCAGACTCACCTAAATTACTTCGGCTACTCTAAATCATCACCAACTAACCCTTACCACAACAAACTAAACCCAATCACTTTTAAATTACAAAAAAATGCTAGTAACCATAGCAAACTATGCCAAACTCACCTAAATTACTTCGGCTACCATAAATCATCACCAACTAACCCTTACCATAACAAACTAAACCCAATCACATTTAAATTACAAAAAAATGCTACTAACCATAGCAAACTATGCCAAACTCACCTAAATTACTTCGGCTATCAAGAATCACCCCCAACTACACTTTACAGCATCAAACTAAGCCCAATCACTTTAAAATTACAAAAAAATGCTAAAAATCATAACAAACTATACCAGAATCACCTAAATTACTTCGGCTACCGTAAAGCACGCCCAACTATCCCTTATCACAACAAACCAAACCATATTGTCTTAAAATTACAAAAAAGGTGTACAAATCATAACAAACTATGCCAGACTCACCTAAATTACTTCGGCTACTCTAAATCATCACCAACTAACCCTTACCACAACAAACTAAACCCAATCACTTTTAAATTACAAAAAAATGCTACTAACCATAGCAAACTATGCCAAACTCACCTAAATTACTTCGCCTATCAAAAATCACCCCCAACTACACTTTACAGCAACAAACTAAGCCCAATCACTTTAAAATTACAAAAAAATGCTAAAAATCATAACAAACTATACCAGAATTACCTAAATTACTTCGGCTACCGTAAATTACCCCCAACTATCCCTTACCACAACAAATCAAACCATATCGTCTTAAAATTACAAAAAAAGGTGTACAAATCATAACAAACTATGCCAGACTAACCTAAATTACTTCGGCTACTCTAAATCATCACCAACTAACCCTTACCACAACAAACTAAACCCAATGACTTTTAAATTACAAAAAAATGCTACTAACCATAGCAAACTACGCCAAACTCACCTAAATTACTTCGGCTATTAAAAATCACACCCAAATACACTTTACAGCAACAAACAAAGCCCAATCACTTTAAAATTACAAAATAATGCTAAAAATCATAACAAACTATACCAGAATCACCTAAATTACTTCGGCTACCGTAAATCACCCCCAACTATCCTTACCACAACAAACCAAACCATATCGTCTTAAAATTACAAAAAAAGGTGTACAAATCATAACAAACTATGCCAGACTCACCTAAATTACTTCGGCCACTCTAAATCATCACCAACTAACCCTTACCACAACAAACTAAACCCAATCACTTTTAAATTACAAAAAAATGCTACTAACCATAGCAAACTATGCCAAACTCACCTAAATTACTTCGGCTATCAAAAATCACCCCCAACTACACTTTACAGCAACAAACTAAGCCCAATCACTTTAAAATTACAAAAAAATGCTAAAAATCATAACAAACTATACCAGAATCACCTAAATTACTTCGGCTACCGTAAAGCACCCCCAACTATCCCTTATCACAACAAACCAAACCATATCGTCTTAAAATTACAAAAAAAGGTGTACAAATCATAACAAACTATGCCAGACTCACCTAAATTACTTCGGCTACTCTAAATCATCACCAACTAACCCTTACCACAACAAACTAAACCCAATCACTTTTAAATTACAAAAAAATGCTACTAATTATAGCAAACTAGGCCAAACTCACCTAAATTACTTCGGCTATCAAAAATCACCCCCAACTACACTTTACAGCAACAAACTAAGCCCAATCATTTTAAAATTACAAAAAAATGCTAAAAATTATAACAAACTATACCAGAATCACCTAAATTACTTCGGCTACCGTAAATCACCCCCAACTATCCCTTACCACAACAAACCAAACCATATCATCTTAAAATTACAAAAAAAGGTGTACAAATCATAACAAACTATGCCAGACTCACCTAAATTACTTCGGCTACTCTAAATCATCACCAACTAACCCTTACCACAACAAACTAAACCCAATCACTTTTAATATACAAAAAAATGCTACTAACCATAGCAAACTATGCCAAACTCACCTAAATTACTTCGGCTATCAAAAATCACCCCCAACTACACTTTACAGCAACAAACTAAGCCCAATCACTTTAAAATTACAAAAAAATGCTAAAAATCATAACAAACTATACCAGAATCACCTAAATTACTTCGGCTACCGTAAATCACCCCCAACTATCCCTTACCACAACAAACCAAACCATATCGTCTTAAAATTACAAAAAAAGGTGTACAAATCATAACAAAATATGCCAGACTCACCTAAATTACTTCGGCTACTCTAAATCATCACCAACTAACCCTTACCACAACAAACTAAACCCAATCACTTTTAAATTACAAAAAAATGCTACTAACCATAGCAAACTATGCCAAACTCACCTAAATTACTTCGGCGATCAAAAATCACCCCCAACTACACTTTACAGCAACAAACTAAGCCTAATCACTTTAAAATTACAAAAAAATGCTCAAAATCATAACAAACTATACCAAAATCACCTAAATTACTTCGGCTACCGTAAATCACCCCCAACTATCCCTTACCACAACAAACCAAACCATATCATCTTAAAATTACAAAAAAAGGTGTTCAAATCATAACAAACTATGCCAGACTCACCTAAATTACTTCGGCTACTCTAAATCATCACCAACTAACCCTTACCACAACAAACTAAACCCAATCACTTTTAAATTACAAAAAAATGCTACTAACCATAGCAAACTATGCCAAATTCACCTAAATTACTTCGGCTATCAAAAATCACCCCCAACGACACTTTACAGCAACAAACTAAGCCCAATCACTTTTAAATTACAAAAAAATTATACTAACCATAGCAAACTATGTCAAACTCATATAAATTACTTCGGCTATCAAAAATCACCCCCAACTACACTTTAAAGCAACAAACTAAAACCAATCACTTTAAAATTAAAAAAAAATGCTAAAAATCATAACAAACTATACCAGAATCACCTAAATTACTTCGGCTACCGTAAATCACCCCCAACTATCCCTTACCACAACAAACCAAACCATATCATCTTAAAATTACAAAAAAAGGTGTACAAATCATAACAAACTCTGCCAGACTCACCTAAATTACTTTGGCTACTCTAAATCATCACCAACTAACCCTTACCACAACAAACTAAACCCAATCACTTTTAAGTTAAAAAAAAATGCTACTAACCATAGCAAACTATGCCAGACTCACCTAAATTACTTCGGCTACCATAAATCATCACCAACTAACCCTTACCACAACAAACTAAACCCAATCACTTTTAAATTACAAAAAAATGCTACTAACCATAGCAAACTATGCCAAACTCACCTAAATTACTTCGGCTATCAAAAATCACCCCCAACTACACTTTACAGCAACAAACTAAGCCCAATCACTTTAAAATTACAAAAAAATGCTAAAAATCATAACAACTATACCAGAATCACCTAAATTACTTCGGCTACCGTAAATCACCCTCAACTATCCCTTACCACAACAAACCAAACCATATCATCTTAAAATTAGAAAAAAAGGTGTACAAATCATAACAAACTATGCCAGACTTACCCAAATTACTTCGGATACTCTAAATCATCACCAACTAACCCTTACCACAACAAACTAAACCCAATCACTTTTAAATTATAAAAAAATGCTACTAACCATAGCAAACTATGCCAAACTCACCTAAATTACTTCGGCTACCATAAATCATCACCAACAAACCCTTACCACAACAAACTAAACCCAATCACTTTTAAATTACAAAAAAATGCTACTAACCATAGCAAACTATGCCAAACTCACCTAAATTACTTGGGCTATCAAAAATCACCCCCAACTACACTTTACAGCAACAAACTAAGCCCAATCACTTTAAAATTACAAAAAAATGCTAAAAATCATAACAAACTATACCAGAATCAGCTAAATTACTTCGGCTACAAGTAAATCACCCCGAACTATCCCTTACCACATCAAACCAAACCATATCATCTTAAAATTACAAAAAAAAATGTACAAATCATAACAAACTATGCCAGACTCACCTAAATTACTTCGGCTACTCTAAATCATCACCAAGTAACCCTTACCACAACAAACTAAACCCAATCACTTTTAAATTACAAAAAAATGCTACTAACCATAGCAAACTATGCCAAACTCACCTAAATTACTTCGGCTATCAAAAATCACCCCCAACTACACTTTACAGCAACAAACTAAGCCCAATCACTTTAAAATTACAAAAAAATGCTAAAAATCATAACAAACTATACCAGAATCACCTAAATTACTTCGGCTACCGTAAATCAACCCCAACTATCCCTTACCACAACAAACCAAACCATATCATCTTAAAATTAGAAAAAAAAGGTGTACAAATCATAACAAACTATGCCAAACTTACCCAAATTACTTCGGATACTCTAAATCATCACCAACTAACCCTTACCACAACAAACTAAACCCAATCACTTTTAAATTACAAAAAAATGCTACTAACCATAGCAAACTATGCCAAACTCACCTAAATTACTTCGGCTATCAAAAATCACCCCCAACTACACTTTACAGCAACAAACTAAGCCCAATCACTTTAAAATTACAAAAAAATGCTAAAAATCATAACAAACTATACCAGAATCACCTAAATTACTTCGGCTACCGTAAATCACCCCCAACAATCTCTTACCACAACAAACCAAACCATATGATCTTAAAATTACAAAAAAAGATGTACAAATCATAACAAACTATGCCAGACTCACCTAAATTACTTCGGCTACTCTAAATCATCACCAACTAACCCTTACCACAACAAACTAAACCCAATCACTTTTAAATTACAAAAAAATGCTCCTAACCATAGCAAACTATGCCAAACTCACCTAAATTACTTCGGCTACCATAAATCATCACCAACTAACCCTTACCACAACAAACTAAACCCAATCACTTTTAAATTACAAAAAAATGCTACTAACCATAGCAAACTATGCCAAACTCACCTAAATTACTTCGGCTATCAAAAATCACCCCCAACTACACTTTACAGCAACAAACTAAGCCCAATCACTTTAAAATTACAAAAAATGCTAAAAATCATAACAAACTATACCAGAATCACCTAAATTACTTCGGCTACCGTAAATCACCCCCAACTATTTCTTACCACAACAAACCAAACCATATCATCTTAAAATTACAAAAAAAGGTGTACAAATCATAACAAACTATGCCAGACTCACCTAAATTACTTCGGCTACTCTAAATCATCACCAACTAACCCTTACCACAAGAAGCTAAACCCAATCACTTTTAAATTACAAAAAAATGCTCCTAACCATAGCAAACTATGCCAAACTCACCTAAATTACTTCGGCTAACATAAATCATCACCAACTAGCCCTTACCACAACAAACTAAACCCAATCACTTTTAAATTAAAAAAAAATGCTACTAACCATAGCAAACTATGCCAAACTCACCTAAATTACTTCGGCTATCAAAAATCATCCCCAACTACACTTTACAGCAACAAACTAAGCCCAATCACTTTAAAATTACAAAAAAATGCTAAAAATCATAACAAACTATAGCAGAATCCCCTAAATTACTTCGGCTACCGTAAATCACCCCCAACTATCTCTTACCACAACAAACCAAACCATATCATCTTAAAATTACAAAAAAATGTGTACAAATCATAACAAACTATGCCAGACTCACCTAAATTACTTCGGCTACTCTAAATCATCACCAACTAACCCTTACCACAACAAACTAAACCCAATCACTTTTAAATTACAAAAAAATGCTACTAACCATAGCAAACTATGCCAAACTCACCTAAATTACTTCGGCTACCATAAATCATCACCAACTAACCCTTACCACAACAAACTAAACCCAATCACTTTTAAATTACAAAAAAATGCTACTAACCATAGCAAACTATGCCAAACTCACCTAAATTACTTCGGCTACCATAAATCATCACCAACTAACCCTTACCACAACAAACTAAACCCAATCACTTTTAAATTACAAAAAAATGCTACTAACCATAGCAAACTATGCCAAACTCACCTAAATTACTTCGGCTACCATAAATCATCACCAACTAACCCTTACCACAACAAACTAAACCCAATTACTTTTAAATTACAAAAAAATGCTACTAACCATAGCAAACTATGCCAAACTCACCTAAATTACTTCGGCTACCATAAATCATCACCAACTAACCCTTACCACAACAAACTAAACCCAATCACTTTTAAATTACAAAAAAATGATACTAACCATAGCAAACTATGCCGAACTCACCTAAATTACTTCGGCTATCAAAAATCACCCCCAACTACACTTTACAGCAACAAACTAAGCCCAATCACTTTAAAATTACAAAAAAATGCTAAAAATCATAACAAACTATACCAGAATCACCTAAATTACTTCGGCTACCGTAAATCACCCCCAACTATCCCTTACCACAACAAACCAAACCATATCATCTTAAAATTACAAAAAAAGGTGTACAAATCATAACAAACTATGCCAGACTCACCTAAATTACTTCGGCTACTCTAAATCATCACCAACTAACCCTTACCACAACAAACTAAACCCAATCACTTTTAAATTACAAAAAAATGCTCCTAACCATAGCAAACTATGCCAAACTCACCTAAATTACTTCGGCTACCATAAATCATCACCAACTATCCCTTACCACAACAAACTAAACCCAATCACTTTTAAATTACAAAAAAATGCTACTAACCATAGCAAACTATGCCAAACTCACCTAAATTACTTCGGCTATCAAAAATCACCCCCAACTACACTTTACAGCAACAAACTAAGCCCAATCACTTTAAAATTACAAAAAAATGCTAAAAATCATAACAAACTATACCAGAATCACCTAAATTACTTCGGCTACCGTAAATCACCCCCAACTATCCCTTACCAAAACAAACCAAACTATATCATCTTAAAATTACAAAAAAAGGTGTACAAATCATAACAAACTATGCCAGACTCACCTAAATTACTTCGGCTACTCTAAATCATCACCAACTAACCCTTACCACAACAAACTAAACCCAATCACTTTTAAATTACAAAAAAATGCTCCTAACCATAGCAAACTATGCCAAACTCACCTAAATTACTTCGGCTACCATAAATCATCACCAACTATCCCTTACCACAACAAACTAAACCCAATCACTTTTAAATTACAAAAAAATGCTACTAACCATAGCAAACTATGCCAAACTCACCTAAATTACTTCGGCTATCAAAAATCACCCCCAACTACACTTTACAGCAACAAATTAAGCCCAATCACTTTAAAATTACAAAAAAATACTAAAAATCATAACAAACTATACCAGAATCACCTAAATTACTTCGGCTACCGTAAATCACCCCCAACTATCCCTTACCACAACAAACCAAACCATATCATCTTAAAATTACAAAAAAAGATGTACAAATCATAACAAACTATGCCAGACTCACCTAAACTACTTCGGCTACTCTAAATCATCACCAACTAACCCTTACCACAACAAGCTAAACCCAATCACTTTTAAATTACAAAAAAATGCTACTAACCATAGCAAACTATGCCAAACTCACCTAAATTACTTCGGCTATCAAAAATCATCCCCAACTACACTTTACAGCAACAAACTAAGCCCAATCACTTTAAAATTACAAAAAAATGCTAAAAATCATAACAAACTATAGCAGAATCACCTAAATTACTTCGGCTACTGTAAATCACCCCCAACTATCCCTTACCACAACAAACCAAACCATATCATCTTAAAATTACAAAAAAAGGTGTACAAATCATAACAAACTATGCCAGACTCACCTAAACTACTTCGGCTACTCTAAATCATCACCAACTAACCCTTACCACCACAAACTAAACCCAATCACTTTTAAATTACAAAAAAATGCTACTAACCATAGCAAACTATGCCAAACTCACCTAAATTACTTCGGCTATCAAAAATCACCCCCAACTACACTTTACAGCAACAAATTAAGCCCAATCACTTTAAAATTACAAAAAAATACTAAAAATTATAACAAACTATACCAGAATCACCTAAATTACTTCGGCTACCGTAAATCACCCCCAACTATCCCTTACCACAACAAACCAAACCATATCATCTTAAAATTACAAAAAAAGGTGTACAAATCATAACAAACTATGCCAGACTCACCTAAACTACTTCGGCTACGCTAAATCATGACCAACTAACCCTTACCACAACAAACTAAACCCAATCACTTTTAAATTACAAAAAAATGCTACTAACTATAGCAAACTATGCCAAACTCACCTAAATTACTTCGGCTACCATAAATCATCACCAACTAACCCTTACCACAACAAACTAAACCCAATCACTTTTAAATTACAAAAAAATGATACTAACCATAGCAAACTATGCCGAACTCACCTAAATTACTTCGGCTATCAAAAATCACCCCCAACTACACTTTACAGCAACAAACTAAGCCCAATCACTTTAAAATTACAAAAAAATGCTAAAAATCATAACAAACTATACCAGAATCACCTAAATTACTTCGGCTACCGTAAATCACCCCCAACTATCCCTTACCACAATAAACCAAACCATATCATCTTAAAATTACAAAAAAGGTGTACAAATCATAACAAACTATGCCAGACTCACCTAAATTACTTCGGTTACTCTAAATCATCACCAAATAACCCTTACCACAACAAACTAAACCCAATCACTTTTAAATTACAAAAAAATGCTCCTAACCATAGCAAACTATGCCAAACTCACCTAAATTACTTCGGCTACCATAAATCATCACCAACTAACCCTTACCACAACAAACTAAACCCAATCACTTTTAAATTACAAAAAAATGCTACTAACCATAGCAAACTATGCCAAACTCACCTAAATTACTTCGGCTATCAAAAATCACCCCCAACTACACTTTACAGCAACAAACTAAGCCCAATCACTTTAAAATTACAAAAAAATGCTAAAAATCATAACAAACTATACCAGAATCACCTAAATTACTTCGGCTACCATAAATCATCACCAACTAACCCTTACCACAACAAACTAAACTCAATCACTTTTAAATTACAAAAAAATGCTACTAACCATAGCAAACTATGCCAAACTCACCTAAATTACTTCGGCTATCAAAAATCACCCCCAACTACACTTTACAGCAACAAACTAAGCCCAATCACTTTAAAATTACAAAAAAATGCTAAAAATCATAACAAACTATACCAGAATCACCTAAATTACTTCGGCTACCGTAAATCACCCCCAACTATCCCTTACCACAATAAACCAAACCATATCATCTTAAAATTACAAAAAAGGTGTACAAATCATAACAAACTATGCCAGACTCACCTAAATTACTTCGGCTACTCTAAATCATCACCAACTAACCCTTACCACAACAAACTAAACCCAATCACTTTTAAATTACAAAAAAATGCTCCTAACCATAGCAAACTATGCCAAACTCACCTAAATTACTTCGGCTACCATAAATCATCACCAACTATCCCTTACCACAACAAACTAAACCCGATCACTTTTAAATTACAAAAAAATGCTAAAAATCATAACAAACTATACCAGAATCCCCTAAATTACTTCGGCTACCGTAAATCACCCCCAACTATCCCTTACCACAACAAACCAAACCATATCATGTTAAAGTTACAAAAAAAGGTGTAGAAATCATAACAAACTATGCCAGACTCACCTAAATTACTTCGGCTACTCTAAATCATCACCAACTAACCCTTACCACCACAAACTAAACCCAATCACTTTTAAATTACAAAAAAATGCTACTAACCATAGCAAACTATGCCAAACTCACCTAAATTACTTCGGCTACCATAAATCATCACCAACTAACCCTTACCACAACAAACTAAACCCAATCATTTTTAAATTACAAAAAATGCTACTAACCATAGCAAACTCTGCCAAACTCACCTAAATTACTTCGGTTATCAAAAATCAACCCCAACTACACTTTACAGCAACAAACTAAGCCCAATCACATTAAAATTACAAAAAAATACTAAAAATCATAACAAACTATACCAGAATCACCTAAATTACTTCGGCTACCGTAAATCACCCCAACTATCCCTTACCACAAGAAACCAAACCATATCATCTTAAAATTACAAAAAAAGGTGTACAAATCATAACAAACTATGCCAGACTCACCTAAATTACTTCGGCTACTCTAAATCATCACCAACTAACCCTTACCACCACAAACTAAACCCAATCACTTTTAAATTACAAAAAAATGCTACTAACCATAGCAAACTATGCCAAACTCACCTAAATTACTTCGGCTACCATAAATCATCACCAACTAACCCTTACTACAACAAACTAAACCCAATCACTTTTAAATTACAAAAAAATGCTACTAACCATAGCAAACTATGACAAACTCACTTAAATTACTTCGGCTATCAAAAATCACCCCCAACTACACTTTACAGCAACAAACTAAGCCCAATCACTTTAAAATTACAAAAAATGCTAAAAATCATAACAAACTATACCAGAATCACCTAAATTACTTCGGCTACCGTAAATCACCCCCAACTATCTCTTACCACAACAAACCAAACCATATCATCTTAAAATTACAAAAAAAGGTGTACAAATCATAACAAACTATGCCAGACTCACCTAAATTACTACGGCTACTCTAAATCATCACCAACTAACCCTTACCACAACAAGCTAAACCCAATCACTTTTAAATTACAAAAAAATGCTCCTAACCATAGCAAACTATGAAAACTCACCTAAATTACTTCGGCTAATATAAATCATCACCAACTAACCCTTACCACAACAAGCTAAACCCAATCACTTTTAAATTACAAAAAAATGCTACTAACCATAGCAAACTATGCCAAACTCACCTAAATTACTTCGGCTATCAAAAATCATCCCCAACTACACTTTACAGCAACAAACTAAGCCCAATCACTTTAAAATTACAAAAAAATTCTAAAAATCATAACAAACTATAGCAGAATCCCCTAAATTACTTCGGCTACCGTAAATCACCCCCAACTATCCCTTACCACAACAAACAAAACCATATCATCTTAAAATTACAAAAAAAAGGTGTACAAATCATAACAAACTATGCCAGACTCACCTAAATTACTTCGGCTACTCTAAGTCATCACCAACTAACCCTTACCACAACAAACTAAACCCAATCACTTTTAAATTACAAAAAAATGCTGCTAACCATAGCAAACTATGCCAAACTCACCTAAATTACTTCGGCTATCAAAAATCAACCCCAACTACACTTTACAGCAACAAACTAAGCCCAATCACATTAAAATTACAAAAAAATACTAAAAATCATAACAAACTATACCAGAATCACCTAAATTACTTCGGCTACCGTAAATCACCCCAACTATCCCTTACCACAAGAAACCAAACCATATCATCTTAAAATTACAAAAAAAGGTGTACAAATCATAACAAACTATGCCAGACTCACCTAAATTACTTCGGCTACTCTAAATCATCACCAACTAACCCTTACCACCACAAACTAAACCCAATCACTTTTAAATTACAAAAAAATGCTACTAACCATAGCAAACTATGCCAAACTCACCTAAATTACTTCGGCTACCATAAATCATCACCAACTAACCCTTACTACAACAAACTAAACCCAATCACTTTTAAATTACAAAAAAATGCTACTAACCATAGCAAACTCTGCCAAACTCACCTAAATTACTTCGGCTATCAAAAATCAACCCCAACTACACTTTACAGCAACAAACTAAGCCCAATCACTTTAAAATTACAAAAAATGCTAAAAATCATAACAAACTATACCAGAATCACCTAAATTACTTCGGCTACCGTAAATCACCCCCAACTATCTCTTACCACAACAAACCAAACCATATCATCTTAAAATTACAAAAAAAGGTGTACAAATCATAACAAACTATGCCAGACTCACCTAAATTACTACGGCTACTCTAAATCATCACCAACTAACCCTTACCACAACAAACTAAACCCAATCACTTTTAAATTACAAAAAAATGCTACTAACCATAGCAAACTATGCCAAACTCACCTAAATTACTTCGGCTACCATAAATCATCACCAACTAACCCTTACCACAACAAACTAAACCCAATCACTTTTAAATTACAAAAAAATGCTACTAACCATAGCAAACTATGCCAAACTCACCTAAATTACTTCGGCTACCATAAATCATCACCAACTAACCCTTACCACAACAAACTAAACCCAATCACTTTTAAATTACAAAAAAATGCTACTAACCATAGCAAACTATGCCAAACTCACCTAAATTACTTCGGCTATCAAAAATCACCCCCAACTACACTTTACAGCAACAAATTAAGCCCAATCACTTTAAAATTACAAAAAAATACTAAAAATCATAACAAACTATACCAGAATCACCTAAATTACTTCGGCTATCGTAAATCACCCCCAACTATCCCTTACCACAACAAACTAAACCATATCATCTTAAAATTACAAAAAAAGATGTACAAATCATAACAAACTATGCCAGACTCACCTAAACTACTTCGGCTACTCTAAATCATCACCAACTAACCCTTACCACAACAAGCTAAACCCAATCACTTTTAAATTACAAAAAAATGCTACTAACCATAGCAAACTATGCCAAACTCACCTAAATTACTTCGGCTATCAAAAATCATCCCCAACTACACTTTACAGCAACAAACTAAGCCCAATCACTTTAAAATTACAAAAAAATGCTAAAAATCATAACAAACTATAGCAGAATCACCTAAATTACTTCGGCTACCGTAAATCACCCCCAACTATCCCTTACCACAACAAACCAAACCATATCATCTTAAAATTACAAAAAAAGGTGTACAAATCATAACAAACTATGCCAGACTCACCTAAACTACTTCGGCTACTCTAAATCATCACCAACTAACCCTTACCACCACAAACTAAACCCAATCACTTTTAAATTACAAAAAAATGCTACTAACCATAGCAAACTATGCCAAACTCACCTAAATTACTTCGGCTATCAAAAATCACCCCCAACTACACTTTACAGCAACAAATTAAGCCCAATCACTTTAAAATTACAAAAAATACTAAAAATTATAACAAACTATACCAGAATCACCTAAATTACTTCGGCTACCGTAAATCACCCCCAACTATCCCTTACCACAACAAACTAAACCATATCATCTTAAAATTACAAAAAAAGATGTACAAATCATAACAAACTATGCCAGACTCACCTAAACTACTTCGGCTACTCTAAATCATGACCAACTAACCCTTACCACAACAAACTAAACCCAATCACTTTTAAATTACAAAAAAATGCTACTAACCATAGCAAACTATGCCAAACTCACCTAAATTACTTCGGCTACCATAAATCATCACCAACTAACCCTTACCACAACAAACTAAACCCAATCACTTTTAAATTACAAAAAAATGCTCCTAACCATAGCAAACTATGCCAAACTCACCTAAATTACTTCGGCTACCATAAATCATCACCAACTATCCCTTACCATAACAAACTAAACCCAATCACTTTTAAATTACAAAAAAATGCTACTAACCATAGCAAACTATGCCAAACTCACCTAAATTACTTCGGCTATCAAAAATCACCCCCAACTACACTTTACAGCAACAAACTAAGCCCAATCACTTTAAAATTACAAAAAATGCTAAAAATCATAACAAACTATACCAGAATCACCTAAATTACTTCGGCTACCGTAAATCACCCCCAACTATCCCTTACCACAACAAACCAAACCATATCATCTTAAAATTACAAAAAAAGGTGTACAAATCATAACAAACTATGCCAGACTCACCTAAATTACTACGGCTACTCTAAATCATCACCAACTAACCCTTACCACAACAAGCTAAACCCAATCACTTTTAAATTACAAAAAAATGCTCCTAACCATAGCAAACTAAGCCAAACTCACCTAAATTACTTCGGCTAATATAAATCATCACCAACTAACCCTTACCACAACAAACTAAACCCAATCACTTTTAAATTACAAAAAAATGCTACTAACCATAGCAAACTATGCCAAACTCACCTAAATTACTTCGGCTATCAAAAATCATCCCCAACTACTCTTTACAGCAACAAACTAAGCCCATCACTTTAAAATTACAAAAAAATTCTAAAAATCATAACAATCTATAGCAGAATCCCCTAAATTACTTCGGCTACCGTAAATCACCCCCAACTATCCCTTACCACAACAAACAAAACCATATCATCTTAAAATTACAAAAAAAAGGTGTACAAATCATAACAAACTATGCCAGACTCACCTAAATTACTTCGGCTACTCTAAGTCATCACCAACTAACCCTTACCACAACAAACTAAACCCAATCACTTTTAAATTACAAAAAAATGCTACTAACCATAGCAAACTATGCCAAACTCACCTAAATTACTTCGGCTACCATAAATCATCACCAACTAACTCTTACCACAACAAACTAAACCCAATCACTTTTAAATTACAAAAAAATGCTACTAACCATAGCAAACTATGCCAAACTCACCTAAATTACTTCGGCTAACATAAATCATCACCAACTAACCCTTACCACAACAAACTAAACCCAATCACTTTTAAATTACAAAAAAATGCTACTAACCATAGCAAACTATGCCAAACTCACCTAAATTACTTCGGCTATCAAAAATCACCCCCAACTACACTTTACAGCAACAAATTAAGCCCAATCACTTTAAAATTACAAAAAAATACTAAAAATCATAACAAACTATACCAGAATCACCTAAATTACTTCGGCTATCGTAAATCACCCCCAACTATCCCTTACCACAACAAACCAAACCATATCATCTTAAAATTACAAAAAAAGATGTACAAATCATAACAAACTATGCCAGACTCACCAAAACTACTTCGGCTACTCTAAATCATCACCAACTAACCCTTACCACAACAAGCTAAACCCAATCACTTTTAAATTACAAAAAAATGCTACTAACCATAGCAAACTATGCCAAACTCACCTAAATTACTTCGGCTATCAAAAATCATCCCCAACTACACTTTACAGCAACAAACTAAGCCCAATCACTTTAAAATTACAAAAAAATGCTAAAAATCATAACAAACTATAGCAGAATCACCTAAATTACTTCGGCTACCGTAAATCACCCCCAACTATCCCTTACCACAACAAACCAAACCATATCATCTTAAAATTACAAAAAAAGGTGTACAAATCATAACAAACTATGCCAGACTCACCTAAACTACTTCGGCTACTCTAAATCATCACCAACTAACCCTTACCACCACAAACTAAACTCAATCACTTTTAAATTACAAAAAAATGCTACTAACCATAGCAAACTATGCCAAACTCACCTAAATTACTTCGGCTATCAAAAATCACCCCCAACTACACTTTACAGCAACAAATTAAGCCCAATCACTTTAAAATTACAAAAAAATACTAAAAATTATAACAAACTATACCAGAATCACCTAAATTACTTCGGCTACCGTAAATCACCCCCAACTATCCCTTACCACAACAAACCAAACCATATCATCTTAAAATTACAAAAAAAGGTGTACAAATCATAACAAACTATGCCAGACTCACCTAAACTACTTCGGCTACTCTAAATCATGACCAACTAACCCTTACCACAACAAACTAAACCCAATCATTTTTAAATTACAAAAAAATGCTCCTAACCATAGCAAACTATGCCAAACTCACCTAAATTACTTCGGCTACCATAAATCATCACCAACTAACCCTTACCACAACAAACTAAACCCAATCACTTTTAAATTACAAAAAATGCTATTAACCATAGCAAACTCTGCCAAACTCACCTAAATTACTTCGGCTATCAAAAATCAACCCCAACTAAACTTTACAGCAACAAACTAAGCCCAATCACATTAAAATTACAAAAAAATGCTAAAAATCATAACAAACTATACCAGAATCACCTAAATTACTTCGGCTACCGTAAATCACCCCAACTATCCCTTACCACAAGAAACCAAACCATATCATCTTAAAATTACAAAAAAAGGTGTACAAATCATAACAAACTATGCCAGACTCACCTAAATTACTTCGGCTACTCTAAATCATCACCAACTAACTCTTACCACAACAAACTAAACCCAATCACTTTTAAATTACAAAAAAATGCTACTAACGATAGCAAACTATGCCAAACTCACCTAAATTACTTCGGCTAGCATAAATCATCACCAACTAACCCTTACTACAACAAACTAAACCCAATCACTTTTAAATTACAAAAAAATGCTTCTAACCATAGCAAATTATGACAAACTCACCTAAATTACTTCGGCTATCAAAAATCACCCCCAACTACACTTTACAGCAACAAACTAAGCCCAATCACTTTAAAATTACAAAAAAATGCTAAAAATCATAACAAACTATACTAGAATCACCTAAATTACTTCGGCTACCGTAAATCACCCCCAACTATCCCTTACCACAACAAACCAAACCATATCATCTTAAAATTACAAAAAAAGGTGTACAAATCATAACAAACTATGCCAGACTCACCTAAACTACTTCGGCTACTCTAAATCATCACCAACTAACCCTTACCACCACAAACTATACCCAATCACTTTTAAATTACAAAAAAATGCTACTAACCATAGCAAACTATGCCAAACTCACCTAAAGTAGTTCGGCTACCATAAATCATTACCAACTAACCCTTACCACAACAAACTAAACCCAATCACTTTTAAATTACAAAAAAATGCTCCTAACCATAGCAAACTATGCCAAACTCACCTAAATTACTTCGGCTACCATAAATCATCACCAACTAACCCTTACCACAACAAACTAAACCCAATCATTTTTAAATTACAAAAAATGCTACTAACCATAGCAAACTATGCCAAACTCACCTAAATTACTTCGGCTATCAAAAATCACCCCCAACTACACTTTACAGCAACAAACTAAGCCCAATCACTTTAAAATTACAAAAAAATGCTAAAAATCATAACAAACTATACCAGAATCACCTAAATTACTTCGGCTACCGTAAATCACCCCCAGCTATCTCTTACCACAACAAACCAAACCATATCATCTTAAAATTACAAAAAAAGATGTACAAATCATAACAAACTATGCCAGACTCACCTAAATTACTTCGGCTACTCTAAATCATCACCAACTAACCCTTACCACAACAAACTAAACCCAATCACTTTTAAATTACAAAAAAATGCTCTTAACCATAGCAAACTATGCCAAACTCACCTAAATTACTTCGGCTACCATAAATCATCACCAACTAACCCTTACCACAACAAACTAAACCCAATCACTTTTAAATTACAAAAAAATGCTACTAACCATAGCAAACTATGCCAAACTCACCTAAATTACTTCGGCTATCAAAAATCACCCCCAACTACACTTTACAGCAACAAACTAAGCCCAATCACTTTAAAATTACAAAAAATGCTAAAAATCATAACAAACTATACCAGAATCACCTAAATTACTTCGGCTACCGTAAATCACCCCCAACTATCTCTTACCACAACAAACCAAACCATATCATCTTAAAATTACAAAAAAAGGTGTACAAATCATAACAAACTATGCCAGACTCACCTAAAATACTTCGGCTACTCTAAATCATCACCAACTAACCCTTACCACAACAAGCTAAACCCAATCACTTTTAAATTACAAAAAAATGCTCCTAACCATAGCAAACTATGCCAAACTCACCTAAATTACTTCGGCTAACATAATTCATCACCAACTAACCCTTACCACAACAAACTACACCCAATCACTTTTAAATTACAAAAAAATGCTACTAACCATAGCAAACTATGCCAAACTCACCTAAATTACTTCGGCTATCAAAAATCATCCCCAACTACACTTTACAGCAACAAACTAAGCCCAATCACTTTAAAATTACAAAAAAATGCTAAAAATCATAACAAACTATAGCAGAATCCCCTAAATTACTTCGGCTACCGTAAATCACCCCCAACTATCCCTTACCACAACAAACCAAACCATATCATCTTAAAATTACAAAAAAGGTGTACAAATCATAACAAACTATGCCAGACTCACCTACATTACTTCGGCTACTCTAAATCATCACCAACTAACCCTTACCACAACAAACTAAACCCAATCACTTTTAAATTACAAAAAAATGCTACTAACCATAGCAAACTATGCCAAACTCACCTAAATTACTTCGGCTACCATAAATCATCACCAACTAACCCTTACCACAACAAACTAAACCCAATCACTTTTAAATTACAAAAAAATGCTACTAACCATAGCAAACTATGCCAAACACACCTAAATTACTTCGGCTATCAAAAATCACCCCCAACTACACTTTACAGCAACAAATTAAGCCCAATCACTTTAAAATTACAAAAAAATACTAAAAATCATAACAAACTATACCAGAATCACCAAAATTACTTCGGCTACCGTAAATCACCCCCAACTATCCCTTACCACAACAAACCAAACCATATCATCTTAAAATTACAAAAAAAGGTGTACAAATCATAACAAACTATGCCAGACTCACCTAAACTACTTCGGCTACTCTAAATCATCACCAACTAACCCTTACCACCACAAACTAAACCCAATCACTTTTAAATTACAAAAAAATGCTACTAACCATAGCAAACTATGTCAAACTCACCTAAATTACTTCGGCTACCATAAATCATTACCAACTAACCCTTACCACAACAAACTAAACCCAATCACTTTTAAATTACAAAAAAATGCTCCTAACCATAGCAAACTATGCCAAACTCACCTAAATTACTTCGGCTACCATAAATCATCACCAACTAACCCTTACCACAACAAACTAAACCCAATCACTTTTAAATTACAAAAAAATGCTACTAACCATAGCAAACTATGCCAAACTCACCTAAATTACTTCGGCTATCAAAAATCACCCCCAACTACACTTTACAGCAACAAACTAAGCCCAATCACTTTAAAATTACAAAAAATGCTAAAAATCATAACAAACTATACCAGAATCACCTAAATTACTTCGGCTACCGTAAATCACCCCCAGCTATCCCTTACCACCACAAACCAAACCATATCATCTTAAAATTACAAAAAAAGGTGTACAAATCATAACAAACTATGCCAGACTCACCTAAATTACTTCGGCTACTCTAAATCATCACCAACTAACCCTTACCACAACAAACTAAACCCAATCACATTTAAATTACAAAAAAATGCTCCTAACCATAGCAAACTATGCCAAACTCACCTAAATTACTTCGGCTACCGTAAATCACCCCCAACTATCCCTTACCACAACAAACCAAACCATATCATCTTAAAATTACAAAAAAAGGTGTACAAATCATAACAAACTATGCCAGACTCACCTAAATTACTTCGGCTACTCTAAATCATCACCAACTAACCCTTACCACAACAAACTAAACCCAATCACTTTTAAATTACAAAAAAATGCTCCTAACCATAGCAAACTATGCCAAACTCACCTAAATTACTTCGGCTACCATAAATCATCACCAACTAACCCTTACCACAACAAACTAAACCCAATCACTTTTAAATTACACAAAATGCTATTAACCATAGCAAACTCTGCCAAACTCTCCTAAATTACTTCGGCTATCAAAAATCAACCCCAACTACACTTTACAGCAACAAACTAAGCCCAATCACATTAAAATTACAAAAAAATGCTAAAAATCATAACAAACTATACCAGAATCACCTAAATTACTTCGGCTACCGTAAATCACCCCAACTATCCCTTACCACAAGAAACCAAACCATATCATCTTAAAATTACAAAAAAAGGTGTACAAATCATAACAAACTATGCCAGACTCACCTAAATTACTTCGGCTACTCTAAATCATCACCAACTAACCCTTACCACAACAAACTAAACCCAATCACTTTTAAATTACAAAAAAATGCTACTAACCATAGCAAACTATGCCAAACTCACCTAAATTACTTCGGCTAGCATAAATCATCACCAACTAACCCTTACTACAACAAACTAAACCCAATCACTTTTAAATTACAAAAAAATGCTTCTAACCATAGCAAACTATGACAAACTCACCTAAATTACTTCGGCTATCAAAAATCACCCCCAAGTACACTTTACAGCAACAAACTAAGCCCAATCACTTTAAAATTACAAAAAAATGCTAAAAATCATAACAAACTATACCAGAATCACCTAAATTACTTCGGCTACCGTAAATCACCCCCAACTATCCCTTACCACAACAAACCAAACCATATCATCTTAAAATTACAAAAAAAGGTGTACAAATCATAACAAACTATGCCAGACTCACCTAAACTACTTCGGCTACTCTAAATCATCACCAACTAACCCTTACCACCACAAACTATACCCAATCAGTTTTAAATTACAAAAAAATGCTACTAACCATAGCAAACTATGCCAAACTCACCTAAAGTAGTTCGGCTACCATAAATCATTACCAACTAACCCTTACCACAACAAACTAAACCCAATCACTTTTAAATTACAAAAAAATGCTCCTAACCATAGCAAACTATGCCAAACTCACCTAAATTACTTCGGCCACCATAAATCATCACCAACTAACCCTTACCACAACAAACTAAACCCAATCGCTTTTAAATTACAAAAAAATGCTACTAACCATAGCAAACTATGCCAAACTCACCTAAATTACTTCGGCTATCAAAAATCACCCCCAACTACACTTTACAGCAACAAACTAAGCCCAATCACTTTAAAATTACAAAAAAATGCTAAAAATCATAACAAACTATACCAGAATCACCTAAATTACTTCGGCTACCGTAAATCACCCCCAACTATCCCTTACCACAACAAACCAAACCATATCATCTTAAAATTACAAAAAAAGGTGTACAAATCATAACAAACTATGCCAGATTCACCTAAATTACTTCGGCTACTCTAAATCATTACCAACTAACCCTTACCACAACAAACTAAACCCAATCACATTTAAATTACAAAAAAATGCTACTAACAATAGCAAACTATGCCAAACTCACCTAAATTACTTCGGCTACCATAAATCATCACCAACTAACCCTTACCACAACAAACTAAACCCAATCACTTTTAAATTACAAAAAAATGCTACTAACCATGGCAAACTATGCCAAACTCACCTAAATTACTTCGGCTATCAAAAATCACCCCCAACTACACTTTACAGCAACAAACTAAGCCCAATCACTTTAAAATTACAAAAAAATGCTAAAAATCATAACAAACTATACCAGAATTACCTAAATTACATCGGCTACCGTAAATCACCCCCAACTATCCCTTACCACAACAAACCAAACCATATCATCTTAAAATTACAAAAAAAGGTGTACAAATCATAACAAACTATGCCAGACTCACCTAAATTAGTTTGGCTACTCTAAATCATCACCAACTAACCCTTACCACAACAAACTAAACCCAATCACATTTAAATTACAAAAAAATGCTACTAACCATAGCAAACTATGCCAAACTCACCTAAATTACTTCGGCTACCATAAATCATCACCAACTAACCCTTACCACAACAAACTAAACCCTATCACTTTTAAATTACAAAAAAATGCTACTAACCATAGCAAACTATGCCAAACTCACCTAAATTACTTCGGCTATCAAAAATCACCCCCAACTACACTTTACAGAAACAAACTAAGCCCAATCACTTTTAAATTACAAAAAAATGCTAAAAATCATAACAAACTATACCAGAATCACTTAAATTACTTCGGCTACCGTAAATCACCCCCAACTATCCCTTACCACAACAAACCAAACCATATCATCTTAAAATTACAAAAAAAGGTGTACAAATCATAACAAACTATGCCAGATTCACCTAAATTACTTCGGCTACTCTAAATCATTACCAACTAACCCTTACCACAACAAACTAAACCCAATCACATTTAAATTACAAAAAAATGCTACTAACAATAGCAAACTATGCCAAACTCACCTAAATTACTTCGGCTACCATAAATCATCACCAACTAACCCTTACCACAACAAACTAAACCCAATCACTTTTAAATTACAAAAAAATGCTACTAACCATAGCAAACTATGCCAAACTCACCTAAATTACTTCGGCTATCAAAAATCACCCCCAACTACACTTTACAGCAACAAACTAAGCCCAATCACTTTAAAATTACAAAAAAAATGCTAAAAATCATAACAAACTATACCAGAATAACCTAAATTACTTCGGCTACCGTAAATCACCCCCAACTATCCCTTACCACAACAAACCAAACCAAATCATCTTAAAATTACAAAAAAAGGTGTACAAATCATAACAAACTATGCCAGACTCACCTAAATTACTTCGGCTACTCTAAATCATCACCAACTAACCCTTACCACAACAAACTAAACCCAATCACTTTTAAATTACAAAAAAATGCTCCTAACCATATCAAACTATGCCAAACTAACCTAAATTACTTCGGCTACCATAAATCATCACCAACTAACCCTTACCACAACAAACTAAACCCAATCATTTTTAAATTACAAAAAAATGCTACTAACAATAGCAAACTATGCCAAACTCACCTAAATTACTTCGTCTATCAAAAATCACCCCCAACTACACTTTACAGCAACAAACTAAGCCCAATCACTTTAAAATTACAAAAAAATGCTAAAAATGATAACAAACTATACCAGAATCACCTAAATTACTTCGGCTACCGTAAATCACCCCCAACTATCCCTTACCACAACAAACCAAACCATATCATCTTAAAATTACAAAAAAAAATATACAAATCATAACAAACCATGCCAGACTCACCTAAATTACTTCGGCTACTCTAAATCATCACCAACTTACCCTTACCACAACAAACTTAACCCAATCACTTTTAAATTACAAAAAAATGCTCCTAACCATAGCAAACTATGCCAAACTCACTTAAATTACTTCGGCTACCATATATCATCACCAACTAACCCTTACCACAACAAACTAAACCCAATCACTTTTAAATTACAAAAAAATGCTACTAACCATAGCAAACTATGCCAAACTCACCTAAATTACTTCGGCTATCAAAAATCACCCCCAACTACACTTTACAGCAACAAACTAAGCCCAATCACTTTAAAATTACAAAAAAATGCTAAAAATCGTAACAAACTATACCAGAATCACCTAAATTACTTCGGCTACCGTAAATCACCCCCAACTATCCCTTACCAAAACAAACCAAACCATATCATTTTAAAATTACAAAAAAAGGTGTACAAATCATAACAAACTATGCCAGACTCACCTAAATTACTTCGGCTACTCTAAATCATCACCAACTAACCCTTACCACAACAAACTAAACATAATCACTTTTAAATTACAAAAAAATGCTACTAACCATAGCAAACTATGCCAAACTCCATAAATTACTTCGGCTATCAAAAATCACCCCCAACTACAGTTTACAGCAACAAACTAAGCCCAATCACTTTAAAATTACAAAAAAATGCTCCTAACCATAGCAAACTATGCCAAACTCACCTAAATTACTTCGGCTACCATAAATCATCACCAACTAACCCTTACCACAACAAACTAAACCCAATCACTTTTAAATTACAAAAAAATGCTATTAACAATAGCAAACTATGCCAAACTTACCTAAATTACTTCGGCTATCAAAAATCACCCCCAACTACACTTTACAGCAACAAACTAAGCCCAATCACTTTAGAATTACAAAGAAATGCTAAAAATCATAACAAACTATACCAGATTCACCTAAATTACTTCGGCTACCGTAAATCATCACAACTAACCCTTACCACAACAAACTAAACCCAATCACTTTTAAATTACAAAAAAATGCTCCTAACCATAGCAAACTATGCCAAACTCACTTAAATTACTTCGGCTACCATAAATCATCACCAACTAACCCTTACCACAACAAACTAAACCCAATCACTTTTAAATTACAAAAAAATGCTACTAACCATAGCAAACTATGCCAAACTCACCTAAATTACTTCGGCTACCGTAAATCACCCCCAACTATCCCTTACCACAACAAACCAAACCATATCATCTTAAAACTACAAAAAAAGGTGTACAAATCATAACAAACCATGCCAGACTCACCTAAATTACTTCGGCTACTCTAAATCATCACCAACTAACCCTTACCACAACAAACTAAACCCAATCACTTTTAAATTACAAAAAAAATGTACCTAACCATAGCAAACTATGCCAAACTTACTTAAATTACTTCGGCTAACATAAATCATCACCAACTAACCCTTACCACAACAAACAAAACCCAATCACTTTTAAATTACAAAAAAATGCTACTAACCATAGCAAACTATGCCAAACTCACCTAAATTACTTCGGCTATCAAAAATCACCCCCAACTACACTTAACAGCAACAAACTAAGCCCAATCACTTTAAAATTACAAAAAAATGCTAAAAATCATAACAAACTATACCAGAATCACCTAAATTACTTCGGCTACCGTAAATCACCCCCAACTATCCCTTACCACAACAAACCAAACCATATCATCTTAAAATTACAAAAAAAGGTGTACAAATCATAACAAACTATGCCAGACTCACCTAAATTACTTCGGCTACTCTAAATCATCACCAACTAACCCTTACCACAGCAAACTAAACCCAATCACTTTTAAATTACAAAAAAATGCTCCTAACCATAGCAAACTATGCCAAACTCACCTAAATTACTTCGGCTACCATAAATCATCACCAACTAACCCTTACGCCAACAAACTAAACCCAATCACTTTTAAATTACAAAAAAATGCTACTAACCATAGCAAACTATGCCAAACTCACCTAAATTACTTCGGCTATCAAAAATCACCCCCAACTACACTTTACAGTAACAAACTAAGCCCAATCACTTTAAAATTACAAAAAAATGCTAAAAATCATAACAAACTATACCAGAATCACCTAAATTACTTCGGCTACCGTAAATCACCCCCAAATAACCCTTACCACAACAAACCAAACCATATCATCTTAAAATTACAAAAAAAGGTGTACAAATCATAACAAACTATGCCAGACTCACCTAAATTACTTCGACTACTCTAAATCATCACCAACTAACCCTTACCACAACAAACTAAACCCAATCACTTTTAAATTACAAAAAATGCTCCTAACAATAGTAAACTATGCCAAACTCACCTAAATTACTTCAGCTACCATAAATCATCACCAACTAACCCTTACCACAACAAACTAAACCCAATCAATTTTAAATTACAAAAAAAATGCTACTAACCATTGCAAACTATGCCAAACTCACCTAAATTACTTCGGCTATAAAAAATCACCCCCAACTACACTTTACAGCAACAAACTAAGCCCAATCACTTTAAAATTACAAAAAAATGCTAAAAATCATAACAAACTATACCAGAATCACCTAAATTACTTCGGCTACCGTAAATCACCCCCAACTATCCCTTACCACAACAATCCAAACCATATCATCTTAAAATTACAAAAAAAGGTGTACAAATCATAACAAACTATGCCAGACTCACCTAAATTACTTCGGCTACTCTAAATCATCACCAACTAACCCTTACCACAACAAACTAAACCCAATCACTTTTAAATTACAAAAAAATGCTCCTAACCATAGCAAACTATGCCAAACTCAACTAAATTACTTCGGCTACCATAAATCATCACCAACTAACCCTTACCACAACAAACTAAACCCAATCACTTTTAAATTACAAAAAAATGCCACTAACCATAGCAAACTATGCCAAACTCACCTAAATTACTTCGGCTATCAAAAATCACCCCCAACTACACTTTACAGCAACAAACTAAGCCCAATCACTTTAAAATTACAAAAAAATGCTAAAAATCATAACAAATTATACCAGAATCACCTAAATTACTTCGGCTACCGTAAATCACCCCCAACTATCCCTTACCACAACAAACCAAACCATATCATCTTAAAATTACAAAAAAAGGTGTACAAATCATAACAAACTATGCCAGACTCACCTAAATTACTTCGGCTACTCTAAATAATCACCAACTAACCCTTACCACAACAATCTAAACCCAATCACTTTTAAATTACAAAAAAATGCTCCTAACCATAGCAAACTATGCCAAACTCACCTAAATTACTTCGGCTACCATAAATCATCACCAACAAACCCTTACCACAACAAACTAAACCCAATCACTTTTAAATTACAAAAAAATGCTACTAACCATAGCAAACTATGCCAAACTCACCTAAATTACTTCGGCTATCAAAAATCACCCCCAACTACACTTTACAGCAACAAACAAAGCCCAATCACTTTAAAATTACAAAAAAATGCTAAAAATCTTAACAAACTATACCAGAATCACCTAAATTACTTCGGCTACCGTAAATCACCCCCAACTATCCCTTACCAAAACAAACCAAACCATATCATTTTAAAATTACAAAAAAAGGTGTACAAATCATAACAAACTATGCCAGACTCACCTAAATTACTTCGGCTACTCTAAATCATCACCAACTAACCCTTACCACAACAAACTAAACATAATCACTTTTAAATTACAAAAAAATGCTACTAACCATAGCAAACTATGCCAAACTCCATAAATTACTTCGGCTATCAAAAATCACCCCCAACTACAGTTTACAGCAACAAACTAAGCCCAATCACTTTAAAATTACAAAAAAATGCTAAAAATCATAACAAACTATACCAGAATCACCTAAATTACTTCGGCTACCGTAAATCACCCCCAACTATCCCTTACCACAACAAACCAAACCATATCATCTTAAAATTACAAAAAAAGGTGTACAAATCATAACAAACTATGCCAGACTCACCTAAATTACTTCGGCTACTCTAAATCATCACCAACTAACCCTTACCACAACAAACTAAACCCAATCACTTTTAAATTACAAAAAAATGCTCCTAAGCATAGCAAGCAATGCCAAACTCACCTAAATTACTTCGGCTACCATAAATCATCACCAACTAACCCTCACCACAACAAACTAAACCCAATCACTTTTAAATTACAAAAAAATGCTACTAACCACAGCAAACTATGCCAAACTCACCTAAATTACTTCGGCTATCAAAAATCACCCCCAACTAAACTTTACAGCAACAAACTAAGCCCAATCACTTTAAAATTACAAAAAAATGCTCCTAACCATAGCAAACTAGGCCAGAATCACCTAAATTACTTCGGCTACCGTAAATCACCCCCAACTAACCCTTACCACAACAAACCAAACCATATCATCTTACAATTACAAAAAAAGGTGTACAAATCATAACAAACTATGCCAGACTCACCTAAATTACTTCGGCTACTCTAAATCATCACCAACTAACCCTTACCACAACAAACTAAACCCAATCACATTTAAATTACAAAAAAATGCTCCTAACCATAGCAAACTATGCCAAACTCACCTAAATTACTTCGGCTACCATAAATCATCACCAACTAACCCTTACCACAACAAACTAAACCCAATCAATTTTAAATTACAAAAAAATGCTACTAACCATAGCAAACTATGCCAAACTCACCTAAATTACTTCGGCTATCAAAAATCACCCCAACTACACTTTACAGCAACAAACTAAGCCCAATCACTTTAAACTTACAAAAAAATGCTAAAAATCATAACAAACTATACCAGAATCACCTAAATTACTTCGGCTACCGTAAATCACCCCCAACTATATCTTACCACAACAAACCAAACCATATCATCTTAAAATTACAAAAAAAGGTGTACAAATCATAACAAACTATGCCAGACTCACCTAAATTACTTCGGCTACTCTAAATCATCACCAACTAACCCTTACCACAACAAACTAAACCCAATCACTTTTAAATTACAAAAAAATGCTACTAACCAAAGCAAATTATGCCAAACTCACCTAAATTACTTCGGCTATCATAAATCATCACCAACTAACCCTTACCACAACAAACTAAACCCAATCACTTTTAAATTACAATAAAATGCTACTAACCATAGCAAACTATGCCAAACTCACCTAAATTACTTCGGCTATCAAAAATCACCCCCAACTACACTTTACAGCAACAAATTAAGCCCAATCACTTTAAAATTACAAAAAAATACTAAAAATTATAACAAACTATACCAGAATCATCTAAATTACTTCGGCTACCGTAAATCACCCCCAACTATCCCTTACCACAACAAACCAAACCATATCATCTTAAAATTACAAAAAAAGGTGTACAAATCATAACAAACTATGCCAGACTCACCTAAACTACTTCGGCTACTCTAAATCATGACCAACTAACCCTTACCACAACAAACTGAACCCAATCACTATTAAATTACAAAAAAATGCTACTAACCATAGCAAACTATGCCAAACTCACCTAAATTACTTCGGCTACCATAAATCATCACCAACTAACCCTTACCACAACAAACTAAACCCAATCACTTTTAAATTACAAAAAAATGCTACTAACCATAGCAAACTATGCCAAACTCACCTAAATTACTTCGGCTACCATAAATCATCACCAACTAACCCTTACCACAACAAACTAAACCCAATCACTTTTAAATTACAAAAAAATGCTACTAACCAAAGCAAATTATGCCAAACTCACCTAAATTACTTCGGCTATCATAAATCATCACCAACTAACCCTTACCACAACAAACTAAACCCAATCACTTTTAAATTACAATAAAATGCTACTAACCATAGCAAACTATGCCAAACTCACCTAAATTACTTCGGCTATCAAAAATCACCCCCAACTACACTTTACAGCAACAAATTAAGCCCAATCACTTTAAAATTACAAAAAAATACTAAAAATTATAACAAACTATACCAGAATCATCTAAATTACTTCGGCTACCGTAAATCACCCCCAACTATCCCTTACCACAACAAACCAAACCATATCATCTTAAAATTACAAAAAAAGGTGTACAAATCATAACAAACTATGCCAGACTCACCTAAACTACTTCGGCTACTCTAAATCATGACCAACTAACCCTTACCACAACAAACTGAACCCAATCACTATTAAATTACAAAAAAATGCTACTAACCATAGCAAACTATGCCAAACTCACCTAAATTACTTCGGCTACCATAAATCATCACCAACTAACCCTTACCACAACAAACTAAACCCAATCACTTTTAAATTACAAAAAAATGCTACTAACCATAGCAAACTATGTTAAACTCACCTAAATTACTTCGGCTACCATAAATCATCACCAACTAACCCTTACCACAACAAACTAAACCCAATCACTTTTAAATTACAAAAAAATGCTACTAACCATAGCAAACTATGCCAAACCCACCTAAATTACTTCGGCTACCATAAATCATCACCAACTAACCCTTACCACAACAAACTAAACCCAATCACTTGTAAATTACAAAAAAATGCTACTAACCATAGCAACCTATGCCAAACTCACCTAAATTACTTCGGCTATCAAAAATCACCCCCAACTACACTTTACAGCATCAAATTAAGCCCAATCACTTTAAAATTACAAAAAAATACTAAAAATCATAACAAACTATACCAGAATCACCTAAATTACTTCGGCTACCGTAAATCACCCCCAACTATCCCTTACCACAACAAACCAAACCATATCATCTTAAAATTATAAAAAAGGTGTACAAATCATAACAAACTATGCCAGACTCACCTAAACTACTTCGGCTATTCTAAATCATCACCAACTAACCCTTACCACCACAAACTAAATCCAATCACTTTTAAATTACAAAAAAATGCTACTAACCATAGCAAACTATGCCAAACTCACCTAAATTACTTCGGCTACCATAAATCATTACCAACTAACCCTTACCACAACAAACTAAACCCAATCACTTTTAAATTACAAAAAAATGCTACTAACCATAGCAAACTATGCCAAACCCACCTAAATTACTTCGGCTACCATAAATCATCACCAACTAACCCTTACCACAACAAACTAAACCCAATCACTTTTAAATTACAAAAAAATGCTACTAACCATAGCAACCTATGCCAAATTCACCTAAATTACTTCGGCTATCAAAAATCACCCCCAACTACACTTTACAGCAACAAATTAAGACCAATCACTTTAAAATTACAAAAAAATACTAAAAATCATAACAAACTATACCAGAATCACCTAAATTACTTCGGCTACCGTAAATCACCCCCAACTATCCCTTACCACAACAAACCAAACCATATCATCTTAAAATTACAAAAAAAGGTGTACAAATCATAACAAACTATGCCAGACTCACCTAAACTACTTCGGCTACTCTAAATCATCACCAACTAACCCTTACCACCACAAACTAAATCCAATCACTTTTAAATTACAAAAAAATGCTACTAACCATAGCAAACTATGCCAAACTCACCTAAATTACTTCGGCTAACATAAATCATCACCAACTAACCCTTACCACAACAAACTAAACCCAATCACTTTTAAATTAAAAAAAAATGCTACTAACCATAGCAAACTATGCCAAACTCACCTAAATTACTTCGGCTATCAAAAATCATCCCCAACTACACTTTACAGCAACAAACTAAGCCCAATCACTTTAAAATTACAAAAAAATGCTAAAAATCATAACAAACTATAGCAGAATCCCCTAAATTACTTCGGCTACCGTAAATCACCCCCAACTATCTCTTACCACAACAAACCAAACCATATCATCTTAAAATTACAAAAAAATGTGTACAAATCATAACAAACTATGCCAGACTCACCTAAATTACTTCGGCTACTCTAAATCATCACCAACTAACCCTTACCACAACAAACTAAACCCAATCACTTTTAAATTACAAAAAAATGCTACTAACCATAGCAAACTATGCCAAACTCACCTAAATTACTTCGGCTACCATAAATCATCACCAACTAACCCTTACCACAACAAACTAAACCCAATCACTTTTAAATTACAAAAAAATGCTACTAACCATAGCAAACTATGCCAAACTCACCTAAATTAATTCGGCTACCATAAATCATCACCAACTAACCCTTACCACAACAAACTAAACCCAATCACTTTTAAATTACAAAAAAATGCTACTAACCATAGCAAACTATGCCAAACTCACCTAAATTACTTCGGCTATCAAAAATCATCCCCAACTACACTTTACAGCAACAAACTAAGCCCAATCACTTTAAAATTACATAAAAATGCTAAAAATCATAACAAACTATAGCAGAATCACCTAAATTACTTCGGCTACCGTAAATCACCCCCAACTATCCCTTACCACAACAAATCAAACCATATCATCTTAAAATTACAAAAAAAGGTGTACAAATCATAACAAACTATGCCAGACTCACCTAAACTACTTCGGCTACTCTAAATCATGACCAACTAACCCTTACCACAACAAACTAAACCCAATCACTTTTAAATTACAAAAAAATGCTACTAACCATAGCAAACTATGCCAAACTCACCTAAATTACTTCGGCTACCATAAATCATCACCAACTAACCCTTACCACAACAAACTAAACCCAATCACTTTTAAATTACAAAAAAATGATACTAACCATAGCAAACTATGCCAAACTCACCTAAATTACTTCGGCTACCATAAATCATCACCAACTAACCCTTCCCACAACAAACTAAACCCAATCATTTTTAAATTACAAAAAATACTACTAACCATAGCAAACTATGCCAAACTCACCTAAATTACTTCGGCTATCAAAAATCACCCCCAACTACACTTTACAGCAACAAACTAAGCCCAATCACTTTAAAATTACAAAAAAATGCTAAAAATCATAACAAACTATACCAGAATCACCTAAATTACTTCGGCTACCGTAAATCACCCCCAACAATCTCTTACCACAACAAACCAAACCATATCATCTTAAAATTACAAAAAAAGATGTACAAATCATAACAAACTATGCCAGACTCACCTAAATTACTTCGGCTACTCTAAATCATCACCAACTAACCCTTACCACAACAAACTAAACCCAATCACTTTTAAATTACAAAAAAATGCTCCTAACCATAGCAAACTATGCCAAACTCACCTAAATTACTTCGGCTACCATAAATCATCACCAACTAACCCTTACCACAACAAACTAAACCCAATCACTTTTAAATTACAAAAAAATGCTACTAACCATAGCAAACTATGCCAAACTCACCTAAATTACTTCGGCTATCAAAAATCACCCCCAACTACACTTTACAGCAACAAACTAAGCCCAATCACTTTAAAATTACAAAAAATGCTAAAAATCATAACAAACTATACCAGAATCACCTAAATTACTTCGGCTACCGTAAATCACCCCCAACTATTTCTTACCACAACAAACCAAACCATATCATCTTAAAATTACAAAAAAAGGTGTACAAATCATAACAAACTATGCCAGACTCACCTAAATTACTTCGGCTACTCTAAATCATCACCAACTAACCCTTACCACAAGAAGCTAAACCCAATCACTTTTAAATTACAAAAAAATGCTCCCAACCATAGCAAACTATGCCAAACTCACCTAAATTACTTCGACTAACATAAATCATCACCAACTAACCCTTACCACAACAAACTAAACCCAATCACTTTTAAATTAAAAAAAAATGCTACTAACCATAGCAAACTATGCCAAACTCACCTAAATTACTTCGGCTATCAAAAATCATCCCCAACTACACTTTACAGCAACAAACTAAGCCCAATCACTTTAAAATTACAAAAAAATGCTAAAAATCATAACAAACTATAGCAGAATCCCCTAAATTACTTCGGCTACCGTAAATCACCCCCAACTATCTCTTACCACAACAAACCAAACCATATCATCTTAAAATTACAAAAAAATGTGTACAAATCATAACAAACTATGCCAGACTCACCTAAATTACTTCGGCTACTCTAAATCATCACCAACTAACCCTTACCACAACAAACTAAACCCAATCACTTTTAAATTACAAAAAAATGCTACTAACCATAGCAAACTATGCCAAACTCACCTAAATTACTTCGGCTACCATAAATCATCACCAACTAACCCTTACCACAACAAACTAAACCCAATCACTTTTAAATTACAAAAAAATGCTACTAACCATAGCAAACTATGCCAAACTCACCTAAATTACTTCGGCTACCATAAATCATCACCAACTAACCCTTACCACAACAAACTAAACCCAATCACTTTTAAATTACAAAAAAATGCTACTAACCATAGCAAACTATGCCAAACTCACCTAAATTACTTCGGCTATCAAAAATCATCCCCAACTACACTTTACAGCAACAAACTAAGCCCAATCACTTTAAAATTACATAAAAATGCTAAAAATCATAACAAACTATAGCAGAATCACCTAAATTACTTCGGCTACCGTAAATCACCCCCAACTATCCCTTACCACAACAAATCAAACCATATCATCTTAAAATTACAAAAAAAGGTGTACAAATCATAACAAACTATGCCAGACTCACCTAAACTACTTCGGCTACTCTAAATCATGACCAACTAACCCTTACCACAACAAACTAAACCCAATCACTTTTAAATTACAAAAAAATGCTACTAACCATAGCAAACTATGCCAAACTCACCTAAACTACTTCGGCTACTCTAAATCATGACCAACTAACCCTTACCACAACAAACTAAACCCAATCACTTTTAAATTACAAAAAAATGCTACTAACCATAGCAAACTATGCCAAACTCACCTAAATTACTTCGGCTACCATAAATCATCACCAACTAACCCTTACCACAACAAACTAAACCCAATCACTTTTAAATTACAAAAAAATGATACTAACCATAGCAAACTATGCCGAACTCACCTAAATTACTTCGGCTATCAAAAATCACCCCCAACTACACTTTACAGCAACAAACTAAGCCCAATCACTTTAAAATTACAAAAAAATGCTAAAAATCATAACAAACTATACCAGAATCACCTAAATTACTTCGGCTACCGTAAATCACCCCCAACTATCCCTTACCACAACAAACCAAACCATATCATCTTAAAATTACAAAAAAAGGTGTACAAATCATAACAAACTATGCCAGACTCACCTAAATTACTTCGGCTACTCTAAATCATCACCAACTAACCCTTACCACAACAAACTAAACCCAATCACTTTTAAATTACAAAAAAATGCTCCTAACCATAGCAAACTATGCCAAACTCACCTAAATTACTTCGGCTACCATAAATCATCACCAACTATCCCTTACCACAACAAACTAAACCCAATCACTTTTAAATTACAAAAAAATGCTACTAACCATAGCAAACTATGCTAAACTCACCTAAATTACTTCGGCTATCAAAAATCACCCCCAACTACACTTTACAGCAACAAACTAAGCCCAATCACTTTAAAATTACAAAAAATGCTAAAAATCATAACAAACTATACCAGAATCCCCTAAATTATTTCGGCTACCGTAAATCACCCCCAACTATCCCTTACCACAACAAACCAAACCATATCATGTTAAAGTAACAAAAAAAGGTGTACAAATCATAACAAACTATGCCAGACTCACCTAAATTACTTCGGCTACTCTAAATCATCACCAACTAACCCTTACCACAACAAACTAAACCCAATCACTTTTAAATTACAAAAAAATGCTCCTAACCATAGCAAACTATGCCAAACTCACCTAAATTACTTCGGCTACCATAAATCATCTCCAACTAACCCTTACTACAACAAACTAAACCCAATCACTTTTAAATTACAAAAAAATGCTACTAACCATAGCAAACTATGACAAACTCACCTAAATTACTTCGGCTATCAAAAATCACCCCCAACTACACTTTACAGCAACAAACTAAGCCCAATCACTTTAAAATTACAAAAAAATACTAAAAATCATAACAAACTATACCAGAATCACCTAAATTACTTCGGCTACCGTAAATCACCCCAACTATCCCTTACCACAAGAAACCAAACCATATCATCTTAAAATTACAAAAAAAGGTGTACAAATCATAACAAACTATGCCAGACTCACCTAAATTACTTCGGCTACTCTAAATCATCACCAACTAACCCTTACCACCACAAACTAAACCCAATCACTTTTAAATTACAAAAAAATGCTACTAACCATAGCAAACTATGCCAAACTCACCTAAATTACTTCGGCTACCATAAATCATCACCAACTAACCCTTACTACAACAAACTAAACCCAATCACTTTTAAATTACAAAAAAATGCTACTAACCATAGCAAACTATGACAAACTCACCTAAATTACTTCGGCTATCAAAAATCACCCCCAACTACAATTTACAGCAACAAACTAAGCCCAATCACTTTAAAATTACAAAAAAATGCTAAAAATCATAACAAACTATACCAGAATCACCTAAATTACTTCGGCTACCGTAAATCACCCCCAACTATCCCTTACCACAACAAACCAAACCATATCATCTTAAAATTACAAAAAAAGGTGTACAAATCATAACAAACTATGCCAGACTCACCTAAATTACTTCGGCTACTCTAAATCATCACCAACTAACCCTTACCACAACAAACTAAACCCAATCACTTTTAAATTACAAAAAAATGCTCCTAACCATAGCAAACTATGCCAAACTCACCTAAATTACTTCGGCTAATATAAATCATCACCAACTAACCCTTACCACAACAAACTAAACCCAATCACTTTTAAATTACAAAAAAATGCTACTAACCATAGCAAACTATGCCAAACTCACCTAAATTACTTCGGCTATCAAAAATCACCCCCAACTACACTTTACAGCAACAAATTAAGCCCAATCACTTTAAAATTACAAAAAAATACTAAAAATCATAACAAACTATACCAGAATCACCTAAATTACTTCGGCTACCGTAAATCACCCCCAACTATCCCTTACCACAACAAACCAAACCATATCATCTTAAAATTACAAAAAAAGATGTACAAATCATAACAAACTATGCCAGACTCACCTAAACTACTTCGGCTACTCTAAATCATCACCAACTAACCCTTACCACAACAAGCTAAACCCAATCACTTTTAAATTACAAAAAAATGCTACTAACCATAGCAAACTATGCCAAACTCACCTAAATTACTTCGGCTATCAAAAATCATCCCCAACTACACTTTACAGCAACAAACTAAGCCCAATCACTTTAAAATTACAAAAAAATGCTAAAAATCATAACAAACTATAGCAGAATCACCTAAATTAATTCGGCTACCGTAAATCACCCCCAACTATCCCTTACCACAACAAACCAAACCATATCATCTTAAAATTACAAAAAAAGGTGTACAAATCATAACAAACTATGCCAGACTCACCTAAACTACTTCGGCTACTCTAAATCATCACCAACTAACCATTACCACCACAAACTAAACCCAATCACTTTTAAATTACAAAAAAATGCTACTAACCATAGCAAACTATGCCAAACTCACCTAAATTACTTCGGCTATCAAAAATCACCCCCAACTACACTTTACAGCAACAAATTAAGCCCAATCACTTTAAAATTACAAAAAAATACTAAAAATTATAACAAACTATACCAGAATCACCTAAATTACTTCGGCTACCGTAAATCACCCCCAACTATCCCTTACCACAACAAACCAAACCATATCATCTTAAAATTACAAAAAAAGGTGTACAAATCATAACAAACTATGCCAGACTCACCTAAACTACTTCGGCTACTCTAAATCATGACCAACTAACCCTTACCACAACAAACTAAACCCAATCACTTTTAAATTACAAAAAAATGCTACCAACCATAGCAAACTATGCCAAACTCACCTAAATTACTTCGGCTACCATAAATCATCACCAACTAACCCTTACCACAACAAACTAAACCCAATCACTTTTAAATTACAAAAAAATGATACTAACCATAGCAAACTATGCCGAACTCACCTAAATTACTTCGGCTATCAAAAATCACCCCCAACTACACTTTACAGCAACAAACTAAGCCCAATCACTTTAAAATTACAAAAAAATGCTAAAAATCATAACAAACTATACCAGAATCACCTAAATTACTTCGGCTACCGTAAATCACCCCCAACTATCCCTTACCACAATAAACCAAACCATATCATCTTAAAATTACAAAAAAGGTGTACAAATCATAACAAACTATGCCAGACTCACCTAAATTACTTCGGCTACTCTAAATCATCACCAACTAACCCTTACCACAACAAACGAAACCCAATCACTTTTAAATTACAAAAAAATGCTCCTAACCATAGCAAACTATGCCAAACTCACCTAAATTACTTCGGCTACCATAAATCATCACCAACTAACCCTTACCACAACAAACTAAACCCAATCACTTTTAAATTACAAAAAAATGCTACTAACCATAGCAAACTATGCCAAACTCACCTAAATTACTTCGGCTATCAAAAATCACCCCCAACTACACTTTACAGCAACAAACTAAGCCCAATCACTTTAAAATTACAAAAAATGCTAAAAATCATAACAAACTATACCAGAATCACCTAAATTACTTCGGCTACCGTAAATCACCCCCAACTATTTCTTACCACAACAAACCAAACCATATCATCTTAAAATTACAAAAAAAGGTGTACAAATCATAACAAACTATGCCAGACTCACCTAAATTACTTCGGCTACTCTAAATCATCACCAACTAACCCTTACCACAAGAAGCTAAACCCAATCACTTTTAAATTACAAAAAAATGCTCCCAACCATAGCAAACTATGCCAAACTCACCTAAATTACTTCGGCTAACATAAATCATCACCAACTAACCCTTACCACAACAAACTAAACCCAATCACTTTTAAATTAAAAAAAAATGCTACTAACCATAGCAAACTATGCCAAACTCACCTAAATTACTTCGGCTATCAAAAATCATCCCCAACTACACTTTACAGCAACAAACTAAGCCCAATCACTTTAAAATTACAAAAAAATGCTAAAAATCATAACAAACTATAGCAGAATCCCCTAAATTACTTCGGCTACCGTAAATCACCCCCAACTATCTCTTACCACAACAAACCAAACCATATCATCTTAAAATTACAAAAAAATGTGTACAAATCATAACAAACTATGCCAGACTCACCTAAATTACTTCGGCTACTCTAAATCATCACCAACTAACCCTTACCACAACAAACTAAACCCAATCACTTTTAAATTACAAAAAAATGCTACTAACCATAGCAAACTATGCCAAACTCACCTAAATTACTTCGGCTACCATAAATCATCACCAACTAACCCTTACCACAACAAACTAAACCCAATCACTTTTAAATTACAAAAAAATGCTACTAACCATAGCAAACTATGCCAAACTCACCTAAATTACTTCGGCTACCATAAATCATCACCAACTAACCCTTACCACAACAAACTAAACCCAATCACTTTTAAATTACAAAAAAATGCTACTAACCATAGCAAACTATGCCAAACTCACCTAAATTACTTCGGCTATCAAAAATCACCCCCAACTACACTTTACAGCAACAAACTAAGCCCAATCACTTTAAAATTACAAAAAATGCTAAAAATCATAACAAACTATACCAGAATCCCCTAAATTACTTCGGCTACCGTAAATCACCCCCAACTATCCCTTACCACAACAAACCAAACCATATCATGTTAAAGTAACAAAAAAAGGTGTACAAATCATAACAAACTATGCCAGACTCACCTAAATTACTTCGGCTACTCTAAATCATCACCAACTAACCCTTACCACAACAAACTAAACCCAATCACTTTTAAATTACAAAAAAATGCTCCTAACCATAGCAAACTATGCCAAACTCACCTAAATTACTTCGGCTACCATAAATCATCTCCAACTAACCCTTACTACAACAAACTAAACCCAATCACTTTTAAATTACAAAAAAATGCTACTAACCATAGCAAACTATGACAAACTCACCTAAATTACTTCGGCTATCAAAAATCACCCCCAACTACACTTTACAGCAACAAACTAAGCCCAATCACTTTAAAATTACAAAAAAATACTAAAAATCATAACAAACTATACCAGCATCACCTAAATTACTTCGGCTACCGTAAATCACCCCAACTATCCCTTACCACAAGAAACCAAACCATATCATCTTAAAATTACAAAAAAAGGTGTACAAATCATAACAAACTATGCCAGACTCACCTAAATTACTTCGGCTACTCTAAATCATCACCAACTAACCCTTACCACCACAAACTAAACCCAATCACTTTTAAATTACAAAAAAATGCTACTAACCATAGCAAACTATGCCAAACTCACCTAAATTACTTCGGCTACCATAAATCATCACCAACTAACCCTTACTACAACAAACTAAACCCAATCACTTTTAAATTACAAAAAAATGCTACTAACCATAGCAAACTATGACAAACTCACCTAAATTACTTCGGCTATCAAAAATCACCCCCAACTACAATTTACAGCAACAAACTAAGCCCAATCACTTTAAAATTACAAAAAAATGCTAAAAATCATAACAAACTATACCAGAATCACCTAAATTACTTCGGCTACCGTAAATCACCCCCAACTATCCCTTACCACAACAAACCAAACCATATCATCTTAAAATTACAAAAAAAGGTGTACAAATCATAACAAACTATGCCAGACTCACCTAAATTACTTCGGCTACTCTAAATCATCACCAACTAACCCTTACCACAACAAACTAAACCCAATCACTTTTAAATTACAAAAAAATGCTCCTAACCATAGCAAACTATGCCAAACTCACCTAAATTACTTCGGCTAATATAAATCATCACCAACTAACCCTTACCACAACAAACTAAACCCAATCACTTTTAAATTACAAAAAAATGCTACTAACCATAGCAAACTATGCCAAACTCACCTAAATTACTTCGGCTATCAAAAATCACCCCCAACTACACTTTACAGCAACAAATTAAGCCCAATCACTTTAAAATTACAAAAAAATACTAAAAATCATAACAAACTATACCAGAATCACCTAAATTACTTCGGCTACCGTAAATCACCCCCAACTATCCCTTACCACAACAAACCAAACCATATCATCTTAAAATTACAAAAAAAGATGTACAAATCATAACAAACTATGCCAGACTCACCTAAACTACTTCGGCTACTCTAAATCATCACCAACTAACCCTTACCACAACAAGCTAAACCCAATCACTTTTAAATTACAAAAAAATGCTACTAACCATAGCAAACTATGCCAAACTCACCTAAATTACTTCGGCTATCAAAAATCATCCCCAACTACACTTTACAGCAACAAACTAAGCCCAATCACTTTAAAATTACAAAAAAATGCTAAAAATCATAACAAACTATAGCAGAATCACCTAAATTAATTCGGCTACCGTAAATCACCCCCAACTATCCCTTACCACAACAAACCAAACCATATCATCTTAAAATTACAAAAAAAGGTGTACAAATCATAACAAACTATGCCAGACTCACCTAAACTACTTCGGCTACTCTAAATCATCACCAACTAACCATTACCACCACAAACTAAACCCAATCACTTTTAAATTACAAAAAAATGCTACTAACCATAGCAAACTATGCCAAACTCACCTAAATTACTTCGGCTATCAAAAATTACCCCCAACTACACTTTACAGCAACAAATTAAGCCCAATCACTTTAAAATTACAAAAAAATACTAAAAATTATAACAAACTATACCAGAATCACCTAAATTACTTCGGCTACCGTAAATCACCCCCAACTATCCCTTACCACAACAAACCAAACCATATCATCTTAAAATTACAAAAAAAGGTGTACAAATCATAACAAACTATGCCAGACTCACCTAAACTACTTCGGCTACTCTAAATCATGACCAACTAACCCTTACCACAACAAACTAAACCCAATCACTTTTAAATTACAAAAAAATGCTACCAACCATAGCAAACTATGCCAAACTCACCTAAATTACTTCGGCTACCATAAATCATCACCAACTAACCCTTACCACAACAAACTAAACCCAATCACTTTTAAATTACAAAAAAATGATACTAACCATAGCAAACTATGCCGAACTCACCTAAATTACTTCGGCTATCAAAAATCACCCCCAACTACACTTTACAGCAACAAACTAAGCCCAATCACTTTAAAATTACAAAAAAATGCTAAAAATCATAACAAACTATACCAGAATCACCTAAATTACTTCGGCTACCGTAAATCACCCCCAACTATCCCTTACCACAATAAACCAAACCATATCATCTTAAAATTACAAAAAAGGTGTACAAATCATAACAAACTATGCCAGACTCACCTAAATTACTTCGGCTACTCTAAATCATCACCAACTAACCCTTACCACAACAAACTAAACCCAATCACTTTTAAATTACAAAAAAATGCTCCTAACCATAGCAAACTATGCCAAACTCACCTAAATTACTTCGGCTACCATAAATCATCACCAACTAACCCTTACCACAACAAACTAAACCCAATCACTTTTAAATTACAAAAAAATGCTACTAACCATAGCAAACTATGCCAAACTCACCTAAATTACTTCGGCTATCAAAAATCACCCCAACTACACTTTACAGCAACAAACTAAGCCCAATCACTTTAAAATTACAAAAAAATGCTAAAAATCATAACAAACTATACCAGAATCACCTAAATAACTTCGGCTACCATAAATCATCACCAACTAACCCTTACCACAACAAACTAAACTCAATCACTTTTAAATTACAAAAAAATGCTACTAACCATAGCAAACTATGCCAAACTCACCTAAATTACTTCGGCTATCAAAAATCACCCCCAACTACACTTTACAGCAACAAACTAAGCCCAATCACTTTAAAATTACAAAAAAATGCTAAAAATCATAACAAACTATACCAGAATCACCTAAATTACTTCGGCTACCGTAAATCACCCCCAACTATCCCTTACCACAATAAACCAAACTATATCATCTTAAAATTACAAAAAAGGTGTACAAATCATAACAAACTATGCCAGACTCACCTAAATTACTTCGGCTACTCTAAATCATCACCAACTAACCCTTACCACAACAAACTAAACCCAATCACTTTTAAAATACAAAAAAATGCTCCTAACCATAGCAAACTATGCCAAACTCACCTAAATTACTTCGGCTACCATAAATCATCACCAACTATCCCTTACCACAACAAACTAAACCCGATCACTTTTAAATTACAAAAAAATGCTAAAAATCATAACAAACTATACCAGAATCCCCTAAATTACTTCGGCTACCATAAATCATCACCAACTAACCCTTACCACAACAAACTAAACCCAATCATTTTTAAATTACAAAAAATGCTACTAACCATAGCAAACTCTGCCAAACTCACCTAAATTACTTCGGCTATCAAAAATCAACCCCAACTACACTTTACAGCAACAAACTAAGCCCAATCACATTAAAATTACAAAAAAATACTAAAAATCATAACAAACTATACCAGAATCACCTAAATTACTTCGGCTACCGTAAATCACCCCAACTATCCCTTACCACAAGAAACCAAACCATATCATCTTAAAATTACAAAAAAAGGTGTACAAATCATAACAAACTATGCCAGACTCACCTAAATTACTTCGGCTACTCTAAATCATCACCAACTAACCCTTACCACCACAAACTAAACCCAATCACTTTTAAATTACAAAAAAATGCTACTAACCATAGCAAACTATGCCAAACTCACCTAAATTACTTCGGCTACCATAAATCATCACCAACTAACCCTTACTACAACAAACTAAACCCAATCACTTTTAAATTACAAAAAAATGCTACTAACCATAGCAAACTATGACAAACTCACTTAAATTACTTCGGCTATCAAAAATCACCCCCAACTACACTTTACAGCAACAAACTAAGCCCAATCACTTTAAAATTACAAAAAATGCTAAAAATCATAACAAACTATACCAGAATCACCTAAATTACTTCGGCTACCGTAAATCACCCCCAACTATCTCTTACCACAACAAACCAAACCATATCATCTTAAAATTACAAAAAAAGGTGTACAAATCATAACAAACTATGCCAGACTCACCTAAATTACTACGGCTACTCTAAATCATCACCAACTAACCCTTACCACAACAAGCTAAACCCAATCACTTTTAAATTACAAAAAAATGCTCCTAACCATAGCAAACTATGAAAACTCACCTAAATTACTTCGGCTAATATAAATCATCACCAACTAACCCTTACCACAACAAACTAAACCCAATCACTTTTAAATTACAAAAAAATGCTACTAACCATAGCAAACTATGCCAAACTCACCTAAATTACTTCGGCTATCAAAAATCATCCCCAACTACACTTTACAGCAACAAACTAAGCCCAATCACTTTAAAATTACAAAAAAATTCTAAAAATCATAACAAACTATAGCAGAATCCCCTAAATTACTTCGGCTACCGTAAATCACCCCCAACTATCCCTTACCACAACAAACAAAACCATATCATCTTAAAATTACAAAAAAAAGGTGTACAAATCATAACAAACTATGCCAGACTCACTTAAATTACTTCGGCTACTCTAAGTCATCACCAACTAACCCTTACCACAACAAACTAAACCCAATCACTTTTAAATTACAAAAAAATGCTACTAACCATAGCAAACTATGCCAAACTCACCTAAATTACTTCGGCTATCAAAAATCAACCCCAACTACACTTTACAGCAACAAACTAAGCCCAATCACATTAAAATTACAAAAAAATACTAAAAATCATAACAAACTATACCAGAATCACCTAAATTACTTCGGCTACCGTAAATCACCCCAACTATCCCTTACCACAAGAAACCAAACCATATCATCTTAAAATTACAAAAAAAGGTGTACAAATCATAACAAACTATGCCAGACTCACCTAAATTACTTCGGCTACTCTAAATCATCACCAACTAACCCTTACCACCACAAACTAAACCCAATCACTTTTAAATTACAAAAAAATGCTACTAACCATAGCAAACTATGCCAAACTCACCTAAATTACTTCGGCTACCATAAATCATCACCAACTAACCCTTACTACAACAAACTAAACCCAATCACTTTTAAATTACAAAAAAATGCTACTAACCATAGCAAACTCTGCCAAACTCACCTAAATTACTTCGGCTATCAAAAATCAACCCCAACTACACTTTACAGCAACAAACTAAGCCCAATCACTTTAAAATTACAAAAAATGCTAAAAATCATAACAAACTATACCAGAATCACCTAAATTACTTCGGCTACCGTAAATCACCCCCAACTATCTCTTACCACAACAAACCAAACCATATCATCTTAAAATTACAAAAAAAGGTGTACAAATCATAACAAACTATGCCAGACTCACCTAAATTACTACGGCTACTCTAAATCATCACCAACTAACCCTTACCACAACAAACTAAACCCAATCACTTTTAAATTACAAAAAAATGCTACTAACCATAGCAAACTATGCCAAACTCACCTAAATTACTTCGGCTACCATAAATCATCACCAACTAACCCTTACCACAACAAACTAAACCCAATCACTTTTAAATTACAAAAAAATGCTACTAACCATAGCAAACTATGCCAAACTCACCTAAATTACTTCGGCTACCATAAATCATCACCAACTAACCCTTACCACAACAAACTAAACCCAATCACTTTTAAATTACAAAAAAATGCTACTAACCATAGCAAACTATGCCAAACTCACCTAAATTACTTCGGCTATCAAAAATCACCCCCAACTACACTTTACAGCAACAAATTAAGCCCAATCACTTTAAAATTACAAAAAAATACTAAAAATCATAACAAACTATACCAGAATCACCTAAATTACTTCGGCTATCGTAAATCACCCCCAACTATCCCTTACCACAACAAACCAAACCATATCATCTTAAAATTACAAAAAAAGATGTACAAATCATAACAAACTATGCCAGACTCACCTAAACTACTTCGGCTACTCTAAATCATCACCAACTAACCCTTACCACAACAAGCTAAACCCAATCACTTTTAAATTACAAAAAAATGCTACTAACCATAGCAAACTATGCCAGACTCACCTAAACTACTTCGGCTACTCTAAATCATCACCAACTAACCCTTACCACCACAAACTAAACCCAATCACTTTTAAATTACAAAAAAATGCTACTAACCATAGCAAACTATGCCAAACTCACCTAAATTACTTCGGCTATCAAAAATCACCCCCAACTACACTTTACAGCAACAAATTAAGCCCAATCACTTTAAAATTACAAAAAAATACTAAAAATTATAACAAACTATACCAGAATCACCTAAATTACTTCGGCTACCGTAAATCACCCCCAACTATCCCTTACCACAACAAACCAAACCATATCATCTTAAAATTACAAAAAAAGGTGTACAAATCATAACAAACTATGCCAGACTCACCTAAACTACTTCGGCTACTCTAAATCATGACCAACTAACCCTTACCACAACAAACTAAACCCAATCACTTTTAAATTACAAAAAAATGCTACTAACCATAGCAAACTATGCCAAACTCACCTAAATTACTTCGGCTACCATAAATCATCACCAACTAACCCTTACCACAACAAACTAAACCCAATCACTTTTAAATTACAAAAAAATAATACTAACCATAGCAAACTATGCCGAACTCACCTAAATTACTTCGGCTATCAAAAATCACCCCCAACTACACTTTACAGCAACAAACTAAACCCAATTACTTTAAATTTACAAAAAAATGCTAAAAATCATAACAAACTATACCAGAATCACCTAAATTACTTCGGCTACCGTAAATCACCCCCAACTATCCCTTACCACTACAAACCAAACCATATCATCTTAAAATTACAAAAAAAGGTGTACAAATCATAACAAACTATGCGAGACTCACCTAAATTACTTCGGCTACTCTAAATCATCACCAACTAACCCTTACCACAACAAACTAAACCCAATCACTTTTAAATTACAAAAAAATGCTCCTAACCATAGCAAACTATGCCAAACTCACCTAAATTACTTCGGCTACCATAAATCATCACCAACTATCCCTTACCATAACAAACTAAACCCAATCACTTTTAAATTACAAAAAAATGCTACTAACCATAGCAAACTATGCCAAACTCACCTAAATTACTTCGGCTATCAAAAATCACCCCCAACTACACTTTACAGCAACAAACTAAGCCCAATCACTTTAAAATTACAAAAAATGCTAAAAATCATAACAAACTATACCAGAATCACCTAAATTACTTCGGCTACCGTAAATCACCCCCAACTATCCCTTACCACAACAAACCAAACCATATCATCTTAAAATTACAAAAAAAGGTGTACAAATCATAACAAACTATGCCAGACTCACCTAAATTACTTCGGCTACTCTAAATCATCACCAACTAACCCTTACCACAACAAACTAAACCCAATCACTTTTAAATTACAAAAAAATGCTCCTAATCATAGCAAACTATGCCAAACTCACCTAAATTACTTCGGCTACCATAAATCATCACCAACTAACCCTTACCACAACAAACTAAACCCAATCACTTTTAAATTACAAAAAATGCTATTAACCATAGCAAACTCTGCCAAACTCACCTAAATTACTTCGGCTATCAAAAATCAACCCCAACTACACTTTACAGCAACAAACTAAGCCCAATCACATTAAAATTACAAAAAAATGCTAAAAATCATAACAAACTATACCAGAATCACCTAAATTACTTCGGCTACCGTAAATCACCCCAACTATCCCTTACCACAAGAAACCAAACCATATCATCTTAAAATTACAAAAAAAGGTGTACAAATCATAACAAACTATGCCAGACTCACCTAAATTACTTCGGCTAGTCTAAATCATCACCAACTAACCCTTACCACAACAAACTAAACCCAATCACTTTTAAATTACAAAAAAATGCTACTAACCATAGCAAACTATGCCAAACTCACCTAAATTACTTCGGCTAGCATAAATCATCACCAACTAACCCTTACTACAACAAACTAAACCCAATCACTTTTAAATTACAAAAAAATGCTTCTAACCATAGCAAACTATGACAAACTCACCTAAATTACTTCGGCTATCAAAAATCACCCCCAACTATCTCTTACCACAACAAACCAAACCATATCATCTTAAAATTACAAAAAAAGGTGTACAAATCATAACAAACTATGCCAGACTCACCTAAATTACTACGGCTACTCTAAATCATCACCAACTAACCCTTACCACAACAAGCTAAACCCAATCACTTTTAAATTACAAAAAAATGCTCCTAACCATAGCAAACTATGCCAAACTCACCTAAATTACTTCGGCTAATATAAATCATCACCAACTAACCCTTACCACAACAAACTAAACCCAATCACTTTTAAATTACAAAAAAATGCTACTAACCATAGCAAACTATGCCAAACTCACCTAAATTACTTCGGCTATCAAAAATCATCCCCAACTACTCTTTACAGCAACAAACTAAGCCCAATCACTTTAAAATTACAAAAAAATTCTAAAAATCATAACAAACTATAGCAGAATCCCCTAAATTACTTCGGCTACCGTAAATCACCCCCAACTATCCCTTACCACAACAAACAAAACCATATCATCTTAAAATTACAAAAAAAAGGTGTACAAATCATAACAAACTATGCCAGACTCACCTAAATTACTTCGGCTACTCTAAGTCATCACCAACTAACCCTTACCACAACAAACTAAACCCAATCACTTTTAAATTACAAAAAAATGCTACTAACCATAGCAAACTATGCCAAACTCACCTAAATTACTTCGGCTACCATAAATCATCACCAACTAACTCTTACCACAACAAACTAAACCCAATCACTTTTAAATTACAAAAAAATGCTACTAACCATAGCAAACTATGCCAAACTCACCTAAATTACTTCGGCTACCATAAATCATCACCAACTAACCCTTACCACAACAAACTAAACCCAATCACTTTTAAATTACAAAAAAATGCTACTAACCATAGCAAACTATGCCAAACTCACCTAAATTACTTCGGCTATCAAAAATCACCCCCAACTACACTTTACAGCAACAAATTAAGCCCAATCACTTTAAAATTACAAAAAAATACTAAAAATCATAACAAACTATACCAGAATCACCTAAATTACTTCGGCTATCGTAAATCACCCCCAACTATCCCTTACCACAACAAACCAAACCATATCATCTTAAAATTACAAAAAAAGATGTACAAATCATAACAAACTATGCCAGACTCACCTAAACTACTTCGGCTACTCTAAATCATCACCAACTAACCCTTACCCCAACAAGCTAAACCCAATCACTTTTAAATTACAAAAAAATGCTACTAACCATAGCAAACTATGCCAAACTCACCTAAATTACTTCGGCTATCAAAAATCATCCCCAACTACACTTTACAGCAACAAACTAAGCCCAATCACTTTAAAATTACAAAAAAATGCTAAAAATCATAACAAACTATAGCAGAATCACCTAAATTACTTCGGCTACCGTAAATCACCCCCAACTATCCCTTACCACAACAAACCAAACCATATCATCTTAAAATTACAAAAAAAGGTGTACAAATCATAACAAACTATGCCAGACTCACCTAAACTACTTCGGCTACTCTAAATCATCACCAACTAACCCTTACCACCACAAACTAAACTCAATCACTTTTAAATTACAAAAAAATGCTACTAACCATAGCAAACTATGCCAAACTCACCTAAATTACTTCGGCTATCAAAAATCACCCCCAACTACACTTTACAGCAACAAATTAAGCCCAATCACTTTAAAATTACAAAAAAATACTAAAAATTATAACAAACTATACCAGAATCACCTAAATTACTTCGGCTACCGTAAATCACCCCCAACTATCCCTTACCACAACAAACCAAACCATATCATCTTAAAATTACAAAAAAAGGTGTACAAATCATAACAAACTATGCCAGACTCACCTAAACTACTTCGGCTACTCTAAATCATGACCAACTAACCCTTACCACAACAAACTAAACCCAATCACTTTTAAATTACAAAAAAATGCTACTAACCATAGCAAACTATGCCAAACTCACCTAAATTACTTCGGCTACCATAAATCATCACCAACTAACCCTTACCACAACAAACTAAACCCAATCACTTTTAAATTACAAAAAAATAATACTAACCATAGCAAACTATGCCGAACTCACCTAAATTACTTCGGCTATCAAAAATCACCCCCAACTACACTTTACAGCAACAAACTAAACCCAATCACTTTAAATTTACAAAAAAATGCTAAAAATCATAACAAACTATACCAGAATCACCTAAATTACTTCGGCTACCGTAAATCACCCCCAACTATCCCTTACCACAACAAACCAAACCATATCATCTTAAAATTACAAAAAAAGGTGTACAAATCATAACAAACTATGCGAGACTCACCTAAATTACTTCGGCTACTCTAAATCATCACCAACTAACCCTTACCACAACAAACTAAACCCAATCACTTTTAAATTACAAAAAAATGCTCCTAACCATAGCAAACTATGCCAAACTCACCTAAATTACTTCGGCTACCATAAATCATCACCAACTATCCCTTACCATAACAAACTAAACCCAATCACTTTTAAATTACAAAAAAATGCTACTAACCATAGCAAACTATGCCAAACTCACCTAAATTACTTCGGCTATCAAAAATCACCCCCAACTACACTTTACAGCAACAAACTAAGCCCAATCACTTTAAAATTACAAAAAATGCTAAAAATCATAACAAACTATACCAGAATCACCTAAATTACTTCGGCTACCGTAAATCACCCCCAACTATCCCTTACCACAACAAACCAAACCATATCATCTTAAAATTACAAAAAAAGGTGTACAAATCATAACAAACTATGCCAGACTCACCTAAATTACTTCGGCTACTCTAAATCATCACCAACTAACCCTTACCACAACAAACTAAACCCAATCACTTTTAAATTACAAAAAAATGCTCCTAACCATAGCAAACTATGCCAAACTCACCTAAATTACTTCGGCTACTATAAATCATCACCAACTATCCCTTACCACAACAAACTAAACCCAATCACTTTTAAATTGCAAAAAAATGCTACTAACCATAGCAAACTATGCCAAACTCACCTAAATTACTTCGGCTATCAAAAATCACCCCCAACTACACTTTACAGCAACAAACTAAGCCCAATCACATTAAAATTACAAAAAAATGCTAAAAATCATAACAAACTATACCAGAATCACCTAAATTCCTTCGGCTACCGTAAATCACCCCAACTATCCCTTACCACAACAAACCAAACCATATCATCTTAAAATTACAAAAAAAGGTGTACAAATCATAACAAACTATGCCAGACTCACCTAAATTACTTCGGCTACTCTAAATCATCACCAACTAACCCTTATCACAACAAACTAAACCCAATCACTTTTAAATTACAAAAAAATGCTACTAACCATAGCAAAATATGCCAAACTCACCTGAATTACTTCGGCTACCATAAATCATCACCAACTAACCCTTACTACAACAAACTAAACCCAATCACTTTTAAATTACAAAAAAATGCTTCTAACCATAGCAAACTATGCCAAACTCACCTAAATTACTTCGGCTATCAAAAATCACCCCCAACTACACTTTACAGCAACAAATTAAGCCCAATCACTTTAAAATTACAAAAAAATACTAAAAATTATAACAAACTATACCAGAATCACCTAAATTACTTCGGCTACCGTAAATCACCCCCAACTATCCCTTACCACAACAAACCAAACCATATCATCTTAAAATTACAAAAAAAGGTGTACAAATCATAACAAACTATGCCAGACTCACCTAAACTACTTCGGCTACTCTAAATCATGACCAACTAACCCTTACCACAACAAACTAAACCCAATCACTTTTAAATTACAAAAAAATGCTACTAACCATAGCAAACTATGCCAAACTCACCTAAATTACTTCGGCTACCATAAATCATCACCAACTAACCCTTACCACAACAAACTAAACCCAATCACTTTTAAATTACAAAAAAATAATACTAACCATAGCAAACTATGCCGAACTCACCTAAATTACTTCGGCTATCAAAAATCACCCCCAACTACACTTTACAGCAACAAACTAAACCCAATTACTTTAAATTTACAAAAAAATGCTAAAAATCATAACAAACTATACCAGAATCACCTAAATTACTTCGGCTACCGTAAATCACCCCCAACTATCCCTTACCACTACAAACCAAACCATATCATCTTAAAATTACAAAAAAAGGTGTACAAATCATAACAAACTATGCGAGACTCACCTAAATTACTTCGGCTACTCTAAATCATCACCAACTAACCCTTACCACAACAAACTAAACCCAATCACTTTTAAATTACAAAAAAATGCTAAAAATCATAACAAACTATGCCAAACTCACCTAAATTACTTCGGCTACCGTAAATCACCCCCAACTACACTTTACAGCAACAAACTAAGCCCAATCACTTTAAAATTACAAAAAAATGCTAAAAATCATAACAAACTATACCAGAATCACCTAAATTACTTCGGCTACCGTAAATCACCCCCAACTATCTCTTACCACAACAAACCAAACCATATCATCTTAAAATTACAAAAAAAGGTGTACAAATCATAACAAACTATGCCAGACTCACCTAAATTACTTCGGCTACTCTAAATCATCACCAACTAACCCTTACCACAACAAACTAAACCCAATCACTTTTAAATTACAAAAAAATGCTACTAACCATAGCAAACTATGCCAAACTTACCTAAATTACTTCGGCTACCATAAATCATCACCAACTAACCCTTACCACAACAAACTAAACCCAATCACTTTTAAATTACAAAAAAATGCTACTAACCATAGCAAACTATGCCAAACTCACCTAAATTACTTCGGCTATCAAAAATCATCCCCAACTACACTTTACAGCAACAAACTAAGCCCAATCACTTTAAAATTACAAAAAAATGCTAAAAATCATAACAAACTATAGCAGAATCCCCTAAATTACTTCGGCTACCGTAAATCACCCCCAACTATCCCTTACCACAACAAACCAAACCATATCATCTTAAAATTACAAAAAAAGGTGTACAAATCATAACAAACTATGCCAGACTCACCTAAATTACTTCGGCTACTCTAAATCGTCACCAACTAACCCTTACCACAACAAACTAAACCCTATCACTTTTAAATTACAAAAAAATGCTACTAACCATAGCAAACTATGCCAAACTCACCTAAATTATTTCGGCTACCATAAATTATCACCAACTAACCCTTACCACAACAAACTAAACCCAATCACTTTTAAATTACAAAAAAATGCTACTAACCATAGCAAACTATGCCAAACTCACCTAAATTACTTCGGCTATCAAAAATCACCCGCAACTACACTTTACAGCAACAAACTAAGCCCAATCACTTTAAAATTACAAAAAAAATGCTAAAAATTACAACAAACTATACCAGAATCACCTAAATTACTTCGGCTACTCTAAATCATCACCAACTAACCCTTACCACAACAAACTAAACCCAATCACTTTTAAATTACAAAAAATGCTACTAACCATAGCAAACTATGCCAAACTCACCTAAATTACTTCGGCTACCATAAATCATCACCAACTAACCCTTACCACAACAAACTAAACCCAATCACTTTTAAATTACAAAAAAATGCTACTAACCATAGCAAACTATGCCAAACTCACCTAAATTACTTCGGCTATCAAAAATCACCCGCAACTACACTTTACAGCAACAAACTAAGCCCAATCACTTTTAAATTACAAAAAAATGCTAAAAACAATAACAAACTATACCAGAATCACCTAAATTACTTCGGTTACCGTAAATCACCCCCAACTATCCCTTACCACAACAAACCAAACCATATCATCTTAAAATTACAAAAAAAGGTGTACAAATCATAACAAACTATGCCAGACTCACCTAAATTACTTCGGCTACTCTAAATCGTCACCAACTAACCCTTACCACAACAAACTAAACCCTATCACTTTTAAATTACAAAAAAATGCTACTAACCATAGCAAACTATGCCAAACTCAAATAAATTGTTTCGGCTACCATAAATTATCACCAACTAACCCTTACCACAACAAACTAAACCCAATCACTTTTAAATTACAAAAAAATGCTACTAACCATAGCAAACTATGCCAAACTCACCTAAATTACTTCGGCTATCAAAAATCACCCGCAACTACACTTTACAGCAACAAACTAAGCCCAATCACTTTTAAATTACAAAAAAATGCTAAAAATCATAACAAACTATACCAGAATCACCTAAATTACTTCGGTTACCGTAAATCACCCCCAACTATCCCTTACCACAACAAACCAAACCATATCATCTTAAAATTACAAAAAAAGGTGTACAAATCATAACAAACTATGCCAGACTCACCTAAATTACTTCGGCTACTCTAAATCGTCACCAACTAACCCTTAACACAACAAACTAAACCCTATCACTTTTAAATTACAAAAAAATGCTACTAACCATAGCAAACTATGCCAAACTCACCTAAATTATTTCGGCTACCATAAATTATCACCAACTAACCCTTACCACAACAAACTAAACACAATCACTTTTAAATTACAAAAAAATGCTACTAACCATAGCAAACCATGCCAAACTCACCTAAATTACTTTGGCTACCATAAATCATCACCAACTAACCCTTACCACAACAAACTAAACCCAATCACTTTTAAATTACAAAAAAATGCTACTAACCATAGCAAACTATGCCAAACTCACCTAAATTACTTCGGCTATCAAAAATCACCCGCAACTACACTTTACAGCAACAAACTAAGCCCAATCACTTTAAAATTACAAAAAAAAATGCTAAAAATCATAACAAACTATACCAGAATCACCTAAATTACTTCGGCTACTCTAAATCATCACCAACTAACCCTTACCACAACAAACTAAACCCAATCACTTTTAAATTACAAAAAATGCTACTAACCATAGCAAACTATGCCAAACTCACCTAAATTACTTCGGCTACCACAAATCATCACCAACTAACCCTTACCACAACAAACTAAACCCAATCACTTTTAAATTACAAAAAAATGCTACTAACAGTAGCAAACTATGCCAAACTCACCTAAATTACTTCGGCTACCATAAATCATCACCAACTAACCCTTACCACAACAAACTAAACCCAATCATTTTTAAATTACAAAAAAATGCTACTAACCATAGCAAACTATGCCAAACTCACCTAAATTACTTCGGCTATCAAAAATCACCCGCAACTACACTTTACAGCAACAAACTAAGCCCAATCATTTTAAAATTACAAAAAAATGCTAAAAATCATAACAAACTATACCAGAATCACCTAAATTACTTCGGCTACCGTAAACCACCCCCAACAATCCCTTACCACAACAAACCAAACCATATCATCTTAAAATTTCAAAAAAAGGTGTACAAATCATAATAAACTATGCCAGACTCAAATAAATTACTTCGGCTACTCTAAATCATCACCAACTAACCCTTACCACAACAAACTAAACCCAATCACTTTTAAATTACAAAAAAATGCTACTAACCATAGCAAACTTTGCCAAACTCACCTAAATGACTTCGGCTACCATAAATCATCACCAACTAATCCTTACCACAACAAACTAAACCCAATCAATTTAAATTACAAAAAAATGCTACTAACCATAGCAAACTATGCCAAACACACCTAAATTACTTCGGCTATCAAAAATCAACCCCAACTACACTTTACAGCAACAAACTAAGCCCAATCACTTTAAAATTACTAAAAAATGCTAAAAATTATAACAAACTATACTAGAATCACCTAAATTACTTCGGCTACCGTAAATCACCCCCAACTATCCCTTACCACAACAAACCAAACCATATCATCTTAAAATTACAAAAAAAGGTGTACAAATCATAACAAACTATGCCAGACTCACCTAAATTACTTCGGCTACTCTAAATCATCACCAACTAACCCTTACCACAACAAACTAAACACAATCACTTTTAAATTACAAAAAAATGCTACTAACCATAGCAACCCATGCCAAACTCACCTAAATTACTTTGGCTACCATAAATCATAACTAACTAACCCTTACCACAACAAACTAAACCCAATCACTTTTAAATTACAAAAAAATGCTACTAACCATAGCAAACTATGCCAAACTCACCTAAATTACTTCGGCTATCAAAAATCACCCCCAACTACACTATACAGAAACAAACTAAGCCCAATCACTTATAAATTACAAAAAAATGCTAAAAATCATAACAAACTATACCAGAATCACCTAAATTACTTCGGCTACCGTAAATCACCCCCAACTATCCCTTACCACAACAAACCAAACCATATCATCTTAAAATTACAAAAAAAGGTGTACAAATCATAACAAACCATGCCAGACTCACCTAAATTAGTTTGGCTACTCTAAATCATCACCAACTAACCCTTACCACAACAAACTAAACCCAATCACATTTAAATTACAAAAAGATGCTACTAACCATAGCAAAATATGCCAAACTCACCTAAATTACTTCGGCTACCATAAATCATCACCAACTAACCCTTACCACAACAAACTAAACCCCATCACTTTTAAATTACAAAAAAATGCTACTAACCATAGCAAACTATGCCAAACTCACCTAAATTACTTCGGCTATCAAAAATCACCCCCAACTACACTTTACAGAAACAAACTAAGCCCAATCACTTTTAAATTACAAAAAAATGCTAAAAATCATAACAAACTATACCAGAATCACTTAAATTACTTCGGCTACCGTAAATCACCCCCAACTATCCTTTACCACAACAAACCAAACCATATCATCCTAAAATTACAAAAAAAGGTGTACAAATCATAACAAACTATGCCAGATTCACCTAAATTACTTTGGCTACTCTAAATCATTACCAACTAACCCTTACCACAACAAACTAAACCCAATCACATTTAAATTACAAAAAAATGCTACTAACAATAGCAAACTATGCCAAACTCACCTAAATTACTTCGGCTACCATAAATCATCACCAACTAACCCTTACCACAACAAACTAAACCCAATCACTTTTAAATTACAAAAAAATGCTACTAACCATAGCAAACTATGCCAAACTCACCTAAATTACTTCGGCTATCAAAAATCACCCCCAACTACACTTTACAGCAACAAACTAAGCCCAATCACTTTAAAATTACAAAAAAAATGCTAAAAATCATAACAAACTATACCAGAATAACCTAAATTACTTCGGCTACCGTAAATCACCCCCAACTATCCCTTACCACAACAAACCAAACCAAATCATCTTAAAATTACAAAAAAAGGTGTACAAATCATAACAAACTATGCCAGACTCACCTAAATTACTTCGGCTACTCTAAATCATCACCAACTAACCCTTACCACAACAAACTAAACCCAATCACTTTTAAATTACAAAAAAATGCTCCTAACCATAGCAAACTATGCCAAACTAACCTAAATTACTTCGGCTACCATAAATCATCACCAACTAACCCTTACCACAACAAACTAAACCCAATCATTTTTAAATTACAAAAAAATGCTACTAACAATAGCAAACTATGCCAAACTCACCTAAATTACTTCGTCTATCAAAAATCACCCCCAACTACACTTTACAGCAACAAACTAAGCCCAATCACTTTAAAATTTCAAAAAAAATGCTAAAAATGATAACAAACTATACCAGAATCACCTAAATTACTTCGGCTACCGTAAATCACCCCCAACTATCCCTTACCACAACAAACCAAACCATATCATCTTAAAATTACAAAAAAAGGTATACAAATCATAACAAACCATGCCAGACTCACCTAAATTACTTCGGCTACTCTAAATCATCACCAACTTACCCTTACCACAACAAACTAAACCCAATCACTTTTAAATTACAAAAAAATGCTCCTAACCATAGCAAACTATGCCAAACTCACTTAAATTACTTCGGCTACCATAAATCATCACCAACTAACCCTTACCACAACAAACTAAACCCAATCACTTTTAAATTACAAAAAAATGCTACTAACCATAGCAAACTATGCCAAACTCACCTAAATTACTTCGGCTATCAAAAATCACCCCCAACTACACTTTACAGCAACAAACTAAGCCCAATCACTTTAAAATTACAAAAAAATGCTAAAAATCGTAACAAACTATACCAGAATCACCTAAATTACTTCGGCTACCGTAAATCACCCCCAACTATCCCTTACCAAAACAAACCAAACCATATCATTTTAAAATTACAAAAAAAGGTGTACAAATCATAACAAACTATGCCAGACTCACCTAAATTACTTCGGCTACTCTAAATCATCACCAACTAACCCTTACCACAACAAACTAAACATAATCACTTTTAAATTACAAAAAAATGCTACTAACCATAGCAAACTATGCCAAACTCCATAAATTACTTCGGCTATCAAAAATCACCCCCAACTACAGTTTACAGCAACAAACTAAGCCCAATCACTTTAAAATTACAAAAAAATGCTCCTAACCATAGCAAACTATGCCAAACTCACCTAAATTACTTCGGCTACCATAAATCATCACCAACTAACCCTTACCACAACAAACTAAACCCAATCACTTTTAAATTACAAAAAAATGCTATTAACAATAGCAAACTATGCCAAACTTACCTAAATTACTTCGGCTATCAAAAATCACCCCCAACTACACTTTACAGCAACAAACTAAGCCCAATCATTTTAAATTACAAAAAAATGCTAAAAATCATAACAAACTATACCAGATTCACCTAAATTACTTCGGCTACCGTAAATCATCACCAACTAACCCTTACCACAACAAACTAAACCCAATCACTTTTAAATTACAAAAAAATGCTCCTAACCATAGCAAACTATACCAAACTCACTTAAATTACTTCGGCTACCATAAATCATCACCAACTAACCCTTACCACAACAAACTAAACCCACTCACTTTTAAATTACAAAAAAATGCTACTAACCATAGCAAACTATGCCAAACTCACCTAAATTACTTCGGCTACCGTAAATCACCCCCAACTATCCCTTACCACAACAAACCAAACCATATCATCTTAAAACTACAAAAAAAGGTGTACAAATCATAACAAACCATGCCAGACTCACCTAAATTACTTCGGCTACTCTAAATCATCACCAACTAACCCTTACCACAACAAACTAAACCCAATCACTTTTAAATTACAAAAAAATGCTCCTAACCATAGCAAACTATGCCAAACTTACTTAAATTACTTCGGCTAACATAAATCATCACCAACTAACCCTTACCACAACAAACAAAACCCAATCACTTTTAAATTACAAAAAAATGCTACTAACCATAGCAAACTATGCAAAACTCACCTAAATTACTTCGGCTATCAAAAATCACCCCCAACTACACTTAACAGCAACAAACTAAGCCCAATCACTTTAAAATTACAAAAAAATGCTAAAAATCATAACAAACTATACCAGAATCACCTAAATTACTTCGGCTACCGTAAATCACCCCCAACTATCCCTTACCACAACAAACCAAACCATATCATCTTAAAATTACAAAAAAAGGTGTACAAATCATAACAAACTATGCCAGACTCACCTAAATTACTTCGGCTACTCTAAATCATCACCAACTAACCCTTACCACAGCAAACTAAACCCAATCACTTTTAAATTACAAAAAAATGCTCCTAACCATAGCAAACTATGCCAAACTCACCTAAATTACTTCGGCTACCATAAATCATCACCAACTAACCCTTACGACAACAAACTAAAACCAATCACTTTTAAATTACAAAAAAATGCTACTAACCATAGCAAACTATGCCAAACTCACCTAAATTACTTCGGCTATCAAAAATCACCCCCAACTACACTTTACAGCAACAAACTAAGCCCAATCACTTTAAAATTACAAAAAAATGCTAAAAATCATAACAAACTATACCAGAATCACCTAAATTACTTCGGCTACCGTAAATCACCCCCAAATAACCCTTACCACAACAAACCAAACCATATCATCTTAAAATTACAAAAAAAGGTGTACAAATCATAACAAACTATGCCAGACTCACCTAAATTACTTCGACTACTCTAAATCATCACCAACTAACCCTTACCACAACAAACTAAACCCAATCACTTTTAAATTACAAAAAAATGCTCCTAACAATAGTAAACTATGCCAAACTCACCTAAATTACTTCAGCTACCATAAATCATCACCAACTAACCCTTACCACAACAAACTAAACCCAATCAATTTTAAATTACAAAAAAATGCTACTAACCATAGCAAACTATGCCAAACTCACCTAAATTACTTCGGCTATAAAAAATCACCCCCAACTACACTTTACAGCAACAAACTAAGCCCAATCACTTTAAAATTACAAAAAAATGCTAAAAATCATAACAAACTATACCAGAATCACCTAAATTACTTCGGCTACCGTAAATCACCCCCAACTATCCCTTACCACAACAATCCAAACCATATCATCTTAAAATTACAAAAAAAGGTGTACAAATCATAACAAACTATGCCAGACTCACCTAAATTACTTCGGCTACTCTAAATCATCACCAACTAACCCTTACCACAACAAACTAAACCCAATCACTTTTAAATTACAAAAAAATGCTCCTAACCATAGCAAACTATGCCAAACTCAACTAAATTACTTCGGCTACCATAAATCATCACCAACTAACCCTTACCACAACAAACTAAACCCAATCACTTTTAATTTACAAAAAAATGCCACTAACCATAGCAAACTATGCCAAACTCACCTAAATTACTTCGGCTATCAAAAATCACCCCCAACTACACTTTACAGCAACAAACTAAGCCCAATCACTTTAAAATTACAAAAAAATGCTAAAAATCATAACAAATTATACCAGAATCACCTAAATTACTTCGGCTACCGTAAATCACCCCCAACTATCCCTTACCACAACAAACCAAACCATATCATCTTAAAATTACAAAAAAAGGTGTACAAATCATAACAAACTATGCCAGACTCACCTAAATTACTTCGGCTACTCTAAATAATCACCAACTAACCCTTACCACAACAATCTAAACCCAATCACTTTTAAATTACAAAAAAATGCTCCTAACCATAGCAAACTATGCCAAACTCACCTAAATTACTTCGGCTACCATAAATCATCACCAACAAACCCTTACCACAACAAACTAAACCCAATCACTTTTAAATTACAAAAAAATGCTACTAACCATAGCAAACTATGCCAAACTCACCTAAATTACTTCGGCTATCAAAAATCACCCCCAACTACACTTTACAGCAACAAACAAAGCCCAATCACTTTAAAATTACAAAAAAATGCTAAAAATCGTAACAAACTATACCAGAATCACCTAAATTACTTCGGCTACCGTAAATCACCCCCAACTATCCCTTACCAAAACAAACCAAACCATATCATTTTAAAATTACAAAAAAAGGTGTACAAATCATAACAAACTATGCCAGACTCACCTAAATTACTTCGGCTACTCTAAATCATCACCAACTAACCCTTACCACAACAAACTAAACATAATCACTTTTAAATTACAAAAAAATGCTACTAACCATAGCAAACTATGCCAAACTCCATAAATTACTTCGGCTATCAAAATTCACCCCCAACTACAGTTTACAGCAACAAACTAAGCCCAATCACTTTAAAATTACAAAAAAATGCTAAAAATCATAACAAACTATACCAGAATCACCTAAATTACTTCGGCTACCGTAAATCACCCCCAACTATCCCTTACCACAACAAACCAAACCATATCATCTTAAAATTACAAAAAAAGGTGTACAAATCATAACAAGCTATGCCAGACTCACCTAAATTACTTCGGCTACTCTAAATCATCACCAACTAACCCTTACCACAACAAACTAAACCCAATCACTTTTAAATTACAAAAAAATGCTCCTAACCATAGCAAGCAATGCCAAACTCACCTAAATTACTTCGGCTACCATAAATCATCACCAACTAACCCTCACCACAACAAACTAAACCCAATCACTTTTAAATTACAAAAAAATGCTACTAACCACAGCAAACTATGCCAAACTCACCTAAATTACTTCGGCTATCAAAAATCACCCCCAACTAAACTTTACAGCAACAAACTAAGCCCAATCACTTTAAAATTACAAAAAAATGCTCCTAACCATAGCAAACTAGGCCAGAATCACCTAAATTACTTCGGCTACCGTAAATCACCCCCAACTAACCCTTACCACAACAAACCAAACCATATCATCTTACAATTACAAAAAAAGGTGTACAAATCATAAGAAACTATGCCAGACTCACCTAAATTACTTCGGCTACTCTAAATCATCACCAACTAACCCTTACCACAACAAACTAAACCCAATCACATTTAAATTACAAAAAAATGCTCCTAACCATAGCAAACTATGCCAAACTCACCTAAATTACTTCGGCTACCATAAATCATCACCAACTAACCCTTACCACAACAAACTAAACCCAATCAATTTTAAATTACAAAAAAATGCTACTAACCATAGCAAACTATGCCAAACTCACCTAAATTACTTCGGCTATCAAAAATCACCCCCAACTACACTTTACAGCAACAAACTAAGCCCAATCACTTTAAAATTACAAAAAAATGCTAAAAATCATAACAAACTATACCAGAATCACCTAAATTACTTCGGCTACCGTAAATCACCTCCAACTATCCCTTACCACAACAAACCAAACCATATCATCTTAAAATTACAAAAAAAGGTGTACAAATCATAACAAACTATGCCAGACTCACCTAAATTACTTCGGTTACTCGAAATCATCACCAACTAACCCTTACCACAACAAACTAAACCCAATCACTTTTAAATTACAAAAAAATGCTCCTAACCATAGCAAACTATGCCAAACTCACCTAAATTATTTCGGCTACCATAAATCATCACCAACTAACCCTTACCACAACAAACTAAACCCAATCAATTTTAAATTACAAAAAAATGCTACTAACCATAGCAAACTATGCCAAACTCACCTAAATTACTTCGGCTATCAAAAATCACCCCCAACTACACTTTACAACAACAAAAAAAGCCCAATCACTTTAAAATTACAAAAAAATGCTAAAAATCATAACAAACTCTACCTGAATCACCTAAATTACTTCGGCTACCGTAAATCACCCCCAACTATCCCTTACCACAACAAACCAAACCATATCATCTTAAAATTACAAAAAAAGGTGTACAAATCATAACAAACTATGCCAGACTCACCTAAATTACTTTGGCTACTCTAAATCATCACCAACTAACCCTTACCACAACAAACTAAACCCAATCACATTTAAATTACAAAAAAATGCTACTAACCATAGCAAACTATGCCAAACTCACCTAAATTACTTCGGCTACCATAAATCATCACCAACTAACCCTTACCACAACAAACTAAACCCAATCACTTTTAAATTACAAAAAAATGCTACTAACCATAGCAAACTATGCTAAACGCACCTAAATTACTTCGGCTATCAAAAATCACCCCCAACTACACTTTACAGCAACAAACTAAGCCCAATCACTTTAAAATTACAAAAAAATGCTAAAAATCGTAACAAACTATACCAGAATCACCTAAATTACTTCGGCTACCGTAAATCACCCCCAACTATCCCTTACCACAACAAACCAAACCATATCATCTTAAAATTACAAAAAAGGTGTACAAATCATAACAAACTATGCCAGACTCACCTAAATTACTTCGACTACTCTAAATCATAACCAACTAACCCTTACCACAACAATCTAATCCCAATCACTTTTAAAATACAAAAAAATGCTCATAACCATAGCAAACTATGCCAAACTCACCTAAATTATTTCGGCTACCATAAATCATCACCAACTAACCCTTACCACAACAAACTAAACCCAATCACTTTTAAATTACAAAAAAATGCTACTAACCATAGCAAACTATGCCAAACTCACCTAAATTACTTCGGCTATCAAAAATCACCCCCAACAACATTTTACAGCAACAAATTAAGCCCAATCACTTTAAAATTACAAATAAATGCTAAAAATTATAACAAACTATACCAGAATCACCTAAATTACTTCGGCTACCGTAAATCACCCCCAACTATCCCTTACCACAACAAACCAAACCATATTATCTTAAAATTACAAAAAAAGGTGTACAAATCATAACAAACTATGCCAGACTCACCTAAATTACTTCGGCTACTCTAAATCATCACCAACTAACCCTTACCACAACAAACTAAACCCAATCACTTTTAGATTACAAAAAAATGCTCCTAACCATAGCAAACTATGCCAAACTCACCTAAATTACTTCGGCTACCATAAATCATCACCAACTAACCCTTACCACAACAAACTAATCCCAATCACTTTTAAATTACAAAAAAATGCTACTAACCATAGCAAACTATGCCAAACTCACCTAAATTACTTCGGCTATCAAAAATCACCCCCAACAACATTTTACAGCAAAAAACTAAGCCCAATCACTTTAAAATTACAAAAAAATGCTAAAAATTATAACAAACTATACCAGAATCACCTAAATTACTTCGGCTACCGTAAATCACCCCCAACTATCCCTTACCACAACAAACCAAACCATATCATCTTAAAATTACAAAAAAAGGTGTACAAATCATAACAAACTATGCCAGACTCACCTAAATTACTTCGGCTATTCTAAATCATCACCAACTAACCCTTACCACAACAAACTAAACCCAATCACTTTTAAATTACAAAAAAATGCTCCTAACCATAGCAAACTATGCCAAATTCACCTAAATTACTTCGGCTATCAAAAATCACCCCCAACTACACTTTACAGCAACAAACTAAGCCCAGTCACTTTAAAATTAAAAAAAATGCTAAAAATCATAACAAACTATACCAGAATCACCTAAATTACTTCGGCTACCGTAAATCACCTCCAACTATCCCTTACCACAACAAACCAAACCATATCATCTTAAAATTACAAAAAAAGGTGTACAAATCATAACAAACTATGCCAGACTCACCTAAATTACTTCGGCTACTCTAAATCATCATCAACTAACCCTTACCACAACAATCTAAACCCAATCACATTTAAATTACAAAAAAATGCTCCTAACCATAGCAAACTATGCCAAACTCACCTAAATGACTTCGGCTACCATAAATCATCACCAACTAACCCTTACCACAACAAACTAAACCCAATCACTTTTAAATTACAAAAAAATGCTACTAACCATAGCAAACTATGCCAAACTCACCTAAATTACTTCGGCTATCAAAAATCACTCCCAGCTACACTTTACAGCAACAAACTAAGCCCAATCACTTTAAAATTACAAAAAAATTCTAAAAATCATAACGAACTATACCAGAATCACCTAAATTACTTCGGCTACCGTAAATCACCCCCAACTATCCCTTACCACAACAAACCAAACCATATCATCTTAAAATTACAAAAAAAGGTGTACAAATCATAACAAACTATGCCAGACTCACCTAAATTACTTCGGCTACACTAAATCATCACCAACTAACCCTTACCACAACAAACTAAACCCAATCACTTTTAAATTACAAAAAAATGCTACTAACCATAGGAAACTATGCCAAACTCACCTAAATTACTTCGGCTATCAAAAATCACCCCCAACAACATTTTACAGCAACAAACTAAGCCCAATCATTTTAAAATTACAAAAAAATGCTAAAAATTATAACAAACTATACCAGAATCACCTAAATTACTTCGGCTACCGTAAATCACCCCCAACTATCCCTTACCACAACAAACCAAACCATATCATCTTAAAATTACAAAAAAAGGTGTACAAATCATAACAAACTATGCCAGACTCACCTAAATTACTTCGGCTACTCCAAATCATCACCAACTAACCCTTACCACAACAATCTAAACCCAATCACATTTAAATTACAATAAAATGCTCCTAACCATAGCAAACTATGCCAAACTCACCTAAATTACTTCGGCTATCAAAAATCACCCCCAACTACACTTTACAGCAACAAACTAAGCCCAATCACTTTAAAATTACAAAAAAATGCTAAAAATCGTAACAAACTATACCAGAATCACCTAAATTACTTCGGCTACCGTAAATCACCCCCAACTATCCCTTACCACAACAAACCAAACCATATCATCTTAAAATTACAAAAAAGGTGTACAAATCATAACAAACTATGCCAGACTCACCTAAATTACTTCGACTACTCTAAATCATAACCAACTAACCCTTACCACAACAATCTAATCCCAATCACTTTTAAAATACAAAAAAATGCTCCTAACCATAGCAAACTATGCCAAACTCACCTAAATTACTTCGGCTACCATAAATCATCACCAACTAACCCTTACCACAACAAACTAAACCCAATCACTTTTAAATTACAAAAAAATGCTACTAACCATAGCAAACTATGCCAAACTCACCTAAATTACTTCGGCTATCAAAAATCACCCCCAACTACACTTTACAGCAACAAACTAAGCCCAGTCACTTTAAAATTAAAAAAAAATGCTAAAAATCATAACAAACTATACCAGAATCACCTAAATTACTTCGGCTACCGTAAATCACCTCCAACTATCCCTTACCACAACAAACCAAACCATATCATCTTTAAATTACAAAAAAAGGTGTACAAATCATAACAAACTATGCCAGACTCACCTAAATTACTTCGGCTACTCTAAATCATCACCAACTAACCCTTACCACAACAATCTAAACCCAATCACATTTAAATTACAAAAAAATGCTCCTAACCGTAGCAAACTATGCCAAACTCACCTAAATTACTTCGGCTATCAAAAATCACCCCCAACTACACTTTACAGCAACAAACTAAGCCCAGTCACTTTAAAATTAAAAAAAAATGCTAAAAATCATAACAAACTATACCAGAATCACCTAAATTACTTCGGCTACCGTAAATCACCTCCAACTATCCCTTACCACAACAAACCAAACCATATCATCTTAAAATTACAAAAAAAGGTGTACAAATCATAACAAACTATGCCAGACTCAACTAAATTACTTCGGCTACTCTAAATCATCACCAACTAACCCTTACCACAACAAACTAAACCCAATCACTTTTAAATTACAAAAAAATGCTACTAACCATAGCAAACTATGCCAAACTCACCTAAATTACTTCGGCTATCAAAAATCACTCCCAACTACACTTTACAGCAACAAACTAAGCCCAATCACTTTAAAATTACAAAAAAATTCTAAAAATCATAACAAACTATACCAGAATCACCTAAATTACTTCGGCTACCGTAAATCACCCCCAACTATCCCTTACCACAACAAACCAAACCATATCATCTTAAAATTACAAAAAAAGGTGTACAAATCATAACAAACTATGCCAGACTCACCTAAATTACTTCGGCTACACTAAATCATCACCAACTAACCCTTACCACAACAAACTAAACCCAATCACTTTTAAATTACAAAAAAATGCTACTAACAATAGCAAACTATGCCAAACTCACCTAAATTACTTCGGCTACCATAAATTATCACCAACTGACCCTTACCACAACAAACTAAACCCAATCACTTTTAAATTACATAAAAATGCTACTAACCATAGCAAACTATACCAAACTCACCTAAATTACTTTGGCTATCAAAAATCACCCCCAGCTACAGTTTACAGCAACAAACTAAGCCCAATCACTTTAAAATTACAAAAAAATGCTAAAAATCATAACAAACTATACCAGAATCACCTAAATTACTTCGGCTACCGTAAATCACCCCCAACTATCCCTTACCACAACAAACCAAACCATATCATCTTAAAATTACAAAAAAAGGTGTACAAATCATAACAAACTATGCCAGACTCACCTAAATTACTTCGGCTACACTAAATCATCACCAACTAACCCTTACCACAACAAACTAAACCCAATCACTTTTAAATTACAAAAAAATGCTACTAACAATAGCAAACTATGCCAAACTCACCTAAATTACTTCGGCTACCATAAATTATCACCAACTGACCCTTACCACAACAAACTAAACCCAATGACTTTTAAATTACATAAAAATGCTACTAACCATAGCAAACTATACCAAACTCACCTAAATTACTTTGGCTATCAAAAATCACCCCCAGCTACAGTTTACAGCAACAAACTAAGCCCAATCACTTTAAAATTACAAAAAAATGCTAAAAATCATAACAAACTATACCAGAATCACCTAAATTACTTCGGCTACCGTAAATCACCCCCAACTATCCCTTACCACAACAAACCAAACCATATCATCTTAAAATTACAAAAAATGGTGTACAAATCATAACAAACTATGCCAGACTCACCTAAATTACTTCGGATACTCTAAATCATCACCAACTAACCCTTACCACAACAAACTAAACCCAATCACTTTTAAAATACAAAAAAATGCTACTAACCATAGCAAACTATGCCAAACTCACCTAAATTACTTCGGCTACCATAAATCATCACCAACTAACCCTTACCACAACAAACTAAACCCAATCACTTTTAAATTACATAAAAATGCTACTAACCATAGAAAACTATACCAAACTCACCTAAATTACTTCGGCTATCAAAAATCACCCCCAACTACACATTACAGCAACAAACTAAACCCAATCACTTTAAAATTACAAAAAAATGCTAAAAATCATAACAAACTATACCAGAATCACCTAAATTACTTCGGCTACCGTAAATCACCCCCAACTATCCCTTACCACAACAAACCAAACCATATCATCTTAAAATTACAAAAAAAGGTGTACAAATCATAACAAACTATGCCAGACTCACCTAAATTTCTTCGGCTACTCTAAATCATCACCAACTAACCCTTACCACAACAAACTAAACCCAATCACTTTTAAATTACAAAAAAATGCTACTAACCATAGCAAACTATGCCAAACTCACCTAAATTACTTCGGCTATCAAAAATCACCCCCAACTACACTTTACAGCAACAAACTAAGCCCAATCACTTTAAAATTACAAAAAAATGCTAAAAATCATAACAAACTATACCAGAATCACCTAAATTACTTCGGCTACCGTAAATCACCTCCAACTATCCCTTACCACAACAAACCAAACCATATCATCTAAAAATTACAAAAAAAGGTGTACAAATCATAACAAACTATGCCAGACTCACCTAAATTTCTTCGGCTACTCTAAATCATCACCAACTAATCCTTACCACAACAAACTAAACCCAAACCCTTTTAAATTACAAAAAAATGCTCCTAACCTTAGCAAACTATGCCAAACTCACCTAAATTACTTCGGCTATCAAAAATCACCCCCAACTACACTTTACAGCAACAAACTAAGCCCAATCACTTTAAAATTACAAAAAAATGCTAAAAATCATAACAAACTATACCAGAATCACCTAAATTACTTCGGCTACCGTAAATCACCCCCAACTATCCCTTACCACAACAAACCAAATCATATCATCTTAAAATTACAAAAAAAGGTGTACAAATCATAACAAACTATGCCAGACTCACCTAAATTACTTCGGCTACACTAAATCATCACCAACTAACCCTTACCACAACAAACTAAACCCAATCACTTTTAAATTACAAAAAAATGCTACTAACCATAGCAAACTATGCCAAACTCACCTAAATTACTTCGGCTATCAAAAATCACCCCCAACTACACTTTACAGCAACAAACTAAGCCCAATCACTTTAAAATTACAAAAAAATGCTAAAAATCATAACAAACTATACCAGAATCACCTAAATTACTTCGGCTACCGTAAATCACCCCCAACTATCCTTTACCACAACAAACCAAATCATATCATCTTAAAATTACAAAAAAAGGTGTACAAATTATAACAAACCATGCCAGACTCACCTAAATTACTTCGGCTACTCTAAATCATCACCAACTAATCCTTACCACAACAAACTAAACCCAAACCCTTTTAAATTACAAAAAAATGCTCCTAACCTTAGCAAACTATGCCAAACTCACCTAAATTACTTTGGCTACCATAAATCATCACCAGCTAACCCTTACCACAACAAACTAAACCCAATCACTTTTAAATTACAAAAAAATGCTACTAACCATAGCAAACTATGCCAAACTCACCTAAATTACTTCGGCTATCAAAAATCACCCCCAACTACACTTTACAGCAACAAACTCAGCCCAATCACTTCAAAATTACAAAAAAATGCTAAAAATCATAACAAACTATACCAGAATCACCTAAATTACTTCGGCTACCCTAAATCACCCCCAACTATCCCTTACACAACAAACCAAACCATATCATCTTAAAATTATAAAAAAAAGTGTACAAATCATAACAAACTATGCCAGACTCACCTAAACTACTTCGGCTACTCTAACTCATCACCAACTAACCCTTACCACCACAAACTAAACCCAATCACTTTTAAATTACAAAAAAATGCTACTAACCATAGCAAACTATGCCAAACTCACCTAAATTACTTCGGCTACCATAAAACATCACCAACTAACCCTTACCACAACAAACTAAACCCAATCACTTTTAAATTACATAAAAATGCTACTAACCATAGCAAACTATACCAAACTCACCTAAATTACTTCGGCTATCAAAAATCACCCCCAACTACAGTTTACAGCAACAAACTAAGCCCAATCACTTTAAAATTACAAAAAAATGCTAAAAATCATAACAAACTATACCAGAATCACCTAAATTACTTCGGCTACCGTAAATCACCCCCAACTATCCCTTACCACAACAAACCAAACCATATCATCTAAAAATTACAAAAAAAGGTGTACAAATCATAACAAACTATGCCAGACTCACCTAAATTTCTTCGGCTACTCTAAATCATCACCAACTAATCCTTACCACAACAAACTAAACCCAAACCCTTTTAAATTACAAAAAAATGCTCCTAACCTTAGCAAACTATGCCAAACTCACCTAAATTACTTCGGCTATCAAAAATCACCCCCAACTACACTTTACAGCAACAAACTAAGCCCAATCACTTTAAAATTACAAAAAAATGCTAAAAACCATAACAAACTATACCAGAATCACCTAAATTACTTCGGCTACCGTAAATCACCCCCAACTATCCCTTACCATAACAAACCAAACCATATCATTTTAAAATTGCAAAAAAAGGTGTACAAATCCTAACAAACTATGCCAGACTCACCTAAATTACTTCGGCTACTCTAAATCATCACCAACTAACCCTTACCACAACAATCTAAACCCAATCACATTTAAATTACAATAAAATGCTCGTAACCATAGCAAACTATGCCAAACTCACATAAATTACTTTGGCTACCATAAATTATCACCAACTGACCCTTACCACAACAAACTAAACCCAATCACTTTTAAATTACAAAAAAATGCTACTAACCATAGCAAATTATGCCAAACTCACCTAAATTACTTCGGCTATCAAAAATCACCCCCAACTACACTTTACAGCAACAAACTAAGCCCAATTATTTAAAATTACAAAAAAATGCTAAAAATCATAACAAACTATACCAGAATCACCTAAATTACTTCGGCTACCGTAAATCACCCCCAACAATCCCTTACCACAACAAACCAAACCATATCATTCTAAAATTACAAAAAATGGTGTACAAATCATAACAAACTATGCCAGACTCACCTAAATTACTTCGGATACTCTAAATCATCACCAACTAACCCTTACCACAACAAACTAAACCCAATCACTTTTAAAATACAAAAAAATGCTACTAAAAATAGCAAACTATGCCAAAGTCACCTAAATTACTTCGGCTACCATAAATCATCACCAACTAACCCTTACCACAACAAACTAAACCCAATCACTTTTAAATTACATAAAAATGCTACTAACCATAGCAAACTATACCAAACTCACCTAAATTACTTCGGCTATCAAAAATCAACCCCAACTACACATTACAGCAACAAACTAAACCCAATCACTTTAAAATTACAAAAAAATGCTAAAAATCATAACAAATATACCAGAATCACCTAAATTACTTCGGCTACCGTAAATCACCCCCAACTATCCCTTACCATAACAAACCAAACCATATCATCTAAAAATTACAAAAAAATGTGTACAAATCATAACAAACTATGCCAGACTCACCTAAATTTCTTCGGCTACTCTAAATCATCACCAACTAATCCTTACCACAACAAACTAAACCCAAACCCTTTTAAATTACAAAAAAATGCTCCTAACCTTAGCAAACTATGCCAAACTCACCTAAATTACTTCGGCTATCAAAAATCACCCCCAACTACACTTTACAGCAACAAACTAAGCCCAATCACTTTAAAATTACAAAAAAATGCTAAAAATCATAACAAACTATACCAGAATCACCTAAATTACTTCGGCTGCCGTAAATCACCCCCAACTATCCCTTACCACAACAAACCAAATCATATCATCTTAAAATTACAAAAAAAGGTGTACAAATCATAACAAACTATGCCAGACTCACCTAAATTACTTCGGCTACACTAAATCATCACCAACTAACCCTTACCACAACAAACTAAACCCAATCACTTTTAAATTACAAAAAAATGCTACTAACCATAGCAAACTATGCCAAACTCACCTAAATTACTTCGGCTATCAAAAATCACCCCCAACTACACTTTACAGCAACAAACTAAGCCCAATCACTTTAAAATTACAAAAAAAATGCTAAAAATCATAACAAACTATACCAGAATCACCTAAATTACTTCGGCTACCGTAAATCACCCCCAAATATCCCTTACCATAACAAACCAAACCATATCATCTTAAAATTACAAAAAAAGGTGTACAAATCCTAACAAACTATGCCAGACTCACCTAAATTACTTCGGCTACTCTAAATCATCACCAACTAACCCTTACCACAACAATCTAAACCCAATCACATTTAAATTACAATAAAATGCTCGTAACCATAGCAAACTATGCCAAACTCACCTAAATTACTTCGGCTACCATAAATTATCACCAACTGACCCTTACCACAACAAACTAAACCCAATCACTTTTAAATTACAAAAAAATGCTACTAACCATAGCAAATTATGCCAAACTCACCTAAATTACTTCGGCTATCAAAAATCACCCCCAACTACACTTTACAGCAACAAACTAAGCCCAATTATTTAAAATTACAAAAAAATGCTAAAAATCATAACAAACTATACCAGAATCACCTAAATTACTTCGGCTACCGTAAATCACCCCCAACTATCCCTAACCACAACCAACCAAACCATATCATCTTAAAATTACAAAAAATGGTGTACAAATCATAACAAACTATGCCAGACTCACCTAAATTACTTCGGATACTCTAAATCATCACCAACTAACCCTTACCACAACAAACTAAACCCAATCACTTTTAAAATACAAAAAAATGCTACTAACCATAGCAAACTATGCCAAAGTCACCTAAATTACTTCGGCTACCATAAATCATCACCAACTAACCCTTACCACAACAAACTAAACCCAATCACTTTTAAATTACATAAAAATGCTACTAACCATAGCAAACTATACCAAACTCACCTAAATTACTTCGGCTATCAAAAATCACCCCCAACTACACATTACAGCAACAAACTAAACCCAATCACTTTAAAATTACAAAAAAATGCTAAAAATCATAACAAACTATACCAGAATCACCTAAATTACTTCGGCTACCGTAAATCACCCCCAACTATCCCTTACCACAACAAACCAAACCATATCATCTTAAAATTACAAAAAAAGGTGTACAAATCATAACAAACTATGCCAGACTCACCTAAACTACTTCGGCTACTCTAAATCATGACCAACTAACCCTTACCACAACAAACTAAACCCAATCACTTTTAAATTACAAAAAAATGCTACTAACCATAGCAAGCTATGTCAAACTCACCTAAATTACTTCGGCTACCATAAATCATCACCAACTAACCCTTACCACAACAAACTAAACCCAATCACTTTTAAATTACAAAAAAATGCTACTAACCATAGCAAACTATGCCAAACTCACCTAAATTACTTCGGCTATCAAAAATCACCCCCAACTACACTTTACAGCAACAAACTAAGCCCAATCGCTTTAAAATTACAAAAAAATGCTAAAAATCATAACAAACTATACCAGAATCACCTAAATTACTTCGGCTACCGTAAATCACCCCCAACTATCCCTTACCACAACAAACCAAACCATATCATCTAAAAATTACAAAAAAAGGTGTACAAATCATAACAAACTATGCCAGACTCACCTAAATTTCTTCGGCTACTCTAAATCATCACCAACTAATCCTTACCACAACAAACTAAACCCAAACCCTTTTAAATTACAATAAAATGCTCCTAACCTTAGCAAACTATGCCAAACTCACCTAAATTACTTCGGCTATCAAAAATCACCCCCAACTACACTTTACAGCAACAAACTAAGCCCAATCACTTTAAAATTACAAAAAAATGCTAAAAATCATAACAAACTATACCAGAATCACCTAAATTACTTCGGCTACCGTAAATCACCCCCAACTATCCCTTACCACAACAAACCAAATCATATCATCTTAAAATTACAAAAAAAGGTGTACAAATCATAACAAACTATGCCAGACTCACCTAAATTACTTCGGCTACACTAAATCATCACCAACTAACCCTTACCACAACAAACTAAACCCAATCACTTTTAAATTACAAAAAAATGCTACTAACCATAGCAAACTATGCCAAACTCACCTAAATTACTTCGGCTATCAAAAATCACCCCCAACTACACTTTACAGCAACAAACTAAGCCCAATCACTTTAAAATTACAAAAAAATGCTAAAAATCATAACAAACTATACCAGAATCACCTAAATTACTTCGGCTACCGTAAATCACCCCCAACTATCCCTTACCATAACAAACCAAACCATATCATCTTAAAATTACAAAAAAAGGTGTACAAATCCTAACAAACTATGCCAGACTCTCCTAAATTACTTCGGCTACTCTAAATCATCACCAACTAACCCTTACCACAACAATCTAAATCCAATCACATTTAAATTACAATAAAATGTTCGTAACCATAGCAAACTATGCCAAACTCACCTAAATTACTTCGGCTACCATAAATTATCACCAACTGACCCTTACCACAACAAACTAAACCCAATCACTTTTAAATTACAAAAAAATGCTACTAACCATAGCAAATTATGCCAAACTCACCTAAATTACTTCGGCTATCAAAAATCACCCCCAACTACACTTTACAGCAACAAACTAAGCCCAATTATTTAAAATTACAAAAAAATGCTAAAAATCATAACAAACTATACCAGAATCACCTAAATTACTTCGGCAACCGTAAATCACCCCCAACTATCCCTTACCACAACAAACCAAACCATATCATCTTAAAATTACAAAAAATGGTGTACAAATCATAACAAACTATGCCAGACTCACCTAAATTACTTCGGATACTCTAAATCATCACCAACTAACCCTTACCACAACAAACTAAACCCAATCACTTTTAAAATACAAAAAAATGCTACTAACCATAGCAAACTATGCCAAAGTCACCTAAATTACTTCGGCTACCATAAATCATCACCAACTAACCCTTACCACAACAAACTAAACCCAATCACTTTTAAATTACATAAAAATGCTACTAACCATAGCAAACTATACCAAACTCACCTAAATTACTTCGGCTATCAAAAATCACCCCCAACTACACATTACAGCAACAAACTAAACCCAATCACTTTAAAATTACAAAAAAATGCTAAAAATCATAACAAACTATACCAGAATCACCTAAATTACTTCGGCTACCGTAAATCACCCTCAACTATCCCTTACCACAACAAACCAAACCATATCATCTAAAAATTACAAAAAAAGGTGTACAAATCATAACAAACTATGCCAGACTCACTTAAATTTCTTCGGCTACTCTAAATCATCACCAACTAATCCTTACCACAACAAACTAAACCCAAACCCTTTTAAATTACAAAAAAATGCTCCTAACCTTAGCAAACTATGCCAAACTCACCTAAATTACTTCGGCTATCAAAAATCACCCCCAACTACACTTTACAGCAACAAACTAAGCCCAATCACTTTAAAATTACAAAAAAATGTTAAAATCATAACAAACTATACCAGAATCACCTAAATTACTTCGGCTACCGTAAATCACCCCCAACTATCCCTTACCACAACAAACCAAATCATATCATCTTAAAATTACAAAAAAAGGTGTACAAATCATAACAAACTATGCCAGACTCACCTAAATTACTTCGGCTACACTAAATCATCACCAACTAACCCTTACCACAACAAACTAAACCCAATCACTTTTAAATTACAAAAAAATGCTACTAACCATAGCAAACTATGCCAAACTCACCTAAATTACTTCGGCTATCAAAAATCACCCCCAACTACACTTTACAGCAACAAACTAAGCCCAATCACTTTAAAATTACAAAAAAATGCTAAAAATCATAACAAACTATACCAGAATCACCTAAATTACTTCGGCAACCGTAAATCACCCCCAACTATCCCTTACCACAACAAACCAAACCATATCATCTTAAAATTACAAAAAATGGTGTACAAATCATAACAAACTATGCCAAACTCACCTAAATTACTTCGGCTACCATAAATCATCACCAACTAACCCTTACCACAACAAACTAAACCCAATCACTTTTAAAATACAAAAAAATGCTACTAACCATAGCAAACTATGCCAAACTCACCTAAATTACTTCGGCTACCATAAATCATCACCAACTAACCCTTACCACAACAAACTAAACCCAATCACTTTTAAATTACATAAAAATGCTACTAACCATAGCAAACTATACCAAACTCACCTAAATTACTTCGGCTATCAAAAATCACCCCCAACTACACATTACAGCAACAAACTAAACCCAATCACTTTAAAATTACAAAAAAATGCTAAAAATCATAACAAACTATACCAGAATCACCTAAATTACTTCGGCTACCGTAAATCACCCCCAACTATCCCTTACCACAACAAACCAAACCATATCATCTTAAAATGACAAAAAAAGGTGTACAAATCATAACAAACTATGCCAGATTCACCTAAATTTCTTCGGCTACTCTAAATCATCACCAACTAACCCTTACCACAACAAACTAAACCCAATCACTTTTAAAATACAAAAAAATGCTAAAAATCATAACAAACTATACCAGAATCACCTAAATTACTTCGGCTACCGTAAATCACCCCCAACTATCCCTTACCACAACAAACCAAACCATATCATCTTAAAATTACAAAAAATGGTGTACAAATCATAACAAACTATGCCAAACTCACCTAAATTACTTCGGCTACCATAAATCATCACCAACTAACCCTTACCACAACAAACTAAACCCAATCACTTTTAAAATACAAAAAAATGCTACTAACCATAGCAAACTATGCCAAACTCACCTAAATTACTTCGGCTACCATAAATCATCACCAACTAACCCTTACCACAACAAACTAAACCCAATCACTTTTAAATTACATAAAAATGCTACTAACCATAGCAAACTATACCAAACTCACCTAAATTACTTCGGCTATCAAAAATCACCCCCAACTACAGTTTACAGCAACAAACTAAGCCCAATCAATTTAAAATTACAAAAAAATGCTAAAAATCATAACAAACTATACCAGAATCACCTAAATTACTTCGGCTACCGTAAATCACCCCCAACTATCCCTTACCACAACAAACCAAACCATATCATCTAAAAATTACAAAAAAAGGTGTACAAATCATAACAAACTATGCCAGACTCACCTAAATTTCTTCGGCTACTCTAAATCATCACCAACTAATCCTTACCACAACAAACTAAACCCAAACCCTTTTAAATTACAAAAAAATGCTCCTAACCTTAGCAAACTATGCCAAACTCACCTAAATTACTTCGGCTATCAAAAATCACCCCCAACTACACTTTACAGCAACAAACTAAGCCCAATCACTTTAAAATTACAAAAAAATGCTAAAAATCATAACAAACTATACCAGAATCACCTAAATTACTTCGGCTACCGTAAATCACCCCCAACTATCCCTTACCATAACAAACCAAACCATATCATCTTAAAATTGCAAAAAAAGGTGTACAAATCCTAACAAACTATGCCAGACTCACCTAAATTACTTCGGCTACTCTAAATCATCACCAACTAACCCTTACCACAACAATCTAAACCCAATCACATTTAAATTACAATAAAATGCTCGTAACCATAGCAAACTATGCCAAACTCACCTAAATTACTTTGGCTACCATAAATTATCACCAACTGACCCTTACCACAACAAACTAAACCCAATCACTTTTAAATTACAAAAAAATGCTACTAACCATAGCAAATTATGCCAAACTCACCTAAATTACTTCGGCTATCAAAAATCACCCCCAACTACACTTTACAGCAACAAACTAAGCCCAATTATTTAAAATTACAAAAAAATGCTAAAAATCATAACAAACTATACCAGAATCACCTAAATTACTTCGGCTACCGTAAATCACCCCCAACTATCCCTTACCACAACAAACCAAACCATATCATTCTAAAATTACAAAAAATGGTGTACAAATCATAACAAACTATGCCAGACTCACCTAAATTACTTCGGATACTCTAAATCATCACCAACTAACCCTTACCACAACAAACTAAACCCAATCACTTTTAAAATACAAAAAAATGCTACTAACCATAGCAAACTATGCCAAAGTCACCTAAATTACTTCGGCTACCATAAATCATCACCAACTAACCCTTACCACAACAAACTAAACCCAATCACTTTTAAATTACATAAAAATGCTACTAACCATAGCAAACTATACCAAACTCACCTAAATTACTTCGGCTATCAAAAATCAACCCCAACTACACATTACAGCAACAAACTAAACCCAATCACTTTAAAATTACAAAAAAATGCTAAAAATCATAACAAACTATACCAGAATCACCTAAATTACTTCGGCTACCGTAAATCACCCCCAACTATCCCTTACCATAACAAACCAAACCATATCATCTAAAAATTACAAAAAAATGTGTACAAATCATAACAAACTATGCCAGACTCACCTAAATTTCTTCGGCTACTCTAAATCATCACCAACTAATCCTTACCACAACAAACTAAACCCAAACCCTTTTAAATTACAAAAAAATGCTCCTACCCTTAGCAAACTATGCCAAACTCACCTAAATTACTTCGGCTATCAAAAATCACCCCCAACTACACTTTACAGCAACAAACTAAGCCCAATCACTTTAAAATTACAAAAAAATGCTAAAAATCATAACAAACTATACCAGAATCACTTAAATTACTTCGGCTGCCGTAAATCACCCCCAACTATCCCTTACCACAACAAACCAAACCATATCATCTTAAAATTACAAAAAAAGGTGTACAAATCATAACAAACTATGCCAGACTCACCTAAATTACTTCGGCTACACTAAATCATCACCAACTAACCCTTACCACAACAAACTAAACCCAATCACTTTTAAATTACAAAAAAATGCTACTAACCATAGCAAACTATGCCAAACTCACCTAAATTACTTCGGGTATCAAAAATCACCCCCAACTACACTTTACAGCAACAAACTAAGCCCAATCACTTTAAAATTACAAAAAAATGCTAAAAATCATAACAAACTATACCAGAATCACCTAAATTACTTCGGCTACCGTAAATCACCCCCAAATATCCCTTACCATAACAAACCAAACCATATCATCTTAAAATTACAAAAAAAGGTGTACAAATCCTAACAAACTATGCCAGACTCACCTAAATTACTTCGGCTACTCTAAATCATCACCAACTAACCCTTACCACAACAATCTAAACCCAATCACATTTAAATTACAATAAAATGCTCGTAACCATAGCAAACTATGCCAAACTCACCTAAATTACTTCGGCTACCATAAATTATCACCAACTGACCCTTACCACAACAAACTAAACCCAATCACTTTTAAATTACAAAAAAATGCTACTAACCATAGCAAATTATGCCAAACTCACCTAAATTACTTCGGCTATCAAAAATCACCCCCAACTACACTTTACAGCAACAAACTAAGCCCAATTATTTAAAATTACAAAAAAATGCTAAAAATCATAACAAACTATACCAGAATCACCTAAATTACTTCGGCTACCGTAAATCACCCCCAACTATCCCTTACCACAACAAACCAAACCATATCATCTTAAAATTACAAAAAATGGTGTACAAATCATAACAAACTATGCCAGACTCACCTAAATTACTTCGGATACTCTAAATCATCACCAACTAACCCTTACCACAACAAACTAAACCCAATCACTTTTAAAATACAAAAAAATGCTACTAACCATAGCAAACTATGCCAAAGTCACCTAAATTACTTCGGCTACCATAAATCATCACCAACTAACCCTTACCACAACAAACTAAACCCAATCACTTTTAAATTACATAAAAATGCTACTAACCATAGCAAACTACACCAAACTCACCTAAATTACTTCGGCTATCAAAAATCACCCCCAACTACACATTACAGCAACAAACTAAACCCAATCACTTTAAAATTACAAAAAAATGCTAAAAATCATAACAAACTATACCAGAATCACCTAAATTACTTCGGCTACCGTAAATCACCCCCAACTATCCCTTACCACAACAAACCAAACCATATCATCTTAAAATTACAAAAAAAGGTGTACAAATCATAACAAACTATGCCAGACTCACCTAAATTTCTTCGGCTACTCTAAATCATCACCAACTAATCCTTACCACAACAAACTAAACCCAAACCCTTTTAAATTACAATAAAATGCTCCTAACCTTAGCAAACTATGCCAAACTCACCTAAATTACTTCGGCTATCAAAAATCACCCCCAACTACACTTTACAGCAACAAACTAAGCCCAATCACTTTAAAATTACAAAAAAATGCTAAAAATCATAACAAACTATACCAGAATCACCTAAATTACTTCGGCTACCGTAAATCACCCCCAACTATCCCTTACCACAACAAACCAAATCATATCATCTTTCAATTACAAAAAAAGGTGTACAAATCATAACAAACTATGCCAGACTCACCTAAATTACTTCGGCTACACTAAATAATCACCAACTAACCCTTACCACAACAAACTAAACCCAATCACTTTTAAATTACAAAAAAATGCTCCTAACCTTAGCAAACTATGCCAAACTCACCTAAATTACTTCGGCTATCAAAAATCACTCCCAACTACACTTTACAGCAACAAACTAAGCCCAATCACTTTAAAATTACAAAAAAATGCTAAAAATCATAACAAACTATACCAGAATCACCTAAATTACTTCGGCTACCGTAAATCACCCCCAACTATCCCTTACCATAACAAACCAAACCATATCATCTTAAAATTACAAAAAAAGGTGTACAAATCCTAACAAACTATGCCAGACTCACCTAAATTACTTCGGCTACTCTAAATCATCACCAACTAACCCTTACCACAACAATCTAAACCCAATCACATTTAAATTACAATAAAATGTTCGTAACCATAGCAAACTATGCCAAACTCACCTAAATTACTTCGGCTACCATAAATTATCACCAACTGACCCTTACCACAACAAACTAAACCCAATCACTTTTAAATTACAAAAAAATGCTACTAACCATAGCAAATTATGCCAAACTCACCTAAATTACTTCGGCTATCAAAAATCACCCCCAACTACACTTTACAGCAACAAACTAAGCCCAATTATTTAAAATTACAAAAAAATGCTAAAAATCATAACAAACTATACCAGAATCACCTAAATTACTTCGGCAACCGTACATCACCCCCAACTATCCCTTACCACAACAAACCAAACCATATCATCTTAAAATTACAAAAAATGGTGTACAAATCATAACAAACTATGCCAGACTCACCTAAATTACTTCGGATACTCTAAATCATCACCAACTAACCCTTACCACAACAAACTAAACCCAATCACTTTTAAAATACAAAAAAATGCTACTAACCATAGCAAACTATGCCAAAGTCACCTAAATTACTTCGGCTACCATAAATCATCACCAACTAACCCTTACCACAACAAACTAAACCCAATCACTTTTAAATTACATAAAAATGCTACTAACCATAGCAAACTATACCAAACTCACCTAAATTACTTCGGCTATCAAAAATCACCCCCAACTACACATTACAGCAACAAACTAAACCCAATCACTTTAAAATTACAAAAAAATGCTAAAAATCATAACAAACTATACCAGAATCACCTAAATTACTTCGGCTACCGTAAATCACCCTCAACTATCCCTTACCACAACAAACCAAACCATATCATCTAAAAATTACAAAAAAAGGTGTACAAATCATAACAAACTATGCCAGACTCACCTAAATTTCTTCGGCTACTCTAAATCATCACCAACTAATCCTTACCACAACAAACTAAACCCAAACCCTTTTAAATTACAAAAAAATGCTCCTAACCTTAGCAAACTATGCCAAACTCACCTAAATTACTTCGGCTATCAAAAATCACCCCCAACTACACTTTACAGCAACAAACTAAGCCCAATCACTTTAAAATTACAAAAAAATGTTAAAATCATAACAAACTATACCAGAATCACCTAAATTACTTCGGCTACCGTAAATCACCCCCAACTATCCCTTACCACAACAAACCAAATCATATCATCTTAAAATTACAAAAAAAGGTGTACAAATCATAACAAACTATGCCAGACTCACCTAAATTACTTTGGCTACACTAAATCATCACCAACTAACCCTTAAAACAACAAACTAAACCCAATCACTTTTAAATTACAAAAAAATGCTACTAACCATAGCAAACTATGCCAAACTCACCTAAATTACTTCGGCTATCAAAAATCACCCCCAACTACACTTTACAGCAACAAACTAAGCCCAATCACTTTAAAATTAAAAAAAAATGCTAAAAATCATAACAAACTATACCAGAATCACCTAAATTACTTCGGCTACCGTAAATCACCCCCAACTATCCCTTACCATAACAAACCAAACCATATCATCTTAAAATTACAAAAAAAGGTGTACAAATCCTAACAAACTATGCCAGACTCACCTAAATTACTTCGGCTACTCTAAATCATCACCAACTAACCCTTACCACAACAATCTAAACCCAATCACATTTAAATTACAATAAAATGCTCGTAACCATAGCAAACTATGCCAAACTCACCTAAATTACTTCGGCTACCATAAATTATCACCAACTGACCCTTACCACAACAAACTAAACCCAATCACTTTTAAATTACAAAAAAGTGCTACTAACCATAGCAAATTATGCCAAACTCACCTAAATTACTTCGGCTATCAAAAATCACCCCCAACTACACTTTACAGCAACAAACTAAGCCCAATTATTTAAAATTACAAAAAAATGCTAAAAATGATAACAAACTATACCAGAATCACCTAAATTACTTCGGCTACCGTAAATCACCCCCAACTATCCCTTACCACAACAAACCAAACCATATCATCTTAAAATTACAAAAAATGGTGTACAAATCATAACAAACTATGCCAGACTCACCTAAATTACTTCGGATACTCTAAATCATCACCAACTAACCCTTACCACAACAAACTAAACCCAATCACTTTTAAATTACATAAAAATGCTACTAACCATAGCAAACTATACCAAACTCACCTAAATTACTTCGGCTATCAAAAATCACCCCCAACTACACATTACAGCAACAAACTAAACCCAATCACTTTAAAATTACAAAAAAATGCTAAAAATCATAACAAACTATACCAGAATCACCTAAATTACTTCGGCTACCGTAAATCACCCCCAACTATCCCTTACCACAACAAACCAAACCATATCATCTTAAAATTACAAAAAAAGGTGTACAAATCATAACAAACTATGCCAGACTCACCTAAACTACTTCGGCTACTCTAAATCATGACCAACTAACCCTTACCACAACAAACTAAACCCAATCACTTTTAAATTACAAAAAAATGCTACTAACCATAGCAAGCTATGCCAAACTCACCTAAATTACTTCGGCTACCATAAATCATCACCAACTAACCCTTACCACAACAAACTAAACCCAATCACTTTTAAATTACAAAAAAATGCTACTAACCATAGCAAACTATGCCAAACTCACCTAAATTACTTCGGCTATCAAAAATCACCCCCAACTACACTTTACAGCAACAAACTAAGCCCAATCGCTTTAAAATTACAAAAAAATGCTAAAAATCATAACAAACTATACCAGAATCACCTAAATTACTTCGGCTACCGTAAATCACCCCCAACTATCCCTTACCACAACAAACCAAACCATATCATCTTAAAATTACAAAAAAGGGTGTACAAATCATAACAAACTATGCCAGACTCACCTAAATTACTTCGGCTACTCTAAATCATCACCAACTAACCCTTACCACAACAAACTAAACCCAATCACTTTTAAATTACAAAAAAATGCTCCTAACCATAGCAAACTATGCCAAACTCACCTAAATTACTTCGGCTACCATAAATCATCACCAACTAACCCTTATCACAACAAACTAAACCCAATCACTTTTAAATTACAAAAAAATGCTACTAACCATAGCAAACTATGCCAAACTCATCTAAATTACTTTGGCTATCAAAAATCACCCCCAACTACACTTTACAGCAACAAACTAAGCCCAATCACTTTAAAATTACAAAAAAATGCTAAAAATCATAACAAACTATAGCAGAATCACCTAAATTACTTCGGCTACCGTAAATCACCCCCAACTATCCCTTACCACAACAAACCAAACCATATCATCTTAAAATTACAAAAAAAGGTGTACAAATCATAACAAACTATGCCAGACTCACCTAAACTACTTCGGCTACTCTAAATCATGACCAACTAACCCTTACCACAACAAAATAAACCCAATCACTTTTAAATTACAAAAAAATGCTACTAACCATAGCAAACTATGCCAAACTCACCTAAATTACTTCGGCTACCATAAATCATCACCAACTAACCCTTACCACAACAAACTAAACCCAATCACTTTTAAATTACAAAAAAATGCTACTAACCATAGCAAACTATGCCAAACTCACCTAAATTACTTCGGCTATCAAAAATCTCCCCCAACTACACTTTACAGCAACAAATTAAGCCCAATCACTTTAAAATTACAAAAAAATGCTAAAAATCATAACAAACTATACCAGAATCACCTAAATTACTTCGGCTACCGTAAATCACCCCCAACTATCCCTTACCACAACAAACCAAACCATATCATCTTAAAATTACAAAAAAAGGTGTACAAATCATAACAAACTATGCCAGACTCACCTAAACTACTTCGGCTACTCTAAATCATGACCAACTAACCCTTACCACAACAAACTAAACCCAATCACTTTTAAATTACAAAAAAATGCGACTAACCATAGCAAACTATGCCAAACTCACCTAAATTACTTCGGCTACCATAAATCATCACCAACTAACCCTTACCACAACAAACTAAACCCAATCACTTTTAAATTACAAAAAAATGCTACTAACCATAGCAAACTATGCCAAACTCACCTAAATTAATTCGGCTATCAAAAATCACCCCCAACTACACTTTACAGCAACAAACTCAGCCCAATCACTTCAAAATTACAAAAAAATGCTAAAAATCATAACAAACTATACCAGAATCACCTAAATTACTTCGGCTACCCTAAATCACCCCCAACTATCCCTTACCACAACAAACCAAACCATATCATCTTAAAATTACAAAAAAAAGTGTACAAATCATAACAAACTATGCCAGACTCACCTAAACTACTTCGGCTACTCTAACTCATCACCAACTAACCCTTACCACCACAAACTAAACCCAATCACTTTTAAATTACAAAAAAATGCTACTAACCATAGCAAACTATGCCAAACTCACCAAAATTACTTCGGCTACCATAAATCATCACCAACTAACCCTTACCACAACAAACTAAACCCAATCACTTTTAAAATACAAAAAAATGCTCCTAACCATAGCAAACTATGCCAAACTCACCTAAATTACTTCGGCTACCATAAATCATCACCAACTAACCCTTACCACAACAAGCTGAACCCAATCATTTTTAAATTACAAAAAATGCTACTAACCATAGCAAACTATGCCAAACTCACCTCAATTACTTCGGCCATCAAAAATCACCCCCAACTACACTTTACAGCAACAAACTAAGCCCAATCACTTTAAAATTACAAAAAAATGCTAAAAATCATAACAAACTATACCAGAATCACCTAAATTACTTCGGCTACCGTAAATCACCCCCAACTATCTCTTACCACAACAAACCAAACCATATCATCTTAAAATTACAAAAAAAGGTGTACAAATCATAACAAACTATGCCAGACTGACCTAAATTACTTCGGCTACTCTAAATCATCACTAACTAACCCTTACCACAACAAGCTAAACCCAATCACTTTTAAATTACAAAAAAATGCTCCTAACCATAGCAAACTATGCCAAACTCACCTAAATTACTTCGGCTAACATAAATCATCACCAACTAACCCTTACCACAACAAACTAAACCCAATCACTTTTAAATTACAAAAAAATGCTACTAACCATAGCAAACTATGCCAAACTCACCTAAATTACTTCGGCTATCAAAAATCATCCCCAACTACACTTTACAGCAACAAACTAAGCCCAATCACTTTAAACTTACAAAAAAATGCTAAAAATCATAACAAACTATAGCAGAATCACCTAAATTACTTCGGCTACCGTAAATCACCCCCAACTATCCCTTACCACAACAAACCAAACCATATCATCTTAAAATTACAAACAAAGGTGTACAAATCATAACAAACTATGCCAGACTCACCTAAATTACTTCGGCTACTCTAAATCATCACCAACTAACCCTTACCACAACAAACTAAACCCAATCACTTTTAAATTACAAAAAAATGCTACTAACCAAAGCAAACTATGCCAAACTCACCTAAATTACTTCGGCTACCATAAATCATCACCAACTAACCCTTACCACAACAAACTAAACCCAATCACTTTTAAATTACAATAAAATGCTACTAACCATAGCAAACTATGCCAAACTCACCTAAATTACTTCGGCTATCAAAAATCACCCGCAACTACACTTTACAGCAACAAATTAAACCCAATCACTTTAAAATTACAAAAAAATACTAAAAATTATAACAAACTATACCAGAATCATCTAAATTACTTCGGCTACCGTAAATCACCCCCAACTATCCCTTACCACAACAAACCAAACCATATCATCTTAAAATTACAAAAAAAGGTGTACAAATCATAACAAACTATGCCAGACTCACCTAAACTACTTCGGCTACTCTAAATCATGACCAACTAACCCTTACCACAACAAACTGAACCCAATCACTATTAAATTACAAAAAAATGCTACTAACCATAGCAAACTATGCCAAACTCACCTAAATTACTTCGGCTACCATAAATCATCACCAACTAACCCTTACCACAACAAACTAAACCCAATCACTTTTAAATTACAAAGAAATGCTACTAACCATAGCAAACTATGCCAAACTCACCTAAATTACTTCGGCTACCATAAATCATCACCAACTAACCCTTACCACAACAAACTAAACCCAATCACTTTTAAATTACAAAAAAATTCTCCTAACCATACCAAACTATGCCAAACTCACCTAAATTACTTCGGCTACCATAAATCATCAGCAACTAACCCTTACCACAACAAACTAAACCCAATCACTTTTAAATTACAAAAAATGCTACTAACCATAGCAAACTCTGCCAAACTCACCTAAATTACTTCGGCTATCAAAAATCAACCCCAACTACACTTTACAGCAACAAACTAAGCCCAATCACATTAAAATTAAAAAAAAATGCTAAAAATCATAACAAACTATACCAGAATCACCTAAATTACTTTGGCTACCGTAAATCACCCCAACTATCCCTTACCACAAGAAACCAAACCATATCATCTTAAAATTACAAAAAAAGGTGTACAAATCATAACAAACTATGCCAGACTTACCTAAATTACTTCGGCTACTCTAAATCATCACCAACTAACCCTTACCACAACAAACTAAACCCAATCACTTTTAAATTACAAAAAAATGCTACTAACCATAGCAAACTATGCCAAACTCACCTAAATTACTTCGGCTAGCATAAATCATCACCAACTAACCCTTACTACAACAAACTAAACCCAATCACTTTTAAATTACAAAAAAATGCTACTAACCATAGCAAACTATGACAAACTCACCTAAATTACTTCGGCTATCAAAAATCACCCCCAACTACACTTTACAGCAACAAACTAAGCCCAATCACTTTAAAATTACAAAAAAATGCTAAAAATCATAACAAACTATACCAGAATCACCTAAATTACTTCGGCTACCGTAAATCACCCCCTACTATCCCTTACCACAACAAACCAAACCATATCATCTTAAAATTACAAAAAAAGGTGTACAAATCATAACAAACTATGCCAGACTCACCTAAAGTACTTCGGCTACTCTAAATCATCACCAACTAACCCTTACCACAACAAACTAAACCCAATCACTTTTAAATTACAAAAAAAAATGCTCCTAACCATAGCAAACTCTGCCAAACTCACCTAAATTACCTCGGCTACCATAAATCATCACCAACTAACCCTTAACACAACAAACTAAACCCAATCACTTTTAAATTACAAAAAAATGCTACTACCCATAGCAAACTATGCCAAACTCACCTAAATTTCTTCGGCTATCAAAAATCACCCCCAACTACACTTTACAGCAACAAACTAACCCAATCACTTTAAAATTACAAAAAAATGCTAAAAATCATAACAAACTATACCAGAATCACATAAATTACTTCGGCTACCGTAAATCACCCCCAACTATCCCTTACCACAATAAACCAAACCATATCATCTTAAAATTACAAAAAAAGGTGTACAAATCATAACAAACTATGCCAGACTCACCTAAACTACTTCGGCTACTCTAAATCATCACCAACTAACCCTTACCACCACAAACTAAACCCAATCACTTTTAAATTACAAAAAAATGCTACTAACCATAGCAAACTATGCCAAACTCACCTAAATTACTTCGGCTACCATAAATCATTACCAACTAACCCTTACCACAACAAACTAAACCCAATCACTTTTAAATTACAAAAAAATGCTCCTAACCATAGCAAACTATGCCAAACTCACCTAAATTACTTCGGCTACCATAAATCATCACCAACAAACCTTTAACACAACAAACTAAACCAAATCATTTTTAAATTACAAAAAATGCTACTAACCATAGCAAACTATGCCAAACTCACCTAAATTACTTCGGCTATCAAAAATCACCCCCAACTACACTTTACAGCAACAAACTAAGCCCAATCACTTCAAAATTACAAAAAAATGCTAAAAATCATAACAAACTATACCAGAATCATCTAAATTACTTCGGCTACCGTAAATCACCCCCAACTATCTCTTACCACAACAAACCAAACCATATCATCTTAAAATTACAAAAAAACATGTACAAATCATAACAAACTATGCCAGACTCACCTAAATTACTTCGGCTACTCTAAATCATCACCAACTAACCCTTACCACAACAAACTAAACCCAATCACTTTTAAATTACAAAAAAATGCTACTAACCATAGCAAACTATGCCAAACTCACCTAAATTACTTCGGCTACCATAAATCATCACCAACTAACCCTTACCACAACAAACTAAACCCAATCACTTTTAAATTACAAAAAAATGCTACTAACCATAGCAACCTATGCCAAACTCACCTAAATTACTTCGGCTATCAAAAATCACCCCCAACTACACTTTACAGCAACAAATTAAGCCCAATCACTTTAAAATTACAAAAAAATACTAAAAATCATATCAAACTATACCAGAATCACCTAAATTACTTCGGCTACCGTAAATCACCCCCAACTATTCCTTACCACAACAAACCAAACCATATCATCTTAAAATTACAAAAAAAGGTGTACAAATCATAACAAACTATGCCAGACTCACCTAAACTACTTCGGCTACTCTAAATCATCACCAACTAACCCTTACCACCACAAACTAAACCCAATCACTTTTAAATTACAAAAAAATGCTACTAACCATAGCAAACTATGCCAAACTCACCTAAATTACTTCGGCTACCATAAATCATTACCAACTAACCCTTACCACAACAAACTAAACCCAATCACTTTTAAATTACAAAAAAATGCTCCTAACCATAGCAAACTATGCCAAACTCACCTAAATTACTTCGGCTACCATAAATCATCACCAACTAACCCTTCCCACAACAAACTAAACCCAATCATTTTTAAATTACAAAAAATGCTACTAACCATAGCAAACTATGCCAAACTCACCTAAATTACTTCGGCTATCAAAAATCACCCCCAACTACACTTTACAGCAACAAACTAAGCCCAATCACTTTAAAATTACAAAAAAATGCTAAAAATCATAACAAACTATACCAGAATCACCTAAATTACTTCGGCTACCGTAAATCACCCCCAACAATCTCTTACCACAACAAACCAAACCATATCATCTTAAAATTACAAAAAAAGATGTACAAATCATAACAAACTATGCCAGACTCACCTAAATTACTTCGGCTACTCTAAATCATCACCAACTATATCTTACCACAACAAACTAAACCCAATCACTTTTAAATTACAAAAAAATGCTCCTAACCATAGCAAACTATGCCAAACTCACCTAAATTACTTCGGCTACCATAAATCATCACCAACTAACCCTTACCACAACAAACTAAACCCAATCACTTTTAAATTACAAAAAAATGCTACTAACCATAGCAAACTATGCCAAACTCACCTAAATTACTTCGGCTATCAAAAACCACCCCCAACTACACTTTACAGCAACAAACTAAGCCCAATCACTTTAAAATTACAAAAAATGCTAAAAATCATAACAAACTATACCAGAATCACCTAAATTACTTCGGCTACCGTAAATCACCCCCAACTATTTCTTACCACAACAAACCAAACCATATCATCTTAAAATTACAAAAAAAGGTGTACAAATCATAACAAACTATGCCAGACTCACCTAAATTACTTCGGCTACTCTAAATCATCACCAACTAACCCTTACCACAAGAAGCTAAACCCAATCACTTTTAAATTACAAAAAAATGCTCCTAACCATAGCAAACTATGCCAAACTCACCTAAATTACTTCGGCTAACATAAATCATCACCAACTAACCCTTACCACAACAAACTAAACCCAATCACTTTTAAATTAAAAAAAAATGCTACTAACCATAGCAAACTATGCCAAACTCACCTAAATTACTTCGGCTATCAAAAATCATCCCCAACTACACTTTACAGCAACAAACTAAGCCCAATCACTTTAAAATTACAAAAAAATGCTAAAAATCATAACAAACTATAGCAGAATCCCCTAAATTACTTCGGCTACCGTAAATCACCCCCAACTATCTCTTACCACAACAAACCAAACCATATCATCTTAAAATTATAAAAAAATGTGTACAAATCATAACAAACTATGCCTGACTCACCTAAATTACTTCGGCTACTCTAAATCATCACCAACTAACCCTTACCACAACAAACTAAACCCAATCAATTTTAAATTACAAAAAAATGCTACTAACCATAGCAAACTATGCCAAACTCACCTAAATTACTTCGGCTACCATAAATCATCACCAACTAACCCTTACCACAACAAACTAAACCCAATCACTTTTAAATTACAAAAAAATGCTACTAACCATAGCAAACTATGCCAAACTCACCTAAATTACTTCGGCTACCATAAATCATCACCAACTAACCCTTACCACAACAAACTAAACCCAATCACTTTTAAATTACAAAAAAATGCTGCTAACCATAGCAAACTATGCCAAACTCACCTAAATTACTTCGGCTATCAAAAATCATCCCCAACTACACTTTACAGCAACAAACTAAGCCCAATCACTTTAAAATTACATAAAAATGCTAAAAATCATAACAAACTATAGCAGAATCACCTAAATTACTTCGGCTACCGTAAATCACCCCCAACTATCCCTTACCACAACAAATCAAACCATATCATCTTAAAATTACAAAAAAAGGTGTACAAATCATAACAAACTATGCCAGACTCACCTAAACTACTTCGGCTACTCTAAATCATGACCAACTAACCCTTACCACAACAAACTAAACCCAATCACTTTTAAATTACAAAAAAATGCTACTAACCATAGCAAACTATGCCAAACTCACCTAAATTACTTCGGCTATCAAAAATCATCCCCAACTACACTTTACAGCAACAAACTAAGCCCAATCACTTTAAAATTACATAAAAATGCTAAAAATCATAACAAACTATAGCAGAATCACCTAAATTACTTCGGCTACCGTAAATCACCCCCAACTATCCCTTACCACAACAAACCAAACCATATCATCTTAAAATTACAAAAAAAGGTGTACAAATCATAACAAACTATGCCAGACTCACCTAAACTACTTCGGCTACTCTAAATCATGACCAACTAACCCTTACCACAACAAACTAAACCCAATCACTTTTAAATTACAAAAAAATGCTACTAACCATAGCAAACTATGCCAAACTCACCTAAATTACTTCGGCTACCATAAATCATCACCAACTAACCCTTACCACAACAAACTAAACCCAATCACTTTTAAATTACAAAAAAATGATACTAACCATAGAAAACTATGCCGAACTCACCTAAATTACTTCGGCTATCAAAAATCACCCCCAACTACACTTTACAGCAACAAACTAAGCCCAATTACTTTAAAATTACAAAAAATGCTAAAAATCATAACAAACTATACCAGAATCCCCTAAATTACTTCGGCTACCGTAAATCACCCCCAACTATCCCTTACCACAACAAACCAAACCATATCATGTTAAAGTAACAAAAAAAGGTGTACAAATCATAACAAACTATGCCAGACTCACCTAAATTACTTCGGCTACTCTAAATCATCACCAACTAACCCTTACCACAACAAACTAAACCCAATCACTTTTAAATTACAAAAAAATGCTCCTAACCATAGCAAACTATGCCAAACTCACCTAAATTACTTCGGCTACCATAAATCATCACCAACTAACCCTTACCACAACAAACTAAACCCAATCACTTTTAAATTACAAAAAATGCTACTAACCATAGCAAACTCTGCCAAACTCACCTAAATTACTTCGGCTATCAAAAATCAACCCCAACTACACTTTACAGCAACAAACTAAGCCCAATCACATTAAAATTACAAAAAAATACTAAAAATCATAACAAACTATACCAGAATCACCTAAATTACTTCGGCTACCGTAAATCACCCCAACTATCCCTTACCACAAGAAACCAAACCATATCATCTTAAAATTACAAAAAAAGGTGTACAAATCATAACAAACTATGCCAGACTCACCTAAATTACTTCGGCTACTCTAAATCATCACCAACTAACCCTTACCACCACAAACTAAACCCAATCACTTTTAAATTACAAAAAAATGCTACTAACCATAGCAAACTATGCCAAACTCACCTAAATTACTTCGGCTACCATAAATCATCACCAACTAACCCTTACCACAACAAACTAAACCCAATCACTTTTAAATTACAAAAAAATGCTACTAACCATAGCAAACTATGCCAAACTCACCTAAATTACTTCGGCTATCAAAAATCACCCCCAACTACACTTTACAGCAACAAACTAAGCCCAATCACTTTAAAATTACAAAAAATGCTAAAAATCATAACAAACTATACCAGAATCACCTAAATTACTTCGGCTACCGTAAATCACCCCCAACTATCTCTTACCACAACAAACCAAACCATATCATCTTAAAATTACAAAAAAAGGTGTACAAATCATAACAAACTATGCCAGCCTCACCTAAATTACTACGGCTACTCTAAATCATCACCAACTAACCCTTACCACAACAAGCTAAACCCAATCACTTTTAAATTACAAAAAAATGCTCCTAACCATAGCAAACTATGCCAAACTCACCTAAATTACTTCGGCTAATATAAATCATCACCAACTAACCCTTACCACAACAAACTAAACCCAATCACTTTTAAATTACAAAAAAATGCTACTAACCATAGCAAACTAGGCCAAACTCACCTAAATTACTTCGGCTATCAAAAATCACCCCCAACTACACTTTACAGCAACAAATTAAGCCCAATCACTTTAAAATTACAAAAAAATACTAAAAATCATAACAAACTATACCAGAATCACCTAAATTACTTCGGCTACCGTAAATCACCCCCAACTATCCCTTACCACAACAAACCAAACCATATCATCTTAAAATTACAAAAAAAGATGTACAAATCATAACAAACTATGCCAGACTCACCTAAACTACTTCGGCTACTCTAAATCATCACCAACTAACCCTTACCACAACAAGCTAAACCCAATCACTTTTAAATTACAAAAAAATGCTACTAACCATAGCAAACTATGCCAAACTCACCTAAATTACTTCGGCTATCAAAAATCATTCCCAACTACACTTTACAGCAACAAACTAAGCCCAATCACTTTAAAATTACAAAAAAATGCTAAAAATCATAACAAACTATAGCAGAATCACCTAAATTACTTCGGCTACCGTAAATCACCCCCAACTATCCCTTACCACAACAAACCAAACCATATCATCTTAAAATTACAAAAAAAGGTGTACAAATCATAACAAACTATGCCAGACTCACCTAAACTACTTCGGCTACTCTAAATCATCACCAACTAACCCTTACCACCACAAACTAAACCCAATCACTTTTAAATTACAAAAAAATGCTACTAACCATAGCAAACTATGCCAAACTCACCTAAATTACTTCGGCTATCAAAAATCACCCCCAACTACACTTTACAGCAACAAATTAAGCCCAATCACTTTAAAATTACAAAAAAATACTAAAAATTATAACAAACTATACCAGAATCACCTAAATTACTTCGGCTACCGTAAATCACCCCCAACTATCCCTTACCACAATAAACCAAACCATATCATCTTAAAATTACAAAAAAGGTGTACAAATCATAACAAACTATGCCAGACTCACCTAAATTACTTCGGCTACTCTAAATCATCACCAACTAACCCTTACCACAACAAACTAAACCCAATCACTTTTAAATTACAAAAAAATGCTCCTAACCATAGCAAACTATGCCAAACTCACCTAAATTACTTCGGCTACCATAAATCATCACTAACTAACCCTTACCACAACAAACTAAACCCAATCACTTTTAAATTACAAAAAAATGCTACTAACCATAGCAAACTATGCCAAACTCACCTAAATTACTTCGGCTATCAAAAATCACCCCAACTACACTTTACAGCAACAAATTAAGCCCAATCACTTTAAAATTACAAAAAAATACTAAAAATCATAACAAACTATACCAGAATCACCTAAATTACTTCGGCTACCGTAAATCACCCCCAACTATCCCTTACCACAACAAACCAAACCATATCATCTTAAAATTACAAAAAAAGATGTACAAATCATAACAAACTATGCCAGACTCACCTAAACTACTTCGGCTACTCTAAATCATCACCAACTAACCCTTACTACAACAAGCTAAACCCAATCACTTTTAAATTACAAAAAAATGCTACTAACCATAGCAAACTATGCCAAACTCACCTAAATTACTTCGGCTATCAAAAATCACCCCCAACTACACTTTACAGCAACAAACTAAGCCCAATCACTTTAAAATTACAAAAAAATGCTAAAAATCATAACAAACTATACCAGAATCACCTAAATTACTTCGGCTACCATAAATCATCACCAACTAACCCTTACCACAACAAACTAAACCCAATCACTTTTAAATTACAAAAAAATGCTACTAACCATAGCAAACTATGCCAAACTCACCTAAATTACTTCGGCTATCAAAAATCACCCCCAACTACACTTTACAGCAACAAACTAAGCCCAATCACTTTAAAATTACAAAAAAATGCTAAAAATCATAACAAACTATACCAGAATCACCTAAATTACTTCGGCTACCGTAAATCACCCCCAACTATCCCTTACCACAATAAACCAAACCATATCATCTTAAAATTACAAAAAAGGTGTACAAATCATAACAAACTATGCCAGACTCACCTAAATTACTTCGGCTACTCTAAATCATCACCAACTAACCCTTACCACAACAAACTAAACCCAATCACTTTTAAATTACAAAAAAATGCTCCTAACCATAGCAAACTATGCCAAACTCACCTAAATTACTTCGGCTACCATAAATCATCACCAACTATCCCTTACCACAACAAACTAAACCCAATCACTTTTAAATTACAAAAAAATGCTACTAACCATAGCAAACTATGCCAAACTCACCTAAATTACTTCGGCTATCAAAAATCACCCCCAACTACACTTTACAGCAACAAACTAAGCCCAATAACTTTAAAATTACAAAAAATGCTAAAAATCATAACAAACTATACCAGAATCCCCTAAATTACTTCGGCTACCGTAAATCACCCCCAACTATCCCTTACCACAACAAACCAAACCATATCATGTTAAAGTTACAAAAAAAGGTGTACAAATCATAACAAACTATGCCAGACTCACCTAAATTACTTCGGCTACTCTAAATCATCACCAACTAACCCTTACCACAACAAACTAAACCCAATCACTTTTAAATTACAAAAAAATGCTCCTAACCATAGCAAACTATGCCAAACTCACCTAAATTACTTCGGCTACCATAAATCATCACCAACTAACCCTTACCACAACAAACTAAACCCAATCATTTTTAAATTACAAAAAATGCTACTAACCATAGCAAACTCTGCCAAACTCACCTAAATTACTTCGGCTATCAAAAATCAACCCCAACTACACTTTACAGCAACAAACTAAGCCCAATCACATTAAAATTACAAAAAAATACTAAAAATCATAACAAACTATACCAGAATCACCTAAATTACTTCGGCTACCGTAAATCACCCCAACTATCCCTTACCACAAGAAACCAAACCATATCATCTTAAAATTACAAAAAAAGGTGTACAAATCATAACAAACTATGCCAGACTCACCTAAATTACTTCGGCTACTCTAAATCATCACCAACTAACCCTTACCACCACAAACTAAACCCAATCACTTTTAAATTACAAAAAAATGCTACTAACCATAGCAAACTATGCCAATCTCACCTAAATTACTTCGGCTACCATAAATCATCACCAACCAACCCTTACTACAACAAACTAAACCCAATCACTTTTAAATTACAAAAAAATGCTACTAACCATAGCAAACTATGACAAACTCACTTAAATTACTTCGGCTATCAAAAATCACCCCCAACTACACTTTACAGCAACAAACTAAGCCCAATCACTTTAAAATTACAAAAAAATGCTAAAAATCATAACAAACTATACCAGAATCACCTAAATTACTTCGGCTACCGTAAATCACCCCCAACTATCCCTTACCACAACAAACCAAACCATATCATCTTAAAATTACAAAAAAAGGTGTACAAATCATAACAAACTATGCCAGACTCACCTAAATTACTTCGGCTACTCTAAATCATCACCAACTAACCCTTACCACAACAAACTAAACCCAATCACTTTTAAATTACAAAAAAATGCTCCTAACCATAGCAAACTATGCCAAACTCACCTAAATTACTTCGGCTACCATAAATCATCACCAACTAACCCTTACCACAACAAACTAAACCCAATCACTTTTAAATTACAAAAAAATGCTTCTAACCATAGCAAACTATGCCAAACTCACCTAAATTACTTCGGCTATCAAAAATCACCCCCAACTACACTTTACAGCAACAAACTAAGCCCAATCACTTTAAAATTACAAAAAATGCTAAAAATCATAACAAACTATACCAGAATCACCTAAATTACTTCGGCTACCGTAAATCATCCCCAACTATCTCTTACCACAACAAACCAAACCATATCATCTTAAAATTACAAAAAAAGGTGTACAAATCATAACAAAATATGCCAGACTCACCTAAATTACTACGGCTACTCTAAATCATCACCAACTAACCCTTACCACAACAAGCTAAACCCAATCACTTTTAAATTACAAAAAAATGCTCCTAACCATAGCAAACTATGCCAAACTCACCTAAATTACTTCGGCTAATATAAATCATCACCAACTAACCCTTACCACAACAAACTAAACCCAATCACTTTTAAATTACAAAAAAATGCTACTAACCATAGCAAACTATGCCAAACTCACCTAAATTACTTCGGCTACCATAAATCATCACCAACTAACCCTTACCACAACAAACTAAACCCAATCACTTTTAAATTACAAAAAAATGCTACTAACCATAGCAAACTATGCCAAACTCACCTAAATTACTTCGGCTATCAAAAATCACCCCCAACTACACTTTACAGCAACAAATTAAGCCCAATCACTTTAAAATTACCAAAAAATACTAAAAATCATAACAAACTATACCAGAATCACCTAAATTACTTCGGCTATCGTAAATCACCCCCAACTATCCCTTACCACAACAAACCAAACCATATCATCTTAAAATTACAAAAAAAGATGTACAAATCATAACAAACTATGCCAGACTCACCTAAACTACTTCGGCTACTCTAAATCATCACCAACTAACCCTTACCACAACAAGCTAAACCCAATCACTTTTAAATTACAAAAAAATGCTACTAACCATAGCAAACTATGCCAAACTCACCTAAATTACTTCGGCTATCAAAAATCATCCCCAACTACACTTTACAGCAACAAACTAAGCCCAATCACTTTAAAATTACAAAAAAATGCTAAAAATCATAACAAACTATAGCAGAATCACCTAAATTACTTCGGCTACCGTAAATCACCCCCAACTATCCCTTACCACAACAAACCAAACCATATCATTTTAAAATTACAAAAAAAGGTGTACAAATCATAACAAACTATGCCAGACTCACCTAAACTACTTCGGCTACTCTAAATCATCACCAACTAACCCTTACCACCACAAACTAAACCCAATCACTTTTAAATTACAAAAAAATGCTACTAACCATAGCAAACTATGCCAAACTCACCTAAATTACTTCGGCTATCAAAAATCACCCCCAACTACACTTTACAGCAACAAATTAAGCCCAATCACTTTAAAATTACAAAAAAATACTAAAAATTATAACAAACTATACCAGAATCACCTAAATTACTTCGGCTACCGTAAATCACCCCCAACTATCCCTTACCACAACAAACCAAACCATATCATCTTAAAATTACAAAAAAAGGTGTACAAATCATAACAAACTATGCCAGACTCACCTAAACTACTTCGGCTACTCTAAATCATGACCAACTAACCCTTACCACAACAAACTAAACCCAATCACTTTTAAATTACAAAAAAATGCTACTAACCATAGCAAACTATGCCAAACTCACCTAAATTACTTCGGCTACCATAAATCATCACCAACTAACCCTTACCACAACAAACTAAACCCAATTACTTTTAAATTACAAAAAAATAATACTAACCATAGCAAACTATGCCGAACTCACCTAAATTACTTCGGCTATCAAAAATCACCCCCAACTACACTTTACAGCAACAAACTAAACCCAATCACTTTAAATTTACAAAAAAATGCTAAAAATCATAACAAACTATACCAGAATCACCTAAATTACTTCGGCTACCGTAAATCACCCCCAACTATCACTTACCACAAAAAACCAAACCATATCATCTTAAAATTACAAAAAAAGGTGTACAAATCATAACAAACTATGCCAGACTCACCTAAATTACTTCGGCTACTCTAAATCATCACCAACTAACCCTTACCACAACAAACTAAACCCAATCACTTTTAAATTACAAAAAAATGCTCCTAACCATAGCAAACTATGCCAAACTCACCTAAATTAGTTCGGCTATCAAAAATCACCCCCAACTACACTTTACAGCAACAAACTAAGCCCAATCACTTTAAAATTACAAAAAATGCTAAAAATCATAACAAACTATACCAGAATCACCTAAATTACTTCGGCTACCGTAAATCACCCCCAACTATCCCTTACCACAACAAACCAAACCATATCATCTTAAAATTTCAAAAAAAGGTGTACAAATCATAACAAACTATGCCAGACTCACCTAAATTACTTCGGCTACTCTAAATCATCACCAACTAACCCTTACCACAACAAACTAAACCCAATCACTTTTAAATTACAAAAAAATGCTCCTAACCATAGCAAACTATGCCAAACTCACCTAAATTACTTCGGCTACCATTAATCATCACCAACTAACCCTTACCACAACAAACTAAACCCAATCACTTTTAAATTACAAAAAATGCTATTAACCATAGCAAACTCTGCCAAACTCACCTAAATTACTTCGGCTATCAAAAATCAACCCCAACTACACTTTACAGCAACAAACTAAGCCCAATCACATTAAAATTACAAAAAAATGCTAAAAATCATAACAAACTATACCAGAATCACCTAAATTACTTCGGCTACCGTAAATCACCCCAACTATCCCTTACCACAAGAAACCAAACCATATCATCTTAAAATTACAAAAAAAGGTGTACAAATCATAACAAACTATGCCAGACTCACCTAAATTTCTTCGGCTACTCTAAATCATCACCAACTAACCCTTACCACAACAAACTAAACCCAATCACTTTTAAATTACAAAAAAATGCTACTAACCATAGCAAACTATGCCAAACTCACCTAAATTACTTCGGCTAGCATAAATCATCACCAACTAACCCTTACTACAACAAACTAAACCCAATCACTTTTAAATTACAAAAAAATGCTTCTAACCATAGCAAACTATGACAAACTCACCTAAATTACTTCGGATATCAAAAATCACCCCCAACTACACTTTACAGCAACAAACTAAGCCCAATCATTTTAAAATTACAAAAAAATGCTAAAAATCATAACAAACTATACCAGAATCACCCAAATTACTTCGGCTACCGTAAATCACCCCCAACTATCCCTTACCACAACAAACCAAACCATATCATCTTAAAATTACAAAAAAAGATGTACAAATCATAACAAACTATGCCAGACTCACCTAAATTACTTCGGCTACTCTAAATCATCACCAACTAACCCTTACCACAACAAACTAAACCCAATCACTTTTAAATTACAAAAAAAATGCTCCTAACCATAGCAAACTCTGCCAAACTCACCTAAATTACTTCGGCTTACATAATTCATCACCAACTAACCCTTACCACAACACACTAAACCCAATCACTTTTAAAATACAAAAAAATGCTACTAACCATAGCAAACTATGCCAAACTCACCTAAATTACTTCGGCTATCAAAAATCACCCCCAACTACACTTTACAGCAACAAACTAAGCCCAATCACTTTAAAATTACAAAAAAATGCTAAAAATCATAACAAACTATACCAGAATCACCTAAATTACTTCGGCTACCGTAAATCACCCCCAACTATCCCTTACCACAACAAACCAAACCATATCATCTTAAAATTACAAAAAAAGGTGTACAAATCATAACAAACTATGCCAGACTCACCTAAACTACTTCGGCTACTCTAAATCATCACCAACTAACCCTTACCACCACAAACTATACCCAATCACTTTTAAATTACAAAAAAATGCTACTAACCATAGCAAACTATGCCAAACTCACCTAAAGTAGTTCGGCTACCATAAATCATTACCAACTAACCCTTACCACAACAAACTAAACCCAATCACTTTTAAATTACAAAAAAATGCTCCTAACCATAGCAAACTATGCCAAACTCACCTAAATTACTTCGGCTACCATAAATCATCACCAACTAACCCTTACCACAACAAACTAAACCCAATCATTTTTAAATTACAAAAAATGCTACTAACCATAGCAAACTATGCCAAACTCACCTAAATTACTTCGGCTATCAAAAATCACCCCCAACTACACTTTACAGCAACAAACTAAGCCCAATCACTTTAAAATTACAAAAAAATGCTAAAAATCATAACAAACTATACCAGAATCACCTAAATTACTTCGGCTACCGTAAATCACCCCCAGCTATCTCTTACCACAACAAACCAAACCATATCATCTTAAAATTACAAAAAAAGATGTACAAATCATAACAAACTATGCCAGACTCACCTAAATTACTTCGGCTACTCTAAATCATCACCAACTAACCCTTACCACAACAAACTAAACCCAATCACTTTTAAATTACAAAAAAATGCTCCTAACCATAGCAAACTATGCCAAACTCACCTAAATTACTTCGGCTACCATAAATCATCACCAACTAACCTTTACCACAACAAACTAAACCCAATCACTTTTAAATTACAAAAAATGCTACTAACCATAGCAAACTCTGCCAAACTCACCTAAATTACTTCGGCTATCAAAAATCAACCCCAACTACACTTTACAGCAACAAACTAAGCCCAATCACATTAAAATTACAAAAAAATGCTAAAAATCATAACAAACTATACCAGAATCACCTAAATTACTTCGGCTACCGTAAATCACCCCAACTATCCCTTACCACAAGAAACCAAACCATATCATCTTAAAATTACAAAAAAAGGTGTACAAATCATAACAAACTATGCCAGACTCACCTAAATTACTTCGGCTACTCTAAATCATCACCAACTAACCCTTACCACAACAAACTAAACCCAATCACTTTTAAATTACAAAAAAATGCTACTAACCATAGCAAACTTTGCCAAACTCACCTAAATTACTTCGGCTAGCATAAATCATCACCAACAAACCCTTACTACAACAAACTAAACCCAATCACTTTTAATTTACAAAAAAATGCTACTAACCATAGCAAACTATGACAAACTCACCTAAATTACTTCGGCTATAAAAAATCACCCCCAACTACACTTTACAGCAACAAACTAAGCCCAATCACTTTAAAATTACAAAAAAATGCTAAAAATCATAACAAACTATACCAGAATCACCTAAATTACTTCGGCTACCGTAAATCACCCCCAACTATCCCTTACCACAACAAAGCAAACCATATCATCTTAAAATTACAAAAAAAGGTGTACAAATCATAACAAACTATGCCAGACTCACCTAAATTACTTCGGCTACTCTAAATCATCACCAACTAACCCTTACCACAACAAACTAAACCCAATCACTTTTAAATTACAAAAAAAAGGCTCCTAACCATAGCAAACTCTGCCAAACTCACCTAAATTACTTCGGCTACCATAAATCATCACCAACTAACCCTTACCACAACAAACTAAACCCAATCACTTTTAAATTACAAAAAAATGCTACTAACCATAGCATACTATGCCAAACTCATCTAAATTACTTCGGCTATCAAAAATCACCCCCAACTACACTTTACAGCAACAAACTAAGCCCAATCTCTTTAAAATTACAGAAAAATGCTAAAAATCATAACAAACTATACCAGAATCACCTAAGTTACTTCGGCTACCGTAAATCACCCCCAACTACCTCTTACCACAACAAACCAAACCATATGATCTTAAAATTACAAAAAAAGATGTACAAATCATAACAAACTATGCCAGACTCACCTAAATTACTTCGGCTACTCTAAATCATCACCAACTAACCCTTACCACAACAAACTAAACCCAATCACTTTTAAATTACAAAAAAACGCTCCTAACCATAGCAAACTATGCCAAACTCACCTAAATTACTTCGGCTACCATAAATCATCACCAACTAACCCTTACCACAACAAACTAAACCCAATCACTTTTAAATTACAAAAAAATTCTACTAACCATAGCAAACTATGCCAAACTCACCTAAATTACTTCGGCTATCAAAAATCACCCCCAACTACACTTTACAGCAACAAACTAAACCCAATCACTTTAAATTTACAAAAAAATGCTAAAAATCATAACAAACTATACCAGAATCACCTAAATTACTTCGGCTACCGTAAATCACCCCCAACTATCACTTACCACAACAAACCAAACCATATCATCTTAAAATTACAAAAAAAGGTGTACAAATCATAACAAACTATGCCAGACTCACCTAAATTACTTCGGCTACTCTAAATCATCACCAACTAACCCTTACCACAACAAACTAAACCCAATCACTTTTAAATTACAAAAAAATGCTCCTAACCATAGCAAACTATGCCAAACTCACCTAAATTAGTTCGGCTATCAAAAATCACCCCCAACTACACTTTACAGCAACAAACTAAGCCCAATCACTTTAAAATTACAAAAAATGCTAAAAATCATAACAAACTATACCAGAATCACCTAAATTACTTCGGCTACCGTAAATCACCCCCAACTATCCCTTACCACAACAAACCAAACCATATCATCTTAAAATTACAAAAAAAGGTGTACAAATCATAACAAACTATGCCAGACTCACCTAAATTACTTCGGCTACTCTAAATCATCACCAACTAACCCTTACCACAACAAACTAAACCCAATCACTTTTAAATTACAAAAAAATGCTCCTAACCATAGCAAACTATGCCAAACTCACCTAAATTACTTCGGCTACCATTAATCATCACCAACTAACCCTTACCACAACAAACTAAACCCAATCACTTTTAAATTACAAAAAATGCTATTAACCATAGCAAACTCTGCCAAACTCACCTAAATTACTTCGGCTATCAAAAATCAACCCCAACTACACTTTACAGCAACAAACTAAGCCCAATCACATTAAAATTACAAAAAAATGCTAAAAATCATAACAAACTATACCAGAATCACCTAAATTACTTCGGCTACCGTAAATCACCCCAACTATCCCTTACCACAAGAAACCAAACCATATCATCTTAAAATTACAAAAAAAGGTGTACAAATCATAACAAACTATGCCAGACTCACCTAAATTACTTCGGCTACTCTAAATCATCACCAACTAACCCTTACCACAACAAACTAAACCCAATCACTTTTAAATTACAAAAAAAAGGCTCCTAACCATAGCAAACTCTGCCAAACTCACCTAAATTACTTCGGCTACCATAAATCATCACCAACTAACCCTTACCACAACAAACTAAACCCAATCACTTTTAAATTACAAAAAAATGCTACTAACCATAGCATACTATGCCAAACTCATCTAAATTACTTCGGCTATCAAAAATCACCCCCAACTACACTTTACAGCAACAAACTAAGCCCAATCTCTTTAAAATTACAGAAAAATGCTAAAAATCATAACAAACTATACCAGAATCACCTAAGTTACTTCGGCTACCGTAAATCACCCCCAACTACCTCTTACCACAACAAACCAAACCATATGATCTTAAAATTACAAAAAAAGATGTACAAATCATAACAAACTATGCCAGACTCACCTAAATTACTTCGGCTACTCTAAATCATCACCAACTAACCCTTACCACAACAAACTAAACCCAATCACTTTTAAATTACAAAAAAACGCTCCTAACCATAGCAAACTATGCCAAACTCACCTAAATTACTTCGGCTACCATAAATCATCACCAAATAACCCTTACCACAACAAACTAAACCCAATCACTTTTAAATTACAAAAAAATTCTACTAACCATAGCAAACTATGCCAAACTCACCTAAATTACTTCGGCTATCAAAAATCACCCCCAACTACACTTTACAGCAACAAACTAAACCCAATCACTTTAAATTTACAAAAAAATGCTAAAAATCATAACAAACTATACCAGAATCACCTAAATTACTTCGGCTACCGTAAATCACCCCCAACTATCACTTACCACAACAAACCAAACCATATCATCTTAAAATTACAAAAAAAGGTGTACAAATCATAACAAACTATGCCAGACTCACCTAAATTACTTCGGCTACTCTAAATCATCACCAACTAACCCTTACCACAACAAACTAAACCCAATCACTTTTAAATTACAAAAAAATGCTCCTAACCATAGCAAACTATGCCAAACTCACCTAAATTAGTTCGGCTATCAAAAATCACCCCCAACTACACTTTACAGCAACAAACTAAGCCCAATCACTTTAAAATTACAAAAAATGCTAAAAATCATAACAAACTATACCAGAATCACCTAAATTACTTCGGCTACCGTAAATCACCCCCAACTATCCCTTACCACAACAAACCAAACCATATCATCTTAAAATTACAAAAAAAGGTGTACAAATCATAACAAACTATGCCAGACTCACCTAAATTACTTCGGCTACTCTAAATCATCACCAACTAACCCTTACCACAACAAACTAAACCCAATCACTTTTAAATTACAAAAAAATGCTCCTAACCATAGCAAACTATGCCAAACTCACCTAAATTACTTCGGCTACCATTAATCATCACCAACTAACCCTTACCACAACAAACTAAACCCAATCACTTTTAAATTACAAAAAATGCTATTAACCATAGCAAACTCTGCCAAACTCACCTAAATTACTTCGGCTATCAAAAATCAACCCCAACTACACTTTACAGCAACAAACTAAGCCCAATCACATTAAAATTACAAAAAAATGCTAAAAATCATAACAAACTATACCAGAATCACCTAAATTACTTCGGCTACCGTAAATCACCCCAACTATCCCTTACCACAAGAAACCAAACCATATCATCTTAAAATTACAAAAAAAGGTGTACAAATCATAACAAACTATGCCAGACTCACCTAAATTTCTTCGGCTACTCTAAATCATCACCAACTAACCCTTACCACAACAAACTAAACCCAATCACTTTTAAATTACAAAAAAATGCTACTAACCATAGCAAACTATGCCAAACTCACCTAAATTACTTCGGCTAGCATAAATCATCACCAACTAACCCTTACTACAACAAACTAAACCCAATCACTTTTAAATTACAAAAAAATGCTTCTAACCATAGCAAACTATGACAAACTCACCTAAATTACTTCGGATATCAAAAATCACCCCCAACTACACTTTACAGCAACAAACTAAGCCCAATCATTTTAAAATTACAAAAAAATGCTAAAAATCATAACAAACTATACCAGAATCACCCAAATTACTTCGGCTACCGTAAATCACCCCCAACTATCCCTTACCACAACAAACCAAACCATATCATCTTAAAATTACAAAAAAAGATGTACAAATCATAACAAACTATGCCAGACTCACCTAAATTACTTCGGCTACTCTAAATCATCACCAACTAACCCTTACCACAACAAACTAAACCCAATCACTTTTAAATTACAAAAAAAATGCTCCTAACCATAGCAAACTCTGCCAAACTCACCTAAATTACTTCGGCTTACATAATTCATCACCAACTAACCCTTACCACAACACACTAAACCCAATCACTTTTAAAATACAAAAAAATGCTACTAACCATAGCAAACTATGCCAAACTCACCTAAATTACTTCGGCTATCAAAAATCACCCCCAACTACACTTTACAGCAACAAACTAAGCCCAATCACTTTAAAATTACAAAAAAATGCTAAAAATCATAACAAACTATACCAGAATCACCTAAATTACTTCGGCTACCGTAAATCACCCCCAACTATCCCTTACCACAACAAACCAAACCATATCATCTTAAAATTACAAAAAAAGGTGTACAAATCATAACAAACTATGCCAGACTCACCTAAACTACTTCGGCTACTCTAAATCATCACCAACTAACCCTTACCACCACAAACTATACCCAATCACTTTTGAATTACAAAAAAATGCTACTAACCATAGCAAACTATGCCAAACTCACCTAAAGTAGTTCGGCTACCATAAATCATTACCAACTAACCCTTACCACAACAAACTAAACCCAATCACTTTTAAATTACAAAAAAATGCTCCTAACCATAGCAAACTATGCCAAACTCACCTAAATTACTTCGGCTACCATAAATCATCACCAACTAACCCTTACCCCAACAAACTAAACCCAATCATTTTTAAATTACAAAAAATGCTACTAACCATAGCAAACTATGCCAAACTCACCTAAATTACTTCGGCTATCAAAAATCACCCCCAACTACACTTTACAGCAACAAACTAAGCCCAATCACTTTAAAATTACAAAAAAATGCTAAAAATCATAACAAACTATACCAGAATCACCTAAATTACTTCGGCTACCGTAAATCACCCCCAGCTATCTCTTACCACAACAAACCAAACCATATCATCTTAAAATTACAAAAAAAGATGTACAAATCATAACAAACTATGCCAGACTCACCTAAATTACTTCGGCTACTCTAAATCATCACCAACTAACCCTTACCACAACAAACTAAACCCAATCACTTTTAAATTACAAAAAAATGCTCCTAACCATAGCAAACTATGCCAAACTCACCTAAATTACTTCGGCTACCATAAATCATCACCAACTAACCTTTACCACAACAAACTAAACCCAATCACTTTTAAATTACAAAAAATGCTACTAACCATAGCAAACTCTGCCAAACTCACCTAAATTACTTCGGCTATCAAAAATCAACCCCAACTACACTTTACAGCAACAAACTAAGCCCAATCACATTAAAATTACAAAAAAATGCTAAAAATCATAACAAACTATACCAGAATCACCTAAATTACTTCGGCTACCGTAAATCACCCCAACTATCCCTTACCACAAGAAACCAAACCATATCATCTTAAAATTACAAAAAAAGGTGTACAAATCATAACAAACTATGCCAGACTCACCTAAATTACTTCGGCTACTCTAAATCATCACCAACTAACCCTTACCACAACAAACTAAACCCAATCACTTTTAAATTACAAAAAAATGCTACTAACCATAGCAAACTTTGCCAAACTCACCTAAATTACTTCGGCTAGCATAAATCATCACCAACAAACCCTTACTACAACAAACTAAACCCAATCACTTTTAATTTACAAAAAAATGCTACTAACCATAGCAAACTATGACAAACTCACCTAAATTACTTCGGCTATAAAAAATCACCCCCAACTACACTTTACAGCAACAAACTAAGCCCAATCACTTTAAAATTACAAAAAAATGCTAAAAATCATAACAAACTATACCAGAATCACCTAAATTACTTCGGCTACCGTAAATCACCCCCAACTATCCCTTACCACAACAAAGCAAACCATATCATCTTAAAATTACAAAAAAAGGTGTACAAATCATAACAAACTATGCCAGACTCACCTAAATTACTTCGGCTACTCTAAATCATCACCAACTAACCCTTACCACAACAAACTAAACCCAATCACTTTTAAATTACAAAAAAAAGGCTCCTAACCATAGCAAACTCTGCCAAACTCACCTAAATTACTTCGGCTACCATAAATCATCACCAACTAACCCTTACCACAACAAACTAAACCCAATCACTTTTAAATTACAAAAAAATGCTACTAACCATAGCATACTATGCCAAACTCATCTAAATTACTTCGGCTATCAAAAATCACCCCCAACTACACTTTACAGCAACAAACTAAGCCCAATCTCTTTAAAATTACAGAAAAATGCTAAAAATCATAACAAACTATACCAGAATCACCTAAGTTACTTCGTCTACCGTAAATCACCCCCAACTACCTCTTACCACAACAAACCAAACCATATGATCTTAAAATTACAAAAAAAGATGTACAAATCATAACAAACTATGCCAGACTCACCTAAATTACTTCGGCTACTCTAAATCATCACCAACTAACCCTTACCACAACAAACTAAACCCAATCACTTTTAAATTACAAAAAAACGCTCCTAACCATAGCAAACTATGCCAAACTCACCTAAATTACTTCGGCTACCATAAATCATCACCAACTAACCCTTACCACAACAAACTAAACCCAATCACTTTTAAATTACAAAAAAATTCTACTAACCATAGCAAACTATGCCAAACTCACCTAAATTACTTCGGCTATCAAAAATCACCCCCAACTACACTTTACAGCAACAAACTAAGCCCAATCACTTTAAAATTACAAAAAATGCTAAAAATCATAACAAACTATACCAGAATCACCTAAATTACATCGGCTACCGTAAATCACCCCCAACTAACTCTTACCACAACAAACCAATCCATATCATCTTAAAATTACAAAAAAAGGTGTACAAATCATAACAAACTATGCCAGACTCACCTAAATTAATCGGCTACTCTAAATCATCACCAACTAACCCTTACCACAACAAGCTAAACCCAATCACTTTTGAATTACAAAAAAATGCTCCTAACCATAGCAAACTATGCCAAACTCACCTAAATTACTTCGGCTAACATAAATCATCACCAACTAACCCTTACCACAACAAACTAAACCCAATCACTTTTAAATTACAAAAAAATGCTACTAACCATAGCAAACTATGCCAAACTCACCTAAATTACTTCGGCTATCAAAAATCATCCCCAACTACACTTTACAGCAACAAACTAAGCCCAATCATTTTAAAATTACAAAAAAATGCTAAAAATCATAACAAACTATACCAGAATCACCCAAATTACTTCGGCTACCGTAAATCACCCCCAACTATCCCTTACCACAACAAACCAAACCATATCATCTTAAAATTACAAAAAAAGATGTACAAATCATAACAAACTATGCCAGACTCACCTAAATTACTTCGGCTACTCTAAATCATCACCAACTAACCCTTACCACAACAAACTAAACCCAATCACTTTTAAATTACAAAAAAAATGCTCCTAACCATAGCAAACTCTGCCAAACTCACCTAAATTACTTCGGCTTACATAATTCATCACCAACTAACCCTTACCACAACACACTAAACCCAATCACTTTTAAAATACAAAAAAATGCTACTAACCATAGCAAACTATGCCAAACTCACCTAAATTACTTCGGCTATCAAAAATCACCCCCAACTACACTTTACAGCAACAAACTAAGCCCAATCACTTTAAAATTACAAAAAAATGCTAAAAATCATAACAAACTATACCAGAATCACCTAAATTACTTCGGCTACCGTAAATCACCCCCAACTATCCCTTACCACAACAAACCAAACCATATCATCTTAAAATTACAAAAAAAGGTGTACAAATCATAACAAACTATGCCAGACTCACCTAAACTACTTCGGCTACTCTAAATCATCACCAACTAACCCTTACCACCACAAACTATACCCAATCACTTTTAAATTACAAAAAAATGCTACTAACCATAGCAAACTATGCCAAACTCACCTAAAGTAGTTCGGCTACCATAAATCATTACCAACTAACCCTTACCACAACAAACTAAACCCAATCACTTTTAAATTACAAAAAAATGCTCCTAACCATAGCAAACTATGCCAAACTCACCTAAATTACTTCGGCTACCATAAATCATCACCAACTAACCCTTACCACAACAAACTAAACCCAATCATTTTTAAATTACAAAAAATGCTACTAACCATAGCAAACTATGCCAAACTCACCTAAATTACTTCGGCTATCAAAAATCACCCCCAACTACACTTTACAGCAACAAACTAAGCCCAATCACTTTAAAATTACAAAAAAATGCTAAAAATCATAACAAACTATACCAGAATCACCTAAATTACTTCGGCTACCGTAAATCACCCCCAGCTATCTCTTACCACAACAAACCAAACCATATCATCTTAAAATTACAAAAAAAGATGTACAAATCATAACAAACTATGCCAGACTCACCTAAATTACTTCGGCTACTCTAAATCATCACCAACTAACCCTTACCACAACAAACTAAACCCAATCACTTTTAAATTACAAAAAAATGCTCCTAACCATAGCAAACTATGCCAAACTCACCTAAATTACTTCGGCTACCATAAATCATCACCAACTAACCTTTACCACAACAAACTAAACCCAATCACTTTTAAATTACAAAAAATGCTTCTAACCATAGCAAACTCTGCCAAACTCACCTAAATTACTTCGGCTATCAAAAATCAACCCCAACTACACTTTACAGCAACAAACTAAGCCCAATCACATTAAAATTACAAAAAAATGCTAAAAATCATAACAAACTATACCAGAATCACCTAAATTACTTCGGCTACCGTAAATCACCCCAACTATCCCTTACCACAAGAAACCAAACCATATCATCTTAAAATTACAAAAAAAGGTGTACAAATCATAACAAACTATGCCAGACTCACCTAAATTACTTCGGCTACTCTAAATCATCACCAACTAACCCTTACCACAACAAACTAAACCCAATCACTTTTAAATTACAAAAAAATGCTACTAACCATAGCAAACTTTGCCAAACTCACCTAAATTACTTCGGCTAGCATAAATCATCACCAACAAACCCTTACTACAACAAACTAAACCCAATCACTTTTAATTTACAAAAAAATGCTACTAACCATAGCAAACTATGACAAACTCACCTAAATTACTTCGGCTATAAAAAATCACCCCCAACTACACTTTACAGCAACAAACTAAGCCCAATCACTTTAAAATTACAAAAAAATGCTAAAAATCATAACAAACTATACCAGAATCACCTAAATTACTTCGGCTACCGTAAATCACCCCCAACTATCCCTTACCACAACAAAGCAAACCATATCATCTTAAAATTACAAAAAAAGGTGTACAAATCATAACAAACTATGCCAGACTCACCTAAATTACTTCGGCTACTCTAAATCATCACCAACTAACCCTTACCACAACAAACTAAACCCAATCACTTTTAAATTACAAAAAAAAGGCTCCTAACCATAGCAAACTCTGCCAAACTCACCTAAATTACTTCGGCTACCATAAATCATCACCAACTAACCCTTACCACAACAAACTAAACCCAATCACTTTTAAATTACAAAAAAATGCTACTAACCATAGCATACTATGCCAAACTCATCTAAATTACTTCGGCTATCAAAAATCACCCCCAACTACACTTTACAGCAACAAACTAAGCCCAATCTCTTTAAAATTACAGAAAAATGCTAAAAATCATAACAAACTATACCAGAATCACCTAAGTTACTTCGGCTACCGTAAATCACCCCCAACTACCTCTTACCACAACAAACCAAACCATATGATCTTAAAATTACAAAAAAAGATGTACAAATCATAACAAACTATGCCAGACTCACCTAAATTACTTCGGCTACTCTAAATCATCACCAACTAACCCTTACCACAACAAACTAAACCCAATCACTTTTAAATTACAAAAAAACGCTCCTAACCATAGCAAACTATGCCAAACTCACCTAAATTACTTCGGCTACCATAAATCATCACCAACTAACCCTTACCACAACAAACTAAACCCAATCACTTTTAAATTACAAAAAAATTCTACTAACCATAGCAAACTATGCCAAACTCACCTAAATTACTTCGGCTATCAAAAATCACCCCCAACTACACTTTACAGCAACAAACTAAGCCCAATCACTTTAAAATTACAAAAAATGCTAAAAATCATAACAAACTATACCAGAATCACCTAAATTACATCGGCTACCGTAAATCACCCCCAACTAACTCTTACCACAACAAACCAATCCATATCATCTTAAAATTACAAAAAAAGGTGTACAAATCATAACAAACTATGCCAGACTCACCTAAATTAATCGGCTACTCTAAATCATCACCAACTAACCCTTACCACAACAAGCTAAACCCAATCACTTTTGAATTACAAAAAAATGCTCCTAACCATAGCAAACTATGCCAAACTCACCTAAATTACTTCGGCTAACATAAATCATCACCAACTAACCCTTACCACAACAAACTAAACCCAATCACTTTTAAATTACAAAAAAATGCTACTAACCATAGCAAACTATGCCAAACTCACCTAAATTACTTCGGCTATCAAAAATCATCCCCAACTACACTTTACAGCAACAAACTAAGCCCAATCACTTTAAAATTACAAAAAAATGCTAAAAATCATAACAAACTATAGCAGAATCCCCTAAATTACTTCGGCTACCGTAAATCACCCCCAACTCTCCCTTACCACAACAAACCAAACCATATCATCTTAAAATTACAAAAAAAGGTGTACAAATCATAACAAACTATGCCAGACTCACCTAAATTACTTCGGCTACTCTAAATCATCACCAACTAACCCTTACCACAACAAACTAAACCCAATCACTTTTAAATTACAAAAAAATGCTACTAACCATAGCAAACTATGCCAAACTTACCTAAATTACTTCGGCTACCATAAATCATCACCAACTAACCCTTACCACAACAAACTAAACCCAATTACTTTTAAATTACAAAAAACTGCTACTAACCATAGCAAACTATGCCAAACTCACCTAAATTACTTCGGCTATCAAAAATCATCCCCAACTACACTTTACAGCAACAAACTAAGCCCAATCACTTTAAAATTACAAAAAAATGCTAAAAATCATAACAAACTATAGCAGAATCCCCTAAATTACTTCGGCTACCGTAAATCACCCCCAACTATCCCTTACCACAACAAACCAAACCATATCATCTTAAAATTACAAAAAAAGGTGTACAAATCATAACAAACTATGCCAGACTCACCTAAATTACTTCGGCTACTCTAAATCATCACCAACTAACCCTTACCACAACAAACTAAACCCAATCACTTTTAAATTACAAAAAAATGCTACTAATCATAGCAAACTATGCCAAACTCACCTAAATTACTTCCGCTACCATAAATCATCACCAACTAACCCTTACCACAACAAACTAAACCCAATCACTTTTAAATTACAAAAAAATGCTACTAACCATAGCAAACTATGCCAAACTCACCTAAATTACTTCGGCTATCAAAAATCACCCCCAACTACACTTTACAGCAACAAATTAAGCCCAATCACTTTAAAATTACAAAAAAATACTAAAAATCATAACAAACTATACCAGAATCACCTAAATTACTTCGGCTACCGTAAATCACCCCCAACTATCCCTTACCAAAACAAACCAAACCATATCATCTTAAAATTACAAAAAAGGTGCACAAATCATAACAAACTATGCCAGACTCACCTAAACTACTTCGGCTACTCTAAATCATGACCAACTAACCCTTACCACAACAAACTAAACCCAATCACGTTTAAATTACAAAAAAATGCTACTAACCATAGCAAACTATGCCAAACTCACCTAAATTACTTCGGCTACCATAAATCATCACCAACTAACCCTTACCACAACAAACTAAACCCAATCACTTTTAAATTACAAAAAAATGCTACTAACCATAGCAAACTATGCCAAACTCACCTAAATTACTTCGGCTATCAAAAATCACCCCCAACTACACTTTACAGCAACAAACTAAGCCCAATCACTTTAAAATTACAAAAAAATGCTAAAAATGATAACAAACTATACCAGAATCACCTAAATTACTTCGGCTACCGTAAATCACCCCCAACTATCCCTTACCACAACAAACCAAACCATATCATCTTAAAATTACAAAAAAAGGTGTACAAATCATAACAAACTATGCCAGACTCACCTAAATTACTTCGGCTACTCTAAATCATCACCAACTAACCCTTACCACAACAAACTAAACCCAATCAATTTTAAATTACAAAAAAATGCTCCTAACCATAGCAAACTATGCCAAACTCACCTAAATTACTTCGGCTACTATAAATCATCACCAACTATCCCTTACCACAACAAACTAAACCCAATCACTTTTAAATTGCAAAAAAATGCTACTAACCATAGCAAACTATGCCAAACTCACCTAAATTACTTCGGCTATCAAAAATCACCCCCAACTACACTTTACAGCAACAAACTAAGCCCAATCACATTAAAATTACAAAAAAATGCTAAAAATCATAACAAACTATACCAGAATCACCTAAATTCCTTCGGCTACCGTAAATCACCCCAACTATCCCTTACCACAACAAACCAAACCATATCATCTTAAAATTACAAAAAAAGGTGTACAAATCATAACAAACTATGCCAGACTCACCTAAATTACTTCGGCTACTCTAAATCATCACCAACTAACCCTTATCACAACAAACTAAACCCAATCACTTTTAAATTACAAAAAAATGCTACTAACCATAGCAAAATATGCCAAACTCACCTAAATTACTTCGGCTACCATAAATCATCACCAACTAACCCTTACCAAAACAAACTAAACCCAATCACTTTTAAATTACAAAAAAATACTACTAACCATAGCAAACTATGCCAAACTCACCTAAATTACTTCGGCTACCATAAATCATCACCAACTAACCCTTACCACAACAAACTAAACCCAATCGCTTTTAAATTACAAAAAAATGTTACTAACCATAGCAAACTATGCCAAACTCACCTAAATTACTTCGGCTATCAAAAATCACCCCCAACTACACTTTACAGCAACAAACTAAGCCCAATCACTTTAAAATTACAAAAAAATGCTAAAAATCATAACAAACTATACCAGAATCATCTAAATTACTTCGGCTACCGTAAATCACCCCCAACTATCTCTTACCACAACAAACCAAACCATATCATCTTAAAATTACAAAAAAAGGTGTACAAATCATAACAAACTATGCCAGACTCACCTAAATTACTTCGGCTACTCTAAATCATCACCAACTAACCCTTACCACAACAAGCTAAACCCAATCACTTTTAAATTACAAAAAAATGCTCCTAACCATAGAAAACTATGCCAAACTCACCTAAATTACTTCGGCTAACATAAATCATCACCAACTAACCCTTACCACAACAAACTAAACCCAATCACTTTTAAATTACAAAAAAATGCTACTAACCATAGCAAACTATGCCAAACTCACCTAAATTACTTCGGCTATCAAAAATCACCCCCAACTACACTTTACAGCAACAAACTAAGCCCAATCACTTTAAAATTATAAAAAATGCTAAAAATCGTAACAAACTATACCAGAATCACCTAAATTGCTTCGGCTACCGTAAATCACCCCCAACTATCTCTTACCACAACAAACCAATCCATATCATCTTAAAATTACAAAAAAAGGTGTACAAATCATAACAAACTATGCCAGACTCACCTAAATTAATCGGCTACTCTAAATCATCACCAACTAACCCTTACCACAACAAGCTAAACCAAATCACTTTTAAATTACAAAAAAATGCTCCTAACCATAGCAAACTATGCCAAACTCACCTAAATTACTTCGGCTAACATAAATCATCACCAACTAACCCTTACCACAACAAACTAAACCCAATCACTTTTAAATTACAAAAAAATGCTACTAACCATAGCAAACTATGCCAAACTCACCTAAATTACTTCGGCTATCAAAAATCATCCCCAACTACACTTTACAGCAACAAACTAAGCCCAATCACTTTAAAATTACAAAAAAATGCTAAAAATCATAACAAACTATAGCAGAATCCCCTAAATTACTTCGGCTACCGTAAATCACCCCCAACTATCCCTTACCACAACAAACCAAACCATATCATCTTAAAATTACAAAAAAAGGTGTACAAATCATAACAAACTATGCCAGACTCACCTAAATTACTTCGGCTACTCTAAATCATCACCAACTAACCCTTACCACAACAAACTAAACCCAATCACTTTTAAATTACAAAAAAATGCTACTAACCATAGCAAACTATGCCAAACTTACCTAAATTACTTCGGCTACCATAAATCATCACCAACTAACCCTTACCACAACAAACTAAACCCAATCACTTTTAAATTACAAAAAAATGCTACTAACCATAGCAAACTATGCCAAACTCACCTAAATTACTTCGGCTATCAAAAATCATCCCCAACTACACTTTACAGCAACAAACTAAGCCCAATCACTTTAAAATTACAAAAAAATGCTAAAAATCATAACAAACTATAGCAGAATCCCCTAAATTACTTCGGCTACCGTAAATCACCCCCAACTATCCCTTACCACAACAAACCAAACCATATCATCTTAAAATTACAAAAAAAGGTGTACAAATCATAACAAACTATGCCAGACTCACCTAAATTACTTCGGCTACTCTAAATCATCACCAACTAACACTTACCACAACAAACTAAACCCAATCACTTTTAAATTACAAAAAAATACTACTAACCATAGCAAACTATGCCAAACTCACCTAAATTACTTCGGCTACCATAAATCATCACCAACTAACCCTTACCACAACAAACTAAACCCAATCACTTTTAAATTACAAAAAAATGCTACTAACCATAGCAAACTATGCCAAACTCACCTAAATTACTTCGGCTATCAAAAATCACCCCAAACTACACTTTACAGCAACAAACTAAGCCCAATCACTTTAAAATTACAAAAAAAAGCTAACAATCATAACAAACTATACCAGAATCACCTCAATTACTTCGGCTACCGTAAATCAACCCAACTATCCCTTACCACAACAAACCAAACCTTATCATCTTAAAATTACAAAAAAAGGTGTACAAATCATAACAAACTATGCCAGACTCACCTAAACTACTTCGGCTACTCTAAATCATCACCAACTAACCCTTACCACAACAAACTAAACCCAATCACTTTTAAACTACAAAAAAATGCTCCTAACCATAGCAAACAATGCCAAACTCATCTAAATTACTTCGTCTATCAAAAATCATCACCAACTAACCCTTAACACAACAAACTAAACCCAATCCCTTTTAAATTACAAAAAAATGCTACTAACCATAGCAAACTATGCCAAACTCACCTAAATTACTTCTGCTATTAAAAATCACCCCCAACTACACTTTACAGCAACAAACTAAGCCCAATCACTTTAAAATTACAAAAAAATGTTAAAAATCACAACAAACTATAGCAGAATCACGTAAATTACTTCGGCTACCGTAAATCACCCCCAACTATCGCTTACCACAACAAACCAAACCATATCATCATAAAATTACAAAAAAGGTGTACAAATCATAACAAACTATGCCAGACTCACCTAAATTACTTCGGCTACTCTAAATCATCACCAACTAACCCTTACCACAACAAACTAAACCCAATCACTTTTAAATTACAAAAAAATGCTACTAACCATAGCAAACTATGCCAAACTCACCTAAATTACTTCGGCTACTTTAAATCATCACCAACTAACCCTTACCACAACAAACTAAACCCAATCACTTTTAAATTACAAAAAAATGCTACTAACCAGAGCAAATTATGCCACACTCACCTAAATTACTTTGGCTATCAAAAATCACCCCCAACTACACTTTACATCAACAAACTAAGCCCAATCACTTTAAAATTACAAAACATGCTAAAAATCATAACAAACTATAGCAGAATCACCTAAATTACTTCGGCTACCGTAAATCACCCCCAACGATCCCTTACCACAACAAACCAAACCATATTATCATAAAATTACAAAAAAGGTGTACAAATCATAACAAACTATGCCAGACTCACCTAAATTACTTCGGCTACTCTAAATCATCACCAACTAACCCTTACCACAACAAACTAAACCCAATCACTTTTAAATTACAAAAAAATGCTACTAACCATAGCAAATTATGCCACACTCACCTAAATTACTTTGGCTATCAAAAATCACCCCCAACTACACTTTACATCAACAAACTAAGCCCAATCACTTTAAAATTACAAAACATGCTAAAAATCATAACAAACTATAGCAGAATCACCTAAATTACTTCGGCTACCGTAAATCACCCCCAACTATCCCTTTCCACAACAAACCAAACCATATCATTTTAAAATTACAAAAAAAGGTGTACAAATCATAACAAACTATGCCAGACTCACCTAAATTACTTCGGCTACTCTAAATCATCACCAATTAACCCTTACCACAACAAACTAAACCCAATCACTTTTAAATTACAAAAAAATGCTCCTAACCATAGCAAACTATGCCAAACTCACCTAAATTACTTCGGCTAACATAAATCATCACCAACTAACCCTTACCACATAAACTATACCCAATCACTTTTAAATTACAAAAAAATGCTACTAACCATAGCAAACTATGCCAAACTCACCTAAATTACTTCGGCTACCAAAAATCACCCCCAACTACACTTTACAGCAGCAAACTAAGCCCAATCACTTTAAAATTACAAAAAAATGCTAAAAATCATAACAAACTATAGCAGAATCACCTAAATTACTTCGGCTACCGTAAATCACCCCCAACTATCCCTTACCACAACAAACCAAACCATATCATTTTAAAATTACAAAAAAAGGTGTACAAATCATAACAAACTATGCCAGACTCACCTAAATTACTTCGGCTACTCTAAATCATCACCAACTAACCCTTACCACAACAAACTAAACCCAATCACTTTTAAATTACAAAAAAATTATACTAACCATAGCAAACTATGCCAAACTCATCTAAATTACTTCGTCTATCAAAAATCATCACCAACTAACCCTTAACACAACAAACTAAACCCAATCCCTTTTAAATTACAAAAAAATGCTACTAACCATAGCAAACTATGCCAAACTCACCTAAATTACTTCGGCTATTAAAAATCACCCCCAACTACACTTTACAGCAACAAACTAAGCCCAATCACTTTAAAATTACAAAAAAATGTTAAAAATCATAACAAACTATAGCAGAATCACCTAAATTACTTCGGCTACCGTAAATCACCCCCAACTATCGCTTACCACAACAAACCAAACCATATCATCATAAAATTACAAAAAAAGGTGTACAAATCATAACAAACTATGCCAGACTCACCTAAATTTCTTCGGCTACTCTACATCATCACCAACTAACCCTTACCACAACAAACTATACCCAATCACTTTTAAATTACAAAAAATGCTACTAACCATAGCAAACTATGCCAAACTCACCTAAATTACTTCGGCTATCAAAAATCACCCCCAACTACACTTTACATCAACAAACTAAGCCCAATCACTTTAAAATTACAAAAAGATGCTAAAAATCATAACAAACTATACCAGAATCACCTAAATTTCTTCGGCTACCGTAAATCACCCCCAACTATCCCTTACCACAACAAACCAAACCATATCATGTTAAAATTACAAAAAAAGGTGTACAAATCATAACAAACTATGCCAGACTCACCTAAATTACTTCGGCTACTCTAAATCATCACCAACTAACCCTTACCACAACAAACTAAACCCAATCACTTTTAAATTACAAAAAAATGCTACTAACCATAGCAAACTATGCCAAACTCACCTAAATTACTTCAGCTATCAAAAATCACCCCCAACTACACTTTACAGCAACAAACTAAGCCCAATCACTTTAAAATTACAAAAAAATGCTAAAAATCATAACAAACTATACCAGAATCACCTAAATTACTTCGGCTACCGTAAATCACCCCCAACTATCCCTTACCACAACAAACCAAACCATATCATCTTAAAATTACCAAAAAGGGGTACAAATCATAACAAACTATGCCAGACTCACCTAAATCACTTCGGCTACTCTAAATCATCACCAACTAACCCTTACCACAACAAACTAAACCCAATCACTTTTAAATTACAAAAAAATGCTACTAACCATAGCAAACTATGCCAAACTCACCTAAATTACATCGGCTACCATAAATCATCACCAACTAACCCTTACCACAACAAACTAAACCCAATCACTTTTAAATTACAAAAAAATGCTACTAACCATAGCAAACTATGCCAAACTCACCTAAATTACTTCGGCTATCAAAAATCACCCCCAACTTCACTTTATAGCAACAAACTAAGCCCAATCATTTTAAAATTACAAAAAAATGCTAAAAATCATAACAAATTATACCAGAATCACCTAAATTACTTCGGCTACCGTAAATCACCCCCAACTATCCCTTACCACAACAAACCAAACCATATCATCTTAAAATTACAAAAAAAGGTGTACAAATCATAACAAACTATGCCAGACTCACCTAAACTACTTCGGCTACTCTAAATCATCACCAACTAACCCTTACCACAACAAACTATACCCAATCACTTTTAAATTACAAAAAAATGCTACTAACCATAGCAAACTATGCCAAACTCACCTAAATTACTTCGGCTACCATAAATCATCACCAACTAACCCTTACCACAACAAACTAAACCCAATCACTTTTAAATTACAAAAAAATGCTACTAACCATAGCAAACTATGCCAAACTCACCTAAATTACTTCGGCTATCAAAAATCACCCCCAACTACACTTTACAGCAACAAACTAAGCCCAATCACTTTAAAATTACAAAAAAATTCTAAAAATCATAACAAACTATACCAGAATCACCTAAATTACTTCGGCTACCGTAAATCACCCCCAACTATCCCTTACCACAACAAACCAAACCATATCATCTTAAAATTACAAAAAAAGGTATACAAATCATAACAAACTATACCAGACTCATCTAAATTACTTCGGCTACTCTAAATCATCACCAACTAACCCTTACCACAACAAACTATACCCAATCATTTTTAAATTACAAAAAAATGCTACTAACCATAGCAAACTAGGCCAAACTCACCTAAATTACTTCGGCTACCATAAATCATCACCAACTAACCTTTACCACAACAAACTAAACCCAATCAATTTTAAATTACAAAAAAATGCTACTAACCATAGCAAACTATGCCAAACTCACCTAAATTACTTCGGCTATCAAAAATCACCCCCAACTACACTTTACAGCAACAAACTAAGCCCAATCACTTTAAAATTACAAAAAAATGCTAAAAATCATTACAAACTATACCAGAATCACCTCAATTACTTCGGCTACCGTAAATCAACCCAACTATCCCTTACCACAACAAACCAAACCTTATCATTTTAAAATTACAAAAAAAGGTGTACAAATCATAACAAACTATGCCAGACTCACCTAAACTACTTCGGCTACTCTAAATCATCACCAACTAACCCTTACCAAAACAAACTAAACCCAATCACTTTTAAATTACAAAAAAATGCTCCTAACCATCGCAAACTATGCCAAACTCACCTAAATTACTTCGGCTACCATAAATCATCACCAACTAACCCTTACCACAACAAACTAAACCCAATCACTTTTAAATTACAAAAAAATGCTACTAACCATAGCAAACTATGCCAAACTCACCTAAATTACTTCGGCTATCAAAAATCACCCCCAACTACACTGTACAGCAACAAACTAAGCCCAATCACTTTAAAATTACAAAAAAAATGCTAAAAATCATAACAAACTATACCAGAATCACCTAAATTATTTCGGCTACCGTAAATCACCCCCAACTATCCCTTACCACAACAAACCAAACCATATCATCTTAAAATTACAAAAAAAGGTGTACAAATCATAACAAACTATGACAGACTCACCTAAATTACTTCGGCTACTCTAAATCATCACCAACTAACTCTTACCACAACAAACTAAACCCAATCACTTTTAAATTACAAAAAAAATGCTACTAACCATAGCAAACTATGCCAAACTCACCTAAATTACTTCGGCTACCATAAATCATCACCAACTAACCCTTACCACAACAAACTAAACCCAATCACTTTTAAATTACAAAAAAATGCTCCTAACCATCGCAAACTATGCCAAACTCACCTAAATTACTTCGGCTACCATAAATCATCACCAACTAACCCTTACCACAACAAACTAAACCCAATCACTTTTAAATTACAAAAAAATTCTACTAACCATAGCAAACTATGCCAAACTCACCTAAATTACTTCGGCTATCAAAAATCACCCCCAACTACACTGTACAGCAACAAACTAAGCCCAATCACTTTAAAATTCCAAAAAAAATGCTAAAAATCATAACAAACTATACCAGAATCACCTAAATTATTTCGGCTACCGTAAATCACCCCCAACTATCCCTTACCACAACAAACCAAACCATATCATCTTAAAATTACAAAAAAAGTGTACAAATCATAACAAACTATGCCAGACTCACCTAAATTACTTCGGCTACTCTAAATCATCACCAACTAACCCTTACCTCAACAAACTAAACCCGATCACTTTTAAATTACAAAAAAATGCTACTAACCATAGCAAACTATGCCAAACTCACCTAAATTACTTCGGCTACAATAAATCATCACCAACTAACCCTTACCATAACAAACTAAACCCAATCAATTTTAAATTACAAAAAAATGCTACTAACCATAGCAAACTATGCCAAACTCACCTAAATTACTTCGGCTATCAAAAATCACCCCCAACTACACTTTACAGCAACAAACTAAGTCCAATCACTTTAAAATTACAAAAAAATGCTAAAAATCATAACAAACTATACCAGAATCACCTAAATTACTTCGGCTTCCGTAAATCACCCCCAACTATCCCTTACCACAACAAACCAAACCATATCATCTTAAAATTACAAAAAAAGGTGTACAAATCATAACAAACTATGCCAGACTCACCTAAACTACTTCGGCTACTCTATATCATCACCAACTAACCCTTACCACAACAAACTATACCCAATCACTTTTAAATTACAAAAAAATGCTACTAACCATTGCAAACTATGCCAAACTCACCAAAATTACTTCGGCTACCACAAATCATCACCAACTAACTTTTACTACAAGAAACAAAACCCAATCACTTTTAAATTACAAAAAAATGCTACTAACCATAGCAAACTATGCCAAACTCAACTAAATTACTTCGGCTATCAAAAATCACCCCCAACTACACTTTACAGCAACAAACTAAGCCCAATCACTTTAAAATTACAAAAAATGCTAAAAATCATAACAAACTATACCAGAATCACCTAAATTACTTCGGCTACCGTAAATCACCCCCAACTATCCCCTACCACAACAACCAAACCATATCATCTTAAAATTACAAAAAAAGGTGTACAAATCATAACAAACTATGCCGGACTCACCTAAACTACTTCGGCTACTCTATATCATCACCAACTAACCCTTACCACAACAAACTATACCCAATCACTTTTAAATTACAAAAAAATGCTACTAACCATTGCAAACTATGCCAAACTCACCTAAATTACTTCGGCTACCACAAATCATCACCAACTAACTTTTACTACAACAAACTAAACCCAATCACTTTTAAATTACAAAAAAATGCTACTAACCATAGCAAACTATGCCAAACTCACCTAAATTACTTCGACTACAATAAATCATCACCAACTAACCCTTACCATAACAAACTAAACCCAATCAATTTTAAATTACAAAAAAATGCTACTAACCATAGCAAACTATGCCAAACTCACCTAAATTACTTCGGCTATCAAAAATCACCCCCAACTACACTTTACAGCAACAAACTAAGTCCAATCACTTTAAAATTACAAAAAAATGCTAAAAATCATAACAAACTATACCAGAATCACCTAAATTACTTCGGCTTCCGTAAATCACCCCCAACTATCCCTTACCACAACAAACCAAACCATATCATCTTAAAATTACAAAAAAAGGTGTACAAATCATAACAAACTATGCCAGACTCACCTAAACTACTTCGGCTACTCTATATCATCACCAACTAACCCTTACCACAACAAACTATACCCAATCACTTTTAAATTACAAAAAAATGCTACTAACCATTGCAAACTATGCCAAACTCACCAAAATTACTTCGGCTACCACAAATCATCACCAACTAACTTTTACTACAAGAAACAAAACCCAATCACTTTTAAATTACAAAAAAATGCTACTAACCATAGCAAACTATGCCAAACTCAACTAAATTACTTCGGCTATCAAAAATCACCCCCAACTACACTTTACAGCAACAAACTAAGCCCAATCACTTTAAAATTACAAAAAAATGCTAAAAATCATAACAAACTATACCAGAATCACCTAAATTACTTCGGCTACCGTAAATCACCCCCAACTATCCCCTACCACAACAACCAAACCATATCATCTTAAAATTACAAAAAAAGGTGTACAAATCATAACAAACTATGCCGGACTCACCTAAACTACTTCGGCTACTCTATATCATCACCAACTAACCCTTACCACAACTAACTATACCCAATCACTTTTAAATTACAAAAAAATGCTACTAACCATTGCAAACTATGCCAAACTCACCTAAATTACTTCGGCTACCACAAATCATCACCAACTAACTTTTACTACAACAAACTAAACCCAATCACTTTTAAATTACAAAAAAATGCTACTGACCATAGCAAACTATGCCAAACTCAACTAAATTACTTCGGCTATCAAAAATCACCCCCAACTACACTTTACAGCAACAAACTAAGCCCAATCACTTTAAAATTACAAAAAATGCTAAAAATCATAACAAACTATACCAGACTCACCTAAATTACTTCGGCTATTCTAAATCATCACCAACTAACCCTTACCACAACAAACTATACCCAATCATTTTTAAATTACAAAAAAATGCTACTAACCATAGCAAACTAGGCCAAACTCACCTAAATTATTTCGGCTACCATAAATCATCACCAACTAACCCTTACCACAACAAACTAAACCCAATCACTTTTAAATTACAAAAAAATGCTACTAACCATAGCAAACTATGCCAAACTCACCTAAATTACTTCGGCTATCAAAAATCACCCCCAACTACACTTTACAGCAACAAACTAAGCCCAATCACTTTAAAATTACAAAAAAATGCTAAAAATCATAACAAACTATACCTGAATCACCTCAATTACTTCGGCTACCGTAAATCAACCCAACTATCCCTTACCACAACAAACCAAACCTTATCATTTTAAAATTACAAAAAAAGGTGTACAAATCATAACAAACTATGCCAGACTCACCTAAACTACTTCGGCTACTCTAAATCATCACCAACTAACCCTTACCACAACAAACTAAACCCAATCACTTTTAAATTACAAAAAAATGCTCCTAACCATCGCAAACTATGCCAAACTCACCTAAATTACTTCGGCTACCATAAATCATCACCAACTAACCCTTACCACAACAAACTAAACCCAATCACTTTTAAATTACAAAAAAATGCTACTAACCATAGCAAACTATGCCAAACTCACCTAAATTACTTCGGCTATCAAAAATCACCCCCAACTACACTTTACAGCAACAAACTAAGCCCAATCACTTTAAAATTACAAAAAAATGCTAAAAATCATAACAAACTATACCAGAATCACCTAAATTACTTCGGCTACCGTAAATCACCCCCAAATATCCCTTAACACAACAAACCAAACCATATCATCTTAAAATTACAAAAAAAGGTGTACAAATCATAACAAATTATGCCAGACTCACCTAAATTACTTCGGCTACTCTAAATCATCACCAACTAACTCTTACCACAACAAACTAAACCCAATCACTTTTAAATTACAAAAAAATGCTACTAACCATAGCAAACTATGCCAAGCTCACCTAAATTACTTCGGCTGCCATAAATCATCACCAACTAACCGTTACCACAACAAACTAAACCCAATCACTTTTAAATTACAAAAAAATGCTACTAACCATAGCAAACTATGCCAAACTCACCTAAATTACTTCGGCTATCAAAAATCACCCCCAACTACACTTTACAACAACAAACTAAGCCCAATCACTTTAAAATTACAAAAAAATGCTAAAAATCATAACAAACTATAGCAGAATCACCTAAATTACTTCGGCTACCGTAAATCACCCCCAACTATCCCTTACCACAACAAACCAAACCATATCATCTTAAAATTACAAAAAAAGGTGTACAAATCATAACAAACTATGCCAGACTCACCTAAACTACTTCGGCTACTCTATATCATCACCAACTAACCCTTACCACAACAAACTATACCCAATCACTTTTAAATTACAAAAAAATGCTACTAACCATTGCAAACTATGCCAAACTCACCTAAATTACTTCGGCTACCACAAATCATCACCAACTAACTTTTACTACAACAAACAAAACCCAATCACTTTTAAATTACAAAAAAATGCTACTAACCATAGCAAACTATGCCAAACTCAACTAAATTACTTCGGCTATCAAAAATCACCCCCAACTACACTTTACAGCAACAAACTAAGCCCAATCACTTTAAAATTACAAAAAAAGCTAAAAATCATAACAAACTATACCAGAATCACCTAAATTACTTCGGCTACCGTAAATCACCCCCAACTATCCCCTACCACAACAAACCAAACCATATCATCTTAAAATTACAAAAAAAGGTGTACAAGTCATAACAAACTATGCCAGACTCACCTAAATTACTTCGGCTACTCTAAATCATTACCAACTAACCTTTACCACAACAAACTAAACCCAATCACTTTTAAATTACAAAAAAATGCTCCTAACCATAGCCAACTATGCCAAACTCACCTAAATTACTTCGGCTACCATAAATCATCACCAACTAATCCTTACCACAACAAACTAAACCCAATCAATTTTAAATTACAAAAAAATGCTACCAACCATAGCAAACTATGCCAAACTCACCTAAATTACTTCGGCTATCTAAAATCACCCCCAACTACACTTTACAGCAACAAACTAAGCCCAATCACTTTAAAATTACAAAAAAATGCTAAAAATCATAACAAACTATACCAGAATCACCTAAATTACTTCGGCTACCGTAAATCACCCCCAACTATCCCTTACCACAACAAACCAAACCATATCATCTTAAAATTACAAAAAAAGGTGTACAAATTATAACAAACTATGCCAGACTCACCTAAATTACTTCGGCTACTCTAAATCATTACCAACTAACCCTTAACACAACAAACTAAACCCAATCACTTTTAAATTACAAAAAAATGCTCCTAACCATAGCAAACTATGCCAAACTCACCTAAATTACTTCGGCTAACATAAATCATCACCAACTAACCCTTACCACAACAAACTAAACCCAATCACTTTTAAATTACAAAAAAATGCTACTAACCATAGCAAACTATGCCAAACTCACCTAAATTACTTCGGCTATCAAAAATCACCCCCAACTACACTTTACAGCAACAAACTAAGCCCAATCACTTTAAAATTACAAAAAAATGCTAAAAATCATAACAAACTATATCAGAATCACCTAAATTACTTCGGCTACCGTAAATCACCCCCAACTATCCCTTACCACAACAAACCAAACCATATAATCTAAAAATTACAAAAAAAGGTGTACAAATCATAACAAACAATGCCAGACTCACCTAAATTACTTCGGCTACTCTAAATCATCACCAACTAACCCTTACCACAACAAAGTAAACCCAATCACTTTTAAATTACAAAAAAATACTACTAACCATAGCAAACTATGCCAAACTCACCTAAATTACTTCGGCTATAAAAATCACCCGCAACTACACTTTACAGCCCCAAACTAAGCCCAATCACTTTAAAATTACAAAAAAATGCTAAAAATCGAAACAAACTATACCAGAATCACCTAAATTACTTCGGCTACCGTAAATCACCCCCAACTATCCCTTACCACAACAAACCAAACCAAATCATCTTAAAATTACAAAAAAAGGTGTACAAATCATAACAAACTATGCCAGACTCACCTAAATCACTTCGGCTACTCTAAATCATCACCGACTAACCCTTACCACAACAAACTAAACCCAATCACTTTTAAATTACAAAATTAATGCTACTAACCATAGCAAACTATGCCAAACTCATCTAAATTACTTCGTCTATCAAAAATCATCACCAACTAACCCTTAACACAACAAACTAAACCCAATCACTTTTAAATTACAAAAAAATGCTACTAACCATAGCAAACTATGCCAAGCTCACCTAAATTACTTCGGCTACTCTAAATCATCACCAACTAACCCTTACCACAACAAACTAAACCCAATCACTTTTAAATTACAAAAAAATGCTACTAACCATAGCAAACTATGCCAAACTCACCTAAATTACTTCGGCTACCATAAATCATCACCAACTAACCCTTACCACAACAAACTAAACCCAATCACTTTTAAATTACAAAAAAATGCTACTAACCATAGCAAACTATGCCAAGCTCACCTAAATTACTTCGGCTACTCTAAATCATCACCAACTAACCCTTACCACAACAAACTAAACCCAATCACTTTTAAATTACAAGAAAATGCTACTAACCATAGCAAACTATGCCAAACTCACCTAAATTACTTCGGCTACCATAAATCATCACCAACTAACCCTTACCACAACAAACTAAACCCAATCACTTTTAAATTACAAAAAAATGCTACTAACCATAGGAAACTATGCCAAGCTCACCTAAATTACTTCGGCTATCAAAAATCACCCCCAACTACACTTTACAGCAACAAACTAAGCCCAATCACTTTAAAATTACAAAAAAATGCTAAAAATTATAACAAACTATACCAGAATCACCTAAATTACTTCGGCTACCGTAAATCACCCCCAACTCTCCCTTACCACAACAAACCAAACCATATCATCTTAAAATTACAAAAAAGGTGTACAAATCATAACAAACTATGCCAGACTCACCTAAATTACTTCGGCTACTCTAAATCATCACCAACTAACCCTTACCACAACAAACTAAACCCAATCACTTTTAAATTACAAAAAAATGCTACTAACCATAGCAAACTATGCCAAACTCACCTAAATTACTTCGGCTACCATAAATCATCACCAACTAACCCTTACCACAACAAACTAAACCCAATCATTTTTAAATTAAAAAAAATGCTACTAACCATAGCAAACTATGCCAAACTCACCTAAATTACTTCGGCTATCAAAAATCACCCCCAACTACACTTTACAGCAACAAGCTAAGCCCAATCACTTTAAAATTACAAAAAAATGCTAAAAATCATAACTAACTTTACCAGAATCACATAAATTACTTCGGCTACCATAAATCACCCCCAACTATCCCTTACCACAACAAACCAAACCATATCATCTTAAAATTACAAAAAAGGTGTTCAAATCATAACAAACTATGCCAGACTCACCTAAATTACTTCGGCTACTCTAAATCATCACCAACTAACCCTTACCACAACAAACTAAACCCAATCACTTTTAAATTACAAAAAAATGCTCCTAACCATAGTAAACTATGCCAAACTCACCTAAATTACTTCGGCTACCGTAAATCATCACCAACTAACCCTTACCACAACAAACTAAACCCAATCACTTTTAATTTACAAAAAAATGCTACTAACCATAGCAAACTATGCCAAACTCACCTAAATTACTTCGGCTATCAAAAATCACCCCCAACTACACTTTACAGCAACAAACTAAGCCCAATTAATTTAAAATTACAAAAAAATGCTAAAAATCATAACAAACTATACCAGAATCACCTAAATTACTTCGGCTACCGTAAATCACCCCCAACTATCCCTTACCACAACAAACCAAACTATATCATCTTAAAATTACAAAAAAAGGTGTACAAATCATAACAAACTATGCCAGACTCACCTAAATTACTTCGGCTACTCTAAATCATCACCAACTTACCCTTACCACAAAAAACTAAACCCAATCACTTTTAAATTACAAAAAAATGCTCCTAACTATAGCAAACTATGCCAAACTTACCTAAATTACTTCGGCAACAATAAATCATCACCAACTAACCTTTACCACATCAAACTAAACCCAATCACTTTTAAATTACAAAAAAATGCTACTTACCATAGCAAACTATGCCAAACTCACCTAAATTAGTTCGGCTATCAAAAATCACCCCCAACTACACTTTACAGCAACAAACTAAGCCCAATCACTTTAAAATTACAAAAAATGCTAAAAATCATAACAAACTATACCAGAATCACCTAAATTACTTCGGCTACCGTAAATCACCCCCAACTATCCCTTACCACAACAAACCAAACCATATCCTCTTAAAATTACAAAAAAAATTTACAAATCATAACAAACTATGCCAGACTCACCTAAATTACTTCGGCTACTCTAAACCATCACCAACTAACCCTTACCACAACAAACTAAACCCAATCACTTTTAAATTACAAAAAAATGCTACTAACCATAGCAAACTATGCCAAACTCACCTAAATTACTTCAGCTACCATAAATCATCACCAACTAACCCTTACCACAACAAACTAAACCCAATCACTTTTAAATTACAAAAAAATGCTACTAACCAAAGCAAACTATGCCAAACTCACCTAAATTACTTCGGCTATCAAAAATCACCCCCAACTACACTTTACAGCAACAAACTAAGCCCAATCACTTTAAAATTACAAAAAAATGCTAAAAATCATAACATACTTTACCAGAATCACATAAATTACTTCGGCTACCATAAATCACCCCCAACTATCCCTTACCACAACAAACCAAACCATATCATCTTAAAATTACAAAAAAGGTGTACAAATCATAACAAACTATGCCAGACTCACCTAAATTACTTCGGCTACTCTAAATCATCACCAACTAACCCTTACCACAACAAACTAAACACAATCACTTTTAAATTACAAAAAAATGCTCCTAACCATAGTAAAATATGCCAAACTCACCTAAATTACTTCGGCTACCATAAATCATCACCAACTAACCCTTACCACAACAAACTAAACCCAATCACTTTTAAATTACAAAAAAATGCTACTTACCATAGCAAACTATGCCAAACTCACCTAAACTAGTTCGGCTATCAAAAATCACCCCCAACTACACTTTACAGCAACAAACTAAGCCCAATCACTTTAAAATTACAAAAAATGCTAAAAATCATAACAAACTATACCAGAATCACCTAAATTACTTCGGCTACCGTAAATCACCCCCAACTATCCCTTACCACAACAAACCAAACCATATCCTCTTAAAATTACAAAAAAAATTTACAAATCATAACAAACTATGCCAGACTCACCTAAATTACTTCGGCTACTCTAAACCATCACCAACTAACCCTTACCACAACAAACTAAACCCAATCACTTTTAAATTACAAAAAAATGCTACTAACCATAGCAAACTATGCCAAACTCACCTAAATTACTTCAGCTACCATAAATCATCACCAACTAACCCTTACCACAACAAACTAAACCCAATCACTTTTAAATTACAAAAAAATGCTACTAACCATAGCAAACTATGCCAAACTCACCTAAATTACTTCGGCTATCAAAAATCACCCCCAACTACACTTTACAGCAACAAACTAAGCCCAATCACTTTAAAATTACAAAAAAATGCTAAAAATCATAACAAACTTTACCAGAATCACATAAATTACTTCGGCTACCATAAATCACCCCCAACTATCCCTTACCACAACAAACCAAACCATATCATCTTAAAATTACAAAAAAGGTGTACAAATCATAACAAACTATGCCAGACTCACCTAAATTACTTCGGCTACTCTAAATCATCACCAACTAACCCTTACCACAACAAACTAAACCCAATCACTTTTAAATTACAAAAAAATGCTCCTAACCATAGTAAAATATGCCAAACTCATCTAAATTACTTCGGCTACCATAAATCATCACCAACTAACCCTTACCACAACAAACTAAACCCAATTACTTTTAAATTACAAAAAAATGCTACTAACCATAGCAAACTATGCCAAACTCACCTAAATTACTTCGGCTATCAAAAATCACCCCCAACTACACTTTACAGCAACAAACTAAGCCCAATCACTTTAAAATTACAAAAAAATGCTAAAAATCATAACAAACTATACCAGAATCACCTAAATTACTTCGGCTACCGTAAATCACCCCCAACTATCCCTTACCACAACAAACGAAACCATATAATCTTAAAATTACAAAAAAAGGTGTACAAATCATAACAAACTATGCCAGACTCACCTAAATTACTTCGTCTACTCTAAATCATCACCAACTTACCCTTACCACAAAAAACTAAACCCAATCACTTTTAAATTACAAAAAAATGCTCCTAACCATAGCAAACTATGCCAAACTTACCTAAATTACTTCGGCAACCATAAAACATCACCAACTAACCCTTACCACATCAAACTAAACCCAATCACTTTTAAATTACAAAAAAATGCTACTAACCATAGCAAACTATGCCAAACTCACCTAAATTAGTTCGGCTATCAAAAATCACCCCCAACTACACTTTACAGCAACAAACTAAGCCCAATCACTTTAAAATTACAAAAAAATGCTAAAAATCATAACAAACTATACCAGAATCACCTAAATTACTTCGGCTACCGTAAATCACCCCCAACTATCCCTTACCACAACAAACGAAACCATATAATCTTAAAATTACAAAAAAAGGTGTACAAATCATAACAAACTATGCCAGACTCACCTAAATTACTTCGGCTACTCTAAATCATCACCAACTAACCCTTACCACAACAAACTAAACCCAATCACTTTTAAATTCCAAAAAAATGCTACTATACAAAGCAAACTATGCCAAACTCACCAAAATTACTTCGGCTATCATAATTCATCACCAACTAACCCTTACCACAACAAACTAAACCCAATCACTTTTAAATTACAAAAAAATGCTACTAACCATAGCAAACTATGCCAAACTCACCTAAATTACTTCAGCTACCATAAATCATCACCAACTAACCCTTACCACAACAAACTAAACCCAATCACTTTTAAATTACAAAAAAATGCTCCTAACCATAGTAAAATATGCCAAACTCATCTAAATTACTTCGGCTACCATAAATCATCACCAACTAACCCTTACCACAACAAACTAAACCCAATCACTTTTAAATTACAAAAAAATGCTACTAACCATAGCAAACTATGCCAAACTCACCTAAATTACTTCGGCTATCAAAAATCACCACCAGCTACACTTTACAGCAACAAAGTAAGCCCAATCACTTTAAAATTACAAAAAAATCCTAAAAATCATAACAAACTATACCAGAATCACCTAAATTACTTCGGCTACCGTAAATCACCCCCATCTATTCCTTACCACAACGAACCAAACCATATCATCTTAAAATTACAAAAAAAGTTGTACAAATCACAACAAAGTATGCCAGACTCACCTAAATTACTTCGGCTACTCTAAATCATCACCAACTAACCCTTACCACAACAAACTAAACCCAATCACTTTTAAATTACAAAAAAATTCTACTAACCATAGCAAACTATGCCAAACTCACCTAAATTACTTCGGCTACCATAAATCATCACCAACTAACCCTTACCACAACAAACTAAACCCAATCACTTTTAAATTACAAAAAAATGCTACTAACCATAGCAAACTATGCCAAACTCACCTAAATTACTTCAGCTACCATAAATCATCACCAACTAACCCTTACCACAACAAACTAAACCCAATCACTTTTAAATTACAAAAAAATGCTACTAGCCATAGCAATCTATGCCAAACTCACCTAAATTACTTCGGCTATCAAAAATCACCCCCAGCTACACTTTACAGCAACAAAGTAAGCCCAATCACTTTAAAATTACAAAAAAATCCTAAAAATCATAACAAACTATACCAGAATCACCTAAATTACTTCGGCTACCGTAAATCACCCCCATCTATTCCTTACCACAACAAACCAAACCATATCATCTTAAAATTACAAAAAAAGTTGTACAAATCACAACAAAGTATGCCAGACTCACCTAAATTACTTCGGCTACTCTAAATCATCACCAACTAACCCTTACCACAACAAACTAAACCCAATCACTTTTAAATTACAAAAAAATTCTACTAACCATAGCAAACTATGCCAAACTCACCTAAATTACTTCGGCTACCATAAATCATCACCAACTAACCCTTACCACAACAAACTAAACCCAATAACTTTTAAATTACAAAAAAATGCTACTAACCATAGCAAACTATGCCAAACTCACCTAAATTACTTCGGCTATCAAAAATCACCCCCAACTACACTTTACAGCAACAAACTAAGCCCAATCACTTTAAAATTACAAAAAAATGCACAAAATCATAACAAACTATACCAGAATCACCTAAATTACTTCGGCTACCGTAAATCACCCCCAACTATACCTTACCACAACAAACCAAACCATATCATCTTAAAATTACAAAAAAAGGTGTACAAATCATAACAAACTATGCCAGACTCACCTAAATTACTTCGGCTACTCTAAATCAACACCAACTAACCCTTAGCACAACAAACTAAACCCAATCACTTTTAAATTACAAAAAAATGCTACTAACCCTAGCAAACTATGCCAAACTCACCTAAATTACTTCGGCTACCATAAATCATCACCAACTAACCCTTACCACAAAAAACTAAACCCAATCACTTTTAAATTAAAAAAATTTCTACTAACCATAGCAAACTATGCCAAACTCACCTAAATTACTTTGGCTATCAAAAATCACCCCCAACTACACTTTACAGCAAAAAACTAAGCCCAATCACTTTAAAATTACAAAAAAATGCTGAAAATCATAAAAAACTATACCAGAATCACCTAAATTACTTCGGCTACCGTAAATCACCCCCAACTATCCCTTACGACAACAAACCAAACCATATAATCTTAAAATTACAAAAAAAGGTGTACAAATCATAACAAACTATGCCAGACTCACCTAAATTACTTCGGCTACTCTAAATCAACACCAACTCACCCTTACCACAACAAATTAAACCCAATCACTTTTAAATTACAAAAAAATGCTACTAACTATAGCCAACTATGCCAAGCTCACCTACATTACTTCGGCTACTATAAATAATCACCAACTAACCCTTACCACAACAAACTAAACCCAATCACTTTTAAATTACAAAAAAATGCTACTAACCATAGAAAACTATGCCAAACTCACCTAAATTACTTCGGCTATCAAAAATCACCCCCAACTACACTTTACAGCAACAAACTAAGCCCGATCACTTTAAAATTACAAAAAAATGCTAAAATTCATAACAAACTATACCAGAATCACCTAAATTACTTCGGCTACCGTAAATCACCCCCAACTATACCTTACCAAAACAAACCAAACCATATCATCTTAAAATTACAAAAAAAGGTGTACAAATCATAACAAACAATGCCAGACTCTTCTAAATTACTTCGGCTACTCTAAATCATCACCAACTAACCCTTACCACAACAAACTAAACCCAATCACTTTTAAATGCCAAAAAAATGCTACTAACCATAGCAAATTATGCCAAACTCACCTAAATTACTTCGGCTACCATAAATCATCACCAAATAACCCTTACCACAACAAACTAAACCCAATCACTTTTAAATTACAAAAAAATGCTACTAACCATAGCAAACTATGCCAAACTCACCTAAATTACTTCGGCTATCAAAAATCACCCCCAACTACACTTTACAGCAACAAACTAAGCCCAATCACATTAAAATTACAAAAAAATGCTAAAAATCATAACAAACTATACCAGAATCACCTAAATTACTCCAGCTACCGTAAATCACCCCCAACTATCCCTTACCACAACAAACCAAACCATATCATCTTAAAATTACAAAAAAAGGTGTACAAATCATAACAAACTATGCCAGACTCACCTAAATTACTTCGGCTACTCTAAATCATCACCATCCAACCCTTACCACAACAAACTAAACCTAATCACTTTTAAATTACAAAAAAATGCTATTAACCATAGCAAACTATGCCAAACTCACCTAAATTACTTCGGCTACCATAAATCATCACCAACTAACCCTTACCACAACAAACTAAACCCAATCACTTTTAAATTACAAAAAAATGCTACTGACCATAGCAAACTATGCCAAACTCACCTAAATTACTTCGGCTATCAAAAATCACCCCCAACTACACTTTACAGCAACAAACTAAGCCCAATCACTTTAAAATTACAAAAAAATGCTGAAAATCATAACAAACTATACCAGAATCACCTAAATTACTTCGGCTACCGTAAATCACCCCCAACTATCCCTTTCGACAACAAACCAAACCATATCATCTTAAAATTACAAATAAAGGTGTACAAATCATAACAAACTATGCCAGACTCACCTAAATTACTTCGGCTACTCTAAATCAACACCAACTAACCCTTACCACAACAAATTAAACCCAATCACTTTTAAATTACAAAAAAATGCTACTAGCTATAGCAAACTATGCCAAACTCACCTACATTACTTCGGCTACCATAAATAATCACCAACTAACCCTTACCACAACAAACTAAACCCAATCACTTTTAAATTACAAAAAAATGCTACTGACCATAGCAAACTATGCCAAACTCACCTAAATTACTTCGGCTATCAAAAATCACCCCCAACTACACTTTACAGCAACAAACTAAGCCCGATCACTTTAAAATTACAAAAAAATGCTAAAATTCATAACAAACTATACCAGAATCACCTAAATTACTTCGGCTACCGTAAATCACCCCCAACTATACCTTACCAAAACAAACCAAACCATATCATCGTGAAATTACAAAAAAAACTGTACAAATCATAACAAACTATGCCAGACTCACCTAAATTACTTCGGCTACTCTAAATCATCACCAACTAACCCTTACCACAACAAACTAAACCCAATCACTTTTAAATTACAAAAAAATGCTACTAACCATAGCAAACTATGCCAAACTCACCTAAATTACTTCGGCTATCAAAAATCACCCCCAACTACACTTTACAGCAACAAGCTAAGCCCAATCACTTTAAAATTACAAAAAAATGCTAAAAATCATAACTAACTTTACCAGAATCACATAAATTACTTCGGCTACCATAAATCACCCCCAACTATCCCTTACCACAACAAACCAAACCATATCATCTTAAAATTACAAAAAAGGTGTTCAAATCATAACAAACTATGCCAGACTCACCTAAATTACTTCGGCTACTCTAAATCATCACCAACTAACCCTTACCACAACAAACTAAACACAATCACTTTTAAATTACAAAAAAATGCTCCTAACCATAGTTAACTATGCCAAACTCACCTAAATTACTTCGGCTACCATAAATCATCACCAACTAACCCTTACCACAACAAACTAAACCCAATCACTTTTAAATTACAAAAAAATGCTACTAACCATAGCAAACTATGCCAAACTCACCTAAATTACTTCGGCTATCAAAAATCACCCCCAACTACACTTTACAGCAACAAACTAAGCCCCATCAATTTAAAATTACAAAAAAATGCTAAAAATCATAACAAACTATACCAGAATCACCTAAATTACTTCGGCTACCGTAAATCACCCCCAACTATCCCTTACCACAACAAACCAAACCATATCATCTTAAAATTACAAAAAAAGGTGTACAAATCATAACAAACTATGCCAGACTCACCTAAATTACTTCGGCGACTCTAAATCATCACCAACTTACCCTTACCACAAAAAACTAAACTAAATCACTTTTATATTACAAAAAAATGCTCCTAACCATAGCAAACTATGCCAAACTTACCTAAATTACTTCGGCAACCATAAATCATCACCAACTAACCCTTACCACATCAAACTAAACCCAATCACTTTTAAATTACAAAAAAATGCTACTAACCATAGCAAACTATGCCAAACTCGCCTAAATTAGTTCGGCTATCAAAAATCACCCCCAACTACACTTTACAGCAACAAACTAAGCCCGATCACTTTAAAATTACAAAAAAATGAACAAAATCATAACAAACTATACCAGAATCACCTAAATTACTTCGGCTACCGTAAATCACCCCCAACTATACCTTACCACAACAAACCAAACCATATCATCTTCAAATTACAAAAAAAGGTGTCCAAATCATAACAAACTATGCCAGACTCACCGAAATTACTTCGGCTACTCTAAATCAACACCAACTAACCCGTACTACAACAAACTAAACCCAATCAACTTTAAATTACAAAAAAATGTTACTAACCATAGCAAACTATGCCAAACTCATATAAATTACTTCGGCTATCAAAAATCACCCCCAACTACACTTTACAGCAACAAACTAAAACCAATCACTTTAAAATTACAAAAAAATGTTAAAAATCATAACAAACTATACCAGAATCACCTAAATTACTTCGGCTACCGTAAATCACCCCCAACTACCTTACTACCCTTACCACAACAAACCAAACCATATCATCTTAAAATTACAAAAAAAGGTGTACAAATCATAACAAACTATGCCAGACTCACCTAAATTACTTCGGCTACTCTAAATCATCACCAACTAACCCTTACCACAACAAACTAAACCCAATCACTTTTAAATTACAAAAAAATGCTACTAACCATAGCAAACTATGCCAAACTCACCTAAATTACTTCGGCTACCATAAATCATCACCAACTAACCCTTACCACAACAAACTAAACCCAATCACTTTTAAATTACAAAAAAATGTTACTAACCATAGCAAACTATGCCAAACTCACCTAAATTACTTCGGCTATCAAAAATCACCCCCAACTACACTTTACAGCAACAAACTAAGCCCAATCACTTTAAAATTACAAAAAAATGCTAAAAATCATAACAAACTATACCAGAATCACCTAAATTACTTCGGCTACCGTAAATCACCCCCAACTATCCCTTACCACAACAAACCAAACCATATCATCTTAAAATTACAAAAAAAGGTGTACAAATCACAACAAAGTATGCCAGACTCACCTAAATTACTTCGGCTACTCTAAATCATCACCAACTAACCCTTACCACAACAAACTAAACCCAATCATTTTTAAATTACAAAAAAATGCTACTAACCATAGCAAACTATGCCAAACTCACCTAAATTACTTCGGCTACCATAAATCATCACCAACTAACCCTTACCACAACAAACTAAACCCAATCACTTTTAAATTACAAAAAAATGCTACTAACCATAGCAAACTATGCCAAACTCACCTAAATTACTTCGGCTATCAAAAATCACCCCCAACTACACTTTACAGCAACAAACTAAGCCCAATCACTTTAAAATTACAAAAAAATGAACAAAATCATAACAAACTATACCAGAATCACCTAAATTACTTCGGCTACCGTAAATCACCCCCAACTATACCTTACCACAACAAACCAAACCATATCATCTTCAAATTACAAAAAAAGGTGTCCAAATCATAACAAACTATGCCAGACTCACCGAAATTACTTCGGCTACTCTAAATCAACACCAACTAACCCTTACCACAACAAACTAAACCCAATCAATTTTAAATTACAAAAAAATGCTACTAACCATAGCAAACAATGCCAAACTCACCTAAATTACTTAGGCTACCATAAATCATCACCAACTAACCCTTACCACAACAAACTAAACTCAATCACTTTTAAATTACAAAAAAATGATACTAACCATAGCAAACTATGCCAAACTCATATAAATTACTTCGGCTATCAAAAATCACCCCCAACTACACTTTACAGCAACAAACTAAAACCAATCACTTTAAAATTACAAAAAAATGCTAAAAATCATAAAAACTATACCAGAATCACCTAAATTACTTCGGCTACCGTAAATCACCCCCAACTATCCCTTACCACAACAAACCAAACCATATCATCTTAAAATTACAAAAAAAGGTGTACAAATCATAACAAACTATGCCAGACTCACCTAAATTACTTCGGCTACTCTAAATCATCACCAACTAACCCTTACCACAACAAACTAAATCCAATCACTTTTAAATTACAAAAAAATGCTACTAACCATAGCAAACTATGCCAGACTCACCTAAATTACTTCGGCTACCATAAATCATCACCAACTATCCCTTACCACAACAAACCAAACCATATCATCTTAAAATTAGAAAAAAAGGTGTACAAATCATAACAAACTATGCCAGACTTACCTAAATTACTTCGGCTACTCTAAATCATCACCAACTAACCCTTACCACAACAAACTAAACACAATCATTTTTAAATTACAAAAAAATTCTACTAACCATAACAAACTATGCCAAACTCACCTAAATTACTTCGGCTACCATAAATCATCACCAACAAACCCTTACCACAACAAACTAAACCCAATCACTTTTAAATTACAAAAAAATGCTACTAACCATAGCAAACTATGCCAAACTCACCTAAATTACTTCGGCTATCAAAAATCACCCCCAACTACACTTTACAGCAACAAACTAAGCCCAATCACTTTTAAATAAAAAAAAATGCTACAAATCATAACAAACTATACCAAAATCACCTAAATTACTTCGGCTGCCGTAAATTACCCCCAACTATCCCTTACCACAACAAACCAAACCATATCATCTTAAAATTACAAAAAAAGGTGTACAAATCATAACAAAATATGCCAGACTCACCTAAATTACTTCGGCTACTCTAAATCATCACCAACTAACCCTTTCCACAACAAACTAAACCCAATCACTTTTAAATTACAAAAAAAATCTACTAACCATAGCAAACTATGCCAAACTCACCTAAATTACTTCGGCTACCATAAATCATCACCAACTAACCCTTACCACAACAAACTAAACCCAATCACTTTTAAATTACAAAAAAATAATACTAACCATAGCAAACTATGTCAAACTCATATAAATTACTTCGGCTATCAAAAATCACCCCCAACTACACTTTAAAGCAACAAACTAAAACCAATCACTTTAAAATTACAAAAAAATGCTAAAAATCATAACAAACTATACCAGAATCACCTAAATTACTTCGGCTACCGTAAATCACCCCCAACTATCCCTTACCACAACAAACCAAACCATATCATCTTAAAATTACAAAAAAAGGTGTACAAATCATAACAAACTATGCCAGACTCACCTAAATTACTTCGGCTACTCTAAATCAACACCAACTAACCCTTAGCACAACAAACTAAACTCAATCACTTTTAAATTACAAAAAAATGATACTAACCATAGCAAACTATGCCAAACTCATATAAATTACTTCGGCTATCAAAAATCACCCCCAACTACACTTTACAGCAACAAACTAAAACCAATCACTTTAAAATTACAAAAAAATGCTAAAAATCATAAAAACTATACCAGAATCACCTAAATTACTTCGGCTACCGTAAATCACCCCCAACTATACCTTACCACAACAAACCAAACCATATCATCTTCAAATTACAAAAAAAGGTGTCCAAATCATAACAAACTATGCCAGACTCACCTAAATTACTTCGGCTACTCTAAATCAACACCAACTAACCCTTAGCACAACAAACTAAACTCAATCACTTTTAAATTACAAAAAAATGATACTAACCATAGCAAACTATGCCAAACTCATATAAATTACTTCGGCTATCAAAAATCACCCCCAACTACACTTTACAGCAACAAACTAAAACCAATCACTTTAAAATTACAAAAAAATGCTAAAAATCATAAGACTATACCAGAATCACCTAAATTACTTCGGCTACCGTAAATCACCCCCAACTATCCCTTACCACAACAAACCAAACCATATCATCTTAAAATTACAAAAAAAGGTGTACAAATCATAACAAACTATGCCAGACTCACCTAAATTACTTCGGCTACTCTAAATCATCACCAACTAACCCTTACCACAACAAACTAAACCCAATCACTTTTAAATTACAAAAAAATGCTACTAACCATAGCCAACTATGCCAGACTCACCTAAATTACTTCGGCTACCATAAATCATCACCAACTATCCCTTACCACAACAAACCAAACCATATCATCTTAAAATTAGAAAAAAAGTGTACAAATCATAACAAACTATGCCAGACTTACCTAAATTACTTCGGCTACTCTAAATCATCACCAACTAACCCTTACCACAACAAACTAAACCCAATCACTTTTAAATTACAAAAAAATTCTACTAACCATAACAAACTATGCCAAACTCACCTAAATTACTTCGGCTACCATAAATCATCACCAACAAACCCTTACCACAACAAACTAAACCCAATCACTTTTAAATTACAAAAAAATGCTACTAACCATAGCAAACTATGCCAAACTCACCTAAATTACTTCGGCTATCAAAAATCACCCCCAACTACACTTTACAGCAACAAACTAAGCCCAATCACTTTAAAATTACAAAAAAATGCTAAAAATCATAACAAACTATACCAAAATCACCTAAATTACTTCGGCTGCCGTAAATTACCCCCAACTATCCCTTACCACAACAAACCAAACCATATCATCTTAAAATTACAAAAAAAGGTGTACAAATCATAACAAAATATGCCAGACTCACCTAAATTACTTCGGCTACTCTAAATCATCACCAAATAACCCTTACCACAACAAACTAAACCCAATCACTTTTAAATTACAAAAAAATGATACTAACCATAGCAAACTATGTCAAACTCATATAAATTACTTTGGCTATCAAAAATCACCCCCAACTACACTTTAAAGCAACAAACTAAAACCAATCACTTTAAAATTACAAAAAAATGCTAAAAATCATAACAAACTATACCAGAATCACCTAAATTACTTCGGCTACCGTAAATCACCCCCAACTATCCCTTACCACAACAAACCAAACCATATCATCTTAAAAAAAAAAAAGGTGTACAAATCATAACAAACTATGCCAGACTCACCTAAATTACTTCGGCTACTCTAAATCATCACCAACTAACCCTTACCACAACAAACTAAACCCAATCACTTTTAAGTTACAAAAAAATGCTACTAACCATAGCAAACTATGCCAGACTCACCTAAATTACTTCGGCTACCATAAATCATCACCAACTAACCCTTATCACAACAAACTAAACCCAATCACTTTTAAATTCACAAAAAAATGTTACTAACCATAGCAAACTATGCCAAACTCACCTAAACTACTTCGGCTATCAAAAATCACCCCCAACTACACTTTACAGCAACAAACTAAGCCCAATCACTTTAAAATTACAAAAAAATGCTAAAAATCATAACAACTATACCAGAATCACCTAAATTACTTCGGCTACCGTAAATCACCCTCAACTATCCCTTACCACAACAAACCAAACCATATCATCTTAAAATTAGAAAAAAAGGTGTACAAATCATAACAAACTATGCCAGACTTACCCAAATTACTTCGGATACTCTAAATCATCACCAACTAACCCTTACCACAACAAACTAAACCCAATCACTTTTAAATTACAAAAAAAATGCTACTAACCATAGCAAACTATGCCAAACTCACCTAAATTACTTCGGCTACCATAAATCATCCCCAACAAACCCTTACCACAACAAACTAAACCCAATCACTTTTAAATTACAAAAAAATGCTACTAACCATAGCCAACTATGCCAGACTCACCTAAATTACTTCGGCTACCATAAATCATCACCAACTATCCCTTACCACAACAAACCAAACCATATCATCTTAAAATTAGAAAAAAAGTGTACAAATCATAACAAACTATGCCAGACTTACCTAAATTACTTCGGCTACTCTAAATCATCACCAACTAACCCTTACCACAACAAACTAAACCCAATCACTTTTAAATTACAAAAAAATTCTACTAACCATAACAAACTATGCCAAACTCACCTAAATTACTTCGGCTACCATAAATCATCACCAACAAACCCTTACCACAACAAACTAAACCCAATCACTTTTAAATTACAAAAAAATGCTACTAACCATAGCAAACTATGCCAAACTCACCTAAATTACTTCGGCTATCAAAAATCACCCCCAACTACACTTTACAGCAACAAACTAAGCCCAATCACTTTAAAATTACAAAAAAATGCTAAAAATCATAACAAACTATACCAAAATCACCTAAATTACTTCGGCTGCCGTAAATTACCCCCAACTATCCCTTACCACAACAAACCAAACCATATCATCTTAAAATTACAAAAAAAGGTGTACAAATCATAACAAAATATGCCAGACTCACCTAAATTACTTCGGCTACTCTAAATCATCACCAAATAACCCTTACCACAACAAACTAAACCCAATCACTTTTAAATTACAAAAAAATGATACTAACCATAGCAAACTATGTCAAACTCATATAAATTACTTTGGCTATCAAAAATCACCCCCAACTACACTTTAAAGCAACAAACTAAAACCAATCACTTTAAAATTACAAAAAAATGCTAAAAATCATAACAAACTATACCAGAATCACCTAAATTACTTCGGCTACCGTAAATCACCCCCAACTATCCCTTACCACAACAAACCAAACCATATCATCTTAAAAAAAAAAAGGTGTACAAATCATAACAAACTATGCCAGACTCACCTAAATTACTTCGGCTACTCTAAATCATCACCAACTAACCCTTACCACAACAAACTAAACCCAATCACTTTTAAGTTACAAAAAAATGCTACTAACCATAGCAAACTATGCCAGACTCACCTAAATTACTTCGGCTACCATAAATCATCACCAACTAACCCTTATCACAACAAACTAAACCCAATCACTTTTAAATTACAAAAAAATGTTACTAACCATAGCAAACTATGCCAAACTCACCTAAACTACTTCGGCTATCAAAAATCACCCCCAACTACACTTTACAGCAACAAACTAAGCCCAATCACTTTAAAATTACAAAAAAATGCTAAAAATCATAACAACTATACCAGAATCACCTAAATTACTTCGGCTACCGTAAATCACCCTCAACTATCCCTTACCACAACAAACCAAACCATATCATCTTAAAATTAGAAAAAAAGGTGTACAAATCATATCAAACTATGCCAGACTTACCCAAATTACTTCGGATACTCTAAATCATCACCAACTAACCCTTACCACAACAAACTAAACCCAATCACTTTTAAATTACAAAAAAAATGCTACTAACCATAGCAAACTATGCCAAACTCACCTAAATTACTTCGGCTACCATAAATCATCACCAACAAACCCTTACCACAACAAACTAAACCCAATCACTTTTAAATTACAAAAAAATGCTACTAACCATAGCAAACTATGCCAAACTCACCTAAATTACTTCGGCTATCAAAAATCACCCCCAACTACACTTTACAGCAACAAACTAAGCCCAATTACTTTAAAATTACAAAAAAATGCTAAAAATCATAACAAACTATACCAGAATCACCTAAATTACTTCGGCTACCGTAAATCACCCCCAACTATTCCTTACCACAATAAACCAAACCATATCATCTTAAAATTAGAAAAAAAGTGTACAAATCATAACAAACTATGCCAGACTTACCCAAATTACTTCGGATACTCTAAATCATCACCAACTAACCCTTACCACAACAAACTAAACCCAATCACTTTTAAATTACAAAAAAAATGCTACTAACCATAGCAAACTATGCCAAACTCACCTAAATTACTTCGGCTACCATAAATCATTACCAACAAACCCTTACCACAACAAAGTAAACCCAATCACTTTTAAATTACAAAAAAATGCTACTAACCATAGCAAACTATGCCAAACTCACCTAAATTACTTCGGCTATCAAAAATCACCCCCAACTACACTTTACAGCAACAAACTAAGCCCAATTACTTTAAAATTACAAAAAAATGCTAAAAATCATAACAAACTATACCAGAATCACCTAAATTACTTCGGCTACCGTAAATCACCCCCAACTATTCCTTACCACAATAAACCAAACCATATCATCTTAAAATTAGAAAAAAAAGTGTACAAATCATAACAAACTATGCCAGACTTACCCAAATTACTTCGGATACTCTAAATCATCACCAACTAACCCTTACCACAACAAACTAAACCCAATCACTTTTAAATTACAAAAAAATGCTACTAACCATAGCAAACTATGCCAAACTCACCTAAATTACTTCGGCTACAATAAATCATCACCAACAAACCCTTACCACAACAAACTAAACCCAATCACTTTTAAATTACAAAAAAATGATACTAACCATAGCAAACTATGCCAGACTCACCTAAATTACTTCGCCTACCATAAATCATCACCAACTATCCCTTACCACAACAAACCAAACCATATCATCTTAAAATTAGAAAAAAAGGTGTACAAATCATAACAAACTATGCCAGACTTACCTAAATTACTTCGGCTACTCTAAATCATCACCAACTAACCCTTACCACAACTAACTAAACCCAATCACTTTTAAATTACAAAAAAATGCTACTAACCATAGCAAACTATGCCAAACTCACCTAAATTACTTCGGCTACCATAAATCATCACCAACAAACCCTTACCACAACAAACTAAACCCAATCACTTTTAAATTACAAAAAAATGCTACTAACCATAGCAAACTATGCCAAACTCACCTAAATTACTTCGGCTATCAAAAATCACCCCCAACTACACTTTACAGCAACAAACTAAGCCCAATCACTTTAAAATTACAAAAAAATGCTAAAAATCATAACAAACTATACCAAAATCACCTAAATTACTTCGGCTGCCGTAAATTACCCCCAACTATCCCTTACCACAACAAACCAAACCATATCATCTTAAAATTACAAAAAAAGGTGTACAAATCATAACAAACTATGCCAGACTTACCTAAATTACTTCGGCTACTCTAAATCATCACCAACTAACCCTTACCACAACAAACTAAACCCAATCACTTTTAAATTACAAAAAAATTCTACTAACCGTAGCAAACTATGCCAAACTCACCTAAATTACTTCGGCTACCATAAATCATCACCAACAAACCCTTACCACAACAAACTAAACCCAATCAATTTTAAATTACAAAAAAATGATACTAACCATAGCAAACTATGCCAGACTCACCTAAATTACTTCGCCTACCATAAATCATCACTAACTATCCCTTACCACAACAAACCAAACCATATCATCTTAAAATTAGAAAAAAAGGTGTACAAATCATAACAAACTATGCCAGACTTACCTAAATTACTTCGGCTACTCTAAATCATCACCAACTAACCCTTACCACAACAAACTAAACCCAATCTCTTTTAAATTACAAAAAAATGCTACTAACCATAGCAAACTATGCCAAACTCACCTAAATTACTTCGGCTACCATAAATCATCACCAACAAACCCTTACCACAACAAACTAAACCCAATCACTTTTAAATTACAAAAAAATGCTACTAACCATAGCAAACTATGCCAAACTCACCTAAATTACTTCGGCTATCAAAAATCACCGCCAACTACACTTTACAGCAACAAACTAAGCCCAATCACTTTAAAATTACAAAAAAATGCTAAAAATCATAACAAACTATACCAAAATCACCTAAATTACTTCGGCTGCCGTAAATTACCCCCAACTATCCCTTACCACAACAAACCAAACCATATCATCTTAAAATTACAAAAAAAGGTGTACAAATCATAACAAACTATGCCAGACTTACCTAAATTACTTCGGCTACTCTAAATCATCACCAACTAACCCTTACCACAACAAACTAAACCCAATCACTTTTAAATTACAAAAAAATGATACTAACCATAGCAAACTATGCCAGACTCACCTAAATTACTTCGCCTACCATAAATCATCACCAACTATCCCTTACCACAACAAACCAAACCATATCATCTTAAAATTAGAAAAAAAGGTGTACAAATCATAACAAACTATGCCAGACTTACCTAAATTACTTCGGCTACTCTAAATCATCACCAACTAACCCTTACCACAACAAACTAAACCCAATCACTTTTAAATTACAAAAAAATGCTACTAACCATAGCAAACTATGCCAAACTCACCTAAATTACTTCGGCTACCATAAATCATCACCAACAAACCCTTACCACAACAAACTAAACCCAATCACTTTTAAATTACAAAAAAATGCTACTAACCATAGCAAACTATGCCAAACTCACCTAAATTACTTCGGCTATCAAAAATCACCCCCAACTACACTTTACAGCAACAAACTAAGCCCAATCACTTTAAAATTACAAAAAAATGCTAAAAATCATAACAAACTATACCAAAATCACCTAAATTACTTCGGCTGCCGTAAATTACCCCCAACTATCCCTTACCACAACAAACCAAACCATATCATCTTAAAATTACAAAAAAAGGTGTACAAATCATAACAAAATATGCCAGACTCACCTAAATTACTTCGGCTACTCTAAATCATCACCAACTAACCCTTACCACAACAAACTAAACCCAATCACTTTTAAATTACAAAAAAATTCTACTAACCATAGCAAACTATGCCAAACTCACCTAAATTACTTCGGCTACCATAAATCATCACCAACTAACCCTTACCACAACAAACTAAACCCAATCACTTTTAAATTACAAAAAAATGCTACTAACCATAGCAAACTATGCCAAACTCACCTAAATTACTTCGGCTATCAAAAATCACCCCCAACTACACTTTACAGCAACAAACTAAGCCCAATCACTTTAAAATTACAAAAAAATGCTAAAAATCATAACAAACTATACCAGAATCACCTAAATTACTCCGGCTACCGTAAATCACCCCCAACTATCCCTTACCACAACAAACCAAACCATATAATCTTAAAATTACAAAAAAAGGTGTACAAATCATAACCAACTATGCCAGACTCACCTAAATTACTTCGGCTACTCTAAATCATCACCAACTAACCCTTACCACAACAAACTAAACCCAATCACTTTTAAATTACAAAAAAATGCTACTAACCATAGCAAACTATGCCAAACTCACCTAAATTACTTCGGCTACCATAAATCATCACCAACTAACCCTTACCACAACAAACTAAACCCAATCACTTTTAAATTACAAAAAAATGCTACTAACCATAGCAAACTATGCCAAACTCACCTAAATTACTTCGGCTATCAAAAATCACTCCCAACTACACTTTACAGCAACAAACTAAACCCAATCACTTTAAAATTACAAAAAAATGCTAAAAATCATAACAAACTATACCAGAATCACCTAAATTACTCCGGCTACCGTAAATCACCCCCAACTATCCCTTACCACAACAAACCAAACCATATCATCTTAAAATTACAAAAAAAGGTGTACAAATCATAACAAACTATGCCAGACTCACCTAAATTACTTCGGCTACTCTAAATCATCACCAACTAACCCTTACCACAACAAACTAAACCCAATCACTTTTAAATTACAAAAAAATGCTACTAACCATAGCAAACTATGTCAAACTCACCTAAATTACTTCGGCTACCATAAATCATCACCAACAAACCCTTACCACAACAAACTAAACCCAATCACTTTTAAATTACAAAAAAATGATACTAACCATAGCAAACTATGCCAAACTCACCTAAATTACTTCGGCTATCAAAAATCACTCCCAACTACACTTTACAGCAGCAAACTAAACCCAATCACTTTAAAATTACAAAAAAATGCTAAATATCATAACAAACTATACCAGAATCACCTAAATTACTCCGGCTACCGTAAATCACCCCCAACTATCCCTTACCACAACAAACCAAACCATATCATCTTAAAATTACAAAAAAAGGTGTACAAATCATAACAAACTATGCCAGACTCACCTAAATTACTTCGGCTACTCTAAATCATCACCAACTAACCCTTACCACAACAAACTAAACCCAATCACTTTTAAATTACAAAAAAATGCTACTAACCATAGCAAACTATGCCAAACTCACCTAAATTACTTCGGCTACCATAAATCGTCACCAACTAACCCTTACCACAACAAACTAAACCCAATCACTTTTAAATTACAAAAAAATGCTACTAACCATAGCAAACTATGAAAAAACTCACCTAAATTACTTCGGCTATCAAAAATCACCCCCAACTACACTTTACAGCAACAAACTAAGCCCAATTACTTTAAAATTACAAAAAAATGCTAAAAATCATAACAAACTATACCAGAATCACCTAAATTACTTCGGCTACCGTAAATCACCCCCAACTATTCCATACCACAACAAACCAAACCATATCATCTTAAAATTACAAAAAAAGGTGTACAAATCACAACAAAGTATGCCAAACTCACCTAAATTACTTCGGCTACCATAAATCATCACCAACTAACGCTTACCACAACAAACTAAACCCAATCACTTTTAAATTACAAAAAAATGCTACTAACCATAGCAAACTATGCCAAACTCACCTAAATTACTTCGGCTATCAAAAATCACCCCCAACTACACTTTACAGCAACAAACTAAGCCCAATCACTTTAAAATTACAAAAAAATGCTAAAAATCATAACAAACTATACCAGAATCACCTAAATTACTTCGGCTACCGTAAATCACCCCCAACTATCCCTTACCACAACAAACCAAACCATATCATCTTAAAATTACAAAAAAAGGTGTACAAATCACAACAAAGTATGCCAGACTCACCTAAATTACTTCGGCTACTCTAAATCATCACCAACTAACCCTTACCACAACAAACTAAACCCAATCACTTTTAAATTACAAAAAAATGCTACTAACCATAGCAAACTATGCCAAACTCACCTAAATTACTTCGGCTACCATAAATCATCACCAACTAACCCTTACCACAACAAACTAAACCCAATCACTTTTAAATTACAAAAAAATGCTACTAACCATAGCAAACTATGCCAAACTCACCTAAATTACTTCGGCTATCAAAAATCACCCCCAACTACACTTTACAGCAACAAACTAAGCCCAATCACTTTAAAATTACAAAAAAATGAACAAAATCATTGTCGAGTCCCGGACGGGCTCTTGTGGACTCTTTGAATTTTGTTGTAACGATGATCAAAAAAAACTAACTCGAAGGACCAGCTGGTGGTAGTGTACCAGCATACACGGAGACAAATAACACTAAGCACTCGGTTTAACGAAAATAAAGAACTATATTTTAAAAACACTTAAAATATCAATTAATCGCACTCTCAACAACAACTCTTCTTAACTTAAACTCAAACAAACTCTGCACTTACTATCATTGAACTCTCGCACTTTCTACCATCGGAATCATGCACTTTCTACCATCGGAATCCCAGAAAATTGGCCATGTCAAGGCTTATAAAGACAACCCCCATCCGTCCAAAACTAGTCATCCGACAACGGCTGGGGGTGAACTTTCACCACCCATTTGGAAAAACCCAGCCCCGGGGTGAAACAACCGTTGCCATTGTCGGCACCATCAAATTTGACAGACAGGAAGTCTGTCTCGGCCGCACACAAAGAAACATAAATCCTGACAAAAACTAATATACTAATTTAACATTTTCTCATTTCTAAGCTACCATAAAATAAGACAGGAAGCAGACAATTCGGTACCGGCGAACTGGTACCGAACATACCGCCCCCTTTGAACTAACCTAGTTCAACATACACGTCGAAAAGGCTCTCGCACAAGACAAAACAAAATATTGAAAGAAACACTGTTTCAACAAACAAATTTGAGAACTATATACATTGTCTTAACACTCAACTGGAGAACATCCTTAACTGATACAAAACATATTTCAAAAACTAAAATAGAAATTCATGATCTGAACATCGAAATCAAAAATTGTAACACTCTCAATTAATTACAATTTCACGTCTCTTGCGATAAAACGCTCGCCTTGTTGATCGCACGCTTCCTTTGATCACTTGAGACTTGCAACAATCCAAAACAAAGTAATTGAAAGGGTTGATTAACTAGATAAAGTTTTTGAATGTCTCTTGCAAATCCTACGCAACACTTGCGCAACGCGCGCCTTGCATGACCCTCGGTCGCACGCACAAACACTCCACGCACTAACAAACCAGGACGAGATGCCGAGGCGAACCTGGACCCATCCTTTGATGAGGTGGTGGCTGGTTGTCGTCGGAGGTGTTGTCCAAATACCCGACAGACAGATCACGGTCTGGAGCAAACACTTGGGGCAGACTCCCAGCTGTATCACATACTCGCAAACTCATTCGCAAGCCACATGTAGGCGAAGTCGCGCTACTTCTCGAAATCGGGACAGCCTGCTCGTGGGGAGGTCGTCCAAGTTGTATTCGCTGCATGAAGTCGCCATGCCCCTGCCCATTGCGTGGCCAAAGGTTGAGGGTAAAGGTCGACACATGGAAAGGACAAAGGATGTGTGGGACGGGATTTTGTACCGTTCCCGACTCGACCAAAGTATGATTTGAATTTCCGCGACGTTTCGTTCGGTCTTCACTGCGACACGTTTCAATTGGGATTTAACCGAACCCGACAATTGGTACAACACTTTCCAGGCTCGCTGGCGGCGGAATATCAAAATCGCTAATGAAATGAATGAGATTGCTCGTTGCAATTCGCGCAATCTCCACCTTGAATCGTAATAACTAGCCCTTTCCGCCTCGATGCCGCTAAACCACGATTTCTTTCGCGCCCTTGACGAGTTAATCGGTTCTAAACACACATAGTTCAGCGGCCACTTGTCACTTGCATGACGACGAAACTCTGGGCCGCGTGCCCAAGTCATTTGCCTCGATGGCGACTTGAATTTGAAACCTCTGCGATTGAGGTTCGCGGACTCGCTCGCGGAAATCGCACGCCGCCATTCCACCCACCGAACCGCTCCGCGAATCGCGTTTAACCTTTGCTGATCCGCGGATGACTCCTTTAACCGAACTTTTTTACTCGTGCTACTCGTCACTCCACCCAATTTCGTGACGTGTAGTTTGGGACAATTCGCGCTCTTCGCGATTGATTTCGCTAATCGGAGAGCCGTACCGAGCTCCGATTGCGGTTTTGAAACAATTGTTGGAAGTGACTCGCTATTCTTCGAATCTTCCAACACAACTCCACGGTCGCTGTCTGGCACACCTGAGCGATCGTGAAGCCAAACAAAGTACTTATCGGGAAGCTCCCGAATGCACCACATGAACCTTAATTGGAACCCGCGGCCAAGTTCCGATTCCGATCCGTACCGCGGCCGGTTCCGCGAGTAAGTCGGAGAATTGCGACAATGCATTTGTAACTTGCATGCCGCCACCTGGTCCACTGACCATTTCAATTATGGCGGTTTTCGACAGAAAAATTGTTTGCGCGTCGCAGGCAAACTCGCACATCTTTCTAAACCGATTGCACTTGATCGTATCGACGATCCGACCATTTTCATAGCATTCTCGCTCGCGTGTGTGAAACGCTTCGAGCCACAGTCGCGCTTGCCTCGCGCGAAACGTTTTTCTCGCCCACAGAATTTCGCGGTTCGCGATTCCGGCACTCGGGCACGGCTTATCACGACGCTGGTCGTTTTAATTTTGGTGATTCCGCGGCTGTACACGTTGTCCAAGTCGGAATCGTTTTCCGTACTTGCTACCTCGTTATTTTCGTGAGTTTTCTTCTTAATGAACACGCTGTCCTTGACGCCCGTCGTCTTCGGACTTGTTTGAGCGAACACTTCGCTCCCAACTTCTTCGCGGTCTGTATTTGACAAACCTTTTCGCGTTTCGCCGTTCTCGCTCAACGGTTGACACGCGCGATTGCTCGATTGACACGTGTCGACGTTTGTCAATTTCGGTAGCTCTTCTACCCGTTTCTCGATTTCGTGTGACGGTTCGATCTCGTCGTCGTCACGTTCACTCTGGCACCTCGAGGTGCGCGCTGTTTTCTCTTCTTGAAAAACATTGATCGAAACTTGCGCTTCCGGTACCCGAATCTCGCTAACAAGATCAGACGTGAGTTTGCGCGATCCACCGATTCCGCCGTCTTGATCACCGAAGACAGGTAGACCGAAAGCCGCGTTTGTGTTCCCTGGTGGAACCGACATTGCCATTAAAGTCGCGGGGTGTGGCGTTCCCCCTTGCAATAGATTCGCGCTTAAGTCGCGGACTTGATTAACACGCTTCTTAAACTCATCGCGTTCAATCGCGTCGCTTAGATCCCGACGCATTGTTTCTATTTCGAATTGCGCGTTGTCAAACTGTGTGATCGCTTCCTCCACTCCGGAGAGTATTTCTTCTAGACCGATCTCGCCGAACTCGTTAAAAAGCTCTTCCATGCGCCCATGTAAACGACGGGCCTTGCCCTTAGCTATCGCGCGCCGCCGACATAACTCGTACAAATTGTCAACATTTAAATCAGTCATCCTTATGAATTTTAATCGCAATGTAAACCGAATGAAGTTACTCGTAACACCGATTCCGTTGGATTGGTAAGCCAGTTCGCGTAACTGCTACCGTGCACAAATTGCCGAATCGAAGCGGTGGATTCGGGAAAGGAATGAAACTCAGGACTGACCTTTTCGATGACTTCGTTGTTGGACTGGACGACTTCTCGGAGTTGTCCTCGTTGCTTGACAACTTTTTGAAATTGTCCTCGCTGGTTGACAACTTCTTGTAATTGTCCCACCAGTTGCTTGACGTCTACTCGGAGTCGTCTTTTTGGTTGACGGCTTCTTGGAGTCGTCCCACCAATTGCTAGCTCGTTTGCTTCGCTTCTTGTAAACTGCTGTCGCTGTGATCCGGCTCGAAGGACCAAAATTGTCGAATCCCGGACGGGCTCCCGTGGATTCGTTGAAATTTGTCGAAGAACAAAACACAAAATGCCACACACACGACAGACCAGCTGGTTTTAGTGTACCAGCCACACGGATCCGAATGATAGACAGTACTCGAAAAACCAACTCTTTGTAATTCAAACTCATTCGAACTCTGCACTTACTATCATTGAACTCTCGCACTTTCTACCATCGGAATCATGCACTTTCTATCATCGGAATCCCAGAAAATTGGCCATGTCAAGGCTTATAAAGACAACCCCCATCCGTCCAAAACTAGTCATCCGACAACGGCTGGGGGTGAAATTTCACCACCCATTTGGAAAATCCCAGCCCCGGGGTGAAACAACCGTTGCCATTGTCGGCACCATCAAATTGGACGGACAGGAAGTCTGTCTCGGCCGCACACAAAGAAACATAAATCCTGACAAAAACTAATATACTAATTTAACATTTTCTCATTTCTAAGCTACCATAAACTACGACAGAAAGCAGACAATTCGGTACCGGCGAACTGGTACCGAACAATCATAACAAGCTATACCAGAATCACCTAAATTACTTCGGCTACCGTAAATCACCCCCAACTATACCTTACCACAACAAACCAAGCCATATCATCTTCAAATTACAAAAAAAGGTGTCCAAATCATAACAAACTATGCCAGACTCACCTAAACTACTTCGGCTACTCTAAATCAACACCAACTAACCCTTACCACAACAAACTAAACCCAATCAATTTTAAATTACAAAAAAATGCTACTAACCATAGCAAACTATGCCAAACTCACCTAAATTACTTTGGCTACTATAAATCATCACCAACTAACCCTTACCACAACAAACTAAACTCAATCACTTTTAAATTACAAAAAAATGATACTAACCATAGCAAACTATGCCAAACTCATATAAATTACTTCGGCTATCAAAAATCACCCCCAACTACACTTTACAGTAACAAACTAAAACCAATCACTTTAAAATTACAAAAAAATGCTAAAAATCATAAAAACTATACCAGAATCACCTAAATTACTTCGGCTACCGTAAATCACCCCCAACTATCCCTTACCACAACAAACCAAACCATATCATCTTAAAATTACAAAAAAGGTGTACAAATCATAACAAACTATGCCAGACTCACCTAAATTACTTCGGCTACTCTAAATCATCACCAACTAACCCTTACCACAACAAACTAAACCCAATCACATTTAAATTACAAAAAAATGCTACTAACCATAGCAAACTATGCCAGACTCACCTAAATTGCTTCGGCTACCATAAATCATCACCAACTATCCCTTACCACAACAAACCAAACCATATCATCTTAAAATTAGAAAAAAAGGTGTACAAATCATAACAAACTATGCCAGACTTACCTAAATTACTTCGGCTACTCTAAATCATCACCAACTAACCCTTACCACAACAAACTAAACCCATTCACTTTTAAATTACAAAAAAATTCTACTAACCATAACAAACTATGCCAAACTCACCTAAATTACTTCGGCTACCATAAATCATAACCAACAAACCCTTACCACAACAAACTAAACCCAATCACTTTTAAATTACAAAAAAATGCTACTAAACATAGCAAACTATGCCAAACTCACCTAAATTACTTCGGCTATCAAAAATCACTCCCAACTACACTTTACAGCAACAAACTAAGCCCAATCACTTTAAAATTACAAAAAAATGCTAAAAATCATAACAACTATACCAGAATCACCTAAATTACTTCGGCTACCGTAAACCACCCTCAACTATCCCTTACCACAACAAACCAAACCATATCATCTTAAAATTAGAAAAAAAGGTGTACAAATCATAACAAACTATGCCAGACTTACCCAAATTACTTCGGATACTCTAAATCATCACCAACTAACCCTTACCACAACAAACTAAACCCAATCACTTTTAAATTACAAAAAAAATGCTACTAACCATAGCAAACTATGCCAAACTCACCTAAATTACTTCGGCTACCATAAATCATCACCAACAAACCCTTACCACAACAAACTAAACCCAATCACTTTTAAATTACAAAAAATGCTACTAACCATAGCAAACTATGCCAAACTCACCTAAATTACTTCGGCTATCAAAAATCACCCCCAACTACACTTTACAGCAACAAACTAAGCCCAATTACTTTAAAATTACAAAAAAATGCTAAAAATCATAACAAACTATACCAGAATCATTTAAATTACTTCGGCTACCGTAAATCACCCCCAACTATTCCTTACCACAACAAACCAAACCATATCATCTTAAAATTACAAAAAAAGGTGTACAAATCACAACAAAGTATGCCAAACTCACCTAAATTACTTCGGCTACCATAAATCATTACCAACTAACCCTTACCACAACAAACTAAACCCAATCACTTTTAAATTACAAAAAAATGCTAAAAATCATAACAAACTATACCAGAATCACCTAAATTACTTCGGCTACCGTAAATCACCCCCAACTATCCCTTACCACAACAAACCAAACCATATCATCTTAAAATTACAAAAAAGGTGTACAAATCACAACAAAGTATGCCAGACTCACCTAAATTACTTCGGCTACTCTAAATCATCACCAACTAACCCTTACCACAACAAACTAAACCCAATCACTTTTAAATTACAAAAAAATGCTAAAAATCATAACAAACTATACCAGAATCACCTAAATTACTTCGGCTACTGTAAATCACCCCCAACTATCCCTTACCACAACAAACCAAACCATATCATCTTAAAATTACAAAAAAAGGTGTACAAATTACAACAAAGTATGCCAGACTCACCTAAATTACTTTGGCTACTCTAAATCATCACCAACTAACCCTTACCACAACAAACTAAACCCAATCACTTTTAAATTACAAAAAAATGCTACTAACCATAGCAAACTATGCCAAACTCACCTAAATTACTTCGGCTACCATAAATCATCACTAACTAACCCTTACCACAACAAACTAAACCCAATCACTTTTAAATTACAAAAAAATGCTACTAACCATAGCAAACTATGCCAGACTCACCTAAATTACTTCGGCTATCAAAAATCACCCCCAACTACACTTTACAGCAACAAACTAAGCCCAATCACTTTAAAATTACGAAAAAATGAACAAAATCATAACAAACTATACCATAATCACCTAAATTACTTCGGCTACCGTAAATCACCCCCAACTATACTTTACCACAACAAACCAAACCATATCATCTTCAAATTACAAAAAAAGGTGTCCAAATCATAACAAACTATGCCAGACTCACCTAAATTACTTCGGCTACCCTAAATCAACACCAACTAACCCTTACCACAACAAACTAAACCCAATCAATTTTAAATTACAAAAAAATGCTACTAACCATAGCAAACTATGCCAAACTCACCTAAATTACTTAGGCTACCATAAATCATCACCAACTAACCCTTACCACAACAAACTAAACTCAATCACTTTTAAAATACAAAAAAATTATACTAACCATAGCAAACTATGCCAAACTCATATAAATTACTTCGGCTATCAAAAATCACCCCCAACTACACTTTACAGCAACAAACTAAAACCAATCGCTTTAAAATTACAAAAAAATGCTAAAAATCATAAAAACTATACCAGAATCACCTAAATTACTTCGGCTACCGTAAATCACCCCCAACTATCCCTTACCACAACAAACCAAACCATATCATCTTAAAATTACAAAAAAAGGTGTACAAATCATAACAAACTATTCCAGACTCACCTAAATTACTTCGGCTACTCTAAATCATCACCAACTAACCCTTACCACAACAAACTAAACCCAATCACTTTTAAATTACAAAAAAATGCTACTAACCATAGCAAACTATGCCAGACTCACCTAAATTACTTCGGCTACCATAAATCATCACTAACTAACCCTTACCACAACAAACTAAACCCAATCACTTTTAAATTACAAAAAAATGCTAAAAATCATAACAAACTATACCAGAATCACCTAAATTACTTCGGCTACCGTAAATCACCCCCAACTATCCCTTACCACAACAAACCAAACCATATCATCTTAAAATTAGAAAAAAAGTGTACAAATCATAACAAACTATGCCAGACTTACCTAAATTACTTCGGCTACTCTAAATCATCACCAACTAACCCTTACCACAACAAACTAAACCCAATCACTTTTAAATTACAAAAAAATTCTACTAACCATAACAAACTATGCCAAACTCACCTAAATTACTTCGGCTACCATAAATCATCACCAACAAACCCTTACCACAACAAACTAAACCCAATCACTTTTAAATTACAAAAAAATGCTACTAACCATAGCAAACTATGCCAAACTCACCTAAATTACTTCGGCTATCAAAAATCACCCCCAACTACACTTTACAGCAACAAACTAAGCCCAATCACTTTAAAATTACAAAAAAATGCTAAAAATCATAACAACTATACCAGAATCACCTAAATTACTTCGGCTACCGTAAATCACCCTCAACTATCCCTTACCACAACAAACCAAACCATATCATCTTAAAATTACAAAAAAAGGTGTACAAATCATAACAAAATATGCCAGACTCACCTAAATTACTTCGGCTACTCTAAATCATCACCAACTAACCCTTACCACAACAAACTAAACCCAATCACTTTTAAATTACAAAAAAATTCTACTAACCATAGCAAACTATGCCAAACTTACCTAAATTACTTCGGCTACCATAAATCATCACCAACTAACCCTTACCACAACAAACTAAACCCAATCACTTTTAAATTACAAAAAAATGATACTAACCATAGCAAACTATGTCAAACTCATATAAATTACTTCGGCTATCAAAAATCACCCCCAACTACACTTTAAAGCAACAAACTAAAACCAATCACTTTAAAATTACAAAAAAATGCTAAAAATCATAACAAACTATACCAGAATCACCTAAATTACTTCGGCTACCGTAAATCACCCCCAACTATCCCTTACCACAACAAACCAAACCATATCATCTTAAAATTACAAAAAAAGGTGTACAAATAATAACAAACTATGCCAGACTCACCTAAATTACTTCGGCTACTCTAAATCATCACCAACTAACCCTTACCACAACAAACTATACCCAATCACTTTTAAGTTACAAAAAAATGCTACTAACCATAGCAAACTATGCCAGACTCACCTAAATTACTTCGGCTACCATAAATCATCACCAACTAACCCTTACCACAACAAACTAAACCCAATCACTTTTAAATTACAAAAAAATGCTACTAACCATAGCAAACTATGCCAAACTCACCTAAATTACTTCGGCTATCAAAAATCACCCCCAACTACACTTTACAGCAACAAACTAAGCCCAATCACTTTAAAATTACAAAAAAATGCTAAAAATCATAACAACTATACCAGAATCACCTAAATTACTTCGGCTACCGTAAATCACTCTCAACTATCCCTTACCACAACAAACCAAACCATATCATCTTAAAATTAAAAAAAAGGTGTACAAATCATAACAAAATATGCCAGACTCACCTAAATTACTTCGGCTACTCTAAATCATCACCAACTAACCCTTACCACAACAAACTAAACCCAATCACTTTTAAATTACAAAAAAATTCTACTAACCATAGCAAACTATGCCAAACTCACCTAAATTACTTCGGCTACCATAAATCATCACCAACTAACCCTTACCACAACAAACTAAACCCAATCACTTTTAAATTACAAAAAAAATGCTACTAACCATAGCAAACTATGCCAAACTCACCTAAATTACTTCGGCTACCATAAGTCATCACCAACAAACCCTTACCACAACAAACTAAACCCAATCACTTTTAAATTACAAAAAAATTCTACTAACCATAGCAAACTATGCCAAACTCACCTAAATTACTTCGGCTATCAAAAATCACCCCCAACTACATTTTACAGCAACAAACTAAGCCCAATTACTTTAAAATTACAAAAAAATGCTAAAAATCATAACAAACTATACCAGAATCACCTAAATTACTTCGGCTACCGTAAATCACCTCAACTATTCCTTACCACAACAAACCAAACCATATCATCTTAAAATTACAAAATAAGGTGTACAAATCACAACAAAGTATGCCAAACTCACCTAAATTACTTCGGCTACCATAAATCATCACCAACTAACCCTTACCACAACAAACTAAACCCATTCACTTTTAAATTACAAAAAAATGCTACTAACCATAGCAAACTATGCCAAACTCACCTAAATTACTTCGGCTATCAAAAATCACCCCCAACTACACTTTACAGCAACAAACTAAGCCCAATTACTTTAAAATTACAAAAAAATGTTAAAAATCATAACAAACTATACCAGAATCACCTAAATTACTTCGGCTACCGTAAATCACCCCCAACTATTCCTTACCACAACAAACCAAACCATATCATCTTAAAATTACAAAAAAGGTGTACAAATCACAACAAACTATGCCAAACTCACCTAAATTACTTCGGCTATCAAAAATCACTCCCAACTACACTTTACAGCAACAAACTAAACCCAATCACTTTAAAATTACAAAAAAATGCTAAAAATCATAACAAACTATACCAGAATCACCTAAATTACTCCGGCTACCGTAAATCACCCCCAACTATCCCTTACCACAACAAACCAAACCATATCATCTTAAAATTACAAAAAAGGTGTACAAATCATAACAAATTATGCCAGACTCATCTAAATTACTTCGGCTACTCTAAATCATCACCAACTAACCCTTACCACAACAAACTAAACCCAATCACTTTTAATTTACAAAAAAATGCTACTAACCATAGCAAACTATGCCAAACTCACCTAAATTACTTCGGCTACCATAAATCATCACCAACTAACCCTTACCACAACAAACTAAACCCAATCACTTTTAAATTACAAAAAAATGCTACTAACCATAGCAAACTATGAAAAAACTCACCTAAATTACTTCGGCTATCAAAAATCACCCCCAACTACACTTTACAGCAACAAACTAAGCCCAATTACTAAAATTACAAAAAAATGCTAAAAATCATAACAAACTATACCAGAATCACCTAAATTACTTCGGCTACCGTAAATCACCCCCAACTATTCCTTACCACAACAAACCAAACCATATCATCTTAAAATTACAAAAAAGGTGTACAAATCACAACAAAGTATGCCAAACTCACCTAAAGTACTTCGGCTACTCTAAATCATCACCAACTAACCCTTACCACAACAAACTAAACCCAATCACTTTTAAATTACAAAAAAATGCTACTAACCATAGCAAACTATGAAAAAACTCACCTAAATTACTTCGGCTATCAAAAATCACCCCCAACTACACTTTACAGCAACAAACTAAGCCCAATTACTAAAATTACAAAAAAATGCTAAAAATCATAACAAACTATACCAGAATCACCTAAATTACTTCGGCTACCGTAAATCACCCCCAACTATTCCTTACCACAACAAACCAAACCATATCATCTTAAAATTACAAAAAAGGTGTACAAATCACAACAAAGTATGCCAAACTCACCTAAATTACTTCGGCTACTCTAAATCATCACCAACTAACCCTTACCACAACAAACTAAACCCAATCACTTTTAAATTACAAAAAAATGCTACTAACCATAGCAAGCTATGCCAGACTCACCTAAATTACTTCGGCTACCATAAATCATCACCAACTATCCCTTACCACAACAAACCAAACCATATCATCTTAAAATTAGAAAAAAAGGTGTACAAATCATAACAAACTATGCCAGAATTACCTAAATTACTTCGGCTACTCTAAATCATCACCAACTAACCCTTACCACAACAAACTAAACCCAATCACTTTTAAATTACAAACAAATGCTACTAGCCATAGCAAACTATGCCAAACTCACCTAAATTACTTCGGCTACCATAAATCATCACCAATTAACCCTTACCACAACAAACTAAACCCAATCACTTTTAAATTACAAAAAAATGCTAGTAACCATAGCAAACTATGCCAAACTCACCTAAATTACTTCGGCTACCATAAATCATCACCAACTAACCCTTACCATAACAAACTAAACCCAATCACATTTAAATTACAAAAAAATGCTACTAACCATAGCAAACTATGCCAAACTCACCTAAATTACTTCGGCTATCAAGAATCACCCCCAACTACACTTTACAGCATCAAACTAAGCCCAATCACTTTAAAATTACAAAAAAATGCTAAAAATCATAACAAACTATACCAGAATCACCTAAATTACTTCGGCTACCGTAAATCACCCCCAACTATCCCTTACCACAACAAACCAAACCATATCATCTTAAAATTACAAAAAAAGTTGTACAAATCATAACAAACTATGCCAGACTCACCTAAATTACTTCGGCTACTCTAAATCATCACCAACTAACCCTTACCACAACAAACTAAACCCAATCACTTTTAAATTACAAAAAAATGCTACTAACCATAGCAAACTATGCCAAACTCACCTAAATTACTTCGGCTATCAAATATCACCCCCAACTACACTTTACAGCAACAAACTAAGCCCAATCACTTTAAAATTACAAAAAAATGAAAAAAATCATAACAAACTATACCAGAATCACCTAAATTATTTCAGCTACCGTAAATCACCCCCAACTATCCCTTACCACAACAAACCAAACCATATCATCTTAAAATTACAAAAAAAGGTGTACAAATCATAACAAACTAGGCCAGACTTACCTAAATTACTTCGGCTACTCTAAATCATCACCAACTAACCCTTACCACAACAAACTAAACCCAATCACTTTTAAATTACAAACAAATGCTACTAGCCATAGCAAACTATGCCAAACTCACCTAAATTACTTCGGCTACCATAAATCATCACCAATTAACCCTTACCACAACAAACTAAACCCAATCACTTTTAAATTACAAAAAAATGCTAGTAACCATAGCAAACTATGCCAAACTCACCTAAATTACTTCGGCTACCATAAATCATCACCAACTAACCCTTACCATAACAAACTAAACCCAATCACATTTAAATTACAAAAAAATGCTACTAACCATAGCAAACTATGCCAAACTCACCTAAATTACTTCGGCTATCAAGAATCACCCCCAACTACACTTTACAGCATCAAACTAAGCCCAATCACTTTAAAATTACAAAAAAATGCTAAAAATCATAACAAACTATACCAGAATCACCTAAATTACTTCGGCTACCGTAAATCACCCCCAACTATCCCTTACCACAACAAACCAAACCATATCATCTTAAAATTACAAAAAAAGTTGTACAAATCATAACAAACTATGCCAGACTCACCTAAATTACTTCGGCTACTCTAAATCATCACCAACTAACCCTTACCACAACAAACTAAACCCAATCACTTTTAAATTACAAAAAAATGCTACTAACCATAGCAAACTATGCCAAACTCACCTAAATTACTTCGGCTATCAAATATCACCCCCAACTACACTTTACAGCAACAAACTAAGCCCAATCACTTTAAAATTTAAAATAAATGCTAAAAATCATAACAAACTATACCAGAATCACCTAAATTACTTCGGCTACCGTAAATCACCCGCAACTATCCTTACCACAACAAACCAAACCATATCGTTATAAAATTACAAAAAAAGGTGTACAAATCATAACAAACTATGCCAGACTCACCTAAATTACTTCGGCCACTCTAAATCATCACCAACTAACCCTTACCACAACAAACTAAACCCAATCAATTTTAATATACAAAAAAATGCTACTAACCATAGCAAACTATGCCAAACTCACCTGAATTACTTCGGCGATCAAAAATCACCCCCAACTACACTTTACAGCAACAAACTAAGCCCAATCACTTTAAAATTACAAAAAAATGCTAAAAATCATATCAAACTATACCAGAATCACATAAATTACTTTGGCTACAAGTAAATCACCCCGAACTATCCCTTACCACATCAAACCAAACCATATCATCTTAAAATTACAAAAAAAATGTACAAATCATAACAAACTATGCCAGACTCACCTAAATTACTTCGGCTACTCTAAATCATCACCAACTAACCCTTACCACAACAAACTAAACCCAATTACTTTTAAATTACAAAAAAATTCTACTAACCATAGCAAACTATGCCAAACTCACCTAAATTACTTCGGCTATCAAAAATCACCCCCAACTACACTTTGCAGCAACAAACTAAGCCCAATCACTTTAAAATTACAAAAAAATGCTAAAAATCATAACAAACTATACCAGAATCACCTAAATTACTTCGGCTACCGTAAAGCACCCCCAACTATCCCTTATCACAACAAACCAATCCATATTGTCTTAAAATTACAAAAAAAGGTGTACAAATCATAACAAACTATGCCAGACTCACCTAAATTACTTCGGCTACTCTAAATCATCACCAACTAACCCTTACCACAACAAACTAAACCCAATCACTTTTAAATTACAAAAAAATGCTACTAACCATAGCAAACTATGCCAAACTCACCTAAATTACTTCGCCTATCAAAAATCACCCCCAACTACACTTTACAGCAACAAACTAAGCCCAATCACTTTAAAATTACAAAAAAATGCTAAAAATCATAACAAACTATACCAGAATTACCTAAATTACTTCGGCTACCGTAAATTACCCCCAACTAACCCTTACCACAACAAATCAAACCATATCGTCTTAAAATTACAAAAAAAGGTGTACAAATCATAACAAACTATGCCAGACTCACCTAAATTACTTCGGCTACTCTAAATCATCACCAACTAACCCTTACCACAACAAACTAAACCCAATGACTTTTAAATTACAAAAAAATGCTACTAACCATAGCAAACTACGCCAAACTCACCTAAATTACTTCGGCTATCAAAAATCACACCCAAATACACTTTACAGCAACAAACAAAGCCCAATCACTTTAAAATTACAAAATAATGCTAAAAATCATAACAAACTATACCAGAATCACCTAAATTACTTCGGCTACCGTAAATCACCCCCAACTATCCTTACCACAACAAACCAAACCATATCGTCTTAAAATTACAAAAAAAGGTGTACAAATCATAACAAACTATGCCAGACTCACCTAAATTACTTCGGCCATTCTAAATCATCACCAACTAACCCTTACCACAACAAACTAAACCCAATCACTTTTAAATTACAAAAAAATGCTACTAACCATAGCAAACTATGCCAAACTCACCTAAATTACTTCGGCTACCATAAATCATCACCTACTAACCCTTACCATAACAAACTAAACCCAATCACATTTAAATTACAAAAAAATGCTACTAACCATAGCAAACCATGCAAACTCACCTAAATTACTTCGGCTATCAAGAATCACCCCCAACTACACTTTACAGCATCAATTACAAAAAAATGCTAAAAATCATAACAAACTATACCAGAATCTCCTAAATTACTTCGGCTACCGTAAATCACCCCCAACTATCCCTTACCACAACAAACCAAACCATATCATCTTAAAATTACAAAAAAAGTTGTACAAATCATAACAAACTATGCCAGACTCACCTAAATTACTTCGGCTACTCTAAATCATCACCAACTAACCCTTACCACAACAAACTAAACCCATTCACTTTTAAATTACAAAAAAATGCTACTAACCATAGCAAACTATGCCAAACTTACCTAAATTACTTCGGCTATCAAATATCACCCCCAACTACACTTTACAGCAACAAACTAAGCCCAATCATTTTAAAATTTAAAATAAATGCTAAAAATCATAACAAACTATACCAGAATCACCTAAATTACTTCGGCTACCGTAAATCACCCCCAACTATTCCCTACCACAACAAATCAAACCATATCATCATAAAATTACTAAAAAAGGTGTACAAATCATAACAAACTATGCCAGACTCACCTAATTTACTTCGGCTACTCGAAATCATCACCAACTAACCCTTACCACAACAAACTAAACCCAATCACTTTTAAATTACAAAAAAATGCTACTAACCATAGCAAACTACGCCAAACTCACCTAAATTACTTCGGCTATCAAAAATCACACCCAAATACACTTTACAGCAACAAACTAAGCCCAATCACTTTAAAATTACAAAATAATGCTAAAAATCATAACAAACTATACCAGAATCACCTAAATTACTTCGGCTACCGTAAATCACCCGCAACTATCCTTACCACAACAAACCAAACCATATCGTCTTAAAATTACAAAAAAAGGTGAACAAATCATAACAAACTATGCCAGACTCACCTAAATTACTTCGGCCACTCTAAATCATCACCAACTAACCCTTACCACAACAAACTAAACCCAATCAATTTTAATATACAAAAAAATGCTACTAACCATAGCAAACTATGCCAAACTCACCTGAATTACTTCGGCGATCAAAAATCACCCCCAACTACACTTTACAGCAACAAACTAAGCCCAATCACTTTAAAATTACAAAAAAATGCTAAAAATCATATCAAACTATACCAGAATCACATAAATTACTTTGGCTACAAGTAAATCACCCCGAACTATCCCTTACCACATCAAACCAAACCATATCATCTTAAAATTACAAAAAAAATGTACAAATCATAACAAACTATGCCAGACTCACCTAAATTACTTCGGCTACTCTAAATCATCACCAACTAACCCTTACCACAACAAACTAAACCCAATCACTTTTAAATTACAAAAAAATGCTACTAACCATAGCAAACTATGCCAAACTCACCTAAATTACTTCGGCTATCAAAAATCACCCCCAACTACACTTTGCAGCAACAAACTAAGCCCAATCACTTTAAAATTACAAAAAAATGCTAAAAATCATAACAAACTATACCAGAATCACCTAAATTACTTCGGCTACCGTAAAGCACGCCCAACTATCCCTTATCACAACAAACCAAACCATATTGTCTTAAAATTACAAAAAAGGTGTACAAATCATAACAAACTATGCCAGACTCACCTAAATTACTTCGGCTACTCTAAATCATCACCAACTAACCCTTACCACAACAAACTAAACCCAATCACTTTTAAATTACAAAAAAATGCTACTAACCATAGCAAACTATGCCAAACTCACCTAAATTACTTCGCCTATCAAAAATCACCCCCAACTACACTTTACAGCAACAAACTAAGCCCAATCACTTTAAAATTACAAAAAAATGCTAAAAATCATAACAAACTATACCAGAATTACCTAAATTACTTCGGCTACCGTAAATTAACCCCAACTATCCCTTACCACAACAAATCAAACCATATCGTCTTAAAATTACAAAAAAAGGTGTACAAATCATAACAAACTATGCCAGACTCACCTAAATTTTTCGGCTACTCTAAATCATCACCAACTAACCCTTACCACAACAAACTAAACCCAATGACTTTTAAATTACAAAAAAATGCTACTAACCATAGCAAACTACGCCAAACTCACCTAAATTACTTCGGCTATTAAAAATCACACCCAAATACACTTTACAGCAACAAACAAAGCCCAATCACTTTAAAATTACAAAATAATGCTAAAAATCATAACAAACTATACCAGAATCACCTAAATTACTTCGGCTACCGTAAATCACCCCCAACTATCCTTACCACAACAAACCAAACCATATCGTCTTAAAATTACAAAAAAAGGTGTACAAATCATAACAAACTATGCCAGACTCACCTAAATTACTTCGGCCACTCTAAATCATCACCAACTAACCCTTACCACAACAAACTAAACCCAATCACTTTTAAATTACAAAAAAATGCTACTAACCATAGCAAACTATGCCAAACTCACCTAAATTACTTCGGCTATCAAAAATCACCCCCAACTACACTTTACAGCAACAAACTAAGCCCAATCACTTTAAAATTACAAAAAAATGCTAAAAATCATAACAAACTATACCAGAATCACCTAAATTACTTCGGCTACCGTAAAGCACCCCCAACTATCCCTTATCACAACAAACCAAACCATATCGTCTTAAAATTACAAAAAAAGGTGTACAAATCATAACAAACTATGCCAGACTCACCTAAATTACTTCGGCTACTCTAAATCATCACCAACTAACCCTTACCACAACAAACTAAACCCAATCACTTTTAATATACAAAAAAATGCTACTAACCATAGCAAACTAGGCCAAACTCACCTAAATTACTTCGGCTATCAAAAATCACCCCCAACTACACTTTACAGCAACAAACTAAGCCCAATCACTTTAAAATTACAAAAAAATGCTAAAAATCATAACAAACTATACCAGAATCACCTAAATTACTTCGGCTACCGTAAATCACCCCCAACTATCCCTTACCACAACAAACCAAACCATATCATCTTAAAATTACAAAAAAAGGTGTACAAATCATAACAAACTCTGCCAGACTCACCTAAATTACTTTGGCTACTCTAAATCATCACCAACTAACCCTTACCACAACAAACTAAACCCAATGACTTTTAAATTACAAAAAAATGCTACTAACCATAGCAAACTACGCCAAACTCACCTAAATTACTTCGGCTATTAAAAATCACACCCAAATACACTTTACAGCAACAAACAAAGCCCAATCACTTTAAAATTACAAAATAATGCTAAAAATCATAACAAACTATACCAGAATCACCTAAATTACTTCGGCTACCGTAAATCACCCCCAACTATCCTTACCACAACAAACCAAACCATATCGTCTTAAAATTACAAAAAAAGGTGTACAAATCATAACAAACTATGCCAGACTCACCTAAATTACTTCGGCCACTCTAAATCATCACCAACTAACCCTTACCACAACAAACTAAACCCAATCACTTTTAAATTACAAAAAAATGCTACTAACCATAGCAAACTATGCCAAACTCACCTAAATTACTTCGGCTATCAAAAATCACCCCCAACTACACTTTACAGCAACAAACTAAGCCCAATCACTTTAAAATTACAAAAAAATGCTAAAAATCATAACAAACTATACCAGAATCACCTAAATTACTTCGGCTACCGTAAAGCACCCCCAACTATCCCTTATCACAACAAACCAAACCATATCGTCTTAAAATTACAAAAAAAGGTGTACAAATCATAACAAACTATGCCAGACTCACCTAAATTACTTCGGCTACTCTAAATCATCACCAACTAACCCTTACCACAACAAACTAAACCCAATCACTTTTAATATACAAAAAAATGCTACTAACCATAGCAAACTAGGCCAAACTCACCTAAATTACTTCGGCTATCAAAAATCACCCCCAACTACACTTTACAGCAACAAACTAAGCCCAATCACTTTAAAATTACAAAAAAATGCTAAAAATCATAACAAACTATACCAGAATCACCTAAATTACTTCGGCTACCGTAAATCACCCCCAACTATCCCTTACCACAACAAACCAAACCATATCATCTTAAAATTACAAAAAAAGGTGTACAAATCATAACAAACTCTGCCAGACTCACCTAAATTACTTTGGCTACTCTAAATCATCACCAACTAACCCTTACCACAACAAACTAAACCCAATCACTTTTAAGTTAAAAAAAAATGCTACTAACCATAGCAAACTATGCCAGACTCACCTAAATTACTTCGGCTACCATAAATCATCACCAACTAACCCTTACCACAACAAACTAAACCCAATCACTTTTAAATTACAAAAAAATGCTACTAACCATAGCAAACTATGCCAAACTCACCTAAATTACTTCGGCTATCAAAAATCACCCCCAACTACACTTTACAGCAACAAACTAAGCCCAATCACTTTAAAATTACAAAAAAATGCTAAAAATCATAACAACTATACCAGAATCACCTAAATTACTTCGGCTACCGTAAATCACCCTCAACTATCCCTTACCACAACAAACCAAACCATATCATCTTAAAATTAGAAAAAAGGTGTACAAATCATAACAAACTATGCCAGACTTACCCAAATTACTTCGGATACTCTAAATCATCACCAACTAACCCTTACCACAACAAACTAAACCCAATCACTTTTAAATTATAAAAAAATGCTACTAACCATAGCAAACTATGCCAAACTCACCTAAATTACTTCGGCTACCATAAATCATCACCAACAAACCCTTACCACAACAAACTAAACCCAATCACTTTTAAATTACAAAAAATGCTACTAACCATAGCAAACTATGCCAAACTCACCTAAATTACTTGGGCTATCAAAAATCACCCCCAACTACACTTTACAGCAACAAACTAAGCCCAATCACTTTAAAATTACAAAAAAATGCTAAAAATCATAACAAACTATACCTAAATCACCTAAATTACTTCGGCTGCCGTAAATTACCCCCAACTATCCCTTACCACAACAAACCAAACCATATCATCTTAAAATTACAAAAAAAGGTGTACAAATCATAACAAAATATGCCAGACTCACCTAAATTACTTCGGCTACTCTAGATCATCACCAACCCTTACCACAACAAACTAAACCCAATCACTTTTAAATTACAAAAAAATTCTACTAACCATAGCAAACTATGCCAAACTCACCTAAATTACTTCGGCTACCATAAATCATCACCAACTAACCCTTACCACAACAAACTAAACCCAATCACTTTTAAATTACAAAAAAATGCTACTAACCATAGCAAACTATGCCAAACTCACCTAAATTACTTCGGCTATCAAAAATCACCCCCAACTACACTTTACAGCAACAAACTAAGCCCAATCACTTTAAAATTACAAAAAAATGCTAAAAATCATAACAAACTATAGCAGAATCACCTAAATTACTTCAGCTACCGTAAAACACCCCCAACTATCCCTTACCACAACAAACCAAACCATATCATCTTAAAATTACAAAAAAAGGTGTACAAATCATAACAAACTATGCCAGACTTACCTAAATTACTTCGGCTACTCTAAATCATCACCAACTAACCCTTACCACAACAAACTAAACCCTATCAATTTTAAATTACAAAAAAATGCTACTAGCCATAGCAAACTATGCCAAACTCACCTAAATTACTTCGGCTAACATAAATCATCACCAATGAACCCTTACCACAACAAACTAAACCCAATCACTTTTAAATTACAAAAAAATGCTACTAACCATAGCAAACCATGCCAAACTCACCTAAATTACTTCGGCTATCAAAAATCACCTCCAACTACACTTTACAGCAACAAACTAAGCCCAATCACTTTAAATTTACAAAAAAATGCTAAAAATCATAACAAACTATACCATAATCACCTAAATTACTTCGGCTACCGTAAATCACCCCCAATTATCCCTTACCACAACAAACCAAACCATATCATCTTAAAATTACAAAAAAAGGTGTACAAATCATAACAAACTATGCCAGACTCACCTAAATTACTTCGGCTACTCTAAATCATCACCAACTAACCCTTACCACAACAAACTAAACCCAATCAATTTTAAATTACAAAAAAATGCTACTAACCATAGCAAACTATGCCAAACTCACCTAAATTACTTCGGCTATCAAAAATCACCCCCAACTACACTTTACAGCAACAAACTAAGCCCAATCACTTTAAAATTACAAAAAAATGCTAAAAATCATAACAAACTATACCAGAATCACCTAAATTACTTCGGCTACCGTAAATCACCCCCAACTATCCCTTACCACAACAAACCAAACCATATCGTCTTAAAATTACAAAAAAAGGTGTACAAATCATAACAAAATATGCCAGATTCACCTAAATTACTTCGGCTACTCTAAATCATCACCAACTAACCCTTACCACAACAAACTAAACCCAATCACTTTTAAATTACAAAAAAATGCTACTAACCATAGCAAACTATGCCAAACTCACCTAAATTACTTCGGCTATCAAAAATCACCCCAACTACACTTTACAGCAACAAACTAAGCCCAATCACTTTAAAATTACAAAAAAATGCTAAAAATCATAACAAACTATACCAGAATCACCTAAATTACTTCGGCTACCGTAAATCACCTCCAGCTATCCTTTACCACAACAAACCAAACCATATCATCTTAAAATTACAAAAAAAGGTGTTCAAATCATAACAAACTATGCCAGACTCACCTAAATTACTTCGGCTACTCTAAATCATCACCAACTAACCCTTACCACAACAAACTAAACCCAATCACTTTTAAATTACAAAAAAATGCTACTAACCATAGCAAACTATGCCAAACTCACCTAAATTACTTCGGCTATCAAAAATCACCCCCAACTACACTTTACAGCAACAAACTAAGCCCAATGACTTTAAAATTACAAAAAAATGTTAAAAATCATAACAAACTATACCAGAATCACTTAAATTACTTCGGCTACCGTAAATCACCCCCAACTATCCTTTACCACAACAAACCAAACCATATTGTCTTAAAATTACAAAAAAAGGGGTACAAATCATAACAAACTATGCCAGACTCACCTAAATTACTTCGGCTACTCTAAATCATCACCAACTAACCCTTACCACAACAAACTAAACCCAATCACTTTTAAATTACAAAAAAATGCTACTAACCATAGCAAACTATGCCAAACTCACCTAAATTACTTCGGCTATCAAAAATCACCCCCAACTACACTTTACAGCAACAAACTAAGCCCAATCACTTTAAAATTACAAAAAAATGCTAAAAATCATAACAAACTATACCAGAATCACCTAAATTACTTCGGCTACCGTAAATCACCCCCACCTATCCCTTACCACAACAAACCAAACCATATCGTCTTAAAATTACAAAAAAAGGTGTACAAATCATAACAAAATATGCCAGACTCACCTAAATTACTTCGGCTACTCTAAATCATCACCAACTAACCCCTACCACAACAAACTAAACCCAATCACTTTTAAATTACAAAAAAATGCTACTAACCATAGCAAACTATGTCAAACTCACCTAAATTACTTCGGCGATCAAAAATCACCCCAACTACACTTTACAGCAACAAACTAAGCCCAATCACTTTAAAATTACAAAAAAATGCTAAAAATCATAACAAACTATACCAGAATCACCTAAATTACTTCGGCTACCGTAAATCACCCCAACTATCCCTTACCACAACAAACCAAACCATATCATCTTAAAATTACAAAAAAAGGTGTACAAATCATAACAAACTATGCCAGACTCACCTAAATTACTTCGGCTACTCTAAATCATCACCAACTAACCCTTACCTCAACAAACTAAACCCATTCACTTTTAAATTACAAAAAAATGCTACTAACCATAGTAAACTATGCCAAACTCACCTAAATTACTTCGGCTATCAAAAATCACCCCCAACTACACTTTACAGCAACAAACTAAGCCCAATCACTTTAAAATTACAAAAAAATGTTAAAAATGATAACAAACTATTCCAGAATCACTTAAATTACTTCGGCTACCGTAAATCACCCCCAACTATCCTTTACCACAACAAACCAAACCATATCATCTTAAAATTACAAAAAAAGGTGTACAAATCATAACAAATTATGCCAGACTCACCTAAATTACTTCGGCAACTCTAAATCATTACCAACTAACCCTTACCACAACAAACTAAACCCAATCACTTTTAAATTACAAAAAAATGCTACTAACCATAGCAAACTATGCCAAACTCACCTAAATTACTTCGGCGATCAAAAATCACCCCCAACTACACTTTACAGCAACAAACTAAGCCCAATCACTTTAAAATTACAAAAAAATGCTAAAAATCATAACAAACTATACCAGAATCACCTAAATTACTTCGGCTACCGTAAATCACCCCCAACTATCCCTTACCACAACAAACCAAACCATATCGTCTTAAAATTACAAAAAAAGGTGTACAAATCATAACAAAATATGCCAGATTCACCTAAATTACTTCGGCTTCTCTAAATCATCACCAACTAACCCTTACCACAACAAACTAAACCCAATCACTTTTAAATTACAAAAAAATGCTACTAACCATAGCAAACTATGCCAAACTCACCTAAATTACTTCGGCGATCAAAAATCACCCCCAACTACACTTTACAGCAACAAACTAAGCCCAATCACTTTAAAATTACAAAAAAATGCTAAAAATCATAACAAACTATACCAGAATCACCTAAATTACTTCGGCTACCGTAAATCACCCCCAGCTATCCTTTACCACAACAAACCAAACCATATCATCTTAAAATTACAAAAAAAGGTGTTCAAATCATAACAAACTATGCCAGACTCACCTAAATTACTTCGGCTACTCTAAATCATCACCAACTAACCCTTACCACAACAAACTAAACCCAATCACTTTTAAATTACAAAAAAATGCTACTAACCATAGCAAACTATGCCAAACTCACCTAAATTACTTCGGCTATCAAAAATCACCCCCAACTACATTTTACAGCAACAAACTAAGCCCAATGACTTTAAAATTACAAAAAAATGTTAAAAATCATAACAAACTATACCAGAATCACTTAAATTACTTCGGCTACCGTAAATCACCCCCAACTATCCTTTACCACAACAAACCAAACCATATTGTCTTAAAATTACAAAAAAAGGGGTACAAATCATAACAAACTATGCCAGACTCACCTAAATTACTTCGGCTACTCTAAATCATCACCAACTAACCCTTATCACAACAAACTAAACCTAATCATTTTTAAATTACAAAAAAATGCTACTAACCATAGCAAACTATGCCAAACTCACCTAAATTACTTCGGCTATCAAAAATCACCCCCAACTACACTTTACAGCAACAAACTAAGCCCAATCACTTTAAAATTACAAAAAAATGCTAAAAATCATAACAAACTATACCAGAATCACCTAAATTACTTCGGCTACCGTAAATCACCCCCACCTATCCCTTACCACAACAAACCAAACCATATCATCTTAAAATTACAAAAAAAGGGGTACAAATCATAACAAACTATGCCAGACTCACCTAAATTACTTCGGCTACTCTAAATCATCACCAACTAACCCTTACCACAACAAACTAAACCCAATCACTTTTAAATTACAAAAAAATGCTACTAACCATAGCAAACTATGCCAAACTCACCTAAATTACTTCGGCTATCAAAAATCACCCCCAACTACACTTTACAGCAACAAACTAAGCCCAATCACTTTAAAATTACAAAAAAATGCTAAAAATCATAACAAACTATACCAGAATCACCTAAATTACTTCGGCTACCGTAAATCACCCCCAACTATACCTTACCACAACAAACCAAACCATATCATCTTAAAATTACAAAAAAAAATGTACAAATCATAACAATCTATGCCACACTCACCTAAATTACTTCGGCTACTCTAAATCATCACCAACTAAACCTTACTACAACAAACTAAACCCAATCACTTTTAAATTACAAAAAAATGCTACTAACCATAGCAAACTATGCCAAACTCACCTAAATTACTTCGGCTATCTATAACTATACCAGAATCACCTAAATTACTTCGGCTACCGTAAATCACCCCCAACTATCCCTTACCACAACAAACCAAACCATATCATCTTAAAATTACAAAAAAAGGTGTACAAATCATAACAAACTATGCCAGATTTACCTAAATTACTTCGGCTACTCTAAATCATCACCAACTAACCCTTACTACAACAAACTTAACCCAATAACTTTTAAATTACAAAAAAATGCTACTAACCATAGCAAACTATGCCAAACTCACCAAAATTACTTCGGCTATCAAAAATCACCCCTAACTACACTTTACAGCAACAAACTAAGCCCAATCACTTTAAAATTACAAAAAAATGCTTAAAATCATAACAAACTATACCAGAATCACCTAAATTACTTCGGCTACCGTAAATCACCCCCAACTATCCCTTACCACAACAAACCAAACCATATCATCTTAAAATTACAAAAAAAGGTGTACAAATCATAACAAACTATGCCAGATTTACCTAAATTACTTCGGCTACTCTAAATCATCACCAACTAACCCTTACTACAACAAACTTAACCCAATAACTTTTAAATTACAAAAAAATGCTACTAACCATAGCAAACTATGCCAAACTCACCTAAATTACTTCGGCTATCAAAAATCACCCCCAACTACACTTTACAGCAACAAACTAAGCCCAATCACTTTAAAATTACAAAAAAATACTAAAAATCATAACAAACTATACCTGAATCACCTAAATTACTTCGGCTACCGTAAATCACCCCCAACTATCCCTTACCACAACAAACCAAACCTTATCTTTTTAAAATTACAAAAAAAGGTGTACAAATCATAACAAACTATGCCAGACTCACCTAAATTACTTCGGCTACTCTAAATCATCACCAACTAAGCCTTACCACAACAAACTAAACCCAATCACTTTTAAATTACAAAAAAATGCTACTAACCATAGCAAACTATGCCAAACTCACCTAAATTACTTCGGCTATCAAAAATCACCCCCAACTACACTTTACAGCAACAAACAAGCCCAATCACTTTCAAATTACAAAAAAATGCTAGAAATCATAACAAACTATACCTGAATCACCTAAATTACTTCGGCTACCGTAAATCACCCCCAACTATCCCTTACCACAACAAACCAAACCATATCATCTTAAAATTACAAAAAAAGGTGTACAAATCATAACAAACTATGCCAGACACACCTAAATTACTTCGGCTACTCTAAATCATCACCAACTAACCCTTACCACAACAAACTAAACCCAATCACTTTTAAATTACAAAAAATGCTACTAACCATAGGAAACTATGCCAAACTCACCTAAATTACTTCGGCTATCAAAAATCACCCCCAACTACACTTTACAGCAACAAACTAAGCCCAATCACTTTAAAATTACAAAAAAATGCGAAAAATCATAACAAACTATACCAGAATCACCTAAATTACTTCGGCTAACGTAAATCACCCCCAACTATCCCTTACCACAACAAACCAAACCATATCATCTTAAAATTACAAAAAAGGGTCTACAAATCATAACAAACTATGCCAGAGTCAATTAAATTACTTCGGCTACTCTAAATCATCACCAACTAACCCTTACCACAACAAACTAAACCCAATCACTTTTAAATTACAAAAAAATGCTACTAACCATAGCAAACTATGCCAAACTTACCTAAATTACTTCGGCTATCAAAAATCACCCCCAACTACACTTTACAGCAACAAACTAAGCCCAATCACTTTAAAATTACAAAAAAATGCTAAAAATCATAACAAACTATACCAGAATCACCTAAATTACTTCGGCTAACGTAAATCACCCCCAACTATCCCTTACCACAACAAACCAAACCATATCATCTTAAAATTACAAAAAAAGGTGTACAAATCATAAAAAACTATGCCAGACTCACCTAAATTACTTCGGCTACTCTAAATCATCAACAACTAACCCTTACCACTACAAACTAAACCCAATCACTTTTAAATTACAAAAAAATGTATCTAACCATAGCAAATTATGCCAAACTCACCTAAATTACTTCGGCTATCAAAAATCACACCCAACTACACTTTACAGCAACAAACTAAGCCCAATCACTTTAAAATTACAAAAAAATGCTAAAAATCATAACAAACTATACCAGAATCACCTAAATTACTTCGGCTACCGTAAATCACCCCCAACTATCCCTTACCACAACAAACCAAACCATATCATCTTAAAATTACAAAAAAAGGTGTACAAATCATAACAAACTATGCCAGACTTACCTAAATTACTTCGCCTACTCTAAATCATCACCAACTAACCCTTACCACAACAAACTAAACCCAATAATTTTTAAATTACAAAAAAATGCTACTAACCATAGCAAACTATGCCAAATTCACCTAAATTACTTCGGCTATCAAAAATCACCCCCAACTACACTTTACAGCGACAAACTAAGCCTAATCACTTTAAAATTACAAAAAAATGCTAAAAATCATAACAAACTATACCAGAATCAACTAAATTACTTCGGACACCGTAAATTACCCCCAACTATCCCTTACCACAACAAACTAAAACATATCATCTTAAAATTACAAAAAAAGGTGTACAAATCATAACAAACTATGCCAGACTCACCTAAATTACTTCGGCTTCTCTAAATCATCACCAACTAACCCTTACCACAACAAACTAAACCCAATCACTTTTAAATTACAAAAAAATGCTACTAACCATAGCAAACTATGCCAAACACACCTAAATTACTTCGGCTATCAAAAATCACAACCAACTACACTTTACAGCAACAAACTAAGCCCAATCACTTTAAAATTACAAAAAAATGCTAAAAATCATAACAAACTATCCAGAATCACCTAAATTACTTTGGCTACCGTAAATCACCCCTAACTATCCCTTACCACAACAAACCAAACCATATCATCTTAAAATTACAAAAAAAGGTGTACAAATCATAACAAACTATGTCAGACTCACCTAAATTACTTCGGCTACTCTAAATCATCACCAACTAATCCTTACCACAACAAACTAAACCCAAGCACTTTTAAATTACAAAAAAATGCTACTAACCATAGCAAACTATGCCAAACACACCTAAATTACTTCGGCTATCAAAAATTACCCCCAACTACACTTTACAGCAACAAACTAAGCCCAATCACTTTAAAATTACAATAAAATGCTAAAAATCATAACAAACTATACCAGAATCACCTAAATTACTTTGGCTACCGTAAATCACCCCCAACTATCCCTTACCACAACAAACCAAACAATATCATCTTAAAATTACAAAATAAGGTGTACAAATCATAACAAACTATGCCAGACTCACCTAAATTACTTCGGCTACTCTAAATCATCACCAACTAACCGTTACCACAACAAACTAAGTCCAATCACTTCTAAATTACAAAAAAATGCTACTAACCATAGCAAACTATGCCAAACTCACCTAAATTACTTCGGCTATCAAAAATCACCCCCAACTACACTTTACATCGACAAATTAAGCCCAATCACTTTAAAATTACAAAAAAATGCTAAAAATCATAACAAACTATACCAGAATCACCTAAATTACTTCGGCTACCGTAAATCACCCCCAACTATCCCTTACCACAACAAACCAAACCATATCATCTTAAAATTACAAAAAAAGTTGTACAAATCATAACAAACTATGCCAGACTCACCTAAATTACTTCGGCTACTCTAAATCATCACCAACTAACCCTTACCACAACAAACTAAACCCAATCACTTTTAAATTACACAAAAATGCTACTAACCATAGCAAACTATGCCAAACTCACCTAAATTACTTCGGCTATCAGAAATCAGCCCAACAACACTTTACAGCAACAAACTAAGTCCAATCACTTTAAAATTACAAAAAAATGCTAAAAATCATAACAAACTATACCAGAATCACCTAAATTACTTCGGCTACCGTAAATTACCCCCAACTATCCCTTACCACAACAAACCAAACCATATCATCTTAAAATTACAAAAAAAGGTGTACAAATTATAACAAACTATGCCAGATTTACCTAAATTACTTCGGCTACTCTAAATCATCACCAACTAACACTTACCACAACAAACTCAACTGAATCACTTTTAAATTACAAAAAAATGCTACTAACCATAGCAAACTATGCCAAACTCACCTAAATTACTTCGGCTACTCTAAATCATCACCAACTAACCCTTACCACAACAAACTAAACCCAATCACTTTTAAATTACACAAAAATGCTACTAACCATGGCAAACTATGCCAAACTCACCTAAATCACTTCGGCTATCAGAAAACAGCCCAACTACACTTTACAGCAACAAACTAAGCCCAATCACTTTAAAATTACAAAAAAATACTTAAAATCATAACAAACTATACCAGAATCACCTAAATTACTTCGGCTACCGTAAATCACCCCCAACTATCCCTTACCACAACAAACCAAACCATACCATCTTAAAATTACAAAAAAAGGTGTACAAATCATAACAAACTATGCCAGATTTACCTAAATTACTTCGGCTACTCTAAATCATCACCAACTAACCCTTACCACAACAAACTTAACCCAATAACTTTTAAATTACAAAAAAATGCTACTAACCATAGCAAACTATGCCAAACTCACCTAAATTACTTCGGCTATCAAAAATCACCCCCAACTACACTTTACAGCGACAAACTAAGCCCAATCACTTTAAAATTACAAAAAAATGCTAAAAATCATAACAAACTATACCAGAATCACCTAAATTACTTCGGCTACCGTAAATCACCCCCAACTATCCCTTACCACAACAAACCAAACCATATCATCTTAAAATTACAAAAAAAGGTGTACAAATCATAACAAACTATGCCAGACTTACCTAAATTACTTCGGCTACTCTAAATCATCACCAACTAACCCTTACCACAACAAACTAAACCCAATAATTTTTAAATTAAAAAAAAATGCTACTAACCATAGCAAACTATGCCAAATTCACCTAAATTACTTCGACTATCAAAAATCACCCCCAACTACACTTTACAGCGACAAACTAAGCCTAATCACTTTAAAATTACAAAAAAAGGTAAAAATCATAACAAACTATACCAGAATCAACTAAATTACTTCGGACACCGTAAATTACCCCCAACTATCCCTTACCACAACAAACCAAAACATATCATCTTAAAATTACAAAAAAGGTGTACAAATCATAACAAACTATGCCAGACTCACCTAAATTACTTCGGCTTCTCTAAATCTCACCAACTAACCCTTACCACAACAAACTAAACCCAATCATTTTTAAATTACAAAAAAATGCTACTAACCATAGCAAACTATGCCAAACTCACCTAAATTACTTCGGCTATCAAAAATCACAACCAACTACACTTTACAGCAACAAACTAAGCCCAATCACTTTAAAATTACAAAAAAAATGCTAAAAATCATAACAAACTATACCAGAATCACCTAAATCACTTCGGCTACCGTAAATCACCCCTAACTATCCCTTACCACAACAAACCAAACCATATCATCTTAAAATTACAAAAAAAGGTGTACAAATCATAACAAACTATGTCAGACTCACCTAAATTACTTCGGCTACTCTAAATCATCACCAACTAACCCTTACCACAACAAACTAAACCCAAGCACTTTTAAATTACAAAAAAATGCTACTAACCATAGCAAACTATGCCAAACACACCTAAATTACTTCGGCTATCAAAAATTACCCCTAACTACACTTTACAGCAACAAACTAAGCCCAATCACTTTAAAATTACAATAAAATGCTAAAAATCATAACAAACTATACCAGAATCACCTAAATTACTTTGGCTACCGTAAATCACCCCCAACTATCCCTTACCACAACAAACCAAACAATATCATCTTAAAATTACAAAATAAGGTGTACAAATCATAACAAACTATGCCAGACTCACCTAAATTACTTCGGCTACTCTAAATCATCACCAACTAACCGTTACCACAACAAACAAAATCCAATCACTTCTAAATTACAAAAAAATGCTACTAACCATAGCAAACTATGCCAAACTCACCTAAATTACTTCGGCTATCAAAAATCACCCCCAACTACACTTTACAGCAACAAACTAAGCCCAATCACTTTAAAATTACAAAAAAATGCTAAAAATCATAACAAACTATACCAGAATCACCTAAATTACTTCGGCTACCGTAAATTACCCCCAACTATCCCTTACCACAACAAACCAAACCATATCATCTTAAAATTACAAAAAAAGGTGTACAAATTATAACAAACTATGCCAGATTTACCTAAATTACTTCGGCTACTCTAAATCATCACCAACTAACCCTTACCACAACAAACTCAACCCAATCACTTTTAAATTACAAAAAAATGCTACTAACCATAGCAAACTATGCCAAACTCACCTAAATTACTTCGGCTATCAAAAATCACACCCAACTACACTTTACAGCAACAAACTAAGCCCAATCACTTTAAAATTACAAAAAAATGCTAAAAATTATAACAAACTATACCAGAATCACCTAAATTACATCGGCTACCGTAAATCACCCCTAACTATCCTTTACCACAACAAACCAAACAATATCATTTTAAAATTACAAAATAAGGTGTACAAATTATAACAAACTATGCCAGACTCACCTAAATTACTTTGGCTACTCTAAATCATAACCAACTAACCCTTACCACAACAAACTAAATCCAATCACTTTTAAATTACAAAAAAATGCTACTAACCAAAGCAAACTATGCCAAACTCACCTAAATTATTTCGGCTATCAAAAATCACCCCCAACTACACTTTACAGCAACAAACTAAGCCCAATCACTTTAAAATTACAAAAAAATGCTAAAAATCATAACAAACTATACCAGAAACACCTAAATTACTTCAGCTACCGTAAATCACCCCCAACTATCTTTTACCACAACAAACCAAAACATATCATCTTAAAATTACAAAAAAAGTTTTACAAATCATAACAAACTATGCCAGACTCACCTAAATTACTTCGGCTACTCTAAATTATCACCAACTAACCCTTACCACAACAAACTAAACCCAATCACTTTTAAATTACAAAAAAATGCTACTAACCATAGCAAACTATGCCAAACTTACCTAAATTACTTCGGCTATCAAAAATCACCCCCAACTACACTTTACAGCAACAAACTAAGCCCAATCACTTTAAAATTACAAAAAAATGCTTAAAATCATAACAAACTATACCAGAATCACCTAAATTACTTTGGCTACCGTAAATCACCCCCAACTATCCCTTACCACAACAAAACAAACCATATCATCTTAAAATTACAAAAAAAGTTGTACAAATCATAACAAACTATGCCAGACTCACCTAAATTACTTCGGCTACTCTAAATCATCACCAACTAACCCTTACCACAACAAACTAAATCCAATCACTTTTAAATTACAAAAAAATGCTACTAACCATAGCAAACTATGCCAAACTCACCTAAATTACTTCGGCTATCAAACATCACCCCCAACTACACTTTACAGCAACAAACTAAGCCCAATCACTTTAAAATTACAAAAAAATGCTAAAAATCATAACAAACTATACCAGAATCACTTAAATTACTTCGGCTACCGTAAATCACCCCCAACTATCCCTTACCACAACAAACCAAACCATATCATCTTAAAATTACAAAAAAAGTTGTACAAATCATAACAAACTATGCCAGACTCACCTAAATTACTTCGGCTACTCTAAATCATCACCAACTAACCCTTACCAAAACAAACTAAACCCAATCACTTTTAAATTACAAAAAAATGCTACTAACCATAGCAAACTATGCCAAACTCACCTAAATTACTTCGGCTATCAAAAATCACGCCCAACTACACTTTACAGCAACAAACTAAGCCCAATCACTTTAAAATTACAAAAAAATGCTTAAAATCGTAACAAACTATACCAGAATCACCTAAATTACTTCGGCTACCGTAAATCGCCCTCAACTATCCCTTACCACAACAAACCAAACCATATCATCTTAAAATTACAAAAAAGGTGTACAAATCATAACAAACTATACCAGAATCACCTAAATTACTTCGGCTACCGTAAATCACCCCCAACTATCCCTTACCACAACAAACCAAACCATATCATCTTAAAATTACAAAAAAAGGTGTACAAATCATAACAAATTATGCCAGACTCACCTAAATTACTTCGGCTACTCTAAATCATCACCAACTAACCCTTACCACAACAAACTAAACCCAATCACTTTTAAATAACAAAAAAATGCTACTAACCATAGCAAACTATGCCAAATTCACCTAAATTACTTCGGCTATCAAAAATCACCACCAACTATACTTTACAGCAACAAACTAAGCCCAATCACTTTAAAATTACAAAAAAATGCTAAAAATCATAACAAACTATACCAGAATCAACTAAATTACTTCGGCTACCGTAAATAACCCCCAACTATCCCTTACCACAACAAACCAAACCATATCATCTTAAAATTACAAATAAAGGTGTACAAATCATAACAAACTATGCCAGACTCACCTAAATTACTTCGGCTACTCTAAATCATCACCAACTAACCCTTACCACAACAAACTAAACCCAATCACTTTTAAATTACAAAAAAATGCTACTAACAATAGCAAACTATGCCAAACTCACCTAAATTACTTCGGCTATTAAAAATCACCCCCAACTACACTTTACAGCAACAAACTAAGCCTAATCACTTTAAAATTACAAAAAAATGCTAAAAATCATAACAAACTACACCAGAATCACCTAAATTACTTCGGCTACCGTAAATCACCCCCAACTATCCCTTACCACAACAAACCAAAACATATCATCTTAAAATTACAAAAAAAGTTGTACAAATCATAACAAACTAAGCCAGACTCACCTAAATTACTTCGGCTACTCTAAATCATCACCAACTAACCCTTACCACAACAAACTAAACCCAATCACTTTTAAATTACAAAAAAATGCTACTAACCATAGCAAACTATGCCAAACTCACCTAAATTACTTCGGCTATCAAAAATCACCCCCAACTACACTTTACAGCAACAAACTAAGCTCAATCACTTTAAAATTACAAAAACATGCTTAAAATCATAACAAACTATACCAGAATCACCTAAATTACTTCGGCTACCGTAAATCACACCAAAATTACAAAAAAAGGTGTACAAATCATAACAAACTATGCCAGACTCACCTAAATTACTTCGGCTACTCTAAATCATCACCAACTAACCCTTACCACAACAAACTAAACCCAATCACTTTTAAATTACAAAAAAAATGCTACTAACCATAGCAAACTATGCCAAACTCACCTAAATTACTTCGGCTATCAAAAATCACCCCCAACTACACTTTACAGCAACAAACTAAGCCCAATCACTTTAAAATTACAAAAAAATGCTAAAAATCATAACAAACTATACCAGAATCACCTAAATTACTTCGGCTACCGTAAATCACCCCCAACTAGCCCTTACCACAACAAACCAAACCATATCATCTTAAAATTTCAAAAAAAGGTGTACAAATCATAACAAACTATGCCAGACTCACCTAAATTACTTCGGTTACTCTAAATCATCACCAACTAACCCTTACCACAACAAACTAAACCCAATCACTTTTAAATTACAAAAAAATGCTACTAACCATAGCAAACTATGCCAAACTCACCTAAATTACTTCGGCTATCAAAAATTACCCCCAACTACACTTTACAGCAACAAACTAAGCCCAATCACTTTAAAATTACAAAAAAATGCTAAAAATCATAACAAACTATACCAGAATCACCTAAATTACTTCGGCTACCGTAAATCACCCCCAACTATCTCTTACCACAACAAACCAAACCATATAATCTTAAAATTACAAAAAAAGGTGTACAAATCATAACAAACTATGCCAGACTCACCTAAATTAATTCGGCTACTCTAAATCATCACCAACTAACCCTTACCACAACAAACTAAACCCAATCACTTTTAAATTACAAAAAGAAGCTACTAACCATAGCAAACTATGCCAAACACACCTAAATTACTTCGGCTATCAAAAATCACCCCCAACTACACTTTACAGCAACAAACTAAGCCCAATCACTTTAAAATTACAAAAAAATGCTAAAAATCATAACAAAGTATACCAGAATCACCTAAATTACTTCGGCTACCGTAAATCACCCCCAACTAGCCCTTACCACAACAAACCAAACCATATAATCTTAAAATTACAAAAAAAGGTGTACAAATCATAACAAACTATGCCAGACTCACCTAAATTACTTCGGTTACTCTAAATCATCACCAACTAACCCTTACCACAACAAACTAAACCCAATCACTTTTAAATTACAAAAAAATGCTACTAACTATAGCAAACTATGCCAAACTCACCTAAATTACTTCGGCTATCAAAAATCACCCCCAACTACACTTTACAGCAACAAACTAAGCCCAATCACTTTAAAATTACAAAAAAACGCTAAAAATCCTAACAAACTATACCAGAATCACCTAAATTACTTCGGCTAGCGTAAATCACCCCCAACTATCCCTTACCACAACAAACCAAACCATATCATCTTAAAATTACAAAAAAAGGTGTACAAATCATAACAATCTATGCCACACTCACCTAAATTACTTCGGCTACTCTAAATCATCACCAACTAACCCTTACCACAACAAACTAAACCCAATCACTTTTAAATTACAAAAAAATGCTACTAACCATAGCAAACTATGCCAAACTCACCTAAATTACTTCGGCTACTCTAAATCATCACCAACTAACCCTTACCACAACAAACTAAACCCAATCACTTTTAAATTACAAAAAAAATGCTACTAACCATAGCAAACTATGCCAAACTCACCTAAATTACTTCGGCTATCAAAAATCACCCCCAACTACACTTTACAGCAACAAACTAAGCCCAATCACTTTAAAATTACAAAAAAATGCTAAAAATCATAACAAACTATACCAGAATCACCTAAATTACTTCGGCTACCGTAAATCACCCCCAACTAGCCCTTACCACAACAAACCAAACCATATCATCTTAAAATTTCAAAAAAAGGTGTACAAATCATAACAAACTATGCCAGACTCACCTAAATTACTTCGGTTACTCTAAATCATCACCAACTAACCCTTACCACAACAAACTAAACCCAATCACTTTTAAATTACAAAAAAATGCTACTAACCATAGCAAACTATGCCAAACTCACCTAAATTACTTCGGCTATCAAAAATTACCCCCAACTACACTTTACAGCAACAAACTAAGCCCAATCACTTTAAAATTACAAAAAAATGCTAAAAATCATAACAAACTATACCAGAATCACCTAAATTACTTCGGCTACCGTAAATCACCCCCAACTATCTCTTACCACAACAAACCAAACCATATAATCTTAAAATTACAAAAAAAGGTGTACAAATCATAACAAACTATGCCAGACTCACCTAAATTAATTCGGCTACTCTAAATCATCACCAACTAACCCTTACCACAACAAACTAAACCCAATCACTTTTAAATTACAAAAAGAAGCTACTAACCATAGCAAACTATGCCAAACACACCTAAATTACTTCGGCTATCAAAAATCACCCCCAACTACACTTTACAGCAACAAACTAAGCCCAATCACTTTAAAATTACAAAAAAATGCTAAAAATCATAACAAACTATACCAGAATCACCTAAATTACTTCGGCTACCGTAAATCACCCCCAACTAGCCCTTACCACAACAAACCAAACCATATAATCTTAAAATTACAAAAAAAGGTGTACAAATCATAACAAACTATGCCAGACTCACCTAAATTACTTCGGTTACTCTAAATCATCACCAACTAACCCTTACCACAACAAACTAAACCCAATCACTTTTAAATTACAAAAAAATGCTACTAACTATAGCAAACTATGCCAAACTCACCTAAATTACTTCGGCTATCAAAAATCACCCCCAACTACACTTTACAGCAACAAACTAAGCCCAATCACTTTAAAATTACAAAAAAACGCTAAAAATCCTAACAAACTATACCAGAATCACCTAAATTACTTCGGCTAGCGTAAATCACCCCCAACTATCCCTTACCACAACAAACCAAACCATATCATCTTAAAATTACAAAAAAAGGTGTACAAATCATAACAAACTATGCCAGACTCACCTAAATTACTTCGGTTACTCTAAATCATCACCAACTAACCCTTACCACAACAAACTAAACCCAATCACTTTTAAATTACAAAAAAATGCTACTAACTATAGCAAACTATGCCAAACTCACCTAAATTACTTCGGCTATCAAAAATCACCCCCAACTACACTTCACAGCAACAAACTAAGCCCAATCACTTTAAAATTACAAAAAAACGCTAAAAATCCTAACAAACTATACCAGAATCACCTAAATTACTTCGGCTAGCGTAAATCACCCCCAACTATCCCTTACCACAACAAACCAAACCATATCATCTTAAAATTACAAAAAAAGGTGTACAAATCATAACAATCTATGCCACACTCACCTAAATTACTTCGGCTACTCTAAATCATCACCAACTAACCCTTACCACAACAAACTAAACCCAATCACTTTTAAATTACAAAAAAATGCTACTAACCATAGCAAACTATGCCAAACTCACCTAAATTACTTCGGCTATCAAAAATCACCCCCAACTACACTTTACAGCAATAAACTAAGCCCAATCACTTTAAAATTACAAAAAAATGCTAAAAATCATAACAAACTATACCAGAATCACCTAAATTACTTCGGCTACCGTAAATCACCCCCAACTATCCCTTACCACAACAAACCAAACCATATCATCTTAAAATTACAAAAAAAAATGTACAAATCATAACAATCTATGCCACACTCACCTAAATTACTTCGGCTACTCTAAATCATCACCAACTAAACCTTACTACAACAAACTAAACCCAATCACTTTTAAATCACAAAAAAATGCTACTAACCATAGCAAACTATGCCAAACACACCTAAATTACTTCGGCTATCAAAAATCACCCCCAACTACACTTTACAGCTACAAACTAAGCCCAATCACTTTAAAATTACAAAAAAATGCTAAAAATCATAACAAACTATACCAGAATCACCTAAATTACTTCGGCTACCGTAAATCACCCCCAACTATCCCTTACCACAACAAACCAAACCATATCTTCTTAAAATTACAAAAAAAGGTGTACAAATCATAACAAACTATGCCAGACTCACCTAAATTACTTCGGCTACTCTAAATCATCACCAACTAACCCTTACCACAACAAACTAAACCCAATCACTTTTAAATTACAAAAAAATGCTACTAACCATAGCAAACTATGCCAAACTCACCTAAATTACTTCGGCTATCAAAAATCACCCCCAACTACACTTTACAGCAACAAACAAGCCCAATCACTTTCAAATTACAAAAAAATGCTAGAAATCATAACAAACTATACCTGAATCACCTAAATTACTTCGGCTACCGTGAATCACCCCCAACTATCCCTTACCACAACAAACCAAACCATATCATCTTAAAATTACAAAAAAAGGTGTACAAATCATAACAAACTATGCCAGACTCACTTAAATTACTTCGGCTGCTCTAAATCATCACCAACTAACCCTTACCACAACAAACTAAACCCAATTACTTTTAAATTACAAAAAATGCTACTAACCATAGGAAACTATGCCAAACTCACCTAAATTACTTCGGCTATCAAAAGTCACCCCCAACTACACTTTACAGCAACAAACTAAGCCCAATCACTTTAAAATTACAAAAAAATGCTAAAAATCATAACAAACTATACCAGAATCACCTAAATTACTTCGGCTAACGTAAATCACCCCCAACTATCCCTTACCACAACAAACCAAACCATATCATCTTAAAATTACAAAAAAGGGTGTACAAATCATAACAAACTATGCCAGAGTCACCTAAATTACTTCGGCTACTCTAAATCATCACCAACTAACCCTTACCACAACAAACTAAACCCAATCACTTTTAAATTACAAAAAAATGCTACTAACCATAGCAAACTATGCCAAACTCACCTAAATTACTTCGGCTATCAAAAATCACCCCCAACTACACTTTACAGCAACAAACTAAGCCCAATCACTTTAAAATTACAAAAAAATGCTAAAAATCATAACAAACTATGCCAGAGTCACCTAAATTACTTCGGCTACTCTAAATCATCACCAACTAACCCTTACCACAACAAACTAGACCCAATCACTTTTAAATTACAAAAAAATGCTACTAACCATAGCAAACTATGCCAAACTCACCTAAATTACTTCGGCTATCAGAAATCACCCCCAACTACACTTTACAGCAACAAACTAAGCCCAATCATTTTAAAATTACAAAAAAATGCTAAAAATCATAACAAACTATACCAGAATCACCTATATTGCTTCGGCTACCGTAAATCACCCCCAACTATCCCTTACCACAACAAACCAAACCATATCATCTTAAAATTACAAAAAAAGGTGTACAAATCATAACAAACTAAGCCAGACTCACCTAAATTACTTCGGCTACTCTAAATCATCACCAACTAACCCTTACCACAACAAACTAAATCCAATCACTTTTAAATTACAAAAATGCTACTAACCATAGCAAACTATGCCCAACTCACCTAAATTACTTCGGCTATCAAAAATTACCCCCAACTACACTTTACAGCAACAAACTAAGCCCAATCACTTTAAAATTACAAAAAAATGCTAAAAATCATAACAAACTATACCAGAATCACCTAAATTACTTCGGCTACCGTAAATCACCCCCAACTATCCCTTACCACAACAAACCAAACCATATCATCTTAAAATTACAAAAAAAGGTGTACAAATCATAACAAACTATGCCCGACTCACCTAAATTACTTCGGTTACTCTAAATCATCACCAACTAACCATTACCACAACAAACTAAACCCAATCACTTTTAAATTACAAAAAAATGCTACTAACCATAGCAAATTATGCCAAACTCACCTAAATTACTTCGGCTATCAAAAATCACCCCCAACTACACTTTACAGCAACAAACTAAGCCCAATCACTTTAAATTTACAAAAAAATGCTAAAAATCATAACAAACTATACCAGAATCACCTAAATTACTTCGGCTACCGTAAATCACCCCCAATTATGCCTTACCACAACAAACCAAACCATATCATCTTAAAATTACAAAAAAGGTGTACAAATCATAACAAACTATGCCAGACTTACCTAAATTACTTCGGCTACTCTAAATCATCACCAACTAACCCTTACCTCAACAAACTAAACCCAATCATTTTAAATTACAAAAAATGCTACTAACCATAGCAAACTATGCCAAACTCACCTAAATTACTTCGGCTATCAAAAATCACCCCCAACTACACTTTACAGCAACAAACTAAGCCCAATCACTTTAAAATTACAAATAAATGCTAAAAATCATAACAAACTATACCAGAATCACCTAAATTACTTCGGCTACCGTAAATCACCCCCAACTATCCCTTACCACAACAAACCAAACCATATCATCTTAAAATTACAAAAAAAGGTGTACAAATCATAACAAACTATGACAGACTCACCTAAATTACTTCGGCTACTCTAAATCATCATCAACTATATCTTACCACAACAAACTAAGCCCAATCACTTTTAAATTACAAAAAAATGCTACTAGCCATAGCAAACTATGCCAAACTCACCTATATTACTTCGGCTATCAAAAATCACCACCAACTACACTTTACAGCAAGAAACTAAGCCCAATCACTTTAAAATTACAAAAAAATGCTAAAAAGCATAACAAACTATACCAGAAACACCTAAATTACTTCGGCTACCGTAAATCACCCCCAACTATCCCTTACCACAACAAACCAAACCATATCATCTTAAAATTACAAAAAAAGGTGTACAAATCATAACAAACTATGCCAGACTCACCTAAATTACTTCGGCTACTCTAAATCATCACCTACTAACCCTTACCACAACAAACTAAACCCAATCACTTTTAAATTACAAAAAAATGCTACTAACCATAGCAAACTATGCCAAACTCACCTAAATTACTTCGGCTATCAAAAATCACCCCCAACTACACTTTACAGCAACAAACTAAGCCCAATCACTTTAAAATTACAAAAAAATGCTAAAAATCATAACAAACTATACCAGAATCACCTAAATTACTTCGGCTACCGTAAATCACCCCCAACCATCCCTTACCACAACAAACCAAACCATATCATCTTAAAATTGCAAAAAAAGGTGTACAAATCATAAAAAACTATGCCAGACTCACCTAAATTACTTCGGCTACTCTAAATCATCACCAACTAACCCTTACCACAACAAACTAAACCCAATCACTTTTAAATTACAAAAAAATGTATCTAACCATAGCAAATTATGCCAAACTCACCTAAATTACTTCGGCTATCAAAAATCACACCCAACTACACTTTACAGCAACAAACTAAGCCCAATCACTTTAAAATTACAAAAAAATGCTAAAAACCATAACAAACTATACCAGAATCACCTAAATTACTTCGGCTACCGTAAATCACCCCCAACTATCCCTTACCACAACAAACCAAACCATATCATCTTAAAATTACAAAAAAAGGTGTACAAATCATAACAAATTATGCCAGACTCACCTAAATTACTTCGGCTACTCTAAATCATCACCAACTAACCCTGACCACAACAAACTAAACCCAATCACTTTTAAATTAAAAAAAATGCTACTAACCATAGCAAACTATGCCAAACTCACCTAAATTACTTCGGCTATCAAAAATCCCCCACAACTACACTTTACAGCAACAAACTAAGCCCAATCACTTTAAAATTACAAACAAATGCTAAAAATCATAACAACTATACCAGAATCACCTAAATTACTTCGGCTACCGTAAATCACCCCCAACTATCCCTTACCACAACAAACCAAACCATATCATCTTAAAATTACAAAAAAAGGTGTACAAATCATAACAAACTATGCCAGACTCACCTAAATTACTTCGGCTACTCTAAATCATCACCAACTAACCCTTACCACAACAAACTAAACCCAATCACTTTTAAATTACAAAAAAATGCTACTAACCATAGCAAACTATGCCAAACTCACCTAAATTACTTCGGCTATCAAAAATCACCCCCAACTACACTTTACAGCAACAAACTAAGCCCAATCACTTTAAAATTACAAAAAAATGCTAAAAATCATTACAAACTATACCAGAATCACCTAAATTACTTCGGCTACCGTAAATCACCCCCAACTATCCCTTACAACAACAAACCAAACCATATCATCTTAAAATTACAAAAAAAGGTGTACAAATCATAACAAACTATGCCAGACTCACCTAAATTACTTCGGCTACTCTAAATCATCACCAACTAACCCTTACCACAACAAACTAAACTTAATCACGTTTAAATTACAAAAAAATGCTACTAACCATAGCAAACTATGCCAAACTCACCTAAATTACTTCGGCTATCAAAAATCACCCCCAACTACATTTTACAGCAACAAACTAAGCCCAATCACTTTAAAATTACAAAAAAATGCTAAAAATCATAACAAAATATACCAGAATTACCTAAATTACTTCGGCTACCGTAAATCACCCCCAACTATCCCTTACCACAACTAACCAAGCCATATCATCTTAAAATTACAAAAAAAGGTGTACAGATCATAACAAACTATGCCAGACTCATCTAAATTACTTCGGCTACTCTAAATCATCACCAACTAACCCTTACCACAACAAACTAGACCCAATCACTTTTAAATTACAAAAAAATGCTACTAACCATAGCAAACTATGCCAAACTCACCTAAATTACTTCGGCTATCAGAAATCACCCCCAACTACACTTTACAGCAACAAACTAAGCCCAATCATTTTAAAATTACAAAAAAATGCTAAAAATCATAACAAACTATACCAGAATCACCTATATTACTTCGGCTACCGTAAATCACCCCCAACTATCCCTTACCACAACAAACCAAACCATATCATCTTAAAATTACAAAAAAAGGTGTACAAATCATAACAAACTAAGCCAGACTCACCTAAATTACTTCGGCTACTCTAAATCATCACCAACTAACCCTTACCACAACAAACTAAACCCAATCACTTTTAAATTACAAAAATGCTACTAACCATAGCAAACTATGCCAAACTCACCTAAATTACTTCGGCTATCAAAAATCACCCCCAACTACACTTTACAGCAACAAACTAAGCCCAATCACTTTAAAATTACAAAAAAATGCTAAAAATCATAACAAACTATACCAGAATCACCTAAATTAGTTCGGCTACCGTAAATCACCCCCAACTATCCCTTACCACAACAAACCAAACCATATCATCTTAAAATTACAAAAAAAGGTGTACAAATCATAACAACCTATGCCAGACTCACCTAAATTACTTCGGTTACTCTAAATCATCACCTACTAACCCTTACCACAACAAACTAAACCCAATCATTTTTAAATTACAAAAAAATGCTACTAACCATAGCAAACTATGCCAAACTCACCTAAATTACTTCGGCTATCAAAAATCACCCCCAACTACACTTTACAGCAACAAACTAAGCCCAATCACTTTAAAATTACAAAAAAATGCTAAAAATCATAACAAACTATACCAGAATCACCTAAATTACTTCGGCTACCGTAAATCACCTCCAACTATCCCTTACCACAACGAACCAAACCATATCATCTTAAAATTACAAAAAAAGGTGTACAAATCATAACAAACTATGCCAGACTCACCTAAATGACTTCGGCTACTCTAAATCATCACCAACTAACCCCTACCACAACAAACTAAACCCAATCACTTTTAAATTACAAAAAAATGCTACTAACCATAGAAAACTATGCCAAACTCACCTAAATTACTTCGGCAATCAAAAATCACCCCCAACTACACTTTACAGCAACAAACTAAGCCCAATCATTTTAAAATTACAAAAAAATGGTAAAGTCATAACAAACTATACCAGAATCACCTAAATTACTTCGGCTACCGTAAATCACCCCCAACTATCCCTTACCACAACAAACCAAACCATATCATCTTAAAATTATAAAAAAAGGTGTACAAATCATAACAAACTATGACAGACTCACCTAAATTACTTCGGCTACTCTAAATCATCATCTACTAACCCTTACCACAACAAACTAAACCCAATCACTTTTAAATTACAAAAAAATGCTACTAACCATAGCAAACTATGCCAAACCCACCTAAATTACTTCGGCTATCAAAAATCACCCCTACTACACTTTACAGCAACAAACTAAGCCCAATCACTTTAAAATTACAAAAAAATGCTAAAAATCATAACAAACTATACCAGAATCACCTAAATTACTTCGGCTACCGTAAATCACCCCCAACTATCCCTTACCACAACAAACCAAACCATATCATCTTAAAATTATAAAAAAAGGTGTACAAATCATAACAAACTATGACAGACTCACCTAAATTACTTCGGCTACTCTAAATCATCATCAATTAACCCTTACCACAACAAACTAAACCCAATCACTTTTAAATTACAAAAAAATGCTACTAGACATAGCAAACTATGCCAAACTCACCTATATTACTTCGGCTATCAAAAATCACCAATTACACTTTACAGCAAGAAACTAAACCCAATCACTTTAAAATTACAAAAAAATGCTAAAAATCATAACAAACTATACCAGAATCACTTAAATTACTTCGGCTACCGTAAATCACCCCCAACTATCCCTTACCACAACAAACCAAACCATATCATCTTAAAATTACAAAAAAAGGTGTACAAATCATAACAAACTATGCCAGACTCACCTAAATTACTTCGGCTACTCTAAATCATCACCTACTAACCCTTACCACAACAAACTAAACCCAATCACTTTTAAATTACAAAAAAATGCTACTAACCATAGCAAACTATGCCAAACCCACCTAAATTACTTCGGCTATCAAAAATCACCCCCAACTACACTTTACAGCAACAAACTAAGCCCAATCACTTTAAAATTACAAAAAAATGCTAAAAATCATAACAAACTATACCAGAATCACTTAAATTACTTCGGCTACCGTAAATCACCCCCAACTATCCCTTACCACAACAAACCAAACCATATCATCTTAAAATTACAAAAAAAGGTGTACAAATCATAACAAACTATGACAGACTCACCTAAATTACTTCGGCTACTCTAAATCATCATCAATTAACCCTTACCACAACAAACTAAACCCAATCACTTTTAAATTACAAAAAAATGCTACTAGCCATAGCAAACTATGCCAAACTCACCTATATTACTTCGGCTATCAAAAATCACCAATTACACTTTACAGCAAGAAACTAAACCCAATCACTTTAAAATTACAAAAAAATGCTAAAAATCATAACAAACTATACCAGAATCACCTAAATTACTTCGGCTACCGTAAATCACCCCCAACTATCCCTTACCACAACGAACCAAACCATATCATCTTAAAATTACATAAAAAGGTGTTCAAATCATAACAAACTATGCCAGACTCACCTAAACTACTTCGGCTAGTCTAAATCATCACCTAACTCTTACCACAACAAACTAAACCCAATCACTTTTAAATTACAAAAAAAAGCTACTAACCATAGCAAATTATGCCAAACTCACCTAAATTACTTCGGCAATCAAAAATCACCCCCAACTACCCTTTACAGCAACAAACTAAGCCCAATCACTTTAAAATTACAAAAAAATGCTAAAAATCATAACAAACTATACCAGAATCACCTAAATTACTTCGGCTACCGTAAATCACCCCCAACTATCCCTTACCACAACGAACCAAACCATATCATCTTAAAATTACATAAAAAGGTGTTCAAATCATAACAAACTATGCCAGACTCATCTAAACTACTTCGGCTACTCTAAATCATCACCAACTAACCCTTACCACAACAAACTAAACCCAATCACTTTTAAATTACAAAAAAATGCTACTAACCATAGCAAACTATGCCAAACTCACCTAAATTACTTCGGCTATCAAAAGTCACCCCCAACTACACTTTACAGCAACAAACTAAGCCCAATCACTTTAAAATTACAAAAAAATGCTCAAAATCATAACAAACTATACCAGAATCTCCTAAATTACTTCGGCTACCGTAAATCACCCCCAACTATCCCTTACCACAACAAACCAAACCATATCATCTTAAAATTACAAAAAAAGCTGTACAAATCATAACAAACTATGCCAGACTCACCTAAATTACTTCGGCTACTCTAAATCATCACCAACTAACCCTTACCACAACAAACTAAACCCAATCACTTTTACATTACAAAAAAATGCTACTAACCATAGCAAACTATACCAAACTCACCTAAATTACTTCGGCTATCAAAAATCACCCCCAACTACACTTTACAGTAACAAACAAAGCCCAATCACATTAAAATTACAATAAAATGCTAAAAATCATAACAAACTATACCAGAATCACCTAAATTACTTCGGCTACCGTAAATCACCCCCAACTATCCCTTACCACAACAAACCAAACCATATCATCTTAAAATTACAAAAAAAGGTGTAAAAATCATAACAAACTATGCCAGACTCACCTAAATTACTTTGGCTACTCTAAATCATCACCAACTAACTCTTACCACAACAAACTAAACCCAATCACTTTTAAATTACAAAAAAATGCTACTAACCATAGCAAACTATGCCAAACTCACCTAAATTACTTCGGCTATCAAAAATCACCCCCAACTACACTTTACAGCAACAAACTAAGCCCAATAACTTTAAAATTACAAAAAAATGCTAAAAATCATAACAAACTATACCAGAATCACCTAAATTACTTCGGCTACCGTAAATCACCCCCAACTATCCCTTACCACAACAAACCAAACCATATCATCCTAAAATTACAAAAAAAGGTGTACAAATCATAACAAACTATGCCAGACTCACCTAAATTACTTCGGCTACTCTAAATCATCACCAACTAACCCTTACCACAACAAACTAAACCCAATCACTTTTAAATTACAAAAAAATGCTACTAACCATAGCAAACTATGCCAAACTCACCTAAATTACTTCGGCTATCAAAAATCACCCCCAACTACACTTTACAGCAACAAACTAAGCCCAATAACTTTAAAATTACAAAAAAATGCTAAAAATCATAACAAACTATACCAGAATCACCTAAATTACTTCGGCTACCGTAAATCACCCCCAACTATCCCTTACCACAACAAACCAAACCATATCATCTTAAAATTACAAAAAAAGGTGTACAAATTAAAACAAACTATGCCAGACTCACCTAAATTACTTCGGCTACTCTAAATCATCACCAACTAACCCTTACCACAACAAACTAAACCCAATCACTTTTAAATTACAAAAAAATGCTACTAACCATAGCAAACTATGCCAAACTCACCTAAATTACTTCGGCTATCAAAAATCACCCCCAACTACACTTTACAGCAACAAACTAAGCCCAATCACTTTAAAATTACAAAAAAATGCTAAAAATCATAACAAACTATACCAGAATCACCTAAATTACTTCGGCTACCGTAAATCACCCCCAACTATCTCTTACCACAACGAACCAAACCATATCATCTTAAAATTACAAAAAAAGGTGTACAAATCATAACAAACTATGCCAGACTCACCTAAATTACTTCGGCTACTCTAAATCATCATTAACTAACCCCTACCACAACAAACTAAACCCAATCACTTTTAAATTACAAAAAAATGCTACTAACCATAGCAAACTATGCCAGACTCACCTAAATTACTTCGGCTACCATAAATCATCACCAACTAACCCTTACCACAACAAACTAAACCCAATCATTTTTAAATTACAAAAAAATGCTACTAACCATAGCAAACTATGCCAAACTCACCTAAATTACTTCGGCTATCAAAAATCACCCCCAACTACACTTTACAGCAACAAACTAAGCCCAATCACTTTAAAATTACAAAAAAATGCTAAAAATCATAACAAACTATACCAGAATCACCTAAATCACTTGGGCTACCGTAAATCACCCCCAACTATCCCTTACCACAACAAACCAAACCATATTATCTTAAAATTACAAAAAAAGGTGTACAAATTATAACAAACTATGCCAGACTAACCTAAATTACTTCGGCTACTCTAAATCATCACCTACTAACCCTTACCACAACAAACTAAACCCAATCACTTTTAAATTGCAAAAAAATGCTACTGACTATAGCAAACTATGCCAAACTCACCTAAATTACTTCGGCTATCAAAAATCACCCCCAACTACACTTTACAGCAACAAACTAAGCCCAATCACTTTAAAATTACAAAAAAATGCTAAAAATCATAACAAACTACACGAGAATCACCTAAATTACTTCGGCTACCGTAAATCACCCCCAACTATCCCTTACCACAATAAACCAAACCATATCATCCTAAAATTACAAAAAAAGGTGTACAAATCATAACAAACTATGCCAGACTCACCTAAATTACTTCGGCTACTCTAAATCATCACCAACTAACCCTTACCACAACAAACTAAACCCAATCACTTTTAAATTACAAAAAAATGCTACTAACCATATCAAACTATGCCAAACTCACCTAAATTACTTCGGCTATCAAAAGTCACCCCCAACTACACTTTACAGCAACAAACTAAGCCCAATCACTTTAAAATTACAAAAAAATGCTAAAAATCATAACAAACTATACCAGAATCTCCTAAATTACTTCGGCTACCGTAAATCACCCCCAACTATCCCTTACCACAACAAACCAAACCATATCATCTTAAAATTACAAAAAAAGCTGTACAAATCATAACAAACTATGCCAGACTCACCTAAATTACTTCGGCTACTCTAAATCATCACCAACTAACCCTTACCACAACAAACTAAACCCAATCACTTTTACATTACAAAAAAATGCTACTAACCATAGCAAACTATACCAAACTCACCTAAATTACTTCGGCTATCAAAAATCACCCCCAACTACACTTTACAGTAACAAACAAAGCCCAATCACATTAAAATTACAATAAAATGCTAAAAATCATAACAAACTATACCAGAATCACCTAAATTACTTCGGCTACCGTAAATCACCCCCAACTATCCCTTACCACAACAAACCAAACCATATCATCTTAAAATTACAAAAAAAGGTGTAAAAATCATAACAAACTATGCCAGACTCACCTAAATTACTTTGGCTACTCTAAATCATCACCAACTAACCCTTACCACAACAAACTAAACCCAATCACTTTTAAATTACAAAAAAATGCTACTGACCATAGCAAACTATGCCAAACTCACCTAAATTACTTCGGCTATCAAAAATCACCCCCAACTACACTTTACAGCAACAAACTAAGCCCAATCACTTTAAAATTACAAAAAAATGCTAAAAATCATAACAAACTATACCAGAATCACCTAAATTACTTCGGCTACCGTAAATCACCCCCAACTATCCCTTACCACAACAAACCAAACCATATCATCTTAAAATTACAAAAAAAGCTGTACAAATCATAACAAACTATGCCAGACTCACCTAAATTACTTCGGCTACTCTAAATCATCATTAACTAACCCCTACCACAACAAACTAAACCCAATCACTTTTAAATTACAAAAAAATGCTACTAACCATAGCAAACTATGCCAGACTCACCTAAATTACTTCGGCAATCAAAAATCACCCCTAACTACACTTTACAGCTACAAACTAAGCCCAATCACTTTATAATTACAAAAAAATGGTAAAATCATAACAAACTATACCAGAATCACCTAAATTACTTCGGCTACCGTAAATCACCCCCAACTATCCCTTACCACAACGAACCAAACCATATCATCTTAAAATTACAAAAAAAGGTGTACAAATCATAACAAACTATGCCAGACTCACCTAAATTACTTCGGCTACTCTAAATCATCATTAACTAACCCCTACCACAACAAACTAAACCCAATCACTTTTAAATTACAAAAAAATGCTACTAACCATAGCAAACTATGCCAGACTCACCTAAATTACTTCGGCAATCAAAAATCACCCCTAACTACACTTTACAGCTACAAACTAAGCCCAATCACTTTATAATTACAAAAAAATGGTAAAATCATAACAAACTATACCAGAATCACCTAAATTACTTCGGCTACCGTAAATCACCCCCAACTATCCCTTACCACAACAAACCAAACCAAATCATCTTAAAATAACAAAAAAAGGTGTACAAATCATAACAAACTATGCCAGACTCACCTAAATTACTTCGGCTACTCTAAATCATCACCTACTAACCCTTACCACAACAAACTAAACCCAATCACTTTTAAATTACAAAAAAATGCTACTAACCATAGCAAACTATGCCAAACTCACCTAAATTACTTCGGCTATCAAAAATCACCCCCAACTACACTTTACAGCAACAAACTAAGCCCAATCACTTTAAAATTACAAAAAAATGCTAAAAATCATAACAAACTATACCAGAATCACCTAAATCACTTGGGCTACCGTAAATCACCCCCAACTATCCCTTACCACAACAAACCAAACCATATTATCTTAAAATTACAAAAAAAGGTGTACAAATCATAACAAACTATGCCAGACTCACCTAAATTACTTCGGCTACTCTAAATCATCATTAACTAACCCCTACCACAACAAACTAAACCCAATCACTTTTAAATTACAAAAAAATGCTACTAACCATAGCAAACTATGCCAGACTCACCTAAATTACTTCGGCAATCAAAAATCACCCCTAACTACACTTTACAGCTACAAACTAAGCCCAATCACTTTATAATTACAAAAAAATGGTAAAATCATAACAAACTATACCAGAATCACCTAAATTACTTCGGCTACCGTAAATCACCCCCAACTATCCCTTACCACAACAAACCAAACCATATCATCTTAAAATTACAAAAAAAAATACAAATCATAACAAACTATGCCAGACTCATCTAAATTACTTCTGCTACTCTAAATCATCATCAACTAACCCTTACCACAACAAACTAAACCCAATCACTTTTAAATTACAAAAAAATGCTACTAGCCATAGCAAACTATGCCAAACTCACCTAAATTACTTCGGTTATCAAAAATCACCCCCAACTACACTTTACAGCAACAAACTAAGCCCAATCACTTTAAAATTACAAAAAAATGCTAAAAATCATAACAAACTATACCAGAATCTCCTAAATTACTTCGGCTAACGTAAATCACCCCCAACTATCCCTTACCACAACGAACCAAACCATATCATCTTAAAATTACAAAAAAAGGTGTACAAATCATAACAAACTATGCCAGACTCACCTAAATTACTTCGGCTACTCTAAATCATCACCAACTAACCCTTACCACAACAAACTAAACCCAATCACTTTAAAATTACAAAAAAATGCTAAAAATCATAACAAACTATACCAGAATCACTTAAATTACTTCGGCTACCGTAAATCACCCCCAACTATCCCTTACCACAACAAACCAAACCATATCATCATAAAATTACAAAAAAAGGTGTACAAATCATAACAAACTATGCCAGACTCACCTAAATTACTTCGGCTACTCTAAATCATCACCTACTAACCCTTACCACAACAAACTAAACCCAATCATTTTTAAATTACAAAAAAATGCTACTAACCATAGCAAACTATGCCAAACTCACCTAAATTACTTCGGCTATCAAAAATCACCCCCAACTACACTTTACAGAAACAAACTGAGCCCAATCACTTTAAAATTACAAAAAAATGCTAAAAATCATAACAAACTATACCAGAATCACCTAAATTACTTCGGCTACCGTAAATCACCCCCAACTATCCCTTACCACAACAAACCAAACCATATCATCTTAAAATTACAAAAAAAGGTGTACAAATCATAACAAACTATGCCAGACTCACCTAAATTACTTCGGCTACTCTAAATCATCACCTACTAACCCTTACCACAACAAACTAAACCCAATCACTTTTAAATTACAAAAAAATGCTACTAACCATAGCAAACTATGCCAAACTCCCCTAAATTACTTCGGCTATCAAAAATCACCCCCAACTACACTTTACAGCAACAAACTAAGCCCAATCACTTTAAAATTACAAAAAAATGCTAAAAATCATAAGAAACTATACCAGAATCACCTAAATTACTTCGGCTAACGTAAATCACCCCCAACTATCCCTTACCACAACAAACCAAATCATATCATCTTAAAATTACAAAAAAAGGTTTACAAATCATAACAAACTATGCCAGACTCACCTAAATTACTTCGGCTACTCTAAATCATCACCAACTAACCCTTACCACAACAAACTAAACCCAATCACTTTTAAATTACAAAAAAATGCTACTAACCATAGCAAACTATGCCAAACTCCCCTAAATTACTTCGGCTATCAAAAATCACCCCCAACTACACTTTACAGCAACAAACTAAGCCCAATCACTTTAAAATTACAAAAAAATGCTAAAAATCATAACAAACTATACCAGAATCACCTAAATTACTTCGGCAGCCGTATATCACCCCCAATTATCCTTTACCACAACGAACCAAACCATATCATCTTAAATTTATAAAAAAGGTTCACAAATCATAACAAACTATGCCAGACTCACCTAAATTACTTCGGCTACTCTAAATCATCACCAACTAACCCCTACCACAACAAACTAAACCCAATCAATTTTAAATTACAAAAAAATGCTACTAACCATAGCAAACTATGCCAAAGTCACCTAAATTACTTTGGCAATCAAAAATCACCCCCAACTACACTTTACAGCAACAAACTAAGCCCAATCACTTTAAAATTACAAAAAAATGGTAAAATCATAACAAACTATACCAGAATCACCTAAATTACTGCGGCTACCGTAAATCACCCCCAACTATCCCTTACCACAACAAACCAAACCATATCATCTTAAAATTACAAAAAAAAGTGTACAAATCATAACAAACTATGCCAGACTCACCTAAATTACTTCGGCTACTCTAAATCATCATCAACTAATCCTTACCACAACAAACTAAACCCAATCACTTTTAAATTACAAAAAAATGCTACTAGCCATAGCAAACTATGCCAAACTCACCTAAATTACTTCGGCTATCAAAAATCACCCCCAACTACACTTTACAGCAACAAACTAAGCCCAATAACTTTAAAATTACAAAAAAATGCTAAAAATTATAACAAACTATACCAGAATCACCTAAATTACTTTGGCTACCGTAAACCACCCCCAACTATCCTTTACCACAACGAACCAAACCATATCATCTTAAAATTACAAAAACAGGTGTACAAATCATAACAAACTATGCCAGACTCACCTAAATTACTTCGGCTACTCTAAATCATCACCAACTAACCCTTACCACAACAAACTAAACCCAATCACTTTTAAATTACAAAAAAATGCTACTAACCATAGCAAACTATGCCAAACTCACCTAAATTACTTCGGCAATCAAAAATCACCCCCAACTACACTTTACAGCAACAAACTAAGCCCAATCACTTTAAAATTACAAAAAAATGCTAAAAATCATAACAAACTATACCAGAATCACCTAAATTACTTCGGCTACCGTAAATCACCCCCAACTATCCCTTACCACAACAAACCAAACCATATCATCTTAAAATTACAAAAAAAGGTGTACAAATCATAACAAACTATGACAGACTCACCTAAATTACTTCGGCTACTCTAAATCATCATCAACTAACCCTTACCACAACAAACTAAACCCAATCACTTTTAAATTACAAAAAAATGCTACTAACCATAGCAAACTATGCCAGACTCACCTAAATTACTTCGGCAATCAAAAATCACCCCTAACTACACTTTACAGCTACAAACTAAGCCCAATCACTTTATAATTACAAAAAAATGGTAAAATCATAACAAACTATACCAGAATCACCTAAATTACTTCGGCTACCGTAAATCACCCCCAACTATCCCTTACCACAACAAACCAAACCATATCATCTTAAAATTACAAAAAAAGGTGTACAAATCATAACAAACTATGCCAGATTCATCTAAATTACTTCGGCTACTCTAAATCATCATCAACTAACCCTTACCACAACAAACTAAACCCAATCACTTTTAAATTACAAAAAAATGCTACTAGCCATAGCAAACTATGCCAAACTCACCTAAATTACTTCGGTTATCAAAAATCACCCCCAACTACACTTTACAGCAACAAACTAAGCCCAATCACTTTAAAATTACAAAAAAATGGTAAAATCATAACAAACTATACCAGAATCACCTAAATTACTTCGGCTACCGTAAATCACCCCCAACTATCCCTTACCACAACGAACCAAACCATATCATCTTAAAATTACAAAAAAAGGTGTACAAATCATAACAAACTATGCCAGAATCACCTAAATTACTTCGGCTACTCTAAATCATCATTAACTAACCCCTACCACAACAAACTAAACCCAATCACTTTTAAATAACAAAAAAATGCTACTAACCATTGCAAACTATGCCAGACTCACCTAAATTACTTCGGCAATCAAAAATCACCCCTAACTACACTTTACAGCTACAAACTAAGCCCAATCACTTTATAATTACAAAAAAATGGTAAAATCATAACAAACTATACCAGAATCACCTAAATTACTTCGGCTACCGTAAATCACCCCCAACTATCCCTTACCACAACAAACCAAACCATATCATCTTAAAATTACAAAAAAAGGTGTACAAATCATAACAAACTATGCCAGACTCATCTAAATTTCTTCGGCTACTCTAAATCATCATCAACTAACCCTTACCACAACAAACTAAACCCAATCACTTTTAAATTACAAAAAAATGCTACTAGCCATAGCAAACTATGCCAAACTCACCTAAATTACTTCGGTTATCAAAAATCACCCCCAACTACACTTTACAGCAACAAACTAAGCCCAATCACTTTAAAATTACAAAAAAATGCTAAAAATCATAACAAACTATACCAGAATCACCTAAATTACTTCGGCTACCGTATATCACCCCCAACTATCCTTTACCACAACGAACCAAACCATATCATCTTAAATTTACAAAAAAGGTTTACAAATCATAACAAACTATGCCAGACTCACCTAAATTACTTCGGCTACTCTAAATCATCATCAACTAACCCTTACCACAACAAACTATACCCGATCACTTTTAAATTACAAAAAAATGCTTTTAGCCATAGCAAACTATGCCAAACTCACCTATATTACTTCGGCTATCAAAAATCACCACCAACTACACTTTACAGCAAGAAACTAAGCCCAATCACTTTAAAATTACAAAAAAAAAGCTAAAAATCATAAACTATACCAGAATCACCTAAATTACTTCGGCTACTCTAAATCATCACCTACTAACCCTTACCTCAACAAACTAAACCCAATCACTTTTAAATTACAAAAAAATGCTACTAACCATAGCAAACTATGCCAAACTCACCTAAATTACTTCGGCTATCAAAAATCATCCCCAACTACACTTTACAGCAACAAACTAAGCCCAATCACTTTAAAATTCTAAAAAAATGCTAAAAATCATAACAAACTATACCAGAATCACCTAAATTACTTCGGCTTCCGTAAATCACCCCCAACTATCCCTTACCACAACAAACCGAACCATATCATCTTAAAATTACAAAAAAGGTGTACAAATCATAACAAACTATGCCAGACTCACCTAAATTACTTCGGCTACTCTAAATCATCACCTACTAACCCTTACCAAAACAAACTAAACCCAATCACTTTTAAATTACAAAAAAATGCTACTAACCATAGCAAACTATGCCAAACTCACCTAAATTACTTCGGCTATCAAAAATCACCCCCAACTACATTTTACAGCAACAAACTAAGCCCAATCACTTTAAAATTACAAAAAAATGCTAAAAATCATAACAAACCATACCAGAATCACCTAAATTACTTCGGCTACCGTAAATCACCCCCAACTATCCCTTACCACAACAAACCAAACCATATCATCTTAAAATTACAAAAAAAGGTGTACAAATCATAACAAACTATGCCAGACTCACCTAAATTACTTCGGCTACAATAATCATCACCTACTAACCCTTACCACAACAAACTAAACCCAATCACTTTTAAATTACAAAAAAATGCTACTAACCATAGCAAACTATGCCAAACTCACCTAAATTACTTCGGCTATCAAAAATCACCCCCAACTACACTTTACAGCAACAAACTAAGCCCAATCACTTTAAAATTACAAAAAAATGATAAAAATCATAACAAACTATACCAGAATCACCTAAATTACTTCGGCTACCGTAAATCACCCCCAACTATCCCTTACCACAACAAACCAAACCATATCATCTTAAAATTACAAAAAAAAGGTGTACAAATCATAACAAACTATGCCAGACTCACATAAATTACTTCGGCTACTCTAAATCATCACCAACTAACCCTTACCACAACAAACTAAACCCAATCAATTTTAAATTACAAAAAAATGCTACTAACCATAGCAAAATATGCCAAACTCACCTAAATTACTTCGGCTATCAAAAATCACCCCCAACTACACTTTACAGCAACAAACTAAGCCAAATCACCTTAAAATTACAAAAAAATGGTAAAATCATAACAAACTATACCAGAATCACCTAAATTACTTCGGCTACCGTAAATAACCCCCAACTATCCCTTACCACAACAAACCAAACCATATCATCTTAAAATTACAAAAAAAGGTGTACAAATCATAACAAACTATGCCAGACTCACCTAAATTACTTCGGCTACTCTAAATCATCATCAACTAACCCTTACCACAACAAACTAAACCCAATCACTTTTAAATTACAAAAAAATGCTACTAGCCATAGCAAACTATGCCAAACTCACCTAAATTACTTCGGCTATCAAAAATCACCCCCAACTTTACAGCAACAATCTAAGCCCAATCACTTTAAAATTACAAAAAAATGGTAAAAATCATAACAAACTATACCAGAATCACCTAAATTACTTTGGCTGCCGTAAATCACCCCCAGCTATCCCTTACCACAACAAACCAAACCATATCACCTTAAAATTAAAAAAACAAGTGTACAAATCATAACAAACTATGCCAGACTCACCTAAATTACTTCGGCTACTCTAAATCATCACCAACTAACCCTTACCACAACAAACCAAACCATATCATCTTAAAATTACAAAAAAAGGTGTACAAGTCATCACAAACTATGCCAGACTCACCTAAATTACTTCGGCTACTCTAAATCATCACCAACTAACCCTTACCACAACAAACTAAACCCAATCAATTTTAAATTACAAAAAAATGCTACTAACCATAGCAAACTATGCCAAACTCACCTAAATTACTTCGGCTATCAAAAATCACCCCCAACTACACTTTACAGCAACAATCTAAGCCCAATCACTTTAAAATTACAAAAAAATGCTAAAAATCATAACAATCTATACCAGAATCACCTAAATTACTTCGGCTAACGTAAATCACCCCCAACTATCCCTTACCACAACAAAACAAACCATATCATCTTAAAATTACAAAAAAAGGTGTACAAATCATAACAAACTATGCCAGACTCACCTAAATTACTTCGGCTACTCTAAATCATCATCAACTAACCCTTACCACAACAAACTAAACCCAATCACTTTTAAATTACAAAAAAATGCTACTAGCCATAGCAAACTATGCCAAACTCACCTAAATTACTTCGGTTATCAAAAATCACCCCCAACTACACTTTACAGCAACAAACTAAGCCCAATCACTTTAAAATTACAAAAAAAGCTGTACAAATCATAACAAACTATGCCAGACTCACCTAAATTACTTCGGCTACTCTAAATCATCACCAACTAACCCTTACCACAACAAACTAAACCCAATCACTTTTAAATTACAAAAAAATGCTACTAACCATAGCAAACTATGCCCAACTTACCTAAATTATTTCGGCTATCAAAAATCACCCCCAACTACACTTTACAGCAACAAACGAAACCCAATCACTTTAAAATTACAAAAAAATGCTAAAAATCATAACAAACTATACCAGAATCACCTAAATTACTTCGGTTACCGTAAATCACTCCCAACTATCCCTTACCACAACAAACCAAACCAAATCATCTTAAAATTACAAAAAAAGGTGTACAAATCATAACAAACTATGCCAGACTCACCTAAATTACTTCGGCTACTCTAAATCATCACCAACTAACCCTTACCACAACAAACTAAACCCAATCACTTTTAAATTACAAAAAAATGCTACTAACCATAGAAAACTATGCCAAACTCACCTAAATTACTTCGGCTATCAAAAATCACCCCCAACTACACTTTACAGCAACAAACTAAGCCCAATCACTTTAAAATTACAAAAAAAAGCTAAAAATCATAACAAACTATACCAGAATTACCTAAATTACTTCGGCTACCGTAAATCACCCCCAACTATCCCTTACCACAACAAACCAAACCATATCATCTTAAAATTACAAAAAAAGGTGTACAAATCATAACAAACTATGCCAGACTCTCCTAAATTACTTCGGCTACTCTAAATCATCACCAACTAAACCTTACCACAACAAACTAAACCCAATCACTTTTAAATTACAAAAAAATGCTACTAACCATAGCAAACTATGCCAAACTCACCTAAATTACTTCGGCTATCAAAAATCACCCCTAACTACACTTTACAGCAACAAACTAAGCCCAATCACTTTAAAATTACAAAAAAATGCTAAAAATCATAACAAACTATACCAGTATCACCTAAATTACTTCGGCTACCGTAAATCACCCCCAACTATCCCTTACCACAACAAACCAAACCATATCATCTTAAAATTACAAAAAAAGGTGTACAAATCATAACAAACTATGCCAGACTCACCTAAATTACTTCGGCTACTCTAAATCATCACCAACTAACCCTTACCACAACAAACTAAACCCAGTCACTTTTAAATTACAAAAAAATGCTACTAACCATAGCAAACTATGCCAAACTCACCTAAATTACTTCGGCTATCAAAAATCACCCCCAACTGCACTTTACAGCAACAAACTAAGCCCAATCACTTTAAAATTACAAAAAAATGCTAAAAATCATAACAAACTATACCAGAATCACCTAAATTACTTCTGCTACCGTAAATCACCCCCAACTATCACTTACCACAACAAACCAAACCATCAACAACGGTGGTATTAATCGGGTTTGTTGACCGTGTTCCATGCGAAGTTCCATGAGGGGGGGTGTAGTGAGCGCCCCGAGAGGCTAACTCAGCAAGTGATCCCCATGAATCTCTGCCAAACGTTTCGTCCACAGCTGCGGTGGACATCTTCAGTGGCGGTGTGGTCGTGGTCGAAGTACTCTCCCAGCTGTCACAGTCGCGACTGTGACAGCTGGGAGAGTACTTCGACCACGACCACACCGCCACTGAAGATGTCCACCGCAGCTGTGGACGAAACGTTTGGCAGAGATTCATGGGGATCACTTGCTGAGTTAGCCTCTCGGGGCGCTCACTACACCCCCCCTCATGGAACTTCGCATGGAACACGGTCAACAAACCCGATTAATACCACCGTTGTTGACAACACCGACCGTGAAAGCCTACACACTTTTATAAACCAAACCATATCATCTTAAAATTACAAAAAAAGGATTACAAATCATAACAAACTATGCCAGACTCACCTAAATTAATTCGGTTACTATAAATCATCACCAACTAACCCTTACCACAACAAACTAAACCCAATCACTTTAAAATTACAAAAAAATTCTAAAAATCATAACAAACTATGCCAAACTCACCTAAATTACTTCGGCTACCGTAAATCACCCCCAACTACACTTTACAGCAACAAACTAAGCCCAATCACTTTAAAACTACAAAAAAATGCTAAAAATCATAACAAACTATACCAGAATCACCTAAATTACTTCGGCTACCGTAAATCACCCCCAACTCTATCCCCTACCACAACAAACCAAATCATATCATCTTAAAATTACAAAAAAAGTGTACAAATCATAACAAACTATGCCAGACTCACCTAAATTACTTCGGCTACTCTAAATCATCACCAACTAACCCTTACAACAACAAACTAAACCCAATTACTTTTAAATTACAAAAAAATTCTACTAACCATAGCAAACATTGCCAAACTCACCTAAATTACTTCGGCAATCTAAAATCACCCCCAACTACACTTTACAGCAACAAACTAAGCCCAATCACTTTAAAATTACAAAAAAATGCTAAAAATCATAACAAACTATACGAGAATCACCTAAATTACTTCGGCTACCGTAAATCACCCCCAACTATCCATTACCACAACAAACCAAACCATATCATCTAAAAATTACAAAAAAAGGTGTACAAATCATAACAAACTATGCCGGACTCACCTAAATTACTTCGGCTACTCTAAATCATCACCAACTAACCCTTACCACAACAAACTAAACCCAATCACTTTTACATTACAAAAAAATGGTACTAACCATAGCAAACTATGCCAAACTCACCTAAATTACTTCGGCTATCAAAAATCACCCCCAACTACACTTTACAGCAACAAACTAAGCCCAGTCACTTTAAAATTACAAAAAAATTCTAAAAATCATAACAAACTATACCAGAATCACCTAAATTACTTCGGCTACCGTAAATCACCCCCAACAATCCCTTACCACAACAAACCAAACCAAATCATCTTAAAATTACAAAAAAAGGTGTACAAATTATAACAAACTATGCCAGACTCACCTAAATTACTTCGGCTACTCTAAATCATCACCAACTAACCCTTACCACAACAAACTAAACCCAATCACTTTTACATTACAAAAAAATGGTACTAACCATAGCAAACTATGCCAAACTCACCTAAATTACTTCGGCTATCAAAAATCACCCCCAACTACACTTTACAGCAACAAACAAAGCCCAATCACATTAAAATTACAAAAAAATGCTAAAAATCATAACAAACTATACCAGAATCACCTAAATTACTTCGGCTACCGTAAATCACCCCCAACTATCCCTTACCACAACAAACCAAACCATATCATCTAAAAATTACAAAAAAAGGTGTACAAATCATAACAAACTATGCCAGACTCACCTAAATTCCTTCGGCTACTCTAAATCATCACCAACTAACCCTTACCACAACAAACTAAACCCAATCACTTTTACATTACAAAAAAATGCTACTAACCATAGCAAACTATGCCAAACTCACCTAAATTACTTCGGCTATCAAAAATTACTCCCAACTACACTTTACAGTAACAAACAAAGCCCAATCACATTAAAATTACAATAAAATGCTAAAAATCATAACAAACTATACCAGAATCACCTAAATTACTTCGGCTACCGTAAATCACCCCCAACTATCCCTTACCACAACAAACCAAACCATATCATCTTAAAATTACAAAAAAAAGGTGTACAAATCATAACAAACTATGCCAGACTCACCTAAATTACTTCGGCTACTCTAAATCATCACCAACTAACTCTTACCACAACAAACTAAACCCAATCACTTTTAAATTACAAAAAAATGCTACTAACCATAGCAAACTATGCCAAACACACCTAAATTACTTCGGCTATCAAAAATCACCCCCACCTACACTTTACAGCAACAAACTAGGCCCAATCACTTTAAAACTACAAAAAAATGCTAAAAATCATAACAAACTATACCAGAATCACCTAAATTACTTCGGCTACCGTAAATCACCCCCAACTATCCCTTACCACAATAAACCAAACCATATCATTCTAAAATTACAAAAAAAGGTGTACAAATCATAACAAACTATGCCAGACTCACCTAAATTACTTCGGCTACTCTAAATCATCACCAACTAACCCTTACCACAACAAACTAATCCCAAGCACTTTTAAATTACAAAAAAATTCTATTAACCATAGCAAACTATGCCAAACTTACCTAAATTACTTCGGCTATCAAAAATCACCCCCAACTACCCTTTACAGCAACAAACTAAGCCCAATCACTTTAAAATTACAAAAAAATGCTAAAAATCATAACAAACTATACCAGAATCACCTAAATTACTTCGGCTACCGTAAATCACCCCCAACTATCCCTTACCACAACAAACCAAACCATATCATCTAAAAATTACAAAAAAAGGTGTACAAATCATAACAAACTATGCCAGACTCACCTAAATTCCTTCGGCTACTCTAAATCATCACCAACTAACCCTTACCACAACAAACTAAACCCAATCACTTTTACATTACAAAAAAATGCTACTAACCATAGCAAACTATGCCAAACTCACCTAAATTACTTCGGCTATCAAAAATTACTCCCAACTACACTTTACAGTAACAAACAAAGCCCAATCACATTAAAATTACAATAAAATGCTAAAAATCATAACAAACTATACCAGAATCACCTAAATTACTTCGGCTACCGTAAATCACCCCCAACTATCCCTTACCACAACAAACCAAACCATATCATCTTAAAATTACAAAAAAAAGGTGTACAAATCATAACAAACTATGCCAGACTCACCTAAATTACTTCGGCTACTCTAAATCATCACCAACTAACTCTTACCACAACAAACTAAACCCAATCACTTTTAAATTACAAAAAAATGCTACTAACCATAGCAAACTATGCCAAACACACCTAAATTACTTCGGCTATCAAAAATCACCCCCACCTACACTTTACAGCAACAAACTAGGCCCAATCACTTTAAAACTACAAAAAAATGCTAAAAATCATAACAAACTATACCAGAATCACCTAAATTACTTCGGCTACCGTAAATCACCCCCAACTATCCCTTACCACAATAAACCAAACCATATCATTCTAAAATTACAAAAAAAGGTGTACAAATCATAACAAACTATGCCAGACTCACCTAAATTACTTCGGCTACTCTAAATCATCACCAACTAACCCTTACCACAACAAACTAATCCCAAGCACTTTTAAATTACAAAAAAATTCTATTAACCATAGCAAACTATGCCAAACTTACCTAAATTACTTCGGCTATCAAAAATCACCCCCAACTACCCTTTACAGGAACAAACTAAGTCCAATCACTTTAAAATTACAAAAAAATGCTAAAAATCATAACAAACTATACCAGAATCACCTAAATTACTTCGGCTACCGTAAATCACCCCCAACTATCCCTTACCACAACAAACCAAACCATATCATCTTAAAATTACAAAAAAAGGTGTACAAATCATAACAAACTATGCCAGACTCACCTAAATTACTTCGGCTACTCTAAATCATCACCAACTAACCCTTACCACAACAAACTAAATCCAATCATTTTTAAATTAAAAAAAAAATGCTACTAACCATAGCAAACTATGCCAAACTCACCTAAATTACTTCGGCTATCAAAAATCACCCCCAACTACACTTTACAGCAACAAACTAAGCCCAATCACTTTAAAATTACAAAAAAATGCTAAAAATCATATCAAGCTAAACCAGAATCACCTAAATTACTTCGGCTACCGTAAATCACCCCCAACTATCCCTTACCACAACAAACCAAACCATATCATCTTAAAATTACAAAAAAAGGTGTACAAATCATAACAAACTATGCCAGACTCACCTAAATTACTTCGGCTACTCTAAATCATCACCAACTAACCCTTACCACAACAAACTAAACCTAATCACTTTTAAATTACAAAAAAATGCTACTAACCATAGCAAACTATGCCAAACTCACCTAAATTACTTCGGCTATCAAAAATCACCACCAACTACACTTTACAGCAACAAACTAAGCCCAATCACTTTAAAATTACAAAAAAATGCTAAAAATCATAACAAACTATACCAGAATCACCTAAATTACTTCGGCTACCGTAAATCACCCCCAACTATCCTTTAGCACAACAAACCAAACCATATCATCTTAAAATAACAAAAAAAGGTGTACAAATCATAACAAACTATGCCAGACTCACCTAAATTACTTCGGCTACTCTAAATCATCACCAACTAAACCTTACCACAACAAACTAAACCCAATCGCTTTTAATTTACAAAAAAATGCTACTAACCATAGCAAACTATGCCAAACTCACCTAAATTACTTCGGCTATCAAAAATCACCCCCAACTACACTTTACAGCAACAAACTAAGCCCAATCACTTTAAAATTACAAAAAAATGCTAAAAATCATAACAAACTATACCAGAATCACCTAAATTACTTCGGCTACCGTAAATCACCCCCAACTATCCCTTACCACAACGAACCAAACCATATCATCTTAAAATTACAAAAAAAGGTGTACAAATCATAACAAACTATGCCAGACTCACCTAAATTACTTCGGCTACTCTAAATCATCACCAACTTACCCTTACCACAACAAACTAAACCCAATCACTTTTAAATTACAAAAAAATGCTACTAACCATAGCAAACTATGCCAAACTCACCTAAATTACTTCGGCTATCAAAAATCACCCCCAACTACACTTTACAGCAACAAACTAAGCCCAATAACTTTAAAATTACAAAAAAATGCTAAAAATCATAACAAACTATACCAGAATCACCTAAATTACTTCGGCTACCGTAAATCACCCCCAACTATCCCTTACCACAACGAACCAAACCATATCATCTTAAAATTACAAAAAAAGTTGTACAAATCATAACAAACTATGCCAGACTTACCTAAATTACTTCGGCTACTCTAAATCATCATCAACTAACCCTTACCACAACAAACTAAACCCAATCACTTTTAAATTACAAAAAAATGCTACTAGCCATAGCAAACTATGCCAAACTCATCTAAATTACTTCGGCTATCAAAAATCACCCCCAACTACACTTTACAGCAACAAACTAAGCCCAATCAATTTAAAATTACAAAAAAATGCTAAAAATCATAACAAACTATACCAGAATCACCTAAATTACTTCGGCTACCGTAAATCACCCCCAACTATCCCTTACCACAACAAACCAAACCATATCATATTAAAATTACAAAAAAAGGTGTACAAATCATAACAAACTATGACAGACTCACCTAAATTACTTCGGCTACTCTAAATCATCATCAACTATATCTTACCACAACAAACTAAACCCAATCACTTTTAAATTACAAAAAAATGCTACTAGCCATAGAAAACTATGCCAAACTCACCTATATTACTTCGGCTATCAAAAATCACCACCAACTATACTTTACAGCAAGAAACTAAGCCCAATCACTTTAAAATTACAAAATAATGCTAAAAATCATAACAAACTATACCAGAATCACCTAAAATACTTCGGCTACCGTAAATCACCCCCAACTATCCCTTACCACAACAAACCAAACTATATCATCTTAAAATTACAAAAAAAGGTGTACAAATCATAACAAACTATGCCAGACTCACCTAAATTACTTCGGCTACTCTAAATCATCACCTACTAACCCTTACCACAACAAACTAAACCCAATCACATTTAAATTACAAAAAAATGCTACTAACCATAGGAAACTATGCCAAGCTCACCTAAATTACTTCGGCTATCAAAAATCACCCCCAACTACACTTTACAGCAACAAACTAAGCCCAATCACATTAAAATTACAAAAAAATGCTAAAAATCATAACAAACTATACCAGAATCACCCAAATTACTTCGGCTACCGTAAATCACCCCCAACTATCCCTTACCACAACGAACCAAACCATATCATCTTAAAATTACATAAAAAGGTGTTCAAATCATAACAAACTATGCCAGACTCACCTAAATTACTTCGGCTACTCTAAATCATCACCTAACCCTTACCACAACAAACTAAACCCAATCACTTTTAAATTACAAAAAAACGCTACTAACCATAGCAAACTATGCCAAACTCACCTAAATTACTTCGGCAATCAAAAATCACCCCCAACTACAGTGTACAGCAACAAACTAAGCCCAATCACTTTAAAATTACAAAAAAATGCTAAAAATCATAACAAACTATACCAGAATCACCTAAATTACTTCGGCTAACGTAAATCACCCCCAACTATCCCTTACCACAACAAACCAAACCATATCATCTTAAAATTATAAAAAAAGGTGTAAAAATCATAACAAACTATGACAGACTCACCTAAATTACTTCGGCTACTCTAAATCATCATCAACTAACCCTTACCACAACAAACTAAACCCAATCACTTTTAAATTACAAAAAAATGCTACTAGCCATAGCAAACTATGCCAAACTCACCTATATTACTTCGGCTATCAAAAATAACCAATTACACTTTACAGCAAGGAACTAAACCCAATCACTTTAAAATTACAAAAAAATGCTAAAAATCATAACAAACTATACCAGAATCACTTAAATTACTTCGGCTACCGTAAATCACCCCCAACTATCCCTTACCACAACAAACCAAACCATATCATCTTAAAATTACAAAAAAAGGTGTACAAATCATAACAAAGTATGCCAGACTCACCTAAATTACTTCGGCTACTCTAAATCATCACCTACTAACCCTTACCACAACAAACTAAACCCAATCATTTTTAAATTACAAAAAAATGCTACTAACCATAGCAAACTATGCCAAACTCACCTAAATTACTTCGGCTATCAAAAATCACCCCTAACTACACTTTACAGCAACAAACTAAGCCCAATCACTTTAAAATTACAAAAAAATGCTAAAAATCATAACAAACTATACCAGAATCACCTAAATTACTTGGGCTACCGTAAATCACCCCCAACTATCCCTTACCACAACAAACCAAACCATATCATCTTAAAATTACAAAAAAAGGTGTACAAATCATAACAAACTATGCCAGACCCACCTAAATTACTTCGGCTACTCTAAATCATCACCTACTAACCCTTACCACAACAAACTAAACCCAATCACTTTTAAATTACAAAAAAATGCTACTAACCATAGCAAACTATGCCAAACTCACCTAAATTACTTCGGCTATCAAAAATCACCCCCAATTACACTTTACAGCAACAAACTAAGCCCAATCACTTTAAAATTACAAAAAAATGCTAAAAATCATAACAAACTATACGAGAATCACCTAAATTACTTCGGCTACCGTAAATCACCCCCAACTATCCCTTTCCACAACAAACCAAACCATATCATCTTAAAATTACAAAAAAAGGTGTACAAATCATAACAAACTATGCCAGACTCACCTAAATTACTTCGGCTACTCTAAATCATCACCAACTAACCCTTACCACAACAAACTAAACCCAATCACTTTTAAATTACAAAAAAATGCTTCTAACCATAGCAAACTATGCCAAACTCACCTAAATTACTTCGGCTATCAAAAGTCACCCCCAACTACATTTTACAGCAACAAACTAAGCCCAATCACTTTAAAATTACAAAAAAATGCTAAAAATCATAACAAACTATACCAGAAACTCCTAAATTACTTCGGCTACCGTAAATCACCCCCAACTATCCCTTACCACAACAAACCAAACCATATCATCTTAAAATTACAAAAAAAGCTGTACAAATCATAACAAACTATGCCAGACTCACCTAAATTACTTCGGCTACTCTAAATCATCACCTACTAACCCTTACCACAACAAACTAAACCCAATCACTTTTACATTACAAAAAAATGCTACTAACCATAGCAAACTATGCCAAACTCACCTAAATTACTTTGGCTATTAAAAATCACCCCCAACTACACTTTACAGCAACAAACTAAGCCCAATCACTTTAAAATTTCAAAAAAATGGTAAAATCATTGTTCAGACCTCCACCCCCCACGTCGGAACCACCCTGGTGGTGGGGTCTTCTGTTAGGGAGTGGTTTTAGTTTAGGTTAGTTTTAAGTTTACATTGTAAATATAGGATAAAGCAAGTTTTCGAGCAAACAACATCTTTCATTTTCTCCAAGTTCAAAAAAGCTTGAACATAAATTTGGTCCTTCGAGCCGGATTCAATTTCGCGTAAATTGGATTTGTTACATTTTCGATAAGTGAGATATTCGTGCATCATCGCGAGTGTCCAGCATTGTTGTCTTCATCAGAAGAAACAGCAGCAGCGGCAGATACCATTCGTCGTATGCACATCACGAGGCAGAAGTAGTGCAGCTTCGCCCACATTGTTCATTCGCATCAGGAGAACGCTTCAGCAAACCGATCTTCAAAGGTCAGCTTTTTCCTTTTTTTTTCCTCTTCCGCAGTCCGTCAAACACGTTGCAATCAGAGTTCTCAGAGTGATTAATTGTCATTAAATTTCACCAAATTTAGTCAAATAGCCACAGTCCAAGCATGGCTGAGATTCGTTCATTAAAGACAAAGCGCGGTAGCATCAAGGCACGCCTAACACGGTTCTCTCATTTCATTAACAATGAAAAACGATAAAATCACCGAAATCAAGAGTCGGTTAGAAACATTTAATTCATGCATGTCCGATTTTGAAGAAATTCATTTACAAATTCAGGAATTAGATCCAACTCAAGCAAGTGATGAGGAACTTTTGAGTTTCGAAAATGAATATTTTAAAGCGATTTCCGACGCCAAAAATCTTGTTGCGAATCATCAGCCCAATTCCGCGGTGTCTCAGGTAAAACTCCCTGAAATACAATTACCATCATTTTCCGGTTCATTTACGGACTGGGTTCCATTCAAGGAGACGTATTGTAACTTAATTCACAACGCGTCACATCTTTCGGGAATTCAAAAATTCTATTATTTAATTTCGAGTTTGTCGGGTGAAGCTCGACAAAACATTGATCATCTGAACATCTCAAATGAGAATTACGCAAGTGCCTGGGAATTAACAACCAACCGGTACGAAAATATTCGGATTATCGTGCACCACCACGTGCGCGCGATGTTCAATATTTCACCATCTATAACTAAGAACCCCCAATCATTGCGTCATTTACTACAAGGATTTATAGCAAACATAAAGGTGTTACATTCATTAAAACGACCAACCGATCATTGGGACGATTTGTTAATTTATATGATAACGTCAAAATTGGATTCGAATACGATGATGGCATGGGAGTCGTCGTTAACAAACGAGCTTCCCACCTTCAAGCAACTGGAGACATTCTTGACACAACGGTGTCAAACTTTAGAGGCCATGCAAACAGCAAATACCCAAACAGTCGAACATCGGCAAGGTATCACGGCAAGACCAGCATTAAATGCAACCAAATCCCATTTTTGCAAACAGTCCACGCATGAACTGTTCAGGTGTAGAGATTTTTTGTCTCTTTCAATTCAACAACGCATTAATGAATCAAAGAAAATGAAATTGTGTCTAAATTGCCTTCGTGAAGGCCATCGGGCAGACACTTGCTTGTCGAGCAATTGTCGTAAATGCAATAAAAAACACTTGTTGCATATCGAGGTAGAGGTCAGCAATCGGAATCAACCTCAGGTAACATCCAGTCACGTGGCTTCCGCAAGCATGCAGGATGTTATTTTATCAACCGCGATGGTTAAGGTTTTTGATCGCGACGGGAAGCCAGTAAAATTAAGAGCCCTACTTGATTCCGGATCTCAAGTGAACTTTATCACCGAAAGCATGACGAAGAAATTAAAACTTCCAGTTGAGAAGATTGATTTACCAGTAACTGGTATTAATCAAAAAGTTAGTGTTGCAAAAAAACTCGTAAACCTCAAAATTTATTCAAACAGCAACTCATTTTCGGCAACGGTATCGTGCGTAACTTCACATAACATTACCGAACGACTACCAAGAGCTCCGATCGACGTCAACAATCTATATATATAAAGCGAAGTGTCCTCACTGACACACTCATGTACACATTCACTGATTGATAATCACAAATACAGCCCAAACCGTGAGGGCTGGCGACTTGAAATTTTAGACACGGGTGTATCATGTGCCGAAACGAAGTAATATAAGGAGACTAGCTGAATGTACCCGGCGTTGCCCGGACGTAGATTAAATAAACGCAGTGTTGACTAAAGTGGTGATGTTGACTAATCGACATTATAATACAATTAAACAGGAATACTCTACTTTTCCAATCACAAAATAAACAAATTTGTTGAAATTAACCTTCGTTGTCAGGACCGGGTACTTCAATATGATTTGGACAAAGAGGATACCTTGGTTGATATCTGAGATGAAAAATCTTGAATAGACTCTTTAGGCAAAGACGCAGTTGTTCTATAAGCGATTCCAGGAAATCGAAATTAACTTTAGATAATTTTCGGGGAAATCGAAGTTTACAAATTAGCTGATCATGTTATGATAAAATTGAAAACACAATGGAACCATTCCTTTTGCTGCAGTCAACTCACAAACAGAACAGTATGTAGATGATTTTGACTTATCTTCAGAATAAACAAATAATTATCTTCTTCTAAACTGCACAAAAATTATTAAAACCTGGCCGCAACTGGTTGGACAATTACAGTGCGAACCTTTTGAGCTCCCTTTCCAGTATTAAAATTTTGGTATGTGGTATTTGGTGGTATTTGTGCATCGCTAGGTTTTCAAACTTGTCCATCTTAGTTATAAATGATGTAAAGCAATAATGAACACAATGTATTTACGTAAAATAAATAGTGTAAAACGCGTATCAATGTCAGTAAAGTCTGATCCAACGCTGTAAATTTTGGATTTCAGCCGAGGCAGATTTGGTGAAAAATAAAAACACCATTATCATTAACTGAACGGTCCGGTACGACGATGGTGATTGGGAGCAAATTTGGTTAACGGCAAAATTAACATTCTATATAAAATAAATAAATATTTTGGCGGGAATATGGTGGATGTAAAAATCTTATTCGGCTTCTCCGACGGACTCACACTTGTTTACATTAACACAAACTTGTTGAACAATTAAAGTGCGAACCTCTTGAGCTCCCGTTCCAGTATTAAAATATCAATACCAATACCATAGATATTAAAAAAGACAATTTCCATCACCTTTCATAATACGGTGTGGTAATTGTACATCGCTAGATTTTCAAACTTCTCCATCTTAGTTATAAATGATGTAAAGCAATAATGAACACATTGTACGTAAAATAAATAGTGTAAAACGTGTATAAGCACATAATTATTAAGGGTATGAATGTCAGTGATGTCTGGTACATACAACGGTGAAAATTTCGGATTTCAGCCAGGGCAAATTTGGTGAAAAACAAATACACCACTACCATTAACTGAACGTAAAAATTAGCGTACAAATATAAGTGGAGTCCGGTTCGACGCTGGTAATTTTTCGAAAATTGATTGGGGGCAGATTTGTTTAACGCGAGGATCAAATGTTAAATTAAAATACTTTATTTGATAGCGGTAGACGTTCGAACACTGATGCGTCGCCTCATCGAATTTGGCGACTTTGCGAACAGTTTCCGACGCTGGAGCAGCAATTTTCACAATTGTAGTTGTGTTAAAATTAAACACCGCGATCGAGTACTGCTCCACACGCTGAACCAGCAATTCTCGAATTCTAAGAAACGATAAGAAAGGCTTATCCAATGCTTGGATGTGCGAATTTCTGCATAGATATTGAATAAAACCAAATCGAGCATCGCCTTTTCACGTTTGTGACCTTGCCCTTGACGTGGCAGGCTCAAGCTGCTTCAATAATGTAAAAATCTTATTCGGCATCTCCAATAAACTCACATTTGTTTACATTAACACGCATTCCTTCATGGACTTGTGACGAATTACAAACAAATATTGCAACTTCAAGTGTTCCATTTAATTTCGTTTCTGGGTGCAAGCTCCTTTCTTTTCACTCTAGTCAGTCTGAACTTATTACACAGAGTGATATTTTCAAATCCAGGCGCCCTAAATAATTTTGTCGTTGTTTTCAAAAGTTTCAAGAGAAGGAGAGTTGACAGAGAAGCTAAATTATTCCAAATTATTCCCATTTAGTTCTCTGACAACGTTAAAGACAATGTTGAAATATATAAATACAAAATTTCACACCATAAAAACGAAGTATTTGGGAATTATGTATAAAAAAAGTCGAAGTTATTTATGTTAATTTGGCGTGATTTGCTATGGTTCAAAAAAATGCAAAAATATTAGGTTGATTTGGGGTTGTTTCGGACGATATGGGTTTCTTTGAGGATTGTTTGGAATGGTTATTGATGGTTGGCAGGGTTTAGCTTTGGCGGATTAAACGAAATTTTTGGTAATTATAATGTGATTGGGCTTTGGTTGGCTTGGTAAAAAGTGGTTGGGGTGATTTAGGGGAATTCGAAGTCATTTATGCGAGTTTGGCGTAGTTTGCTTAGAATTCGTAATTTTTTTTTAATTATGGGTTGACTTGGAGTAGTTTTGAATGGTAAGTGTATGACTTTTAGGGATAGTTTGGAATGGTGCGTTATGTTTGGGGTGTTTAACGTATTCAGGTAAATTTTACAAAAATTTTGGTAATTTTAAAATGAAGAATTAAAGTGCGAACCTCTTGAGCTCTATTTCCGGTATTAAAAATGCAATAGGAAAAATAGTAAAAAAGACTATTTCCATCACTTTTCACGGGAATTATACATGGTGGTATTTGTTCTCCGCTTACTATTAGATTTTCAAACTGCTCCATCTTAGTTATAAATAATGCAGAACCATTAATGAACGCAATGTACGTAAAATAAATAGTGTAAATCGTGTATAAGCACACAATACTTAAGCGTATGATGTCAGTGAAAATTTCGGATTTTGGCCGGAGCAGGTTTGGTGAAGAACAAATACACCACTATCATTAACTGAACGTAAAAATTAGCGTACGATAATAAGTGAAGTCCGGTCCGACGCTGGAAATTTTTCGAAAATCGATTGGGGAGAGTTTTGGTTAACGGCAAGAACAAATCGGGAATATCGGGAATAAAATAATTTATTTAATAGCGATAGAACTTCGAATACCGATGCGTCGCCTCGACCTTGGCGACGTTGAATACCAGCGTTCCAGACGCTGAAGCAGCAATTTTCACAATTATATGAGGTGCACGTGCCTAGTCCGTATAAAAACAATTTGGATAACAAAAGAGATTAATTTGTATGTACCAAATAATACTCGCACAGGTGTACTCGTATGGCCCGTCATAATTTTCACGAAATGAATTTAAGAAATTAACATTCTAAAGTAAATAAATATTTTGACGGGAATGTTAAAAATCTTATTCGGCCTTTCCGACAAACTAACACTTGTTTACATTAACATGCATTCCTTCATGGACCTGTGCCGAATTACAAACGAATATCGAAATTTCAAGTGTTCCACGTCAGTCTGAACTTATTACACAGTGATATTTTCACATTCAGGCGCCCTAAATTATTTTGCCGTTGATTTCAAAAGTTTCCCTGGAAGGAGAGTACTCAGCAAGGGGCTCGTCAGGGGTGGCAGAGTTGGCAGTGCCACTCCAAATATAAATTTACTATCGAACACAACAATAGTTCTGTAATTCAATTGCAGAATTTCGAAATTTTCAGATATTTTCATGAAAATCTAGGGCTTACACCGCGTTTATACCGCTTTAAAGTTAAAAACCATAGAGCTGTTTATACAAATTCACGCATGTTGAGAAGGTAGGGCTTGCCCCGTCAGCGTGTTGCAATTCAGAAATACGTTTATGTTTGCATCTCAACTGGAACAAATAATTATTGGAAAGTGGAAGAAAATCAAAATTGGTATCAGCATATTTAATATTCAGAATAACGTCTATTAGTCGAAACAATATGTTTTATGTGCAGATATTTATTAATATTTTATGATCTAATACGATAAGGCATTTATAAATGACACAACCAAATGGAAGATTTTGATTGAAAATGATTATTAATTTATGGTAACCGAAGTAATTTAGGTGAGTTTGGCATAGTTTGCTATGGTTTGTAGCATTTTTTGTAATTTTAAAGTAATTGGGCTTATTTTGGGGTGGTAAGGGGTAGTTGGGGGTGATTTATGATAGCCGAAGTAATTTGAGTGAGTTTGGCATAGTTTGCTATGGTTTGTGGCATTTTTTGTAATTTTAAAGTGATTGAGCTTAGTTTGGGGCGGTAAGGGGTAGTTGGGGGTGATTTATGGTAGCCGAAGTAATTTGGGTGAGTTTGGCATAGTTTGCTATGGTTTGTATCATTTTTTGTAATTTTAAAGTGATTGGGTTTAGTTTGGGGCGGTAAGGGGTAGTTGGGGGTGATTTATAATAGCCGAAGTAATTTGGGTGATTTTGGCATAGTTTGCTATGGTTTGTATCATTTTTTGTAATTTTAAAGTGAGTGGGCTTAGTTTGGGGCGGTAAGGGGTAGTTGGGGGTGATTTATAATAGCCGAAGTAATTTGGGTGAGTTTGGCATAGTTTGCTATGGTTTGTGGCATTTCTTGTAATTTTAAAGTGATTGGGCTTAGTTTGGGGCGGTAAGGGGTAGTTGGGGGTGATTTATGGTAGCCGAAGTAATTTGGGTGAGTTTGGCATAGTTTGCTATGGTTTGTATCATTTTTTGTTATTTTAAAGTGATTGGGTTTAGTTTGGGGCGGTAAGGGGTAGTTGGGGGTGATTTATAATAGCCGAAGTAATTTGGGTGATTTTGGCATAGTTTGCTATGGTTTGTATCATTTTTTGTAATTTTAAAGTGAGTGGGCTTAGTTTGGGGCGGTAAGGGGTAGTTGGGGGTGATTTATAATAGCCGAAGTAATTTGGGTGAGTTTGGCATAGTTTTGCTATTGTTTGTAGCATTTTTTCTAATTTTAAAGTGATTGGGCTTAGTTTGGGGTGGTAAGGGGTAGTTGGGGGTGAATTTTGGTAGCCGAAATAATGTGTGTGAGTGTGAGAATAGTCTGCTATGGTTTGTGTCATTTTGTTTTATTTTAAAGTGATTGGAGTTACTTGGGGTTGCTAAGGGGTGGTAAGGGATGATTTAAGATAACGGATCTAATTTGTCAGTTTGGCGTAGTTCGGGAATTTTTTGGGGTTGATTTGGTAAAGTTTGCAATGGTAAGAGATATTTGAGGATTTTTAATGTAGACGGATTAAATTTGGAGTGGTTTGGTAATTTTTAAATGAGTCACGGATCGACATTATAATTGAAATCAAAATTATAATTGAAATATCTGCGCCTCGCTAGGTACGTCAAAAGTATGATCAGGAAAGCAGAAACTCGACCTTGAAACTGCTTTTGTCGCTGTCGTGTGGTTCGGGAGTGGTCCGTCTGAGTTCAGCCTAATGTAAACCGGTCGCCCGACGTCGAAGTTGTTTTGGCTAGACACGTGCTTCTAAAAAAAACCCGGTCTCCGCGAGCCGATCATTTTTTGTTTATTTTAACCGGTTATTATTCGGTTTTTATTTAAATACAAAGGAACCGGACCGAATTTTGCAAAATCTCCTTATTAGCGTTCATTCTCGGCCCTTGATAGACCCGTGTCTAAAATTTCAAGTCTCCAGCCCTCCCGGTTTGGGCTGTAGGTTGTCGGTGAATCAGTGAATGTGTAGATGTGTAGATGAGTGTGTCAGTGAGGACACTTCGCTTTATATATATAGATTTTGCAAAATTCGGTCCGGTTCCTTTGTATTTAAATAAAAACCGAATAAAAACCGGTTAAAATTAACAAAAAATGATCGGCTCGCGGAGACCGTGTTTTTGTTAGAAGCACGTGTCTAGCCAAAACAACTTCGACGTCGGGCGACCGGTTTACACTTTCACTTTCTGCTTTCCTGATCATACTTTTGCCGTACCTAGCGAGGCGCAGATATTTAATTATAATTTTGATTTCAATTATAATGTCGATCCGTGACTGATTTAAAAATTACCAAACCACTCCAAATTTAATCCGTCTACATTAAACATCCTCAAATATCTCTTACCATTGCAAACTTTACCAAATCAACCCCAAAAAATTCCCGAACTACGCCAAACTGACATAAATTAGATCCGTTATCTTAAATCATCCCTTACCACCCCTTAGCAACCCCAAGTAACTCCAATCACTTTAAAATAAAACAAAATGACACAAACCACAGCAGACTATTTCGAACTCACACACATTATTTCGGCTACCAAAATTCACCCCCAACTACCCCTTACCACCCCAAACTAAGAACAATCACTTTAAAATTACAAAAAATGTTACAAATCATAGCAAACTATGCCAAACTCACCCAAATTACTTCGGCCACCATAAATCACCCCCAACTACCCCTTACCATCCCAAACTAAGCCAAATCACTTTAAAATTACAAAAAATGATACAAACCATAGCAAACTATGCCAAACTCACCCAAATTACTTCGGCTACCATAAATCACCCCCAACTACCCCTTACCACCCCACACTAAGCCAAATCACTTTAAAATTACAAAAAATGCTACAAACTATAGCAAACTATGTCAAACTCACTTAAATTACGTCGGCTACCATAAATCACCCCCAACTACCCCTTACCACCCCAAATCAAGCCCAATCACTTTAAAATTACAAAAAATGCTAAAAACTATAGCAAGCTATGCCAAACTCAACTAAATTACTTCGGCTACCATAAATCACCCCCAACTACCCCTTACCACCCCAAACTAAGCCAAATCACTTTAAAATTACAAAAAATGCGACAAACCATAGCAAACTATGTCAAACTCACTTAAATTACTTCGGCTACCATAAATCACCCCCAACTACCCCTTACCACCCCAAACTAAGAACAATCACTTTAAAATTACAAAAAATGTTTCAAATCATAGTAAACTATGCCAAACTCACCTAAATTACTTCGGCTACCATAAATCAACCCCCAACTACCCCTTACCTCCCCAAAATAGGCCCAATCACTTTAAAATCACAAAAAATGCTACAAACCATAGCAAGCTATGTCAGACTCACCTAAATTACTTCGGCTACCATAAATCACCCCCAACTACCCCTTGCTACCCCAAACTAAACCAATTCACTTTAAAATTACAAAAATTGCTACAAATCATAGCAAACTATGCCAACCTCACCCAAATTACTTCGGCTACCATAAATCACCCCCAACTACCCCCTACCACCCCAAACTAAACCAAATCACTTTAAAATTACAAAAAATGATACAAACCATAGCAAACTATGCCAAACTCACGCAAATTACTTCGGCTACCATAAATCACCCCCAACTACCCCCTACCACCCCAAACTAAACCAAATCACTTTAAAATTACAAAAAATGATACAAATCAGAGCAAACTATGCCAAACTCACCCAAATTACTTCGGCTACCATAAATCACCCCCAACTACCCCTTACCACCCCAAACTAAGAACAATCACTTTAAAATTACAAAAAATGCTCCAAACCATAACAAACTATGCCAAAATCACCTAAATTACTACGGCTACCATAAATCACCCCCAACTACCCCTTACCACCCCAAACTAAGCCAAATTACTTTAAAATTACAAAAAATGATACAAACCATAGCAAACTATGCCAAACTCACCCAAATTACTTCGGCTACCATAAATCACCACCAACTACCCCTTACCACCTCAAACTAAGCCAAATCACTTTAAAATTACAAAAAATGCTAAAAACTATAGCAAGCTATGCCAAACTCAACTAAATTACTTCGGCTACCATAAATCACCCCCAATTACCCCTTACCAGCCCAAACTAAGCCAAATCACTTTAAAATTACAAAAAATGCGACAAACCATAGCAAACTATGTCAAACTCACTTAAATTACTTCGGCTACCATAAATCACCCCCAACTACCCCTTACCACCCCAAACTAAGAACAATCACTTTAAAATTACAAAAAATGTTACAAATCATAGTAAACTATGCCAAACTCACCTAAATTACTTCGGCTACCATAAATCAACCCCCAACTACCCCTTACCACCCCAAAATAGCCCCAATCACTTTAAAATCACAAAAAATGCTACAAACCATAGCAAGCTATGTCAAACTCACCTAAATTACTTCGGCTACCATAAATCACCCCCAACTACCTCTTACCACCCCAAACTAAGAACAATCACTTTAAAATTACAAAAAATGTTACAAATCATAGTAAACTATGCCAAACTCACCTAAATTACTTCGGCTACCATAAATCACCCCCAACTACCCCTTGCTACCCCAAACTAAACCAATTCACTTTAAAATTACAAAAATTGCTACAAATCATAGCAAACTATGCCAACCTCACCCAAATTACTTCGGCTACCATAAATCACCCCCAACTACCCCATACCACCCCAAACTAAACCAAATCACTTTAAAATTACAAAAAATGATACAAACCATAGCAATCTATGCCAAACTCACGCAAATTACTTCGGCTACCATAAATCACCCCCAACTACCCCTTACCACCCCAAACTAAGCCAAATCACTTTAAAATTACAAAAAATGATACAAAGCATAGCAAACTATGCCAAACTCACCCAAATTACTTCGGCTACCATAAATCACCCCCAACTACCCCATACCACCGCAAACTAAGCCAAATCACTTTAAAATTACAAAAAATGATACAAATCAGAGCAAACTATGCCAAACTCACCCAAATTACTTCGGCTACCATAAATCACCCCCAACTACCCCTTACCACCCCAAACTAAGAACAATCACTTTAAAATTACAAAAAATGCTACAAACCATAACAAACTATGCCAAAATCACCTAAATTACTACGGCTACCATAAATCACCCCCAACTACCCCTTACCACCCCAAACTAAGCCAAATTACTTTAAAATTACAAAAAATGATACAAACCATAGCAAACTATGCCAAACTCACCCAAATTACTTCGGCTACCATAAATCACCCCCAACTACCCCTTACCACCTCAAACTAAGCCAAATCACTTTAAAATTACAAAAAATAATACAAACCATAGCAAACTATGCCAAACTCACTTAAATTACTTCGGCTACCATAAATCACCCCCAACTACCCCTTACCACCCCAAACCAAGCCAAATCACTTTAAAATTACAAAAAATGATACAAACCATAGCAAACTATGCCAAACCTACCTAAATTACTTCGGTTACCATAAATTAATAATCATTTTCAATCAAAATCTTCCATTTGGTTGTGTCATTTATAAATGCCTTATCGTATTAAATCTTAAAATATTAATAAATATCTGCACATAAAATATATTGTTTCGACTAATAAACGTTATTCTGAATATTAAATATGCTGATACCAATTTTGATTCTCTTCCACATTCCAATAAATATTTGTTCTAGTTGAGATGCAAACATAAACGTATTTCTGAATTGCAACACGCTGACGGGGCAAGCCCTACCTTTTCAACATGCGTGAATTTGTATAAACAGCTCTATGGTTTTTAACTTTAAAGCGGTATAAACGCGGTGTAAGCTTTAGATTTTCGTGAAAATATCTGAAAAATTCGAAATTCTGCAATTGAATTACAGAACTATTGTTGTGTTCGATAGTAAATTTATATTTGGAGTGGCACTGCCAACCCTGCCACCCCTAACGAGCCCCTTGCTGAGTACTCTCCTTCCAGGGAAACTTTTGAAATCAACGACAAAATAATTTAGGGCGCCTGAATGTGAAAATATCACTGTGTAATAAGTTCAGACTGACGTGAAACACTTGAAATTTCGATATTCGTTTGTAATTCGTCACAGGTCCATGAAGGAATGCATGTAAATGTAAACAAGTGTTAGTTTGTCGGAGAGGCCGAATAAGATTTTTAACATTCCCGTCAAAATATTTATTTACTTTAGAATGTTAATTTCTTAAATTCATTTCGTGACAATTTTGACGGGCCATACGAATACACCTGTGCGAGTATTATTTGGTACATACAAATTAATCTCTTTTGTTATCCAAATTGTTTTTATACGCACTAGGCACGTGCACCTCATATAATTGTGAAAATTGCTGCTTCAGCGTCTGGAACGCTGGTACTCAACTTCGCCAAGGTCGAGGCGACGCATCGGTATTCGAAGTTCTATCGCTATTAAATAAATTATTTTAATATAATATTCCCGATTTGTTCTTGCCGTTAACCAAAACTCTCCCCAATCGATTTTCGAAAAATTTCCAGCGTCGGACCGGACTTCACTTATTTTCGTACGCTAATTTTTACGTTCAGTTAATGATAGTGGTGTATTTGTTCTTCACCAAACCTGCTCCGGCCAAAATCCGAAATTTTCACTGACATCATACGCTTAAGTATTGTGTGCTTATACACGATTTACACTATTTATTTTACGTACATTGCGTTCATTATGGTTCTGGATAATTTATAACTAAGATGGAGCTGTTTGAAAATCTAATAGTAAGCGGAGAACAAATACCACCATGTATAATTCCCGTGAAAAGTGATGGAAATAGTCTTTTTTACTATCTTTTCTATTGCATTTTTAATACCGGAAATAGAGCTCAAGAGGTTCGCACTTTAATTCTTCATTTTAAAATTACCAAAATTTTTGTAAATTTTACCTGAATACGTTAAACACCCCAAACATAACGCACCATTCCAAACTATCCCTAAAAGTCATACACTTACCATTCAAAACTACTCCAAGTCAACCCATAATTAAAAAAAAAATTACGAATTCTAAGCAAACTACGCCAAACTCGCATAAATGACTTCGAATTCCCCTAAATCACCCCAACCACTTCTTACCAAGCCAAACAAAGCCCAATCACATTATAATTACCGAAAATTTCGTTTAATCCGCCAAAGCTAAACCCTGCCAACCATCAATAACCATTCCAAACAATCCTCAAAGAAACCCATATCATCCGAAACTACACCAAATCAACCTAATATTTTTGCATTTTTTTAAATCATAGCAAATCACGCCAAATTAACATAAATAACTTCGACTTTTTTATCCATAATTCCCAAATTCTTCGTTTTTATGGTGTGAAATTTTGTATTTATATATTTCAACATTGTCTTTAACGTTGTCAGAGAACTAAATGGGAATAATTTGGAATAATTTAGCTTCTCTGTCAACTCTCCTTCTCTTGAAACTTTTGAAAACAACGACAAAATTATTTAGGGCGCCTGGATTTGAAAATATCACTCTGTGTAATAAGTTCAGACTGACTAGAGTGAAAAGAAAGGAGCTTGCACCCAGAAACGAAATTAAATGGAACACTTGAAGTTGCAATATTTGTTTGTAATTCGTCACAAGTCCATGAAGGAATGCGTGTTAATGTACACAAATGTTAGTTTATTGGAGATGCCGAATAAGATTTTTACATTATTGAAGCAGCTTGAGCCTGCCACGTCAAGGGCAAGGTCACAAACGTGAAAAGGCGATGCTCGATTTGGTTTGATTTAATATCTATGCAGATCAAATAAAGTATTTTAATTTAACATTCCCTTGGTGGTTCATTTGTTCCTCGCGTTAACCAAATCGGTCCCAATCAAGTTTCGAAAAATTACCAGAGTTGGACCGGACTCCACTTATATTTGTACGCTAATTTTTACGTTCAGTTAATGATAGTGGTGTATTTGTTTTTCACCAAATTTGCCCCGGCTGAAATCCGAAATTTGCACCGTTGTACGAGACTTCACTGACATTCATACCCTTAATAATTCTGTGCTTATACACGTTTTACACTATTTATTTTACGTACATTCTGTTCATTATTGCTGTACATCATTTATAACTAATATGGAGAAGTTTGAAAATATAGCGATGTACAAATACCACACCGTATTATTCCCGTGAAAGGTGATGGATATCTTTTTTACTATCTATGTTATTGGTATTGAAATTTTAATACTGGAAAGTGAGCTCAAAAGGTTCGCACTTTAATTGTCAAACAAGTTGCGGCCAGGTTTTAATAATTTTTGTGCAGTTCAGAAGGAGATAATTATGCTGAAGAGTTTGTTTATGCTGAAGATAAGTCAAAATCATCCACATACTGTTCCGTTTGTGAGATGACTGCAGCAGGAGAAATGTTTCCATTGTGTTTTCAACTTTATCATAACATGATCAGCTAATTTGTAAACTTTTATTTTCCCGAACGTTAATTACGATTTCCTGGAATCGCTTATAGAACACTTCCAAACTGCGTCTTTGCCTAAATAGTCTATTCAAGATTTTTCATCTCAGATATCAACCAAGGTATCCTCTTTATCCAAATCATATTGAAGTCCTGCCAACGCAGGTTAATTGCAGCAAATTTGTTTATTTTGTGATAGGCAAGGTAGAGCATTCCCATTGTATTATAATGTCGATTAGTCAACATCGCCAATACACCACTTTTGTCAACACTGCGTTTATTTAATCTACGTCCGGGCAACGCCGGGTACATTCAGCTAGTCTATCTATACCAGGCAATTTGACTTTGGCAGACCCGCAGTTTTACAAACCCGCGGAAATAGACTTATTAATTGGCAGCGAATTGTTTTGGTCGCTTTTATCGGTCGGCCAAATAAATATCAATCCAAAGGGTCCGGTGCTGCAAAAGACAAAGCTGGGCTGGATCATTGGTGGCGGGAATCCGAGTACAAAAACATCAACTTTGATGTGTCATTTTTCACATATTGAAAGTGACGTCAAAAAATTTTGGGAAATCGAAGATTTCGATCGAAATGCAAAACATCTAGCAAGAGAAAGTTGCTGCGAAAGTATTTTTACAACCACCTACCAGCGCCAGGCCAACGGGCGTTTTGTTGTCAAATTGCCATTTAAAGAGGAAATCCCGTCATTGGGGTGCAACAAATTGTCGGCCATAAACAGATTTAGGGCTGTAGAGCGGCGTTTTTCAAAGGACCCCAAACTAAGAGCAGACTACTTAGCATTTATGAGAGAGTACTTAGAGATGGTTCACATGCAGGTAGTGAACAAGACAATTGAACCGAAAAATTGTTTCTACCTCCCTCATCACGCCGTATACAAACAAGGTAGCAGCGAACCGGTCATTAGGATCGTATTTGACGGATCCGCGAAAACTGACAACGGATTGTCAATAAATGACAATTTATTGGTAGGAGAAACACTTCAGCAGGAACTATTCTCAATCTTGACGCGATTTCGGACGCATGGGTACGTTTTGACCGCGGATATTGCGAAAATGTATCGTATGATCAACATTCATCCCGAACATCGTAAATACCAACGGATTGTTTGGAGATTCAACCAAGATGAACCAATCACAACTTACGAATTAAACACAGTAACCTACGGTATGGCATCGTCACCGTTTTTAGCAATTCGCACTCTGCAAGAATTAGCCCACACTGAAGCTGAAAGGTTCCCACAATCACATCGCATTATTTTAAAAGACTTCTACGTCGACGATTTAATTACGGGCGCTGCGACTGTAGAAGAACTAAATAAGATTCGCGATGACATCACTGCAATTTTACACAAAGGTGGCTTTGAATTAAGGAAATTCCGATCAAATCATGAATCAAGGGAAACGCAAGCGTCCCAGCACTCATTTCATATCACGTCACAATCAAGCAAAAAAACATTGGGATTGTTATGGGACAATCATAACGACATCATCACGTTTTCGGCCGCTCCCGTCTCGTCGTCCAAAAGAATCACCAAACGCACCGTGCTTAGCGTCATTTCACACTTATTTGACCCTCTTGGATTAATCACGACAGTCACTGTAACAGCAAAGATCATATTGCAAAAAGTTTGGTCACTCAAATTGGATTGGGACGAATCGCTGCCCGCGGATTTACACACGATGTGGCAAGCCTTCCTACAAGATTTCCACCATATTAACAAAATCGTAATCCCAAGAATGGTTATTAGTAACGAACTTCCAATTAGTATTGAGATCCATGGTTTCAGCGACGCTAGCCAATCATCTTACGGAGCGTGCATTTATGCAAGATGCACCACAAGCGGCGGAATTCACACCTCAAAATTAATTTGCTCAAAAAATCGGGTAGCACCATTAAAACCATTAACAATTCCCCGGCTAGAATTATGTGCGGCTGTTTTGTTAGTACAATTGATGTCAAAGGTAACTGAAATTCTAAACTTGTCCATTTCGAAGCAGTTTTTTTGGTCCGACTCACAAGTTGTCTTAGCATGGATCAAAACAGAACCACACAAGTTAAAAACATTCGTCGCAAATCGCATAGTAGAAATTCAGAAACTAAGCAGTGCATCAGACTGGTTTTATGTAAACACCAAAGAGAATCCAGCAGATTTATTATCAAGGGGAATTTCTCCGAAGGGTTTGCAAAATTTGTCGCTGTGGTGGTCCGGGCCCACTTTCCTGACGAACGAATTAGAATGGACCAGTAATCACAAGTCCGACAACAACATTGAATATTTGCCAGAACAAAAAGTCATCAGTTTAATAGCAAGACCGATAGTAAGCAAATCCGCATTTTTGACAAACTTTTCTTCATTTACGAAAACAATACGAGTAGTAGCTCATTGCATGCGTTTTATACATAACTTACGCACACGTGGTGCAGACAGACTCACGGGTTACCTGTCGTGTTCCGAATTAACCGCAGCTCACAATAAAATAATCTCATTAACTCAGCAAGAATCATTTCACGAGGATATTCAGGATTTTCGAAACTCAAAACAAGTATCACCGCAAAGTAAAATAATTTCATTAAATCCGTTTATCGATAATCAAGGCCTTCTGCGCGTAGGGGGAAGGTTACGTCATGCGCCCATTGCGTACGAACAGAAGCATCCGTTACTTCTACCCCGAAGGCACCACATAACAACCTTGATAATTCGTCACATTCATACAATGCAGTTACATGCCGGGAATCAAGCCACTTTGGCCGCGGTACGCCACAAGTACTGGCCCATTTCAGGTAAAGATGCGGTGCGCTGCGTCATTCACAAATGTTTGAGATGTTGGAGAGTGAAACCCATTACATATGAACAACTGATGGGGGATTTACCTGGGATTCGCCTCAGACCGAATCGGCCGTTTAATTGCAGCGCCATCGATTATGCAGGTCCAATAATGATAAAGAACGGTCACGGAAGAACCACAAAGAAAATAAAATCATACGTAGTAGTCTTCGTCTGTTGCGTAACAAGAGCAGTTCATCTCGATCTCGTCTGCGATTGCACCACCGAATCATTTTTAAACGCGCTCAAACGATTTATGGCAAGACGAGGCAAGTTGGCCACAATTATTTCAGATAACGCGCGAAATTTTGTCGGTGCTGATCGCGAATTGAAAGAATTTCAAGTGTTATTAGGCGCTCAACAATTCGAAAAACGCGTAGTTGCGCAATTAGCAAATGACAACATACAGTGGAAATTTCTTCCACCACGGGCCCCACACTTTGGTGGGTTGCACGAAGCAGCGGTGAAATCTGTAAAATCACATTTGAAACGAGTAACAACAACCGCCTTATTGAACTTTGAAGAGATGTACACTCTGTTAACAATGATCGAAGCGTGCCTCAATTCCCGCCCCTTGGTACCTCTCTCCCATGATCCTTCCGACCTGCAAGCATTAACGCCAGGACACTTCCTAATCGGGGAACCAATCAACGCTCCAGCCGAACCCGACATCTTGGACCTAAAAATCAACCGCTTGTCTAAATATCAGCATCTTGAGTTTATGCGTCAACATTTTTGGAAGCGATGGTCGGCCGAATACAGAACGCAGCTTCAACAGCGAACCAAATGGAAATCGGTCAAATCACAACCAGAGGTCGACATGTTGGTAATCATCAAAGAGGACAACACACCGCCAATGCGATGGCCGTTGGGACGCATCACCGCCGTACATCCTGGTGCCGATGGTTTGGTGCGCGTAGTGACGGTGCAAACTGAAAGAGGTCTTGTAAAAAGACCAATTTCAAGAATATGTGCAGTTCCAAGTGAATAGTGTAGTGCGCAAACCAATCAAGGACAATCTTCATGTTGTTTCATGCATAACTCTTGTCATTCACACTTATGCAATTTTCGTTCAATTTGTTCGCCTTACATGTATGCGCATGTTTGTCTCAATTGAGACATAATTAATTAAGCACAAGGCTTAATGGGGGGGAGCAATGTTCAGACCTCCACCCCCCACGTCGGAACCACCCTGGAGTGGGGTCTTCCACCACTCTGTTAGGGAGTGGTTTTAGTTTAGGTTAGTTTTAAGTTTACATTGTAAATATAGAATAAAGCAAGTTTTCCAGCAAATAACATCTTTCATTTTCTCCAAGTTCAAAAAAGCTTGAACAATCATAACAAACTATACCAGAATCACCTAAATTACTTCGGCTACCGTAAATCACCCCCAACTATCCCTTACCACAACAAACCAAACCATATCATCTTAAAATTACAAAAAAAGGTGTACAAATCATAACAAACTATGCCAGACTCACCTAAATTACTTCGGCTACTCTAAATCATCATCAACTAACCCTTACCACAACAAACTAAACCCAATCACTTTTAAATTACAAAAAAATGCTTTTAGCCATAGCAAACTATGCCAAACTCACCTATATTACTTTGGCTATCAAAAATCACCACCAACTACACTTTACAGCAAGAAACTAAGCCCAATCACTTTAAAATTACAAAAAAAAAGCTAAAAATTATAAACTATACCAGAATCACCTAAATTACTTCGGCTACCGTAAATCACCCGCAACTATCCCTTACCACAACAAACCAAACCAAATCATCTTAAAATTACAAAAAAAGTTGTACAAATCATAACAAACTATGCCAGACTCACCTAAATTACTTCGGCTACTCTAAATCATCACCTACTAACCCTTAATACAACAAACTAAACCCAATCACTTTTAAATTACAAAAAAATGCTACTAACCATAGCAAACTATGCCAAACTCACCTAAATTACTTCGGCTATCAAAAATCACCCCCAACTACACTTTACAGCAACAAACTAAGCCCAATCAGTTTAAAATTACAAAAAAATGCTAAAAATCATAACAAACTATACCAGAATCACCTAAATTACTTCGGCTACCGTAAATCACCCCCAACTATCCCTTACCACAACAAACCGAACCATATCATCTTAAAATTACAAAAAAAGGTGTACAAATCATAACAAACTATGCCAGACTCACCTAAATTACTTCGGCTACTCTAAATCATCACCTACTAACCCTTACCACAACAAACTAAACCCAATCACTTTTAAATTACAAAAAAATGCTACTAACCATAGCAAACTATGCCAAACTCACCTAAATTACTTCGGCTATCAAAAATCACACCCAACTAAATTTTACAGCAACAAACTAAGCCCAATCACTTTAAAATTACAAAAAATGCTAAAAATCATAACAAACCATACCAGAATCACCTAAATTACTTCGGCTACCGTAAATCACCCCCAACTATCCCTTACCACAACAAACCAAACCATATCATCTTAAAATTACAAAAAAAGGTGTACAAATCATAACAAACTATGCCAGACTCACCTAAATTACTTCGGCTACTCTAAATCATCACCTACTAACCCTTACCACAACAAACTAAACCCAATCACTTTTAAATTACAAAAAAATGCTACTAACCATAGCAAACTATGCCAAACTCACCTAAATTACTTCGGCTATCAAAAATCACCCCCAACTACACTTTACAGCAACAAACTAAGCCCAATCACATTAAAATTACAAAAAAATGCTAAAAATCATAACAAACTATACCAGAATCGCCTAAATTACTTCTGCTACCGTAAATCACCCCCAACTATCCCATACCACAACAAACCAAACCATATCATCTTAAAATTACAAACAAAGGTGTACAAATCATAACAAACTATGCCAGACTCACCTAAATTACTTCGGCTACTCTAAATCATCACCAACTAACCCTTACCACAACAAACTAAACCCAATCACTTTTAAATTACAAAAAAATGCTACTAACCATAGCAAACTATGCCAAACTCACCTAAATTACTTCGGCTATCAAAAATCACCCCCAACTACACTTTACAGCAACAAACTAAGCCCAATTACTTTAAAATTACAAAAAAATGCTAAAAATCATAACAAACTATACCAGAATCACCTAAATTACTTCGGCTACCGTAAATCAACCCCAACTATCCCTTACCACAACAAACCAAACCATATCATTTTAAAATTTAAAAAAAAGGTGTACAAATTATAACAAACTATGCCAGACTCACCTAAATTACTTCGGCTACTCTAAATCATCACCAACAAATCCCTGCCACAACAGACTAAACCCAATCACTTTTAAATTACAAAAAAATGCTACTAACCATAGCAAACTATGCCAAACTCTCCTAAGTTACTTCGGCTATCAAAAATCACCCCCAACTACACTTTACAGCAACAAACTAAGCCCAATCACTTTAAAATTACAAAAAAATGCTAAAAATCATAACAAACTATACAAGAATCACCTAAATTACTTCGGCTACCGTAAATCACCCCCAACTATCCCTTACCACAACAAACAAAACCATATCATCTTAAAATTACAAAAAAAGTTGTACAAATCATAACAAACTATGCCAGACTCACCTAAATTACTTCGGCTACTCTAAATCATCACCAACTAACCCCTACCACAACAAACTAAACCCAATCACTTTTAAATTACAAAAAAATGCTACTAACCATAGCAAACTATGCCAAACTCACCTAAATTACTTCGGCTATCAAAAATAACCCCCAACTACACTTTACAGCAACAAACTAAGCCCAATCACTTTAAAATTACAAAAAAATGCTAAAAATCATAACAAACTATACCAGAATCACCTAAATTACTTCGGCTACCGTAAATCACCCCCAACTATCCCTTACCACAACAAACCAAACCATATCATCTTAAAATTACAAAAAAAGGTGTACAAATCATAACAAACTATGCCAGACTCACCTAAATTACTTCGGCTACTCTAAATCATCACCAACTAACCCTTACCACAACAAACTAAACCCAATCACTTTTAAATTACAAAAAAATGCTACTAATCATTGCAAACTATGCCAAACTCACCTAAATTACTTCGGCAATCAAAAATCACCCCCAACTACACTTTACAGCAACAAACTAAGCCCAATCACTTTAAAATTACAAAAAAATGCTAAAAATCATAACAAACTATACCAGAATCACCTAAATTACTTCGGCTACCGTAAATCACCCCCAACTATCCCTTACCACAACAAACCAAACCATATCATCTTAAAATTACAAAAAAAGGTGTACAAATCATAACAAACTATGCCAGACTCACCTAAATTACTTCGGCTACTCTAAATCATCACCAACTAACCCTTACCACAACAAACTAAACCCAATCACTTTTAAATTACAAAAAAATGTTACTAACCATAGCAAACTATGCCAAACTCACCTAAATTACTTCGCCTATCAAAAATCACCCCCAGCTACACTTTACAGCAACAAACTAAGCCCAATCACTTTAAAATTACAAAAAAATGCTAAAAATCATAACAAACTATACCAGAATCACCTAAATTACTTCGGCTACCGTAAATCACCCCCAACTATCCCTTATCACAACAAACCAAACCATATCATCTTAAAATTACAAAAAAAGTGTACAAATCATAACAAACTTAGCCAGACTCACCTAAATTACTTCGGCTACTCTAAATCATCACCAACTAACCCTTACCACAACAAACTAAACCCAATCACTTTTAAATTACAAAAAAATGCTACTAACCATAGCAAACTATGCCAAACTCACCTAAATTACTTCGGCTATCAAAAATCACCCCCAACTACACTTTACAGCAACAAACTAAGCCCAATCACTTTAAAATTACAAAAAAATGCTAAAAATCATAACAAACTATACCAGAATCACCTAAATTACTTCGGCTACCGAAAATCACCCCCAACTATTCCTTACCACAACAAACCAAACCATATCATCTTAAAATTACAAAAAAAGGTGTACAAATCATAACAAACTATGCCAGACTCACCTAAATTACTTCGGCTACTCTAAATCATCACCAACTAACCCTTACCACAACAAACTAAACCCAATCACTTTTAAATTACAAAAAAATGCTACTAACCATAGCAAACTATGCCAAACTCACCTAAATTACTTCGGCTATCAAACATCACCCCCAACTACACTTTACAGCAACAAACTAAGCCCAATCACTTTAAAATTACAAAAAAATGCTAAAAATCATAACAAACTATACCAGAATCACCTAAATTACTTCGGCTACCGTAAATCAACCCCAACTATCCCTTACCACAACAAACCAAACCATATCATCTTAAAATTTAAAAAAAAGGTGTACAAATCATAACAAACTATGCCAGACTCACCTAAATTACTTCGGCTACTCTAAATCATCACCAACAAATCCCTGCCACAACAAACTAAACCCAATCACTTTTAAATTACAAAAAAATGCTACTAACCATAGCAAACTATGCCAAACTCTCCTAAGTTACTTCGGCTATCAAAAATCACCCCAACTACACTTTACAGCAACAAACTAAGCCCAATCACTTTAAAATTACAAAAAAATGCTAAAAATCATAACAAACTATACCAGAATCACCTAAATTACTTCGGCTACCGTAAATCATCCCCAACTATCCCTTACCACAACAAACAAAACCATATCATCTTAAAATTACAAAAAAAGTTGTACAAATCATAACAAACAATGCCAGACTCACCTAAATTACTTCGGCTACTCTAAATCATCACCAACTAACCCCTACCACAACAAACTAAACCCAATCACTTTTAAATTACAAAAAAATGCTACTAACCATAGCAAACTATGCCAAACTCACCTAAATTACTTCGGCTATCAAAAATAACCCCCAACTACACTTTACAGCAACAAACTAAGCCCAATCACTTTAAAATTACAAAAAAATGCTAAAAATCATAACAAACTATACCAGAATCACCTAAATTACTTCGGCTACCGTAAATCACCCCCAACTATCCCTTACCACAACAAACCAAACCATATCATCTTAAAATTACAAAAAAAGGTGTACAAATCATAACAAACTATGCCAGACTCACCTAAATTACTTCGGCTACTCTAAATCATCACCAACTAACCCTTACCACAACAAACTAAACCCAATCACTTTTAAATTACAAAAAAATGCTACTAACCATAGCAAACTATGCCAAACTCACCTAAATTACTTCGGCTATCAAAAATCACCCCCAACTACACTTTACAGCAACAAACTAAGCCCAATCACTTTAAAATTACAAAAAAATGCTAAAAATCATAACAAACTATACCAGAATCACCTAAATTACTTCGGCTACCGTAAATCAACCCCAACTATCCCTTACCACAACAAACCAAACCATATCATCTTAAAATTTAAAAAAAAGGTGTACAAATCATAACAAACTATGCCAGACTCACCTAAATTACTTCGGCTACTCTAAATCATCACCAACAAATCCCTGCCACAACAAACTAAACCCAATCACTTTTAAATTACAAAAAAATGCTACTAACCATAGCAAACTATGCCAAACTCTCCTAAGTTACTTCGGCTATCAAAAATCACCCCCAACTACACTTTACAGCAACAAACTAAGCCCAATCACTTTAAAATTACAAAAAAATGCTAAAAATCATAACAAACTATACCAGAATCACCTAAATTACTTCGGCTACCGTAAATCATCCCCAACTATCCCTTACCACAACAAACAAAACCATATCATCTTAAAATTACAAAAAAAGTTGTACAAATCATAACAAACTATGCCAGACTCACCTAAATTACTTCGGCTACTCTAAATCATCACCAACTAACCCCTACCACAACAAACTAAACCCAATCACTTTTAAATTACAAAAAAATGCTACTAACCATAGCAAACTATGCCAAACTCACCTAAATTACTTCGGCTATCAAAAATAACCCCCAACTACACTTTACAGCAACAAACTAAGCCCAATCACTTTAAAATTAGAAAAAAATGCTAAAAATCATAACAAACTATACCAGAATCACCTAAATTACTTCGGCTACCGTAAATCACCCCCAACTTTCCCTTACCACAACAAACCAAACCATATCATCTTAAAATTACAAAAAAAGGTGTACAAATCATAACAAACTATGCCAGACTCACCTAAATTACTTCGGCTACTCTAAATCATCACCAACTAACCCTTACCACAACAAACTAAACCCAATCACTTTTAAATTACAAAAAAATGCTACTAACCATTGCAAACTATGCCAAACTCACCTAAATTACTTCGGCAATCAAAAATCACCCCCAACTACACTTTACAGCAACAAACTAAGCCCAATCACTTTAAAATTACAAAAAAATGCTAAAAATCATAACAAACTATACCAGAATCACCTAAATTACTTCGGCTACCGTAAATCACCCCCAACTATCCCTTACCACAACAAACCAAACCATATCATCTTAAAATTACAAAAAAAGGTGTACAAATCATAACAAACTATGCCAGACTCACCTAAATTACTTCGGCTACTCTAAATCATCACCAACTAACCCTTACCACAACAAACTAAACCCAATCACTTTTAAATTACAAAAAAATGCTACTAACCATAGCAAACTATGCCAAACTCACCTAAATTACTTCGGCTATCAAAAATCACCCCCAGCTACACTTTACAGCAACAAACTAAGCCCAATCACTTTAAAATTACAAAAAAATGCTAAAAATTATAACAAACTATACCAGAATCACCTAAATTACTTCGGCTACCGTAAATCACCCCCAACTATCCCTTATCACAACAAACCAAACCATATCATCTTAAAATTACAAAAAAAGTGTACAAATCATAACAAACTTAGCCAGACTCACCTAAATTACTTCGGCTACTCTAAATCATCACCAACTAACCCTTACCACAACAAACTAAACCCAATCACTTTTAAATTACAAAAAAATGCTACTAACTATAGCAAACTATGCCAAACTCACCTAAATTACTTCAGTTATCAAAAATCACCCCCAACTACACTTTACAGCAACAAACTAAGCCCAATCACTTTAAAATTACAAAAAAATGCTAAAAATCATAACAAACTATACCAGAATCGCCTAAATTACTTCGGTTACCGTAAATCACCCCCAACTATCCCTTACCACAACAAACCAAACCATATCATCTTAAAATTACAAAAAAAGGTGTACAAATCATAACAAACTATGCCAGACTCACCTAAATTACTTCGGCTACTCTAAATCATCACCAACTAACCCTTACCACAACAAACTAAACCCAATCACTTTTAAATTACAAAAAAATGCTACTAACCATAGCAAACTATGCCAAACTCACCTAAATTACTTCGGCTATCAAAAATCACCCCCAACTACACTTTACAGCAACAAACTAAGCCCAATCACTTTTAAATTACAAAAAAATGCTAAAAATCATAACAAACTATACCAGAATTACCTAAATTACTTCGGCTACCGTAAATCATCCCCAACTATCCCTTATTACAACAAACCAAACCATATCATCTTAAAATTACAAAAAAAGGTGTACAAATCATAACAAACTATGCCAGACTCACCCAAATTACTTCGGCTACTCTAAATCATCACCAACTAACCCTTACCACAACAAACTAAACCCAAACATTTTTAAATTACAAAAAAATGCTACTAACCATAGCAAACTATGCCAAACTCACTTAATTTCTTCGGCTATCAAAAGTTACCCCCAACTACACTTTACAGCAACAAACTAAGCCCAATCACTTTAAAATTACAAGAAAATGCTAAAAATCATAACAAACTATACCAGAATCTCCTAAATTACTTCGGCTACCGTAAATCACACCCAACTATCCCTTACCACAACAAACCAAACCATATCATCTTACAATTACAAAAAAAGCTGTACAAATCATAACAAACTATGCCAGACTCACCTAAATTACTTCGGCTACTCTAAATCATCACCAACTAACCCTTACCACAACAAACTAAACCCAATCACCTTTAAATTACAAAAAAATGCTACTAACCATAGCAAACTATGCCAAACTCACCTAAATTACTTCGGCTATCAAAAATTACTCCCACCTACACTTTACAGCAACAAACTAGGCCCAATCACTTTAAAACTACAAAAAAATGCTAAAAATCATAACAAACTATACCAGAATCACCTAAATTACTTCGGCTACCGTAAATCACCCCCAACTATCCCTTACCACAATAAACCAAACCATATCATTCTAAAATTACAAAAAAAGGTGTACAAATCATAACAAACTATGCCAGACTCACCTAAATTACTTCGGCTACTCTAAATCATCACCAACTAACCCTTACCACAACAAACTAAACCCAATCACTTTTACATTACAAAAAAATGCTACTAACCATAGCAAACTATGCCAAACTCACCTAAATTACTTCGGCTATCAAAAATCACCCCCAACTACACTTTACAGCAACAAACTAAGCCCAATAACTTTAAAATTACAAAAAATGCTAAAAATCATAACAAACTATACCAGAAACACCTAAATTACTTCGGCTACCGTAAATCACCCCCAACTATCCCTTACCACAACGAACCAAACCATATCATCTTAAAATTACAAAAAAAGGTGTACAAATCATAACAAACTATGCCAGACTCACCTAAGTTACTTCGGCTACTCTAAATCATCAGCAACTAACCCCTACCACAACAAACAAAACCCAATCACATTTAAATTACAAAAAAATGCTACTAACCATAGCAAACTATGCCAAACTCACCTAAATTACTTCGGCAATCAAAAATCACCCCCAACTACACTTTAGAGCAACAAACTAAGCCCAATCATTTTAAAATTACAGAAAAATGGTAAAATCATAACAAACTATACCAGAATCACCTAAATTACTTCGGCTACCGTAAATCACCCCCAACTATCCCTTACCACAACAAACCAAACCATATCATCTTAAAATTACAAAAAAAGCTGTACAAATCATAACAAACTATGCCAGACTCACCTAAATTACTTCGGCTACTCTAAATCATCACCAACTATACCTTACCACAACAAACTAAACCCAATCACTTTTACATTACAAAAAAATGCTACTAACCATAGCAAACTATGCCAAACTCACCTAAATTACTTCGGCTATTAAAAATCACCCCCAACTACACTTTCCAGTAACAAACAAAGCCCAATCACATTAAAATTACAATAAAATGCTAAAAATCATAACAAACTATACCAGAATCACCTAAATTACTTCGGCTACCGTAAATCACCCCCAACTATCCCTTACCACAACAAACCAAACCATATCATCTTAAAATTACAAAAAAAGGTGTAAAAATCATAACAAACTATGCCAGACTCACCTAAATTACTTTGGCTACTCTAAATCATCACCAACTAACTCTTACCACAACAAACTAAATCCAATCACTTTTAAATTACAAAAAAATGCTACTAACCATAGCAAACTATGCCAAACTCACCTAAATTACTTCGGCTATCAAAAATCAACCCCAACTAAACTTTACAGCAACAAACTAAGCCCAATCACTTTAAAACTACAAAAAAATGCTAAAAATCATAACAAACTATACCAGAATCACCTAAATTACTTCGGCTACCGTAAATCACCCCCAACTATCCCTTACCACAATAAACCAAACCATATCATCCTAAAATTACAAAAAAAGGTGTACAAATCATAACAAACTATGCCAGACTCACCTAAATTACTTCGGCTACTCTAAATCATCACCAACTAACCCTTACCACAACAAACTAAACCCAATCACTTTTAAATTACAAAAAAATGCTACTAACCATAGCAAACTATGCCAAACTCACCTAAATTACTTCGGCTATCAAAAATCACCCCCAACTACACTTTACAGCAACAAACTAAGCCCAATCACTTTAAAATTACAAAAAAATGCTAAAAATCATAACAAACTATACCAGAATCACCTAAATTACTTCGGCTACCGTAAATCACCCCCAACTATCCCTTACCACAACAAACCAAACCATATCATCTTAAAATTACAAAAAAAGGTGTACAAATCATAACAAACTATGCCAGACTCACCTAAATTACTTCGGCTACTCTAAATCATCACCAACTAACCCTTACCACAACAAACTAAACCCAATCACTTTTAAATTACAAAAAAATGCTACTAACCATAGCAATTATTTAGAGTAGCCGAAGTAATTTAGGTGAGTCTGGCATAGTTTGTTATGATTTGTACACCTTTTTTGTAATTTTAAGATGATATGGTTTGGTTTGTTGTGGTAAGGGATAGTTGGGGTGATTTACGGTAGCCGAAGTAATTTAGGTGATTCTGGTATAGTTTGTTATGATTTTTAGCATTTTTTTGTAATTTTAAAGTGATTGGGCTTAGTTTGTTGCTGTAAAGTGTAGTTGGGGGTGATTTTTGATAGCCGAAGTAATTTAGGTGAGTTTGGCATAGTTTGCTATGGTTAGTAGCTTTTTTTTGTAATTTAAAAGTGATTGGGTTTAGTTTGTTGTGGTAAGGGTTAGTTGGGGATGATTTAGAGTAGCCGAAGTAATTTAAGTGGGTCTGGCATAGTTTGTTATGAATTGTACACCTTTTTTTGTAATTTTAAGATGATATGGTTTGGTTTGTTGTGGTAAGGGATAGTTGGGGGTGATTTACGGTAGCCGAAGTAATTTAGGTGATTCTGGTATAGTTTGTTAAGATTTTTAGCATTTTTTTGTAATTTTAAAGTGATTGGGCTTAGTTTGTTGCTGTAAAGTGTAGTTGGGGGTGATTTTTGATAGCCGAAGTAATTTAGGTGAGTTTGGCATAGTTTGCTATGGTTAGTAGCATTTTTTTGTAATTTAAAAGTGACTGGGTTTAATTTGTTGTGGTAAGGGTTAGTTGGTGATGATTTATGGTAGCCGAAGTAATTTAGGTGAGCTTGGCATAGTTTGCTATAGTTACTAGCATTTTTTTGTAATTTAAAAGTGATTGGGTTTAGTTTGTTGTGGTAAGGGTTAGTTGGTGATGATTTAGATTAGCCGAAGTAATTTAGGTGAGTCTGGCATAGTTTGTTATGATTTGTACACCTTTTTTTGTAATTTTAAGATGATATGGTTTGGTTTGTTGTGGTAAGGGATAGTTGGGGGTGATTTACGGTAGCCGAAGTAATTTAGGTGATTCTGGTATAGTTTGTTATAATTTTTAGCATTTTTTTGTAATTTTAAAGTGATTGTGCTTAGTTTGTTGTTGTAAAGTGTAGTTGGGGGTGATTTTTGATAGCCGAAGTAATTTAGGTGAGTTTGGCATAGTTTGCTATGGTTAGTAGCATTTTTTTGTAATTTAAAAGTGATTGGGTTTAGTTTGTTGTGGTAAGGGTTAGTTGGTGATGATTTAGAGTAGCCGAAGTAATTTAGGTGAGTCTGGCATAGTTTGTTATGATTTGTACACCTTTTTTTGTAATTTAAAAGTGATTGGGTTTAGTTTGTTGTGGTAAGGGTTAGTTGGTAATGATTTAGAGTAGCCGAAGTAATTTAGGTGAGTCTGGTATAGTTTGTTATAATTTTTAGCATTTTTTTGTCATTTCAAAGTGATTGGGCTTAGTTTGTTGCTGTAAAGTGTAGTTGTGGGTGATTTTTGATAGCCGAATAATTTAGGTGAGTTTGGCATAGTTTGCTATGGTTAGTAGCATTTTTTTGTAATTTAAAAGTGATTGGGTTTAGTTTGTTGTGGTAAGGGTTAGTTGGTGATGATTTAGAGTAGCGGAAGTAATTTAGGTGAGTCTGGCATAGTTTGTTATGATTTGTACACCTTTTTTGTAATTTTAAGATGATATAGTTTGGTTTGTTGTGGTAAGGGTTAGTTGGTGATGATTTACGGTAGCCGAAGTAATTTAGGTGATTCTGGTATAGTTTGTTATGATTTTTAGCTTTTTTTTGTAATTTTAATGTGATTGTGCTTAGTTTGTTGCTGTAAAGTGAATTTGGGGGTGATTTTTGATAGCCGAAGTAATTTAGGTGAGTTTGGCATAGTTTGCTATGGTTAGTAGCATTTTTTTGTAATTTAAAAGTGATTGGGTTTTGTTTGTTGTGGTAAGGGTTAGTTGGTGATGATTTAGAGTAGCCGAAGTAATTTAGGTGAGTTTGGCATATTTTGCTATGGTTACTAGCATTTTTTTGTAATTTAAAAGTTATTGGGTTTAGTTTGTTGTGGTAAGGGTTAGTTGGTGATGATTTAGAGTAGCCGAAGTAATTTAGGTGAGTCTGGTATAGTTTGTTATAATTTGTACACCTTTTTTTGTAATTTTAAGATGATATGGTTTGGTTTGTTGTGGTAAGGGATAGTTGGGGGTGATTTACGGTAGCCGAAGTAATTTAGGTGATTCTGGTATAGTTTGTAATGATTTTTAGCATTTTTTTGTCATTTGAAAGTGATTGGGCTTAGTTTGTTGCTGTAAAGTGTAGTTGTGGGTGAATTTTGATAGCCGAATAATTTAGGTGAGTTTGGCATAGTTTGCTATGGTTAGTAGCATTTTCTTGTAATTTAAAAGTGATTGGGTTTAGTTTGTTGTGGTAAGGGTTAGTTGGTGATGATTTATGGTAGCCGAAGTAATTTAGGTGAGTTTGGCATAGTTTGCTATGGTTAATAGCATTTTTTTGTAATTTAAAAGTGATTGGGTTTAGTTTGTTGTGGTAAGGGTTAGTTGGTGATGATTTAGAGTAGCCGAAGTAATTTAGGTGAGCCTGGCATAGTTTGTTATGATTTGTACACCTTTTTTTGCAATTTTAAGATGATATGGTTTGGTTTATTGTGGTAAGGGATAGTTGGGGATGATTTACGGAAGCCGAAGTAATTAAGGTGATTCTGGTATAGTTTGTTATGATTTTTAGCATTTTTTTGTAATTTTAAAGTGATTGGGCTTAGTTTGTTGCTGTAAAGTGTAGTTGGGGGTGATTTTTGATAGCCGAATAATTCAGGTGAGTTTGGCATAGTTTGCTATGGTTAGTAGCATTTTTTTGTAATTTAAAAGTGATTGGGTTTAGTTTGTTGTGTTAAGGGTTATTTGGTGATGATTTATGGTAGCCGAAGTAATTTAGGTGAGTTTGGCATTGTTTGCTATGGTTACTAGCATTTTTTTGTAATTTAAAAGTGATTGGGTTTTGTTTGTTGTGGTAATGGTTAGTTGGTGATGATTTAGAGTAGCCGATGTAATTTAGGTGAGTCTGGCATAGTTTGTTATGATTTGTACACCTTTTTTTGTAATTTTAAGTTGATATGGTTTGGTTTGTTGTGGTAAGGGATAGTTGGGGGTGATTTACGTTAGCCGAAGTAATTTAGGTGATTCTGGTATAGTTTGTTATGATTTTTAGCATTTTTTTGTAATTTTAAAGTGATTGGGCTTAGCTTGTTGCTGTAAAGTGTAGTTGGGGGTGATTTTTGATAGCCGAATAATTCAGGTGAGTTTGGCATAGTTTGCTATGGTTAGTAGCATTTTTTTGTAATTTAAAAGTGATTGGGTTTAGTTTGTTGTGGTAAGTGTTAGTTGGTGATGATTTAGAGTAGCCGAAGTAATTTAGGTGAGTCTGGCAGAGTTTGTTATGATTTGTACACCTTTTTTTGTAATTTTAAGATGATATGGTTTGGTTTGTTGTGGTAAGGTATAGTTGGGGGTGATTTACGGTAGCCGAAGTAATTTAGGTGATTCTGGTATAGTTTGTTATGATTTTTAGCATTTTTATGTAATTTTAAAGTGATTGGGCTTAGTTTGTTGCTGTAAAGTGTAGTTGGGGGTGATTTTTGAAAGCCGAAGTAATTTAGGTGAGTTTGGCATAGTTTGCTATGGTTAGTAGCATTTTTTTGTAATTTAAAATTGATTGGGTTTAGTTTGTTGTGGTAAGGGTTAGTTGGTGATGATTTATGGTAGCCGAAGTAATTTAGGTGCGTTTGGCATAGGTTGCTTTGGTTACTAGCATTTTTTTGTAATTTAAAAGTGATTGGGTTTAGTTTGTTGTGGTAAGGGTTAGTTGGTGATGACTTAGAGTAGCCGAAGTAATTTAGGTGAGTCTGGCATATTTTGTTATGATTTGTACACCTTTTTTTGCAATTTTAAGATGATATGGTTTGGTTTATTGTGGTAAGGGATAGTTGGGGATGATTTACGGAAGTCGAAGTAATTTAGGTGATTCTGGTATAGTTTGTTATGATTTTTAGCATTTTTTTGTAATTTTAAAGTGATTAGGCTTAGTTTGTTGCTGTAAAGTGTAGTTAGGGGTGATTTTTAAAAGCTGAAGTAATTTAGGTGAGTTTGGCATAGTTTGCTATGGTTAGTAGCATTTTTTTGTAATTTAAAAGTGATTGGGTTTAGTTTGTTGTGTTAAGGGTTAGTTGGTGATGATTTATGGTAGCCGAAGTAATTTAGGTGAGTTTTGCATAGTTTGCTATGGTTACTAGCATTTTTTTGTAATTTAAAAGTGATTGGGTTTTGTTTGTTGTGGTAATGGTTAGTTGGTGATGATTTAGAGTAGCCGAAGTAATTTAGGTGAGTCTGGCATAGTTTGTTATGATTTGTACACCTTTTTTTGTAATTTTAAGATGATATGGTTTGGTTTGTTGTGGTAAGGGATAGTTGGTTGTGATTTACGGTAGCCGAATTAATTTAGGTAATTCTGGTATAGTTTGTTATGATTTTTAGCATTTTTATGTAATTTTAAAGTGATTGGGTTTAGTTTGTTGCTGTAAAGTGTAGTTGGGGGTGATTTTTGAAAGCCGAAGTAATTTAGGTGAGTTTGGCATAGTTTGCTATGGTTAGTAGCATTTTTTTGTAATTTAAAAGTGATTGGGTTTAGTTTGTTGTGGTAAGGGTTAGTTGGTGATGATTTATGGTAGCCGAAGTAATTTAGGTGAGTTTGGCATAGTTTGCTATGGTTACTAGCATTTTTTTGTAATTTAAAAGTAATTGGGTTTAGTTTGTTGTGGTAAGGGTTGGTTGGTGATGATTTAGAGTAGCCAAAGTAATTTAGGTGAGTCTGGTATAGTTTGTTATGATTTTTAGCATTTTTATGTAATTTTAAAGTGATTGGGCTTAGTTTGTTGCTGTAAAGTGTAGTTGGGGGTGATTTTTGAAAGCCGAAGTAATTTAGGTGAGTTTGGCATAGTTTGCTATGGTTAGTAGCATTTTTTTGTAATTTAAAAGTGATTGGGTTTAGTTTGTTGTGGTAAGGGTTAGTTGGTGATGATTTGTGGTAGCCGAAGTAATTTAGGTAAGTTTGGCATAGTTTGCTATGGTTACTAGCATTTTTTTGTAATTTAAAAGTGATTGGGTTTAGTTTGTTGTTGTAAGGGTTAGTTGGTGATGATTTAGAGTAGCCGAAGTAATTTAGGTGAGTCTGGCATAGTTTGTTATGATTTGTACACCTTTTTTTGCAATTTTAAGATGATATGGTTTGGTTTATTGTGGTAAGGGATAGTTGGGGATGATTTACGGAAGCCGAAGTAACTAAGGTGATTCTGGTATAGTTTGTTATGATTTTTAGCATTTTTTTGTAATTTTAAAGTGATTGGGCTTAGTTTGTTGCTGTAAAGTGTAGTTAGGGGTGATTTTTGAAAGCCGAAGTAATTTAGGTGAGTTTGGCATAGTTTGCTATGGTTAGTAGCATTTTTTTGTAATTTAAAAGTGATTGGGTTTAGTTTGTTGTGTTAAGGGTTATTTGGTGATGATTTATGGTAGCCGAAGTAATTTAGGTGAGTTTGGCATAGTTTGCTATGGTTACTAGCATTTTTTTGTAATTTAAAAGTGATTGGGTTTTGTTTGTTGTGGTAATGGTTAGTTGGTGATGATTTCGAGTAGCCGAAGTAATTTAGGTGAGTCTGGCATAGTTTGTTATGATTTGTACACCTTTTTTTGTAATTTTAAGATGATATGGTTTGGTTTGTTGTGGTAAGGGATTGTTGGGGGTGATTTACGGTAGCCGAAGTAATTTAGGTGATTCTGGTATAGTTTGTTATGATTTTTGGCATTTTTTGTAATTTTAAAGTGATTGGGCTTAGTTTGTTGCTGTAAAGTGTAGTTGGGGGTGATTTTTGATAGCCGAAGTAATTTAGGTGAGTTTGGCATAGTTTGCTATGGTTACTAGCATTTTTTTGTAATTTAAAAGTGATTGGGTTTAGTTTGTTGTGGTAAGGGTTAGTTGGTGATAATTTATAGTAGCCGAAGTAATTTAGGTGAGTCTGGCATAGTTTGTTATGATTTGTACAACTTTTTTTGTAATTTTAAGATGATATGGTTTCGTTTGTTGTGGTAAGGAATAGTTGGGGGTGATTTACGGTAGCCGAAGTAATTTAGGTGATTCTGATATAGTTTGTTATGATTTTTAGAATTTTTTTGTAATTTTAAAGTGATTGGGCTTAGTTTGTTGCTGTAAAGTGTAGTTGGGGGTGATTTTTGATAGCCGAAGTAATTTAGGTGAGTTTGGCATAGTTTGCTATGGTTAGTAGCATTTTTTTGTAATTTAAAAGTGATTGGGTTTAGTTTGTTGTGGTAAGGGTTAGTTGGTGATGATTTAGAGTAGCCAAAGTAATTTAGGTGAGTCTGGCATAGTTTGTTATGATTTGTACACCTTTTTTGTAATTTTAAGATGATATGGTTTGGTTTGTTGTGGTAAGCGATAGTTGGGGGTGATTTACGGTAGCCGAAGTAATTTAGGTGATTCTGGTATAGTTTGTTATGATTTTTAGCATTTTTTTCTAATTTTAAAGTTATTGGGCTTAGTTTGTTGCTGTAAAGTGTAGTTGGGGGTGATTTTTGATAGCCGAAGTAATTTAGGTGAGTTTGGCATAGTTTGCTATGGTTAGTAGCATTTTTTTGTAATTTAAATGTAATTGGGTTTAGTTTGTTGTGGTAAGGGTTAGTTGGTGATGATTTAGAGTAGCCAAAGTAATTTAGGTGAGTCTGGCATAGTTTGTTATGATTTGTACACTTCTTTTTGTAATTTAAGATGATATGGTTTGGTTTATTGTGGTAAGGTATAGTTGGGGGTGATTTACGGTAGCCGAAGTAATTTAGGTAATTCTGGTATAGTTTGTTATGATTTTTAGCATTTTTTTGTAATTTTAAAGTGATTGGGCTTAGTTTGTTGCTGTAAAGTGTAGCTGGGGGTGATTTTTGATAGCCGAAGTAATTTAGGTGAGTTTGGCATAGTTTGCTATGGTTAGTAGCATTTTTTTGTAATTTAAAAGTGATTGGGTTTAGTTTGTTTTGGTAAGGGTTAGTTGGTGATGATTTAGATTAGCTGAAATAATTTAGGTGAGTCTGGCATAGTTTGTTATGATTTGTACACCTTTTTTTGAAATTTTAAGATGATATGGTTTGGTTTGTTGTGGTTAGGAATAGTTGGGGGTGATTTACGGTAGCCGTAGTAATTTAGGTGATTCTGGTATAGTTTGTTATGATTTTTAGCATTTTTTTGTAATTTTAAAGTGATTGGGCTTAGTTTGTTGCTGTAAAGTGTAGTTGGGGGTGATTTTTGATAGCCGAAGTAATTTAGGTGAGTTTGGCATAGTTTGCTATGGTTAGTAGCATTTTTTTGTAATTTAGAAGTGATTGGGTTTAGTTTGTTGTGGTAAGGGTTAGTTGGTGATGATTTATGGTAGCCGAAGTAATTTAGGTGAGTTTGGCATAGTTTGCTATGGTTACTAGCATTTTTTTGTAATTTAAAAGTGATTGGGTTTAGTTTGTTGTGGTAAGGGTTAGTTGGTGATGATTTATGATAGCCGAAGTAATTTAGGTGAGTTTGGCATAGTTTGCTATGGTTACTAGCATTTTTTTGTAATTTAAAAGTGATTGGGTTTAGTTTGTTGTGGTAAGGGTTAGTTGGTGATGATTTAGAGTAGCCGAAGTAATTTAGGTGAGTCTGGCATAGTTTGTTATGATTTGTACACCTTTTTTGTAATTTTAAGATGATATGGTTTGGTTTGTTGTGGTAAGGGATAGTTGGGGTGATTTACGGTAGCCGAAGTAATTTAGCTGATTCTGGTATAGTTTGTTATAATTTTTAGCATTTTTTTGTAATTTTAAAGTGATTGGGCTTAGTTTGTTGCTGTAAAGTGTAGTTGGCGGTGATTTTTGATAGCCGAAGTAACTTAGGTGAGTTTGGCATAGTTTGCTATGGTTAGTAGCATTTTTTTGTAATTTAAAAGTGATTGGGTTTAGTTTGTTGTGGTAAGGGTTAGTTGGTGATGATTTATGGTAGCCGAAGTAATTTAGGTGAGTTTCGCATAGTTTGCTATGGTTACTAGCATTTTTTTGTAATTTAAAAGTGATTGGGTTTAGTTTGTTGTGGTAAGGGTTAGTTGGTGATGATTTAGAGTAGCCGAAGTAATTTAGGTGAGTCTGGCATAGTTTGTTATGATTTGTACACCTTTTTTGTAATTTAAGATGATATGGTTTGGTTTGTTGTGGTAAGGGATAGTTGGGGTGATTTACGGTAGCCGAAGTAATTTAGCTGATTCTGGTATAGTTTGTTATGATTTTTAGCATTTTTTTGTAATTTTAAAGTGATTGGGCTTAGTTTGTTTCTGTAAAGTGTAGTTGGGGGTGATTTTTGATAGCCGAAGTAATTTAGGTGAGTTTGGCATAGTTTGCTATGGTTAGTAGCATTTTTTGTAATTTAAAAGTGATTGGATTTAGTTTGTTGTGGTAAGGGTTAGTTGGTGATGATTTATGGTAGCCGAAGTAATTTAGGTGAGTTTGGCATAGTTTGCTATGGTTAGTAGCATTTTTTTGTAATTTAAAAGTGATTGGGTTTAGTTTGTTGTGGTAAGGGTTAGTTGGTGATGATTTAGAGTAGCCGAAGTAATTTAGGTGAGTCTGGCATAGTTTGTTATGATTTGCACACCTTTTTTTGTATTTTTAAGATGATATGGTTTGGTTTGTTGTGGTAAGGGATAGTTGGGGGTGATTTACGGTAGCCGAAGTAATTTAGCTGATTCTGGTATAGTTTGTTATGATTTTTAGCATTTTTTTGTAATTTTAAAGTGATTGGGCTTTGTTTGTTGTTGTAAAGTGTAGTTGGGGGTGATTTTTGATAGCCGAAGTAATTTAGGTGAGTTTGGCATAGTTTGCTATGGTTAGTAGCATTTTTTTGTAATTTAAAAGTGATTGGGTTTAGTTTGTTGTGGTAAGGGTTAGTTGGTGATGATTTAGAGTAGCCGAAGTAATTTAGGTGAGTCTGGCATAGTTTGTTATGATTTGTACACCTTTTTTTGTACTTTTAAGATGATATGGTTTGGTTTGTTGTGGTAAGGGATAGTTGGGGGTGATTTACGGTAGCCGAAGTAATTTAGGTGATTCTGGTATAGTTTGTTATGATTTTTAGCATTTTTTTGTCATTTCAAAGTGATTGGGCTTAGTTTGTTGCTGTAAAGTGTAGTTGTGGGTGATTTTTGATAGCTGAATAATTTAGGTGAGTTTGGCATAGTTTGCTATGGTTAGTAGCATTTTTTTGTATTTTAAAAGTGATTGGGTTTAGTTTGTTGTGGTAAGGGTTAGTTGGTGATGATTTAGAGTAGCCGAAGTAATTTAGGTGAGTCTGGCATAGTTTGTTATGATTTGTACACTTTTTTTTATAATTTTAAGATGATATGGTTTGGTTTGTTGTGGTAAGGGTTAGTTGGTGATGATTTACGGTAGCCGAAGTAATTTAGGTGATTCTGGTATAGTTTGTTATGATTTTTAGCATTTTTTTGTAATTTTAATGTTATTGAGCTTAGTTTGTTGCTGTAAAGTGTAGTTGGGGGTGATTTTTGATAGCCGAAGTAATTTAGGTGAGTTTGGCATAGTTTGCTATGGTTAGTAGCATTTTTTTGTAATTTAAAATTGATTGGGTTTTGTTTGTTGTGGTAAGGGTTAGTTGGTGATGATTTAGAGTAGCCGAAGTAATTTAGGTGAGTCTGGCATAGTTTGTTATGATTTGTACACCTTTTTTTGTAATTTTAAGATAATATGGTTTGGTTTGTTGTGGTAAGGGATAGTTGGGGGTGATTTACGGTAGCCGAAGTAATTTAGGTGATTCTAGTATAGTTTGTTATGATTTTTAGCATTTTTTTGGCATTTCAAAGTGATTGGGCTTAGTTTGTTGCTGTAAAGTGTAGTTGTGGGTGATTTTTGATAGCCGAATAATTTAGGTGAGTTTGGCATAGTTTGCTATGGTTAGTAGCATTTTTTTGTAATTTAAAAGTGATTGGGTTTTGTTTGTTTTGGTAAGGGTTAGTTGGTGATGATTTAGAGTAGCCGAAGTAATTTAGGTGAGTCTGGCATAGTTTGTTATGATTTGTACACCTTTTTTTGTAATTTTAAGATGATATGGTTTGGTTTGTTGTGGTAAGGGATAGTTGGGGGTGATTTACGGTAGCCGAAGTAATTTAGCTGATTCTGGTATAGTTTGTTATGATTTTTAGCATTTTTTTGTAATTTTAAAGAGATTGGGCTTAGTTTGTTGCTGTGAAGTGTAGTTGGGGGTGATTTTTGATAGCCGAAGTAATTTAGGTGAGTTTGGCATAGTTTGCTATGGTTAGTAGCATTTTTTTGTAATTTAAAAGTGATTGGGTTTAGTTTGTTGTGGTAAGGGTTAGTTGGGGATGATTTAGAGTAGCCGAAGTAATTTAAGTGAGTCTGGCATAGTTTGTTATGAATTGTACACCTTTTTTTGTAATTTTAAGATGATATGGTTTGGTTTGTTGTGGTAAGGGATAGTTGGGGGTGATTTACGGTAGCCGAAGTAATTTAGGTGATTCTGGTATAGTTTGTTAAGATTTTTAGCATTTTTTTGTAATTTTAAAGTGATTGGGCTTAGTTTGTTGCTGTAAAGTGTAGTTGGGGGTGATTTTTGATAGCCGAAGTAATTTAGGTGAGTTTGGCATAGTTTGCTATGGTTAGTAGCATTTTTTTGTAATTTAAAAGTGATTGGGTTTAGTTTGTTGTGGTAAGGGTTAGTTGGTGATGATTTATGGTAGCCGAAGTAATTTAGGTGAGTTTGGCATAGTTTGCTATAGTTACTAGCATTTTTTTGTAATTTAAAAGTGATTGGGTTTAGTTTGTTGTGGTAAGGGTTAGTTGGTGATGATTTAGATTAGCCGAAGTAATTTAGGTGAGTCTGGCATAGTTTGTTATGATTTGTACACCTTTTTTGTAATTTTAAGATGATATGGTTTGGTTTGTTGTGGTAAGGGATAGTTGGGGGTGATTTACGGTAGCCGAAGTAATTTAGGTGATTCTGGTATAGTTTGTTATAATTTTTAGCATTTTTTTGTAATTTTAAAGTGATTGTGCTTAGTTTGTTGTTGTAAAGTGTAGTTGGGGGTGATTTTTGATAGCCGAAGTAATTTAGGTGAGTTTGGCATAGTTTGCTATGGTTAGTAGCATTTTTTTGTAATTTAAAAGTGATTGGGTTTAGTTTGTTGTGGTAAGGGTTAGTTGGTGATGATTTAGAGTAGCCGAAGTAATTTAGGTGAGTCTGGCATAGTTTGTTATGATTTGTACACCTTTTTTTGTAATTTAAAAGTGATTGGGTTTAGTTTGTTGTGGTAAGGGTTAGTTGGTAATGATTTAGAGTAGCCGAAGTAATTTAGGTGAGTCTGGCATAGTTTGTTATGATTTGTACACCTTTTTTTGTAATTTTAAGATGATATGGTTTGGTTTGTTGTGGTAAGGGATAGTTGGGGATGATTTACGGTAGCTGAAGTAATTTAGGTGATTCTGGTATAGTTTGTTATGATTTTTAGCATTTTTTTGTAATTTTAAAGTGATTGGGCTTAGTTTGTTGCTGTAAAGTGTAGTTGGGGGTGATTTTTGATAGCCAAAGTAATTTAGGGGAGTTTGGCATAGTTTGCTATGGTTAGTAGCATTTTTTTGTAATTTAAAAGTGATTGGGTTTAGTTTGTTGTGGTAAGGGTTAGTTGGTGATGATTTAGAGTAGCCGAAGTAATTTAGGTGAGTCTGGCATAGTTTGTTATGAATTGTACACCTTTTTTTGTAATTTTAAGATGATATGGTTTGGTTTGTTGTGGTAAGGGATAGTTGGGGGTGATTTACGGTAGCCGAAGTAATTTGGGTGATTCTGGTATAGTTTGTTATAATTTTTAGCATTTTTTTGTCATTTCAAATTGATTGGGCTTAGTTTGTTGCTGTAAAGTGTAGTTGTGGGTGATTTTTGATAGCCGAATAATTTAGGTGAGTTTGGCATAGTTTGCTATGGTTAGTAGCATTTTTTTGTAATTTAAAAGTGATTGGGTTTAGTTTGTTGTGGTAAGGGTTAGTTGGTGATGATTTAGAGTAGCGGAAGTAATTTAGGTGAGTCTGGCATAGTTTGTTATGATTTGTACACTTTTTTTGTAATTTTAAGATGATATGGTTTGGTTTGTTGTGGTAAGGGTTAGTTGGTGATGATTTACGATAGCCGAAGTAATTTAGGTGATTCTGGTATAGTTTGTTATGATTTTTAGCTTTTTTTTGTAATTTTAATGTGATTGTGCTTAGTTTGTTGCTGTAAAGTGAATTTGGGGGTGATTTTTGATAGCCGAAGTAATTTAGGTGAGTTTGGCATAGTTTGCTATGGTTAGTAGCATTTTTTTGTAATTTAAAAGTGATTGGGTTTTGTTTGTTGTGGTAAGGGTTAGTTGGTGATGATTTAGAGCAGCCGAAGTAATTTAGGTGAGTTTGGCATATTTTGCTATGGTTACTAGCATTTTTTTGTAATTTAAAAGTGATTGGGTTTACTTTGTTGTGGTAAGGGTTAGTTGGTGATGATTTAGAGTAGCCGAAGTAATTTAGGTGAGTCTGGTATAGTTTGTTATAATTTGTACACCTTTTTTTGTAATTTTAAGATGATATGGTTTGGTTTGTTGTGGTAAGGGATAGTTGGGGGTGATTTACGGTAGCCGAAGTAATTTAGGTGATTCTGGTATAGTTTGTAATGATTTTTAGCATTTTTTTGTCATTTTAAAGTGATTGGGCTTAATTTGTTGCTGTAAAGTGTAGTTGGGGGTGATTTTTGATAGCCGAAGTAATTTAGGTGAGTTTGGCATAGTTTGTTATGGTTAGTAGCATTTTTTTGTAATTTAAAAGTGATTGTGTTTAGTTTGTTGTGGTAAGGGTTAGTTGGTGATGATTTAGAGTAGCCAAAGTAATTTAGGTGAGTCTGGTATAGTTTGTTATGATTTTTAGCATTTTTATGTAATTTTAAAGTGATTGGGCTTAGTTTGTTGCTGTAAAGTGTAGTTGGGGGTGATTTTTGAAAGCCGAAGTAATTTAGGTGAGTTTGGCATAGTTTGCTATGGTTAGTAGCATTTTTTGTAATTTAAAAGTGATTGGGTTTAGTTTGTTGTGGTAAGGGTTAGTTGGTGATGATTTGTGGTAGCCGAAGTAATTTAGGTACGTTTGGCATAGTTTGCTATGGTTACTAGCATTTTTTTGTAATTTAAAAGTGATTGGGTTTAGTTTGTTGTGGTAAGGGTTAGTTGGTGATGATTTAGAGTAGCCGAAGTAATTTAGGTGAGTCTGGCATAGTTTGTTATGATTTGAACAACTTTTTTTGCAATTTTAAGATGATATGGTTTGGTTTATTGTGGTAAGGGATAGTTGGGGATGATTTACGGAAGCCGAAGTAATTAAGGTGATTCTGGTATAGTTTGTTATGATTTTTAGCATTTTTTTGTAATTTTAAAGTGATTGGGCTTAGTTTGTTGCTGTAAAGTATAGTTAGGGGTGATTTTTGAAAGCCGAAGTAATTTAGGTGAGTTTGGCATAGTTTGCTATGGTTAGTAGCATTTTTTTGTAATTTTAAAGTGATTGGGTTTAGTTTGTTGTGTTAAGGGTTATTTGGTGATGATTTATGGTAGCCGAAGTAATTTAGGTGAGTTTGGCATAGTTTGCTATGGTTACTAGCATTTTTTTGTAATTTAAAAGTGATTGGGTTTTGTTTGTTGTGGTAATGGTTAGTTGGTGATGATTTAGAGTAGCCGAAGTAATTTAGGTAAGTCTGGCATAGTTTGTTATGATTTGTACACCTTTTTTTGTAATTTTAAAATGATATGGTTTGGTTTGTTGTGGTAAGGGATAGTTGGGGGTGATTTACGGTAGCCGAATTAATTTAGGTAATTCTGGTATAGTTTCTTATGATTTTTAGCATTTTTATGTAATTTTAAAGTGATTGGGTTTAGTTTGTTGCTGTAAAGTGTAGTTGGGGGTGATTTTTGAAAGCCGAAGTAATTTAGGTGAGTTTGGCATAGTTTGCTATGGTTAGTAGCATTTTTTTGTAATTTAAAAGTGATTGGGTTTAGTTTGTTGTGGTAAGGGTTAGTTGGTGATGATTTATGGTAGCCGAAGTAATTTAGGTGAGTTTGGCATAGTTTGCTATGGTTACTAGCATTTTTTTGTAATTTAAAAGTAATTGGGTTTAGTTTGTTGTGGTAAGGGTTAGTTGGTGATGATTTAGAGTAGCCGAAGTAATTTAGGTGAGTCTGGCATAGTTTGTTATGATTTGTACACCTTTTTTTGTAATTTTAAGATGATATGGTTTGGTTTGTTGTGATAAGGGATAGTTGGGGGTGATTTACGGTAGCCGAAGTAATTTAGGTGATTCTGGTATAGTTTGTTATTATTTTTAGCATTTTTTTGTAATTTTAAAGTGATTGGGCTTAGCTTGTTGCTGTAAAGTGTAGGTGGGGGTGATTTTTGATAGCCGAAGTAATTTAGGTGAGTTTGGCATAGTTTGCTATGGTTAGTAGCATTTTTTAGTAATTTAAAAGTGATTGGGTTTAGTTTGTTGTGGTAAGGGTTAGTTGGTGATGATTTAGAGTAGCCGAAGTTATTTAGGTGAGTCTGGCATAGTTTGTTATGATTTGTACACCTTTTTTTGTAATTTTAAGATGATATGGTTTGGTTTGTTGTGGTAAGGGATAGTTGGGGGTGATTTACGGTAGCCGAAGTAATTTAGGTGATTCTGGTATAGTTTGTTATGATTTTTAGCATTTTTTGTTATTTTAAAGTGATTGGGCTTAGTTTGTTGCTGTAAAGTGTAGTTGGGGGTGATTTTTGATATCCGAAGTAATTTAGGTGAGTTTGGCATAGTTTGCTATGGTTACTAGCATTTTTTTGTAATTTAAAAGTGATTGGGTTTAGTTTGTTGTGGTAAGGGTTAATTGGTGATAATTTAGAGTAGCCGAAGTAAGTTAGGTGAGTCTGGCATAGTTTGTTATGATTTGTACAACTTTTTTTGTAATTTTAAGATGATATGGTTTCGTTTGTTGTGGTAAGGAATAGTTGGGGGTGATTTACGGTAGCCGAAGTAATTTAGGTGATTCTGGTATAGTTTGTTATGATTTTTAGCATTTTTTTGTAATTTTAAAGTGATTGGGCTTAGCTTGTTGCTGTAAAGTGTAGTTGGGGGTGATTTTTGATAGCCGAAGTAATTTAGGTGAGTTTGGCATAGTTTGCTACGGTTAGTAGCATTTTTTTGTAATTTAAAAGTGATTGGGTTTAGTTTGTTGTGGTAAGGGTTAATTGGTGATAATTTAGAGTAGCCGAAGTAAGTTAGGTGAGTCTGGCATAGTTTGTTATGATTTGTACAACTTTTTTTGTAATTTTAAGATGATATGGTTTCGTTTGTTGTGGTAAGGAATAGTTGGGGGTGATTTACGGTAGCCGAAGTAATTTAGGTGATTCTGGTATAGTTTGTTATGATTTTTAGCATTTTTTTGTAATTTTAAAGTGATTGGGCTTAGCTTGTTGCTGTAAAGTGTAGTTGGGGGTGATTTTTGATAGCCGAAGTAATTTAGGTGAGTTTGGCATAGTTTGCTACGGTTAGTAGCATTTTTTTGTAATTTAAAAGTGATTGGGTTTTGTTTGTTGTGGTAATGGTTAGTTGGTGATGATTTAGAGTAGCCGAAGTAATTTAGGTAAGTCTGGCATAGTTTGTTATGATTTGTACACCTTTTTTTGTAATTTTAAGATGATATGGTTTGGTTTGTTGTGGTAAGGGATAGTTGGGGGTGATTTACGGTAGCCGAAGTAATTTAGGTGATTCTGGTATAGTTTGTTATGATTTTTAGCATTTTTTGTAATTTTAAAGTGATTGGGCTTAGTTTGTTGCTGTAAAGTGTAGTTGGGGGTGATTTTTGATAGCCGAAGTAATTTAGGTGAGTTTGGCATAGTTTGCTATGGTTACTAGCATTTTTTTGTAATTTAAAAGTGATTGGGTTTAGTTTGTTGTGGTAAGGGTTAGTTGGTGATAATTTAGAGTAGCCGAAGTAATTTAGGTGAGTCTGGCATAGTTTGTTATGATTTGTACAACTTTTTTTGTAATTTTAAGATGATATGGTTTCGTTTGTTGTGGTAAGGAATAGTTGGGGGTGATTTACGGTAGCCGAAGTAATTTAGGTGATTCTGATATAGTTTGTTATGATTTTTAGCATTTTTTTGTAATTTTAAAGTGATTGGGCTTAGTTTGTTGCTGTAAAGTGTAGTTGGGGGTGATTTTTGATAGCCGAAGTAATTTAGGTGAGTTTGGCATAGTTTGCTATGGTTACTAGCATTTTTTTGTAATTTAAAAGTGATTGGGTTTAGTTTGTTGTGGTAAGGGTTAGTTGGTGATAATTTAGAGTAGCCGAAGTAATTTAGGTGAGTCTGGCATAGTTTGTTATGATTTGTACAACTTTTTTTGTAATTTTAAGATGATATGGTTTCGTTTGTTGTGGTAAGGAATAGTTGGGGGTGATTTACGGTAGCCGAAGTAATTTAGGTGATTCTGATATAGTTTGTTATGATTTTTAGCATTTTTTTGTAATTTTAAAGTGATTGGGCTTAGTTTGTTGCTGTAAAGTGTAGTTGGGGGTGATTTTTGATAGCCGAAGTAATTTAGGTGAGTTTGGCATAGTTTGCTATGGTTAGTAGCATTTTTTTGTAATTTAAAAGTGATTGGGTTTAGTTTGTTGTGGTAAGGGTTAGTTGGTGATGATTTAGAGTAGCCGAAGTAATTTAGGTGAGTCTGGTATAGTTTGTTATAATTTGTACACCTTTTTTTGTAATTTTAAGATGATATGGTTTGGTTTGTTGTGGTAAGGGATAGTTGGGGGTGATTTACGGTAGCCGAAGTAATTTAGGTGATTCTGGTATAGTTTGTAATGATTTTTAGCATTTTTTTGTCATTTTAAAGTGATTGGGCTTAATTTGTTGCTGTAAAGTGTAGTTGGGGGTGATTTTTGATAGCCGAAGTAATTTAGGTGAGTTTGGCATAGTTTGTTATGGTTAGTAGCATTTTTTTGTAATTTAAAAGTGATTGTGTTTAGTTTGTTGTGGTAAGGGTTAGTTGGTGATGATTTAGAGTAGCCAAAGTAATTTAGGTGAGTCTGGTATAGTTTGTTATGATTTTTAGCATTTTTATGTAATTTTAAAGTGATTGGGCTTAGTTTGTTGCTGTAAAGTGTAGTTGGGGGTGATTTTTGAAAGCCGAAGTAATTTAGGTGAGTTTGGCATAGTTTGCTATGGTTAGTAGCATTTTTTGTAATTTAAAAGTGATTGGGTTTAGTTTGTTGTGGTAAGGGTTAGTTGGTGATGATTTGTGGTAGCCGAAGTAATTTAGGTACGTTTGGCATAGTTTGCTATGGTTACTAGCATTTTTTTGTAATTTAAAAGTGATTGGGTTTAGTTTGTTGTGGTAAGGGTTAGTTGGTGATGATTTAGAGTAGCCGAAGTAATTTAGGTGAGTCTGGCATAGTTTGTTATGATTTGTACAACTTTTTTTGCAATTTTAAGATGATATGGTTTGGTTTATTGTGGTAAGGGATAGTTGGGGATGATTTACGGAAGCCGAAGTAATTAAGGTGATTCTGGTATAGTTTGTTATGATTTTTAGCATTTTTTTGTAATTTTAAAGTGATTGGGCTTAGTTTGTTGCTGTAAAGTATAGTTAGGGGTGATTTTTGAAAGCCGAAGTAATTTAGGTGAGTTTGGCATAGTTTGCTATGGTTAGTAGCATTTTTTTGTAATTTTAAAGTGATTGGGTTTAGTTTGTTGTGTTAAGGGTTATTTGGTGATGATTTATGGTAGCCGAAGTAATTTAGGTGAGTTTGGCATAGTTTGCTATGGTTACTAGCATTTTTTTGTAATTTAAAAGTGATTGGGTTTTGTTTGTTGTGGTAATGGTTAGTTGGTGATGATTTAGAGTAGCCGAAGTAATTTAGGTGAGTCTGGCATAGTTTGTTATGATTTGTACACCTTTTTTTGTAATTTTAAAATGATATGGTTTGGTTTGTTGTGGTAAGGGATAGTTGGGGGTGATTTACGGTAGCCGAATTAATTTAGGTAATTCTGGTATAGTTTCTTATGATTTTTAGCATTTTTATGTAATTTTAAAGTGATTGGGTTTAGTTTGTTGCTGTAAAGTGTAGTTGGGGGTGATTTTTGAAAGCCGAAGTAATTTAGGTGAGTTTGGCATAGTTTTCTATGGTTAGTAGCATTTTTTTGTAATTTAAAAGTGATTGGGTTTAGTTTGTTGTGGTAAGGGTTAGTTGGTGATGATTTATGGTAGCCGAAGTAATTTAGGTGAGTTTGGCATAGTTTGCTATGGTTACTAGCATTTTTTTGTAATTTAAAAGTAATTGGGTTTAGTTTGTTGTGGTAAGGGTTAGTTGGTGATGATTTAGAGTAGCCGAAGTAATTTAGGTGAGTCTGGCATAGTTTGTTATGATTTGTACACCTTTTTTTGTAATTTTAAGATGATATGGTTTGGTTTGTTGTGATAAGGGATAGTTGGGGGTGATTTACGGTAGCCGAAGTAATTTAGGTGATTCTGGTATAGTTTGTTATTATTTTTAGCATTTTTTTGTAATTTTAAAGTGATTGGGCTTAGCTTGTTGCTGTAAAGTGTAGTTGGGGGTGATTTTTGATAGCCGAAGTAATTTAGGTGAGTTTGGCATAGTTTGCTATGGTTAGTAGCATTTTTTAGTAATTTAAAAGTGATTGGGTTTAGTTTGTTGTGGTAAGAGTTAGTTGGTGATGATTTAGAGTAGCCGAAGTTATTTAGGTGAGTCTGGCATAGTTTGTTATGATTTGTACACCTTTTTTTGTAATTTTAAGATGATATGGTTTGGTTTGTTGTGGTAAGGGATAGTTGGGGGTGATTTACGGTAGCCGAAGTAATTTAGGTGATTCTGGTATAGTTTGTTATGATTTTTAGCATTTTTTGTTATTTTAAAGTGATTGGGCTTAGTTTGTTGCTGTAAAGTGTAGTTGGGGGTGATTTTTGATATCCGAAGTAATTTAGGTGAGTTTGGCATAGTTTGCTATGGTTACTAGCATTTTTTTGTAATTTAAAAGTGATTGGGTTTAGTTTGTTGTGGTAAGGGTTAATTGGTGATAATTTAGAGTAGCCGAAGTAAGTTAGGTGAGTCTGGCATAGTTTGTTATGATTTGTACAACTTTTTTTGTAATTTTAAGATGATATGGTTTCGTTTGTTGTGGTAAGGAATAGTTGGGGGTGATTTACGGTAGCCGAAGTAATTTAGGTGATTCTGGTATAGTTTGTTATGATTTTTAGCATTTTTTTGTAATTTTAAAGTGATTGGGCTTAGCTTGTTGCTGTAAAGTGTAGTTGGGGGTGATTTTTGATAGCCGAAGTAATTTAGGTGAGTTTGGCATAGTTTGCTACGGTTAGTAGCATTTTTTTGTAATTTAAAAGTGATTGGGTTTAGTTTGTTGTGGTAAGGGTTAATTGGTGATAATTTAGAGTAGCCGAAGTAAGTTAGGTGAGTCTGGCATAGTTTGTTATGATTTGTACAACTTTTTTTGTAATTTTAAGATGATATGGTTTCGTTTGTTGTGGTAAGGAATAGTTGGGGGTGATTTACGGTAGCCGAAGTAATTTAGGTGATTCTGGTATAGTTTGTTATGATTTTTAGCATTTTTTTGTAATTTTAAAGTGATTGGGCTTAGCTTGTTGCTGTAAAGTGTAGTTGGGGGTGATTTTTGATAGCCGAAGTAATTTAGGTGAGTTTGGCATAGTTTGCTACGGTTAGTAGCATTTTTTTGTAATTTAAAAGTGATTGGGTTTTGTTTGTTGTGGTAATGGTTAGTTGGTGATGATTTAGAGTAGCCGAAGTAATTTAGGTAAGTCTGGCATAGTTTGTTATGATTTGTACACCTTTTTTTGTAATTTTAAGATGATATGGTTTGGTTTGTTGTGGTAAGGGATAGTTGGGGGCGATTTACGGTAGCCGAAGTAATTTAGGTGATTCTGGTATAGTTTGTTATGATTTTTAGCATTTTTTGTAATTTTAAAGTGATTGGGCTTAGTTTGTTGCTGTAAAGTGTAGTTGGGGGTGATTTTTGATAGCCGAAGTAATTTAGGTGAGTTTGGCATAGTTTGCTATGGTTACTAGCATTTTTTTGTAATTTAAAAGTGATTGGGTTTAGTTTGTTGTGGTAAGGGTTAGTTGGTGATAATTTAGAGTAGCCGAAGTAATTTAGGTGAGTCTGGCATAGTTTGTTATGATTTGTACAACTTTTTTTGTAATTTTAAGATGATATGGTTTCGTTTGTTGTGGTAAGGAATAGTTGGGGGTGATTTACGGTAGCCGAAGTAATTTAGGTGATTCTGATATAGTTTGTTATGATTTTTAGCATTTTTTTGTAATTTTAAAGTGATTGGGCTTAGTTTGTTGCTGTAAAGTGTAGTTGGGGGTGATTTTTGATAGCCGAAGTAATTTAGGTGAGTTTGGCATAGTTTGCTATGGTTAGTAGCATTTTTTTGTAATTTAAAAGTGATTGGGTTTAGTTTGTTGTGGTAAGGGTTAGTTGGTGATGATTTAGAGTAGCCAAAGTAATTTAGGTGAGTCTGGCATAGTTTGTTATGATTTGTACACCTTTTTTGTAATTTTAAGATGATATGGTTTGGTTTGTTGTGGTAAGGGATAGTTGGGGGTGATTTACGGTAACCGAAGTAATTTAGGTGATTCTGGTATAGTTTGTTATGATTTTTAGCATTTTTTTCTAATTTTAAAGTTATTGGGCTTAGTTTGTTGCTGTAAAGTGTAGTTGGGGGTGATTTTTGATAGTCGAAGTAATTTAGGTGAGTTTGGCATAGTTTGCTATGGTTAGTAGCATTTTTTTGTAATTTAAATGTAATTGGGTTTAGTTTGTTGTGGTAAGGGTTAGTTGGTGATGATTTAGAGTAGCCAAAGTAATTTAGGTAAGTCTGGCATAGTTTGTTATGATTTGTACACCTCTTTTTGTAATTTTAAGATGATATGGTTTGGTTTATTGTGGTAAGGTATAGTTGGGGGTGATTTACGGTAGCCGAAGTAATTTAGGTGATTCTGGTATAGTTTGTTATGATTTTTAGCACTTTTTTGTAATTTTAAAGTGATTGGGCTTAGTTTGTTGCTGTAAAGTGTAGTTGGGGGTGATTTTTGATAGCCGAAGTAATTTAGGTGAGTTTGGCATAGTTTGCTATGGTTAGTAGCATTTTTTTGTAATTTAAAAGTGATTGGGTTTAGTTTGTTGTGGTAAGGGTTAGTTGGTGATGATTTATGGTAGCCGAAGTAATTTAGGTGAGTTTGGCATAGTTTGCTATGGTTACTAGCATTTTTTTGTAATTTAAAAGTGATTGGGTTTAGTTTGTTGTGGTAAGAGTTAGTTGGTGATGATTTAGAGAAGCCGAAGTAATTTAGGTGAGTCTGGCATGGTTTGTTATGATTTGTACGCCTTTTTTTGTAATTTTAAGATGATTTGGTTTGTTGTGGTAAGGGATAGTTGGGGGTGATTTACGGTAGCCGAAGTAATTTAGGTGATTCTGGTATAGTTTGTTATGATTTTTAGCATTTTTTTGTAATTTTAAAGTTATTGGGCTTAGTTTGTTGCTGTAAAGTGTAGTTAGGGGTGATTTTTGTTAGCCGAAGTAATTTAGGTGAGTTTGGCATACTTTGCTATGGTTAGTAGCATTTTTTTGTAATTTAAAAGTGATTGGGTTTAGTTTGTTGTGGTAAGGGTTAGTTGGTGATGATGTAGAGTAGCCGAAGTAATTTAGGTTAGTCTGGCATAGTTTGTTATGATTTGTACACCTTTTTTGTAATTTTAAGATGATATGGTTTGGTTTGTTGTGGTAAGGGATAGTTGGGGGTGATTTACGGTAGCCGAAGTAATTTAGGTGATTCTGGTATAGTTTGTTATGATTTTTAGCATTTTTTTCTAATTTTAAAGTTATTGGGCTTAGTTTGTTGCTGTAAAGTGTAGTTGGGGGTGATTTTTGATAGTCGAAGTAATTTAGGTGAGTTTGGCATAGTTTGCTATGGTTACTAGCATTTTTTTGTAATTTAAAAGTGATTGGGTTTAGTTTGTTGTGGTAAGAGTTAGTTGGTGATGATTTAGAGTAGCCGAAGTAATTTAGGTGAGTCTGGCATGGTTTGTTATGATTTGTACGCCTTTTTTTGTAATTTTAAGATGATTTGGTTTGTTGTGGTAAGGGATAGTTGGGGGTGATTTACGGTAGCCGAAGTAATTTAGGTGATTCTGGTATAGTTTGTTATGATTTTTAGCATTTTTTTGTAATTTTAAAGTGATTGGGCTTAGTTTGTTGCTGTAAAGTGTAGTTGGGGGTGATATCCGAAGTAATTTAGGTGAGTTTGGCATAGTTTGCTATGGTTACTAGCATTTTTTTGTAATTTAAAAGTGATTGGGTTTAGTTTGTTGTGGTAAGGGTTAATTGGTGATAATTTAGAGTAGCCGAAGTAAGTTAGGTGAGTCTGGCATAGTTTGTTATGATTTGTACAACTTTTTTTGTAATTTTAAGATGATATGGTTTCGTTTGTTGTGGTAAGGAATAGTTGGGGGTGATTTACGGTAGCCGAAGTAATTTAGGTGATTCTGGTATAGTTTGTTATGATTTTTAGCATTTTTTTGTAATTTTAAAGTGATTGGGCTTAGCTTGTTGCTGTAAAGTGTAGTTGGGGGTGATTTTTGATAGCCGAAGTAATTTAGGTGAGTTTGGCATAGTTTGCTACGGTTAGTAGCATTTTTTTGTAATTTAAAAGTGATTGGGTTTAGTTTGTTGTGGTAAGGGTTAATTGGTGATAATTTAGAGTAGCCGAAGTAAGTTAGGTGAGTCTGGCATAGTTTGTTATGATTTGTACAACTTTTTTTGTAATTTTAAGATGATATGGTTTCGTTTGTTGTGGTAAGGAATAGTTGGGGGTGATTTACGGTAGCCGAAGTAATTTAGGTGATTCTGGTATAGTTTGTTATGATTTTTAGCATTTTTTTGTAATTTTAAAGTGATTGGGCTTAGCTTGTTGCTGTAAAGTGTAGTTGGGGGTGATTTTTGATAGCCGAAGTAATTTAGGTGAGTTTGGCATAGTTTGCTACGGTTAGTAGCATTTTTTTGTAATTTAAAAGTGATTGGGTTTTGTTTGTTGTGGTAATGGTTAGTTGGTGATGATTTAGAGTAGCCGAAGTAATTTAGGTAAGTCTGGCATAGTTTGTTATGATTTGTACACCTTTTTTTGTAATTTTAAGATGATATGGTTTGGTTTGTTGTGGTAAGGGATAGTTGGGGGTGATTTACGGTAGCCGAAGTAATTTAGGTGATTCTGGTATAGTTTGTTATGATTTTTAGCATTTTCTGTAATTTTAAAGTGATTGGGCTTAGTTTGTTGCTGTAAAGTGTAGTTGGGGGTGATTTTTGATAGCCGAAGTAATTTAGGTGAGTTTGGCATAGTTTGCTATGGTTACTAGCATTTTTTTGTAATTTAAAAGTGATTGGGTTTAGTTTGTTGTGGTAAGGGTTAGTTGGTGATAATTTAGAGTAGCCGAAGTAATTTAGGTGAGTCTGGCATAGTTTGTTATGATTTGTACAACTTTTTTTGTAATTTTAAGATGATATGGTTTCGTTTGTTGTGGTAAGGAATAGTTGGGGGTGATTTACGGTAGCCGAAGTAATTTAGGTGATTCTGATATAGTTTGTTATGATTTTTAGCATTTTTTTGTAATTTTAAAGTGATTGGGCTTAGTTTGTTGCTGTAAAGTGTAGTTGGGGGTGATTTTTGATAGCCGAAGTAATTTAGGTGAGTTTGGCATAGTTTGCTATGGTTAGTAGCATTTTTTTGTAATTTAAAAGTGATTGGGTTTAGTTTGTTGTGGTAAGGGTTAGTTGGTGATGATTTAGAGTAGCCAAAGTAATTTAGGTGAGTCTGGCATAGTTTGTTATGATTTGTACACCTTTTTTGTAATTTTAAGATGATATGGTTTGGTTTGTTGTGGTAAGGGATAGTTGGGGGTGATTTACGGTAACCGAAGTAATTTAGGTGATTCTGGTATAGTTTGTTATGATTTTTAGCATTTTTTTCTAATTTTAAAGTTATTGGGCTTAGTTTGTTGCTGTAAAGTGTAGTTGGGGGTGATTTTTGATAGTCGAAGTAATTTAGGTGAGTTTGGCATAGTTTGCTATGGTTAGTAGCATTTTTTTGTAATTTAAATGTAATTGGGTTTAGTTTGTTGTGGTAAGGGTTAGTTGGTGATGATTTAGAGTAGCCAAAGTAATTTAGGTAAGTCTGGCATAGTTTGTTATGATTTGTACACCTCTTTTTGTAATTTTAAGATGATATGGTTTGGTTTATTGTGGTAAGGTATAGTTGGGGGTGATTTACGGTAGCCGAAGTAATTTAGGTGATTCTGGTATAGTTTGTTATGATTTTTAGCACTTTTTTGTAATTTTAAAGTGATTGGGCTTAGTTTGTTGCTGTAAAGTGTAGCTGGGGGTGATTTTTGATAGCCGAAGTAATTTAGGTGAGTTTGGCATAGTTTGCTATGGTTAGTAGCATTTTTTTGTAATTTAAAAGTGATTGGGTTTAGTTTGTTGTGGTAAGGGTTAGTTGGTGATGATTTATGGTAGCCGAAGTAATTTAGGTGAGTTTGGCATAGTTTGCTATGGTTACTAGCATTTTTTTGTAATTTAAAAGTGATTGGGTTTAGTTTGTTGTGGTAAGAGTTAGTTGGTGATGATTTAGAGTAGCCGAAGTAATTTAGGTGAGTCTGGCATGGTTTGTTATGATTTGTACGCCTTTTTTTGTAATTTTAAGATGATTTGGTTTGTTGTGGTAAGGGATAGTTGGGGGTGATTTACGGTAGCCGAAGTAATTTAGGTGATTCTGGTATAGTTTGTTATGATTTTTAGCATTTTTTTGTAATTTTAAAGTGATTGGGCTTAGTTTGTTGCTGTAAAGTGTAGTTAGGGGTGATTTTTGTTAGCCGAAGTAATTTAGGTGAGTTTGGCATACTTTGCTATGGTTAGTAGCATTTTTTTGTAATTTAAAAGTGATTGGGTTTAGTTTGTTGTGGTAAGGGTTAGTTGGTGATGATGTAGAGTAGCCGAAGTAATTTAGGTTAGTCTGGCATAGTTTGTTATGATTTGTACACCTTTTTTGTAATTTTAAGATGATATGGTTTGGTTTGTTGTGGTAAGGGATAGTTGGGGGTGATTTACGGTAGCCGAAGTAATTTAGGTGATTCTGGTATAGTTTGTTATGATTTTTAGCATTTTTTTCTAATTTTAAAGTTATTGGGCTTAGTTTGTTGCTGTAAAGTGTAGTTGGGGGTGATTTTTGATAGTCGAAGTAATTTAGGTGAGTTTGGCATAGTTTGCTATGGTTACTAGCATTTTTTTGTAATTTAAAAGTGATTGGGTTTAGTTTGTTGTGGTAAGAGTTAGTTGGTGATGATTTAGAGTAGCCGAAGTAATTTAGGTGAGTCTGGCATGGTTTGTTATGATTTGTACGCCTTTTTTTGTAATTTTAAGATGATTTGGTTTGTTGTGGTAAGGGATAGTTGGGGGTGATTTACGGTAGCCGAAGTAATTTAGGTGATTCTGGTATAGTTTGTTATGATTTTTAGCATTTTTTTGTAATTTTAAAGTGATTGGGCTTAGTTTGTTGCTGTAAAGTGTAGTTGGGGGTGATTTTTGATAGCCGAAGTAATTTAGGTGAGTTTGGCATAGTTTGCTATGGTTAGTAGCATTTTTTTGTAATTTAAAAGTGATTGGGTTTAGTTTGTTGTGGTAAGGGTTAGTTGGTGATGATTTAGAGTAGCCAAAGTAATTTAGGTGAGTCTGGCATAGTTTGTTATGATTTGTACACCTTTTTTGTAATTTTAAGATGATATGGTTTGGTTTGTTGTGGTAAGGGATAGTTGGGGGTGATTTACGGTAGCCGAAGTAATTTAGGTGATTCTGGTATAGTTTGTTATGATTTTTAGCATTTTTTTCTAATTTTAAAGTTATTGGGCTTAGTTTGTTGCTGTAAAGTGTAGTTGGGGGTGATTTTTGATAGTCGAAGTAATTTAGGTGAGTTTGGCATAGTTTGCTATGGTTAGTAGCATTTTTTTGTAATTTAAATGTAATTGGGTTTAGTTTGTTGTGGTAAGGGTTAGTTGGTGATGATTTAGAGTAGCCAAAGTAATTTAGGTAAGTCTGGCATAGTTTGTTATGATTTGTACACCTCTTTTTGTAATTTTAAGATGATATGGTTTGGTTTATTGTGGTAACGTATAGTTGGGGGTGATTTACGGTAGCCGAAGTAATTTAGGTGATTCTGGTATAGTTTGTTATGATTTTTAGCACTTTTTTGTAATTTTAAAGTGATTGGGCTTAGTTTGTTGCTGTAAAGTGTAGCTGGGGGTGATTTTTGATAGCCGAAGTAATTTAGGTGAGTTTGGCATAGTTTGCTATGGTTAGTAGCATTTTTTTGTAATTTAAAAGTGATTGGGTTTAGTTTGTTGTGGTAAGGGTTAGTTGGTGATGATTTATGGTAGCCGAAGTAATTTAGGTGAGTTTGGCATAGTTTGCTATGGTTACTAGCATTTTTTTGTAATTTAAAAGTGATTGGGTTTAGTTTGTTGTGATAAGAGTTAGTTGGTGATGATTTAGAGTAGCCGAAGTAATTTAGGTGAGTCTGGCATGGTTTGTTATGATTTGTACGCCTTTTTTTGTAATTTTAAGATGATTTGGTTTGTTGTGGTAAGGGATAGTTGGGGGTGATTTACGGTAGCCGAAGTAATTTAGGTGATTCTGGTATAGTTTGTTATGATTTTTAGCATTTTTTTGTAATTTTAAAGTGATTGGGCTTAGTTTGTTGCTGTAAAGTGTAGTTAGGGGTGATTTTTGTTAGCCGAAGTAATTTAGGTGAGTTTGGCATACTTTGCTATGGTTAGTAGCATTTTTTTGTAATTTAAAAGTGATTGGGTTTAGTTTGTTGTGGTAAGGGTTAGTTGGTGATGATGTAGAGTAGCCGAAGTAATTTAGGTTAGTCTGGCATAGTTTGTTATGATTTGTACACCTTTTTTGTAATTTTAAGATGATATGGTTTGGTTTGTTGTGGTAAGGGATAGTTGGGGGTGATTTATGGTAGCCGAAGTAATTTAGGTGACTCTGGTATAGCTTGTTATGATTTTTAGCATTTTTTTGGAATTTTAAAGTGATTGGGCTTAGTTTGTTGCTGTAAAGTGTAGTTGGGGGTGATTTTTGATAGCCGAAGTAATTTAGGTGAGTTTGGCATAGTTTGCTATGGTTAGTAGCATTTTTTTGTAATTTAAAAGTGATTGGGTTTAGTTTGTTGTGGTAAGGGTTAGTTGGTGATGATTTAGAGTAGCCAAAGTAATTTAGGTGAGTCTGGCATAGTTTGTTATGATTTGTACACCTTTTTTTGTAATTTCAAGATGATATGGTTTGGTTTGTTGTGGTAAGGGATAGTTGGGGGTGATTTACGGTAGCCGAAGTAATTTAGGTGATTCTGGTATAGTTTGTTATGATTTTTAGCATTTTTTTGTAATTTTAAAGTTATTGGGCTTAGTTTGTTGCTGTAAAGTGTAGTTGGGGGTGATTTTTGATAGCCGAAGTAATTTAGGTGAGTTTGGCATAGTTTGCTATGGTTAGTAGCATTTTTTTGTAACTTAAAAGTAATTGGGTTTAGTTTGTTGTGGTAAGGGTAAGTTGGTGATGATTTAGAGTAGCCAAAGTAATTTAGGTGAGTCTGGCATAGTTTGTTATGATTTGTACACCTCTTTTTGTAATTTTAAGATGATATGGTTTGGTTTGTTGTGGTAAGGGATAGTTGGGGGTGATTTACGGTAGCCGAAGTAATTTAGGTGATTCTGGTATAGATTGTTATGATTTTTAGCATTTTTTGTAATTTTAAAGTGATTGGGCTTAGTTTGTTGCTGTAAAGTATAGTTGGGGGTGATTTTTATAGCCGAAGTAATTTAGGTGTGTTTGGCATAGTTTGCTATGGTTAGTAGCATTTTTTTGTAATTTAAAAGTGAGTGGGCTTAGTTTGTTGTGGTAAGGGTTAGTTGGTGATGATTTAGAGTAGCCGAAGTAATTTAGGTGAGTCTGGCATAGTTTGTTATGATTTGTACACCTTTTTTTGTAATTTTAAGATGATATGGTTAGGTTTGTTGTGGTAAGAGATAGTTGGGGGTGATTTTCGGTAGCCGAAGTAATTTAGGTGATTCTGGTATAGTTTGTTATGATTTTTAGCATTTTTTTGTAATTTTAAAGTGATTGGGCTTAGTTTGTTGCTGTAAAGTGTAGTTGGGGGTGATTTTTGATAGCCGAAGTAATTTAGGTGAGTTTGGCATAGTTTGCTATGGTTACTAGCATTTTTTTGTAATTTAAAAGTGATTGGGTTTAGTTTGTTGTGGTAAGGGTTAGTTGGTGATGATGTAGAGTAGCCGAAGTAATTTAGGTGAGTCTGGCATAGTTTGTTATGATTTGTACACCTCTTTTTGTAATTTTAAAATGATATGGTTTGGTTTGTTGTGGTAAGGGATAGTTGGGGGTGATTTACGGTAGCAGAAGTAATTTAGGTGATTCTGGTATAGATTGTTATGATTTTTAGCATTTTTTGTAATTTTAAAGTGATTGGGCTAAGTTTGTTGCTGTAAAGTATAGTTGGGGGTGATTTTTATAGCCGAAGTAATTTAGGTGTGTTTGGCATAGTTTGCTATGGTTAGTAGCATTTTTTTGTAATTTAAAAGTGATTGGGTTTAGTTTGTTGTGGTAAGGGTTAGTTGGTGATGATTTATAGTAGCCGAAGTAATTTAGGTGAGTTTGGCATAGTTTGCTATGGTTACTAGCATTTTTTTGTAATTTAAAAGTGATTGGGTTTAGTTTGTTGTGGTAAGGGTTAGTTGGTGATAATTTAGAGTAGCCGAAGTAATTTAGGTGAGTCTGGCATATTTTGTTATGATTTGTACACCGTTTTTTGTAATTTTAAGATGATATGGTTTGGTTTGTTGTGGTAAGGTATAGTTGGGGGTGATTTACGGTAGCCGAAGTAATTTAGGTGATTCTGGTATAGATTGTTATGATTTTTAGCATTTTTTGTAATTTTAAAGTGATTGGGCTAAGTTTGTTGCTGTAAAGTATAGTTGGGGGTGATTTTTATAGCCGAAGTAATTTAGGTGAGTTTGGCATAGTTTGCTATGGTTAGTAGCATTTTTTTGTAATTTAAAAGTGATTGGGTTTAGTTTGTTGTGGTAAGGGTTAGTTGGTGATGATTTATGGTAGCCGAAGTAATTTAGGTGAGTTTGGCATAGTTTACTATGGTTACTAGCATTTTTTTGTAATTTAAAAGTGATTGGGTTTAGTTTGTTGTGGTAAGAGTTAGTTGGTGATGATTTAGAGTAGCCGAAGTAATTTAGGTGAGTCTGGCATAGTTTGTTATGATTTGTACGCCTTTTTTTTATTTTAAGATGATTTGGTTTGTTGTGGTAAGGGATAGTTGGGGGTGATTTACGGTAGCGGAAGTAATTTAGGTGATTCTGGTATAGTTTGTTATGATTTTTAGCATTTTTTTGTAATTTTAAAGTGATTGGGCTTAGTTTGTTGCTGTAAAGTGTAGTTAGGGGTGATTTTTGATAGCCGAAGTAATTTAGGTGAGTTTGGCATACTTTGCTATGGTTAGTAGCATTTTTTTGTAATTTAAAAGTGATTGGGTTTAGTTTGTTGTGGTAAGGGTTAGTTGGTGATGATTTAGAGTAGCCGAAGTAATTTAGGTGAGTCTGGCATAGTTTGTTATGATTTGTACACCTTTTTTTGTAATTTTAAGATGATATGGTTAGGTTTGTTGTGGTAAGAGATAGTTGGGCGTGATTTTCGGTAGCCGAAGTAATTTAGGTGATTCTGGTATAGTTTGTTATGATTTTTAGCATTTTTTTGTAATTTTAAAGTGATTGGGCTTAGTTTGTTGCTGTAAAGTGTAGTTGGGGGAGATTTTTGATAGCCGAAGTAATTTAGGTGAGTTTGGCATAGTTTGCTATGGTTACTAGCATTTTTTTGTAACTTAAAAGTGATTGGGTTTAGTTTGTTGTGGTAAGGGTTAGTTGGTGATGATTTAGAGTAGCCGAAGTAATTTAGGTTAGTCTGGCATAGTTTGTTATGATTTGTACACCTTTTTTTGTAATTTTAAGATGATATGGTTTGGTTTGTTGTGGTAAGAAATAGTTGGGGGTGATTTATGGTAGCCGAAGTAATTTAGGTGATTCTGGTATAGCTTGTTATGATTTTTAGCATTTTTTTGGAATTTTAAATTGATTGGGCTTAGTTTGTTGCTGTAAAGTGTAGTTGGGGGTGATTTTTGATAGCCGAAGTAATTTAGGTGAGTTTGGCATAGTTTGCTATGGTTAGTAGCATTTTTTTGTAATTTAAAAGTGATTGGGTTTAGTTTGTTGTGGTAAGGGTTAGTTGGTGATGATTTAGAGTAGCCAAAGTAATTTAGGTGAGTCTGGCATAGTTTGTTATGATTTGTACACCTTTTTTTGTAATTTCAAGATGATATGGTTTGGTTTGTTGTGGTAAGGGATAGTTGGGGGTGATTTACGGTAGCCGAAGTAATTTAGGTGATTCTGGTATAGTTTGTTATGATTTTTAGCATTTTTTTGTAATTTTAAAGTTATTGGGCTTAGTTTGTTGCTGTAAAATGTAGTTGGGGGTGATTTTTGATAGCCGAAGTAATTTAGGTGAGTTTGGCATAGTTTGCTATGGTTAGTAGCATTTTTTTGTAATTTAAAAGTAATTGGGTTTAGTTTGTTGTGGTAAGGGTTAGTTGGTGATGATTTAGTGTAGCCAAAGTAATTTAGGTGAGTCTGGCATAGTTTGTTATGATTTGTACACCTCTTTTTGTAATTTTAAGATGATATGGTTTGGTTTGTTGTGGTAAGGGATAGTTGGGGGTAATTTACGGTAGCCGAAGTAATTTAGGTGATACTGGTATAGATTGTTATGATTTTTAGCATTTTTTGTAATTTTAAAGTGATTGGGCTTAGTTTGTTGCTGTAAAGTATAGTTGGGGGTGATTTTTATAGCCGAAGTAATTTAGGTGTGTTTGGCATAGTTTGCTATGGTTAGTAGCATTTTTTTGTAATTTAAAAGTGATTGGGTTTAGTTTGTTGTGGTAAGGGTTAGTTGGTGATGATTTATGGTAGCCGAAGTAATTTAGGTGAGTCTGGCATAGTTTGTTATGATTTGTACAACTTTTTTTGTAATTTTAAGATGATATGGTTTCGTTTGTTGTGGTAAGGAATAGTTGGGGGTGATTTACGGTAGCCGAAGTAATTTAGGTGATTCTGGTATAGTTTGTTATGATTTTTAGCATTTTTTTGTAATTTTAAAGTGATTGGGCTTAGTTTGTTGCTGTAAAGTGTAGTTAGGGGTGATTTTTGATAGCCGAAGTAATTTAGGTGAGTTTGGCATACTTTGCAATGGTTAGTAGCATTTTTTTGTAATTTAAAAGTATTGGGTTTAGTTTGTTGTGGTAAGGGTTAGTTGGTAATAATTTAGAGTAGCCGAAGTAATTTAGGTGAGTCTGGCATAGTTTGTTATGATTTGTACAACTTTTTTTGTAATTTTAAGATGATATGGTTTCGTTTGTTGTGGTAAGGAATATTTGGGGGTGATTTACGGTAGCCGAAGTAATTTAGGTGATTCTGGTATAGTTTGTTATGATTTTTAGCATTTTTTTGTAATTTTAAAGTGATTGGGCTTAGTTTGTTGCTGTAAAGTGTAGTTGGGGGTGATTTTTGATAGCCGAAGTAATTTAGGTGAGTTTGGCATAGTTTGCTATGGTTACTAGCATTTTTTTGTAATTTAAATGTGATTGGGTATAGTTTGTTGTCTTAAGGGTTAGTTGGTGATGATGTAGAGTAGCCGAAGTAATTTAGGTTAGTCTGGCATAGTTTGTTATGATTTGTACACCTTTTTTTGTAATTTTAAGATGATATGGTTTGGTTTGTTGTGGTAAGGGATAGTTGGGGGTGATTTATGGTAGCCGAAGTAATTTAGGTGATTCTGGTATAGCTTGTTATGATTTTTAGCATTTTTTTGGAATTTTAAAGTGATTGGGCTTAGTTTGTTGCTGTAAAGTGTAGTTGGGGGTGATTTTTGATAGCCGAAGTAATTTAGGTGAGTTTGGCATAGTTTGCTATGGTTAGTAGCATTTTTTTGTAATTTAAAAGTGATTGGGTTTAGTTTGTTGTGGTAATGGTTAGTTGGTGATGATTTAGAGTAGCCGAAGTAATTTAGGTGAGTCTGGCATAGTTTGTTATGATTTGTACACCTCTTTTTGTAATTTTAAGATGATATGGTTTGGTTTGTTGTGGTAAGGGATAGTTGGGGGTGATTTACGGTAGCCGAAGTAATTTAGGTGATTCTGGTAAAGATTGTTATGATTTTTAGCATTTTTTGTAATTTTAAAGTGATTGGGCTTAGTTTGTTGCTGTAAAGTATAGTTGGGGGTGATTTTTATAGCCGAAGTAATTTAGGTGTGTTTGGCATAGTTTGCTATGGTTAGTAGCATTTTTTTGTAATTTAAAAGTGATTGGGTTTAGTTTGTTGTGGTAAGGGTTAGTTGGTGATGATTTATGGTAGCCGAAGTAATTTAGGTGAGTTTGGCATAGTTTGCTATGGTTACTAGCATTTTTTTGTAATTTAAAAGTGATTGGGTTTAGTTTGTTGTGGTAAGGGTTAGTTGGTGATAATTTAGAGTAGCCGAAGTAATTTAGGTGAGTCTGGCATAGTTTGTTATGATTTGTACACCTTTTTTTGTAATTTTAAGATGATTTGGTTTGTTGTGGTAAGGGATAGTTGGGGGTGATTTACGGTAGCGGAAGTAATTTAGGTGATTCTGGTATAGTTTGTTACGATTTTTAGCATTTTTTTGTAATTTTAAAGTGATTGGGCTTAGTTTGTTGCTGTAAAGTGTAGTTAGGGGTGATTTTTGATAGCCGAAGTAATTTAGGTGAGTTTGGCATACTTTGCTATGGTTAGTATCATTTTTTTGTAATTTAAAAGTGATTGGGTTTAGTTTGTTGTGGTAAGGGTTATTTGGTGATGATTTAAAATAGCCGAAGTAATTTAGGTGAGTCTGGCATAGTTTGTTATGATTTGTACACCTTTTTTTGTAATTTAAAGATGATATGGTTAGGTTTGTCGTGGTAAGAGATAGTTGGGGGTGATTTTCGGTAGCCGAAGTAATTTAGGTGATTCTGGTATAGTTTGTTATGGTTAGTAGCATTTTTTTGTAATTTAAAAGTGATTGGGTTTAGTTTGTTGTGGTAAGGGTTAGTTGGTGATGATTAATGGTAGCCGAAGTAATTTGGGTGAGTTTGGCATAGTTTGCTTTGGTTACTAGCATTTTTTTGTAATTTAAAAGTAATTGGGTTTAGTTTGTTGTGGTAAGGGTTAGTTGGTGATGATTTAAAGTAGCCGAAGTAATTTAGGTGAGTCTGGCATAGTTTGTTATGATTTGTACACCTTTTTTTGTAATTTTAAGATAATATGGTTTGGTTTGTTGTGGTAAGAGATAGTTGGGGGTGATTTTCGGTAGCCGAAGTAATTTAGGTGATTCTGGTATAGTTTGTTATGATTTTTAGCATTTTTTTGTAATTTTAAAGTGATTGGGCTTAGTTTGTTGCTGTAAAGTGTAGTTGGGGGTGATTTTTGATAGCCGAAGTAATTTAGGTGAGTTTGGCATAGTTTGCTATGGTTACTAGCATTTTTTTGTAATTTAAAAGTGATTGGGTTTAGTTTGTTGTGGTAAGGGTTAGTTGGTGATGATTTAGAGTAGCCGAAGTAATTTAGGTGAGTCTGGCATAGTTTGTTATGATTTGTACACCTTTTTTTGTAATTTTAAGATGATATGGTTAGGTTTGTTGTGGTAAGAGATAGTTGGGGGTGATTTTCGGTAGCCGAAGTAATTTAGGTGATTCTGGTATAGTTTGTTATGATTTTTAGCATTTTTTTGTAATTTTAAAGTGATTGGGCTTAGTTTGTTGCTGTAAAGTGTAGTTGGGGGTGATTTTTGATAGCCGAAGTAATTTAGGTGAGTTTGGCATAGTTTGCTATGGTTACTAGCATTTTTTTGTAATTTAAAAGTGATTGGGTTTAGTTTGTTGTGGTAAGGGTTATTTGGTGATGATGTAGAGTAGCCGAAGTAATTTAGGTTAGTCTGGCATAGTTTGTTAAAATTTGTACACCTTTTTTTGTAATTTTAAGATGATATGGTTTGGTTTGTTGTGGTAAGGGATAGTTGGGGGTGATTTATGGTAGCCGAAGTAATTTAGGTGATTCTGGTATAGCTTGTTATGATTTTTAGCATTTTTTTGGAATTTTAAAGTGATTGGGCTTAGTTTGTTGCTGTAAAGTGTAGTTGGGGGTGATTTTGATAGCCGAAGTAATTTAGGTGAGTTTGGCATAGTTTGCTATGGTTAGTAGCATTTTTTTGTAATTTAAAAGTGATTGGGTTTAGTTTGTTGTGGTAATGGTTAGTTGGTGATGATTTAGAGTAGCCGAAGTAATTTAGGTGAGTCTGGCATAGTTTGTTATGATTTGTACACCTCTTTTTGTAATTTTAAGATGATATGGTTTGGTTTGTTGTGGTAAGGGATAGTTAGGGGTGATTTACGGTAGCCGAAGTAATTTAGGTGATTCTGGTAAAGATTGTTATGATTTTTAGCATTTTTTTGTAATTTTAAAGTGATTGGGCTTAGTTTGTTGCTGTAAAGTGTAGTTGGGGGTGATTTTTGATAGCCGAAGTAATTTAGGTGAGTTTGGCATAGTTTGCTATAGTTACTAGCATTTTTTTGTAATTTAAAAGTGATTGGGTTTAGTTTGTTGTGGTAAGGGTTAGTTGGTGATGATTTAGAGTAGCCGAAGTAATTTAGGTTAGTCTGGCATAGTTTGTTATGATTTGTACACCTTTTTTTGTAATTTTAAGATGATATGGTTTTGTTTGTTGTGGTAAGGGATAGTTGGGGGTGATTTATGGTAGCCGAAGTAATTTAGGTGATTCTGGTATAACTTGTTATGATTTTTAGCATTTTTTTGGAATTTTAAAGTGATTGGGCTTAGTTTGTTGCTGTAAAGTGTAGTTGGGGGTGATTTTTGATAGCCGAAGTAATTTAGGTGAGTTTGGCATAGTTTGCTATGGTTAGTAGCATTTTTTTGTAATTTAAAAGTGATTGGGTTTAGTTTGTTGTGGTAATGGTTAGTTGGTGATGATTTAGAGTAGCCGAAGTAATTTAGGTGAGTCTGGCATAGTTTGTTATGATTTGTACATCTTTTTTTGTAATTTTAAGATGATATGGTTTGGTTTGTTGTGGTAAGGGATAGTTGGGGGTGATTTACGGTAGCCGAAGTAATTTAGGTGATTCTGGTTTAGGTTGTTATGATTTTTAGCATTTTTGTAATTTTAAAGTTATTGGGCTTAGTTTGTTGCTGTAAAGTGTAGTTGGGGGTAATTTTTGATAGCCGAAGTAATTTATGTAAGTTTGGCATAGTTTGCTATGGTTACTAGCATTTTTTTGTAATTTAAAAGTGATTGGGTTTAGTTTGTTGTGGTAAGGGTTAGTTGGTGATAATTTAGAGTAGCCGAAGTAATTTAGGTGAGTCTGGCATAGTTTGTTATGATTTGTACACCTTTTTTTGTAATTTTAAGATGATATGGTTTGGTTTGTTGTGGTAAAGGATAGTTGGGGGTGATTTAAGGTAGCCGAAGTAATTTAGGTGATTCTGGTATAGTTTGTTATGATTTTTAGCATTTTTTTGTAATTTAAAAGTTATTGGGCTTAGTTTGTTGCTGTAAAGTGTAGTTGGGGGTGATTTTTGATAGCCGAAGTAATTTAGGTGAGTTTGGCATAGTTTGCTATGGTTAGTAGCATTTTTTTGTAATTTAAAAGTAATTGGGTTTAGTTTGTTGTGGTAAGGGTTAGTTGGTGATGATTTAGAGTAGCCAAAGTAATTTAGGTGAGTCTGGCATAGTTTGTTATGATTTGTTCACCTCTTTTTGTAATTTTAAGATGATATGGTTTGGTTTGTTGTGGTAAGGGATAGTTGGGGGTGATTTACGGTAGCCGAAGTAATTTAGGTGATTCTGGTATAGATTGTTATAATTTTTAGCATTTTTTTGTAATTTTAAAGTTATTGGGCTTAGTTTGTTGCTGTAAAGTGTAGTTGGGGGTGATTTTTGATAGCCGAAGTAATTTAGGTGTGTTTGGCATAGTTTGCTATGGTTACTAGCATTTTTTTGTAATTTAAAAGTGATTGGGTTTAGTTTGTTGTGGTAAGGGTTAGTTGGTGATAATTTAGAGTAGCCGAAGTAATTTAGGTGAGTCTGGCATAGTTTGTTATGATTTGTACACCTTTTTTGTAATTTTAAGATGATATGGTTTGGTTTGTTGTGGTAAGGTATAGTTGGGGGTGATTTACGGTAGCCGAAGTAATTTAGGTGATTCTGGTATAGTTTGTTATGATTTTTAGCATTTTTTTGTAATTTTAAAGTGATTGGGCTTAGTTTGTTGCTGTAAAGTGTAGCTGGGTGTGATTTTTGATAGCCGAAGTAATTTAGGTGAGTTTGGCATAGTTTGCTATGGTTAGTAGCATTTTTTTGTAATTTAAAAGTGATTGGGTTTAGTTTGTTGTGGTAAGGGTTAGTTGGTGATGATTTATGGTAGCCGAAGTAATTTAGGTGAGTTTGGCATAGTTTGCTATGGTTACTAGCATTTTTTTTAATTTAAAAGTGATTGGGTTTAGTTTGTTGTGGTAAGAGTTAGTTGGTGATGATTTAGAGTAGCCGAAGTAATTTAGGTGAGTCTGGCATAGTTTGTAATGATTTGTACACCTTTTTTTGTAATTTTAAGATGATTTGGTTTGTTGTGGTAAGGGATAGTTGGGGGTGATTTACGGTAGCCGAAGTAATTTAGGTGATTCTGGTATAGTTTGTTATGATTTTTAGCATTTTTTTGTAATTTTAAAGTGATTGGGCTTAGTTTGTTGCTGTAAAGTGTAGTTAGGGGTGATTTTTGATAGCCGAAGTAATTTAGGTGAGTTTGGCATACTTTGCTATGGTTAGTAGCATTTTTTTGTAATTTAAACGTGATTGGGTTTAGTTTGTTGTGGTAACGGTTAGTTGGTGATGATTTAGAGTAGCCGAAGTAATTTAGGTGAGTCTGGCATAGTTTGTTATGATTTGTACACCTTTTTTTGTAATTTTAAGATGATATGGTTTGGTTTGTAGTGGTAAGAGATAGTTGGGGGTGATTTTCGGTAGCCGAAGTAATTTAGGTGATTCTGGTATAGTTTGTTATGATTTTTAGCATTTTTTTGTAATTTTAAAGTGATTGGGCTTAGTTTGTTGCTGTAAAGTGTAGTTGGGGGTGATTTTTGATAGCCGAAGTAATTTAGGTGAGTTTGGCATAGTTTGCTATGGTTACTAGCATTTTTTTGTAATTTAAAAGTCATTGGGTTTAGTTTGTTGTGGTAAGGGTTAGTTGGTGATGATTTAGAGTAGCCGAAGTAATTTAGGTTAGTCTGGCATAGTTTGTTATGATTTGTACATCTTTTTTTGTAATTTTAAGATGATATGGTTTGGTTTGTTGTGGTAAGGGATATTTGGATGTGATTTATGGTAGCCGAAGTAATTTAGGTGATTCTGGTATAGCTTGTTATGATTTTTAGCATTTTTTTGTAATTTTAAAGTGATTGGGCTTAGTTTGTTGCTGTAAAGTGTAGTTGGGGGTGATTTTTGATAGCCGAAGTAATTTAGGTGAGTTTGGCATAGTTTGCTATGGTTAGTAGCATTTTTTTGTAATTTAAAAATGATTGGGTTTAGTTTGTTGTGGTAAGGGTTAGTTGGTGATGATTTATGGTAGCCGAAGTAATTTAGGTGAGTTTAGCATAGTTTGCTATGGTTACTAGCATTTTTTTGTAATTTAAAAGTGATTGGGTTTAGTTTGTTGTGGTAAGGGTTAGTTGGTGATGATTTAGAGTAGCCGAAGTAATTTAGGTGAGTCTGGCATAGTTTGTTATGATTTGTACACCTTTTTTGTAATTTTGAGATGATATGGTTTGGTTTGTTGTGGTAAGGTATAGTTGGGGGTGATTTACGGTAGCCGAAGTAATTTAGGTGATTCTGGTATAATTTGTTATGATTTTTAGCATTTTTTTGTAATTTTCATGTGATTGGGCTTAGTTTGTTGCTGTAAAGTGTAGTTGGGGGTGATTTTTGATAGCCGAAGTAATGTAGGTGAGTTTGGCATAGTTTGCTATGGTTAGTAGCATTTTTTTGTAATTTAAAAGTGATTGGGTTTAGTTTGTTGTGGTAAGGGTTAGTTGGTGATGATTAATGGTAGCCGAAGTAATTTAGGTGAGTTTGGCATAGTTTGCTTTGGTTACTAGCATTTTTTTGTAATTTAAAAGTGATTGGGTTTAGTTTGTTGTGGTAAGGGTTAGTTGGTGATGATTTAGAGTAGCCGAAGTAATTTAGATGAGTCTGGCATAGTTTGTTATGATTTGTACACCTTTTTTTGTAATTTTAAGATGATATGGTTTGTTTTGTGGTATGGGATAGTTGGGGGTGATTTACGGTAGCCGAAGTAATTTAGGCGATTCTGGTATAGTTTGTTATGATTTTTAGCATTTTTTTGTAATTTTAAAGTGATTAGGCTTAGTTTGTTGCTGTAAAGTGTAGTTGGGGGTGATTTTTGATAGGCGAAGTAATTTAGGTGAGTTTGGCATAGTTTGCTATGGTTACTAGCATTTTTTTGTAATTTAAAAGTGATTGGGTTTAGTTTGTTGTGGTAAGGGTTATTTGGTGATGATTTAGAGTAGCCGAAGTAATTTAGGTGAGTCTGGCATAGTTTGTTATGATTTGTACACCTTTTTTTGTAATTTTAAGATGATATGGTTTGGTTTGTTGTGGTAAGGGGTAGTTAGGGGTGATTTACGGTAGCCGAAGTAATTTAAGTGATTCTGGTATAGTTTGTTATGATTTTTAGCATTTTTTTGTCATTTTAAAGTGATTAGGCTTAGTTTGTTGCTGCAAAGTGTAGTTGGGGGTGATTTTTGATAGCCGAAGTAATTTAGGTGAGATTGGCATAGTTTGCTATGGTTAGTAGCATTTTTTTGTAATTTAAAAGTGATTGGGTTTAGTTTGTTGTGGTAAGGGTTAGTTGGTGATGATTTATGGTAGCCGAAGTTATTTAGGTGAGTTTGGCATAGTTTGCTATGGTTACTAGCATTTTTTTGTAATTTAAAAGTGATTGGGTTTAGTTTGTTGTGGTAAGGTTTAGTTGGTGATGATTTCGAATAGCCGAAGTAATTTAGGTGTGTCTGGCATAGTTTTTTATGATTTGTACAACTTTTTTTGTAATTTTAAGATGATATGGTTTGGTTTGTTGTGGTAAGAGATAGTTGGGGGTGATTTACGGTAGCCGAAGTAATTTAGGTGATTCTGGTATAGTTTGTTATAATTTTTAGCATTTTTTTGTAATTTTAAAGTGATTGGGCTTAGTTTGTTGCTGTAAAGTGTAGTTGGGGGTTATTTTTGATAGCCAAAGTAATTTAGGTGAGTTTGGCATAGTTTGCTATGGTTAGTAGCATTTTTTTGTAATTTAAAAGTGATTGGGTTTAGTTTGTTTTGGTAAGGGTTAGTTGGTGATGATTTATGGTAGCCGAAGTAATTTAGGTGAGTTTGGCATAGTTTGCTATGGTTACTAGCATTTTTTTGTAATTTAAAAGTGATTGGGTTTAGTTTGTTGTGGTAAGGGTTAGTTGGTAATGATTTAGAGTAGCCGAAGTAATTTAGGTGAGTCTGGCATAGTTTGTTATGATTTGTACACCTTTTTTTGTAATTTTAATATGATATGGTTTGGTTTGTTGTGGTAAGGGATAGTTGGGGGTGATTTACGGTAGCCGAAGTAATTTAGGTGATTCTGGTATAGTTTGTTATGATTTTTAGCATTTTTTTGTAATTTTAAAGTGATTGGGCTTAGTTTGTTGCTGTAAAGTGTAGTTGGGGGTGATTTTTGATAGCCGAAGTAATTTAGGTGAGTTTGGCATAGCTTGCTATGGTTAGTAGCATTTTTTTGTAATTTAAAAGTGATTGGGTTTAGTGTGTTGTGGTAAGGGTTAGTTGGTGATGATTTATGGTAGCCGAAGTAATTTAGGTGAGTTTGGCATAGTTTGCTATGGTTACTAGCATTTTTTTGTAATTTAAAAGTGATTGGGTTTAGTTTGTTGTGGTAAGGGTTAGTTGGTGATGATTTAGAGTAGCCGAAGTAATTCAGGTTTGTCTGGCATAGTTTGTTATGATTTGTACACCTTTTTTTGTAATTTTAAGATGATTTGGTTTGGTTTGTTGTGGTAAGGGATAGTTGGGGGTGATTTACGGTAGCCGAAGTAATTTAGGTGATTCTGGTATAGTTTGTTATAATTTTTAGCATTTTTTTGTAATTTTAAAGTGATTGGGCTTAGTTTGTTGCTGTAAAGTGTAGTTGTGGGTGATTTTTGATAGCCGAAGTAATTTAGATGAGTTTGGCATAGTTTGCTATGGTTAGTAGCATTTTTTTGTAATTTAAATGTGATTGGGTTTAGTGTGTTGTGGTAAGGGTTAGTTGGTGATGATTTATGGTAGCCGAAGTAATTTAGGTGAGTCTGGCAGAGTTTGTTATGATTTGTACACCTTTTTTTGTAATTTTAAGATGATATGGTTTGGTTTGTTGTGGTAAGGGATAGTTGGGGGTGAATTACGGTAGCCGAAGTAATTTAGGTGATTCTGGTATAGTTTGTTATGATTTTTAGCATTTTTTTGTAATTTTAAAGTGATTGGGCTTATTTTGTTGCTGTAAAGTGTAGTTGGGGGTGATTTTTGATAGCCGAAGTAATTTAGGTGAGTTTGGCATAATTTGCTATGGTTAGTAGCATTTTTTTGTAATTTAAAAGTGATTGGGTTTAGTTTGTTGTGGTAAGGGTTAGTTGGTGATAATTTATGGTAGCCGAAGTAATTTAGGTGAGATTGGCATAGTTTGCTATGGTTACTAGCATTTTTTTGTAATTTAAAAGTGATTGGGTTTTGTTTGTTGTGGTAAGGGTTAGTTGGAGATGATTTAGAGTAGCCGAAGTAATTTAGGTGAGTCTGGCATAGTTTGTTATGATTTGTTCACCTTTTTTTGTAATTTTAAGATGATATGGTTTGGTTTGTTATGGTAAGGGATAGTTGGAGGTGATTTACGGTAGCCGAAGTAATTTCGGTGATTCTGTTATAGTTTGTTATGATTTCTAGAATTTTTTTGTAATTTTAAAGTGATTGGGCTTAGTTTGTTGCTGTAAAGTGTAGTTGGGGGTGATTTTTGATAGCCGAAGTAATTTAGGTGAGTTTGGCATAGTTTGCTATGGTTAGTAGCATTTTTTTGTAATATAAAAGTGATTGGGTTTAGTTTGTTGTGGTAAGTGTTAGTTGGTGATGATTTATGGTAGCCGAAGTAATTTAGGTGAGTTTGGCATAGTTTGCTATGGTTACTAGCATTTTTTGTAATTTAAAAGTGATTGGGTTTAGTTTGTTGTGGTAAGGGTTAGTTGGTGATGATTTAAAGTAGCCGAAGTAATTTAAGTGAGTCTGGCATAGTTTGTTATCATTTGTACACCTTTTTTTGTAATTTTAAGATGATATGGTTTGGTTTGTTGTGGTAAGGGATAGTTGGGGGTGATTTACGGTAGCCGAAGTAATTTAGGTGATTCTGGTATAGTTTGTTATGATTTTTAGCATTTTTTTTGTAATTTTAAAGTGATTGGGCTTACTTTGTTGCTGTAGAGTGTAGTTGGGGGTGATTTTTGATAGCCGAAGTAATTAAGGTGAGTTTGGCATAGTTTGCTATGGTTAGTAGAATTTTTTTGTAATTTAAAAGTGATTGGGTTTAGTTTGTTGTGGTAAGGGTTAGTTGGTAATGATTTAAGGTAGCCGAAGTAATTTAAGTGAGTTTGGCATAGTTTGCTATGGTTACTAGCATTTTTTTGTAATTTAAAAGTGATTGGGTTTAGTTTGTTGTGGTAAGGGTTAGTTGGTGATGATTTAGAGTAGCCGAAGTAATTTAGGTGAGTCTGGCATAGTTTGTTATGATTTGTACACCTTTTTTTGTAATTTTAAGATGATATGGTTTGGTTTGTTGTGGTAAGGGGTAGTTGGGGGTTATTTACGTTAGCCGAAGTAATTTAGGTGATTCTGGTATAGTTTGTTATGATTTTTAGCATTTTTTTGTCATTTTAAAGTGATTAGGCTTAGTTTGTTGCTGTAAAGTGTAGTTGGGGGTGATTTTTGATAGCCGAAGTAATTTAGGTGAGTTTGGCATAGTTTGCGATGGTTAGTAGCATTTTTTTGTAATTTAAATGTGATTGGGTTTAGTTTGTTGTGGTAAGGGTTAGTTGGTGATGATTTATGGTAGCCGAAGTTATTTAGGTGAGTTTGGCATAGTTTGCTATGGTTACTAGCATTTTTTTGTAATTTAAAAGTGATTGGGTTTAGTGTGTTGTGGTAAGTGTTAGTTGGTGATGATTTATGGTAGCCGAAGTAATTTAGGTGAGTTTGGCATAGTTTGCTATGGTTACTAGCATTTTTTTGTAATTTAAAAGTGATTGGGTTTAGTTTGTTGTGGTAAGGGTTAGTTGGTGATGATTTATGTTAGCCGAAGTAATTTAGGTGAGTTTGGCATAGTTTGCTATGGTTACTAGCATTTTTTTGTAATTTAAAAGTGATTGGGTTTAGTTTGTTGCGGTAAGGGTTAGTTGGTGATGATTTAGAGTAGCCGAAGTAATTTAGGTGAGTCTGGCATAGTTTGTTATGATTTGTACACCTTTTTTTGTAATTTTAAGATGATATGGTTTGGTTTGTTGTGGTAAGGGATAGTTGGGGGTGATTTACGGTAGCCGAAGAAATTTAGGTGATACTGGTATAGTTTGTTATGATTTTTAGCATTTTTTTTGTAATTTTAAAGTGATTGGGCTTAGTTTGTTGCTGTAGAGTGTAGTTGGGGGTGATTTTTGATAGCCGAAGTAATTTAGGTGAGTTTGGCATAGTTTGCTCTGGTTAGTAGCATTTTTTTGTAATTTAAAAGTGATTGGGTTTAGTTTGTTGTGGTAAGGGTTAGTTGGTGATGATTTATGGTAGCCGAAGTAATTTAGGTGAGTTTGGCATAGTTTGCTATGGTTAGTAGCATTTTTTTGTAATTTAAAAGTGATTGGGTTTAGTTTGTTGTGGTAATGGTTAATTGGTGATGATTTAGAGTAGCCGAAGTAATTTAGGTGAGTCTCGCATAGTTTGTTATGATTTGTACACCTTTTTTTGTAATTTTAAGATGATATGGTTTGGTTTGTTGTGGTAAGGGATAGTTGGGGGTGATTTACGGTAGCCGAAATAATTTAGGTGATTCTGGTATAGTTTGTTATGATTTTTAGCATTTTTTTTTATTTTAAAGTGATTGGGCTTAGTTTGTTGCTGTAAAGTGTAGTTGGGGGTGATTTTTGATAGCCGAAGTAATTTAGGTGAGTTTGGCATAGTTTGCTATGGTTAGTAGCATTTTTTTGTAATTTAAAAGTGATTGGGTTTAGTTTGTTTTGGTAAGGGTTAGTTGGTGATGATTTATGGTAGCCGAAGTAATTTAGGTGAGTTTGGCATAGTTTGCTATGGTTACTAGCATTTTTTTGTAATTTAAAAGTGATTGGGTTTAGTTTGTTGTGGTAAGGGTTAGTTGGTAATGATTTAGAGTAGCCGAAGTAATTTAGGTGAGTCTGGCATAGTTTGTTATGATTTGTACACCTTTTTTTGTAATTTTAATATGATATGGTTTGGTTTGTTGTGGTAAGGGATAGTTGGGGGTGATTTACGGTAGCCGAAGTAATTTAGGTGATTCTGGTATAGTTTGTTATGATTTTTATCATTTTTTTGTAATTTTAAAGTGATTGGGCTTGGTTTGTTGCTGTAAAGTGTAGTTGGGGGTGATTTTTGAAAGCCGAAGTAATTTAGGTGAGTTTGTCATAGTTTGCTATGGTTAGTAGCATTTTTTTGTAATTTAAAAGTGATTGGGTTTAGTGTGTTGTGGTAAGGGTTAGTTGGTGATGATTTATGGTAGCCGAAGTAATTTAGGTGAGTTTGGCATGGTTTCCTATGGTTACTAGTATTTTTTTGTAATTTAAAAGTGATTGGGTTTAGTTTGTTGTGGTAATGGATAATTGGTGATGATTTAGAGTAGCCGAAGTAATTTAGGTGAGTCTCGCATAGTTTGTTATGATTTGTACACCTTTTTTTGTAATTTTAAGATGATATGGTTTGGTTTGTTGTGGTAAGGGATAGTTGGGGGTGATTTACGGTAGCCGAAGTAATTTAGGTGATTCTGGTATAGTTTGTTATGATTTTTAGCATTTTTTTTGTAATTTTAAAGTGATTGGGCTTAGTTTGTTGCTGTAGAGTGTAGTTGGGGGTGATTTTTGATAGCCGAAGTAATTTAGATGAGTTTGGCATAGTTTGCTATGGTTAGTAGCATTTTTTTGTAATTTAAAAGTGATTGGGTTTAGTTTGTTGTGGTAAGGGTTAGTTGGTGATGATTTATGTTAGCCGAAGTAATTTAGGTGAGTTTGGCATAGTTTGCTATGGTTACTAGCATTTTTTTGTAATTTAAAAGTGATTGGGTTTAGTTTGTTGTGGTAAGGGTTAGTTGGTGATGATTTAGAGTAGCCGAAGTAATTTAGGTGAGTCTGGCAGAGTTTGTTATGATTTGTACACCTTTTTTTGTAATTTTAATATGATATGGTTGGGTTTGTTGTGGTAAGGGATAGTTGGGGGTGATTTACGGTAGCCGAAGTAATTTAGGTGATTCTGGTATAGTTTGCTATAATTTTTAGCATTTTTTTGTAATTTTAAAGTGATTGGGCTTAGTTTGTTGCTGTAAAGTGTAGTTGGGGGTGATTTTTGATAGCCGAAGTAATTTAGGTGAGTTTGGCATAGTTTGCTATGGTTAGTAGCATTTTTTTGTAATTTAAAAGTGATTGGGTTTAGTGTGTTGTGGTAAGGGTTAGTTGGTGATGACTTATGGTAGCCGAAGTAATTTAGGTGAGTCTGGCATAGTTTGTTATGATTTGTACACCTTTTTTTGTAATTTTAAGATGATATGGTTTGGTTTGTTGTGGTAAGGGATAGTTGGGGGTGATTTATGGTAGCCGAAGTAATTTAGGTGATTCTGGTATAGTTTGTTATGATTTTTAGCATTTTTTGTAATTTTAAAGTGATTGGGCTTAGTTTGTTGCTGTAAAGTGTAGATGGGGGTGATTTTTGATAGCCGTAGTAATTTAGGTGAGTTTAGCATAGTTTGCTATGGTTAGTAGCATTTTTTTGTAATTTAAAAGTGATCGGGTTTAGTTTGTTGTGGTAAGGGTTAGTTGGTGATGATTTAGAGTAGCCGAAGTAATTTAGGTGAGTCTGGCATAGTTTGCTATGGTAACTAGCATTTTTTTGTAATTTAAAAGGGAATGGGTTTAGTTTGTTGTGGTAAGGATTAGTTGGTGATGATTTAGAGTAGCCGAAGTAATTCAGGTTTGTCTGGCATAGTTTGTTATGATTTGTACACCTTTTTTTGTAATTTTGAGATGATATGGTTTGGTTTGTTGTGGTAAGGGATAGTTGGGGGTGATTTACGGTAGCCGAAGTAATTTAGGTGATTCTGGTATAGTTTGTTATGATTTTTAGCATTTTTTTGTAATTTTAAAGTGATTGGGCTTAGTTTGTTGCTGTAAAGTGTAGTTGGGGGTGATTTTTGATAGCCGAAGTAATTTAGATGAGTTTGGCATAGTTTGCTATGGTTAGTAGCATTTTTTTGTAATTTAAAAGTGATTGGGTTTAGTGTGTTGTGGTAAGGGTTAGTTGGTGATGATTTATGGTAGCCGAAGAAATTTAGGTGAGTTTGGCATAATTTGCTATGGTTAGTAGCATTTTTTTGTAATTTAAAAGTGTTTGGGTTTAGTTTGTTGTGGTAAGGGTTAGTTGATGATCATTTAGAGTAGCCGAAGTAATTTAGGTGAGTCTGGCATAGTTTGTTATGATTTGTACACCTTTTTTTGTAATTTTATTATGATATGGTTTGGTTTGTTGTGGTAAGGGATAGTTGGGGGTGATTTACGTTAGCCGAAGTAATTTAGGTGATACTGGTATAGTTTGTTATGATTTTTAGCATTTTTTTGTAATTTTAAAGTGATTGGGCTTAGTTTGTTGCTGTAAAGTGTAGTTGGGGGTGATTTTTGATAGCCGAAGTAATTTAGATGAGTTTGGCATAGTTTGCTATGGTTAGTAGCATTTTTTTGTAATTTAAAAGTGATTGGGTTTAGTGTGTTGTGGTAAGGGTTAGTTGGTGATGATTTATGGTAGCCGAAGTAATTTAGGTGAGTTTGGCATAGTTTGCTATGGTTACTAGCATTTTTTTGTAATTTAAAAGTGATTGGGTTTAGTTTGTTGTGGTAAGGGTTAGTTGGTGATGATTTAGAGTAGCCGAAGTAATTTAAGTGAGTCTGGCATAGTTTGTTATGATTTGTACACCTTTTTTTGTAATTTTAAGATGATATGGTTTGGTTTGTTTTGGTAAGGGATAGTTGGGTGTGATTTACGGTAGCCGAAATAATTTAGGTGATTCTGGTATAGTTTGTTATGATTTTTAGCATTTTTTTTTATTTTAAAGTGATTGGGCTTAGTTTGTTGCTGTAAAGTGTAGTTGGGGGTGATTTTTGATAGCCGAAGTAATTTAGGTGAGTTTGGCATAGTTTGCTAAAGTTAGTAGCATTTTTTTGTAATTTAAAAGTGATTGGGTTTTGTTTGTTGTGGTAAGGGTTAGTTGGTGATGATTTATGGTAGCCGAAGTAATTTAGGTGAGTTTGGCATAGTTTGCTATGGTTACTAGCATTTTTTTGTAATTTAAAAGTGATTGGGTTTAGTTTGTTGCGGTAAGGGTTAGTTGGTGATGATTTAGAGTAGCCGAAGTAATTTAGGTGAGTCTGGCATAGTTTGTTATGATTTGTACACCTTTTTTTGTAATTTTGAGATGATTTGGTTTGGTTTGTTGTGGTAAGGGATAGTTGGGGGTGATTTACGGTAGCCGAAGTAATTTAGGTGATTCTGGTATAGTTTGTTATAATTTTTAGCATTTTTTTGTAATTTTAAAGTGATTGGGCTTAGTTTGTTGCTGTAAAGTATAGTTGGGGGTGATTTTTGATAGCCGAAGTAATTTAGATGAGTTTGGCATAGTTTGCTATGGTTAGTAGCATTTTTTTGTAATTTAAAAGTGATTGGGTTTAGTGTGTTGTGGTAAGGGTTAGTTGGTGATGATTTATGGTAGCCGAAGTAATTTAGGTGAGTCTTGCAGAGTTTGTTATGATTTGTACACCTTTTTTTGTAATTTTAATATGATATGGTTATATGGTTTGGTTTGTTGTGGTAAGGGATAGTTGGGGGTGATTTACGGTAGCCGAAGTAATTTAGGTGATTCTGGTATAGTTTGTTATGATTTTTAGCATTTTTTGTAATTTTAAAGTGATTGGGCTTAGTTTGTTGCTGTAAAGTGTAGATGGGGGTGATTTTTGATAGCCGTAGTAATTTAGGTGAGTTTAGCATAGTTTGCTATGGTTAGTAGCATTTTTTTGTAATTTAAAAGTGATCGGGTTTAGTTTGTTGTGGTAAGGGTTAGTTGGTGATGATTTAGAGTAGCCGAAGTAATTTAGGTGAGTCTGGCATAGTTTGCTATGGTAACTAGCATTTTTTTGTAATTTAAAAGGGAATGGGTTTAGTTTGTTGTGGTAAGGATTAGTTGGTGATGATTTAGAGTAGCCGAAGTAATTCAGGTTTGTCTGGCATAGTTTGTTATGATTTGTACACCTTTTTTTGTAATTTTGAGATGATATGGTTTGGTTTGTTGTGGTAAGGGATAGTTGGGGGTGATTTACGGTAGCCGAAGTAATTTAGGTGATTCTGGTATAGTTTGTTATGATTTTTAGCATTTTTTTGTAATTTTAAAGTGATTGGGCTTAGTTTGTTGCTGTAAAGTGTAGTTGGGGGTGATTTTTGATAGCCGAAGTAATTTAGATGAGTTTGGCATAGTTTGCTATGGTTAGTAGCATTTTTTTGTAATTTAAAAGTGATTGGGTTTAGTGTGTTGTGGTAAGGGTTAGTTGGTGATGATTTATGGTAGCCGAAGAAATTTAGGTGAGTTTGGCATAATTTGCTATGGTTAGTAGCATTTTTTTGTAATTTAAAAGTGTTTGGGTTTAGTTTGTTGTGGTAAGGGTTAGTTGATGATCATTTAGAGTAGCCGAAGTAATTTAGGTGAGTCTGGCATAGTTTGTTATGATTTGTACACCTTTTTTTGTAATTTTATTATGATATGGTTTGGTTTGTTGTGGTAAGGGATAGTTGGGGGTGATTTACGTTAGCCGAAGTAATTTAGGTGATACTGGTATAGTTTGTTATGATTTTTAGCATTTTTTTGTAATTTTAAAGTGATTGGGCTTAGTTTGTTGCTGTAAAGTGTAGTTGGGGGTGATTTTTGATAGCCGAAGTAATTTAGATGAGTTTGGCATAGTTTGCTATGGTTAGTAGCATTTTTTTGTAATTTAAAAGTGATTGGGTTTAGTGTGTTGTGGTAAGGGTTAGTTGGTGATGATTTATGGTAGCCGAAGTAATTTAGGTGAGTTTGGCATAGTTTGCTATGGTTACTAGCATTTTTTTGTAATTTAAAAGTGATTGGGTTTAGTTTGTTGTGGTAAGGGTTAGTTGGTGATGATTTAGAGTAGCCGAAGTAATTTAAGTGAGTCTGGCATAGTTTGTTATGATTTGTACACCTTTTTTTGTAATTTTAAGATGATATGGTTTGGTTTGTTTTGGTAAGGGATAGTTGGGTGTGATTTACGGTAGCCGAAATAATTTAGGTGATTCTGGTATAGTTTGTTATGATTTTTAGCATTTTTTTTTATTTTAAAGTGATTGGGCTTAGTTTGTTGCTGTAAAGTGTAGTTGGGGGTGATTTTTGATAGCCGAAGTAATTTAGGTGAGTTTGGCATAGTTTGCTAAAGTTAGTAGCATTTTTTTGTAATTTAAAAGTGATTGGGTTTTGTTTGTTGTGGTAAGGGTTAGTTGGTGATGATTTATGGTAGCCGAAGTAATTTAGGTGAGTTTGGCATAGTTTGCTATGGTTACTAGCATTTTTTTGTAATTTAAAAGTGATTGGGTTTAGTTTGTTGCGGTAAGGGTTAGTTGGTGATGATTTAGAGTAGCCGAAGTAATTTAGGTGAGTCTGGCATAGTTTGTTATGATTTGTACACCTTTTTTTGTAATTTTGAGATGATTTGGTTTGGTTTGTTGTGGTAAGGGATAGTTGGGGGTGATTTACGGTAGCCGAAGTAATTTAGGTGATTCTGGTATAGTTTGTTATAATTTTTAGCATTTTTTTGTAATTTTAAAGTGATTGGGCTTAGTTTGTTGCTGTAAAGTATAGTTGGGGGTGATTTTTGATAGCCGAAGTAATTTAGATGAGTTTGGCATAGTTTGCTATGGTTAGTAGCATTTTTTTGTAATTTAAAAGTGATTGGGTTTAGTGTGTTGTGGTAAGGGTTAGTTGGTGATGATTTATGGTAGCCGAAGTAATTTAGGTGAGTCTTGCAGAGTTTGTTATGATTTGTACACCTTTTTTTGTAATTTTAATATGATATGGTTATATGGTTTGGTTTGTTGTGGTAAGGGATAGTTGGGGGTGATTTACGGTAGCCGAAGTAATTTAGGTGATTCTGGTATAGTTTGTTATGATTTTTAGCATTTTTTTGTAATTTTAAAGTGATTGGGCTTAGTTTGTTGCTGTAAAGTGTAGTTGGGGGTGATTTTTGATAGCCGAAGTAATTTAGGTGAGTTTGGCATAGTTTGCTAAAGTTAGTAGCATTTTTTTGTAATTTAAAAGTGATTGGGTTTTGTTTGTTGTGGTAAGGGTTAGTTGGTGATGATTTATGGTAGCCGAAGTAATTTAGGTGAGTTTGGCATAGTTTGCTATGGTTACTAGCATTTTTTTGTAATTTAAAAGTGATTGGGTTTAGTTTGTTGCGGTAAGGGTTAGTTGGTGATGATTTAGAGTAGCCGAAGTAATTTAGGTGAGTCTGGCATAGTTTGTTATGATTTGTACACCTTTTTTGTAATTTTAAGATGATATGGTTTGGTTTGTTGTGGTAAGGGATAGTTGGGGGTGATTTACGGTAGCCGAAGAAATTTAGATGATTCTGGTATAGTTTGTTATGATTTTTAGCATTTTTTTTGTAATTTAAAAGTGATTGGGTTTAGTGTGTTGTGGTAAGGGTTAGTTGGTGATGATTTATGGTAGCCGAAGTAATTTAGGTGAGTTTGGCATAGTTTGCTATGGTTAGTAGCATTTTTTTGTAATTTAAAAGTGATTGGGTTTAGTTTGTTGTGGTAATGGTTAATTGGTGATGATTTAGAGTAGCCGAAGTAATTTAGGTGAGTCTGGCATAGTTTGTTATGATTTGTACACCTTTTTTTGTAATTTTAATATGATATGGTTTGGTTTGTTGTGGTAAGGGATAGTTGGGGGTGATTTACGGTAGCCGAAGTAATTTAGGTGATTCTGGTATAGTTTGTTATGATTTTTAGCATTTTTTTGTAATTTTAAAGTGATTGGGCTTAGTTTCTTGCTGTAAAGTGTAGTTGGGGGTGATTTTTGATAGCCGAAGTAATTTAGGTGAGTTTGGCATAGTTTGCTATGGTTAGTAGCAGTTTTTTGTAATTTAAAAGTGATTGGGTTTAGTGTGTTGTGGTAAGGGTTACTTGGTGATGATTTATGGTAGCCGAAGTAATTTAGGTGAGTTTGGCATAGTTTGCTATGGTTACTAGCATTTTTTTGTAATTTAAAAGTGATTGGGTTTAGTTTGTTGTGGTAAGGGTTAGTTGGTGATGATTTAGAGTAGCCGAAGTAATTCAGGTTTGTCTGGCATAGTTTGTTATGATTTGTACACCTTTTTTTGTAGTTTTGAGATGATTTGGTTTGGTTTGTTGTGGTAAGGGATAGTTGGGGGTGATTTACGGTAGCCGAAGTAATTTAGGTGATTCTGGTATAGTTTGTTATAATTTTTAGCATTTTTTTGTAATTTTAAAGTGATTGGGCTTAGTTTGTTGCTGTAAAGTGTAGTTGGGGGTGATTTTTGATAGCCGAAGTAATTTAGATGAGTTTGGCATAGTTTGCTATGGTTAGTAGCATTTTTTTGTAATTTAAAAGTGATTGGGTTTAGTGTGTTGTGGTAAGGGTTAGTTGGTGATGATTTATGGTAGCCGAAGTAATTTAGGTGATTCTGGCAGAGTTTGTTATGATTTGTACACCTTTTTTTGTAATTTTAATATGATATGGTTTGGTTTGTTGTGGTAAGGGATAGTTGGGGGTGATTTACGGTAGCCGAAGTAATTTAGGTGATTCTGGTATAGTTTGTTATAATTTTTAGCAATTTTTTGTAATTTTAAAGTGATTGGGCTTAGTTTGTTACTGTAAAGTGTAGTTGGGGGTGATTTTTGATAGCCGAAGTAATTTAGGTGAGTTTGGCATAGTTTGCTATAGTTAGTAGCATTTTTTTGTAATTTAAAAGTGATTGGGTTTAGTTTGTTGTGGTAAGGGTTAGTTGGTGATGATTTATGGTAGCCGAAGTAATTTAGGTGAGTTTGGCATAGTTTGCTATGGTTACTAGCATTTTTTTGTAATTTAAAAGTGATTGGGTTTAGTTTGTTGTGGTAAGGGTTAGTTGGTGATGATTTAGAGTAGCCGAAGTAATTTAGGTGAGTCTGGCATAGTTTGTTATGATTTGCACATCTTTTTTTTGTAATTTTAAGATGATATAGTTTGGTTTGTTGTGGTAAGGGATAGTTGGGGGTGATTTACGGTAGCCGAAGAAATTTAGGTGATTCTGGTATAGTTTGTTATGATTTTTAGCATTTTTTTTGTAATTTTAAAGTGATTGGGCTTAGTTTGTTGCTGTAGAGTGTAGTTGGGGGTGATTTTTGATAGCCGAAGTAATTTAGATGAGTTTGGCATAGTTTGCTATGGTTAGTAGCATTTTTTTGTAATTTAAAAGTGATTGGGTTTAGTTTGTTGTGGTAAGGGTTAGTTGGTGATGATTTATGGTAGCCGAAGTAATTTAGGTGAGTTTGGCATAGTTTGCTATGGTTACTAGCATTTTTTTGTAATTTAAAAGTGATTGGGTTTAGTTTGTTGTGGTAAGGGTTAGTTGGTGATGATTTAGAGTAGCCGAAGTAATTTAGGTGAGTCTGGCAGAGTTTGTTATGATTTGTACACCTTTTTTTGTAATTTTAATATGATATGGTTGGGTTTGTTGTTGTAAGGGATAGTTGGGGGTGATTTACGGTAGCCGAAGTAATTTAGGTGATTCTGGTATAATTTGCTATGATTTTTAGCATTTTTTTGTAATTTTAAAGTGATTGGGGTTAGTTTGTTGCTGTAAAGTGTAGTTGGGGGTGATTTTTGATAGCCGAAGTAATTTAGGTGAGTTTGGCATAGTTTGCTATGGTTAGTAGCATTTTTTTGTAATTTAAAAGTGATTGGGTTTAGTGTGTTGTGGTAAGGGTTAGTTGGTGATGATTTATGGTAGCCGAAGTAATTTAGGTGAGTCTGGCATAGTTTGTTATGATTTGTACACCTTTTTTTGTAATTTTAAGATGATATGGTTTGGTTTGTTGTGGTAAGGGATAGTTGGGGGTGATTTATGGTAGCCGAAGTAATTTAGGTAATTCTGGTATAGTTTGTTATGATTTTTAGCATTTTTTGTAATTTTAAAGTGATTGGGCTTAGTTTGTTGCTGTAAAGTGTAGATGGGGGTGATTTTTGATAGCCGAAGTAATTTAGGTGAGTTTAGCATAGTTTGCTATGGTTAGTAGCATTTTTTTGTAATTTAAAAGTGATTGGGTTTAGTTTGTTGTGGTAAGGATTAGTTGGTGATGATTTAGAGTAGCCGAAGTAATTCAGGTTTGTCTGGCATAGTTTGTTATGATTTGTACACCTTTTTTTGTAATTTTGAGATGATATGGTTTGGTTTGTTGTGGTAAGGGATAGTTGGGGGTGATTTACGGTAGCCGAAGTAATTTAGGTGATTCTGGTATAGTTTGTTATGATTTTTAGCATTTTTTTTGTAATTTTAAAGTGATTGGGCTTAGTTTGTTGCTGTAGAGTGTAGTTGGGGGTGATTTTTGATAGCCGAAGTAATTTAGATGAGTTTGGCATAGTTTGCTATGGTTAGTAGCATTTTTTTGTAATTTAAAAGTGATTGGGTTTAGTTTGTTGTGGTAAGGGTTAGTTGGTGATGATTTATGGTAGCCGAAGTAATTTAGGTAAGTTTGGCATAGTTTGCTATGGTTACTAGCATTTTTTTGTAATTTAAAAGTGATTGGGTTTAGTTTGTTGTGGTAAGGGTTAGTTGGTGATGATTTAGAGTAGCCGAAGTAATTTAGGTGAGTCTGGCAGAGTTTGTTATGATTTGTACACCTTTTTTTGTAATTTTAATATGATATGGTTGGGTTTGTTGTGGTAAGGGATAGTTGGGGGTGATTTACGGTAGCCGAAGTAATTTAGGTGATTCTGGTATAGTTTGCTATAATTTTTAGCATTTTTTTGTAATTTTAAAGTGATTGGGCTTAGTTTGTTGCTGTAAAGTGTAGTTGGGGGTGATTTTTGATAGCCGAAGTAATTTAGGTGAGTTTGGCATAGTTTGCTATGGTTAGTAGCATTTTTTTGTAATTTAAAAGTGATTGGGTTTAGTGTGTTGTGGTAAGGGTTAGTTGGTGATGACTTATGGTAGCCGAAGTAATTTAGGTGAGTCTGGCATAGTTTGTTATGATTTGTACACCTTTTTTTGTAATTTTAAGATGATATGGTTTGGTTTGTTGTGGTAAGGGATAGTTGGGGGTGATTTATGGTAGCCGAAGTAATTTAGGTGATTCTGGTATAGTTTGTTATGATTTTTAGCATTTTTTGTAATTTTAAAGTGATTGGGCTTAGTTTGTTGCTGTAAAGTGTAGATGGGGGTGATTTTTGATAGCCGAAGTAATTTAGGTGAGTTTAGCATAGTTTGCTATGGTTAGTAGCATTTTTTTGTAATTTAAAAGTGATCGGGTTTAGTTTGTTGTGGTAAGGGTTAGTTGGTGATGATTTAGAGTAGCCGAAGTAATTTAGGTGAGTCTGGCATAGTTTGCTATGGTAACTAGCATTTTTTTGTAATTTAAAAGGGAATGGGTTTAGTTTGTTGTGGTAAGGATTAGTTGGTGATGATTTAGAGTAGCCGAAGTAATTCAGGTTTGTCTGGCATAGTTTGTTATGATTTGTACACCTTTTTTTGTAATTTTGAGATGATATGGTTTGGTTTGTTGTGGTAAGGGATAGTTGGGGGTGATTTACGGTAGCCGAAGTAATTTAGGTGATTCTGGTATAGTTTGTTATGATTTTTAGCATTTTTTTGTAATTTTAAAGTGATTGGGCTTAGTTTGTTGCTGTAAAGTGTAGTTGGGGGTGATTTTTGATAGCCGAAGTAATTTAGGTGAGTTTGGCATAGTTTGCTATGGTTAGTAGCATTTTTTTGTAATTTAAAAGTGATTGGGTTTAGTGTGTTGTGGTAAGGGTTAGTTGGTGATGACTTATGGTAGCCGAAGTAATTTAGGTGAGTCTGGCATAGTTTGTTATGATTTGTACACCTTTTTTTGTAATTTTAAGATGATATGGTTTGGTTTGTTGTGGTAAGGGATAGTTGGGGGTGATTTATGGTAGCCGAAGTAATTTAGGTGATTCTGGTATAGTTTGTTATGATTTTTAGCATTTTTTGTAATTTTAAAGTGATTGGGCTTAGTTTGTTGCTGTAAAGTGTAGATGGGGGTGATTTTTGATAGCCGAAGTAATTTAGGTGAGTTTAGCATAGTTTGCTATGGTTAGTAGCATTTTTTTGTAATTTAAAAGTGATCGGGTTTAGTTTGTTGTGGTAAGGGTTAGTTGGTGATGATTTAGAGTAGCCGAAGTAATTTAGGTGAGTCTGGCATAGTTTGCTATGGTAACTAGCATTTTTTTGTAATTTAAAAGGGAATGGGTTTAGTTTGTTGTGGTAAGGATTAGTTGGTGATGATTTAGAGTAGCCGAAGTAATTCAGGTTTGTCTGGCATAGTTTGTTATGATTTGTACACCTTTTTTTGTAATTTTGAGATGATATGGTTTGGTTTGTTGTGGTAAGGGATAGTTGGGGGTGATTTACGGTAGCCGAAGTAATTTAGGTGATTCTGGTATAGTTTGTTATGATTTTTAGCATTTTTTTGTAATTTTAAAGTGATTGGGCTTAGTTTGTTGCTGTAAAGTGTAGTTGGGGGTGATTTTTGATAGCCGAAGTAATTTAGATGAGTTTGGCATAGTTTGCTATGGTTAGTAGCATTTTTTTGTAATTTAAAAGTGATTGGGTTTAGTGTGTTGTGGTAAGGGTTAGTTGGTGATGATTTATGGTAGCCGAAGAAATTTAGGTGAGTTTGGCATAATTTGCTATGGTTAGTAGCATTTTTTTGTAATTTAAAAGTGTTTGGGTTTAGTTTGTTGTGGTAAGGTTTAGTTGGTGATCATTTAGAGTAGCCGAAGTAATTTAGGTGAGTCTGGCATAGTTTGTTATGATTTGTACACCTTTTTTTGTAATTTTATTATGATATGGTTTGGTTTGTTGTGGTAAGGGATAGTTGGGGGTGATTTACGTTAGCCGAAGTAATTTAGGTGGTACTGGTATAGTTTGTTATGATTTTTAGCATTTTTTTGTAATTTTAAAGTGATTGGGCTTAGTTTGTTGCTGTAAAGTGTAGTTGGGGGTGATTTTTGATAGCCGAAGTAATTTAGATGAGTTTGGCATAGTTTGCTATGGTTAGTAGCATTTTTTTGTAATTTAAAAGTGATTGGGTTTAGTGTGTTGTGGTAAGGGTTAGTTGGTGATGATTTATGGTAGCCGAAGTAATTTAGGTGAGTTTGGCATAGTTTGCTATGGTTACTAGCATTTTTTTTGTAATTTAAAAGTGATTGGGTTTAGTTTGTTGTGGTAAGGGTTAGTTGGTGATGATTTAGAGTAGCCGAAGTAATTTAAGTGAGTCTGGCATAGTTTGTTATGATTTGTACACCTTTTTTTGTAATTTTAAGATGATATGGTTTGGTTTGTTTTGGTAAGGGATAGTTGGGTGTGATTTACGGTAGCCGAAATAATTTAGGTGATTCTGGTATAGTTTGTTATGATTTTTAGCATTTTTTTTTATTTTAAAGTGATTGGGCTTAGTTTGTTGCTGTAAAGTGTAGTTGGGGGTGATTTTTGATAGCCGAAGTAATTTAGGTGAGTTTGGCATAGTTTGCTATGGTTAGTAGCATTTTTTTGTAATTTAAAAGTGATTGGGTTTAGTTTGTTTTGGTAAGGGTTAGTTGGTGATGATTTATGGTAGCCGAAGTAATTTAGGTGAGTTTGGCATAGTTTGCTATGGTTACTAGCATTTTTTTGTAATTTAAAAGTGATTGGGTTTAGTTTGTTGTGGTAAGGGTTAGTTGGTAATGATTTAGAGTAGCCGAAGTAATTTAGGTGAGTCTGGCATAGTTTGTTATGATTTGTACATCTTTTTTTGTAATTTATTTATGATATGGTTTGGTTTGTTGTGGTAAGGGATAGTTGGGGGTGATTTACGGTAGCCGAAGTAATTTAGGTGATTCTGGTATAGTTTGTTATGATTTTTAGCATTTTTTTGTAATTTTAAAATGATTGGGCTTAGTTTGTTGCTATATAGTGTAGTTGGGGGTGATTTTTGATAGCCGAAGTAATTTAGGTGAGTTTGGCATAGTTTGCTATGGTTAGTAGAATTTTTTTGTAATTTAAAAGTGATTGGGTTTAGTGTGTTGTGGTAAGGGTTAGTTGGTGATGATTTATGGTAGCCGAAGTAATTTAGGTGAGTTTGGCATAGTTTGCTATGGTTACTAGCATTTTTTTGTAATTTAAAAGTGATTGGGTTTAGTTTGTTGTGGTAAGGGTTAGTTGGTAATGATTTAGAGTAGCCGAAGTAATTTAGGTGAGTCTGGCATAGTTTGTTATGATTTGTACATCTTTTTTTGTAATTTATTTATGATATGGTTTGGTTTGTTGTGGTAAGGGATAGTTGGGGGTGATTTACGGTAGCCGAAGTAATTTAGGTGATTCTGGTATAGTTTGTTATGATTTTTAGCATTTTTTTGTAATTTTAAAGTGATTGGGCTTAGTTTGTTGCTGTAAAGTGTAGTTGGGGGTGATTTTTGATAGCCGAAGTAATTTAGATGAGTTTGGCATAGTTTGCTATGGTTAGTAGCATTTTTTTGTAATTTAAAAGTGATTGGGTTTAGTGTGTTGTGGTAAGGGTTAGTTGGTGATGATTTATGGTAGCCGAAGTAATTTAGGTGAGTCTTGCAGAGTTTGTTATGATTTGTACACCTTTTTTTGTAATTTTAATATGATATGATTATATGGTTTGGTTTGTTGTGGTAAGGGATAGTTGGGGGTGATTTACGGTAGCCGAAGTAATTTAGGTGATTCTGGTATAGTTTGTTATGATTTTTAGCATTTTTTTGTAATTTTAAAGTGATTGGGCTTAGTTTGTTGCTGTAAAGTGTAGTTGGGGGTGATTTTTGATAGCCGAAGTAATTTAGGTGAGTTTGGCATAGTTTGCTATAGTTAGTAGCATTTTTTTGTAATTTAAAAGTGATTGGGTTTAGTTTGTTGTGGTAAGGGTTAGTTGGTGATGATTTATGGTAGCCGAAGTAATTTAGGTGAGTTTGGCATAGTTTGCTATGGTTACTAGCATTTTTTTGTAATTTAAAAGTGATTGGGTTTAGTTTGTTGTGGTAAGGGTTAGTTGGTGATGATTTAGAGTAGCCGAAGTAATTTAGGTGAGTCTGGCAGAGTTTGTTATGATTTGTACACCTTTTTTTGTAATTTTAATATGATATGGTTGGGTTTGTTGTGGTAAGGGATAGTTGGGGGTGATTTACGGTAGCCGAAGTAATTTAGGTGATTCTGGTATAGTTTGCTATGATTTTTAGCATTTTTTTGTAATTTTAAAGTGATTGGGCTTAGTTTGTTGCTGTAAAGTGTAGTTGGGGGTGATTTTTGATAGCCGAAGTAATTTAGGTGAGTTTGGCATAGTTTGCTATGGTTAGTAGCATTTTTTTGTAATTTAAAAGTGATTGGGTTTAGTGTGTTGTGGTAAGGGTTAGTTGGTGATGATTTATGGTAGCCGAAGTAATTTAGGTGAGTCTGGCATAGTTTGTTATGATTTGTACACCTTTTTTGTAATTTTAAGATGATATGGTTTGGTTTGTTGTGGTAAGGGATAGTTGGGGGTGATTTATGGTAGCCGAAGTAATTTAGGTGATTCTGGTATAGTTTGTTATGATTTTTAGCATTTTTTGTAATTTTAAAGTGATTGGGCTTAGTTTGTTGCTGTAAAGTGTAGATGGGGGTGATTTTTGATAGCCGAAGTAATTTAGGTGAGTTTAGCATAGTTTGCTATGGTTAGTAGCATTTTTTTGTAATTTAAAAGTGATTGGGTTTAGTTTGTTGTGGTAAGGGTTAGTTGGTGATGATTTAGAGTAGCCGAAGTAATTTAGGTGAGTCTAGCATAGTTTGCTATGGTAACTAGCATTTTTTTGTAATTTAAAAGGGAATGGGTTTAGTTTGTTGTGGTAAGGATTAGTTGGTGATGATTTAGAGTAGCCGAAGTAATTCAGGTTTGTCTGGCATAGTTTGTTATGATTTGTACACCTTTTTTTGTAATTTTGAGATGATATGGTTTGGTTTGTTGTGGTAAGGGATAGTTGGGGGTGATTTACGGTAGCCGAAGTAATTTAGGTGATTCTGGTATAGTTTGTAATGATTTTTACAATTTTTTTGTAATTTTAAAGTGATTGGGCTTAGTTTGTTGCTGTAAAGTGTAGTTGGGGGTGATTTTTGATAGCCGAAGTAATTTAGGTGAGTTTGGCATAGTTTGCTATGGTTAGTAGCATTTTTTTGTAATTTAAAAGTGATTGGGTTTAGTTTGTTGTGGTAAGGGTTAGTTGGTGATCATTTATGGTAGCCAAAGTAATTTAAGTAAGTTTGGCATAGTTTGCAATGGTTACTGGCATTTTTTTGTAATTTAAAAGTGATTGGGTTTAGTTTGTTGTGGTAAGGGTTAGTTGGTGATGATTTAGAGTAGCCGAAGTAATTTAGGTGAGTCTAGCATAGTTTGTTATGATTTGTACACCTTTTTTTGTAATTTTAAGATGATATGGTTTGGTTTGTTTTGGTAAGGGATAGTTGGGGGTGATTTACGGTAGCCGAAGTAATTTAGGTGATTCTGGTATAGTTTGTTATGATTTTTAGCATTTTTTTGTAATTTTAAAGTGATTGGGCTTAGTTTGTTGCTGTAAAGTGTAGTTGGGGGTGATTTTTGGTAGCCGAAGTAATTTAGGTGAGTTTGGCATAGTTTACTATGGTTAGTAGCATTTTTTTGTAATTTAAAAGTGATTGGGTTTAGTTTGTTGTGGTAAGGGTTAGTTGGTGATGATTTATGATAGCCGAAGTAATTTAGTTGAGTTTGGCATAGTTTGCTATGGTTACTAGCATTTTTTTGTAATTTAAAAATGATTGGGTTTAGTTTGTTGTGGTAAGGGTTAGTTGGTGATGATTTAGAGTAGCCGAAGTAATTTAAGTGAGTCTGGCATAGTTTGTTATGATTTGTACACCTTTTTTTGTAATTTTAAGATGATATGGTTTTGTTTGTTGTGGTAAGGGATAGTTGGGGGTGATTTACGGTAGCCGAAGTAATTTAGGTGATTCTGGTATAGTTTGTTATGATTTTTAGCATTTTTTTGTAATTTTAAAGTGATTGGGCTTAGTTTGTTGCTGTAAACTGTAGTTGGGGGTGATTTTTGATAGCCGAAGTAATTTAGGTGAGTTTGGCATAGTTTGCTATGGTTAGTAGCATTTTTTTGTAATTTAAAAGTGATTGGGTTTAGTTTGTTGTGGTAAGGGTTAGTTGGTGATGATTTATGGTAGCCGAAGTAATTTAGGTGAGTTTGGCATAGTTTGCTAAGGTTACTAGCATTTTTGTGTAATTTAAAAGTGATTGGGTTTAGTTTGTTGTGGTAAGGGTTAGTTGGTGATGATTTAGAGTAGCCGAAGTAATTTAGGTGAGTCTGGCAAAGTTTGTTATGATTTGTTCACCTTTTTTTGTAATTTTAAGATGATATGGTTTGGTTTGTTGTAGTAAGGGATAGTTGGGGGTGATTTACGGTAGCCGAAGTAATTTAGGTGATTCTGGTATAGTTTGTTATGATTTTTAGCATTTTTTTGTAATTTTAAAGTGATTGGGCTTAGTTTGTTGCTGTAAAGTGTAGTTGGGGGTGATTTTTGATAGCCCAAGTAATTTAGGTGAATTTGGCATAGTTTGCTATGGTTAGTAGCATTTTTTTGTAATTTAAAAGTGATTGGGTTTAGTTTGTTGTGGTAAGGGTTAGTTGGTGATGATTTATGGTAGCCGAAGTAATTTAGGTGAGTTTGGCATAGTTTGCTATGGTTAATAGCATTTTTTTGTAATTTAAAAGTGATTGGGTTTAGTTTGTTGTGGTAAGGGTTAGTTGGTGATGATTTAGAGTAGCCGAAGTAATTTAGGTGAGTCTGGCATAGTTTGTTATGATTTGTACACCTTTTTTTGTAATTTTAAGATGATATGGTTTGGTTTGTTGTGGTAAGGGATAGTTGGGGGTGATTTACGGTAGCCGAATAATTTAGGTGATTCTGGTATAGTTTGTTATGATTTTTAGCATTTTTTTGTAATTTTAAAGTGATTGGGCTTAGTTTGTTGCTGTAAAGTGTAGTTGGGGGTGATTTTTGATATCCGAAGTAATTTAGGTGTGTTTGGCATAGTTTGCTATGGTTAGTAGCATTTTTATGTAATTTAAAAGTGATTGGGTTTAGTTTGTTGTGGTAAGAGTTAGTTGGTGATGATTTATGGTAGCCGAAGTAATTTAGGTCAGTTTGGCATAGATTGCTATGGTTACTAGCATTTTTTTGTAATTTAAAAGTGATTGGGTTTAGTTTGTTGTGGTAAGGGTTAGTTGGTGATGATTTAGAGTAGCCGAAGTAATTTAGGTGAGTCTGGCATAGTTTGTTATGATTTGTACACCTTTTTTGTAATTTTAAGATGATATGGTTTGGTTTGTTGTGGTAAGGGATAGTTGGGAATGATTTACGGTAGCCGATGTAATTTAGGTGATTCTGGTATAGTTTGTTATGATTTTTAGCATTTTTTTGTAATTTTAAAGTGATTGGGCTTAGCTTGTTGCTGTAAAGTGTAGTTGGGGGTGATTTTTGATAGCCGAAGTAATTTAGGTGAGTTTGGCATAGTTTGCTATGGTTAGTAGCATTTTTTTGTAATTAAAAGTGATTTGGTTTAGTTTGTTGTGGTAAGAGTTAGTTGGTGATGATTTATGGTAGCCGAAGTAATTTAGGTGTGTTTGGCATAGTTTGCTATGGTTACTAGCATTTTCTTGTAATTTAAAAGTGATTGGGTTTAGTTTGTTGTGGTAAGGGTTAGTTGGTGATGATTTAGAGTAGCCGAAGTAATTTAGGTGAGTCTGGCATAGTTTGTTATGATTTGTACACTTTTTTTTTGTAATTTTAAGATGATATGGTTTGGTTTGTTGTGGTAAGGGATAGTTGGGGGTGATTTACGGTAGCCGAAGTAATTTTGGTGATTCTGGTATAGTTTGTTATGATTTTTAGCATTTTTTTGTAATTTTAAAGTCATTGGGCTTAGTTTGTTGCTGTAAAGTGTATTTGGGGGTGATTTTTGGTAGCCGAAATAATTTAGGTGAGTTTGGCATAGTTTACTATGGTTAGTAGCATTTTTTTGTAATTTAAAAGTGATTGGGTTTAGTTTGTTGTGGTAAGGGTTAGTTGGTGATGATTTATGGTAGCCGAAGTAATTTAGTTGAGTTTGGCATAGTTTGCTATGGTTATTAGCATTTTTTTGTAATTTAAAAGTGATTGGGTTTAGTTTGTTGTGGTAAGGGTTAGTTGGTGATGATTTAGAGTAGCCGAAGTAATTTAAGTGAGTCTGGCATAGTTTGTTATGATTTGTACACCTTTTTTTGTAATTTTAAGATGATATGGTTTTGTTTGTTGTGGTAAGGGATAGTTGGGGGTGATTTACGGTAGCCGAAGTAATTTAGGTGATTCTGGTATAGTTTGTTATGATTTTTAGCATTTTTTTGTAATTTTAAAGTGATTGGGCTTAGTTTGTTGCTGTAAAGTGTAGTTGGGGGTGATTTTTGATATCCGAAGTAATTTAGGTGTGTTTGGCATAGTTTGCTATGGTTAGTAGCATTTTTTTGTAATTTAAAAGTGATTGGGTTTAGTTTGTTGTGGTAAGAGTTAGTTGGTGATGATTTATGGTAGCCGAAGTAATTTAGGTCAGTTTGGCATAGTTTGCTATGGTTACTAGCATTTTTTTGTAATTTAAAAGTGATTGGGTTTAGTTTGTTGTGGTAAGGGTTAGTTGGTGATGATTTAGAGTAGCCGAAGTAATTTAGGTGAGTCTGGCATAGTTTGTTATGATTTGTACACCATTTTTTGTAATTTTAAGATGATATGGTTTGGTTTGTTGTGGTAAGGGATAGTTGGGGGTGATTTACGGTAGCCGATGTAATTTAGGTGTTTCTGGTATAGTTTGTTATGATTTTTAGCATTTTTTTGTAATTTTAAAGTGATTGGGCTTAGCTTGTTGCTGTAAAGTGTAGTTGGGGGTGATTTTTGATAGCCGAAGTAATTTAGGTGAGTTTGGCATAGTTTGCTATGGTTAGTAGCATTTTTTTGTAATTTAAAAGATATTTGGTTTAGTTTGTTGTGGTAAGAGTTAGTTGGTGATGATTTATGGTAGCCGAAGTAATTTAGGTGAGTTTGACATAGTTTGCTATGGTTACTAGCATTTTTTTGTAATTTAAAAGTGTATGGGTTTAGTTTGTTGTGGTAAGGGTTAGTTGGTGATGACTTAGAGTAGCCGAAGTAATTTAGGTGAGTCTGGCATAGTTTGTTATGATTCGTACACCTTTTTTTGTAATTTTAAGATGATATGGTTTGTTTTGTTGTGGTAAGGGATAGTTGGGGGTGATTTACGGTTGCCGAAGTAATTTAGGTGATTCTGGTATAGTTTGTTATGATTTTTAGCATTTTTTTGTAATTTTAAAGTGATTGGGCTTAGTTTGTTGCTGTAAAGTGTAGCTGGGGGTGATTTTTGATAGCCGAAGTAATTTAGGTGCGTTTGGCATAGTTTGCTATGGTTAGTAGCATTTTTTTGTAATTTAAAAGTGATTGGGTTTAGTTTGTTGTGGTAAGAGTTAGTTGGTGATGATTTATGGTAGCCGAAGTAATTTAGGTCAGTTTGGCATAGTTTGCTATGGTTACTAGCATTTTTTTGTAATTTAAAAGTGATTGGGTTTAGTTTGTTGTGGTAAGGGTTAGTTGGTGATGATTTAGAGTAGCCGAAGTAATTTAGGTGAGTCTGGCATAGTTTGTTATGATTTGTACACCTTTTTTTGTAATTTTAAGATGATATGGTTTGGTTTGTTGTGGTAAGGGATAGTTGGGGGTGATTTACGGTAGCCGAAGTAATTTAGGTGAGTTTGGCATAGTTTGCTATGGTTACAATCATTTTTTTGTAATTTAAAAGTGATTGGGTTTAGTTTGTTGTGGTAAGGGTTAGTTGGTGATGATTTAGAGTAGCCGAAGTAATTTAGGTGAGTCTGGCATAGTTTGTTATGATTTGTACACCTTTTTTTGTAATTTTAAGATGATATGGTTTGGTTTGTTGTGGTAAGGGATAGTTGGGGGTGATTTACGGTAGCCGAAGTAATTTAGGTGATTCTGGTATAGTTTGTTATGATTTTTAGCATTTTTTTGTAATTTTAAAGTGATTGGGCTTAGTTTGTTGTTGTAAACTGTAGTTGGGGGTGATTTTTGATAGCCGAAGTAATTTAGGTGAGTTTGGCATAGTTTGCTATGGTTAGTAGCATTTTTTTGTAATTTAAAAGTGATTTGGTTTAGTTTGTTGTGGTAAGAGTTAGTTGGTGATGATTTATGGTAGCCGAAGTAATTTAGGTGAGTTTGGCATAGTTTGCTATGGTTAGTAGCATTTTTTTGTAATTTAAAAGTGATTGGGTTTAGTTTGTTATGGTAAGGGTTAGTTGGTGATGATTTATGGTAGCCGAAGTAATTTAGGTGAGTTTGGCATAGTTTGCTATGGTTACTAGCATTTTTTTGTAATTTAAAAGTGATTGGGTTTAGTTTGTTGTAGTAAGGGTTAGTTGGTGATGATTTAGAGTAGCCGAAGTAATTTAGGTGAGTCTGGCAAAGTTTGTTATGATTTGTTCACCTTTTTTTGTAATTTTAAGATGATATGGTTTTGTTTGTTGTGGTAAGGGATAGTTGGGGGTGATTTAAGTTAGCAGAAGTAATTTAGGTGATTCTGATATAGTTTGTTATGATTTTTAGCATTTTTTTGTATTTTTAAAGTGATTGGGCTTAGTTTGTTGCTGTAAAGTGTAGTTGGGGGTGATTTTTGATAACCGAAGTAATTTAATTGAGTTTGGCATAGTTTGCTATGGTTAGTAGCATTTTTTTGTAATTTAAAAGTAATTGGGTTTAGTTTGTTGTGGTAAGGGTTAGTTGGTGATGATTTATGGTAGCCGAAGTAATTTAAGTGAGTTTGGCATAGTTTGCTATGGTTACTAGCATTTTTTTGTAATTTAAAAATGATTGGGTTTAGTTTGTTGTGGTAAGGGTTAGTTGGTAATGATTTAGAGAAGCCGAAGTAATTTAGGTGAGTCTGGCATAGTTTGTTATGATTTGTACACCTTTTTTTGTAATTTTAAGATGATATGGTTTGGTTTGTTGTGGTAAGGGATAGTTGGGGGTGATTTACGGTAGCCGAAGTATGTTAGGTAAATCTGGTACAAATTGTTATGATTTTTAGCATTTTTTGTAATTTTAAAGTGATTGGGCTTAGTTTGTTGCTGTAAAGTGTAGTTGGGGGTGATTTTTGATAGCCGAAGTAATTTAGGTGAGTTTGGCATAGTTTGCTATGGTTAATAGCATTTTTTTTTAATTTAAAAGTGATTTAGTTTAGCTTGTTGTGGTAAGGGTTAGTTGGTGATGATTTATGGTAGCCGAAGTAATTTAGGAGAGTTTGGCATAGTTTGCTATGGTTACTAGCATTTTTTTGTAATTTAAAAGTGATTGGGTTTAGTTTGTTGTGGTAAGGGTTAGTTGGTGATGATTTAGAGTAGCCGAAGTAATTTAGGTGAGTCTGGCATAGTTTGTTATGATTTGTACACCTTTTTTTGTAATTTTAAGATGATATGGTTTGGTTTGTTGTGGTAAGGGATAGTTGGGGGTGATTTACGGTAGCCGAAGTAATTTAGGTGATTCTGGTATAGTTTGTTATGATTTTTAGATTTTTTTTGTAATTTTAAAGTGATTGGGCTTAGTTTGTTGCTGTAAAGTGTAGTTGGGGGTGATTTTTGATAGCCGAAGTAATTTAGGTGAGTTAGGCATAGTTTGCTGTAGTTACTAGTATTTTTTTGTAATTTAAAAGTGATTGGGTTTAGTTTGTTGTGGTAAGGGTTAGTTGGTGATGATTTAGAGTAGCCGAAGTAATTTAGGTGAGTCTGGCATAGTTTGTTATGATTTGTACACTTTTTTTTGTAATTTTAATATGACATGGTTTGGTTTGTTGTGGTAAGGGATAGTTGGGGGTGATTTACGGTAGCCGAAGTATGTTAGGTAATTCTGGTACAATTTGTTATGATTTTTAGCATTTTTTTGTAATTTTAAAGTGATTGGGCTTAGTTTGTTGCTGTAAAGTGTAGTTGGGGGTGATTTTTGATAGCCGAAGTAATTTAGGTGAGTTTGGCATAGTTTGCTATGGCTAGTAGCATTTTTTTGTAATTTAAAAGTGATTGGGTTATGTTAGTTGTGGTAAGGGTTAGTTGGTGATAATTTATGGTAGCCGAAGTAATTTAGGTGAGTTTGGCATAGTTTGCTATGGTTACTAGCATTTTTTGTAATTTAAAAGTGATTGGGTTTAGTTTGTTGTGGTAAGGGTTAGTTGGTGATGATTTATGGTAGCCGAAGTAATTTAGGTGAGTTTAGCATAGTTTGCTATGGTTACTAGCATTTTTTTGTAATTTAAAAGTGATTGGGTTTAGTTTGTTGTGGTAAGGGTTAGTTGGTGATGATTTAGAGTAGCCGAAGTAATTTAGGTGAGTCTGGCATAATTTGTTATGATTTGTACACCTTTTTTTGTAATTTTAAGATGATATGGTTTGGTTTGTTGTGGTAAGGGATAGTTGGGGGTGATTTACGGTAGCCGAAGTAATTTAGGTGTTTCTGGTATAGTTTGTTATGATTTTTAGCATTTTTTTGTAATTTTAAAGTGATTGGGCTTAGTTTGTTGCTGTAAAGTGTATTTGGGGGTGATTTTTGATAACCGAAGTAATTTAGGTGAGTTTGGCATAGTTTGCTATGGTTAGTAGCATTTTTTTGTAATTTAAAAGTGATTGTGTTTAGTTTGTTGTGGTAAGGGATAGTTGGTGATGATTTATGGTAGCCGAAGTAATTTAGGTGAGTTTGGCATAGTTTGCTATGGTTACTAGCACTTTTTTGTAATTTAAATGTGATTGGGTTTAATTTGTTGTGGTAAGGGTTATTTGGTAATGATTTAGAGTAGCCGAAGTAATTTAGGTGAGTCTGGCAGAGTTTGTTATGATTTGTACATTTTTTTTTGTAATTTTAAGATGATATGGTTTGGTTTGTTGTGGTAAGTGATAGTTGGGGGTGATTTACGGTTAGCCGAAGTAATTTAGGTGATTCTGGTATAGTTTGTTATGATTTTTAACATTTTTTTGTAATTTTAAAGTGATTGGGCTTAGTTTGTTGCTGTAAAGTGTAGTTGGGGGTGATTTTTGATAGCCGAAGTAATTTAGGTGAGTTTGGCATAGTTTGCTATGGTTAGTAGCATTTTTTTGTAATTTAAAAGTGATTGGGTTTAGTTTGTTGTGGTAAGGGTTAGTTGGTGATGATTTATGGTAGCTGAAGTAATTTAGGTGAGTTTAGCATAGTTTGCTATGGTTACTAGCATTTTTTTGTAATTTAAAAGTGATTGGGTTTAGTTTGTTGTGGTAAGGGTTAGTTGGTGATGATTTAGAGTAGCCGAAGTAATTTAGGTGAGTCTGGCATAATTTGTTATGATTTGTACACCTTTTTTTGTAATTTTAAGATGATATGGTTTGGTTTGTTGTGGTAAGGGTTAGTTGGGGGTGATTTACGGTAGCCGAAGTAATTTAGGTGATTCTGGTATAGTTTGTTATGATTTTTAGCATTTTTTTGTAATTTTAAAGTGATTGGGCTTAGTTTGTTGCTGTAAAGTGTAGTTGGGGGTGATTTTTGATAACCGAAGTAATTTAGGTGAGTTTGGCATAGTTTGCTATGGTTAGTAGCATTTTTTTGTAATTTAAAAGTGATTGTGTTTAGTTTGTTTTGGTATGGGATAGTTGGTAATGATTTATGGTAGCCGAAGTAATTTAGGTGAGTTTGGCATAGTTTGCTATGGTTACTAGCATTTTTTTGTAATTTAAATGTGATTGGGTTTAGTTTGTTGTGGTAAGGGTTAGTTGGTAATGATTTAGAGTAGCCGAAGTAATTTAGGTGAGTCTGGCATAGTTTGTTATGATTTGTACACCTTTTTTTGTAATTTTAAGATGATATGGTTTGGTTTGTTGTGGTAAGGAATAGTTGGGGGTGATTTACGGTAGCCGAAGTAATTTAGGTGATTCTGGTATAGTTTGTTATGATTTTTAGCATTTTTTTGTAATTTTAAAGTGATTGGGCTTAGTTAGTTGCTGTAAAGTGTAGTTGGGGGTGATTTTTGATAGCCGAAGTAATTTAGGTGAGTTTGGCATAGTTTGCTATGGTTAGTAGCATTTTTTTGTAATTTAAAAGTGATTGGGTTTAGCTTGTTGTGGTAAGGGTTAGTTGGTGATGATTTATGATAGCCGAAGTAATTTAGGAGAGTTTGGCATAGTTTGCTATGGTTAGTAGCATTTTTTTGTAATTTAAAAGTGATTGGGTTTAGTTTGTTGTGGTAAGGGTTAGTTGGTGATGATTTAGAGTAGCCGAAGTAATTTAGGTGAGTTTGGCATAGTTTGCTATGGTTACTAGCACTTTTTTGTAATTTAAATGTGATTGGGTTTAATTTGTTGTGGTAAGGGTTAGTTGGTAATGATTTAGAGTAGCCGAAGTAATTTAGGTGAGTCTGGCAGAGTTTGTTATGATTTGTACACCTTTTTTTGTAATTTTAAGATGATATGGTTTGGTTTGTTGTGGTAAGTGATAGTTGGGGGTGATTTACGGTTAGCCGAAGTAATTTAGGTGATTCTGGTATAGTTTGTTATGATTTTTAACATTTTTTTGTAATTTTAAAGTGATTGGGCTTAGTTTGTTGCTGTAAAGTGTAGTTGGGGGTGATTTTTGATAGCCGAAGTAATTTAGGTGAGTTTGGCATAGTTTGCTATGGTTAGTAGCATTTTTTTGTAATTTAAAAGTGATTGTGTTTAGTTTGTTGTGGTATGGGATAGTTGGTAATGATTTATGGTAGCCGAAGTAATTTAGGTGAGTTTGGCATAGTTTGCTATGGTTACTAGCATTTTTTTGTAATTTAAATGTGATTGGGTTTAGTTTGTTGTGGTAAGGGTTAGTTGGTAATGATTTAGAGTAGCCGAAGTAATTTAGGTGAGTCTGGCATAGTTTGTTATGATTTGTACACCTTTTTTTGTAATTTTAAGATGATATGGTTTGGTTTGTTGTGGTAAGGAATAGTTGGGGGTGATTTACGGTAGCCGAAGTAATTTAGGTGATTCTGGTATAGTTTGTTATGATTTTTAGCATTTTTTTGTAATTTTAAAGTGATTGGGCTTAGTTAGTTGCTGTAAAGTGTAGTTGGGGGTGATTTTTGATAGCCGAAGTAATTTAGGTGAGTTTGGCATAGTTTGCTATGGTTAGTAGCATTTTTTTGTAATTTAAAAGTGATTGGGTTTAGCTTGTTGTGGTAAGGGTTAGTTGGTGATGATTTATGATAGCCGAAGTAATTTAGGAGAGTTTGGCATAGTTTGCTATGGTTACTAGCATTTTTTTGTAATTTAAAAGTGATTGGGTTTAGTTTGTTGTGGTAAGGGTTAGTTGGTGATGATTTAGAGTAGCCGAAGTAATTTAGGTGAATCTGGCATAGTTTGTTTTGATTTGTACACCTTTTTTTGTAATTTTAAAATGATATGGTTTGGTTTGTTGTGGTAAGGGACAGTTGGGGGTGATTTACGGTAGCCGAAGTAATTTAGGTGATTCTGGTTTAGTTTGTTATGATTTTTAGCATTTTTTTGTAATTTTAAAGTGATTGGGCTTAGTTTGTTGCTGTAAAGTGTAGTTGGGGGTGATTTTTGATAGCCGAAGTAATTTAGGTGAGTTTGGCATAGTTTGCTATGGTTAGTAGCATTTTTTTGTAATTTAAAAGTGATTGGGATTAGTTTGTTGTGGTAAGGGTTAGTTGGTGATGATTTATGGTAGCCGAAGTAATTTAGGTGAGTTTGGCATAGTTTGCTATGGTTACTAGCATTTTTTTGTAATTTAAAAGTGATTGGGTTTAGTTTGTTGTGGTAAGGGTTAGTTGGTGATGATTTAGAGTAGCCGAAGTAATTTAGGTGAGTCTGGCATAGTTTGTTATGATTTGTACACCTTTTTTTGTAATTTTAAGATGATATGGTTTGGTTTGTTGTGGTAAGGGAGAGTTGGGGGTGATTTACTGTAGCCGAAGTAATTTTGGAGATTCTGGTATAGTTTGTTATGATTTTTAGAATTTTTTTGTAATTTTAAAGTGATTGGGCTTAGTTTGTTGCTGTAAAGTGTAGTTGGGGGTGATTTTTGATAGTCGAAGTAATTTAGGTGAGTTTGGCATAGTTTGCTATGGTTTGTAGCATTTTTTTGTAATTTAAAAGTGATTTGGTTTAGTTTGTTGTGGTAAGGGTTAGTTGGTGATGATTTATGGTAGCCGAAGTAATTTAGGTGAGTTTGGCATAGTTTGCTATGGTTACTAGCATTTTTTTGTAATTTAAAAGTGATTGGGTTTAGTTTGTTGTGGTAAGGGTTAGTTGGTAATGATTTAGAGTAGCCGAAGTAATTTAGGTGAGTCTGGCATAGTTTGTTATGATTTGTACACCTTTTTTTGTAATTTTAGATGATATGGTTTGGTTTGTTGTGGTAAATGATATTTGGAGGTGATTTACGGTAGCCGAAGTAATTTAGGTGATTCTGGTATAGTTTGTTATGATTTTTAGCATTTTTTTGTAATTTTAAAGTGATTGGGCTAAGTTTGTTGCTGTAAAATGTAGTTGGGGGTGATTTTTGATAGCCGAAGTAATTTAGGTGAGTTTGGCATAGTTTGCAATGGTTAGTAGCATTTTTTTGTAATTTAAAAGTGATTGGGTTTAGTTTGTTGTGGTAAGGGTTAGTTGGTGATAATTTATTGTAGCCGAAGTAATTTAGGTGAGTTTGACATAGTTTGCTATGGTTACTAGCATTTTTTTGTAATTTAAAAGTGATTGGGTTTAGTTTGTTGTGGTAAGGGTTAGTTGGTGATGATTTAGAGTAGCCGAAGTAATTTAGGTGAGTCTGGCATAGTTTGTTATGATTTGTACACCTTTTTTTGTAATTTAAGATGCTATGGTTTGGTTTGTTGTGGTAAATGATATTTGGGGGTGATTTACGGTAGCCGAAGTAATTTAGGTGATTCTGTTATAGTTTGTTATGATTTTTAGCATTTTTTTGTAATTTTAAAGTTATTTGGCTTAGTTTGTTGCTGTAAAATGTAGTTGGGGGTGATTTTTGATAGCCGAAGTAATTTAGGTGAGTTTGGCATAGTTTGCTATGGCTAGTAGCATTTTTTTGTAATTTAAAAGTGATTGGGTTATGTTTGTTGTGGTAAGGGTTAGTTGGTGATAATTTATGGTAGCTGAAGTAATTTAGCTGAGTTTGGCATAGTTTGCTATGGTTACTAGCATTTTTTTGTAATTTAAAAGTGATTGGGTTTAGTTTGTTGTGGTAAGGGTTACTTGGTGATGATTTAGAGTAGCCGAAGTAATTTAGGTGAGTCTGGCATAGTTTGTTATGATTTGTACACCTTTTTTTGTAATTTTAAGATGATATGGTTTGGTTTGTGGTGGTAAATGATATTTGGGGGTGATTTACGGTAGCCGAAGTAATTTAGGTGATTCTGGTATAGTTTGTTATGAATTTTAGCATTTTTTTGTAATTTTAAAGTGATTGGGCTAAGTTTGTTGCTGTAAAATGTAGTTGGGGGTGATTTTTGATAGCCGAAGTAATTTAGGTGAGTTTGGCATAGTTTGCTATGGTTAGTAGCATTTTTTTGTAATTTAAAAGTGATTGGGTTTAGTTTGTTGTGGTAAGGGTTAGTTGGTGATGATTTATGGTAGCCGAAGTAATTTAGGTGAGTTTGGCATAGTTTGCTATGGTTAGTAGCATTTTTTTGTAATTTAAAAGTGATTGGGTTTAGTTTGTTGTGGTAAGGGTTAGTTGGTGATGATTTATGGTAGCCGAAGTAATTTAGGTGAGTTTGGCATAGTTTGCTATGGTTACTAGCATTTTTTTGTAATTTAAAAGTGATTGGGTTTAGTTTGTTGTGGTAAGGGTTAGTTGGTGATGATTTAGAGTAGCCGAAGTAATTTAGGTGAGTCTGGCATAGTTTGTTATGATTTGTACACCTTTTTTTGTAATTTTAAGATGACATGGTTTGGTTTGTTGTGGTAAGGGACAGTTGGGGGTTATTTACGGTAGCCGAAGTAATTTAGGTAATTCTGGTATAGTTTGTTATGATTTTTAGCATTTTTTTGTAATTTTAAAGTGATTGGGCTTAGTTTGTTGCTGTAAAGTGTAGTTGGGGGTGATTTTTGATAGCCGAAGTAATTTAGGTGAGTTTGGCATAGTTTGCTATGGTTACTAGCATTTTTTTGTAATTTAAAAATGATTGGGTTTAGTTTGTTGTGGAAAGGGTTAGTTGGTGATGATTTATGGTAGCCGAAGTAATTTAGGTGAGTTTGGCATAGTTTGTTATGATTTGTACACCTTTTTTTGTAATTTTAAGATGATATGGTTTGGTTTGTTGTGGTAAGGGATAGTTGGAGGTGATTTACGGTAGCCGAAGTAATTTAGGTGATTCTGGTATAGTTTGTTATGATTTTTAGCTTTTTTTTGTAATTTTAAAGTGATTGGGTTTAGTTTGTTGCTGTAAAGTGTAGTTGGGGGTGATTTTTGATAGCCGAAGTAATTTAGGTGAGTTTGGCATAGTTTGCTATGGTTAGTAGCATTTGTTTGTAATTTAAAAGTGATTGGGTTTAGTTTGTTGTGGTAAGGGTTACTTGGTGATGATTTATGGTAGCCGAAGTAATTTAGGTAAGTTTGGCATAGTTTGCTATGGTTACTAGCATTTTTTTGTAATTCAAAGTGATTGGGTTTAGTTTGTTGTGGTAAGGGTTAGTTGGTGATGATTTAGAGTAGCCGAAGTAACTTAAGTGAGTCTGGCATAGTTTGTTATGATTTGTACACCTTTTTTTGTAATTTTAAGATGATATGGTTTGGTTTGTTGTGTTATGAGATAGTTGGGGGTGATTTACGGTAGCCGAAGTAATTTAGGTGATTCTGGTATAGTTTGTTATGATTTTTAGCATTTTTTTGTAATTTTAAAGTGATTGGGCTTAGTTTGTTGCTGTAAAGTGTAGTTGGGGGTGATTTTTGATAGCCGAAGTAATTTAGGTGAGTTTGGCATAGTTTGCTATGGTAAGTAGCATTTTTTTGTAATTTAAAAATGATTGGGTTTAGTTTGTTGCGGCAAGGGTTAGTTGGTGATGATTTATGGTAGCCGAAGTAATTTAGGTGAGTTTGGCATAGTTTGCTATGGTTACTAGCATTTTTTTGTAATTTAAAAGTGATTGGGTTTAGTTTGTTGTGGTAAGGGTTAGTTGGTGATGATTTAGAGTAGCCGAAGTAATTTAGGTGAGTCTGGCATAGTTTGTTATGATTTGTACACCTTTTTTTGTAATTTTAAGGTGATATGGTTTGGTTTGTTGTGGTAAATGATATTTGGGGGTGATTTACGGTAGCCGAAGTAATTTAGGTGATTCTGTTATAGTTTGTTATGATTTTTAGCATTTTTTTGTAATTTTAAAGTGATTGGGCTTAGCTTGTTGCTGTAAAATGTAGTTGGGGGTGATTTTTGATAGCCGAAGTAATTTAGGTGAGTTTGGCATAGTTTGCTATGGCTAGTAGCATTTTTTTGTAATTTAAAAGTGATTGGGTTATGTTTGTTGTGGTAAGGGTTAGTTGGTGATAATTTATGGTAGCTGAAGTAATTTAGGTGAGTTTGGCATAGTTTGCTATGGTTACTATCATTTTTTTGTAATTTAAAAGTGATTGGGTTTAGTTTGTTGTGGTAAGGGTTACTTGGTGATGATTTAGAGTAGCCGAAGTAATTTAGGTGAGTCTGGAATAGTTTGTTATGATTTGTACACCTTTTTTTGTAATTTTAAGATGATATGGTTTAGTTTGTTGTGGTAAGGGATAGTTGGGAGTGATTTACGGTAGCCGAAGTAATTTAGGTGATTCTGGTATAGTTTGTTATGATTTTTAGCATTTTTTTGTAATTTTAAAGTGATTGGGCTTAGTTTGTTGCTGTAAAGTGTAGTTGGGGGTGATTTTTGATAGCCGAAGTAATTTAGGTGAGTTTGGCATAGTTTGCTATGGTTAGTAGCATTTTTTTGTAATTTAAAAGTGATTGGGTTTAGTTTGTTGTGGTAAGGGTTAGTTGGTGATGATTTATGGTAGCCGAAGTAATTTAGGTGAGTTTGGCATAGTTTGCTATGGTTACTAGCATTTTTTTGTAATTTAAAAGTGATTGGGTTTAGTTTGTTGTGGTAAGGGTTAGTTGGTGATGATTTAGAGTAGCCGAAGTAATTTAGGTGAGTCTGGCATAGTTTGTTATGATTTGTACACCTTTTTTTGTAATTTTAAGATGACATGGTTTGGTTTGTTGTGGTAAGGGACAGTTGGGGGTTATTTACGGTAGCCGAAGTAATTTAGGTAATTCTGGTATAGTTTGTTATGATTTTTAGCATTTTTTTGTAATTTAAAAGTGATTGGGCTTAGTTTGTTGCTGTAAAGTGTAGTTGGGGGTGATTTTTGATAGCCGAAGTAATTTAGGTGAGTTTGGCATAGTTTGCTATGGTTACTAGCATTTTTTTGTAATTTAAAAATGATTGGGTTTAGTTTGTTGTGGAAAGGGTTAGTTGGTGATGATTTAGAGTAGCCGAAGTAATTTAGGTGAGTCTGGCATAGTTTGTTATGATTTGTACACCTTTTTTGTAATTTTAAGATGATATGGTTTGGTTTGTTGTGGTAAGGGATAGTTGGGGGTGATTTACGAGAGCCGAAGTAATTTTGGTGATTCTGGTATAGTTTGTTTTGATTTTTAGCATTTTTTTGTAATTTTAAAGTGATTGGGCTTAGTTTGTTGCTGTAAAGTTTAGTTGGGGGTGATTTTTGATAGCTGAAGTAATTTAGGTGAGTTTGGCATAGTTTGCTATGGTTAGTAGCATTTTTTTGTAATTTAAAAGTGATTGGGTTTAGTTTGTTGTGGTAAGGGTTAGTTGGTGATGATTTATGGTAGCCGAAGAAATTTAGGTGAGTTTGGCATAGTTTGTTATGATTTGTACACCTTTTTTTGTAATTTTAAGATGATATGGTTTGGTTTGTTGTGGTAAGAGATAGTTGGAGGTGATTTACGGTAGCCGAAGTAATTTAGGTGATTCTGGTATAGTTTGTTATGATTTTTAGCTTTTTTTTGTAATTTTAAAGTGATTGGGCTTAGTTTGTTGCTGTAAAGTGTAGTTGGGGGTGATTTTTGATAGCCGAAGTAATTTAGGTGAGTTTGGCATAGTTTGCTATGGTTAGTAGCATTTTTTTGTAATTTAAAAGTGATTGGGTTTAGTTTGTTGTGGTAAGGGTTAGTTGGTGATGATTTATGGTAGCCGAAGTAATTTAGGTAAGTTTGGCATAGTTTGCTATGGTTACTAGCATTTTTTTGTAATTTAAAGTGATTGGGTTTAGTTTGTTGTGGTAAGGGTTAGTTGGTGATGATTTAGAGTAGCCGAAGTAACTTAAGTGAGTCTGGCATAGTTTGTTATGATTTGTACACCTTTTTTTGTAATTTTAAGATGATATGGTTTGGTTTGTTGTGGTATGAGATAGTTGGGGGTGATTTACGGTAGCCGAAGTAATTTAGGTGATTCTGGTATAGTTTGTTATGATTTTTAGCATTTTTTTGTAATTTTAAAGTGATTGGGCTTAGTTTGTTGCTGTAAAGTGTAGTTGGGGGTGATTTTTGATAGCCGAAGTGATTTAGGTGAGTTTGGCATAGTTTGCTATGGTTACTAGCATTTTTTTGTAATTTAAAAATGATTGGGTTTAGTTTGTTGTGGAAAGGGTTAGTTGGTGATGATTTAGAGTAGCCGAAGTAATTTAGGTGAGTCTGGCATAGTTTGTTATGATTTGTACACCTTTTTTGTAATTTTAAGATGATATGGTTTGGTTTGTTGTGGTAAAGGATAGGTGGGGGTGATTTACGAGAGCCGAAGTAATTTTGGTGATTCTGGTATAGTTTGTTTTGATTTTTAGAATTTTTTTGTAATTTTAAAGTGATTGGGCTTAGTTTGTTGCTGTAAAGTTTAGTTGGGGGTGATTTTTGATAGCCGAAGTAATTTAGGTGAGTTTGGCATAGTTTGCTATGGTTAGTAGCATTTTTTTGTAATTTAAAAGTGATTGGGTTTTGTTTGTTGTGGTAAGGGTTAGTTGGTGATGATTTATGGTAGCCGAAGAAATTTAGGTGAGTTTGGCATAGTTTGTTATGATTTGTACACCTTTTTTTGTAATTTTAAGATGATATGGTTTGGTTTGTTGTGGTAAGGGATAGTTGGAGGTGATTTACGGTAGCCGAAGTAATTTAGGTGATTCTGGTATAGTTTGTTATGATTTTTAGCTTTTTTTTGTAATTTTAAAGTGATTGGGCTTAGTTTGTTGCTGTAAAGTGTAGTTGGGGGTGATTTTTGATAGCCGAAGTAATTTAGGTGAGTTTGGCATAGTTTGCTATGGTTAGTAGCATTTTTTTGTAATTTAAAAGTGATTGGGTTTAGTTTGTTGTGGTAAGGATTAGTTGGTGATGATATATGGTAGCCGAAGTAATTTAGGTAAGTTTGGCATAGTTTGCTATGGTTACTAGCATTTTTTTGTAATTTAAAGTGATTGGGTTTAGTTTGTTGTGGTAAGGGTTAGTTGGTGATGATTTAGAGTAGCCGAAGTAACTTAAGTGAGTCTGGCATAGTTTGTTATGATTTGTACACCTTTTTTTGTAATTTTAAGATGATATGGTTTGGTTTGTTGTGGTATGAGATAGTTGGGGGTGATTTACGGTAGCCGAAGTAATTTAGGTGATTCTGGTATAGTTTGTTATGATTTTTAGCATTTTTTTGTAATTTTAAAGTGATTGGGCTTAGTTTGTTGCTGTAAAGTGTAGTTGGGGGTGATTTTTGATAGCCGAAGTAATTTAGGTGAGTTTGGCATAGTTTGCTATGGTTACTAGCATTTTTTTGTAATTTAAAAATGATTGGGTTTAGTTTGTTGTGGAAAGGGTTAGTTGGTGATGATTTAGGGTAGCCGAAGTAATTTAGGTGAGTCTGGCATAGTTTGTTATGATTTGTACACCTTTTTTGTAATTTTAAGATGATATGGTTTGGTTTGTTGTGGTAAGAGATAGTTGGGGGTGATTTACGAGAGCCGAAGTAATTTTGGTGATTCTGGTATAGTTTGTTTTGATTTTTAGCATTTTTTTGTAATTTTAAAGTGATTGGGCTTAGTTTGTTGTTGTAAAGTTTAGTTGGGGGTGATTTTTGATAGCCGAAGTAATTTAGGTGAGTTTGGCATAGTTTGCTATGGTTAGTAGAATTTTTTTGTAATTTAAAAGTGATTGGGTTTAGTTTGTTGTGGTAAGGGTTAGTTGGTGATGATTTATGGTAGCCGAAGAAATTTAGGTGAGTTTGGCATAGTTTGTTATGATTTGTACACCTTTTTTTGTAATTTTAAGATGATATGGTTTGGTTTGTTGTGGTAAGGGATAGTTGGAGGTGATTTACGGTAGCCGAAGTAATTTAGGTGATTCTGGTATAGTTTGTTATGATTTTTAGCTTTTTTTTGTAATTTTAAAGTGATTGGGCTTAGTTTGTTGCTGTAAAGTGTAGTTGGGGGTGATTTTTGATAGCCGAAGTAATTTAGGTGAGTTTGGCATAGTTTGCTATGGTTAGTAGCATTTTTTTGTAATTTAAAAGTGATTGGGTTTAGTTTGTTGTGGTAAGGGTTAGTTGGTGATGATTTATGGTAGCCGAAGTAATTTAGGTAAGTTTGGCATAGTTTGCTATGGTTACTAGCATTTTTTTGTAATTTAAAGTGATTGGGTTTAGTTTGTTGTGGTAAGGGTTAGTTGGTGATGATTTAGAGTAGCCGAAGTAACTTAAGTGAGTCTGGCATAGTTTGTTATGATTTGTACAACTTTTTTTTTAATTTTAAGATGATATGGTTTGGTTTGTTGTGGTATGAGCTAGTTGGGGGTGATTTACGGTAGCCGAAGTAATTTAGGTGATTCTGGTATAGTTTGTTATGATTTTTAGCATTTTTTTGTAATTTTAAAGTGATTGGGCTTAGTTTGTTGCTGTAGAGTGTAGTTGGGGGTGATTTTTGATAGCCGAAGTAATTTAGGTGAGTTTGGCATAGTTTGCTATGGTTAGTAGCATTTTTTTGTAATTTAAAAATGATTGGGTTTAGTTTGTTGCGGCCAGGGTTAGTTGGTGATGATTTATGGTAGCCGAAGTAATTTAGGTGAGTTTGGCATAGTTTGCTATGGTTACTAGCATTTTTTTGTAATTTAAAAGTGATTGGGTTTAGTTTGTTGTGGTAAGGGTTAGTTGGTGATGATTTAGAATAGCCGAAGTAATTTAGGTGAGTCTGGCATAGTTTGTTATGATTTGTACACCTTTTTTTGTAATTTTAAGATGATATGGTTCGGTTTGTTGTGGTAAATGATATTTGGGGGTGATTTACGGTAGCCGAAGTTATTTAGGTGATTCTGGTATAGTTTGTTATGATTTTTAGCATTTTTTTGTAATTTTAAAGTGATTGGGCTAAGTTTGTTGCTGTAAAATGTAGTTGGGGGTGATTTTTGATAGCCGAAGTAATTTAGGTGAGTTTGGCATAGTTTGCTATGGTTAGTAGCATTTTTTTGTAATTTAAAAGTGATTGGGTTTAGTTTGTTGTGGTAAGGGTTAGTTGGTGATGATTTAGAGTAGCCGAAGTAATTTAGGTGATTCTGGTATAGTTTGTTATGATTTTTAGCATTTTTTTGTAATTTTAAAGTGATTGGGCTTAGTTTGTTGCTGTAAAGTGTAGTTGGGGGTGATTTTTGATAGCCGAAGTAATTTAGGTGAGTTTGGCATAGTTTGCTATGGTTAGTAGCATTTTTTTGTAATTTAAAAGTGATTGGGTTTAGTTTGTTGTTGTAAGGGTTAGTTGGTGATGAGTTATGGTAGCCGAAGTAATTTAGGTGAGTTTGGCATAGTTTGCTATGGTTACTAGCATTTTTTTGTAATTTAAAAGTGATTGGGTTTATTTTGTTGTGGTAAGGGTTAGTTGGTGATGATTTAGAGTAGCCGAAGTAATTTAGGTGAGTCTGGCATAGTTTGTTATGATTTGTACACCTTTTTTTGTAATTTTAAGATGATATGGTTTGGTTTGTTGTGGTAAATGATATTTGGGGGTGATTTACGGTAGCCGAAGTATTTTAGGTGATTCTGTTATAGTTTGTTATGATTTTTAGCATTTTTTTGTAATTTTAAAGTGATTAAGCTTAGTTTGTTGCTGTAAAATGTAGTTGGGGGTGATTTTTGATAGCCGAAGTAATTTAGGTGAGTTTGGCATAGTTTGCTATGGCTAGTAGCATTTTTTTGTAATTTAAAAGTGATTGGGTTTAGTTTGTTGTGGTAAGGGTTAGTTGGTGATAATTTATGGTAGCTGAAGTAATTTAGGTGAGTTTGGCATAGTTTGCTATGGTTACCAGCATTTTTTGTAATTTAAAAGTGATTGGGTTTAGTTTGTTGTGGTAAGTGTTACTTGGTGATGATTTAGAGTAGCCGAAGTAATTTAGGTGATTCTGGTATAGTTTGTTATAATTTTTAGCATTTTTTTGTAATTTTAAAGTGATTGGGCTTAGTTTGTTGCTGTAAAGTGTAGTTGGGGGTGATTTTTGATCGCCGAAGTAATTTAGGTGAGTTTGGCATAGTTTGCTATGGTTAGTAGCATTTTTTGTTAATTTAAAAGTGATTGGGTTTAGTTTGTTGTGGTAAGGGTTAGTTGGTGATGATTTATGGTAGCCGAAGTAATTTAGGTGAGTCTGGCATAGTTTGTTATGATTTGTACACCTTTTTTTGTAATTTTAAGATGATATGGTTTGGTTTGTTGTGGTAAGGGATAGTTGGGGGTGATTTACGGTAGCCGAAGTAATTTATGTGATTCTGGTATAGTTTGTTATTATTTTTAGCATTTTTTTGTAATTTTAAAGTGATTGAGCTTAGTTTGTTGCTGTAAAGTGTAGTTGGGGGTGATTTTTGATAGCCGAAGTAATTTAGGTGAGTTTGGCATAGTTTGCTATGGTTAGTAGCATTTTTTTGTAATTTAAAAGTGATTGGGTTTAGTTTGTTGTGGTAAGGGTTAGTTGGTGATGATTTATGGTAGCCGAAGTAATTTAGGTGAGTTTGGCATAGTTTGCTATGGTTACTAGCATTTTTTTGTAATTTAAAAGTGATTGGGTTTAGTTTGTTGTGGTAAGGGTTAGTTGGTGATGATTTAGAGTAGCCGAAGTAATTTAGGTGATTCTGGTATAGTTTGTTATAATTTTTAGCATTTTTTTGTAATTTTAAAGTGATTGGGCTTAGTTTGTTGCTATAAAGTGTAGTTGGGGTGATTTTTGATAGCCGAAGTAATTTAGGTGAGTTTGGCATAGTTTGCTATGGTTAGTAGCATTTTTTTGTAATTTAAAAGTGATTGGGTTTAGTTTGTTGTGGTAAGGGTTAGTTGGTGATGATTTATGGTAGCGGAAGTAGTTTAGGTGAGTTTGGCATAGTTTGCTATGGTTACTAGCATTTTTTTGTAATTTAAAAGTGATTGGGTTTAGTTTGTTGTGGTAAGGGTTAGTTGGTGATGATTTAGAGTAGCCGAAGTAATTTAGGTGAGTCTGGAATAGTTTGTTATGATTTGTACACCTTTTTTTGTAATTCTAAGATGATATGGTTTGGTTTGTTGTGGTAAGGGTTAGTTGGGGGTGATTTACGGTAGCCGAAGTAATTTAGGTGATTCTGGTACAGTTTGTTATAATTTTTAGCATTTTTTTGTAATTTTAAAGTGATTGGGCTTAGTTTGTTGCTGTAAAGTGTAGTTGGGGGTGATTTTGATAGCCGAAGTAATTTAGGTGAGTTTGGCATAATTTGCTATGGTTAGTAGCATTTTTTTGTAATTTAAAAGTGATTGGGTTTAGTTTGTTGTGGTAAGGGTTAGTTGGTGATGATTTATGGTAGCCGAAGTAATTTAGGTGAGTTTGGCATAGTTTGCTATGGTTACTATCATTTTTTTGTAATTTAAAAGTGATTGGGTTTAGTTTGTTGTGGTAAGGGTTAGTTGGTGATGATTTAGAGTAGCCGAAGTAATTTAGGTGATTCTGGTATAGTTTGTTATGATTTTTAGCATTTTTTTGTAATTTTAAAGTGATTGGGCTTAGTTTGTTGCTGTAAAGTGTAGTTGGGGGTGATTTTTGATAGCCGAAGTAATCTAGGTGAGTTTGGCATAATTTGCTATGGTTAGTAGCATTTTTTTGTAATTTAAAAGTGATTGGGTTTAGTTTGTTGTGGTAAGGGTTAGTTGGTGATGATTTATGGTAGCCGCAGTAATTTAGGAGAGTTTGGCATAGTTTGCTATGGTTACTAGCATTTTTTTGTAATTTAAAAGTGATTGAGTTTAGTTTGTTGTGGTAAGGGTTAGTTGGTGATGATTTAGAGTAGCCGAAGTAATTTAGGTGAGTCTGGCATAGTTTGTTATGATTTGTACACCTTTTTTTGTAATTTTAAGATGATATGGTTTGGTTTGTTGTGGTAAGGGATAGTTGGGGGTGATTTACGATAGCCGAAGTAATTTAGGTGATTCTGGTATAGTTTGTTATGATTTTTAGCATTTTTTTGTAATTTTAAAGTGATTGGGCTTAGTTTGTTGCTGTAAAGTGTAGTTGGGGGTGATTTTTGATAGCCGAAGTAATTTAGGTGAGTTTGGCATAGTTTGCTATGGTTAGTAGCATTTTTTTGTAATTTAAAAGTGATTGGGTTTAGTTTGTTGTGGTAAGGGTTAGTTGGTGATGATTTATGGTAGCCGAAGTAATTTAGGTGAGTTTGGCATAGTTTGCTATGGTTACTAGCATTTTTTTGTAATTTAAAAGTGATTGGGTTTAGTTTGTTGTGGTAAGGGTTAGTTGGTGATGATTTAGAGTAGCCGAAGTAATTTAGGTGATTCTGGTATAGTTTGTTATGATTTTTAGCATTTTTTTGTAATTTTAAAGTGATTGGGCTTAGTTTGTTGCTGTAAAGTGTAGTTGGGGGTGATTTTTGATAGCCGAAGTAATTTAGGTGAGTTTGGCATAGTTTGCTATGGTTAGTAGCATTTTTTTGTAATTTAAAAATGATTGGGTTTAGTTTGTTGTGGTAAGGGTTAGTTGGTGATGATTTGTGGTAGCCGAAGTAATTTAGGTGAGTTTGGCATAGTTTGCTATGGTTACTAGCATTTTTTTGTAATTTAAAAGTGATTGGGTTTAGTTTGTTGTGGTAAGGGTTAGTTGGTGATAATTTAGAGTAGCCGAAGTAATTTAGGTGAGTCTGGCATAGTTTGTTATGATTTGTACACCTTTTTTTGTAATTTTAAGATGATATGGTTTGGTTTGTTGTGGTAAGGGATAGTTGGGGGTGATTTACGGTAGCCGAAGTAATATAGGTGATTCTGGTATAGTTTGTTATGATTTTTAGCATTTTTTTGTAATTTTAAAGTGATTGGGCTTAGTTTGAGCTGTAAAGTGTAGTTGGGGGTGATTTTTGATAGCCGAAGTAATTTAGGTGAGTTTGGCATAGTTGGCTATGGTTAGTAGCATTTTTTTGTAATTTAAAAGTGATTGGGTTTAGTTTGTTGTGGTAAGGGTTAGTTGGTGATGATTTATGGTAGCCGAAGTAATTTAGGTAAGTTTGGCATAGTTTGCTATGGTTACTAGCATTTTTTTGTAACTAAAAGTGATTGGGTTTAGTTTGTTGTGGTAAGGGTTAGTTGGTGAAGATTTAGAGTAGCCGAAGTAATTTAGGTGAGTCTGGCATAGTTTGTTATGATTTGTACACCTTTTTTTGTAATTTTAAGATGATATGGTTTGGTTTGTTGTGGTAAGGGATAGTTGGGGGTGATTTACGGTAGCCGAAGTAATTTAGGTGATTCTGGTATAGTTTGTTATGATTTTTAGCATTTTTTTGTAATTTTAAAGTGATTGGGCTTAGTTTGTTACTGTAAAGTGTAGTTTGGGGTGATTTTTGATAGCCGAAGTAATTTAGGTGAGTTTGGCATAGTTTGCTATGGTTAGTAGCATTTTTTTGTAATTTAAAAGTGTTTGGGTTTAATTTGTTGTGGTAAGGGTTAGTTGGTGATAATTTAGAGTAGCCGAAGTAATTTAGGTGAGTCTGGCATAGTTTGTTATGATTTGTACACTTTTTTTTGTAATTTTAAGATGATATGGTTTGGTTTGTTGTGGTAAGGGATAGTTGGGGGTGATTTACGGTAGCCGAAGTAATTTAGGTGATTCTGGTATAGTTTGTTATGATTTTTAGCATTTTTTTGTAATTTTAAAGTGATTGGGCTTAGTTTGAGCTGTAAAGTGTAGTTGGGGTTGATTTTTGATAGCCGAAGTAATTTAGGTGAGTTTGGCATAGTTGGCTATGGTTAGTAGCATTTTTTTGTAATTTAAAAGTGATTGGGTTTAGTTTGTTGTGGTAAGGGTTAGTTGGTGATGATTTATGGTAGCCGAAGTAATTTAGGTAAGTTTGGCATAGTTTGCTATGGTTACTAGCAATTTCTTGTAACTAAAAGTGATTGGGTTTAGTTTGTTGTGGTAAGGGTTAGTTGGTGATGATTTAGAGTAGCCGAAGTAATTTAGGTGAGTCTGGCATAGTTTGTTATGATTTGTACACCTTTTTTTGTAATTTTAAGATGATATAGTTTGGTTTGTTGTGGTAAGGGATAGTTGGGGGTGATTTACGTTAGCCGAAGTAGTTTAGGTGATTCTTGTATAGTTTGTTATGATTTTTAGCATTTTTTTGTAATTTTAAAAGGGATTGGGCTTAGTTTGTTACTGTAAAGTGTAGTTGGGTGTGATTTTTGATAGCCGAAGTAATTTAGGTGAGTTTGGCATAGTTGGCTATGGTTAGTAGCATTTTTTTGTAATTTAAAAGTGATTGGGTTTAGTTTGTTGTGGTAAGGGTTAGTTGGTGATGATTTATGGTAGCCGAAGTAATTTAGGTGAGTTTGGCATAGTTTGCTATGGTTACTAGCATTTTTTTGTAATTTAAAAATGATTGGGTTTAGTTTGTTGTGGTAAGGGTTAGTTGGTGATGATTTAGAGTAGCCGAAGTAATTTAGGTGAGTCTGGCATAGTTTGTTATGATTTGTACACCTTTTTTTGTAATTTTAAGATGATATGGTTTGGTTTGTTGTGGTAAGAGATAGTTGGGGGTGATTTACGGTAGCCGAAGTAATTTAGGTGATTCTGGTGTAGTTTGTTATGATTTTTAACATTTTTTTGTAATTTTAAAGTGATTGGGCTTAGCTTGTTGCTGTAAAGTGCAGTTGGGGGTGATTTTTGATAGCCGAAGTAATTTAGGTAAGTTTGGCATAGTTTGCTATGGTTACTAGCATTTTTTTGTAATTTAAAAGTGATTGGGTTTAGTTTGTTGTGGTAAGGGTTAGTTGGTGATGATTTAGAGAAGCCGAAGTAATTTAGGTGAGTCTGGCATAGTTTGTTATGATTTGTACACCTTTTTTTGTAATTTTAAGATGATATGGTTCGGTTTGTTGTGGTAAGGGATAGTTGGGGGTGATTTACGGTAGCCGAAGTAATTTGGGTAATTCTGGTATAGTTTGTTATGATTTTTAACATTTTTTGTAATTTTAACGTGATTGGGCTTAGTTTGTTGCTGTAAAGTGTAGTTGGGGGTGATTTTTGATAGCCGAAGTAATTTAGGTGAGTTTGGCATAGTTTGCTATGGTTAGTAGCATTTTTTTGTAATTTAAAAGTGATTGGGTTTAGTTTGTTGTGGTAAGGAATAGTTGGTGATGATTTATGGTAGCCGAAGTAATTTAGGTGAGTTTGGCATAGTTTGTTATGGTTACTAGCATTTTTTTGTAATTTAAAAGTGATTGGGTTTAGTTTGTTGTGGTAAGGGTTAGTTGGTGATGTTTTAGAGTAGCCGAAGTAATTTAGGTGAGTCTGGCATAGTTTGTTATGATTTGTACACCTTTTTTTGTAATTTTAAGATGATATGGTTTGGTTTGTTGTGGTAAGGGATAGTTGGGGGTGATTTACGGTAGCCGAAGTAATTTAGATGATTCTTGTATAGTTTGTTAAAATTTTTAGCATTTTTTTGTAATTTTAAAGTGATTGGGCTTAGTTTGTTGCTGTAAAGTGTAGTTGGGGGTGATTTTTGATAGCCGAAGTAATTAAGGTGAGTTTGGCATAGTTTGCTATGGTTAGTAGCATTTTTTTGTAATTTAAAAGTGATTGGGTTTAGTTTGTTGTGGTAAGGGTTAGTTGGTGATGATTTATGGTAGCCAAAGTAATTTAGGTGAGTTTGGCATAGTTTGCTATGGTTACTAGCATTTTTTGTAATTTAAAAGTGATTGGGTTTAGTTTGTTGTGGTAAGGGTTAGTTGGTGATGATTTAGAGTAGCCGAAGTAATTTAGGTGAGTCTGGCAAAGTTTGTTATGATTTGTACACCTTTTTTTGTAATTTTAAAATGATATGGTTGGGTTTGTTGTGGTAAGGGATAGTTGGGGGTGATTTACGTTAGCCGAAGTAATTTAGGTGATTCTGGTATAGTTTGTTATGATTTTTAGCATTTTTTTTGTAATTTTAAAGTGATTGGGCTTAGTTTGTTGCTGTAAAGTGTAGTTGGGGGTGATTTTTGATAGCCGAAGTAATTTAGGTGAGTTTGGCATAGTTTGCTATGGTTAGTAGCATTTTTTTGTAATTTAAAAGTGATTGGGTTTAGTTTGTTGTGGTAAGGGTTAGTTGGTGATGATTTATGGTAGCCGAAGTAATTTAGGTGATTTTGGCATAGTTTGCTTTGGTTACTAGCATTTTTTTGTAATTTAAAAGTGATTGGGTTTAGTTTGTTGTGGTAAGGGTTAGTTGGTGATGATTTAGAGTAGCCGAAGTAATTTAGGTGAGTCTGGCATAGTTTGTTATGATTTGTACATCTTTTTTTGTAATTTTAAGATGATATGGTTTGGTTTGTTGTGGTAAGGGATAGTTGGGGGTGATTTACGGCAGGCGAAGTAATTTAGGTGATTCTGGTATAGTTTGTTATGATTTTTAGCATTTTTTTGTAATTTTAAAGTGATTGGGCTTAGTTTGTTGCTGTAAAGTGTAGTTGGGTGTGATTTTTGATAGCCGAAGTAATTTAGGTGAGTTTGGCATAGTTTGCTATGGTTAGTAGCATTTTTTTGTCATTTAAAAGTGATTGGGTTTAGTTTGTTGTGGTAAGGATTAGTTGGTGATGATTTATGGTAGCCGAAGTAATTTAGGTGAGTTTGGCACAGTTTGCTATGGTTTCTAGCATTTTTTTGTAATTTAAAAGTGATTCGGTTTAGTTTGTTGTGGTAAGGGTTAGTTGGTGATGATTTAGAGTAGCCGAAGTAATTTAGGTGAGTCTGGCATAGTTTGTTATGATTTGTACACCTTTTTTTGTAATTTTAAGATGATATGGTTTGGTTTGTTGTAGTAAGGGATAGTTGGGGGTGATTTACGGTAGCCGAAGTAACTTAGGTGATTCTGGTATAGTTTGTTATGATTTTTAGCATTTTTTTGTAATTTTAAAGTGATTGGGCTTAGTTTGTTGCTGTAAAGTGTAGTTGAGGGTGATTTTTGATAGCCGAAGTAATTTAGGTGAGTTTGGCATAGTTTGCTATGGTTAGTAGCATTTTTTTGTAATTTAAAAGTGATTGGGTTTAGTTTGTTGTGGTAAAAGTTAGTTGGTGATGAGTTATGGTAGCCGAAGTAATTTAGGTGAGTTTGGCATAGTTTGCTATGGTTACTAGCATTTTTTTGTAATTTAAAAGTGATTGGGTTTAGTTTGTTGTGGTAAGGGTTAGTTGGTGATGATTTTGAGTAGCCGAAGTAATTTAGGTGATTCTGGTATAGTTTGTTATGATTTTAGCATTTTTTTGTAATTTTAAAGTGATTGGGCTTAGTTTGTTGCTGTAAAGTGTAGTTGGGGGTGATTTTTGATAGCCGAAGTAATTTAGGTGAGTTTGGCATAGTTTGCTATGGTTAGTAGCATTTTTTTGTAATTTAAAAGTGATTGGGTTTAGTTTGTTGTGGTAAGGGTTAGTTGGTGATGATTTATGGTAGCCGAAGTAATTTAGGTGAGTTTGGCATAGTTTGCTATGGTTACTAGCATTTTTTTGTAATTTAAAAGTGATTGGGTTTAGTTTGTTGTGGTAAGGGTTAGTTGGTAATGATTTAGAGTAGCCGAAGTAATTTAGGTAATTCTGGTATAGTTTGTTATGATTTTTAGCATTTTTTTGTAATTTTAAAGTGATTGGGCTTAGCTTGTTGCTGTAAAGTGTAGTTGGGGGTGATTTTTGATAGCCGAAGTAATTTAGGTGAGTTTGGCATAGTTTGCTATGGTTAGTAGCATTTTTTTGTAATTTAAAAGTGATTGGGTTTAGTTTGTTGTGGTAAGGGTTAGTTGGTGATGATTTATGGTAGCCGAAGTAATTTAGGTGAGTTTGGCATAGTTTGCTATGGTTACTAGCATTTTTTTGTAATTTAAAAGTGATTGGGTTTAGTTTGTTGTGGTAAGGGTTAGTTGGTGATAATTTAGAGTAGCCGAAGTAATTTAGGTGAGTCTGGCATAGTTTGTTATGATTTGTACACCTTTTTTTGTAATTTTAAGATGATATGGTTTGGTTTGTTGTGGTAAAGGATAGTTAGGGGTGATTTACGGTAGCCGAAGTAATTTAGGTGATTCTGGTATAGTTTGTTATGATTTTTAGCATTTTTTTGTAATTTTAAAGTGATTGGGCTTAGTTTGAGCTGTAAAGTGTAGTTGGGGGTGATTTTTGATAGCCGAAGTAATTTAGGTGAGTTTGGCATACTTTGCTATGGTTAGTAGCAATTTTTTGTAATTTAAAAGTGATTGGGTTTAGTTTGTTGTGGTAAGGGTTAGTTGGTGATGATTTAGAGTAGCCGAAGTAATTTAGGTGAGTCTGGCATAGTTTGTTATGATTTGTACACCTTTTTTTGTAATTTTAAGATCATATGGTTTGGTTTGTTGTGGTAAGGGATAGTTGGGGGTGATTTACGGTAGCCGAAGTAATTTAGGTGATTCTGGTATAGTTTGTTATGATTTTTAGCATTTTTTTGTAATTTTAAAGTGATTGGGCTTAGTTTGTTGCTGTAAAGTGTAGTTGGGTGTGATTTTTGATAGCCGAAGTAATTTAGGTGAGTTTGGCATAGTTTGCTATGGTTAGTAGCATTTTTTTGTCATTTAAAAGTGATTGGGTTTAGTTTGTTGTGGTAAGGATTAGTTGGTGATGATTTATGGTAGCCGAAGTAATTTAGGTGAGTTTGGCACAGTTTGCTATGGTTTCTAGCATTTTTTTGTAATTTAAAAGTGATTCGGTTTAGTTTGTTGTGGTAAGGGTTAGTTGGTGATGATTTAGAGTAGCCGAAGTAATTTAGGTGAGTCTGGCATAGTTTGTTATGATTTGTACACCTTTTTTTGTAATTTTAAGATGATATGGTTTGGTTTGTTGTGGTAAGGGATAGTTGGGGGTGATTTACGGTAGCCGAAGTAACTTAGGTGATTCTGGTATAGTTTGTTATGATTTTTAGCATTTTTTTGTAATTTTAAAGTGATTGGGCTTAGTTTGTTGCTGTAAAGTGTAGTTGAGGGTGATTTTTGATAGCCGAAGTAATTTAGGTGAGTTTGGCATAGTTTGCTATGGTTAGTAGCATTTTTTTGTAATTTAAAAGTGATTGGGTTTAGTTTGTTGTGGTAAGGGTTAGTTGGTGATGAGTTATGGTAGCCGAAGTAATTTAGGTGAGTTTGGCATAGTTTGCTATGGTTACTAGCATTTTTTTGTAATTTAAAAGTGATTGGGTTTAGTTTGTTGTGGTAAGGGTTAGTTGGTGATGATTTTGAGTAGCCGAAGTAATTTAGGTGATTCTGGTATAGTTTGTTATGATTTTAGCATTTTTTTGTAATTTTAAAGTGATTGGGCTTAGTTTGTTACTGTAAAGTGTAGTTGGGGGTGATTTTTGATAGCCGAAGTAATTTAGGTGAGTTTGGCATAGTTTGCTATGGTTAGTAGCATTTTTTTGTAATTTAAAAGTGATTGGGTTTAGTTTGTTGTGGTAAGGGTTAGTTGGTGATGATTTATGGTAGCCGAAGTAATTTAGGTGAGTTTGGCATAGTTTGCTATGGTTACTAGCATTTTTTTGTAATTTAAAAGTGATTGGGTTTAGTTTGTTGTGGTAAGGGTTAGTTGGTGATGATTTAGAGTAGCCGAAGTAATTTAGGTGAATCTGGCATAGTTTGTTATGATTTGTACACCTTTTTTTGTAATTTTAAGATGATATGGTTTGGTTTGTTGTGGTAAGGGATAGTTGGGGGTGATTTACGATAGCCGAAGTAATTTAGGTGATTCTGGTATAGTTTGTTATGATTTTTAGCATTTTTTTGTAATTTTAAAGTGATTGGGCTTAGTTTGATGCTGTAAAGTGTAGTTGGGGGTGATTTTTGATAGCCGAAGTAATTTAGGTGAGTTTGGCATAGTTTGCTATGGTTAGTAGCATTTTTTTGTAATTTAAAAATGTTTGGGTTTAGTTTGTTGTGGTAAGGGTTAGTTGGTGATGATTTACGGTAGCCGAAGTAATTTAGGTAATTCTGGTATAGTTTGTTATGATTTTTAGCATTTTTTTGTAATTTTAAAGTGATTGGGCTTAGCTTGTTGCTGTAAAGTGTAGTTGGGGGTGATTTTTGATAGCCGAAGTAATTTAGGTGAGTTTGGCATAGTTTGCTATGGTTAGTAGCATTTTTTTGTAATTTAAAAGTGATTGGGTTTAGTTTGTTGTGGTAAGGGTTAGTTGGTGATGATTTATGGTAGCCGAAGTAATTTAGGTGAGTTTGGCATAGTTTGCTATGGTTACTAGCATTTTTTTGTAATTTAAAAGTGATTGGGTTTAGTTTGTTGTGGTAAGGGTTAGTTGGTGATGATTTAGAGTAGCCGAAGTAATTTAGGTCAGTCTGGCATAGTTTGTTATGATTTGTACACCTTTTTTTGTAATTTTAAGATGATATGGTTTGGTTTGTTGTGGTAAGGGATAGTTAGGGGTGATTTACGGTAGCCGAAGTAATTTAGGTGATTCTGGTATAGTTTGTTATGATTTTTAGCATTTTTTTGTAATTTTAAAGTGATTGGGCTTAGTTTGAGCTGTAAAGTGTAGTTGGGGGTGATTTTTGATAGTCGAAGTAATTTAGGTGAGTTTGGCATAGTTTGCTATGGTTAGTAGCATTTTTTTGTAATTTAAAAGTGATTGGGTTTAGTTTGTTGTGGTATGGGTTAGTTGGTGATGATTTAGAGTAGCCGAAGAAATTTGATTGATTCTGGTATAGTTTGTTATGATTTTTAGCATTTTTTTGTAATTTTAAAGTGATTGGACTTAGTTTGTTGCTGTAAAGTGTAGTTGGTGGTGATTTTTGATAGCCGAAGTAATTTAGGTGAGTTTGGCATAGTTTGCTATGGTTAGTAGCATTTTATTGTAATTTAAAACTGATTGGGTTTAGTTTGTTGTGGTAAGGGTTAGTTGGTGATGTTTTAGAGTAGCCGAAGTAATTTAGGTGAGTCTGGCATAGTTTGTTATGATTTGTACACCTTTTTTTGTAATTTTAAGATGATATGGTTTGGTTTGTTGTGGTAAGGGATAGTTGGGGGTGATTTACGGTAGCCGAAGTAATTTAGATGATTCTGGTATAGTTTGTTAAAATTTTTAGCATTTTTTTGTAATTTTAAAGTGATTGGGCTTAGTTTGTTGCTGTAAAGTGTAGTTGGGGGTGATTTTTGATAGCCGAAGTAATTAAGGTGAGTTTGGCATAGTTTGCTATGGTTAGTAGCATTTTTTTGTAATTTAAAAGTGATTGGGTTTAGTTTGTTGTGGTAAGGGTTAGTTGGTGATGATTTATGGTAGCCAAAGTAATTTAGGTGAGTTTGGCATAGTTTGCTATGGTTACTAGCATTTTTTGTAATTTAAAAGTGATTGGGTTTAGTTTGTTGTGGTAAGGGTTAGTTGGTGATGATTTAGAGTAGCCGAAGTAATTTAGGTGAGTCTGGCAAAGTTTGTTATGATTTGTACACCTTTTTTTGTAATTTTAAAATGATATGGTTGGGTTTGTTGTGGTAAGGGATAGTTGGGGGTGATTTACGTTAGCCGAAGTAATTTAGGTGATTCTGGTATAGTTTGTTATGATTTTTAGCATTTTTTTGTAATTTTAAAGTGATTGGGCTTAGTTTGTTGCTGTAAAGTGTAGTTGGGGGTGATTTTTGATAGCCGAAGTAATTTAGGTGAGTTTGGCATAGTTTGCTATGGTTAGTAGCATTTTTTTGTAATTTAAAAGTGATTGGGTTTAGTTTGTTGTGGTAAGGGTTAGTTGGTGATGATTTATGGTAGCCGAAGTAATTTAGGTGATTTTGGCATAGTTTGCTTTGGTTACTAGCATTTTTTTGTAATTTAAAAGTGATTGGGTTTAGTTTGTTGTGGTAAGGGTTAGTTGGTGATGATTTAGAGTAGCCGAAGTAATTTAGGTGAGTCTGGCATGGTTTGTTATGATTTGTACATCTTTTTTTGTAATTTTAAGATGATATGGTTTGGTTTGTTGTGGTAAGGGATAGTTGGGGGTGATTTACGGCAGGCGAAGTAATTTAGGTGATTCTGGTATAGTTTGTTATGATTTTTAGCATTTTTTTGTAATTTTAAAGTGATTGGGCTTAGTTTGTTGCTGTAAAGTGTAGTTGGGTGTGATTTTTGATAGCCGAAGTAATTTAGGTGAGTTTGGCATAGTTTGCTATGGTTAGTAGCATTTTTTTGTCATTTAAAAGTGATTGGGTTTAGTTTGTTGTGGTAAGGATTAGTTGGTGATGATTTATGGTAGCCGAAGTAATTTAGGTGAGTTTGGCACAGTTTGCTATGGTTTCTAGCATTTTTTTGTAATTTAAAAGTGATTCGGTTTAGTTTGTTGTGGTAAGGGTTAGTTGGTGATGATTTAGAGTAGCCGAAGTAATTTAGGTGAGTCTGGCATAGTTTGTTATGATTTGTACACCTTTTTTTGTAATTTTAAGATGATATGGTTTGGTTTGTTGTGGTAAGGGATAGTTGGGGGTGATTTACGGTAGCCGAAGTAACTTAGGTGATTCTGGTATAGTTTGTTATGATTTTTAGCATTTTTTTGTAATTTTAAAGTGATTGGGCTTAGTTTGTTGCTGTAAAGTGTAGTTGAGGGTAATTTTTGATAGCCGAAGTAATTTAGGTGAGTTTGGCATAGTTTGCTATGGTTAGTAGCATTTTTTTGTAATTTAAAAGTGATTGGGTTTAGTTTGTTGTGGTAAGGGTTAGTTGGTGATGAGTTATGGTAGCCGAAGTAATTTAGGTGAGTTTGGCATAGTTTGCTATGGTTACTAGCATTTTTTTGTAATTTAAAAGTGATTGGGTTTAGTTTGTTGTGGTAAGGGTTAGTTGGTGATGATTTTGAGTAGCCGAAGTAATTTAGGTGATTCTGGTATAGTTTGTTATGATTTTAGCATTTTTTTGTAATTTTAAAGTGATTGGGCTTAGTTTGTTACTGTAAAGTGTAGTTGGGGGTGATTTTTGATAGCCGAAGTAATTTAGGTGAGTTTGGCATAGTTTGCTATGGTTAGTAGCATTTTTTTGTAATTTAAAAGTGATTGGGTTTAGTTTGTTGTGGTAAGGGTTAGTTGGTGATGATTTATGGTAGCCGAAGTAATTTAGGTGAGTTTGGCATAGTTTGCTATGGTTACTAGCATTTTTTTGTAATTTAAAAGTGATTGGGTTTAGTTTGTTGTGGTAAGGGTTAGTTGGTGATGATTTAGAGTAGCCGAAGTAATTTAGGTGAATCTGGCATAGTTTGTTATGATTTGTACACCTTTTTTTGTAATTTTAAGATGATATGGTTTGGTTTGTTGTGGTAAGGGATAGTTGGGGGTGATTTACGATAGCCGAAGTAATTTAGGTGATTCTGGTATAGTTTGTTATGATTTTTAGCATTTTTTTGTAATTTTAAAGTGATTGGGCTTAGTTTGATGCTGTAAAGTGTAGTTGGGGGTGATTTTTGATAGCCGAAGTAATTTAGGTGAGTTTGGCATAGTTTGCTATGGTTAGTAGCATTTTTTTGTAATTTAAAAGTGATTGGGTTTAGTTTGTTGTGGTAAGGGTTAGTTGGTGATGATTTATGGTAGCCGAAGTAATTTAGGTGCGTTTGGCATAGTTTGCTATGGTTACTAGCATTTTTTTGTAATTTAAAAGTGATTGGGTTTAGTTTGTTGTGGTAAGGGTTAGTTGGTAATGATTTAGAGTAGCCGAAGTAATTTAGGTAATTCTGGTATAGTTTGTTATGATTTTTAGCATTTTTTTGTAATTTTAAAGTGATTGGGCTTAGCTTGTTGCTGTAAAGTGTAGTTGGGGGTGATTTTTGATAGCCGAAGTAATTTAGGTGAGTTTGGCATAGTTTGCTATGGTTAGTAGCATTTTTTTGTAATTTAAAAGTGATTGGGTTTAGTTTGTTGTGGTAAGGGTTAGTTGGTGATGATTTATGGTAGCCGAAGTAATTTAGGTGAGTTTGGCATAGTTTGCTATGGTTACTAGCATTTTTTTGTAATTTAAAAGTGATTGGGTTTAGTTTGTTGTGGTAAGGGTTACTTGGTGATGATTTAGAGTAGCCGAAGTAATTTAGGTCAGTCTGGCATAGTTTGTTATGATTTGTACACCTTTTTTTGTAATTTTAAGATGATATGGTTTGGTTTGTTGTGGTAAGGGATAGTTAGGGGTGATTTACGGTAGCCGAAGTAATTTAGGTGATTCTGGTATAGTTTGTTATGATTTTTAGCATTTTTTTGTAATTTTAAAGTGATTGGGCTTAGTTTGAGCTGTAAAGTGTAGTTGGGGGTGATTTTTGATAGCCGAAGTAATTTAGGTGAGTTTGGCATACTTTGCTATGGTTAGTAGCAATTTTTTGTAATTTAAAAGTGATTGGGTTTAGTTTGTTGTGGTAAGGGTTAGTTGGTGATGATTTAGAGTAGCCGAAGTAATTTAGGTGAGTCTGGCATAGTTTGTTATGATTTGTACACCTTTTTTTGTAATTTTAAGATCATATGGTTTGGTTTGTTGTGGTAAGGGATAGTTGGGGGTGATTTACGGTAGCCGAAGTAATTTAGGTGATTCTGGTATAGTTTGTTATGATTTTATCATTTTTTTGTAATTTTAAAGTGATTGGGCTTAGTTTGTTGCTGTAAAGTGTAGTTGGGGGTGATTTTTGATAGCCGAAGTAATTTAGGTTGGTTTGGCATAGTTTGCTATGGTTAGTAGCATTTTTTTGCAATTTAAAAGAGATTGGGTTTAGTTTGTTGTGGTAAGGGTTAGTTGGTGATGATTTATGGTAGCCGAAGTAATTTAGGTAAGTTTGGCATAGTTTGCTATGGTTACTAGCATTTTTTTGTAATTTAAAAGTGATTGGATTTAGTTTGTTGTGGTAAGGGTTAGTTGGTGATGATTTAGAGTAGCCGAAGAAATTTGATTGATTCTGGTATAGTTTGTTATGATTTTTAGCATTTTTTTGTAATTTTAAAGTGATTGGACTTAGTTTGTTGCTGTAAAGTGTAGTTGGTGGTGATTTTTGATAGCCGAAGTAATTTAGGTGAGTTTGGCATAGTTTGCTATGGTTAGTAGCATTTTATTGTAATTTAAAACTGATTGGGTTTAGTTTGTTGTGGAAAGGGTTAGTTGGTGATGATTTAGAGTAGCCGAATTAATTTAGGTGAGTCTGGCATAGTTTGTTATGATTTGTACACCTTTTTTTGTAATTTTAAGATGATATGGTTTGGTTTGTTGTGGTAAGGATAGTTGGGGGTGATTTACGGTCGCCGAAGTAATTTAGGTGATTCTGGTATAGTTTGTTATGATTTTTAGCATTTTTTTGTAATTTTAAAGTGATTGGGCTTAGTTTGTTATTGTAAAGTGTAGTTGGGGGTGATTTTTGATAGCCAAAGTGATTTAGGTGAGTTTGGCATAGCTTGCTATGGTTAGTAGCATTTTTTTGTAATTTAATAGTGATTGGGTTTAGTTTGTTGTGGTAAGGGTTAGTTGGTGATGATTTATGGTAGCCGAAGTAATTTCGGTGAGTTTGGCATAGTTTGCTATGGTTACTAGCATTTTTTTGTAATTTAAAAGTGATTGGGTTTAGTTTGTTGTGGTAAGGGTTAGTTGGTGATGATTTAGAGTAGCCGAAGTAATTTAGGTGAGTCTGGCATAGTTTGTTATGATTTGTACACCTTTTTTTGTAATTTTAATATGATATGGTTTGGTTTGTTGTGGTAAGGGATAGTTGGGGGTGATTTACGGTAGCCGAAGTAATTTAGGTGATTCTGGTATAGTTTGTTATGATTTTTAGCATTTTTTTGTAATTTTAAAATGATTGGGCTTAGTTTGTTGCTGTAAATTGTAGTTGAGAGTGATTTTTGATAGCCAAAGTAATTTAGGTGAGTTTGGCATACTTTGCTATGGTTAGTAGCAATTTTTTGTAATTTAAAAGTGATTGGGTTTAGTTTGTTGTGGTAAGGGTTAGTTGGTGATGATTTAGAGTAGCCGAAGTAATTTAGGTGAGTCTGGCATAGTTTGTTATGATTTGTACACCTTTTTTTGTAATTTTAAGATCATATGGTTTGGTTTGTTGTGGTAAGGGATAGTTGGGGGTGATTTACGGTAGCCGAAGTAATTTAGGTGATTCTGGTATAGTTTGTTATGATTTTTAGCATTTTTTTGTAATTTTAAAGTGATTGGGCTTAGTTTGTTGCTGTAAAGTGTAGTTGGGGGTGATTTTTGATAGCCGAAGTAATTTAGGTTGGTTTGGCATAGTTTGCTATGGTTAGTAGCATTTTTTTGCAATTTAAAGAGATTGGGTTTAGTTTGTTGTGGTAAGGGTTAGTTGGTGATGATTTATGGTAGCCGAAGTAATTTAGGTAAGTTTGGCATAGTTTGCTATGGTTACTAGCATTTTTTTGTAATTTAAAAGTGATTGGATTTAGTTTGTTGTGGTAAGGGTTAGTTGGTGATGATTTAGAGTAGCCGAAGAAATTTGATTGATTCTGGTATAGTTTGTTATGATTTTTAGCATTTTTTTGTAATTTTAAAGTGATTGGACTTAGTTTGTTGCTGTAAAGTGTAGTTGGTGGTGATTTTTGATAGCCGAAGTAATTTAGGTGAGTTTGGCATAGTTTGCTATGGTTAGTAGCATTTTATTGTAATTTAAAACTGATTGGGTTTAGTTTGTTGTGGAAAGGGTTAGTTGGTGATGATTTAGAGTAGCCGAATTAATTTAGGTGAGTCTGGCATAGTTTGTTATGATTTGTACACCTTTTTTTGTAATTTTAAGATGATATGGTTTGGTTTGTTGTGGTAAGGATAGTTGGGGGTGATTTACGGTCGCCGAAGTAATTTAGGTGATTCTGGTATAGTTTGTTATGATTTTTAGCATTTTTTTGTAATTTTAAAGTGATTGGGCTTAGTTTGTTATTGTAAAGTGTAGTTGGGGGTGATTTTTGATAGCCAAAGTGATTTAGGTGAGTTTGGCATAGCTTGCTATGGTTAGTAGCATTTTTTTGTAATTTAATAGTGATTGGGTTTAGTTTGTTGTGGTAAGGGTTAGTTGGTGATGATTTATGGTAGCCGAAGTAATTTCGGTGAGTTTGGCATAGTTTGCTATGGTTACTAGCATTTTTTTGTAATTTAAAAGTGATTGGGTTTAGTTTGTTGTGGTAAGGGTTAGTTGGTGATGATTTAGAGTAGCCGAAGTAATTTAGGTGAGTCTGGCATAGTTTGTTATGATTTGTACACCTTTTTTTGTAATTTTAATATGATATGGTTTGGTTTGTTGTGGTAAGGGATAGTTGGGGGTGATTTACGGTAGCCGAAGTAATTTAGGTGATTCTGGTATAGTTTGTTATGATTTTTAGCATTTTTTTGTAATTTTAAAATGATTGGGCTTAGTTTGTTGCTGTAAATTGTAGTTGAGAGTGATTTTTGATAGCCAAAGTAATTTAGGTGAGTTTGGCATAGTTTGCTATGGTTAGTAGCATTTTTTTGTAATTTAAAAGTGATTGGGTTTAGTTTGTTGTGTTAAGGGTTAGTTGGTGATGATTTAGAGTAGCCGAAGTAATTTAGGTGATTCTGGTATAGTTTGTTATGATTTTTAGCATTTTTTTTGTAATTTTAAAGTGATTGGACTTAGTTTGTTGCTGTAAAGTATAGTTGGGGGTGATTTTTGATAGCCGAAGTAATTTAGGTGAGTTTGGCATAGTTTGCTACGGCTAGTAGCATTTTTTTGTAATTTATAAGTGATTGGGTTTAATTTGTTGTGGTAAGGGTTAGTTGGTGATGATTTATGGTAGCCGAAGTAATTTAGGTGAGTTTGGCATAGTTTGCTATGGTTACTAGCATTTTTTTGTAATTTAAAAGTGATTGGGTCTAGTTTGTTTTGGTAAGGGTTAGTTGGTGATGATTTAGAGCAGCCGAAGTAAATTAGGTGAGTTTGGCATAGATTGCTATGGTTAGTAGCATTTTTTTGTAATTTAAAACTGATTGGGTTTAGTTTGTTGTGGTAAGGGTTAGTTGGTGATAATTTATGGTAGCCGAAGTAATTTAGGTGAGTTTGGCATAGTTTGCTATGGTTACTAGCATTTTTTTGTAATTTAAAAGTGATTGGGTTTAGTTTGTTGTGGTAAGGGTTAGTTGGGGATGATTTAGAGTAGCCGAAGTAATTTAGGTGAGTCTGGCATAGTTTGTTAGGATTTGTACACCTTTTTTTGTAATTTTAAGATGATATGGTTTGGTTTGTTGTGGTAAGGGATAGTTGGGGGTGATTTACGGTAGCCGAAGTAATTTAGGTGATTCTGGTATAGTTTGTTATGATTTTTAGCATTTTTTTGTAATTTTAAAGTGATTGGACTTAGTTTGTTGCTGTAAAGTGTAGTTGGTGGTGATTTTTGATAGCCGAAGTAATTTAGGTGAGTTGGGCATAGTTTGCTATGGTTAGTAGCATTTTTTTGTAATTTAAAACTGATTGGACTTAGTTTGTTGCTGTAAAGTGTAGTTGGTGATGATTTATGGTAGCCGAAGTAATTTAGGTGAGTTTGGCATAGTTTGCTATGGTCACTAGCATTTTTTTGTAATTTAAAAGTGATTGGGTTTAGTTTGTTGTGGTAAGGGTTAGTTGGTGATGATTTAGAGTAGCCGAATTAATTTAGGTGAGTCTGGCATAGTTTGTTATGATTTGTACACCTTTTTTGTAATTTTAAGATGATATGGTTTGGTTTGTTGTGGTAAGGATAGTTGGGGGTGATTTACGGTAGCCGAAGTAATTTAGGTGATTCTGGTATAGTTTGTTATGATTTTTAGCATTTTTTTGTAATTTTAAAGTGATTGGGCTTAGTTTGTTGCTGTAAAGTGTAGTTGGGGGTGATTTTTGATAGCCGAAGTAATTTAGGTGAGTTTGGCATAGTTTGCTATGGTTAGTAGCATTTTTTTGTAATTTAAAAGTGATTGGGTTTAGTTTGTTGTGGTAAGGGTTAGTTGGTGATGATTTAGAGTAGCCGAAGTAATTTAGGTGAGTCTGGCATAGTTTGTTATGATTTGTACACCTTTTTTTGTAATTTTAAGATGATATGGTTTGGTTTGTTGTGGTAAGGGATAGTTGGGGGTGATTTACGGTAGCCGAAGTAATTTAGGTGATTCTGGTATATTTTGTTATAATTTTTAGCATTTTTTTGTAATTTTAAAATGATTGGGCTTAGTTTGTTGCTGAAAATTGTAGTTGGGGGTGCTTTTTGATAGCCGAAGTAATTTAGGTGAGTTTGGCATAGTTTGCTATGGTTAGTAGCATTTTTTTGTAATTTAAAAGTGAATGGGTTTAGTTTGTTGTGGTAAGGGTTAGTAGTTGGTGATGATTTATGGTAGCCGAAGTAATTTAGGTGAGTTTGGCATAGTTTGCTATGGTTACTAGCATTTTTTTGTAATTTAAAAGTGATTGGGTTTAGTTTGTTGTGTTAAGGGTTAGTTGGTGATGATTTAAAGTAGCCGAAGTAATTAAGGTAAGTCTGGCATAGTTTGTTATGATTTGTACACCTTTTTTTGTAATTTTAAGATGATATAGTTTGGTTTGTTGTGGTAAGGGATAGTTGGGGGTTATTTACGGTAGCCGAAGTAGTTTAGGTGATTCTGGTATAGTTTGTTATGATTTTTAGCATTTTTTTTGTAATTTTAAAGTGATTGGGCTTAGTTTGTTGTTGTAAAGTGTAGTTGGGGGTGATTTTAGATAGCCGAAGTAATTTAGGTGAGTTTGGCTTAGTGTGCTATGGTTAGTAGTATTTTTTTGTAATTTATAAGTGATTGGGTTTAGTTTGTTGTGGTAAGGGTTAGTTGGTGATGATTTAGAGTAGCCGAAGTAATTTAGGTGAGTCTGGCATAGTTTGTTATGATTTGTACATCTTTTTTTGTAATTTTAAGATCATATGGTTTGGTTTGTTGTGGTAAGGTGTAGTTGGGGGTGATTTACGGTAGCCGAAGTAACTTAGGTGATTCTGGTATAGTTTGTTATGATTTTTAGCATTTTTTGTAATTTTAAAGTGATTGGGCTTAGTTTGTTGTTGTAAAGTGTAGTTGGGGGTGATTTTTGATAGCCGAAGTAATTTAGGTGAGTTTGGCATAGTTTGCTATGGTTAGTAGCATTTTTTTGTAATTTAAAAGTGATTGGGTTTAATTTGTTGTGGTAAGGGTTAGTTGGTGATGATTTATGGTAGCCGAAGTAATTTAGGTGAGTTTGGCATAGTTTGCTATGGTTACTAGCATTTTTATGTAATTTAAAAGTGATTGGGTTTAGTTTGTTTTGGTAAGGGTTAGTTGGTGATGATTTAGAGTAGCCGAAGTAATTTAGGTGAGTTTGGCATAGTTTGCTATGGTTAGTAGCATTTTTTTGTAATTTAAAACTGATTGGGTTTAGTTTGTTGTGGTAAGGGTTAGTTGGTGATGATTTATGGTAGCCGAAGTAATTTAGGTGAGTTTGGCATAGTTTGCTATGGTTACTAGCATTTTTTGTAATTTAAAAGTGATTGGGTTTAGTTTGTTGTGGTAAGGGTTAGTTGGTGATGATTTAGAGTAGCCGAAGTAATTTAGGTGAGTCTGGCATAGTTTGTTATGACTTGTACACCTTTTTTTGTAATTTTAAGATTATATGATTGGTTTGTTGTGGTAAGGATAGTTGAGGGTGATTTACGGTAGCCGAAGTAATTTAGGTGATTCTGGTATAGTTTGTTATGATTTTTAGCATTTTTTTGTAATTTTAAAGTGATTGGGCTTAGTTTGTTGCTGTAAAGTGTAGTTGGGGGTGATTTTTGATAGCCGAAGTAATTTGAGTGAGTTTGGCATAGTTTGCTATGGTTAGTAGCATTTTTTTGTAATTTAAAAGTGATTGGGTTTAGTTTGTTGTGGTAAGGGTTAGTTGGTGATGATTTATGGTAGCCGAAGTAATTTAGGTGAGTTTGGCATAGTTTGCTATGGTTACTAGCATTTTTTTGTAATTTAAAAGTGATTGGGTTTAGTTTGTTGTGGTAAGGGTTAGTTGGTGATGATTTAGAGTAGCCGAAGTAATTTAGGTGAGTCTGGCATAGTTTGTTATGATTTGTACACCTTTTTTTGTAATTTTAATATGATATGGTTTGGTTTGTTCTGGTAAGGGATAGTTGGGTGTGATTTACGGTAGCCGAAGTAATTTAGGTGATTCTGGTATAGTTTGTTATGATTTTTAGCATTTTTTTGTAATTTTAAAGTGATTGGGCTTAGTTTGTTGCTGTAAGGTGTAGTTGGGGGTGATTTTTGATAGCCGAAGTAATTTAGGTGAGTTTGGCATAGTTTGCTATGGTTAGTAGCATTTTTTTGTAATTTAAAAGTGATTGGGTTTAGTTTGTTGTGGTAAGGGTTAGTTGGTGATGATTTAGAGTAGCCGAAGTAATTTAGGTGATTCTGGTATAGTTTGTTATGATTTTTAGCATTTTTTTGTAATTTTAAAGTGATTGGGCTTAGCTTGTTGCTGTAAGGTGTAGTTGGGGGTGATTTTTGATAGCCGAAGTAATTTAGGTGAGTTTGGCATAGTTTGCTATGGCTACTAGCATTTTTTTGTAATTTAAAAGTGATTGGGTTTAGTTTGTTGTGGTAAGGGTTAGTTGGTGATGATTTAGAGTAGCCGAAGTAATTTAAGTAAGTCTGGCATAGTTTGTTATGATTTGTACACCTTTTTTTGTAATTTTAAGATGATATGGTTTTGTTTGTTGTGGTAAGGGATAGTTGGGGGTGATTTACGGTAGCCGAAGTAATTTAGGTGATTCTGGTATAGTTTGTTATGATTTTTAGCATTTTTTTGTAATTTTAAAGTGATTGGGCTTAGTTTGTTGCTGTAAACTGTAGTTGGGGGTGATTTTTGATAGCCGAAGTAATTTAGGTGAGTTTGGCATAGTTTGCTATGGTTAGTAGCATTTTTTTGTAATTTAAAAGTGATTGGGTTTAGTTTGTTGTGGTAAGGGTTAGTTGGTGATGATTTATGGTAGCCGAAGTAATTTAGATGAGTTTGGCATAGTTTGCTATGGTTACTAGCATTTTTTTGTAATTTAAAAGTGATTGGGTTTAGTTTGTTGTAGTAAGGGTTAGTTGGTGATGATTTAGAGTAGCCGAAGTAATTTAGGTGAGTCTGGCAAAGTTTGTTATGATTTGTTCACCTTTTTTTGTAATTTTAAGATGATATGGTTTGGTTTGTTGTGGTAAAAAAAGTTGAGGGTGATTTACAGTAGCCGAAGTAATTTAGGTGATTCTGGTATAGTTTGTTATAATTTTTAGCATTTTTTTGTAATTTTAAAGTGATTGGGCTTAGTTTGTTGCTGTAAAGTGTAGTTGGGGGTGATTTTTGATCGCCGAAGTAATTTAGGTGAGTTTGGCATAGTTTGCTATGGTTAGTAGCATTTTTTTGTAATTTAAAAATGATTGGGTTTAGTTTGTTGCGGTAAGGGTTAGTTGGTGATGATTTATGGTAGCCGAAGTAATTTAGGTGAGTTTGGCATAGTTTGCTATGGTTACTAGCATTTTTTTGTAATTTAAAAGTGATTGGGTTTAGTTTGTTGTGGTAAGGGTAAGTTGGTGATGATTTAGAGTAGCCGAAGTAATTTAGGTGAGTCTCGCATAGTTTGTTATGATTTGTACACCTTTTTTTGTAATTTTAAGATGATATGGTTTGGTTTGTTGTGGTAAGAGATAGTTGGGGGTGATTTACGGTAGCCGAAGTAATTTAGGTGATTCTGGTAAAATTTGTTATGATTTTTAGCATTTTTTTGTAATATTAGATTGATTGGGCTTAGTTTGTTGCTGTAAAGTGTAGTTGGGGGTGATTTTTGATAACCGAAGTAATTTAGGTGAGTTTGGCATAGTTTGCTATGGTTAGTAGCATTGTTTTGTAATTTAAAAGTGATTGGGTTTAGTTTGTTGTGGTAAGGGTTAGTTGGTGATGATTTATGGTAGCCGAAGTAATTTAGGTGAGTTTGGCATAGTTTGCTATGGTTACTAGCATTTTTTTGTAATTTAAAAATGATTGGGTTTAGTTTGTTGTGGTAAGGGTTAGTTGGTGATGATTTAGAGTAGCCGAAGTAATTTAGGTGAGTCTGGCATAGTTTGTTATGATTTGTACACCTTTTTTTGTAATTTTAAGATGATATGGTTTGGTTTGTTGTGGTAAGGGATAGTTGGGGGTGATTTACGGTAGCCGAAGTAATTTAGGTGATTCTGGTATAGTTTGTTATGATTTTTAGCATTTTTTTGTATTTTTAAAATGATTGGGCTTAGTTTGTTGCTGTAAAGTGTAGTTGGGGGTGATTTTTGATAACCGAAGTAATTTAATTGAGTTTGGCATAGTTTGCTATGGTTAGTAGCATTTTTTTGTAATTTAAAAGTGATTGGGTTTAGTTTGTTGTGGTAAGGGTTAGTTGGTGATGATTTATGGTAGCCGAAGTAATTTAAGTGAGTTTGGCATAGTTTGCTATGGTTACTAGCATTTTTTTGTAATTTAAAAGTGATTGGGTTTAGTTTGTTGTGGTAAGGGTTAGTTGGTAATGATTTAGAGTAGCCGAAGTAATTTAGGTGAGTCTGGCATAGTTTGTTATGATTTGTACACCTTTTTTGGTAATTTTAAGATGATATGGTTTGGTTTGTTGTGGTAAGGGATAGTTGGGGGTGATTTACGGTAGCCGAAGTAATTTAGGTGATTCGGGTATAGTTTGTTATGATTTTTAGCATTTTTTTGTAATTTTAAAGTGATTGGGCTTAGTTTGTTGCTATAAAGTGTAGTTGGGGGTGATTTTTGATATCCGAAGTAATTTAGGTGTGTTTGGCATAGTTTGCTATGGTTAGTAGAATTTTTTTGTAATTTAAAAGTGATTGGGTTTAGTTTGTTGTGGTAAGAGTTAGTGGGGATGATTTATGGTAGCCGAAGTAATTTAGGTCAGTTTGGCATAGTTTGCTATGGTTACTAGCATTTTTTTGTAATTTAAAACTGATTGGGTTTAGTTTGTTGTGGTAAGGGTTAGTTGGTGATGATTTAGAGTAGCCGAAGTAATTTAGGTGAGTCTGGCATAGTTTGTTATGATTTGTACACCTTTTTTTGTAATTTTAAGATGATATGGTTTGGTTTGTTGTGGTAAGGGATAGTTGGGGGTGATTTACGGTAGCCGAAGTAATTTAGGTGATTCTGGTATAGTTTGTTATGTTTTTTAGCATTTTTTTGTAATTTTAAAGTGATTGGGCTTAGTTTGTTGCTATAAGGTGTAGTTGGGGGTGATTTTTGATATCCGAAGTAATTTAGGTGTGTTTGGCATAGTTTGCTATGGTTAGTAGAATTTTTTTGTAATTTAAAAGTGATTGGGTTTAGTTTGTTGTGGTAAGAGTTAGTTGGTGATGATTTATGGTAGCCGAAGTAATTTAGGTCAGTTTGGCATAGTTTGCTATGGTTACTAGCATTTTTTTGTAATTTAAAACTGATTGGGTTTAGTTTGTTGTGGTAAGGGTTAGTTGGTGATGATTTAGAGTAGCCGAAGTAATTTAGGTGAGTCTGGCATAGTTTGTTATGATTTGTACACCTTTTTTTGTAATTTTAAGATGATATGGTTTGGTTTGTTGTGGTAAGGGATAGTTGGGGGTGATTTACGGTAGCCGAAGTAATTTAGGTAATTCTGGTACAATTTGTTATGATTTTTAGCATTTTTTTGTAATTTTCAAGTGATTGGGCTTAGTTTGTTGCTGTAAAGTGTAGTTGGGGGTGATTTTTGGTAGCCGAAGTAATTTAGGTGAGTTTGGCATAGTTTGCTATGGTTAATAGCATTTTTTTGTAATTTAAAAGTGATTGGGTTTAGCTTGTTGCTGTAAAGTGTAGTTGGGGGTGATTTTTGGTAGCCGAAGTAATTTAGGTCAGTTTGGCATAGTTTGCTATGGTTACTAGCATTTTTTTGTAATTTAAAACTGATTGGGTTTAGTTTGTTGTGGTAAGGGTTAGTTGGTGATGATTTAGAGTAGCCGAAGTAATTTAGGTGAGTCTGGCATAGTTTGTTATGATTTGTACACCTTTTTTTGTAATTTTAAGATGATATGGTTTGGTTTGTTGTGGTAAGGGATAGTTGGGGGTGATTTACGGTAGCCGAAGTAATTTAGGTAATTCTGGTACAATTTGTTATGATTTTTAGCATTTTTTTGTAATTTTCAAGTGATTGGGCTTAGTTTGTTGCTGTAAAGTGTAGTTGGGGGTGATTTTTGGTAGCCGAAGTAATTTAGGTGAGTTTGGCATAGTTTGCTATGGTTAATAGCATTTTTTTGTAATTTAAAAGTGATTGGGTTTAGCTTGTTGCTGTAAAGTGTAGTTGGGGGTGATTTTTGGTAGCCGAAGTAATTTAGGTGAGTTTGGCATAGTTTGCTATGGTTAATAGCATTTTTTTGTAATTTAAAAGTGATTGGGTTTAGCTTGTTGTGGTAAGGGTTAGTTGGTGATGATTTAGAGTAGCCGAAGTAATTTAGGTGAGTCTGGCATAGTTTGTTATGATTTGTACACTTTTTTTTGTAATTTTAAGATGATATGGTTTGGTTTGTTGTGGTAAGGGATAGTTGGGGGTGATTTACGGTAACCGAAGTAATTTAGGTGATTCTGGTATAGTTTGTTATGATTTTTAGCATTTTTTTGTAATTTTAAAGTGATTGGGCTTAGTTTGTTGCTATAAAGTGTAGTTGGGGGTGATTTTTGATATCCGAAGTAATTTAGGTGTGTTTGGCATGGTTTGCTATGGTTAGTAGAATTTTTTTGTAATTTAAAAGTGATTGGGTTTAGTTTGTTGTGGTAAGAGTTAGTTGGTGATGATTTATGGTAGCCGAAGTAATTTAGGTCAGTTTGGCATAGTTTGCTATGGTTACTAGCATTTTTTTGTAATTTAAAACTGATTGGGTTTAGTTTGTTGTGGTAAGGGTTAGTTGGTGATGATTTAGAGTAGCCGAAGTAATTTAGGTGAGTCTGGCATAGTTTGTTATGATTTGTACACGTTTTTTTGTAATTTTAAGATGATATGGTTTGGTTTGTTGTGGTAAGGGATAGTTGGGGGTGATTTACGGTAGCCGATGTAATTTAGGTGATTCTGGTATAGTTTGTTATGATTTTTAGCATTTTTTTGTAATTTTAAAGTGATTGGGCTTAGCTTGTTGCTGTAAAGTGTAGTTGGGGGTGATTTTTGATAGCCGAAGTAATTTAGGTGAGTTTGGCATAGTTTGCTCTGGTTACTAGCATTTTTTTGTAATTTAAAAGTGATTGGGTTTAGTTTGTTGTTGTAAGGGTTAGTTGGTGATGATTTAGAGTAGCCGAAGTAATTTAGGTGAGTCTGGCAAAGTTTGTTATGATTTGTTCACCTTTTTTTGTAATTTTAAGATGATATGGTTTGGTTTGTTGTGGTAAGGGATAGTTGAGGGTGATTTACGGTAGCCGAAGTAATTTAGGTGATTCTGGTATAGTTTGTTATGATTTTTAGCATTTTTTTGTAATTTTAAAGTGATTGGGCTTAGTTTGTTGCTGTAAAGTGTAGTTGGGAGTGATTTTTGATCGCCAAAGTAATTTAGGTGAGTTTGGCATAGTTTGCTATGGTTAGTAGCATTTTTTTGTAATTTAAAAATGATTGGGTTTAGTTTGTTGTGGTAAGGGTAAGTTGGTAATGATTTAGAGTAGCCGAAGTAATTTAGGTGAGTCTGGCATAGTTTGTTATGATTTGTACACCTTTTTTGGTAATTTTAAGATGATATGGTTTGGTTTGTTGTGGTAAGGGATAGTTGGGGGTGATTTACGGTAGCCGAAGTAATTTAGGTAATTCTGGTACAATTTGTTATGATTTTTAGCATTTTTTTGTAATTTTAAAGTGATTGGGCTTAGTTTGTTGCTATAAAGTGTAGTTGGGGGTGATTTTTGATATCCGAAGTAATTTAGGTGTGTTTGGCATAGTTTGCTATGGTTAGTAGAATTTTTTTGTAATTTAAAAGTGATTGGGTTTAGTTTGTTGTGGTAAGAGTTAGTTGGTGATGATTTATGGTAGCCGAAGTAATTTAGGTCAGTTTGGCATAGTTTGCTATGGTTACTAGCATTTTTTTGTAATTTAAAACTGATTGGGTTTAGTTTGTTGTGGTAAGGGTTAGTTGGTGATGATTTAGAGTAGCCGAAGTAATTTAGGTGAGTCTGGCATAGTTTGTTATGATTTGTACACTTTTTTTGTAATTTTAAGATGATATGGTTTGGTTTGTTGTGGTAAGGGATAGTTGGGGGTGATTTACGGTAGCCGAAGTAATTTAGGTAATTCTGGTACAATTTGTTATGATTTTTAGCATTTTTTTGTAATTTTAAAGTGATTGGGCTTAGTTTGTTGCTGTAAAGTGTAGTTGGGGGTGATTTTTGGTAGCCGAAGTAATTTAGGTGAGTTTGGCATAGTTTGCTATGGTTAATAGCATTTTTTTGTAATTTAAAAGTGATTGGGTTTAGCTTGTTGTGGTAAGGGTTAATTGGTGATGATTTATGGTAGCCGAAGTAATTTAGGAGAGTTTGGCATAGTTTGCTATGGTTACTAGCATTTTTTTGTAATTTAAAAGTGATTGGGTTTAGTTTGTTGTGGTAAGGGTTAGTTGGTGATGATTTAGAGTAGCCGAAGTAATTTAGGTGATTCTGGCATAGTTTGTTATGATTTGTACACCTTTTTTTGTAATTTTAAGATGATATGGTTTGGTTTGTTGTGGTAAGGGATAGTTGGGGGTGATTTACGGTAGCCGAAGTAATTTAGGTGATTCTGGTATTGTTTGTTATGATTTTTAGCATTTTTTTGTAATTTTAAAGTGATTGGGCTTAGTTTGTTGCTATAAAGTGTAGTTGGGGGTGATTTTTGATATCCGAAGTAATTTAGGTGTGTTTGGCATAGTTTGCTATGGTTAGTAGAATTTTTTTGTAATTTAAAAGTGATTGGGTTTAGTTTGTTGTGGTAAGAGTTAGTTGGTGATGATTTATGGTAGCCGAAGTAATTTAGGTCAGTTTGGCATAGTTTGCTATGGTTACTAGCATTTTTTTGTAATTTAAAACTGATTGAGTTTAGTTTGTTGTGGTAAGGGTTAGTTGGTGATGATTTAGAGTAGCCGAAGTAATTTAGGTGAGTCTGGCATAGTTTGTTATGATTTGTACACATTTTTTTGTAATTTTAAGATGATATGGTTTGGTTTGTTGTGGTAAGGGATAGTTGGGGGTGATTTACGGTAGCCGATGTAATTTAGGTGATTCTGGTATAGTTTGTTATGATTTTTAGCATTTTTTTGTAATTTTAAAGTGATTGGGCTTAGCTTGTTGCTGTAAAGTGTAGTTGGGGGTGATTTTTGATAGCCGAAGTAATTTAGGTGAGCTTGGCATAGTTTGCTCTGGTTAGTAGCATTTTTTTGTATTTTAAAAGTGATTTGGTTTAGTTTGTTGTGGTAAGAGTTAGTTGGTGATGATTTATGGTAGCCGAAGTAATTTAGGTGAGTTTGGCATAGTTTGCTATGGTTACTAGCATTTTTTTGTAATTTAAAAGTGATTGGGTTTAGTTTGTTGTGGTAAGGGTTAGTTGGTGATGATTTAGAGTAGCCGAAGTAATTTAGGTGAGTCTGGCATAGTTTGTTATGATTTGTACACCTTTTTTTGTAATTTTAAGATGATATGGTTTGTTTTGTTGTAGTAAGGGATAGTTGGAGGTGATTTACGGTTGCCGAAGTAATTTAGGTGATTCTGGTATAGTTTGTTATGATTTTTAGCATTTTTTTTGTAATTTTAAAGTGATTGGGCTTAGGTTGTTGCTGTAAAGTGTAGTTGGGGGTGATTTTTGACAGCCGAAGTAATTTGCGTGAGTTTGGCATAGTTTGCTATGGTTAGTAGCATTTTTTTGTAATTTAAAAGTGATTGGGTTTAGTTTGTTGTGGTAAGGGTTAGTTGGTGATGATTTATGGTAGCCGAAGTAATTTAGGTGAGTTTGGCATAGTTTGCTATGGTTACTAGCATTTTTTTGTAATTTAAAAATGATTGGGTTTAGTTTGTTGTGGTAAGGGTTAGTTGGTGATGATTTAGAGTAGCCGAAGTAATTTAGGTGAGTCTGGCATAGTTTGTTATGATTTGTACACCTTTTTTGTAATTTTAAGATGATATGGTTTGGTTTGTTATGGTAAGGGATAGTTGGGGGTGATTTACGGTAGCCGATGTAATTTAGGTGATTCTGGTATAGTTTGTTATGATTTTTAGCATTTTTTTGTAATTTTAAAGTGATTGGGCTTAGCTTGTTGCTGTAAAGTGTAGTTGGGGGTGATTTTTGATAGCCGAAGTAATTTAGGTGAGTTTGGCATAGTTTGCTATGGTTAGTAGCATTTTTTTGTAATTTAAAAGTGATTGGGTTTATTTTGTTGTGGTAAGGGTTAGTTCGTGATGATTTAGAGTAGCCGAAGTAATTTAGGTGAGTCTGGCATAGTTTGTTATGATTTGTACACCTTTTCTTGTAATTTTAAGATGATATGGTTTGGTTTGTTGTGGTAAGGAATAGTTGGGGGTGATTTACGGTAGCCGAAGTAATTTAGGTGATTCTGGTATAGTTTGTTATGATTTTTAGCATTTTTTTGTAATTTTAAAGTGATTGGGCTTAGTTTGTTGCTGTAAAGTGTAGTTGGGGGTGATTTTTGATAGCCGAAGTAATTTAGGTGAGTTTGGCATAGTTTGCTATGGTTAGTAGCATTTTTTTGTAATTTAAAAGTGATTGGGTTTAGTTTGATGTGATAAGGGTTACTTGGTGATGATTTATGGTTGCCGAAGTAATTTAGGTGAGTTTGGCATAGTTTGCTATGGTTACTAGCATTTTTTTGTAATTTAAAAGTGATTGGGTTTATTTTGTTGTGGTAAGGGTTAGTTGGTGATGATTTATGGTAGCCGAAGTAATTTAGGTGAGTTTGGCATAGTTTGCTATGGTTACTAGCATTTTTTTGTAATTTAAAAGTGATTGGGTTTAGTTTGTTGTGGTAAGGGTTAGTTGGTGATGATTTAGAGTAGCCGAAGTAATTTAGGTGAGTCTGGCATAGTTTGTTATGATTTGTACACCTTTTTTTGTAATTTTAAGATGATATGGTTTGGTTTGTTGTGGTAAGGGAGAGTTGGGGGTGATTTACGGTAGCCGATGTAATTTAGGTGATTCTGGTATAGTTTGTTATGATTTTTAGCATTTTTTTGTAATTTTAAAGTGATTGGGCTTAGTTTGTTGCTGTAAAGTGTAGTTGGGCGTGATTTTTGATATTTTTGATAGCCGAAGTAATTTAGGTGAGTTTGGCAGAGTTTGCTATGGTTAGTAGCATTTTTTTGTAATTTAAAAGTGATTGGGTTTAGTTTGTTGTGGTAAGGGTTAGTTGGTGATGATTTATGGTAGCCGAAGTAATTTAGGTGAGTTTGGCATAGTTTGCTATGGTTACAAGGATTTTTTTGTAATTTAAAAATGATTGGGTTTAGTTTGTTGTGGTAAGGGTTAGTTGGTGATGATTTAGAGTAGCCGAAGTAATTTAGTTGAGTCTGGCATAGTTTGTTATGATTTGTACACCTTTTTTTGTAATTTTAAGATGATATGGTTTGGTTTGTTGTGGTAAGGGATAGTTGGAGGTGATTTACGGTAGCCGAAGTAATTTAGGTGATTCTGGTATAGTTTGTTATGATTTGTACACTTTTTTTTGTAATTTTAAGATGATATGGTTTGGTTTGTTGTGGTAAGGGATAGTTGGGGGTGATTTACGGTAACCGAAGTAATTTAGGTGATTCTGGTATAGTTTGTTATGATTTTTAGCATTTTTTTGTATTTTTAAAATGATTGGGCTTAGTTTGTTGCTGTAAAGTGTAGTTGGGGGTGATTTTTGATAACCGAAGTAATTTAATTGAGTTTGGCATAGTTTGCTATGGTTAGTAGCATTTTTTTGTAATTTAAAAATGATTGGGTTTAGTTTGTTGCGGTAAGGGTTAGTTGGTGATGATTTATGGTAGCCGAAGTAATTTAGGTGAGTTTGGCATAGTTTGCTATGGTTACTAGCATTTTTTTGTAATTTAAAAGTGATTGGGTTTAGTTTGTTGTGGTAAGGGTAAGTTGGTGATGATTTAGAGTAGCCGAAGTAATTTAGGTGAGTCTCGCATAGTTTGTTATGATTTGTACACCTTTTTTTGTAATTTTAAGATGATATGGTTTGGTTTGTTGTGGTAAGAGATAGTTGGGGGTGATTTACGGTAGCCGAAGTAATTTAGGTGATTCTGGTAAAATTTGTTATGATTTTTAGCATTTTTTTGTAATATTAGATTGATTGGGCTTAGTTTGTTGCTGTAAAGTGTAGTTGGGGGTGATTTTTGATAACCGAAGTAATTTAGGTGAGTTTGGCATAGTTTGCTATGGTTAGTAGCATTGTTTTGTAATTTAAAAGTGATTGGGTTTAGTTTGTTGTGGTAAGGGTTAGTTGGTGATGATTTATGGTAGCCGAAGTAATTTAGGTGAGTTTGGCATAGTTTGCTATGGTTACTAGCATTTTTTTGTAATTTAAAAATGATTGGGTTTAGTTTGTTGTGGTAAGGGTTAGTTGGTGATGATTTAGAGTAGCCGAAGTAATTCAGGTGAGTCTGGCATAGTTTGTTATGATTTGTACACCTTTTTTTGTAATTTTAAGATGATATGGTTTGGTTTGTTGTGGTAAGGGATAGTTGGGGGTGATTTACGGTAGCCGAAGTAATTTAGGTGATTCTGGTATAGTTTGTTATGATTTTTAGCATTTTTTTGTATTTTTAAAATGATTGGGCTTAGTTTGTTGCTGTAAAGTGTAGTTGGGGGTGATTTTTGATAACCGAAGTAATTTAATTGAGTTTGGCATAGTTTGCTATGGTTAGTAGCATTTTTTTGTAATTTAAAAGTGATTGGGTTTAGTTTGTTGTGGTAAGGGTTAGTTGGTGATGATTTATGGTAGCCGAAGTAATTTAAGTGAGTTTGGCATAGTTTGCTATGGTTACTAGCATTTTTTTGTAATTTAAAAGTGATTGGGTTTAGTTTGTTGTGGTAAGGGTTAGTTGGTAATGATTTAGAGTAGCCGAAGTAATTTAGGTGAGTCTGGCATAGTTTGTTATGATTTGTACACCTTTTTTGGTAATTTTAAGATGATATGGTTTGGTTTGTTGTGGTAAGGGATAGTTGGGGGTGATTTACGGTAGCCGAAGTAATTTAGGTGATTCGGGTATAGTTTGTTATGATTTTTAGCATTTTTTTGTAATTTTAAAGTGATTGGGCTTAGTTTGTTGCTATAAAGTGTAGTTGGGGGTGATTTTTGATATCCGAAGTAATTTAGGTGTGTTTGGCATAGTTTGCTATGGTTAGTAGAATTTTTTTGTAATTTAAAAGTGATTGGGTTTAGTTTGTTGTGGTAAGAGTTAGTGGGGATGATTTATGGTAGCCGAAGTAATTTAGGTCAGTTTGGCATAGTTTGCTATGGTTACTAGCATTTTTTTGTAATTTAAAACTGATTGGGTTTAGTTTGTTGTGGTAAGGGTTAGTTGGTGATGATTTAGAGTAGCCGAAGTAATTTAGGTGAGTCTGGCATAGTTTGTTATGATTTGTACACCTTTTTTTGTAATTTTAAGATGATATGGTTTGGTTTGTTGTGGTAAGGGATAGTTGGGGGTGATTTACGGTAGCCGAAGTAATTTAGGTGATTCTGGTATAGTTTGTTATGTTTTTTAGCATTTTTTTGTAATTTTAAAGTGATTGGGCTTAGTTTGTTGCTATAAGGTGTAGTTGGGGGTGATTTTTGATATCCGAAGTAATTTAGGTGTGTTTGGCATAGTTTGCTATGGTTAGTAGAATTTTTTTGTAATTTAAAAGTGATTGGGTTTAGTTTGTTGTGGTAAGAGTTAGTTGGTGATGATTTATGGTAGCCGAAGTAATTTAGGTCAGTTTGGCATAGTTTGCTATGGTTACTAGCATTTTTTTGTAATTTAAAACTGATTGGGTTTAGTTTGTTGTGGTAAGGGTTAGTTGGTGATGATTTAGAGTAGCCGAAGTAATTTAGGTGAGTCTGGCATAGTTTGTTATGATTTGTACACCTTTTTTTGTAATTTTAAGATGATATGGTTTGGTTTGTTGTGGTAAGGGATAGTTGGGGGTGATTTACGGTAGCCGAAGTAATTTAGGTAATTCTGGTACAATTTGTTATGATTTTTAGCATTTTTTTGTAATTTTCAAGTGATTGGGCTTAGTTTGTTGCTGTAAAGTGTAGTTGGGGGTGATTTTTGGTAGCCGAAGTAATTTAGGTGAGTTTGGCATAGTTTGCTATGGTTAATAGCATTTTTTTGTAATTTAAAAGTGATTGGGTTTAGCTTGTTGCTGTAAAGTGTAGTTGGGGGTGATTTTTGGTAGCCGAAGTAATTTAGGTCAGTTTGGCATAGTTTGCTATGGTTACTAGCATTTTTTTGTAATTTAAAACTGATTGGGTTTAGTTTGTTGTGGTAAGGGTTAGTTGGTGATGATTTAGAGTAGCCGAAGTAATTTAGGTGAGTCTGGCATAGTTTGTTATGATTTGTACACCTTTTTTTGTAATTTTAAGATGATATGGTTTGGTTTGTTGTGGTAAGGGATAGTTGGGGGTGATTTACGGTAGCCGAAGTAATTTAGGTAATTCTGGTACAATTTGTTATGATTTTTAGCATTTTTTTGTAATTTTCAAGTGATTGGGCTTAGTTTGTTGCTGTAAAGTGTAGTTGGGGGTGATTTTTGGTAGCCGAAGTAATTTAGGTGAGTTTGGCATAGTTTGCTATGGTTAATAGCATTTTTTTGTAATTTAAAAGTGATTGGGTTTAGCTTGTTGCTGTAAAGTGTAGTTGGGGGTGATTTTTGGTAGCCGAAGTAATTTAGGTGAGTTTGGCATAGTTTGCTATGGTTAATAGCATTTTTTTGTAATTTAAAAGTGATTGGGTTTAGCTTGTTGTGGTAAGGGTTAGTTGGTGATGATTTAGAGTAGCCGAAGTAATTTAGGTGAGTCTGGCATAGTTTGTTATGATTTGTACACTTTTTTTTGTAATTTTAAGATGATATGGTTTGGTTTGTTGTGGTAAGGGATAGTTGGGGGTGATTTACGGTAACCGAAGTAATTTAGGTGATTCTGGTATAGTTTGTTATGATTTTTAGCATTTTTTTGTAATTTTAAATTGATTGGGCTTAGTTTGTTGCTATAAAGTGTAGTTGGGGGTGATTTTTGATATCCGAAGTAATTTAGGTGTGTTTGGCATGGTTTGCTATGGTTAGTAGAATTTTTTTGTAATTTAAAAGTGATTGGGTTTAGTTTGTTGTGGTAAGAGTTAGTTGGTGATGATTTATGGTAGCCGAAGTAATTTAGGTCAGTTTGGCATAGTTTGCTATGGTTACTAGCATTTTTTTGTAATTTAAAACTGATTGGGTTTAGTTTGTTGTGGTAAGGGTTAGTTGGTGATGATTTAGAGTAGCCGAAGTAATTTAGGTGAGTCTGGCATAGTTTGTTATGATTTGTACACGTTTTTTTGTAATTTTAAGATGATATGGTTTGGTTTGTTGTGGTAAGGGATAGTTGGGGGTGATTTACGGTAGCCGATGTAATTTAGGTGATTCTGGTATAGTTTGTTATGATTTTTAGCATTTTTTTGTAATTTTAAAGTGATTGGGCTTAGCTTGTTGCTGTAAAGTGTAGTTGGGGGTGATTTTTGATAGCCGAAGTAATTTAGGTGAGTTTGGCATAGTTTGCTCTGGTTACTAGCATTTTTTTGTAATTTAAAAGTGATTGGGTTTAGTTTGTTGTTGTAAGGGTTAGTTGGTGATGATTTAGAGTAGCCGAAGTAATTTAGGTGAGTCTGGCAAAGTTTGTTATGATTTGTTCACCTTTTTTTGTAATTTTAAGATGATATGGTTTGGTTTGTTGTGGTAAGGGATAGTTGAGGGTGATTTACGGTAGCCGAAGTAATTTAGGTGATTCTGGTATAGTTTGTTATGATTTTTAGCATTTTTTTGTAATTTTAAAGTGATTGGGCTTAGTTTGTTGCTGTAAAGTGTAGTTGGGAGTGATTTTTGATCGCCAAAGTAATTTAGGTGAGTTTGGCATAGTTTGCTATGGTTAGTAGCATTTTTTTGTAATTTAAAAATGATTGGGTTTAGTTTGTTGTGGTAAGGGTAAGTTGGTAATGATTTAGAGTAGCCGAAGTAATTTAGGTGATTCTGGTATAGTTTGTTATGATTTTTAGCATTTTTTTGTAATTTTAAAGTGATTGGGCTTAGTTTGTTGCTATAAAGTGTAGTTGGGGGTGATTTTTGATATCCGAAGTAATTTAGGTGTGTTTGGCATAGTTTGCTATGGTTAGTAGAATTTTTTTGTAATTTAAAAGTGATTGGGTTTAGTTTGTTGTGGTAAGAGTTAGTTGGTGATGATTTATGGTAGCCGAAGTAATTTAGGTCAGTTTGGCATAGTTTGCTATGGTTACTAGCATTTTTTTGTAATTTAAAACTGATTGGGTTTAGTTTGTTGTGGTAAGGGTTAGTTGGTGATGATTTAGAGTAGCCGAAGTAATTTAGGTGAGTCTGGCATAGTTTGTTATGATTTGTACACCTTTTTTTGTAATTTTAAGATGATATGGTTTGGTTTGTTGTGGTAAGGGATAGTTGGGGGTGATTTACGGTAGCCGAAGTAATTTAGGTAATTCTGGTACAATTTGTTATGATTTTTAGCATTTTTTTGTAATTTTAAAGTGATTGGGCTTAGTTTGTTGCTGTAAAGTGTAGTTGGGGGTGATTTTTGGTAGCCGAAGTAATTTAGGTGAGTTTGGCATAGTTTGCTATGGTTAATAGCATTTTTTTGTAATTTAAAAGTGATTGGGTTTAGCTTGTTGTGGTAAGGGTTAATTGGTGATGATTTATGGTAGCCGAAGTAATTTAGGAGAGTTTGGCATAGTTTGCTATGGTTACTAGCATTTTTTTGTAATTTAAAAGTGATTGGGTTTAGTTTGTTGTGGTAAGGGTTAGTTGGTGATGATTTAGAGTAGCCGAAGTAATTTAGGTGATTCTGGCATAGTTTGTTATGATTTGTACACCTTTTTTTGTAATTTTAAGATGATATGGTTTGGTTTGTTGTGGTAAGGGATAGTTGGGGGTGATTTACGGTAGCCGAAGTAATTTAGGTGATTCTGGTATTGTTTGTTATGATTTTTAGCATTTTTTTGTAATTTTAAAGTGATTGGGCTTAGTTTGTTGCTATAAAGTGTAGTTGGGGGTGATTTTTGATATCCGAAGTAATTTAGGTGTGTTTGGCATAGTTTGCTATGGTTAGTAGAATTTTTTTGTAATTTAAAAGTGATTGGGTTTAGTTTGTTGTGGTAAGAGTTAGTTGGTGATGATTTATGGTAGCCGAAGTAATTTAGGTCAGTTTGGCATAGTTTGCTATGGTTACTAGCATTTTTTTGTAATTTAAAACTGATTGAGTTTAGTTTGTTGTGGTAAGGGTTAGTTGGTGATGATTTAGAGTAGCCGAAGTAATTTAGGTGAGTCTGGCATAGTTTGTTATGATTTGTACACATTTTTTTGTAATTTTAAGATGATATGGTTTGGTTTGTTGTGGTAAGGGATAGTTGGGGGTGATTTACGGTAGCCGATGTAATTTAGGTGATTCTGGTATAGTTTGTTATGATTTTTAGCATTTTTTTGTAATTTTAAAGTGATTGGGCTTAGCTTGTTGCTGTAAAGTGTAGTTGGGGGTGATTTTTGATAGCCGAAGTAATTTAGGTGAGCTTGGCATAGTTTGCTCTGGTTAGTAGCATTTTTTTGTATTTTAAAAGTGATTTGGTTTAGTTTGTTGTGGTAAGAGTTAGTTGGTGATGATTTATGGTAGCCGAAGTAATTTAGGTGAGTTTGGCATAGTTTGCTATGGTTACTAGCATTTTTTTGTAATTTAAAAGTGATTGGGTTTAGTTTGTTGTGGTAAGGGTTAGTTGGTGATGATTTAGAGTAGCCGAAGTAATTTAGGTGAGTCTGGCATAGTTTGTTATGATTTGTACACCTTTTTTTGTAATTTTAAGATGATATGGTTTGTTTTGTTGTAGTAAGGGATAGTTGGGGGTGATTTACGGTTGCCGAAGTAATTTAGGTGATTCTGGTATAGTTTGTTATGATTTTTAGCATTTTTTTTGTAATTTTAAAGTGATTGGGCTTAGGTTGTTGCTGTAAAGTGTAGTTGGGGGTGATTTTTGACAGCCGAAGTAATTTGCGTGAGTTTGGCATAGTTTGCTATGGTTAGTAGCATTTTTTTGTAATTTAAAAGTGATTGGGTTTAGTTTGTTGTGGTAAGGGTTAGTTGGTGATGATTTATGGTAGCCGAAGTAATTTAGGTGAGTTTGGCATAGTTTGCTATGGTTACTAGCATTTTTTTGTAATTTAAAAATGATTGGGTTTAGTTTGTTGTGGTAAGGGTTAGTTGGTGATGATTTAGAGTAGCCGAAGTAATTTAGGTGAGTCTGGCATAGTTTGTTATGATTTGTACACCTTTTTTGTAATTTTAAGATGATATGGTTTGGTTTGTTATGGTAAGGGATAGTTGGGGGTGATTTACGGTAGCCGATGTAATTTAGGTGATTCTGGTATAGTTTGTTATGATTTTTAGCATTTTTTTGTAATTTTAAAGTGATTGGGCTTAGCTTGTTGCTGTAAAGTGTAGTTGGGGGTGATTTTTGATAGCCGAAGTAATTTAGGTGAGTTTGGCATAGTTTGCTATGGTTAGTAGCATTTTTTTGTAATTTAAAAGTGATTGGGTTTATTTTGTTGTGGTAAGGGTTAGTTCGTGATGATTTAGAGTAGCCGAAGTAATTTAGGTGAGTCTGGCATAGTTTGTTATGATTTGTACACCTTTTCTTGTAATTTTAAGATGATATGGTTTGGTTTGTTGTGGTAAGGAATAGTTGGGGGTGATTTACGGTAGCCGAAGTAATTTAGGTGATTCTGGTATAGTTTGTTATGATTTTTAGCATTTTTTTGTAATTTTAAAGTGATTGGGCTTAGTTTGTTGCTGTAAAGTGTAGTTGGGGGTGATTTTTGATAGCCGAAGTAATTTAGGTGAGTTTGGCATAGTTTGCTATGGTTAGTAGCATTTTTTTGTAATTTAAAAGTGATTGGGTTTAGTTTGATGTGATAAGGGTTACTTGGTGATGATTTATGGTTGCCGAAGTAATTTAGGTGAGTTTGGCATAGTTTGCTATGGTTACTAGCATTTTTTTGTAATTTAAAAGTGATTGGGTTTATTTTGTTGTGGTAAGGGTTAGTTGGTGATGATTTATGGTAGCCGAAGTAATTTAGGTGAGTTTGGCATAGTTTGCTATGGTTACTAGCATTTTTTTGTAATTTAAAAGTGATTGGGTTTAGTTTGTTGTGGTAAGGGTTAGTTGGTGATGATTTAGAGTAGCCGAAGTAATTTAGGTGAGTCTGGCATAGTTTGTTATGATTTGTACACCTTTTTTTGTAATTTTAAGATGATATGGTTTGGTTTGTTGTGGTAAGGGAGAGTTGGGGGTGATTTACGGTAGCCGATGTAATTTAGGTGATTCTGGTATAGTTTGTTATGATTTTTAGCATTTTTTTGTAATTTTAAAGTGATTGGGCTTAGTTTGTTGCTGTAAAGTGTAGTTGGGCGTGATTTTTGATATTTTTGATAGCCGAAGTAATTTAGGTGAGTTTGGCAGAGTTTGCTATGGTTAGTAGCATTTTTTTGTAATTTAAAAGTGATTGGGTTTAGTTTGTTGTGGTAAGGGTTAGTTGGTGATGATTTATGGTAGCCGAAGTAATTTAGGTGAGTTTGGCATAGTTTGCTATGGTTACAAGGATTTTTTTGTAATTTAAAAATGATTGGGTTTAGTTTGTTGTGGTAAGGGTTAGTTGGTGATGATTTAGAGTAGCCGAAGTAATTTAGTTGAGTCTGGCATAGTTTGTTATGATTTGTACACCTTTTTTTGTAATTTTAAGATGATATGGTTTGGTTTGTTGTGGTAAGGGATAGTTGGAGGTGATTTACGGTAGCCGAAGTAATTTAGGTGATTCTGGTATAGTTTGTTATGATTTTTAGCTTTTTTTTGTAATTTTAAAGTGATTGGGCTTAGTTTGTTACTGTAAAGTGTAGTTGGGGGTGATTTTTGATAGCCGAAGTAATTTAGGTTAGTTTGGCATAGTTTGCTATGTGTAGTAGCATTTTTTTGTAATTTAAAAGTGATTGGGTTTAGTTTGTTGTGGTAAGGGTTAGTTGGTGATGATTTATGGTTGCCGAAGTAATTTAGGTGAGTTTGGCATAGTTTGCTATGGTTACTAGCATTTTTTTGTAATTTAGAAGTGATTGGGTTTAGTTTGTTGTGGTAAGGGTTAGTTGGTGATGATTTATGGTAGCCGAAGTAATTTAGGTGAGTTTGGCATAGTTTGCTATGGTTACTAGCATTTTTTTGTAATTTAAAAGTGATTGGGTTTAGTTTGTTGTGGTAAGGGTTAGTTGGTGATGATTTAGAGTAGCCGAAGTAATTTAGGTGAGTCTGGCATAGTTTGTTATGATTTGTACACTTTTTTTTGTAATTTTAAGATGATATGGTTTGGTTTGTTGTGATAAGGGATAGTTGGGGGTGATTTACGGTAGCCGAAGTAATTTAGGTGATTCTGGTATAGTTTGTTATGATTTTTAGCATTTTTTTGTAATTTTAAAGTGATTGGGCTTAGTTTGTTGCTGTAAAGTGTAGTTGGGGGTGATTTTTGGTAGCCGAAGTAATTTAGGTGAGTTTGGCATAGTTTACTATGGTTAGTAGCATTTTATTGTAATTAAAAGTGATTGGGTTTAGTTTGTTGTGGTAAGGGTTACTTGGTGATGATTTATGGTAGCCGAAGTAATTTAGGTGAGTTTGGCATAGTTTGCTATGGCTACTAGCATTTTTTTGTAATTTAAAAGTGATTGGGTTTAGTTTGTTGTGGTAAGGGTTAGTTGGTGATGATTTAGAGTAGCCGAAGTAATTTAAGTGAGTCTGGCATAGTTTGTTATGATTTGTACACTTTTTTTTTGTAATTTTAAAATGATATGGTTTGGTTTGTTGTGGTAAGGGATAGTTGGGGGTGATTTACGGTAGCCGAAGTAATTTTCGTGATTCTGGTATAGTTTGTTATAATTTTTAGCATTTTTTTATAATTTTAAAGTGATTGGGCTTAGTTTGTTGCTGTAAAGTGTAGTTGGGGGTGATTTTTGGTAGCCGAAGTAATTTAGGTGAGTTTGGCATAGTTTACTATGGTTAGTAGCATTTTTTTGTAATTTAAAAGTGATTGGGTTTAGTTTGTTGTGGTAAGGGTTACTTGGTGATGATTTATGGTAGCCGAAGTAATTTAGGTGAGTTTGGCATAGTTTGCTATGGCTACTAGCATTTTTTTGTAATTTAAAAGTGATTGGGTTTAGTTTGTTGTGGTAAGGGTTAGTTGGTGATGATTTAGAGTAGCCGAAGTAATTTAAGTGAGTCTGGCATAGTATGTTATGATTTGTACACCTTTTTTTGTAGTTTTAAGATGATATGGTTTTGTTTGTTGTGGTAAGGGATAGTTGGGGGTGATTTACGGTAGCCGAAGTAATTTAGGTGATTCTGGTATAGTTTGTTATGATTTTTAGCATTTTTTTGTAATTTTAAAGTGATTGGGCTTAGTTTGTTGCTGTAAACTGTAGTTGGGGGTGATTTTTGATAGCCGAAGTAATTTAGGTGAGTTTGGCATAGTTTGCTATGGTTAGTAGCATTTTTTTGTAATTTAAAAGTGATTGGGTTTAGTTTGTTGTGGTAAGGGTTAGTTGGTGATGATTTATGGTAGCCGAAGTAATTTAGGTGAGTTTGGCATAGTTTGCTATGGTTACTAGCATTTTTTTGTAATTTAAAAGTGATTGGGTTTAGTTTGTTGTGGTAAGGGTTATTTGGTGATGATTTAGAGTAGCCGAAGTAATTTAGGTGAGTCTGGCATAGTTTGTTATGATTTGTACACTTTTTTTTTGTAATTTTAAGATGATATGGTTTGGTTTGTTGTGGTAAGGGATAGTTGGGGGTGATTTACGGTAGCCGAAGTAATTTAGGTGATTCTGGTATAGTTTGTTATGATTTTTAGCATTTTTTTGTAATTTTAAAGTGATTGGGCTTAGTTTGTTGCTGTAAACTGTAGTTGGGGGTGATTTTTGATAGCCGAAGTAATTTAGGTGAGTTTGGCATAGTTTGCTATGGTTAGTAGCATTTTTTTGTAATTTAAAAGTGATTGGGTTTAGTTTGTTGTGGTAAGGGTTAGTTGGTGATGATTTATGGTAGCCGAAGTAATTTAGGTGAGTTTGGCATAGTTTGCTATGGTTACTAGAATTTTTTTGTAATTTAAAAGTGATTGGGTTTAGTTTGTTGTAGTAAGGGTTAGTTGGTGATGATTTAGAGTAGCCGAAGTAATTTAGGTGAGTCTGGCAAAGTTTGTTATGATTTGTTCACCTTTTTTTGTAATTTTAAGATGATATGGTTTGGTTTGTTGTGGTAAGGGATAGTTGAGGGTGATTTACGGTAGCCGAAGTAATTTAGGTGATTCTGGTATAGTTTGTTATGATTTTTAGCATTTTTTTGTAATTTTAAAGTGATTGGGCTTAGTTTGTTGCTGTAAAGTGTAGTTGGGGGTGATTATTGATCGCCGAAGTAATTTAGGTGAGTTTGGCATAGTTTGCTATGGTTAGTAGCATTTTTTTGTAATTTAAAAATGATTGGGTTTAGTTTGTCACCGTAAGGGTTAGTTGGTGATGATTTATGGTAGCCGAAGTAATTTAGGTGAGTTTGGCATAGTTTGCTATGGTTACTAGCATTTTTTTGTAATTTAAAAGTGATTGGGTTTAGTTTGTTGTGGTAAGGGTTAGTTGGTGATGATTTAGAGTAGCCGAAGTAATTTAGGTGAGTCTCGCATAGTTTGTTATGATTTGTACACCTTTTTTTGTAATTTTAAGATGATATGGTTTGGTTTGTAGTGGTAAGAGATAGTTGGGGGTGATTTACGGTAGCCGAAGTAATTTAGGTGATTCTGGTAAAATTTGTTATGATTTTTAGCATTTTTTTGTAATTTTAGATTGATTGGGCTTAGTTTGTTGCTGTAAAGTGTAGTTGGGGGTGATTTTTGATAACCGAAGTAATTTAGGTGAGTTTGGCATAGTTTGCTATGGTTAGTAGCATTTTTTTGTAATTTAAAAGTGATTGGGTTTAGTTTGTTGTGGTAAGGGTTAGTTGGTGATGATTTATGGTAGCAGAAGTAATTTAGGTGAGTTTGGCATAGTTTGCTATGGTTACTAGCATTTTTTTGTAATTTAAAAATGATTGGGTTTAGTTTGTTGTGGTAAGGGTTAGTTGGTGATGATTTAGAGTAGCCGAAGTAATTTAGGTGAGTCTGGCATAGTTTGTTATGATTTGTACACCTTTTTTTGTAATTTTAAGATGATATGGTTTGGTTTGTTGTGGTAAGGGATAGTTGGGGGTGATTTACGGTAGCCGAAGTAATTTAGGTAATTCTGGTACAATTTGTTATGATTTTTAGCATTTTTTTGTAATTTTAAAATGATTGAGCTTAGTTTGTTGCTGCAAAGTGTAGTTGGGGGTGATTTTTGATAGCCGAAGTAATTTAGGTGAGTTTGGCATAGTTTGCTATGGTTAGTAGCATTTTCTTGTAATTTAAAAGTGATTGTGTTTAGTTTGTTGTGGTAAGGGATAGTTGGTGATGATTTATGGTAGCCGAAGTAATTTAGGTGAGTTTGGCATAGTTTGCTATGGTTACTAGCATTTTTTTGTAATTTAAATGTGATTGGGTTTAGTTTGTTGTGGTAAGGGTTAGTTGGTAATGATTTAGAGTAGCCGAAGTAATTTAGGTGAGTCTGGCATAGTTTGTTATGATTTGTACACATTTTTTTGTAATTTTAAGATGATATGGTTTGGTTTGTTGTGGTAAGGGATAGTTGGGGGTGATTTACTGTAGCCGAAGTAATTTAGGTGATTCTGGTATAGTTTGTTATGATTTTTAGCATTTTTTTGTAATTTTAAAGTGATTGGGCTTAGTTTGTTGCTGTAAAGTGTAGTTGGGGGTGATTTTTGATAGCCGAAGTAATTTAGGTGAGTTTGGCATAGTTTGCTATGGTTAGTAGCATTTTTTTGTAATTTAAAAGTGATTGGGATTAGTTTGTTGTGGTAAGGGTTAGTTGGTGATGATTTATGGTAGCCGAAGTAATTTAGGTGAGTTTGGCATAGTTTGCTATGGTTAGTAGCATTTTTTTGTAATTTAAAAGTGATTGGGTTTATTTTGTTGTGGTAAGGGTTAGTTCGTGATGATTTAGAGTAGCCGAAGTAATTTAGGTGAGTCTGGCATAGTTTGTTATGATTTGTACACCTTTTCTTGTAATTTTAAGATGATATGGTTTGGTTTGTTGTGGTAAGGAATAGTTGGGGGTGATTTACGGTAGCCGAAGTAATTTAGGTGATTCTGGTATAGTTTGTTATGATTTTTAGCATTTTTTTGTAATTTTAAAGTGATTGGGCTTAGTTTGTTGCTGTAAAGTGTAGTTGGGGGTGATTTTTGATAGCCGAAGTAATTTAGGTGAGTTTGGCATAGTTTGCTATGGTTAGTAGCATTTTTTTGTAATTTAAAAGTGATTGGGTTTAGTTTGATGTGATAAGGGTTACTTGGTGATGATTTATGGTTGCCGAAGTAATTTAGGTGAGTTTGGCATAGTTTGCTATGGTTACTAGCATTTTTTTGTAATTTAAAAGTGATTGGGTTTATTTTGTTGTGGTAAGGGTTAGTTGGTGATGATTTATGGTAGCCGAAGTAATTTAGGTGAGTTTGGCATAGTTTGCTATGGTTACTAGCATTTTTTTGTAATTTAAAAGTGATTGGGTTTAGTTTGTTGTGGTAAGGGTTAGTTGGTGATGATTTAGAGTAGCCGAAGTAATTTAGGTGAGTCTGGCATAGTTTGTTATGATTTGTACACCTTTTTTTGTAATTTTAAGATGATATGGTTTGGTTTGTTGTGGTAAGGGAGAGTTGGGGGTGATTTACGGTAGCCGATGTAATTTAGGTGATTCTGGTATAGTTTGTTATGATTTTTAGCATTTTTTTGTAATTTTAAAGTGATTGGGCTTAGTTTGTTGCTGTAAAGTGTAGTTGGGCGTGATTTTTGATATTTTTGATAGCCGAAGTAATTTAGGTGAGTTTGGCAGAGTTTGCTATGGTTAGTAGCATTTTTTTGTAATTTAAAAGTGATTGGGTTTAGTTTGTTGTGGTAAGGGTTAGTTGGTGATGATTTATGGTAGCCGAAGTAATTTAGGTGAGTTTGGCATAGTTTGCTATGGTTACAAGGATTTTTTTGTAATTTAAAAATGATTGGGTTTAGTTTGTTGTGGTAAGGGTTAGTTGGTGATGATTTAGAGTAGCCGAAGTAATTTAGTTGAGTCTGGCATAGTTTGTTATGATTTGTACACCTTTTTTTGTAATTTTAAGATGATATGGTTTGGTTTGTTGTGGTAAGGGATAGTTGGAGGTGATTTACGGTAGCCGAAGTAATTTAGGTGATTCTGGTATAGTTTGTTATGATTTTTAGCTTTTTTTTGTAATTTTAAAGTGATTGGGCTTAGTTTGTTACTGTAAAGTGTAGTTGGGGGTGATTTTTGATAGCCGAAGTAATTTAGGTTAGTTTGGCATAGTTTGCTATGTGTAGTAGCATTTTTTTGTAATTTAAAAGTGATTGGGTTTAGTTTGTTGTGGTAAGGGTTAGTTGGTGATGATTTATGGTTGCCGAAGTAATTTAGGTGAGTTTGGCATAGTTTGCTATGGTTACTAGCATTTTTTTGTAATTTAGAAGTGATTGGGTTTAGTTTGTTGTGGTAAGGGTTAGTTGGTGATGATTTATGGTAGCCGAAGTAATTTAGGTGAGTTTGGCATAGTTTGCTATGGTTACTAGCATTTTTTTGTAATTTAAAAGTGATTGGGTTTAGTTTGTTGTGGTAAGGGTTAGTTGGTGATGATTTAGAGTAGCCGAAGTAATTTAGGTGAGTCTGGCATAGTTTGTTATGATTTGTACACTTTTTTTTGTAATTTTAAGATGATATGGTTTGGTTTGTTGTGATAAGGGATAGTTGGGGGTGATTTACGGTAGCCGAAGTAATTTAGGTGATTCTGGTATAGTTTGTTATGATTTTTAGCATTTTTTTGTAATTTTAAAGTGATTGGGCTTAGTTTGTTGCTGTAAAGTGTAGTTGGGGGTGATTTTTGGTAGCCGAAGTAATTTAGGTGAGTTTGGCATAGTTTACTATGGTTAGTAGCATTTTATTGTAATTAAAAGTGATTGGGTTTAGTTTGTTGTGGTAAGGGTTACTTGGTGATGATTTATGGTAGCCGAAGTAATTTAGGTGAGTTTGGCATAGTTTGCTATGGCTACTAGCATTTTTTTGTAATTTAAAAGTGATTGGGTTTAGTTTGTTGTGGTAAGGGTTAGTTGGTGATGATTTAGAGTAGCCGAAGTAATTTAAGTGAGTCTGGCATAGTTTGTTATGATTTGTACACTTTTTTTTTGTAATTTTAAAATGATATGGTTTGGTTTGTTGTGGTAAGGGATAGTTGGGGGTGATTTACGGTAGCCGAAGTAATTTTCGTGATTCTGGTATAGTTTGTTATAATTTTTAGCATTTTTTTATAATTTTAAAGTGATTGGGCTTAGTTTGTTGCTGTAAAGTGTAGTTGGGGGTGATTTTTGGTAGCCGAAGTAATTTAGGTGAGTTTGGCATAGTTTACTATGGTTAGTAGCATTTTTTTGTAATTTAAAAGTGATTGGGTTTAGTTTGTTGTGGTAAGGGTTACTTGGTGATGATTTATGGTAGCCGAAGTAATTTAGGTGAGTTTGGCATAGTTTGCTATGGCTACTAGCATTTTTTTGTAATTTAAAAGTGATTGGGTTTAGTTTGTTGTGGTAAGGGTTAGTTGGTGATGATTTAGAGTAGCCGAAGTAATTTAAGTGAGTCTGGCATAGTATGTTATGATTTGTACACCTTTTTTTGTAGTTTTAAGATGATATGGTTTTGTTTGTTGTGGTAAGGGATAGTTGGGGGTGATTTACGGTAGCCGAAGTAATTTAGGTGATTCTGGTATAGTTTGTTATGATTTTTAGCATTTTTTTGTAATTTTAAAGTGATTGGGCTTAGTTTGTTGCTGTAAACTGTAGTTGGGGGTGATTTTTGATAGCCGAAGTAATTTAGGTGAGTTTGGCATAGTTTGCTATGGTTAGTAGCATTTTTTTGTAATTTAAAAGTGATTGGGTTTAGTTTGTTGTGGTAAGGGTTAGTTGGTGATGATTTATGGTAGCCGAAGTAATTTAGGTGAGTTTGGCATAGTTTGCTATGGTTACTAGCATTTTTTTGTAATTTAAAAGTGATTGGGTTTAGTTTGTTGTGGTAAGGGTTATTTGGTGATGATTTAGAGTAGCCGAAGTAATTTAGGTGAGTCTGGCATAGTTTGTTATGATTTGTACACTTTTTTTTTGTAATTTTAAGATGATATGGTTTGGTTTGTTGTGGTAAGGGATAGTTGGGGGTGATTTACGGTAGCCGAAGTAATTTAGGTGATTCTGGTATAGTTTGTTATGATTTTTAGCATTTTTTTGTAATTTTAAAGTGATTGGGCTTAGTTTGTTGCTGTAAACTGTAGTTGGGGGTGATTTTTGATAGCCGAAGTAATTTAGGTGAGTTTGGCATAGTTTGCTATGGTTAGTAGCATTTTTTTGTAATTTAAAAGTGATTGGGTTTAGTTTGTTGTGGTAAGGGTTAGTTGGTGATGATTTATGGTAGCCGAAGTAATTTAGGTGAGTTTGGCATAGTTTGCTATGGTTACTAGAATTTTTTTGTAATTTAAAAGTGATTGGGTTTAGTTTGTTGTAGTAAGGGTTAGTTGGTGATGATTTAGAGTAGCCGAAGTAATTTAGGTGAGTCTGGCAAAGTTTGTTATGATTTGTTCACCTTTTTTTGTAATTTTAAGATGATATGGTTTGGTTTGTTGTGGTAAGGGATAGTTGAGGGTGATTTACGGTAGCCGAAGTAATTTAGGTGATTCTGGTATAGTTTGTTATGATTTTTAGCATTTTTTTGTAATTTTAAAGTGATTGGGCTTAGTTTGTTGCTGTAAAGTGTAGTTGGGGGTGATTATTGATCGCCGAAGTAATTTAGGTGAGTTTGGCATAGTTTGCTATGGTTAGTAGCATTTTTTTGTAATTTAAAAATGATTGGGTTTAGTTTGTCACCGTAAGGGTTAGTTGGTGATGATTTATGGTAGCCGAAGTAATTTAGGTGAGTTTGGCATAGTTTGCTATGGTTACTAGCATTTTTTTGTAATTTAAAAGTGATTGGGTTTAGTTTGTTGTGGTAAGGGTTAGTTGGTGATGATTTAGAGTAGCCGAAGTAATTTAGGTGAGTCTCGCATAGTTTGTTATGATTTGTACACCTTTTTTTGTAATTTTAAGATGATATGGTTTGGTTTGTAGTGGTAAGAGATAGTTGGGGGTGATTTACGGTAGCCGAAGTAATTTAGGTGATTCTGGTAAAATTTGTTATGATTTTTAGCATTTTTTTGTAATTTTAGATTGATTGGGCTTAGTTTGTTGCTGTAAAGTGTAGTTGGGGGTGATTTTTGATAACCGAAGTAATTTAGGTGAGTTTGGCATAGTTTGCTATGGTTAGTAGCATTTTTTTGTAATTTAAAAGTGATTGGGTTTAGTTTGTTGTGGTAAGGGTTAGTTGGTGATGATTTATGGTAGCAGAAGTAATTTAGGTGAGTTTGGCATAGTTTGCTATGGTTACTAGCATTTTTTTGTAATTTAAAAATGATTGGGTTTAGTTTGTTGTGGTAAGGGTTAGTTGGTGATGATTTAGAGTAGCCGAAGTAATTTAGGTGAGTCTGGCATAGTTTGTTATGATTTGTACACCTTTTTTTGTAATTTTAAGATGATATGGTTTGGTTTGTTGTGGTAAGGGATAGTTGGGGGTGATTTACGGTAGCCGAAGTAATTTAGGTAATTCTGGTACAATTTGTTATGATTTTTAGCATTTTTTTGTAATTTTAAAATGATTGAGCTTAGTTTGTTGCTGCAAAGTGTAGTTGGGGGTGATTTTTGATAGCCGAAGTAATTTAGGTGAGTTTGGCATAGTTTGCTATGGTTAATAGAATTTTTTTGTAATTTAAAAGTGATTGGGTTTAGCTTATTGTGGTAAGGGTTAATTGGTGATGATTTATGGTAGCCGAAGTAATTTAGGAGAGTTTGGCATAGTTTGCTATGGTTACTAGCATTTTTTTGTAATTTAAAAGTGATTGGGTTTAGTTTGTTGTGGTAAGGGTTAGTTGGTAATGATTTAGAGTAGCCGAAGTAATTTAGGTGAGTCTGGCATAGTTTGTTATGATTTGTACACCTTTTTTTGTAATTTTAAGATGATATGGTTTGGTTTGTTGTGGTAAGGGATAATTGGGGTTGATTTACGGTAGCCGAAGTAATTTAGGTGATTCTGGTATAGTTTGTTATGATTTTTAGCATTTTTTTGTAATTTTAAAGTGATTGGGCTTAGTTTGTTGCTGTAAAGTGTAGTTGGGGGTGATTTTTGATAGCCGAAGTAATTTAGGTGAGTTTGGCATAGTTTGCTATGGTTAGTAGCATTTTTTTGTAATTTAAAAGTGATTGGGTTTAGTTTGTTGTGGTAAGGGTTAGTTGGTGATGATTTATGGTAGCCGAAGTAATTTAGGTGAGTTTGGCATAGTTTGCTAGGGTTACTAGCATTTTTTTGTAATTTAAAACTGATTGGGTTTAGTTTGTTGTGGTAAGGGTTAGTTGGTGATGATTTAGAGTAGCCGAAGTAATTTAGGTGAGTCTGGCATAATTTGTTATGATTTGTACACCTTTTTTTGTAATTTTAAGATGATATGGTTTGGTTTGTTGTGGTAAGGGATAGTTGGGGGTGATTTACGGTAGCCGAAGTAATTTAGGTGATTCTGGTATAGTTTGTTATGATTTTTAGCATTTTTTTGTAATTTTAAAGTGAGTTGGCTTACTTTGTTGCTGTAAAGTGTAGTTGGGGGTGATTTTTGATAACCGAAGTAATTTAGGTGAGTTTGGCATAGTTTGCCATGGTTAGTAGCATTTTTTTGTAATTTAAAAGTGATTGGGTTTAGTTTGTTGTGGTAAGGGATAGTTGGTGATGATTTATGGTAACCGAAGTAATTTAGGTGAGTTTGGCATAGTTTGCTATGGTTACTAGCATTTTTTGTAATTTAAAAGTGATTGGGTTTAGTTTGTTGTGGTAAGGGTTAGTTGGTGATGATTTAGAGTAGCCGAAGTAATTTAGGTGAGTCTGGCATAGTTTGTTATGATTTGTACACCTTTTTTTGTAATTTTAAGATGATACGGTTTGGTTTGTTGTGGTAAATGATATTTGGGGGTGATTTACGGTAGCCGAAGTAATTTAGCTGATTCTGTTATAGTTTGTTATGATTTTTAGCATTTTTTTGTAATTTTAAAGTGATTGGGCTTAGTTTGTTGCTGTAAAATGTAGTTGGGGGTGATTTTTGATAGCCGAAGTAATTTAGGTGAGTTTGGCATAGTTTGCTATGGCTAGTAGCATTTTTTTGTAATTTAAAAGTGATTGGGTTATGTTTGTTGTGGTAAGGGTTAGTTGGTGATAATTTATGGTAGCCGAAGTAATTTAGGTGAGTTTGGCATAGTTTGCTATGGTTACTAGCATTTTTTTGTAATTTAAAAGTGATTGGGTTTAGTTTGTTGTGGTAAGGGTTAGTTGGTGATGATTTAGAGTAGCCGAAGTAATTTAGGTGAGTCTGCCATAGTTTGTTAAGATTTGTACACCTTTTTTTGTAATTTTAAGATGATATGGTTTGGTTTGTTGTGGTAAGGGATAGTTGGGGTTGATTTACGGTAGCCGAAGTAATTTAGGTGATTCTGGTATAGTTTGTTATGATTTTTAGCATTTTTTTGTAATTTTAAAGTGATTGGGCTTAGTTTGTTGCTGTAAAGGGTAGTTGGGGGTGATTTTTGATAGCCGAAGTAATTTAGGTGAGTTTGGCATAGATTGCTATGGTTAGTAGCATTTTTTGGTAATTTAAAAGTGATTGGGTTTAGTTTGTTGTGGTAAGGGTTAGTTGGAGATGATTTATGGTAGCCGAAGTAATTTAGGTGAGTTTAGCATAGTTTGCTATGGTTACTAGCATTTTTTTGTAATTTAAAAGTGATTGGGTTTAGTTTGTTGTGGTAAGGGTAAGTTGGTGATGATTTAGAGTAGCCGAAGTAATTTAGGTGAGTCTGGCATAATTTGTTATGATTTGTACACCTTTTTTTTTGTAATTTTAAGATGATATGGTTTGGTTTGTTGTGGTAAGGGATAGTTGGGGGTGATTTACGGTAGCCGAAGTAATTTAGGTGATTCTGGTATAGTTTGTTATGATTTTTAGCATTTTTTTGTAATTTTAAAGTGATTGGGCTTTGTTTGTTGCTGTAAAGTGTAGTTGGGGGAGATTTTTGATAACCGAAGTAATTTAGGTGAGTTTGGCTTAGTTTGCTATGGTTAGTAGCATTTTCTTGTAATTTAAATGTGATTGTGTTTAGTTTGTTGTGGTAAGGGATAGTTGGTGATGATTTATGGTAGCCGAAGTAATTTATGTGAGTTTGGCATAGTTTGCTATGGTTACTAGCATTTTTTTGCAATTTAAATGTGATTGGGTTTAGTTTGTTGTGGTAAGGGTTAGTTGGTAATGATTTAGAGTAGCCGAAGTAATTTAGGTGAGTCTGGCATAGTTTGTTATGATTTGTACACATTTTTTTGTAATTTTTAGATGATATGGTTTGGTTTGTTGTGGTAAGGGATAGTTGGGGGTGGTTTACGGTAGCCGAAGTAATTTAGGTGATTCTGGTATAGCTTGTTATGATTTTTAGCATTTTTTTGTAATTTTAAAGTGATTGGGCTTAGTTTGTTGCTGTAAAGTGTAGTTGGGGGTGATTTTTGATAGCCGAAGTAATTTAGGTGAGTTTGGCATAGTTTGCTATGGTTAGTAGCATTTTTTTGTAATTTAAAAGTGATTGGGATTAGTTTGTTGTGGTAAGGGTTAGTTGGTTATAATTTATGGTAGCCGAAGTAATTTAGGTGAGTTTGGCATAGTTTGCTATGGTTACTAGCATTTTTTTGTAATTTAAAAGTTATTGGGTTTAGTTTGTTGTGGTAAGGGTTAGTTGGTGATGATTTAGAGTAGCCGAAGTAATTTAGGTGAGTCTGGCATAGTTTGTTATGATTTGTACACCTTTTTTTGTAATTTTAAAATGATATGGTTTGGTTTGTTGTGGTAAGGGAGAGTTGGGGGTGATTTACGGTAGCCGAAGTAATTTAGGTGATTCTGGTATAGTTTGTTATGATTTTTAGAATTTTTTTGTAATTTTAAAGTGATTGGGCTTAGTTTGTTGCTGTAAAGTGTAATTGGGGGTGATTTTTGATAGTCGAAGTAATTTAGGTGAGTTTGGCATAGTGTGCTATGGTTTGTAGCATTTTTTTGTAATTTAAAAGTGATTGGGTTTAGTTTGTTGTGGTAAGGGTTAGCTGGTGATGATTTATGGTAGCCGAAGTAATTTAGGTGAGTTTGGCATAGTTTGCTATGGTTACTAGCATTTTTTTGTAATTTAAAAGTGATTGGGTTTAGTTTGTTGTGGTAAGGGTTAGTTGGTGATGATTTAGAGTAGCCGAAGTAATTTAGGAGAGTCTGGCATAGTTTGTTATGATTTGTACACCTTTTTTTGTAATTTTAATATGATATGGTTTGGTTTGTTGTGGTAAATGATATTTGGGGGTGATTTACGGTAGCCGAAGTAATTTAGGTGATTCTGGTATAGTTTGTTATAATTTTTAGCATTTTTTTGTAATTTTAAAGTGATTGGGCTTAGTTTGTTGCTGTAAAGTGTAGTTGGGGGTGATTTTTGATAACCGAAGTAATTTAGGTGAGTTTGGCATAGTTTGCTATGGTTAGTAGCATTTTCTTGTAATTTAAAAGTGATTGGGTTTAGTTTGTTGTGGTAAGGGATAGTTGGTGATGATTTATGGTAGCCGAAGTAATTTAGGTGAGTTTGGCATAGTTTGCTATGGTTACTAGCATTTTTTTGTAATTTAAATGTGATTGGGTTTTGTTTGTTGTGGTATGGGTTAGTTGGTAATGATTTAGAGTAGCCGAAGTAATTTAGGTGAGTCTGGCATAGTTTGTTATGATTTGTACACATTTTTTTGTAATTTTAAGATGATATGGTTTGGTTTGTTGTGTTAAGGGATAGTTGGGGGTGATTTACGGTAGCCGAAGTAATTTAGGTGATTCTGGTATAGTTTGTTATGATTTTTAGCATTTTTTTGTAATTTTAAAGTGATTGGGCTTAGTTTGTTGCTGTAAAGTGTAGTTGGGGGTGATTTTTGATAACCGAAGTAATTTAGGTGAGTTTGGCATAGTTTGCTATGGTTAGTAGCATTTTCTTGTAATTTAAAAGTGATTGTGTTTAGTTTGTTGTGGTAAGGGATAGTTGGTGATGATTTATGGTAGCCGAAGTAATTTAGGTGAGTTTGGCATAGTTTGCTATGGTTACTAGCATTTTTTTGTAATTTAAATGTGATTGGGTTTAGTTTGTTGTGGTAAGGGTTAGTTGGTAATGATTTAGAGTAGCCGAAGTAATTTAGGTGAGTCTGGCATAGTTTGTTATGATTTGTACACATTTTTTTGTAATTTTAAGATGATATGGTTTGGTTTGTTGTGGTAAGGGATAGTTGGGGGTGATTTACTGTAGCCGAAGTAATTTAGGTGATTCTGGTATAGTTTGTTATGATTTTTAGCATTTTTTTGTAATTTTAAAGTGATTGGGCTTAGTTTGTTGCTGTAAAGTGTAGTTGGGGGTGATTTTTGATAGCCGAAGTAATTTAGGTGAGTTTGGCATAGTTTGCTATGGTTAGTAGCATTTTTTTGTAATTTAAAAGTGATTGGGATTAGTTTGTTGTGGTAAGGGTTAGTTGGTGATGATTTATGGTAGCCGAAGTAATTTAGGTGAGTTTGGCATAGTTTGCTATGGTTACTAGCATTTTTTTGTAATTTAAAAGTGATTGGGTTTAGTTTGTTGTGGTAAGGGTTAGTTGGTGATGATTTAGAGTATCCGAAGTAATTTAGGTGAGTCTGGCATAGTTTGTTATGATTTGTACACCTTTTTTTGTAATTTTAAGATGATATGGTTTGGTTTGTTAGGTAAGGGAGAGTTGGGGGTGATTTACGGTAGCCGAAGTAATTTAGGTGATTCTGGTATAGTTTGTTGTGATTTTTAGAATTTTTTTGTAATTTTAAAGTGATTGGGCTTAGTTTGTTGCTGTAAAGTGTAGTTGGGGGTGATTTTTGATAGTCGAAGTAATTTAGGTGAGTTTGGCATAGTTTGCTATGGTTTGTAGCATTTTTTTGTAATTTAAAAGTGATTGGGTTTAGTTTGTTGTGGTAAGGGTTAGTTGGTGATGATTTATGGTAGCCGAAGTAATTTAGGTGAGTTTGGCATAGTTTGCTATGGTTACTAGCATTTTTGTGTAATTTAAAAGTGATTGGGTTTAGTTTGTTGTGGTAAGGGTTAGTTGGTGATGATTTAGAGTAGCCGAAGTAATTTAGGTGAGTCTGGCATAGTTTGTTATGATTTGTACACCTTTTTTTGTAATTTTAATATGATATGGTTTGGTTTGTTGTGGTAAATGATATTTGGGGGTGGTTTACGGTAGCCGAAGTAATTTAGGTGATTCTGGTATAGTTTGTTATAATTTTTAGCATTTTTTTGTAATTTTAATGTGATTGGGCTAAGTTTGTTGCTGTAAAATGTAGTTGGGGGTGATTTTTGATAGCCGAAGTAATTTAGGTGAGTTTGGCATAGTTTGCTATGGTTAGTAGCATTTTTTTGTAATTTAAAAGTGATTGGGTTTAGTTTGTTGTGGTAAGGGTTAGTTGGTGATGATTTATGGTAGCCGAAGTAATTTAGGTGAGTTTGGCATAGTTTGCTATGGTTACTAGCATTTTTTTGTAATTTAAAAGTGATTGGGTTTAGTTTGTTGTGGTAAGGGTTAGTTGGTGATGATTTAGAGTAGCCGAAGTAATTCAGGTGAGTCTGGTATAGTTTGTTATGATTTTTAGCATTTTTTTGTAATTTTAAATTGATTGGGCTTAGTTTGTTGCTGTAAAGTGTAGTTGGGGGTGATTTTTGATAACCGAAGTAATTTAGGTGAGTTTGGCATAGTTTGCTATGGTTAGTAGCATTTTCTTGTAATTTAAAAGTGATTGTGTTTAGTTTGTTGTGGTAAGGGATAGTTGGTGATGATTTATGGTAGCCGAAGTAATTTAGGTGAGTTTGGCATAGTTTGCTATGGTTACTAGCATTTTTTTGTAATTTAAATGTGATTGGGTTTAGTTTGTTGTGGTAAGGGTTAGTTGGTAATGATTTAGAGTAGCCGAAGTAATTTAGGTGAATCTGGCATAGTTTGTTATGATTTGTACACATATTTTTTAATTTTAAAATGATATGGTTTGGTTTGTTGTGGTAAGGGATAGTTGGGGGTGATTTACGAGAGCCGAAGTAATTTAGGTGATTCTGGTATAGTTTGTTATGATTTTTAGCATTTTTTTGTAATTTTAAAGTGATTGGGCTTAGTTTGTTGCTGTAAAGTGTAGTTGGGGGTGATTTTTGATAGCCGAAGTAATTTAGGTGAGTTTGGCATAGTTTGCTATGGTTAGTAGCATTTTTTTGTAATTTAAAAGTGATTGGGATTAGTTTGTTGTGGTAAGGGTTAGTTGGTGATGATTTATGGTAGCCGAAGTAATTTAGGTGAGTTTGGCATAGTTTGCTATGGTTACTAGCATTTTTTTGGAATTTAAAAGTGATTGGGTTTAGTTTGTTGTGGTAAGGGTTAGTTGGTGATGATTTAGAGTAGCCGAAGTAATTTAGGTGAGTCTGGCATAGTTTGTTATGATTTGTATATTTTTTTTTTGTAATTTTAAGATGATATGGTTTGGTTTGTTGTGGTAAGGGATAGTTGGGGGTGATTTACGAGAGCCGAAGTAATTTTGGTGATTCTGGTATAGTTTGTTTTGATTTTTAGCATTTTTTTGTAATTTTAAAGTGATTGGGCTTAGTTTGTTGCTGTAAAGTGTAGTTGGGGGTGATTTTTGATAGCCGAAGTAATTTAGGTGAGTTTGGCATAGTTTGCTATGGTTAGTAGCATTTTTTTGTAATTTAAAATTGATTGGGTTTAGATTGTTGTGGTAAGGGTTAGTTGGTGATGATTTATGGTAGCCGAAGTAATTTAGGTGAGTTTGGCATAGTTTGTTATGATTTGTACACCTTTTTTTGTAATTTTAAGATGATATGGTTTGGTTTGTTGTGGTAAGGGATAGTTGGAGGTGATTTACGGTAGCCGAAGTAATTTAGGTGATTCTGGTATAGTTTGTTATGATTTTTAGCTTTTTTTTGTAATTTTAAAGTGATTGGGCTTAGTTTGTTGCGGTAAAGTGTAGTTGGGGGTGATTTTTGATAGCCGAAGTAATTTAGGTGAGTTTGGCATAGTTTTCTATGGTTAGTAGCATTTTTTTGTAATTTAAAAGTGATTGGGTTTAGTTTGTTGTGGTAAGGGTTAGTTGTTGATGATTTATGGTAGCCGAAGTAATTTAGGTTAGTTTGGCATAGTTTGCTATGGTTACTAGCATTTTTTTGTAATTTAAAGTGATTGGGTTTAGTTTGTTGTGGTAAGGGTTAGTTGGTGATGATTTAGAGTATCCGAAGTAACTTAAGTGAGTCTGGCATAGTTTGTTATGATTTGTACACCTTTTTTTGTAATTTTAAGATGATATGGTTTGGTTTGTTGTGGTATGAGATAGTTGGGGGTGATTTACGGTAGCCGAAGTAATTTAGGTGATTCTGGTATAGTTTGTTATGATTTTTAGAATTTTTTTGTAATTTTAAAATGATTGGGCTTAGTTTGTTGCTGTAAAGTGTTGTTGGGGGTGATTTTTGATAGCCGAAGTAATTTAGGTGAGTTTGGCATAGTTTGCTATGGTTAGTAGCATTTTTTTGTAATTTAAAAATGATTGGGTTTAGTTTGTTGCGGTAAGGGTTAGTTGGTGATGATTTATGGTAGCCGAAGTAATTTAGGTGAGTTTGGCATAGTTTGCTATGGTTACTAGCATTTTTTTGTAATTTAAAAGTGATTGGGTTTAGTTTGTTGTGGTAAGGGTTAGTTGGTGATGATTTAGAGTAGCCGAAGTAATTTAGGTGAGTCTGGCATAGTTTGTTAAGATTTGTACACCTTTTTTTGTAATTTTAAGATGATATGGTTTGGTTTGTTGTGGTAAATGATATTTGGGGGTGATTTACGGTAGCCGAAGTAATTTAGGTGATTCTGGTATAGTTTGTTATGATTTTTAGCATTTTTTTGTAATTTTAAAGTGATTGGGCTTAGTTTGTTGCTGTAAAGTGTAGTTGGGGTTGATTTTTGATAGCCGAAGTAATTTAGGTGAGTTTGGCATAGTTTGCTATGGTTAGTAGCATTTTTTTGTAATTTAAAAGTGATTGGGTTTAGTTTGTTGTGGTAAGGGTTAGTTGGTGATGATTTATGGTAGCCGAAGTAATTTAGGTGAGTTTGGCATAGTTTGCTATGGTTACTAGCATTTTTTTGTAATTTAAAAGTGATTGGGTTTAGTTTGTTGTGGTAAGGGTTAGTTGGTGATGATTTAGAGTAGCTGAAGTAATTTAGGTGAGTCTGGCATAGTTTGTTATGATTTGTACAATTTTTTTTGTAATTTTAAGATGACATGGTTTGGTTTGTTGTGGTAAGGGACAGTTGGGGGTTATTTACGGTAGCCGAAGTAATTTAGGTAATTCTGGTATAGTTTGTTATGATTTTTAGCATTTTTTTGTAATTTTAAAGTGATTGGGCTTAGTTTGTTGCTGTAAAGTGTAGTTGGGGGTGATTTTTGATAGCTGAACTAATTTAGGTGAGTTTGGCATACTTTGCTATGGTTACTAGCATTTTTTTGTAATTTAAAAATGATTGGTTTTAGTTTGTTGTGGAAAGGGTTAGTTGGTGATGATTTAGAGTAGTCGAAGTAATTTAGGTGAGTCTGGCATAGTTTGTTATGATTTGTACACCTTTTTTTGTAATTTTAAGATGATATGGTTTGGTTTGTTGTGGTAAGGGATAGTTGGGGGTGATTTACGAGAGCCGAAGTAATTTTGGTGATTCTGGTATAGTTTGTTTTGATTTTTAGCATTTTTTTGTAATTTTAAAGTGATTGGGATTAGTTTGTTGCTGTAAAGTGTAGTTGGGGGTGATTTTTGATAGCCGAAGTAATTTAGGTGGGTTTGGCATAGTTTGCTATGGTTACTAGCATTTTTTTGTAATTTAAAAATGATTGGGTTTAGTTTGTTGTGGAAAGGGTTAGTTGGTGATGATTTAGAGTAGTCGAAGTAATTTAGGTGAGTCTGGCATAGTTTGTTATGATTTGTACACCTTTTTTTGTAATTTTAAGATGATATGGTTTGGTTTGTTGTGGTAAGGGATAGTTGGGGGTGATTTACGAGAGCCGAAGTAATTTTGGTGATTCTGGTATAGTTTGTTTTGATTTTTAGCATTTTTTTGTAATTTTAAAGTGATTGGGCTTAGTTTGTTGCTGTAAAGTGTAGTTGGGGGTGATTTTTGATAGCCGAAGTAATTTAGGTGAGTTTGGCATAGTTTGCTATGGTTAGTAGCATTTTTTTGTAATTTAAAAGTGATTGGGTTTAGTTTGTTGTGGTAAGGGTTAGTTGGTGATGATTTATGGTAGCCGAAGTAATTTAGGTAAGTTTGGCAAAGTTTGCTATGGTTACTAGCATTTTTTTGTAATTTAAAGTGATTGGGTTTAGTTTGTTGTGGTAAGAGTTAGTTGGTGATGATTTAGAGTAGCCGAAGTAACTTAAGTGAGTCTGGCATAATTTGTTATGATTTGTACATCTTTTTTTGTAATTTTAAGATGATATGGTTTGGTTTGTTGTGGTATGAGATAGTTGGGGATGATTTACGGTAGCCGAAGTAATTTAGGTGATTCTGGTATAGTTTGTTATGATTTTTAGCATTTTTTTGTAATTTTAAAGTGATTGGGCTTCGTTTGTTGCTGTAAAGTGTAGTTGGGGGTGATTTTTGATAGCCGAAGTAATTTAGGTGAGTTTGGCATAGTTTGCTATGGTTACTAGCATTTTTTGGTAATTTAAAAATGATTGGGTTTAGTTTGTTGCGGCAAGGGTTAGTTGGTGATGATTTATGGTAGCCGAAGTAATTTAGGTGAGGTTGGCATAGTTTGCTATGGTTACTAGCATTTTTTTGTAATTTAAAAGTGATTGGGTTTAGTTTGTTGTGGTAAGGGTTAGTTGGTGATGATTTAGAGTAGCCGAAGTAATTTAGGTGAGTCTGGCATAGTTTGTTATGATTTGTACACCTTTTTTTGTAATTTTAAGATGATATGGTTTGGTTTGTTGTGGTAAGGGATAGTTGGGGGTGATTTACGGTAGCCGAAGTAATTTAGGTAATTCTGATATAGTTTGTTATGATTTTTAGCATTTTTTTGTAATTTTAAAGTGATTGGGCTTAGTTTGTTGCTGTAAAGTGTAGTTGGGGGTGATTTTTGATAGCCGAAGTAATTTAGGTGAGTTTGGCATAGTTTGCTATGGTTACTAGCATTTTTTTGTAATTTAAAAATGATTGGGTTTAGTTTGTTTTGGAAAGGGTTAGTTGGTGATGATTTAGAGTAGCCGAAGTAATTTAGGTGAGTCTGGCATAGTTTGTTCTGATTTGTACACCTTTTTTTGTAATTTTAAGATGATATGGTTTGGTTTGTTGTATTAAATGATATTTGGGGGTGATTTACGGTAGCCGAAGTAATTTAGATGATTCTGGTATAGTTTGTTATGATTTTTAGCATTTTTTTGTAATTTTAAAGTGATTGGGTTTAGTTTGTTGCTGTAAAATGTAGTTGGGGGTGATTTTTGATAGCCGAAGTAATTTAGGTGAGTTTGGCATAGTTTGCTATGGCTAGTAACATTTTTTTGTAATTTAAAAGTGATTGGGTTTAGTTTGTTGTGGTAAGGGTTAGTTGGTGATGATTTAGAGTAGCCGAAGTAATTTAGGTGAGTCAGGCATAGTTTGTTATGATTTGTACACCTTTTTTTGTAATTTTAAGATGATATGGTTTGGTTTGTTGTGGTATGAGATAGTTGGGGGTGATTTACGGTAGCCGAAGTAATTTAGGTGATTTTGGTATAGTTTGTTATGATTTTTTGCATTTTTTTGTAATTTTAAAGTGATTGGGCTTAGTTTGTTGCTGTAAAGTGTAGTTGGGGGTGATTTTTGATAGCCGAAGTAATTGAGGTGAGTTTGGCATAGTTTGCTATGGTTAGTAGCATTTTTTGTAATTTAAAAGTGATTGGGATTAGTTTGTTGTGGTAAGGGTTAGTTGGTGATGATTTATGGTAGCCGAAGTAATTTACGTAAGTTTGGCATAATTTGCTATTGTTACTAGCATTTTTTTGTAATTTAAAAGTGATTGGGTTTAGTTTGTTGTGGTAAGGGTTAGTTGGTGATGATTTAGAGTAGCCGAAATAATTTAGGTGAGTCTGGCATAGTTTGTTATGATTTGTACACCTTTTTTGTAATTTTAAGATAACATGGTTGTAGTAAGGGATAGTTGGGGGTGATTTACGGTAGCCGAAGTAATTTAGGTGATTCTGGTAGAGTTTGTTATGATTTTTAGCATTTTTTTGTAATTTTAAAGTGATTGGGCTTAGTTTGTTGCTGTAAAGTGTAGTTGGGGGTGATTTTTGATCGCCGAAGTAATTTAGGTGAGTTTGGCATAGTTTGCTATGGTTACTAGCATTTTTTTGTAATTTAAAAATGATTGGGTTTAGTTTGTTTTGGAAAGGGTTAGTTGGTGATGATTTAGAGTAGCCGAAGTAATTTAGGTGAGTCTGGCATAGTTTGTTCTGATTTGTACACCTTTTTTTGTAATTTTAAGATGATATGGTTTGGTTTGTTGTATTAAATGATATTTGGGGGTGATTTACGGTAGCCGAAGTAATTTAGATGATTCTGGTATAGTTTGTTATGATTTTTAGCATTTTTTTGTAATTTTAAAGTGATTGGGTTTAGTTTGTTGCTGTAAAATGTAGTTGGGGGTGATTTTTGATAGCCGAAGTAATTTAGGTGAGTTTGGCATAGTTTGCTATGGCTAGTAACATTTTTTTGTAATTTAAAAGTGATTGGGTTTAGTTTGTTGTGGTAAGGGTTAGTTGGTGATGATTTAGAGTAGCCGAAGTAATTTAGGTGAGTCAGGCATAGTTTGTTATGATTTGTACACCTTTTTTTGTAATTTTGAGATGATATGGTTTGGTTTGTTGTGGTATGAGATAGTTGGGGGTGATTTACGGTAGCCGAAGTAATTTAGGTGATTCTGGTAAAATTTGTTATGATTTTTAGCATTATTTTGTAATTTTAAAGTGATTGGGCTTAGTTTGTTGCTGTAAAGTGTAGCTGGGGGTGATTTTTTATAACCGAAGTAATTTAGGTGAGTTTGGCATAGTTTGCTATGGTTAGTAGCATTTTTTTGTAATTTAAAAGTGATTGGGTTTAGTTTGTTGTGGTAAGGGTTAGTTGGTGATGATTTATGGTAGCCGAAGTAATTTAGGTGAGTTTGGCATAGTTTGCTATGGTTACTAGCATTTTTTTGTAATTTAAAAGTGATTGGGTTTAGTTTGTTGTGGTAAGGGTTAGTTGGTGATGATTTAGAGTAGCCGAAGTAATTTAGGTGAGTCTGGCATAGTTTGTTATGATTTGTACACCTTTTTTTGTAATTTTAAGATGATATGGTTTGGTTTGTTGTGGTAAGGGATAGTTGGGGGTGATTTACGATAGCCGAAGTAATTTAGGTGATTCTGGTATAGTTTGTTATGATTTTTACCTTTTTTTTGTAATTTTAAAGTGATTGGGCTTAGTTTGTTGCTGTAAAGTGTAGTTGGGGGTGATTTTTGATAGCCGAAATAATTTAGGTGAGTTTGGCATAGTTTGCTATAGTTAGTAGCATTTTTTTGTAATTTAAAAGTGATTGGGTTTAGTTTGTTGTGGTAAGGGTTAGTTGGTGATGATTTATGGTAGCCGAAGTAATTTAGGTGAGTTTGGCATAGTTTGCTATGGTTACTAGCATTTTTTTGTAATTTAAAAGTGATTGGGTTTAGTTTGTTGTGGTAAGGGTTAGTTGGTGATGATTTAGAGTAGCCGAAGTAATTTAGGTGAGTCTGGCATAGTTTTTTATGATTTGTACACCTTTTTTTGTAATTTTGAGTTGATATGGTTTGTTTTGTTGTGGTAAGGGATAGTTGGGGGTGATTTACGGTAGCCGAAGTAATTTAGGTGATTCTGGTATAGTTTGTTATAATTTTTAGCATTTTTATGTAATTTTAAAGTGATTGTTCTTGGTTTTTTGCTGTAAAGTGTAGTTGGGGGTGATTTTTGATAGCCGATGTAATTTAGGTGAGTTTGGCATAGTTTGCTATGGTTAATAGCATTTTTTTGTAATTTAAAAGTGATTGGGTTTAGTTTGTTCTGGTAAGGGTTAGTTGGTGATGATTTAGAGTAGCCGAAGTAATTTAGGTGAGTCTGGTATAGTTTGTTATGATTTGTACACCTTTTTTTGTAATTTTAAGATGATATGGTTTGGTTTGTTGTGGTAAGGGATAGTTGGGGGTGATTTACGGTAGCCGAAGTAATTTAGGTGATTATGGTATAGTTTGTTATGATTTTTAGCATTTTTTTCTAATTTAAAAGTGATTGGGCTTAGTTTGTTGCTGTAAAGTGTAGTTGAGGATGATTTTTGATAGCCGAAGTAATTTAGGTGAGTTTGGCATAGTTTGCTATGGTTAGTAGCATTTTTTTGTAATTTAAAAGTGATTGGGTTTAGTTTGTTGTGGTAAGGGTTAGTTGGTGTTGATTTATGGTAGCCGAAGTAATTTAGGTGAGTTTGGCATAGTTTGCTATGGTTACTAGCATTTTTTTGTAATTTAAAAGTGATTGGGTTTAGTTTGTTGTGGTAAGGGTTAGTTGGTGGTGATTTAGAGTAGCCGAAGTAATTTAGGTGAGTCTGGTAAAGTTTGTTATGATTTGTACATTTTTTTTTGTAATTTTAAGATGATATGGTTTGGTTTGTTGTGGTAAGGGATATTTGGGGGTGATTTACGATAGCCGAAGTAATTTAGGTGATTCTGGTATAGTTTGTTATGATTTGTACACCTTTTTTTGTAATTTTAAGATGATATGGTCTGGTTTGTTGTGGTAAGGGATAGTTGGGGGTGATTTACGGTAGACGAAGTAATTTAGGTGATTCTGGTACAGTTTGTTATAATTTTTAGCATTTTTTTGTAATTTTAAAGTGATTGGGCTTAGTTTGTTGCTGTAAAGTGTAGTTGGGGGTGATTTTTGATAGCCGAAGTAATTTAGGTGAGTTTGGCATAATTTGCTATGGTTAGTAGCATTTTTTTGTAATTTAAAAGTGATTGGGTTTAGTTTGTTGTGGTAAGGGTTAGTTGGTGATGATTTATGGTAGCGGAAGTAGCTTAGGTGAGTTTGGCATAGTTTGCTATGGTTACTAGCATTTTTTTGTAATTTAAAAGTGATTGGGTTTAGTTTGTTGTGGTAAGGGTTAGTTGGTGATGATTTAGAGTAGCCGAAGTAATTTAGGTGAGTCTGGAATAGTTTGTTATGATTTGTACACCTTTTTTTGTAATTTTAAGATGATATGGTTTGGTTTGTTGTGGTAAGTGTTAGTTGGGGGTGATTTACGGTTGCCGAAGTAATTTAGGTGATTCTGGTATAGTTTGTTATGATTTTTAGCATTTTTTGTAATTTTAAAGTGATTGGGCTTAGTTTGTTGCTGTAAAGTGTAGTTGGGGGTGATTTTTGATAGCCGACGTAATTTAGGTGAGTTTGGCATAGTTTGCTATGGTTAGTAGCATTTTTTTGTAATTTAAAAGTGATTGGGTTTAGTTTGTTGTGGTAAGGGTTAGTTGGTGATGATTTATGGTAGCCGAAGTAATTTAGGTGAATTTGGCATAGTTAGCTATGATTACAAGCATTTTTTTGTAATTTAAAAGTGATTGGGTTTAGTTTGTTGTGGTAAGGGTTAGTTGGTGATGATTTAGAGTAGCCGAAGTAATTTAGGTGAGTCTGGTATAGTTTGTTATGATTTGTACACCTTTTTTTGTAATTTTAAGATGATATGGTTTGGTTTGTTGTGGTAAGGGATAGTTGGGGGTGATTTACGGTAGCCGAAGTAATTTAGGTGATTATGGTATAGTTTGTTATGATTTTTAGCATTTTTTTGTAATTATAAAGTGATTGGGCTTAGTTTGTTGCTGTAAAGTGTAGTTGAGGATGATTTTTGATAGCCGAAGTAATTTAGGTGAGTTTGGCATAGTTTGCTATGGTTAGTAGCATTTTTTTGTAATTTAAAAGTGATTGGGTTTAGTTTGTTGTGGTAAGGGTTAGTTGGTGATGATTTAGAGTAGCCGAAGTAATTTAGGTGAGTCTGGCATAGTTTGTTATGATTTGTACATCTTTTTTTTTTAATTTTAAGATGATATGGTTTGGTTTGTTGTGGTAAGGGATAGTTGGGGGTGATTTACGGCAGCCGAAGTAATTTAGGTGATTCTGGTATAGTTTGTTATGATTTTTAGCATTTTTTTGTAATTTTAAAGTGATTGGGCTTAGTTTGTTGCTGTAAAGTGTAGTTGGGGGTGATTTTTGATAGCCGAAGTAATTTAGGTGAGTTTGGCATAGTTTGCTATGGTTAGTAGCATTTTTTTGTAATTTAAAAGTGATTTGGTTTAGTTTGTTGTTGTAAGGGTTAGTTGGTCATGAGTTATGGTAGCCGAAGTAATTTAGGTGAGTTTGGCATAGTTTGCTATGGTTACTAGCATTTTTTTGTAATTTAAAAGTGATTGGGTTTAGTTTGTTGTGGTAAGGGTTAGTTGGTGATGATTTAGAGTAGCCGAAGTAATTTAGGTGATTCTGGTATAGTTTGTTATGATTTTTAGCATTTTTTGTAATATTAAAGTGATTGGGCTTAGTTTGTTGCTGTAAAGTGTAGTTGGGGGTGATTTTTGATAGCCGAAGTAATTTAGGTGAGTTTGGCATAGTTTGCTATGGTTAGTAGCATTTTTTTGTAATTTAAAAGTGATTGGGTTTAGTTTGTTGTTGTAAGGGTTAGTTGGTGATGAGTTATGGTAGCCGAAGTAATTTAGGTGAGTTTGGCATAGTTTGCTATGGGTACTAGCATTTTTTTGTAATTTAAAAGTGATTGGGTTTATTTTGTTGTGGTAAGGGTTAGTTGGTGATGATTTAGAGTAGCCGAAGTAATTTAGGTGAGTCTGGCATAGTTTGTTATGATTTGTACACCTTTTTTTGTAATTTTAAGATGATATGGTTTGGTTTGTTGTGGTAAGGGATAGTTGGGGGTGATTTACGGTAGCCGAAGTAATTTAGGTGATTATGGTATAGTTTGTTATGATTTTTAGCATTTTTTTGTAATTATAAAGTGATTGGGCTTAGTTTGTTGCTGTAAAGTGTAGTTGAGGATGATTTTTGATAGCCGAAGTAATTTAGGTGAGTTTGGCATAGTTTGTTATGATTTGTACACCTTTTTTTGTAATTTTAAGATGATATGGTTTGGTTTGTTGTGGTAAGGGATAGTTGGGGGTGATTTACGGTAGCCGAAGTAATTTAGGTGATTATGGTATAGTTTGTTATGATTTTTAGCATTTTTTTGTAATATTAAAGTGATTGGGCTTAGTTTGTTGCTGTAAAGTGTAGTTGGGGGTGATTTTTGATAGCCGAAGTAATTTAGGTGAGTTTGGCATAGTTTGCTATGGTAAGTAGCATTTTTTTGTAATTTAAAAGTGATTGGGTTTAGTTTGTTGTGGTAAGGGTTAGTTGGTGATGATTTATGGTAGCAGAAGTAATTTAGGTGAGTTTGGCATAGTTTGCTATGGTTACTAGCATTTTTTTGTAATTTAAAAGTGATTGGGTTTAGTTTGTTGTGGTAAGGGTTAGTTGGTGATGATTTAGAGTAGCCGAAGTAATTTAGGTGATTCTGGTATAGTTTGTTATGATTTTTAGCATTTTTTTGTAATTTTAAAGTGATTGGACTTAGTTTGTTGCTGTAAAGTGTAGTTGGGGGTGATTTTTGATAGCCGAAGTAATTTAGGTGAGTTTGGCATAGTTTGTTATGATTTGTACACCTTTTTTTGTAATTTTAAGATGATATGGTTTGGTTTGTTGTGGTAAGGGATAGTTAGGGGTGATTTACGGTAGCCGAAGTAATTTATGTGATTCTGGTATAGTTTGTTATTATTTTTAGCATTTTTTTGTAATTTTAAAATGATTGGGCTTAGTTTGTTGCTGTAAAGTGTAGTTGGGGGTGATTTTTGATAGCCGAAGTAATTTAGGTGAGTTTGGCATAGTTTGCTATGGTTAGTAGCATTTTTTTGTAATTTAAATGTGATTGGGTTTAGTTTGTTGTGGTAAGGGTTAGTTGGTGATGATTTATGGTAGCCGAAGTAATTTAAGTAAGTTTGGCATAGTTTGCTATAGTTACTAGCATTTTTTTGTAATTTAAAAGTGATTGGGTTTAGTTGGTTGGGGTAAGGGTTAGTTGGTGATGATTTAGAGTAGCCGAAGTAATTTAGGTGAGTCTGGCATAGTTTGTTATGATTTGTACACCTTTTTTTGTAATTTTAAGATGATATGGTTTGGTTTGTTGTGGTAAGGGATAGTTGGGGGTGATTTACGGTAGCCGAAGTAATTTAGGTGATTCCGGTATAGTTTGTTATGATTTTTAGAATTTTTTTGTAATTTTAAAGTGATTGGGCTTAGTTTGTTGCTGTAAAGTGTAGTTGGGGGTGATTTTTGATAGCCGAAGTAATTTAGGTGAGTTTGGCATAGTTTGCTATGGTTAGTAGCATTTTTTTGTAATTTAAAAGTGATTGGGTTTAGTTTGTTGTGGTAAGGGTTAGTTGGTGATGATTTATGGTAGCCGAAGTAATTTAGGTGAGTTTGGCATAGTTTGCTTTGGTTACTAGCATTTTTTTGTAATTTAAAAGTGATTGGGTTTAGTTTGTTGTGGTAAGGGTTAGTTGGTGATGATTTAGAGTAGCCGAAGTAATTTAGGTGATTCTGGCATAGTTTGTTATGATTTGTACACCTTTTTTTGTAATTTTAAGATGATATGGTTTGGTTTGTTGTGGTAAGGGATAGTTGTGGGTGATTTACGGTAGCCGAAGTAATTTAGGTGATTCTGGTATAGTTTGTTATGATTTTTAGCATTTTTTTGTAATTTTAAAGTGATTGGGTTAAGTTTGTTGCTGTAAAGTGTAGTTGGGGGTGATTTTTGATAGCCGAAGTAATTTAGGTGAGTTTGGCATAGTTTGCTATGGTTAGTAGCATTTTTTTGTAATTTAAAAGTGATTGGGTATAGTTTGTTGTGGTAAGGGTTAGTTGGTGATGATTTATGGTAGCCGAAGTAATTTAGGTGAGTTTGGCATAGTTTGCTATGGTTACTAGCATTTTTTGTAATTTAAAAGTGATTGGGTTTAGTTTGTTTTGGTAAGGGTTAGTTGGTGATGATTTAGAGTAGCCGAGGTAATTTAGGTGAGTCTGGCATAGTTTGTTATGATTTGTACACCTTTTTTTGTAATTTTAAGATGATATGGTTTGGTTTGTTGTGGTAAGGGATAGTTGGGGGTGATTTACGGTAGCCGAAGTAATTTAGGTGATTCTGGTATAGTTTGTTATGATTTTTAGCATTTTTTTGTAATTATAAAGTGATTGGGCTTAGTTTGTTGTTGTAAAGTGTAGTTGAGGGTGATTTTTGATAGCCGAAGTAATTTAGGTGAGTTTGGCATAGTTTGCTATGGTTACTAGCATTTTTTTGTAATTTAAAAGTGATTGGGTTTAGTTTGTTGTGGTAAGGGTTAGTTGGTGATGATTTAGAGTTGCCGAAGTAATTTAGGTGATTCTGGTATAGTTTGTTATGATTTTTAGCATTTTTTTGTAATTTTAAAGTGATTGGGCTTAGTTTGTTGCTGTAAAGTGTAGTTGGAGGTGATTTTTAATAGCCGAAGTAATTTAGGTGAGTTTAGCATAGTTTGCTATGGTTAGTAGCATTTTTTTGTAATTTAAAAGTGATTGGGTTTAGTTTGTTGTGGTAAGGGTTAGTTGGTGATGATTTATGGTAGTCGAAGTAATTTAGGTGAGTTTGGCATAGTTTGCTATGGTTACTAGCATTTTTTTGTAATTTAAAAGTGATTGGGTTTAGTTTGTTGTGGTAAGGGTTAGTTGGTGATGATTTAGAGTAGCCGAAGTAATTTAGGTGATTCTGGTATAGTTTCTTATGATTTTTAGCATTTTTTTGTAATTTTAAAGTGATTGGGCTTAGCTTGTTGCTGTAAAGTGTAGTTGGAGGTGATTTTTGATAGCCGAAGTAATTTAGGTGAGTTTGGCATAGTTTGCTATGGTTAGTAGCATTTTTTTGTAATTTAAAAGTGATTGGGTTTAGTTTGTTTTGGTAGTTGGTGATGATTTAGATTAGCTGAAGTAATTTAGGTGAGTCTGGCATAGTTTGTTATGATTTGTACAGCTTTTTTGTAATTTTAAGATGATATGGTTTGGTTTGTTGTGGTAAGGGATAGTTGGGGGTGATTTACGGTAGCCGAAGTAATTTATGTGATTCTGGTATAGTTTGTTATGATTTTTAGCATTTTTTTGTAATTTTAATATGATTGGGCTTAGTTTGTTGCTGTAAAGTGTAGTTGGGGGTGATTTTTGATAGCTGAAGTAATTTAGGTGAGTTTGGCATAGTTTGCTATGGTTAGTAGCATTTTTTTGTAATTTAAATGTGATTGGGTTTAGTTTGTTGTGGTAAGGGTTAGTTGGTGATGATTTATGGTAGCTGCAGTAATTTAGGTGAGTTTGGCATAGTTTGCTATGATTTGGACACCTTTTTTTGTAATTTTAAGATGATATGGTTTGGTTTGTTGTGGTAAGGGATAGTTGGGGGTGATTTACGGTAGCCGAAGTAATTTAGGTGATTCTGGTATAGTTTGTTATGATTTTTAGCATTTTTTTGTAATTTTAAAGTGATTGGGCTTAGTTTGTGGCTGTAAAGTGTAGTTGGGGGTGATTTTTGGTAGCCGAAGTAATTTAGATGAGTTTGGCAAAGTTTGCTATGGTTAGTAGCATTTTTTTGTAATTTAAAAGTGATTGGGTTTAATTTGGTGTGGTAAGGGTTAGTTGGTGATGATTTATTTTTGCCGAAGTAATTTAGGTGAGTTTGGCATAGTTTGCTATGGTTAGTAGCATTTTTTTGTAATTTAAATGTGATTGGGTTTAGTTTGTTTTGGTAAGGGTTAGTTGGTGATGATTTAGATTAGCTGAAGTAATTTAGGTGAGTCTGGCATAGTTTGTTATGATTTGGACACCTTTTTTTGTAATTTTACGATGATATGGTTTGGTTTGTTGTGGTAAGGGATAGTTGGGGGTGATTTACGGTAGCCGAAGTAATTTAGGTGAGTCTGGTATAGTTTGTATATGATTTTTAGCATTTTTTTGTAATTTTAAAGTGATTGGGCTTAGTTTGTTGCTGTAAAGTGTAGTTAGGGGTGATTTTTGATAGCCGAAGTAATTTAGGTGAGTTTGGCATAGTTTGATATGGTTAGTAGCATTTTTTTGTAATTTAAAAGTGATTGAGTTTAGTTTGTTGTGGTAAGGGTTAGTTGGTGATGATTTAGAGTAGCCGAAGTAATTTATGTGAGTCTGGCATAGTTTGTTATGATTTGTACACCTTTTTTTGTAATTTTAAGATGATATGGTTTGGTTTGTTGTGGTAAGGGATAGTTGGGGGTGATTTACGGTAGCCGAAGCAATTTAGGTGATTCTGGTATAGTTTGTTATGATTTTTAGCATTTTTTTGTAATTTTAAAGTGATTGGGCTTAGTGTGTTGCTGTAAAGTGTAGTTGGGGGTGATTTTTGATAGCCGAAGTAATTTAGGTGAGTTTTGCATAGTTTTCTATGGTTAGTAGCATTTTTTTGTAATTTAAAAGTGATTGGGTTTAGATTGTTTTGGTAAGGGTTAGTTGGTGATGATTTAGATTAGCTGAAATAATTTAGGTGAGTCTGGCATAGTTTGTTATGATTTGTACACCTTTTTTGTAATTCTAAGATGATATGGTTTGGTTTGTTGTGGTAACGGATAGTTGGGGGTGATTTACGGTAGCCGTAGTAATTTAGGTGATTCTGGTATAGTTTGTTATAATTTTTAGCATTTTTTTGTAATTTTAAAGTGATTGGGCTTAGTTTGTTGCTGTAACGTGTAGTTGGGAGTGATTTTTGATAGCCGAATAATTTAGGTGAGTTTGGCATAGTTTGCTATGGTTAGTAGCATTTTTTTGTAATTTAAAAGTGATTGGGTTTAGTTTGTTGTGGTAAGGGTTAGTTGGTGATGATTTAGAGTAGCCGAAGTAATTTAGGTGAGTCTGGCATAGTTTGTTATGATTTGTACACCTTTTTTTGTAATTTTAAGATGATATGGTTTGGTTTGTTGTGGTAAGGGATAGTTGGGGGTGATTTACGATAGCCGAAGTAATTTAGGTGATTCTGGTATAGTTTGTTATGATTTTTAGCATTTTTTTGTAATTTTAAAGTGATTGGGCTTAGTTTGTTGCAGTAAAGTGTAGTTGCGCGTGATTTTTGATAGCCGAAGTAATTTAGGTGAGTTTGGCATAGTTTGCTATGGTTAGTAGCATTTTTTTGTAATTTAAAAGTGATTGGGTTTAGTTTGTTGTGGTAAGGGTTAGTTGGTGATGATTTATGGTAGCCGAAGTAATTTAGGTGAGTTTGGCATAGTTTGCTATGGTTAGTAGCTTTTTTTTGTAATTTAAAAGTGATTGGGTTTAGTTTGTTGTGGTAAGGGTTAGTTGGTGATGATTTAGAGTAGCCGAAGTAATTTAGGTGAGTCTGGCATAGTTTGTTATGATTTGTACACCTTTTTTTGTAATTTTAAGATGATATGGTTTGGTTTGTTGTGGTAAGGGATAGTTGGGGGTGATTTACGGTAGCCGAAGTAATTTATGTGATTCTGGTATAGTTTGTTATGATTTTTAGCATTTTTTTGTAATTTTAAAGTGATTGGGCTTAGTTTGTTGCTGTAAAGTGTAGTTGGGGGTGATTTTTGATAGCTGAAGTAATTTAGGTGAGTTTGGCATAGTTTGCTATGGTTAGTAGCATTTTTTTGTAATTTAAATGTGATTGAGTTTAGTTTGTTGTGGTAAGGGTTAGTTGGTGATGATTTATGGTAGCTGCAGTAATTTAGGTGAGTTTGGCATAGTTTGCTATGATTTGGACACCTTTTTTTGTAATTTTAAGATGATATGGTTTGGTTTGTTGTGGTAAGGGATAGTTGGGGGTGATTTACGGTAGCCGAAGTAATTTAGGTGATTCTGGTATAGTTTGTTATGATTTTTAGCATTTTTTTGTAATTTTAAAGTGATTGGGCTTAGTTTGTGGCTGTAAAGTGTAGTTGGGGGTGATTTTTGGTAGCCGAAGTAATTTAGATGAGTTTGGCAAAGTTTGCTATGGTTAGTAGCATTTTTTTGTAATTTAAAAGTGATTGGGTTTAATTTGTTGTGGTAAGGGTTAGTTGGTGATGATTTATTTTTGCCGAAGTAATTTAGGTGAGTTTGGCATAGTTTGCTATGGTTAGTAGCATTTTTTTGTAATTTAAATGAGATTGGGTTTAGTTTGTTTTGGTAAGGGTTAGTTGGTGATGATTTAGATTAGCTGAAGTAATTTAGGTGAGTCTGGCATAGTTTGTTATGATTTGTACACCTTTTTTTGTAATTTTACGATGATATGGTTTGGTTTGTTGTGGTAAGGGATAGTTGGGGGTGATTTACGGTAGCCGAAGTAATTTAGGTGAGTCTGGTATAGTTTGTATATGATTTTTAGCATTTTTTTGTAATTTTAAAGTGATTGGGCTTAGTTTGTTGCTGTAAAGTGTAGTTAGGGGTGATTTTTGATAGCCGAAGTAATTTAGGTGAGTTTGGCATAGTTTGATATGGTTAGTAGCATTTTTTTGTAATTTAAAAGTGATTGGGTTTAGTTTGTTTTGGTAAGGGTTAGTTGGTGATGATTTAGATTAGCTGAAATAATTTAGGTGAGTCTGGCATAGTTTGTTATGATTTGTACACCTTTTTTTGAAATTTTAAGATGATATGGTTTGGTTTGTTGTGGTTAGGGATAGTTGGGGGTGATTTACGGTAGCCGTAGTAATTTAGGTGATTCTGGTATAGTTTGTTATGATTTTTAGCATTTTTTTGTAATTTTAAAGTGATTGGACTTAGTTTGTTGCTGTAAAGTGTAGTTGGGGGTGATTTTTGATAGCCGAAGTAATTTAGGTGAGTTTGGCATAGTTTGCTATGGTTAGTAGCATTTTTTTGTAATTTAGAAGTGATTGGGTTTAGTTTGTTGTGGTAAGGGTTAGTTGGTGATGATTTATGGTAGCCGAAGTAATTTAGGTGAGTTTGGCATAGTTTGCTATGGTTAGTAGCATTTTTTTGTAATTTAAAAGTGATTGGGTTTAGTTTGTCGTGGTAAGGGTTAGTTGGTGATGATTTAGAGTAGCCGAAGTAATTTAGGTGAGTCTGGCATAGTTTGCTATGATTTGAACACTTTTTTTTGTAATTTTAAGATGATATGGTTTGGTTTGTTGTGGTAAGAGAAAGTTGGGGGTGATTTACGTTAGCCGAAGTAATTTAGGTGATTCTGGTATAGTTTGTTATGATTTTTAGCATTTTTTTGTAATTTTAAAGTGATTGGGCTTAGTTTGTTGCTGTAAAGTGTAGTTGGGGGTGATTTTTGATAGCCGAAGTAATTTAGGTGAGTTTGGCATAGTTTGCTATGGTTAGTAACATTTTTTTGTAATTTAAAATTGATTATGTTTATTCTGTTGTGGTAAGGGTTAGTTGGTGATGATTTATGGTAGCCGAAGTAATTTAGGTGAGTTTGGCATAGTTTGCTATGGTTAGTAGCATTTTTTTGTAATTTAAAAGTGATTGGGTTTAGTTTGTTGTGGTAAGGGTTAGTTGGTGATGATTTAGAGTAGCCGAAGTAATTTAGATGAGTCTGGCATAGTTTGTTATGATTTTTAGCATTTTTTTGAAATTTTAAAGTGATTGGGCTTAGTTTGTTGCTGTAAAGTGTAGTTGGGGGTGATTTTTGATAGCCGAAGTAATTTAGGTGAGTTTGGCATAGTTTGCTATGGATAGTAGCATTTTTTTGTAATTTAAAAGTGATTGGGTTTAGTTTGTTGTGGTAAGAGTTTGTTGGGGATGATTTAGAGTAGCCGAAGTAATTTAAGTGAGTCTGGCAGAGTTTGTTATGATTTGTACACCTTTTTTTGTAATTTTAAGATGATATGGTTTGGTTTCTTGTGGTAAGGGATAGTTGGGGGTGATTTACGGTAGTCGAAGTAATTTAGGTGATTCTGGTATAGTTTGTTATGATTTTTAGCATTTTTTTGTAATTTTAAAGTGACTGGGCTTAGTTTGTTGCTGTAAAGTGTAGTTGGGGGTAATTTTTGATAGCCGAAGTAATTTAGGTGAGTTTGGCATAGTTTGCTATGGTTAGTAGCATTTTTTTGTAATTTAAAAGTGATTGGGTTTAGTTTGTTGTGGTAAGGGTTAGTTGGTGATGATTTATGGTGGCCGAAGTAATTTAGGTGAGTTTGGCATAGTTTGTTATAATTTGTACACCTTTTTTTGTAATTTTAAGATGATATGGTTTGGTTTGTTGTGGTAAGGAATAGTTGGGGGTGATTTACGGTAGAAGTAATTTAGGTGATTCTGGTATAGTTTGTTATGATTTTTAGCATTTTTTTGTAATTTTAAAGTTATTGGGCTTAGTTTGTTGCTGTAAAGTGTAGTTGGGGGTGATTTTTGATAGCCGAAGTAATTTAGGTAAGTTTGGCATAGTTTGCTATGGTTAGTAGCATTTTTTTGTAATTTAAAAGTGATTGGGTTTAGTTTGTTGTGGTAAGAGTTAGTTGGTGATGATTTATGGTGGCCGAAGTAATTTAGGTAAGTTTGGCATAGTTTGCTATGGTTAGTAGCATTTTTTTGTAATTTAAAAGTGATTGGGTTTAGTTTGATGTGGTAAAGGTTAGTTGGTGATGATTTAGAGTAGCCGAAGTAATTTAGGTGAGTCTGGCATAGTTTGTTATGATTTGTACACCTTTTTTTGTAATTTTAAGATGATATGGTTTGGTTTGTTCTGGTAAGGGATAGTTGGGGGTGATTTACGGTAGCCGAAGTAATATAGGTGATTCTGGTATAGTTTGCTATGGTTAGTAGCATTTTTTTGTAATTTAAAAATGATTGGGTTTAGTTTGTTGTGGTAAGGGTTAGTTGGTGATGATTTATGGTAGCCGAAGTAATTTAGGTGAGTTTGGCATAGTTTGCTATGGTTACTAGCATTTTTTTGTAATTTAAAAGTGATTGTGTTTAGTTTGTTGTGGTAAGGGTTAGTTGGTGATGATTTATGATAGCCGAAGTAATTTAGGTAAGTTTGGCATAGTTTGCTATGGTTACTAGCATTTTTTTGTAATTTAAAAGTGATTGGGTTTAGTTTGTTGTGGTAAGGGTTAGTTGGTGATGATTTAGAGTAGCCGAAGTAATTTAGGTGAGTCTGGCATAGTTTGTTATGATTTGTACACCTTTTTTGTAATTTTAAGATGATATGGTTTGGTTTGTTGTGGTAAGGCATAGTTGGGGTGATTTACGGTAGCCGAAGTAATTTAGCTGATTCTGGTATAGTTTGTTATAATTTTTAGCATTTTTTTGTAATTTTAAAGTGATTGGGCTTAGTTTGTTGCTGTAAAGTGTAGTTGGCGGTGATTTTTGATAGCCGAAGTAACTTAGGTGAGTTTGGCATAGTTTGCTATGGTTAGTAGCATTTTTTTGTAATTTAAAAGTGATTGGGTTTAGTTTGTTGTGGTAAGGGTTAGTTGGTGATGATTTATGGTAGCCGAAGTAATTTAGGTGAGTTTCGCATAGTTTGCTATGGTTAGTAGCATTTTTTTGTAATTTAAAAATGATTGGGTTTAGTTTGTTGTGGTAAGGGTTAGTTGGTGATGATTTAGAGTAGCCGAAGTAATTTAGGTGAGTCTGGCATAGTTTGTTATGATTTGTACACCTTTTTTTGTAATTTTAAGATGATATGGTTTGGTTTGTTGTGGTAAGGGATAGTTGGGGGTGATTTACGGTAGCCGAAGTAATTTAGCTGATTCTGGTATAGTTTGTTATGATTTTTAGCATTTTTTTGTAATTTTAAAGTGATTGGGCTTAGTTTGTTGTTGTAAAGTGTAGTTGGGGGTTATTTTTGATAGCCGAAGTAATTTAGGTGAGTTTGGCATAGTTTGCTATGGTTAGTAGCATTTTTTTGTAATTTAAAAGTGATTGGGTTTAGTTTGTTGTGGTAAGGGTTAGTTGGTGATGATTTAGAGTAGCCGAAGTAATTTAGGTGAGTCTGGCATAGTTTGTTATGATTTGTACACCTTTTTTTGTACTTTTAAGATGATATGGTTTGGTTTGTTGTGGTAAGGGATAGTTGGGGGTGATTTACGGTAGCCGAAGTAATTTAGGTGATTCTGGTATAGTTTGTTATGATTTTTAGCATTTTTTTGTCATTTCAAAGTGATTGGGCTTAGTTTGTTGCTGTAAAGTGTACTTGTGGGTGATTTTGGATAGCTGAATAATTTAGGTGAGTTTGGCATAGTTTGCTACGGTTAGTAGCATTTTTTTGTATTTTAAAAGTGATTGGGTTTAGTTTGTTGTGGTAAGGGTTAGTTGGTGATGATTTAGAGTAGCCGAAGTAATTTAGGTGAGTCTGGCATAGTTTGTTATGATTTGTACATTTTTTTTTATAATTTTAAGATGATATGGTTTGGTTTGTTGTGGTAAGGGTTAGTTGGTGATGATTTACGGTAGCCGAAGTAATTTAGGTGATTCTGGTATAGTTTGTTATGATTTTTATCATTTTTTTGTAATTTTAATGTTATTGAACTTAGTTTGTTGCTGTAAAGTGTAGTTGGGGGTGATTTTTGATAGCCGAAGTAATTTAGGTGAGTTTGGCATAGTTTGCTATGGTTACTAGCATTTTTTTGTAATTTAAAAGTGATTGGGTTTAGTTTGTTGTGGTAAGGGTTAGTTGGGGATGATTTAGAGTAGCCGAAGTAATTTAAGTGAGTCTGGCATAGTTTGTTATGAATTGTACACCTTTTTTTGTAATTTTAAGATGATATGGTTTGGTTTGTTGTTGTAAGGGATATTTGGTGGTGATTTACGGTAGCCGAAGTAATTTAGGTGATTCTGGTATAGTTTGTTAAGATTTTTAGCATTTTTTTGTAATTTTAAAGTGATTGGGCTTAGTTTGTTGCTGTAAAGTGTAGTTGGGGGTGATTTTTGATAGCCGAAGTAATTTAGGTGAGTTTGGCATAGTTTGCTATGGTTAGTAGCATTTTTTTGTAATTTAAAAGTGATTGGGTTTAGTTTGTTGTGGTAAGGGTTAGTTGGTGATGATTTATGGTAGCCGAAGTAATTTAGGTGAGTTTGGCATAGTTTGCTATAGTTACTAGCATTTTTTTGTAATTTAAAAGTGATTGGGTTTATTTTGTTGTGGTAAGGGTTAGTTGGTGATGATTTAGATTAGCCGAAGTAATTTAGGTGAGTCTGGCATAGTTTGTTATGATTTGTACACCTTTTTTTGTAATTTTAAGATGATATGGTTTGGTTTGTTGTGGTAAGGGATAGTTGGGGGTGATTTACGTTAGCCGAAGTAATTTAGGTGATTCTGGTATAGTTTGTTATAATTTTTAGCATTTTTTTGTAATTTTAAAGAGATTGTGCTTAGTTTGTTGTTGTAAAGTGTAGTTGGGGGTGATTTTTGATAGCCGAAGTAATTTAGGTGAGTTTGGCATAGTTTGCTATGGTTAGTAGCATTTTTTTGTAATTTAAAAGTGATTGGGTTTAGTTTGTTGTGGTAAGGGTTAGTTGGTGATGATTTAGAGTAGCCGAAGTAATTTAGGTGAGTCTGACATAGTTTGTTATGATTTGTACACCTTTTTTTGTAATTTAAAAGTGATTGGGTTTAGTTTGTTGTGGTAAGGGTTAGTTGGTGATGATTTAGACTAACCGAAGTAATTTAGGTGAGTTTGGCATAGTTTGTTATGATTTGTACACCTTTTTTTGTAATTTAAAAGTGATTGGGTTTAGTTTGTTGTGGTAAGGGTTAGTTGGTAATGATTTAGAGTAGCCGAAGTAATTTAGGTGAGTCTGGTATAGTTTGTTATAATTTTTAGCATTTTTTTGTCATTTCAAAGTGATTGGGCTTAGTTTGTTGCTGTAAAGTGTAGTTGTGGGTGATTTTTGATAGCCGAATAATTTAGGTGAGTTTGGCATAGTTTGCTATGGTTAGTAGCATTTTTTTGTAATTTAAAAGTGATTGGGTTTAGTTTGTTGTGGTAAGGGTTAGTTGGTGATGATTTAGAGTAGCGGAAGTAATTTAGGTGAGTCTGGCATAGTTTGTTATGATTTGTACACTTTTTTTGTAATTTTAAGATGATATGGTTTGGATTGTTGTGGTAAGGGTTAGTTGGTGATGATTTACGGTAGCCGAAGTAATTTAGGTGATTCTGGTATAGTTTGTTATGATTTTTAGCTTTTTTTGTAATTTTAATGTGATTGTGCTTAGTTTGTTGCTGTAAAGTGAATTTGGGGGTGATTTTTGATAGCCGAAGTAATTTAGGTGAGTTTGGCATAGTTTGCTATGGTTAGTAGCATTTTTTTGTAATTTAAAAGTGATTGGGTTTTGTTTGTTGTGGTAAGGGTTAGTTGGTGATGATTTAGAGTAGCCGAAGTAATTTAGGTGAGTTTGGCATATTTTGCTATGGTTACTAGCATTTTTTTGTAATTTAAAAGTGATTGGGTTTAGTTTGTTGTGGTAAGGGTTAGTTGGTGATGATTTAGAGTAGCCGAAGTAATTTAGGTGAGTCTGGTATAGTTTGTTATAATTTGTACACCTTTTTTTGTAATTTTAAGATGATATGGTTTGGTTTGTTGTGGTAAGGGATAGTTGGGGGTGATTTACGGTAGCCGAAGTAATTTAGGTGATTCTGGTATAGTTTGTAATGATTTTTAGCATTTTTTTGTCATTTTAAAGTGATTGGGCTTAGTTTGTTGCTGTAAAGTGTAGTTGTGGGTGAATTTTGATAGCCGAATAATTTAGGTGAGTTTGGCATAGTTTGCTATGGTTAGTAGCATTTTCTTGTAATTTAAAAGTGATTGGGTTTAGTTTGTTGTGGTAAGGGTTAGTTGGTGATGATTTATGGTAGCCGAAGTAATTTAGGTGCGTTTGGCATAGGTTGCTATGGTTACTAGCATTTTTTTGTAATTTAAAAGTGATTGGGTTTAGTTTGTTGTGGTAAGGGTTAGTTGGTGATGATTTAGAGTAGCCGAAGTAATTTAGGTGAGTCTGGCATAGTTTGTTATGATTTGTACACCTTTTTTTGCAATTTTAAGATGATATGGTTTGGTTTATTGTGGTAAGGGATAGTTGGGGATGATTTACGGAAGCCGAAGTAATTAAGGTGATTCTGGTATAGTTTGTTATGATTTTTAGCGTTTTTTTGTAATTTTAAAGTGATTGGGCTTAGTTTGTTGCTGTAAAGTGTAGTTAGGGGTGATTTTTGAAAGCCGAAGTAATTTAGGTGAGTTTGGCATAGTTTGCTATGGTTAGTGGCATTTTTTTGTAATTTAAAAGTGATTGGGTTTAGTTTGTTGTGTTAAGGGTTATTTGGTGATGATTTATGGTAGCCGAAGTAATTTAGGTGAGTTTGGCATTGTTTGCTATGGTTACTAGCATTTTTTTGTAATTTAAAAGTGATTGGGTTTTGTTTGTTGTGGTAATGGTTAGTTGGTGATGATTTAGAGTAGCCGAAGTAATTTAGGTGAGTCTGGCATAGTTTGTTATGATTTGTACACCTTTTTTTGTAATTTTAAGTTGATATGGTTTGGTTTGTTGTGGTAAGGGATAGTTGGGGGTGATTTACGGTAGCCGAAGTAATTTAGGTGATTCTGGTATAGTTTGTTATGATTTTTAGCATTTTTTTGTAATTTTAAAGTGATTGGGCTTAGCTTGTTGCTGTAAAGTGTAGTTGGGGGTGATTTTTGATAGCCGAATAATTCAGGTGAGTTTGGCATAGTTTGCTATGGTTAGTAGCATTTTTTTGTAATTTAAAAGTGATTGGGTTTAGTTTGTTGTGGTAAGTGTTAGTTAGTGATGATTTAGAGTAGCCGAAGTAATTTAGGTGAGTCTGGCAGAGTTTGTTATGATTTGTACACCTTTTTTTGTAATTTTAAGATGATATGGTTTGGTTTGTTGTGGCAAGGTATAGTTGGGGGTGATTTACGGTAGCCGAAGTAATTTAGGTGATTCTGGTATAGTTTGTTATGATTTTTAGCATTTTTATGTAATTTTAAAGTGATTGGGCTTAGTTTGTTGCTGTAAAGTGTAGTTGGGGGTGATTTTTGAAAGCCGAAGTAATTTAGGTGAGTTTGGCATAGTTTGCTATGGTTAGTAGCATTTTTTTGTAATTTTAAAGCGATTGGGCTTAGCTTGTTGCTGTAAAGTGTAGTTGGGGGTGATTTTTGATAGCCGAAGTAATTTAGGTGAGTTTGGCATAGTTTGCTATGGTTAGTAGCATTTTTTAGTAATTTAAAAGTGATTGGGTTTAGTTTGTTGTGGTAAGGGTTAGTTGGTGATGATTTAGAGTAGCCGAAGTTATTTAGGTGAGTCTGGCATAGTTTGTTATGATTTGTACACCTTTTTTTGTAATTTTAAGATGATATGGTTTGGTTTGTTGTGGTAAGGTATAGTTGGGGGTGATTTACGGTAGCCGAAGTAATTTAGGTGATTCTGGTATAGTTTGTTATGATTTTTAGCATTTTTTGTAATTTTAAAGTGATTGGGCTTAGTTTGTTTCTGTAAAGTGTAGTTGGGGGTGATTTTTGATAGCCGAAGTAATTTAGGTGAGTTTGGCATAGTTTGCTATGGTTAGTAGCATTTTTTTGTAATTTTAAAGTGATTGGGTTTAGTTTGTTGTGTTAAGGGTTATTTGGTGATGATTTATGGTAGCCGAAGTAATTTAGGTGAGTTTGGCATAGTTTGCTATGGTTACTAGCATTTTTTTGTAATTTAAAAGTGATTGGGTTTTGTTTGTTGTGGTAATGGTTAGTTGGTGATGATTTAGAGTAGCCGAAGTAATTTAGGTGAGTCTGGCATAGTTTGTTATGATTTGTACACCTTTTTTTGTAATTTTAAAATGATATGGTTTGGTTTGTTGTGGTAAGGGATAGTTGGGGGTGATTTACGGTAGCCGAATTAATTTAGGTAATTCTGGTATAGTTTGTTATGATTTTTAGCATTTTTATGTAATTTTAAAGTGATTGGGTTTAGTTTGTTGCTGTAAAGTGTAGTTGGGGGTGATTTTTGAAAGCCGAAGTAATTTAGGTGAGTTTGGCATAGTTTGCTATGGTTAGTAGCATTTTTTTGTAAATTAAAAGTGATTGGGTTTAGTTTGTTGTGGTAAGGGTTAGTTGGTGATGATTTATGGTAGCCGAAGTAATTTAGGTGAGTTTGGCATAGTTTGCTATGGTTACTAGCATTTTTTTGTAATTTAAAAGTAATTGGGTTTAGTTTGTTGTGGTAAGGGTTAGTTGGTGATGATTTAGAGTAGCCGAAGTAATTTAGGTGAGTCTGGCATAGTTTGTTATGATTTGTACACCTTTTTTTGTAATTTTAAGATGATATGGTTTGGTTTGTTGTGGTAAGGGATAGTTGGGGGTGATTTACGGTAGCCGAAGTAATTTAGGTGATTCTGGTATAGTTTGTTATGATTTTTAGCATTTTTTTGTAATTTTAAAGCGATTGGGCTTAGCTTGTTGCTGTAAAGTGTAGTTGGGGGTGATTTTTGATAGCCGAAGTAATTTAGGTGAGTTTGGCATAGTTTGCTATGGTTAGTAGCATTTTTTAGTAATTTAAAAGTGATTGGGTTTAGTTTGTTGTGGTAAGGGTTAGTTGGTGATGATTTAGAGTAGCCGAAGTTATTTAGGTGAGTCTGGCATAGTTTGTTATGATTTGTACACCTTTTTTTGTAATTTTAAGATGATATGGTTTGGTTTGTTGTGGTAAGGGATAGTTGGGGGTGATTTACGGTAGCCTAAGTAATTTAGGTGATTCTGGTATAGTTTGTTATGATTTTTAGCATTTTTTGTAATTTTAAAGTGATTGGGCTTAGTTTGTTTCTGTAAAGTGTAGTTGGGGGTGATTTTTGATAGCCGAAGTAATTTAGGTGAGTTTGGCATAGTTTGCTATGGTTACTAGCATTTTTTTGTAATTTAAAAGTTATTGGGTTTAGTTTGTTGTGGTAAGGGTTAGTTGGTGATAATTTAGAGTAGCCGAAGTAAGTTAGGTGAGTCTGGCATAGTTTGTTATGATTTGTACAACTTTTTTTGTAATTTTAAGATGATATGGTTTCGTTTGTTGTGGTAAGGAATAGTTGGGGGTGATTTACGGTAGCCGAAGTAATTTAGGTGATTCTGGTATAGTTTGTTATGATTTTTAGCATTTTTTTGTAATTTTAAAGTGATTGGGCTTAGCTTGTTGCTGTAAAGTGTAGTTGGGGGTGATTTTTGATAGCCGAAGTAATTTAGGTGAGTTTGGCATAGTTTGCTATGGTTAGTAGCATTTTTTTGTAATTTAAAAGTGATTGGGTTTAGTTTGTTGTGGTAAGGGTTAGTTGGTGATGATTTAGAGTAGCCAAAGTAATTTAGGTGAGTCTGGTATAGTTTGTTATGATTTTTAGCATTTTTATGTAATTTTAAAGTGATTGGGCTTAGTGTGTTGCTGTAAAGTGTAGTTGGGGGTGATTTTTGAAAGCCGAAGTAATTTAGGTGAGTTTGGCATAGTTTGCTATGGTTAGTAGCATTTTTTTGTAATTTAAAAGTGATTGGGTTTAGTTTGTTGTGGTAAGGGTTAGTTGGTGATGATTTATGGTAGCCGAAGTAATTTAGGTAAGTTTGGCATAGTTTGCTATGGTTACTAGCATTTTTTTGTAATTTAAAAGTGATTGGGTTTAGTTTGTTGTGGTAAGGGTTAGTTGGTGATGATTTAGAGTAGCCGAAGTAATTTAGGTGAGTCTGGCATAGTTTGTTATGATTTGTACACCTTTTTTTGCAATTTTAAGATGATATGGTTTGGTTTATTGTGGTAAGGGATAGTTGGGGATGATTTACGGAAGCCGAAGTAAGTAAGGTGATTCTGGTATAGTTTGTTAAGATTTTTAGCATTTTTTTGTAATTTTAAAGTGATTGGGCTTAGTTTGTTGCTGTAAAGTGTAGTTAGGGGTGATTTTTGAAAGCCGAAGTAATTTAGGTGAGTTTGGCATAGTTTGCTATGGTTAGTAGCATTTTTTTGTAATTTAAAAGTGATTGGGTTTCGTTTGTTGTGTTAAGGGTTATTTGGTGATGATTTATGGTAGCCGAAGTAATTTAGGTGAGTTTGGCATAGTTTGCTATGGTTACTAGCATTTTTTTGTAATTTAAAAGTGATTGGGTTTTGTTTGTTGTGGTAATGGTTAGTTGGTGATGATTTAGAGTAGCCGAAGTAATTTAGGTGAGTCTGGCATAGTTTGTTATGATTTGTACATCTTTTTTTGTAATTTTAAGATGATATGGTTTGGTTTGTTGTGGTAAAGGATAGTTGGGGGTGATTTACGGTAGCCGAAGTAATTTAGGTGAGTTTGGCATAGTTTGCTATGGTTACTAGCATTTTTTTGTAATTTAAAAGTGATTGGGTTTAGTTTGTTGTGGTAAGGGTTAGTTGGTGATAATTTATAGTAGCCGAAGTAATTTAGGTGAGTCTGGCATAGTTTGTTATGATTTGTACAACTTTTTTTGTAATTTTAAGATGATATGGTTTCGTTTGTTGTGGTAAGGAATAGTTGGGGGTGATTTACGGTAGCCGAAGTAATTTAGGTGATTCTGATATAGTTTGTTATGATTTTTAGCATTTTTTTGTAATTTTAAAGTGATTGGGCTTAGTTTGTTGCTGTAAAGTGTAGTTGGGGGTGATTTTTGATAGCCGAAGTAATTTAGGTGAGTTTGGCATAGTTTGCTATGGTTAGTAGCATTTTTTTGTAATTTAAAAGTGATTGGGTTTAGTTTGTTGTGGTAAGGGTTAGTTGGTGATGATTTAGAGTAGCCAAAGTAATTTAGGTGAGTCTGGCATAGTTTGTTATGATTTGTACACCATTTTTGTAATTTTAAGATGATATGGTTTGGTTTGTTGTGGTAAGGGATAGTTGGGGGTGATTTACGGTAGCCGAAGTAATTTAGGTGATTCTGGTATAGTTTGTTATGATTTTTAGCATTTTTTTCTAATTTTAAAGTTATTGGGCTTAGTTTGTTGCTGTAAAGTGTAGTTGGGGGTAATTTTTGATAGCCGAAGTAATTTAGGTGAGTTTGGCATAGTTTGCTATGGTTAGTAGCATTTTTTTGTAATTTAAATGTAATTGGGTTTAGTTTGTTGTGGTAAGGGTTAGTTGGTGATGATTTAGAGTAGCCAAAGTAATTTAGGTGAGTCTGGCATAGTTTGTTATGATTTGTACACTTCTTTTTGTAATTTTAAGATGATATGGTTTGGTTTATTGTGGTTAGGTATAGTTGGGGGTGATTTACGGTAGCCGAAGTAATTTAGGTGATTCTGGTATAGTTTGTTATGATTTTTAGCATTTTTTTGTAATTTTAAAGTGATTGGGCCTAGTTTGTTGCTGTAAAGTGTAGCTGGGGGTGATTTTTGAGAGCCGAAGTAATTTAGGTGAGTTTGGCATAGTTTGCTATGGTTAGTAGCATTTTTTTGTAATTTAAAAGTGATTGGGTTTAGTTTGTTTTGGTAAGGGTTAGTTGGTGATGATTTAGATTAGCTGAAATAATTTAGGTGAGTCTGGCATAGTTTGTTATGATTTGTACACCTTTTTTTGAAATTTTAAGATGATATGGTTTTGTTAGTTGGTGATGATTTAGAGTAGCCAAAGTAATTTAGGTGAGTCTGGTATAGTTTGTTATGATTTTTAGCATTTTTATGTAATTTTAAAGTGATTGGGCTTAGTGTGTTGCTGTAAAGTGTAGTTGGGGGTGATTTTTGAAAGCCGAAGTAATTTAGGTGAGTTTGGCATAGTTTGCTATGGTTAGTAGCATTTTTTTGTAATTTAAAAGTGATTGGGTTTAGTTTGTTGTGGTAAGGGTTAGTTGGTGATGATTTATGGTAGCCGAAGTAATTTAGGTAAGTTTGGCATAGTTTGCTATGGTTACTAGCATTTTTTTGTAATTTAGAAGTGATTGGGTTTAGTTTGTTGTGGTAAGGGTTAGTTGGTGATGATTTATGGTAGCCGAAGTAATTTAGGTGAGTTTGGCATAGTTTGCTATGGTTACTAGCATTTTTTTGTAATTTAAAAGTGATTGGGTTTAGTTTGTTGTGGTAAGGGTTAGTTGGTGATGATTTATGATAGCCGAAGTAATTTAGGTGAGTTTGGCATAGTTTGCTATGGTTACTAGCATTTTTTTGTAATTTAAAAGTGATTGGGTTTAGTTTGTTGTGGTAAGGGTTAGTTGGTGATGATTTAGAGTAGCCGAAGTAATTTAGGTGAGTCTGGCATAGTTTGTTATGATTTGTACACCTTTTTTTGTAATTTTAAGATGATATGGTTTGGTTTGTTGTGGTAAGGGATAGTTGGGGGTGATTTACGGTAGCCGAAGTAATTTAGGTGATTCTGGTATAGTTTGTTACTAGCATTTTTTTGTAATTTAAAAGTTATTGGGTTTAGTTTGTTGTGGTAAGGGTTAGTTGGTGATAATTTAGAGTAGCCGAAGTAAGTTAGGTGAGTCTGGCATAGTTTGTTATGATTTGTACAACTTTTTTTGTAATTTTAAGATGATATGGTTTCGTTTGTTGTGGTAAGGAATAGTTGGGGGTGATTTACGGTAGCCGAAGTAATTTAGGTGATTCTGGTATAGTTTGTTATGATTTTTAGCATTTTTTTGTAATTTTAAAGTGATTGGGCTTAGCTTGTTGCTGTAAAGTGTAGTTGGGGGTGATTTTTGATAGCCGAAGTAATTTAGGTGAGTTTGGCATAGTTTGCTATGGTTAGTAGCATTTTTTTGTAATTTAAAAGTGATTGGGTTTAGTTTGTTGTGGTAAGGGTTAGTTGGTGATGATTTAGAGTAGCCGAAGTAATTTAGGTGAGTCTGGCATAGTTTGTTATGATTTGTACACCTTTTTTTGCAATTTTAAGATGATATGGTTTGGTTTATTGTGGTAAGGGATAGTTGGGGATGATTTACGGAAGCCGAAGTAAGTAAGGTGATTCTGGTATAGTTTGTTAAGATTTTTAGCATTTTTTTGTAATTTTAAAGTGATTGGGCTTAGTTTGTTGCTGTAAAGTGTAGTTAGGGGTGATTTTTGAAAGCCGAAGTAATTTAGGTGAGTTTGGCATAGTTTGCTATGGTTAGTAGCATTTTTTTGTAATTTAAAAGTGATTGGGTTTAGTTTGTTGTGGTAAGGGTTAGTTGGTGATAATTTATAGTAGCCGAAGTAATTTAGGTGAGTCTGGCATAGTTTGTTATGATTTGTACAACTTTTTTTGTAATTTTAAGATGATATGGTTTCGTTTGTTGTGGTAAGGAATAGTTGGGGGTGATTTACGGTAGCCGAAGTAATTTAGGTGATTCTGATATAGTTTGTTATGATTTTTAGCATTTTTTTGTAATTTTAAAGTGATTGGGCTTAGTTTGTTGCTGTAAAGTGTAGTTGGGGGTGATTTTTGATAGCCGAAGTAATTTAGGTGAGTTTGGCATAGTTTGCTATAGTTAGTAGCATTTTTTTGTAATTTAAAAGTGATTGGGTTTAGTTTGTTGTGGTAAGGGTTAGTTGGTGATGATTTAGAGTAGCCAAAGTAATTTAGGTGAGTCTGGCATAGTTTGTTATGATTTGTACACCATTTTTGTAATTTTAAGATGATATGGTTTGGTTTGTTGTGGTAAGGGATAGTTGGGGGTGATTTACGGTAGCCGAAGTAATTTAGGTGATTCTGGTATAGTTTGTTATGATTTTTAGCATTTTTTTCTAATTTTAAAGTTATTGGGCTTAGTTTGTTGCTGTAAAGTGTAGTTGGGGGTAATTTTTGATAGCCGAAGTAATTTAGGTGAGTTTGGCATAGTTTGCTATGGTTAGTAGCATTTTTTTGTAATTTAAATGTAATTGGGTTTAGTTTGTTGTGGTAAGGGTTAGTTGGTGATGATTTAGAGTAGCCAAAGTAATTTAGGTGAGTCTGGCATAGTTTGTTATGATTTGTACACTTCTTTTTGTAATTTTAAGATGATATGGTTTGGTTTGTTGTGGTTAGGGATAGTTGGGGGTGATTTACGGTAGCCGTAGTAATTTAGGTGATTCTGGTATAGTTTGTTATGATTTTTAGCATTTTTTTGTAATTTTAAAGTGATTGGGCTTAGTTTGTTGCTGTAAAGTGTAGTTGGGGGTGATTTTTGATAGCCGAAGTAATTTAGGTGAGTTTGGCATAGTTTGCTATGGTTAGTAGCATTTTTTTGTAATTTAAAAGTGATTGGGTTTAGTTTGTTTTGGTAAGGGTTAGTTGGTGATGATTTAGATTAGCTGAAATAATTTAGGTGAGTCTGGCATAGTTTGTTATGATTTGTACACCTTTTTTTGAAATTTTAAGATGATATGGTTTGGTTTGTTGTGGTTAGGGATAGTTGGGGGTGATTTACGGTAGCCGTAGTAATTTAGGTGATTCTGGTATAGTTTGTTATGATTTTTAGCATTTTTTTGTAATTTTAAAGTGATTGGGCTTAGTTTGTTGCTGTAAAGTGTAGTTGGGGGTGATTTTTGATAGCCGAAGTAATTTAGGTGAGTTTGGCATAGTTTGCTATGGTTAGTAGCATTTTTTTGTAATTTAGAAGTAATTGGGTTTAGTTTGTTGTGGTAAGGGTTAGTTGGTGATGATTTATGGTAGCCGAAGTAATTTAGGTGAGTTTGGCATAGTTTGCTATGGTTACTAGCATTTTTTTGTAATTTAAAAGTGATTGTGTTTAGTTTGTTGTGGTAAGGGTTAGTTGGTGATGATTTATGATAGCCGAAGTAATTTAGGTAAGTTTGGCATAGTTTGCTATGGTTACTAGCATTTTTTTGTAATTTAAAAGTGATTGGGTTTAGTTTGTTGTGGTAAGGGTTAGTTGGTGATGATTTAGAGTAGCCGAAGTAATTTAGGTGAGTCTGGCATAGTTTGTTATGATTTGTACACCTTTTTTGTAATTTTAAGATGATATGGTTTGGTTTGTTGTGGTAAGGGATAGTTGGGGTGATTTACGGTAGCCGAAGTAATTTAGCTGATTCTGGTATAGTTTGTTATAATTTTTAGCATTTTTTTGTAATTTTAAAGTGATTGGGCTTAGTTTGTTGCTGTAAAGTGTAGTTGGCGGTGATTTTTGATAGCCGAAGTAACTTAGGTGAGTTTGGCATAGTTTGCTATGGTTAGTAGCATTTTTTTGTAATTTAAAAGTGATTGGGTTTAGTTTGTTGTGGTAAGGGTTAGTTGGTGATGATTTATGGTAGCCGAAGTAATTTAGGTGAGTTTCGCATAGTTTGCTATGGTTACTAGCATTTTTTTGTAATTTAAAAGTGATTGGGTTTAGTTTGTTGTGGTAAGGGTTAGTTGGTGATGATTTAGAGTAGCCGAAGTAATTTAGGTGAGTCTGGCATAGTTTGTTATGATTTGTACACCTTTTTTGTAATTTTAAGATGATATGGTTTGGTTTGTTGTGGTAAGGGATAGTTGGTGTGATTTACGGTAGCCGAAGTAATTTAGCTGATTCTGGTATAGTTTGTTATGATTTTTAGCATTTTTTTGTAATTTTAAAGTGATTGGGCTTAGTTTGTTGCTGTAAAGTGTAGTTGGGGGTGATTTTTGATAGCCGAAGTAATTTAGGTGAGTTTGGCATAGTTTGCTATGGTTAGTAGCATTTTTTGTAATTTAAAAGTGATTGGATTTAGTTTGTTGTGGTAAGGGTTAGTTGGTGATGATTTATGGTAGCCGAAGTAATTTAGGTGAGTTTGGCATAGTTTGCTATGGTTAGTAGCATTTTTTTGTAATTTAAAAGTGATTGGGTTTAGTTTGTTGTGGTAAGGGTTAGTTGGTGATGATTTAGAGTAGCCGAAGTAATTTAGGTGAGTCTGGCATAGTTTGTTATGATTTGCACACCTTTTTTTGTATTTTTAAGATGATATGGTTTGGTTTGTTGTGGTAAGGGATAGTTGGGGGTGATTTACGGTAGCCGAAGTAATTTAGCTGATTCTAGTATAGTTTGTTATGATTTTTAGCATTTTTTTGTAATTTTAAAGTGATTGGGCTTAGTTTGTTGTTGTAAAGTGTAGTTGGGGGTGATTTTTGATAGCCGAAGTAATTTAGGTGAGTTTGGCATAGTTTGCTATGGTTAGTAGCATTTTTTTGTAATTTAAAAGTGATTGGGTTTAGTTTGTTGTGGTAAGGGTTAGTTGGTGATGATTTAGAGTAGCCGAAGTAATTTAGGTGAGTCTGGCATAGTTTGTTATGATTTGTACACCTTTTTTTGTACTTTTAAGATGATATGGTTTGGTTTGTTGTGGTAAGGGATAGTTGGGGGTGATTTACGGTAGCCGAAGTAATTTAGGTGATTTTGGTATAGTTTGTTATGATTTTTAGCATTTTTTTGTAATTTTAAAGTGATTGGGCTTAGTTTGTTGCTGTAAAGTGTAGTTGGGGGTGATTTTTGATAGCCGAAGTAATTTAGGTGAGTTTGGCATAGTTTGCTATGGTTAGTAGCATTTTTTTGTAATTTAAAAGTGATTGGGTTTAGTTTGTTGTGGTAAGGGTTAGTTGGTGATGATTTAGAGTAGCCGAAGTAATTTAGGTGAGTCTGGCATAGTTTGTTATGATTTGCACACCTTTTTTTGTATTTTTAAGATGATATGGTTTGGTTTGTTGTGGTAAGGGATAGTTGGGGGTGATTTACGGTAGCCGAAGTAATTTAGCTGATTCTAGTATAGTTTGTTATGATTTTTAGCATTTTTTTGTAATTTTAAAGTGATTGGGCTTAGTTTGTTGTTGTAAAGTGTAGTTGGGGGTGATTTTTGATAGCCGAAGTAATTTAGGTGAGTTTGGCATAGTTTGCTATGGTTAGTAGCATTTTTTTGTAATTTAAAAGTGATTGGGTTTAGTTTGTTGTGGTAAGGGTTAGTTGGTGATGATTTAGAGTAGCCGAAGTAATTTAGGTGAGTCTGGCATAGTTTGTTATGATTTGTACACCTTTTTTTGTACTTTTAAGATGATATGGTTTGGTTTGTTGTGGTAAGGGATAGTTGGGGGTGATTTACGGTAGCCGAAGTAATTTAGGTGATTTTGGTATAGTTTGTTATGATTTTTAGCATTTTTTTGTCATTTCAAAGTGATTGGGCTTAGTTTGTTGCTGTAAAGTGTAGTTGTGGGTGATTTTTGATAGCTGAATAATTTAGGTGAGTTTGGCATAGTTTGCTATGGTTAGTAGCATTTTTTTGTATTTTAAAAGTGATTGGGTTTAGTTTGTTGTGGTAAGGGTTAGTTGGTGATGATTTAGAGTAGCCGAAGTAATTTAGGTGAGTCTGGCATAGTTTGATATGATTTGTACACTTTTTTTTATAATTTTAAGATGATATGGTTTGGTTTGTTGTGGTAAGGGTTAGTTGGTGATGATTTACGGTAGCCGAAGTAATTTAGGTGATTCTGGTATAGTTTGTTATGATTTTTAGCATTTTTTTGTAATTTTAATGTTATTGAGCTTAGTTTGTTGCTGTAAAGTGTAGTTGGGGGTGATTTTTGATAGCCGAAGTAATTTAGGTGAGTTTGGCATAGTTTGCTATGGTTAGTAGCATTTTTTTGTAATTTAAAATTGATTGGGTTTTGTTTGTTGTGGTAAGGGTTAGTTGGTGATGATTTAGAGTAGCCGAAGTAATTTAGGTGAGTCTGGCATAGTTTGTTATGATTTGTACACCTTTTTTTGTAATTTTAAGATGATATGGTTTGGTTTGTTGTGGTAAGGGATAGTTGGGGGTGATTTACGGTAGCCGAAGTAATTTAGGTGATTCTGGTATAGTTTGTTATGATTTTTAGCATTTTTTTGGCATTTCAAAGTGATTGGGCTTAGTTTGTTGCTGTAAAGTGTAGTTGTGGGTGATTTTTGATAGCCGAATAATTTAGGTGAGTTTGGCATAGTTTGCTATGGTTAGTAGCATTTTTTTGTAATTTAAAAGTGATTGGGTTTTGTTTGTTTTGGTAAGGGTTAGTTGGTGATGATTTAGAGTAGCCGAAGTAATTTAGGTGAGTCTGGCATAGTTTGTTATGATTTGTACACCTTTTTTTGTAATTTTAAGATGATATGGTTTGGTTTGTTGTGGTAAGGGATAGTTGGGGGTGATTTACGGTAGCCGAAGTAATTTAACTGATTCTGGTATAGTTTGTTATGATTTTTAGCATTTTTTTGTAATTTTAAAGTGATTGGGCTTAGTTTGTTGCTGTGAAGTGTAGTTGGGGGTGATTTTTGATAGCCGAAGTAATTTAGGTGAGTTTGGCATAGTTTGCTATGGTTAGTAGCATTTTTTTGTAATTTAAAAGTGATTGGGTTTAGTTTGTTGTGGTAAGGGTTAGTTGGGGATGATTTAGAGTAGCCGAAGTAATTTAAGTGAGTCTGGCATAGTTTGTTATGAATTGTACACCTTTTTTTGTAATTTTAAGATGATATGGTTTGGTTTGTTGTGGTAAGGGATAGTTGGGGGTGATTTACGGTAGCCGAAGTAATTTAGGTGATTCTGGTATAGTTTGTTAAGATTTTTAGCATTTTTTTGTAATTTTAAAGTGATTGGGCTTAGTTTGTTGCTGTAAAGTGTAGTTGGGGGTGATTTTTGATAGCCGAAGTAATTTAGGTGAGTTTGGCATAGTTTGCTATGGTTAGTAGCATTTTTTTGTAATTTAAAAGTGATTGGGTTTAGTTTGTTGTGGTAAGGGTTAGTTGGTGATGATTTATGGTAGCCGAAGTAATTTAGGTGAGTTTGGCATAGTTTGCTATAGTTACTAGCATTTTTTTGTAATTTAAAAGTGATTGGGTTTAGTTTGTTGTGGTAAGGGTTAGTTGGTGATGATTTAGATTAGCCGAAGTAATTTAGGTGAGTCTGGCATAGTTTGTTATGATTTGTACACCTTTTTTTGTAATTTTAAAACGATATGGTTTGGTTTGTTGTGGTAAGGGATAGTTGGGGGTGATTTACGGTAGCCGAAGTAATTTAGGTGATTCTGGTATAGTTTGTTATGATTTTTAGCATTTTTTTGGCATTTCAAAGTGATTGGGCTTAGTTTGTTGCTGTAAAGTGTAGTTGTGGGTGATTTTTGATAGCCGAATAATTTAGGTGAGTTTGGCATAGTTTGCTATGGTTAGTAGCATTTTTTTGTAATTTAAAAGTGATTGGGTTTTGTTTGTTTTGGTAAGGGTTAGTTGGTGATGATTTAGAGTAGCCGAAGTAATTTAGGTGAGTCTGGCATAGTTTGTTATGATTTGTACACCTTTTTTTGTAATTTTAAGATGATATGGTTTGGTTTGTTGTGGTAAGGGATAGTTGGGGGTGATTTACGGTAGCCGAAGTAATTTAGCTGATTCTGGTATAGTTTGTTATGATTTTTAGCATTTTTTTGTAATTTTAAAGTGATTGGGCTTAGTTTGTTGCTGTGAAGTGTAGTTGGGGGTGATTTTTGATAGCCGAAGTAATTTAGGTGAGTTTGGCATAGTTTGCTATGGTTAGTAGCATTTTTTTGTAATTTAAAAGTGATTGGGTTTAGTTTGTTGTGGTAAGGGTTAGTTGGGGATGATTTAGAGTAGCCGAAGTAATTTAAGTGAGTCTGGCATAGTTTGTTATGAATTGTACACCTTTTTTTGTAATTTTAAGATGATATGGTTTGGTTTGTTGTGGTAAGGGATAGTTGGGGGTGATTTACGGTAGCCGAAGTAATTTAGGTGATTCTGGTATAGTTTGTTAAGATTTTTAGCATTTTTTTGTAATTTTAAAGTGATTGGGCTTAGTTTGTTGCTGTAAAGTGTAGTTGGGGGTGATTTTTGATAGCCGAAGTAATTTAGGTGAGTTTGGCATAGTTTGCTATGGTTAGTAGCATTTTTTTGTAATTTAAAAGTGATTGGGTTTAGTTTGTTGTGGTAAGGGTTAGTTGGTGATGATTTATGGTAGCCGAAGTAATTTAGGTGAGTTTGGCATAGTTTGCTATAGTTACTAGCATTTTTTTGTAATTTAAAAGTGATTGGGTTTAGTTTGTTGTGGTAAGGGTTAGTTGGTGATGATTTAGATTAGCCGAAGTAATTTAGGTGAGTCTGGCATAGTTTGTTATGATTTGTACACCTTTTTTTGTAATTTTAAGATGATATGGTTTGGTTTGTTGTGGTAAGGGATAGTTGGGGGTGATTTACGGTAGCCGAAGTAATTTAGGTGATTCTGGTATAGTTTGTTATAATTTTTAGCATTTTTTTGTAATTTTAAAGTGATTGTGCTTAGTTTGTTGTTGTAAAGTGTAGTTGGGGGTGATTTTTGATAGCCGAAGTAATTTAGGTGAGTTTGGCATAGTTTGCTATGGTTAGTAGCATTTTTTTGTAATTTAAAAGTGATTGGGTTTAGTTTGTTGTGGTAAGGCTTAGTTGGTGATGATTTAGAGTAGCCGAAGTAATTTAGGTGAGTCTGGCATAGTTTGTTATGATTTGTACACCTTTTTTTGTAATTTAAAAGTGATTGGGTTTAGTTTGTTGTGGTAAGGGTTAGTTGGTGATGATTTAGACTAACCGAAGTAATTTAGGTGAGTTTGGCATAGTTTGTTATGATTTGTACACCTTTTTTTGTAATTTAAAAGTGATTGGGTTTAGTTTGTTGTGGTAAGGGTTAGTTGGTAATGATTTAGAGTAGCCGAAGTAATTTAGGTGAGTTTGACATATTTTGCTATGGTTACTAGCATTTTTTTGTAATTTAAAAGTGATTGGGTTTACTTTGTTGTGGTAAGGGTTAGTTGGTGATGATTTAGAGTAGCCGAAGTAATTTAGGTGAGTCTGGTATAGTTTGTTATAATTTGTACACCTTTTTTTGTAATTTTAAGATGATATGGTTTGGTTTGTTGTGGTAAGGGATAGTTGGGGGTGATTTACGGTAGCCGAAGTAATTTAGGTGATTCTGGTATAGTTTGTAATGATTTTTAGCATTTTTTTGTCATTTTAAAGTGATTGGGCTTAATTTGTTGCTGTAAAGTGTAGTTGTGGGTGAATTTTGATAGCCGAATAATTTAGGTGAGTTTGGCATAGTTTGCTATGGTTAGTAGCATTTTCTTGTAATTTAAAAGTGATTGGGTTTAGTTTGTTGTGGTAAGGGTTAGTTGGTGATGATTTATGGTAGCCGAAGTAATTTAGGTGAGTTTGGCATAGTTTGCTATGGTTAATAGCATTTTTTTTAAATTTAAAAGTGATTGGGTTTAGTTTGTTGTGGTAAGGGTTAGTTGGTGATGATTTAGAGTAGCCGAAGTAATTTAGGTGAGCCTGGCATAGTTTGTTATGATTTGTACACCTTTTTTTGCAATTTTAAGATGATATGGTTTGGTTTATTGTGGTAAGGGATAGTTGGGGATGATTTACGGAAGCCGAAGTAATTAAGGTGATTCTGGTATAGTTTGTTATGATTTTTAGCATTTTTTTGTAATTTTAAAGTGATTGGGCTTAGTTTGTTGCTGTAAAGTGTAGTTAGGGGTGATTTTTGAAAGCCGAAGTAATTTAGGTGAGTTTGGCATAGTTTGCTATGGTTAGTGGCATTTTTTTGTAATTTAAAAGTGATTGGGTTTAGTTTGTTGTGTTAAGGGTTATTTGGTGATGATTTATGGTAGCCGAAGTAATTTAGGTGAGTTTGGCATTGTTTGCTATGGTTACTAGCATTTTTTTGTAATTTAAAAGTGATTGGGTTTTGTTTGTTGTGGTAATGGTTAGTTGGTGATGATTTAGATTAGCCGAAGTAATTTAGGTGAGTCTGGCATAGTTTGTTATGATTTGTACACCTTTTTTTTGTAATTTTAAGTTGATATGGTTTGGTTTGTTGTGGTAAGGGATAGTTGGGGGTGATTTACGGTAGCCGAAGTAATTTAGGTGATTCTGGTATAGTTTGTTATGATTTTTAGCATTTTTTTGTAATTTTAAAGTGATTGGGCTTAGTTTGTTGCTGTAAAGTGTAGTTGGGGGTGATTTTTGATAGCCGTAGTAATTTAGGTGAGTTTGGCATTGTTTGCTATGGTTACTAGCATTTTTTTGTAATTTAAAAGTGATTGGGTTTAGTTTGTTGTGGTAAGGGTTAGTTGGTGATAATTTAGAGTAGCCGAAGTAATTTAGGTGAGTCTGGCATAGTTTGTTATGATTTGTACAACTTTTTTTGTAATTTTAAGATGATATGGTTTCGTTTGTTGTGGTAAGGAATAGTTGGGGGTGATTTACGGTAGCCGAAGTAATTTAGGTGATTCTGGTATAGTTTGTTATGATTTTTAGCATTTTTTTGTAATTTTAAAGTGATTGGGCTTAGCTTGTTGCTGTAAAGTGTAGTTGGGGGTGATTTTTGATAGCCGAAGTAATTTAGGTGAGTTTGGCATAGTTTGCTATGGTTAGTAGCATTTTTTTGTAATTTAAAAGTGATTGGGTTTAGTTTGTTGTGGTAAGGGTTAGTTGGTGATGATTTAGAGTAGCCAAAGTAATTTAGGTGAGTCTGGTATAGTTTGTTATGATTTTTAGCATTTTTATGTAATTTTAAAGTGATTGGGCTTAGTTTGTTGCTGTAAAGTGTAGTTGGGGGTGATTTTTGAAAGCCGAAGTAATTTAGGTGAGTTTGGCATAGTTTGCTATGGTTAGTAGCATTTTTTGTAATTTAAAAGTGATTGGGTTTAGTTTGTTGTGGTAAGGGTTAGTTGGTGATGATTTGTGGTAGCCGAAGTAATTTAGGTACGTTTGGCATAGTTTGCTATGGTTACTAGCATTTTTTTGTAATTTAAAAGTGATTGGGTTTAGTTTGTTGTGGTAAGGGTTAGTTGGTGATGATTTAGAGTAGCCGAAGTAATTTAGGTGAGTCTGGCATAGTTTGTTATGATTTGTACACCTTTTTTTGCAATTTTAAGATGATATGGTTTGGTTTATTGTGGTAAGGGATAGTTGGGGATGATTTACGGAAGCCGAAGTAATTAAGGTGATTCTGGTATAGTTTGTTATGATTTTTAGCATTTTTTTGTAATTTTAAAGTGATTGGGCTTAGTTTGTTGCTGTAAAGTATAGTTAGGGGTGATTTTTGAAAGCCGAAGTAATTTAGGTGAGTTTGGCATAGTTTGCTATGGTTAGTAGCATTTTTTTGTAATTTTAAAGTGATTGGGTTTAGTTTGTTGTGTTAAGGGTTATTTGGTGATGATTTATGGTAGCCGAAGTAATTTAGGTGAGTTTGGCATAGTTTGCTATGGTTACTAGCATTTTTTTGTAATTTAAAAGTGATTGGGTTTTGTTTGTTGTGGTAATGGTTAGTTGGTGATGATTTAGAGTAGCCGAAGTAATTTAGGTGAGTCTGGCATAGTTTGTTATGATTTGTACACCTTTTTTTGTAATTTTAAAATGATATGGTTTGGTTTGTTGTGGTAAGGGATAGTTGGGGGTGATTTACGGTAGCCGAATTAATTTAGGTAATTCTGGTATAGTTTGTTATGATTTTTAGCATTTTTATGTAATTTTAAAGTGATTGGGTTTAGTTTGTTGCTGTAAAGTGTAGTTGGGGGTGATTTTTGAAAGCCGAAGTAATTTAGGTGAGTTTGGCATAGTTTGCTATGGTTAGTAGCATTTTTTTGTAATTTAAAAGTGATTGGGTTTAGTTTGTTGTGGTAAGGGTTAGTTGGTGATGATTTATGGTAGCCGAAGTAATTTAGGTGAGTTTGGCATAGTTTGCTATGGTTACTAGCATTTTTTTGTAATTTAAAAGTAATTGGGTTTAGTTTGTTGTGGTAAGGGTTAGTTGGTGATGATTTAGAGTAGCCGAAGTAATTTAGGTGAGTCTGGCATAGTTTGTTATGATTTGTACACCTTTTTTTGTAATTTTAAGATGATATGGTTTGGTTTGTTGTGATAAGGGATAGTTGGGGGTGATTTACGGTAGCCGAAGTAATTTAGGTGATTTTGGTATAGTTTGTTATGATTTTTAGCATTTTTTTGTAATTTTAAAGTGATTGGGCTTAGCTTGTTGCTGTAAAGTGTAGTTGGGGGTGATTTTTGATAGCCGAAGTAATTTAGGTGAGTTTGGCATAGTTTGCTATGGTTAGTAGCATTTTTTAGTAATTTAAAAGTGAGTGGGTTTAGTTTGTTGTGGTAAGGGTTAGTTGGTGATGATTTAGAGTAGCCGAAGTTATTTAGGTGAGTCTGGCATAGTTTGTTATGATTTGTACACCTTTTTTTGTAATTTTAAGATGATATGGTTTGGTTTGTTGTGGTAAGGGATAGTTGGGGGTGATTTACGGTAGCCGAAGTAATTTAGGTGATTCTGGTATAGTTTGTTATGATTTTTAGCATTTTTTGTTATTTTAAAGTGATTGGGCTTAGTTTGTTGCTGTAAAGTGTAGTTGGGGGTGATTTTTGATAGTCGAAGTAATTTAGGTGAGTTTGGCATAGTTTGCTATGGTTACTAGCATTTTTTTGTAATTTAAAAATGATTGGGTTTAGTTTGTTGTGGTAAGGGTTAGTTGGTGATAATTTAGAGTAGCCGAAGTAAGTTAGGTGAGTCTGGCATAGTTTGTTATGATTTGTACAACTTTTTTTGTAATTTTAAGATGATATGGTTTCGTTTGTTGTGGTAAGGAATAGTTGGGGGTGATTTACGGTAGCCGAAGTAATTTAGGTGATTCTGGTATAGTTTGTTATGATTTTTAGCATTTTTTTGTAATTTTAAAGTGATTGGGCTTAGCTTGTTGCTGTAAAGTGTAGTTGGGGGTGATTTTTGATAGCCGAAGTAATTTAGGTGAGTTTGGCATAGTTTGCTATGGTTAGTAGCATTTTTTTGTAATTTAAAAGTGATTGGGTTTAGTTTGTTGTGGTAAGGGTTAGTTGGTGATGATTTAGAGTAGCCAAAGTAATTTAGGTGAGTCTGGTATAGTTTGTTATGATTTTTAGCATTTTTATGTAATTTTAAAGTGATTGGGCTTAGTTTGTTGCTGTAAAGTGTAGTTGGGGGTGATTTTTGAAAGCCGAAGTAATTTAGGTGAGTTTGGCATAGTTTGCTATGGTTAGTAGCATTTTTTTGTAATTTAAAAGTGATTGGGTTTAGTTTGTTGTGGTAAGGGTTAGTTGGTGATGATTTATGGTAGCCGAAGTAATTTAGGTAATTTTGGCATAGTTTGCTATGGTTACTAGCATTTTTTTGTAATTTAAAAGTGATTGGGTTTAGTTTGTTGTGGTAAGGGTTAGTTGGTGATGATTTAGAGTAGCCGAAGTAATTTAGGTGAGTCTGGCATAGTTTGTTATGATTTGTACAACTTTATTTGCAATTTTAAAATCATATGGTTTGGTTTATTGTGGTAAGGGATAGTTGGGGATGATTTACGGAAGCCGAAGTAAGTAAGGTGATTCTGGTATAGTTTGTTAAGATTTTTAGCATTTTTTTGTAATTTTAAAGTGATTGGGCTTAGTTTGTTGCTGTAAAGTGTAGTTAGGGGTGATTTTTGAAAGCCGAAGTAATTTAGGTGAGTTTGGCATAGTTTGCTATGGTTAGTAGCATTTTTTTCTAATTTAAAAGTGATTGGGTTTAGTTTGTTGTGTTAAGGATTATTTGGTGATGATTTATGGTAGCCGAAGTAATTTAGGTGAGTTTGGCATAGTTTGCTTTGGTTACTAGCATTTTTTTGTAATTTAAAAGTGATTGGGTTTTGCTTGTTGTGGTAATGGTTAGTTGGTGATGATTTAGAGTAGCCGAAGTAATTTAGGTGAGTCTGGCATAGTTTGTTATGATTTGTACACCTTTTTTGTAATTTTAAGATGATATGGTTTGGTTTGTTGTGGTAAGGGATAGTTGGGGGTGATTTACGGTAGCCGAAGTAATTTAGGTGATTCTGGTATAGTGTGTTATGATTTTTAGCATTTTTTTCTAATTTTAAAGTTATTGGGCTTAGTTTGTTGCTGTAAAGTGTAGTTGGGGGTGATTTTTGATAGCCGAAGTAATTTAGGTGAGTTTGGCATAGTTTGCTATGGTTAGTAGCATTTTTTTGTAATTTAAATGTAATTGGGTTTAGTTTGTTGTGGTAAGGGTTAGTTGGTGATGATTTAGAGTAGCCAAAGTAATTTAGGTGAGTCTGGCATAGTTTGTTATGATTTCTACACCTCTTTTTGTAATTTTAAGATGATATGGTTTGGTTTATTGTGGTAAGGTATAGTTGGGGGTGATTTACGGTAGCCGAAGTAATTTAGGTGATTCTGGTATAGTTTGTTATGATTTTTAGCATTTTTTTGTAATTTTAAAGTGATTGGGCTTAGTTTGTTGCTGTAAAGTGTAGCTGGGGGTGATTTTTGATAGCCGAAGTAATTTAGGTGAGTTTGGCATAGTTTGCTATGGTTAGTAGCATTTTTTTGTAATTTAAAAGTGATTGGGTTTAGTTTGTTGTGGTAAGGGTTAGTTGGTGATGATTTATGGTAGCCGAAGTAATTTAGGTGAGTTTGGCATAGTTTGCTATGGTTACTAGCATTTTTTTGTAATTTAAAAGTGATTGGGTTTAGTTTGTTGTGGTAAGAGTTAGTTGGTGATGATTTATAGTAGCCGAAGTAATTTAGGTGAGTCTGGCATGGTTTGTTATGATTTGTACGCCTTTTTTTGTAATTTTAGGATGATTTGGTTTGTTGTGGTAAGGGATAGTTGGGGGTGATTTACGGTAGCCGAAGTAATTTAGGTGATTCTGGTATAGTTTGTTATGATTTTTAGCATTTTTTTGTAATTTTAAAGTGATTGGGCTTAGTTTGTTGCTGTAAAGTGTAGTTAGGGGTGATTTTTGATAGCCGAAGTAATTTAGGTGAGTTTGGCATACTTTGCTATGGTTAGTAGCATTTTTTTGTAATTTAAAAGTGATTGGGTTTAGTTTGTTGTTGTAAGGGTTAGTTGGTGATAATTTAGAGTAGCCGAAGTAATTTAGGTGAGTCTGGCATAGTTTGTTATGATTTGTACAACTTTTTTTGTAATTTTAAGATGATATGGTTTCGTTTGTTGTGGTAAGGAATAGTTGGGGGTGATTTACGGTAGCCGAAGTAATTTAGGTGATTCTGGTATAGTTTGTTATGATTTTTAGCATTTTTTTGTAATTTTAAAGTGATTGGGCTTAGTTTGTTGCTGTAAAGTGTAGTTGGGGGTGATTTTTGATAGCCGAAGTAATTTAGGTGAGTTTGGCATAGTTTGCTATGGTTAGTAGCATTTTTTTGTAATTTAAAAGTGATTGGGTTTAGTTTGTTGTGGTAAGGGTTAGTTGGTGATGATTTAGAGTAGCCAAAGTAATTTAGGTGAGTCTGGCATAGTTTGTTATGATTTGTACACCTTTTTTTGTAATTTCAAGATGATATGGTTTGGTTTGTTGTGGTAAGGGATAGTTGGGGGTGATTTACGGTTGCCGAAGTAATTTAGGTGATTCTGGTATAGTTTGTTATGATTTTTAGCATTTTTTTGTAATTTTAAAGTTATTGGGCTTAGTTTGTTGCTGTAAAGTGTAGTTAGGGGTGATTTTTGATAGCCGAAGTAATTTAGGTGAGTTTGGCATACTTTGCTATGGTTAGTAGCATTTTTTTGTAATTTAAAAGTGATTGGGTTTAGTTTGTTGTGGTAAGGGTTAGTTGGTGATAATTTAGAGTAGCCGAAGTAATTTAGGTGAGTCTGGCATAGTTTGTTATGATTTGTACAACTTTTTTTGTAATTTTAAGATGATATGGTTTCGTTTGTTGTGGTAAGGAATAGTTGGGGGTGATTTACGGTAGCCGAAGTAATTTAGGTGATTCTGGTATAGTTTGTTATGATTTTTAGCATTTTTTTGTAATTTTAAAGTGATTGGGCTTAGTTTGTTGCTGTAAAGTGTAGTTGGGGGTGATTTTTGATAGCCGAAGTAATTTAGGTGAGTTTGGCTTAGTTTGCTATGGTTACTAGCATTTTTTTGTAATTTAAAAGTGATTGGGTTTAGTTTGTTGTGGTAAGGGTTAGTTGGTGATGATGTAGAGTAGCCGAAGTAATTTAGGTTAGTCTGGCATAGTTTGTTATGATTTGTACACCTTTTTTTGTAATTTTAAGATGATATGGTTTGGTTTGTTGTGGTAAGGGATAGTTGGGGGTGATTTATGGTAGCCGAAGTAATTTAGGTGACTCTGGTATAGCTTGTTATGATTTTTAGCATTTTTTTGGAATTTTAAGGTGATTGGGCTTAGTTTGTTGCTGTAAAGTGTAGTTGGGGGTGATTTTTGATAGCCGAAGTAATTTAGGTGAGTTTGGCTTAGTTTGCTATGGTTACTAGCATTTTTTTGTAATTTAAAAGTGATTGGGTTTAGTTTGTTGTGGTAAGGGTTAGTTGGTGATGATTTAGAGTAGCCAAAGTAATTTAGGTGAGTCTGGCATAGTTTGTTATGATTTGTACACCTTTTTTTGTAATTTCAAGATGATATGGTTTGGTTTGTTGTGGTAAGGGATAGTTGGGGGTGATTTACGGTAGCCGAAGTAATTTAGGTGATTCTGGTATAGTTTGTTATGATTTTTAGCATTTTTTTGTAATTTTAAAGTTATTGGGCTTAGTTTGTTGCTGTAAAGTGTAGTTGGGGGTGATTTTTGATAGCCGAAGTAATTTAGGTGAGTTTGGCATAGTTTGCTATGGTTAGTAGCATTTTTTTGTAATTTAAAAGTAATTAGGTTTAGTTTGTTGTGGTAAGGGTAAGTTGGTGATGATTTAGAGTAGCCAAAGTAATTTAGGTGAGTCTGGCATAGTTTGTTATGATTTGTACACCTCTTTTTGTAATTTTAAGATGATATGGTTTGGTTTGTTGTGGTAAGGGATAGTTGGGGGTGATTTACGGTAGCCGAAGTAATTTAGGTGATTCTGGTATAGATTGTTATGATTTTTAGCATTTTTTGTAATTTTAAAGTGATTGGGCTTAGTTTGTTGCTGTAAAGTATAGTTGGGGGTGATTTTTATAGCCGAAGTAATTTAGGTGTGTTTGGCATAATTTGCTATGGTTAGTAGCATTTTTTTGTAATTTAAAAGTGAGTGGGCTTAGTTTGTTGTGGTAAGGGTTAGTTGGTGATGATTTAGAGTAGCCGAAGTAATTTAGGTGAGTCTGGCATAGTTTGTTATGATTTGTACACCTTTTTTTGTAATTTTAAGATGATATGGTTAGGTTTGTTGTGGTAAGAGATAGTTGGGGGTGATTTTCGGTAGCCGAAGTAATTTAGGTGATTCTGGTATAGTTTGTTATGATTTTTAGCATTTTTTTGTAATTTTATAGTGATTGGGCTTAGTTTGTTGCTGTAAAGTGTAGTTGGGGGTGATTTTTGATAGCCGAAGTAATTTAGGTGAGTTTGGCATAGTTTGCTATGGTTACTAGCATTTTTTTGTAATTTAAAAGTGATTGGGTTTAGTTTGTTGTGGTAAGGGTTAGTTGGTGATGATTTATAGTAGCCGAAGTAATTTAGGTGAGTTTGGCATAGTTTGCTATGGTTACTAGCATTTTTTTGTAATTTAAAAGTGATTGGGTTTAGTTTGTTGTGGTAAGGGTTAGTTGGTGATAATTTAGAGTAGCCGAAGTAATTTAGGTGAGTCTGGCATATTTTGTTATGATTTGTACACCGTTTTTTGTAATTTTAAGATGATATGGTTTGGTTTGTTGTGGTAAGGTATAGTTGGGGGTGATTTACGGTAGCCGAAGTAATTTAGGTGATTCTGGTATAGTTTGTTATGATTTTTAGCATTTTTTTGTAATTTTAAATTGATTGGGCTTAGTTTGTTGCTGTAAAGTGTAGCTGGGGGTGATTTTTGATAGCCGAAGTAATTTAGGTGAGTTTGGCATAGTTTGCTATGGTTAGTAGCATTTTTTTGTAATTTAAAAGTGATTGGGTTTAGTTTGTTGTGGTAAGGGTTAGTTGGTGATGATTTATGGTAGCCGAAGTAATTTAGGTGAGTTTGGCATAGTTTACTATGGTTACTAGCATTTTTTTGTAATTTAAAAGTGATTGGGTTTAGTTTGTTGTGGTAAGAGTTAGTTGGTGATGATTTAGAGTAGCCGAAGTAATTTAGGTGAGTCTGGCATAGTTTGTTATGATTTGTACGCCTTTTTTTTTATTTTAAGATGATTTGGTTTGTTGTGGTAAGGGATAGTTGGGGGTGATTTACGGTAGCGGAAGTAATTTAGGTGATTCTGGTATAGTTTGTTATGATTTTTAGCATTTTTTTGTAATTTTAAAGTGATTGGGCTTAGTTTGTTGCTGTAAAGTGTAGTTAGGGGTGATTTTTGATAGCCGAAGTAATTTAGGTGAGTTTGGCATACTTTGCTATGGTTAGTAGCATTTTTTTGTAATTTAAAAGTGATTGGGTTTAGTTTGTTGTGGTAAGGGTTAGTTGGTGATGATTTAGAGTAGCCGAAGTAATTTAGGTGAGTCTGGCATAGTTTGTTATGATTTGTACACCTTTTTTTGTAATTTTAAGATGATATGGTTAGGTTTGTTGTGGTAAGAGATAGTTGGGGGTGATTTTCGGTAGCCGAAGTAATTTAGGTGATTCTGGTATAGTTTGTTATGATTTTTAGCATTTTTTTGTAATTTTAAAGTGATTGGGCTTAGTTTGTTGCTGTAAAGTGTAGTTGGGGGTGATTTTTGATAGCCGAAGTAATTTAGGTGAGTTTGGCATTGTTTGCTATGGTTACTAGCATTTTTTTGTAATTTAAAAGTGATTGGGTTTTGTTTGTTGTGGTAATGGTTAGTTGGTGATGATTTAGAGTAGCCGAAGTAATTTAGGTGAGTCTGGCATAGTTTGTTATGATTTGTACACCTTTTTTTGTAATTTTAAGTTGATATGGTTTGGTTTGTTGTGGTAAGGGATAGTTGGGGGTGATTTACGGTAGCCGAAGTAATTTAGGTGATTCTGGTATAGTTTGTTATGATTTTTAGCATTTTTTTGTAATTTTAAAGTGATTGGGCTTAGTTTGTTGCTGTAAAGTGTAGTTGGGGGTGATTTTTGATAGCCGAAGTAATTTAGGTGAGTTTGGCATTGTTTGCTATGGTTACTAGCATTTTTTTGTAATTTAAAAGTGATTGGGTTTAGTTTGTTGTGGTAAGGGTTAGTTGGTGATAATTTAGAGTAGCCGAAGTAATTTAGGTGAGTCTGGCATAGTTTGTTATGATTTGTACAACTTTTTTTGTAATTTTAAGATGATATGGTTTCGTTTGTTGTGGTAAGGAATAGTTGGGGGTGATTTACGGTAGCCGAAGTAATTTAGGTGATTCTGGTATAGTTTGTTATGATTTTTAGCATTTTTTTGTAATTTTAAAGTGATTGGGCTTAGCTTGTTGCTGTAAAGTGTAGTTGGGGGTGATTTTTGATAGCCGAAGTAATTTAGGTGAGTTTGGCATAGTTTGCTATGGTTAGTAGCATTTTTTTGTAATTTAAAAGTGATTGGGTTTAGTTTGTTGTGGTAAGGGTTAGTTGGTGATGATTTAGAGTAGCCAAAGTAATTTAGGTGAGTCTGGTATAGTTTGTTATGATTTTTAGCATTTTTATGTAATTTTAAAGTGATTGGGCTTAGTTTGTTGCTGTAAAGTGTAGTTGGGGGTGATTTTTGAAAGCCGAAGTAATTTAGGTGAGTTTGGCATAGTTTGCTATGGTTAGTAGCATTTTTTGTAATTTAAAAGTGATTGGGTTTAGTTTGTTGTGGTAAGGGTTATTTGGTGATGATTTGTGGTAGCCGAAGTAATTTAGGTACGTTTGGCATAGTTTGCTATGGTTACTAGCATTTTTTTGTAATTTAAAAGTGATTGGGTTTAGTTTGTTGTGGTAAGGGTTAGTTGGTGATGATTTAGAGTAGCCGAAGTAATTTAGGTGAGTCTGGCATAGTTTGTTATGATTTGTACACCTTTTTTTGCAATTTTAAGATGATATGGTTTGGTTTATTGTGGTAAGGGATAGTTGGGGATGATTTACGGAAGCCGAAGTAATTAAGGTGATTCTGGTATAGTTTGTTATGATTTTTAGCATTTTTTTGTAATTTTAAAGTGATTGGGCTTAGTTTGTTGCTGTAAAGTATAGTTAGGGGTGATTTTTGAAAGCCGAAGTAATTTAGGTGAGTTTGGCATAGTTTGCTATGGTTAGTAGCATTTTTTTGTAATTTTAAAGTGATTGGGTTTAGTTTGTTGTGTTAAGGGTTATTTGGTGATGATTTATGGTAGCCGAAGTAATTTAGGTGAGTTTGGCATAGTTTGCTATGGTTACTAGCATTTTTTTGTAATTTAAAAGTGATTGGGTTTTGTTTGTTGTGGTAATGGTTAGTTGGTGATGATTTAGAGTAGCCGAAGTAATTTAGGTGAGTCTGGCATAGTTTGTTATGATTTGTACACCTTTTTTTGTAATTTTAAAATGATATGGTTTGGTTTGTTGTGGTAAGGGATAGTTGGGGGTGATTTACGGTAGCCGAATTAATTTAGGTAATTCTGGTATAGTTTGTTATGATTTTTAGCATTTTTATGTAATTTTAAAGTGATTGGGTTTAGTTTGTTGCTGTAAAGTGTAGTTGGGGGTGATTTTTGAAAGCCGAAGTAATTTAGGTGAGTTTGGCATAGTTTGCTATGGTTAGTAGCATTTTTTTGTAATTTAAAAGTGATTGGGTTTAGTTTGTTGTGGTAAGGGTTAGTTGGTGATGATTTATGGTAGCCGAAGTAATTTAGGTGAGTTTGGCATAGTTTGCTATGGTTACTAGCATTTTTTTGTAATTTAAAAGTAATTGGGTTTAGTTTGTTGTGGTAAGGGTTAGTTGGTGATGATTTAGAGTAGCCGAAGTAATTTAGGTGAGTCTGGCATAGTTTGTTATGATTTGTACACCTTTTTTTGTAATTTTAAGATGATATGGTTTGGTTTGTTGTGATAAGGGATAGTTGGGGGTGATTTACGGTAGCCGAAGTAATTTAGGTGATTTTGGTATAGTTTGTTATGATTTTTAGCATTTTTTTGTAATTTTAAAGTGATTGGGCTTAGCTTGTTGCTGTAAAGTGTAGTTGGGGGTGATTTTTGATAGCCGAAGTAATTTAGGTGAGTTTGGCATAGTTTGCTATGGTTAGTAGCATTTTTTAGTAATTTAAAAGTGAGTGGGTTTAGTTTGTTGTGGTAAGGGTTAGTTGGTGATGATTTAGAGTAGCCGAAGTTATTTAGGTGAGTCTGGCATAGTTTGTTATGATTTGTACACCTTTTTTTGTAATTTTAAGATGATATGGTTTGGTTTGTTGTGGTAAGGGATAGTTGGGGGTGATTTACGGTAGCCGAAGTAATTTAGGTGATTCTGGTATAGTTTGTTATGATTTTTAGCATTTTTTGTTATTTTAAAGTGATTGGGCTTAGTTTGTTGCTGTAAAGTGTAGTTGGGGGTGATTTTTGATAGCCGAAGTAATTTAGGTGAGTTTGGCATAGTTTGCTATGGTTACTAGCATTTTTTTGTAATTTAAAAATGATTGGGTTTAGTTTGTTGTGGTAAGGGTTAGTTGGTGATAATTTAGAGTAGCCGAAGTAAGTTAGGTGAGTCTGGCATAGTTTGTTATGATTTGTACAACTTTTTTTGTAATTTTAAGATGATATGGTTTCGTTTGTTGTGGTAAGGAATAGTTGGGGGTGATTTACGGTAGCCGAAGTAATTTAGGTGATTCTGGTATAGTTTGTTATGATTTTTAGCATTTTTTTGTAATTTTAAAGTGATTGGGCTTAGCTTGTTGCTGTAAAGTGTAGTTGGGGGTGATTTTTGATAGCCGAAGTAATTTAGGTGAGTTTGGCATAGTTTGCTATGGTTAGTAGCATTTTTTTGTAATTTAAAAGTGATTGGGTTTAGTTTGTTGTGGTAAGGGTTAGTTGGTGATGATTTAGAGTAGCCAAAGTAATTTAGGTGAGTCTGGTATAGTTTGTTATGATTTTTAGCATTTTTATGTAATTTTAAAGTGATTGGGCTTAGTTTGTTGCTGTAAAGTGTAGTTGGGGGTGATTTTTGAAAGCCGAAGTAATTTAGGTGAGTTTGGCATAGTTTGCTATGGTTAGTAGCATTTTTTTGTAATTTAAAAGTGATTGGGTTTAGTTTGTTGTGGTAAGGGTTAGTTGGTGATGATTTATGGTAGCCGAAGTAATTTAGGTAAGTTTGGCATAGTTTGCTATGGTTACTAGCATTTTTTTGTAATTTAAAAGTGATTGGGTTTAGTTTGTTGTGGTAAGGGTTAGTTGGTGATGATTTAGAGTAGCCGAAGTAATTTAGGTGAGTCTGGCATAGTTTGTTATGATTTGTACACCTTTTTTTGCAATTTTAAAATGATATGGTTTGGTTTATTGTGGTAAGGGATAGTTGGGGATGATTTACGAAAGCCGAAGTAAGTAAGGTGATTCTGGTATAGTTTGTTAAGATTTTTAGCATTTTTTTGTAATTTTAAAGTGATTGGGCTTAGTTTGTTGCTGTAAAGTGTAGTTAGGGGTGATTTTTGAAAGCCGAAGTAATTTAGGTGAGTTTGGCATAGTTTGCTATGGTTAGTAGCATTTTTTTCTAATTTAAAAGTGATTGGGTTTAGTTTGTTGTGTTAAGGATTATTTGGTGATGATTTATGGTAGCCGAAGTAATTTAGGTGAGTCTGGCATAGTTTGTTATGATTTGTACACCTTTTTTGTAATTTTAAGATGATATGGTTTGGTTTGTTGTGGTAAGGGATAGTTGGGGGTGATTTACGGTAGCCGAAGTAATTTAGGTGATTCTGGTATAGTGTGTTATGATTTTTAGCATTTTTTTCTAATTTTAAAGTTATTGGGCTTAGTTTGTTGCTGTAAAGTGTAGTTGGGGGTGATTTTTGATAGCCGAAGTAATTTAGGTGAGTTTGGCATAGTTTGCTATGGTTAGTAGCATTTTTTTGTAATTTAAATGTAATTGGGTTTAGTTTGTTGTGGTAAGGGTTAGTTGGTGATGATTTAGAGTAGCCAAAGTAATTTAGGTGAGTCTGGCATAGTTTGTTATGATTTCTACACCTCTTTTTGTAATTTTAAGATGATATGGTTTGGTTTATTGTGGTAAGGTATAGTTGGGGGTGATTTACGGTAGCCGAAGTAATTTAGGTGATTCTGGTATAGTTTGTTATGATTTTTAGCATTTTTTTGTAATTTTAAAGTGATTGGGCTTAGTTTGTTGCTGTAAAGTGTAGCTGGGGGTGATTTTTGATAGCCGAAGTAATTTAGGTGAGTTTGGCATAGTTTGCTATGGTTAGTAGCATTTTTTTGTAATTTAAAAGTGATTGGGTTTAGTTTGTTGTGGTAAGGGTTAGTTGGTGATGATTTATGGTAGCCGAAGTAATTTAGGTGAGTTTGGCATAGTTTGCTATGGTTACTAGCATTTTTTTGTAATTTAAAAGTGATTGGGTTTAGTTTGTTGTGGTAAGAGTTAGTTGGTGATGATTTAGAGTAGCCGAAGTAATTTAGGTGAGTCTGGCATGGTTTGTTATGATTTGTACGCCTTTTTTTGTAATTTTAAGATGATTTGGTTTGTTGTGGTAAGGGATAGTTGGGGGTGATTTACGGTAGCCGAAGTAATTTAGGTGATTCTGGTATAGTTTGTTATGATTTTTAGCATTTTTTTGTAATTTTAAAGTGATTGGGCTTAGTTTGTTGCTGTAAAGTGTAGTTAGGGGTGATTTTTGATAGCCGAAGTAATTTAGGTGAGTTTGGCATACTTTGCTATGGTTAGTAGCATTTTTTTGTAATTTAAAAGTGATTGGGTTTAGTTTGTTGTTGTAAGGGTTAGTTGGTGATAATTTAGAGTAGCCGAAGTAATTTAGGTGAGTCTGGCATAGTTTGTTATGATTTGTACAACTTTTTTTGTAATTTTAAGATGATATGGTTTCGTTTGTTGTGGTAAGGAATAGTTGGGGGTGATTTACGGTAGCCGAAGTAATTTAGGTGATTCTGGTATAGTTTGTTATGATTTTTAGCATTTTTTTGTAATTTTAAAGTGATTGGGCTTAGCTTGTTGCTGTAAAGTGTAGTTGGGGGTGATTTTTGATAGCCGAAGTAATTTAGGTGAGTTTGGCATAGTTTGCTATGGTTAGTAGCATTTTTTTGTAATTTAAAAGTGATTGGGTTTAGTTTGTTGTGGTAAGGGTTAGTTGGTGATGATTTAGAGTAGCCAAAGTAATTTAGGTGAGTCTGGTATAGTTTGTTATGATTTTTAGCATTTTTATGTAATTTTAAAGTGATTGGGCTTAGTTTGTTGCTGTAAAGTGTAGTTGGGGGTGATTTTTGAAAGCCGAAGTAATTTAGGTGAGTTTGGCATAGTTTGCTATGGTTAGTAGCATTTTTTGTAATTTAAAAGTGATTGGGTTTAGTTTGTTGTGGTAAGGGTTATTTGGTGATGATTTGTGGTAGCCGAAGTAATTTAGGTACGTTTGGCATAGTTTGCTATGGTTACTAGCATTTTTTTGTAATTTAAAAGTGATTGGGTTTAGTTTGTTGTGGTAAGGGTTAGTTGGTGATGATTTAGAGTAGCCGAAGTAATTTAGGTGAGTCTGGCATAGTTTGTTATGATTTGTACACCTTTTTTTGCAATTTTAAGATGATATGGTTTGGTTTATTGTGGTAAGGGATAGTTGGGGATGATTTACGGAAGCCGAAGTAATTAAGGTGATTCTGGTATAGTTTGTTATGATTTTTAGCATTTTTTTGTAATTTTAAAGTGATTGGGCTTAGTTTGTTGCTGTAAAGTATAGTTAGGGGTGATTTTTGAAAGCCGAAGTAATTTAGGTGAGTTTGGCATAGTTTGCTATGGTTAGTAGCATTTTTTTGTAATTTTAAAGTGATTGGGTTTAGTTTGTTGTGTTAAGGGTTATTTGGTGATGATTTATGGTAGCCGAAGTAATTTAGGTGAGTTTGGCATAGTTTGCTATGGTTACTAGCATTTTTTTGTAATTTAAAAGTGATTGGGTTTTGTTTGTTGTGGTAATGGTTAGTTGGTGATGATTTAGAGTAGCCGAAGTAATTTAGGTGAGTCTGGCATAGTTTGTTATGATTTGTACACCTTTTTTTGTAATTTTAAAATGATATGGTTTGGTTTGTTGTGGTAAGGGATAGTTGGGGGTGATTTACGGTAGCCGAATTAATTTAGGTAATTCTGGTATAGTTTGTTATGATTTTTAGCATTTTTATGTAATTTTAAAGTGATTGGGTTTAGTTTGTTGCTGTAAAGTGTAGTTGGGGGTGATTTTTGAAAGCCGAAGTAATTTAGGTGAGTTTGGCATAGTTTGCTATGGTTAGTAGCATTTTTTTGTAATTTAAAAGTGATTGGGTTTAGTTTGTTGTGGTAAGGGTTAGTTGGTGATGATTTATGGTAGCCGAAGTAATTTAGGTGAGTTTGGCATAGTTTGCTATGGTTACTAGCATTTTTTTGTAATTTAAAAGTAATTGGGTTTAGTTTGTTGTGGTAAGGGTTAGTTGGTGATGATTTAGAGTAGCCGAAGTAATTTAGGTGAGTCTGGCATAGTTTGTTATGATTTGTACACCTTTTTTTGTAATTTTAAGATGATATGGTTTGGTTTGTTGTGATAAGGGATAGTTGGGGGTGATTTACGGTAGCCGAAGTAATTTAGGTGATTTTGGTATAGTTTGTTATGATTTTTAGCATTTTTTTGTAATTTTAAAGTGATTGGGCTTAGCTTGTTGCTGTAAAGTGTAGTTGGGGGTGATTTTTGATAGCCGAAGTAATTTAGGTGAGTTTGGCATAGTTTGCTATGGTTAGTAGCATTTTTTAGTAATTTAAAAGTGAGTGGGTTTAGTTTGTTGTGGTAAGGGTTAGTTGGTGATGATTTAGAGTAGCCGAAGTTATTTAGGTGAGTCTGGCATAGTTTGTTATGATTTGTACACCTTTTTTTGTAATTTTAAGATGATATGGTTTGGTTTGTTGTGGTAAGGGATAGTTGGGGGTGATTTACGGTAGCCGAAGTAATTTAGGTGATTCTGGTATAGTTTGTTATGATTTTTAGCATTTTTTGTTATTTTAAAGTGATTGGGCTTAGTTTGTTGCTGTAAAGTGTAGTTGGGGGTGATTTTTGATAGCCGAAGTAATTTAGGTGAGTTTGGCATAGTTTGCTATGGTTACTAGCATTTTTTTGTAATTTAAAAATGATTGGGTTTAGTTTGTTGTGGTAAGGGTTAGTTGGTGATAATTTAGAGTAGCCGAAGTAAGTTAGGTGAGTCTGGCATAGTTTGTTATGATTTGTACAACTTTTTTTGTAATTTTAAGATGATATGGTTTCGTTTGTTGTGGTAAGGAATAGTTGGGGGTGATTTACGGTAGCCGAAGTAATTTAGGTGATTCTGGTATAGTTTGTTATGATTTTTAGCATTTTTTTGTAATTTTAAAGTGATTGGGCTTAGCTTGTTGCTGTAAAGTGTAGTTGGGGGTGATTTTTGATAGCCGAAGTAATTTAGGTGAGTTTGGCATAGTTTGCTATGGTTAGTAGCATTTTTTTGTAATTTAAAAGTGATTGGGTTTAGTTTGTTGTGGTAAGGGTTAGTTGGTGATGATTTAGAGTAGCCAAAGTAATTTAGGTGAGTCTGGTATAGTTTGTTATGATTTTTAGCATTTTTATGTAATTTTAAAGTGATTGGGCTTAGTTTGTTGCTGTAAAGTGTAGTTGGGGGTGATTTTTGAAAGCCGAAGTAATTTAGGTGAGTTTGGCATAGTTTGCTATGGTTAGTAGCATTTTTTTGTAATTTAAAAGTGATTGGGTTTAGTTTGTTGTGGTAAGGGTTAGTTGGTGATGATTTATGGTAGCCGAAGTAATTTAGGTAAGTTTGGCATAGTTTGCTATGGTTACTAGCATTTTTTTGTAATTTAAAAGTGATTGGGTTTAGTTTGTTGTGGTAAGGGTTAGTTGGTGATGATTTAGAGTAGCCGAAGTAATTTAGGTGAGTCTGGCATAGTTTGTTATGATTTGTACACCTTTTTTTGCAATTTTAAAATGATATGGTTTGGTTTATTGTGGTAAGGGATAGTTGGGGATGATTTACGAAAGCCGAAGTAAGTAAGGTGATTCTGGTATAGTTTGTTAAGATTTTTAGCATTTTTTTGTAATTTTAAAGTGATTGGGCTTAGTTTGTTGCTGTAAAGTGTAGTTAGGGGTGATTTTTGAAAGCCGAAGTAATTTAGGTGAGTTTGGCATAGTTTGCTATGGTTAGTAGCATTTTTTTCTAATTTAAAAGTGATTGGGTTTAGTTTGTTGTGTTAAGGATTATTTGGTGATGATTTATGGTAGCCGAAGTAATTTAGGTGAGTCTGGCATAGTTTGTTATGATTTGTACACCTTTTTTGTAATTTTAAGATGATATGGTTTGGTTTGTTGTGGTAAGGGATAGTTGGGGGTGATTTACGGTAGCCGAAGTAATTTAGGTGATTCTGGTATAGTGTGTTATGATTTTTAGCATTTTTTTCTAATTTTAAAGTTATTGGGCTTAGTTTGTTGCTGTAAAGTGTAGTTGGGGGTGATTTTTGATAGCCGAAGTAATTTAGGTGAGTTTGGCATAGTTTGCTATGGTTAGTAGCATTTTTTTGTAATTTAAATGTAATTGGGTTTAGTTTGTTGTGGTAAGGGTTAGTTGGTGATGATTTAGAGTAGCCAAAGTAATTTAGGTGAGTCTGGCATAGTTTGTTATGATTTCTACACCTCTTTTTGTAATTTTAAGATGATATGGTTTGGTTTATTGTGGTAAGGTATAGTTGGGGGTGATTTACGGTAGCCGAAGTAATTTAGGTGATTCTGGTATAGTTTGTTATGATTTTTAGCATTTTTTTGTAATTTTAAAGTGATTGGGCTTAGTTTGTTGCTGTAAAGTGTAGCTGGGGGTGATTTTTGATAGCCGAAGTAATTTAGGTGAGTTTGGCATAGTTTGCTATGGTTAGTAGCATTTTTTTGTAATTTAAAAGTGATTGGGTTTAGTTTGTTGTGGTAAGGGTTAGTTGGTGATGATTTATGGTAGCCGAAGTAATTTAGGTGAGTTTGGCATAGTTTGCTATGGTTACTAGCATTTTTTTGTAATTTAAAAGTGATTGGGTTTAGTTTGTTGTGGTAAGAGTTAGTTGGTGATGATTTAGAGTAGCCGAAGTAATTTAGGTGAGTCTGGCATGGTTTGTTATGATTTGTACGCCTTTTTTTGTAATTTTAAGATGATTTGGTTTGTTCTGGTAAGGGATAGTTGGGGGTGATTTACGGTAGCCGAAGTAATTTAGGTGATTCTGGTATAGTTTGTTATGATTTTTAGCATTTTTTTGTAATTTTAAAGTGATTGGGCTTAGTTTGTTGCTGTAAAGTGTAGTTAGGGGTGATTTTTGATAGCCGAAGTAATTTAGGTGAGTTTGGCATACTTTGCTATGGTTAGTAGCATTTTTTTGTAATTTAAAAGTGATTGGGTTTAGTTTGTTGTTGTAAGGGTTAGTTGGTGATAATTTAGAGTAGCCGAAGTAATTTAGGTGAGTCTGGCATAGTTTGTTATGATTTGTACAACTTTTTTTGTAATTTTAAGATGATATGGTTTCGTTTGTTGTGGTAAGGAATAGTTGGGGGTGATTTACGGTAGCCGAAGTAATTTAGGTGTTTCTGGTATAGTTTGTTATGATTTTTAGCATTTTTTTGTAATTTTAAAGTGATTGGGCTTAGTTTGTTGCTGTAAAGTGTAGTTGGGGGTGATTTTTGATAGCCGAAGTAATTTAGGTGAGTTTGGCATAGTTTGCTATGGTTAGTAGCATTTTTTTGTAATTTAAAAGTGATTGGGTTTAGTTTGTTGTGGTAAGGGTTAGTTGGTGATGATTTAGAGTAGCCAAAGTAATTTAGGTGAGTCTGGCATAGTTTGTTATGATTTGTACACCTTTTTTTGTAATTTCAAGATGATATGGTTTGGTTTGTTGTGGTAAGGGATAGTTGGGGGTGATTTACGGTTGCCGAAGTAATTTAGGTGATTCTGGTATAGTTTGTTATGATTTTTAGCATTTTTTTGTAATTTTAAAGTTATTGGGCTTAGTTTGTTGCTGTAAAGTGTAGTTGGGGGTGATTTTTGATAGCCGAAGTAATTTAGGTGAGTTTGGCATAGTTTGCTATGGTTAGTAGCATTTTTTTGTAATTTAAAAGTGATTGGGTTTAGTTTGTTGTGGTAAGGGTTAGTTGGTGATGATTGATGGTAGCCGAAGTAATTTAGGTGAGTCTGGCATAGTTTGTTATGATTTGTACAACTTTTTTTGTAATTTTAAGATGATATGGTTTCGTTTGTTGTGGTAAGGAATAGTTGGGGGTGATTTACGGTAGCCGAAGTAATTTAGGTGATTCTGGTATAGTTTGTTATGATTTTTAGCATTTTTTTGTAATTTTAAAGTGATTGGGCTTAGTTTGTTGCTGTAAAGTGTAGTTAGGGGTGATTTTTGATAGCCGAAGTAATTTAGGTGAGTTTGGCATACTTTGCTATGGTTAGTAGCATTTTTTTGTAATTTAAAAGTGATTGGGTTTAGTTTGTTGTGGTAAGGGTTAGTTGGTGATAATTTAGAGTAGCCGAAGTAATTTAGGTGAGTCTGGCATAGTTTGTTATGATTTGTACAACTTTTTTTGTAATTTTAAGATGATATGGTTTCGTTTGTTGTGGTAAGGAATAGTTGGGGGTGATTTACGGTAGCCGAAGTAATTTAGGTGATTCTGGTATAGTTTGTTATGATTTTTAGCATTTTTTTGTAATTTTAAAGTGATTGGGCTTAGTTTGTTGCTGTAAAGTGTTGTTGGGGGTGATTTTTGATAGCCGAAGTAATTTAGGTGAGTTTGGCATAGTTTGCTATGGTTACTAGCATTTTTTTGTAATTTAAAATTGATTGGGTTTAGTTTGTTGTGGTAAGGGTTAGTTGGTGATGATGTAGAGTAGCCGAAGTAATTTAGGTTAGTCTGGCATAGTTTGTTATGATTTGTACACCTTTTTTTGTAATTTTAAGATGATATGGTTTGGTTTGTTGTGGTAAGGGATAGTTGGGGGTGATTTATGGTAGCCGAAGTAATTTAGGTGACTCTGGTATAGCTTGTTATGATTTTTAGCATTTTTTTGGAATTTTAAGGTGATTGGGCTTAGTTTGTTGCTGTAAAGTGTAGTTGGGGGTGATTTTTGATAGCCGAAGTAATTTAGGTGAGTTTGGCATAGTTTGCTATGGTTAGTAGCATTTTTTTGTAATTTAAAAGTGATTGGGTTTAGTTTGTTGTGGTAAGGGTTAGTTGGTGATGATTTAGAGTAGCCAAAGTAATTTAGGTGAGTCTGGCATAGTTTGTTATGATTTGTACATCTTTTTTTGTAATTTCAAGATGATATGGTTTGGTTTGTTGTGGTAAGGGATAGTTGGGGGTGATTTACGGTAGCCGAAGTAATTTAGGTGATTCTGGTATAGTTTGTTATGATTTTTAGCATTTTTTTGTAATTTTAAAGTTATTGGGCTTAGTTTGTTGCTGTAAAGTGTAGTTGGGGGTGATTTTTGATAGCCGAAGTAATTTAGGTGAGTTTGGCATAGTTTGCTATGGTTAGTAGCATTTTTTTGTAATTTAAAAGTGATTGGGTTTAGTTTGTTGTGGTAAGGGTTAGTTGGTGATGATTTAGAGTAGCCAAAGTAATTTAGGTGAGTCTGGCATAGTTTGTTATGATTTGTACACCTTTTTTTGTAATTTCAAGATGATATGGTTTGGTTTGTTGTGGTAAGGGATAGTTGGGGGTGATTTACGGTAGCCGAAGTAATTTAGGTGATTCTGGTATAGTTTGTTATGATTTTTAGCATTTTTTTGTAATTTTAAAGTTATTGGGCTTAGTTTGTTGCTGTAAAGTGTAGTTGGGGGTGATTTTTGATAGCCGAAGTAATTTAGGTGAGTTTGGCATAGTTTGCTATGGTTAGTAGCATTTTTTTGTAATTTAAAAGTAATTAGGTTTAGTTTGTTGTGGTAAGGGTAAGTTGGTGATGATTTAGAGTAGCCAAAGTAATTTAGGTGAGTCTGGCATAGTTTGTTATGATTTGTACACCTCTTTTTGTAATTTTAAGATGATATGGTTTGGTTTGTTGTGGTAAGGGATAGTTGGGGGTGATTTACGGTAGCCGAAGTAATTTAGGTGATTCTGGTATAGATTGTTATGATTTTTAGCATTTTTTGTAATTTTAAAGTGATTGGGCTTAGTTTGTTGCTGTAAAGTATAGTTGGGGGTGATTTTTATAGCCGAAGTAATTTAGGTGTGTTTGGCATAGTTTGCTATGGTTAGTAGCATTTTTTTGTAATTTAAAAGTGAGTGGGCTTAGTTTGTTGTGGTAAGGGTTAGTTGGTGATGATTTAGAGTAGCCGAAGTAATTTAGGTGAGTCTGGCATAGTTTGTTATGATTTTTAGCATTTTTTTGTAATTTTAAAGTGATTGGGCTTAGTTTGTTGCTGTAAAGTGTAGTTGGGGGTGATTTTTGATAGCCGAAGTAATTTAGGTGAGTTTGGCATAGTTTGCTATGGTTACTAGCATTTTTTTGTAATTTAAAAGTGATTGGGTTTAGTTTGTTGTGGTAAGGGTTAGTTGGTGATGATGTAGAGTAGCCGAAGTAATTTAGGTGAGTCTGGCATAGTTTGTTATGATTTTTACACCTCTTTTTGTAATTTTAAAATGATATGGTTTGGTTTGTTGTGGTAAGGGATAGTTGGGGGTGATTTACGGTAGCAGAAGTAATTTAGGTGATTCTGGTATAGATTGTTATGATTTTTAGCATTTTTTGTAATTTTAAAGTGATTGGGCTTAGTTTGTTGCTGTAAAGTATAGTTGGGGGTGATTTTTATAGCCGAAGTAATTTAGGTGTGTTTGGCATAGTTTGCTATGGTTAGTAGCATTTTTTTGTAATTAAAAGTGATTGGGTTTAGTTTGTTGTGGTAAGGGTTAGTTGGTGATGATTTATAGTAGCCGAAGTAATTTAGGTGAGTTTGGCATAGTTTGCTATGGTTACTAGCATTTTTTTGTAATTTAAAAGTGATTGGGTTTAGTTTGTTGTGGTAAGGGTTAGTTGGTGATAATTTAGAGTAGCCGAAGTAATTTAGGTGAGTCTGGCATATTTTGTTATGATTTGTACACCGTTTTTTGTAATTTTAAGATGATATGGTTTGGTTTGTTGTGGTAAGGTATAGTTGGGGGTGATTTACGGTAGCCGAAGTAATTTAGGTGATTCTGGTATAGTTTGTTATGATTTTTAGCATTTTTTTGTAATTTTAAATTGATTGGGCTTAGTTTGTTGCTGTAAAGTGTAGCTGGGGGTGATTTTTGATAGCCGAAGTAATTTAGGTGAGTTTGGCATAGTTTGCTATGGTTAGTAGCATTTTTTTGTAATTTAAAAGTGATTGGGTTTAGTTTGTTGTGGTAAGGGTTAGTTGGTGATGATTTATGGTAGCCGAAGTAATTTAGGTGAGTTTGGCATAGTTTACTATGGTTACTAGCATTTTTTTGTAATTTAAAAGTGATTGGGTTTAGTTTGTTGTGGTAAGAGTTAGTTGGTGATGATTTAGAGTAGCCGAAGTAATTTAGGTGAGTCTGGCATAGTTTGTTATGATTTGTACGCCTTTTTTTTTATTTTAAGATGATTTGGTTTGTTGTGGTAAGGGATAGTTGGGGGTGATTTACGGTAGCGGAAGTAATTTAGGTGATTCTGGTATAGTTTGTTATGATTTTTAGCATTTTTTTGTAATTTTAAAGTGATTGGGCTTAGTTTGTTGCTGTAAAGTGTAGTTAGGGGTGATTTTTGATAGCCGAAGTAATTTAGGTGAGTTTGGCATACTTTGCTATGGTTAGTAGCATTTTTTTGTAATTTAAAAGTGATTGGGTTTAGTTTGTTGTGGTAAGGGTTAGTTGGTGATGATTTAGAGTAGCCGAAGTAATTTAGGTGAGTCTGGCATAGTTTGTTATGATTTGTACACCTTTTTTTGTAATTTTAAGATGATATGGTTAGGTTTGTTGTGGTAAGAGATAGTTGGGGGTGATTTTCGGTAGCCGAAGTAATTTAGGTGATTCTGGTATAGTTTGTTATGATTTTTAGCATTTTTTTGTAATTTTAAAGTGATTGGGCTTAGTTTGTTGCTGTAAAGTGTAGTTGGGGGTGATTTTTGATAGCCGAAGTAATTTAGGTGAGTTTGGCATTGTTTGCTATGGTTACTAGCATTTTTTTGTAATTTAAAAGTGATTGGGTTTTGTTTGTTGTGGTAATGGTTAGTTGGTGATGATTTAGAGTAGCCGAAGTAATTTAGGTGAGTCTGGCATAGTTTGTTATGATTTGTACACCTTTTTTTGTAATTTTAAGTTGATATGGTTTGGTTTGTTGTGGTAAGGGATAGTTGGGGGTGATTTACGGTAGCCGAAGTAATTTAGGTGATTCTGGTATAGTTTGTTATGATTTTTAGCATTTTTTTGTAATTTTAAAGTGATTGGGCTTAGTTTGTTGCTGTAAAGTGTAGTTGGGGGTGATTTTTGATAGCCGAAGTAATTTAGGTGAGTTTGGCATTGTTTGCTATGGTTACTAGCATTTTTTTGTAATTTAAAAGTGATTGGGTTTAGTTTGTTGTGGTAAGGGTTAGTTGGTGATAATTTAGAGTAGCCGAAGTAATTTAGGTGAGTCTGGCATAGTTTGTTATGATTTGTACAACTTTTTTTGTAATTTTAAGATGATATGGTTTCGTTTGTTGTGGTAAGGAATAGTTGGGGGTGATTTACGGTAGCCGAAGTAATTTAGGTGATTCTGGTATAGTTTGTTATGATTTTTAGCATTTTTTTGTAATTTTAAAGTGATTGGGCTTAGCTTGTTGCTGTAAAGTGTAGTTGGGGGTGATTTTTGATAGCCGAAGTAATTTAGGTGAGTTTGGCATAGTTTGCTATGGTTAGTAGCATTTTTTTGTAATTTAAAAGTGATTGGGTTTAGTTTGTTGTGGTAAGGGTTAGTTGGTGATGATTTAGAGTAGCCAAAGTAATTTAGGTGAGTCTGGTATAGTTTGTTATGATTTTTAGCATTTTTATGTAATTTTAAAGTGATTGGGCTTAGTTTGTTGCTGTAAAGTGTAGTTGGGGGTGATTTTTGAAAGCCGAAGTAATTTAGGTGAGTTTGGCATAGTTTGCTATGGTTAGTAGCATTTTTTGTAATTTAAAAGTGATTGGGTTTAGTTTGTTGTGGTAAGGGTTAGTTGGTGATGATTTGTGGTAGCCGAAGTAATTTAGGTACGTTTGGCATAGTTTGCTATGGTTACTAGCATTTTTTTGTAATTTAAAAGTGATTGGGTTTAGTTTGTTGTGGTAAGGGTTAGTTGGTGATGATTTAGAGTAGCCGAAGTAATTTAGGTGAGTCTGGCATAGTTTGTTATGATTTGTACACCTTTTTTTGCAATTTTAAGATGATATGGTTTGGTTTATTGTGGTAAGGGATAGTTGGGGATGATTTACGGAAGCCGAAGTAATTAAGGTGATTCTGGTATAGTTTGTTATGATTTTTAGCATTTTTTTGTAATTTTAAAGTGATTGGGCTTAGTTTGTTGCTGTAAAGTATAGTTAGGGGTGATTTTTGAAAGCCGAAGTAATTTAGGTGAGTTTGGCATAGTTTGCTATGGTTAGTAGCATTTTTTTGTAATTTTAAAGTGATTGGGTTTAGTTTGTTGTGTTAAGGGTTATTTGGTGATGATTTATGGTAGCCGAAGTAATTTAGGTGAGTTTGGCATAGTTTGCTATGGTTACTAGCATTTTTTTGTAATTTAAAAGTGATTGGGTTTTGTTTGTTGTGGTAATGGTTAGTTGGTGATGATTTAGAGTAGCCGAAGTAATTTAGGTGAGTCTGGCATAGTTTGTTATGATTTGTACACCTTTTTTTGTAATTTTAAAATGATATGGTTTGGTTTGTTGTGGTAAGGGATAGTTGGGGGTGATTTACGGTAGCCGAATTAATTTAGGTAATTCTGGTATAGTTTGTTATGATTTTTAGCATTTTTATGTAATTTTAAAGTGATTGGGTTTAGTTTGTTGCTGTAAAGTGTAGTTGGGGGTGATTTTTGAAAGCCGAAGTAATTTAGGTGAGTTTGGCATAGTTTGCTATGGTTAGTAGCATTTTTTTGTAATTTAAAAGTGATTGGGTTTAGTTTGTTGTGGTAAGGGTTAGTTGGTGATGATTTATGGTAGCCGAAGTAATTTAGGTGAGTTTGGCATAGTTTGCTATGGTTACTAGCATTTTTTTGTAATTTAAAAGTAATTGGGTTTAGTTTGTTGTGGTAAGGGTTAGTTGGTGATGATTTAGAGTAGCCGAAGTAATTTAGGTGAGTCTGGCATAGTTTGTTATGATTTGTACACCTTTTTTTGTAATTTTAAGATGATATGGTTTGGTTTGTTGTGATAAGGGATAGTTGGGGGTGATTTACGGTAGCCGAAGTAATTTAGGTGATTTTGGTATAGTTTGTTATGATTTTTAGCATTTTTTTGTAATTTTAAAGTGATTGGGCTTAGCTTGTTGCTGTAAAGTGTAGTTGGGGGTGATTTTTGATAGCCGAAGTAATTTAGGTGAGTTTGGCATAGTTTGCTATGGTTAGTAGCATTTTTTAGTAATTTAAAAGTGAGTGGGTTTAGTTTGTTGTGGTAAGGGTTAGTTGGTGATGATTTAGAGTAGCCGAAGTTATTTAGGTGAGTCTGGCATAGTTTGTTATGATTTGTACACCTTTTTTTGTAATTTTAAGATGATATGGTTTGGTTTGTTGTGGTAAGGGATAGTTGGGGGTGATTTACGGTAGCCGAAGTAATTTAGGTGATTCTGGTATAGTTTGTTATGATTTTTAGCATTTTTTGTTATTTTAAAGTGATTGGGCTTAGTTTGTTGCTGTAAAGTGTAGTTGGGGGTGATTTTTGATAGCCGAAGTAATTTAGGTGAGTTTGGCATAGTTTGCTATGGTTACTAGCATTTTTTTGTAATTTAAAAATGATTGGGTTTAGTTTGTTGTGGTAAGGGTTAGTTGGTGATAATTTAGAGTAGCCGAAGTAAGTTAGGTGAGTCTGGCATAGTTTGTTATGATTTGTACAACTTTTTTTGTAATTTTAAGATGATATGGTTTCGTTTGTTGTGGTAAGGAATAGTTGGGGGTGATTTACGGTAGCCGAAGTAATTTAGGTGATTCTGGTATAGTTTGTTATGATTTTTAGCATTTTTTTGTAATTTTAAAGTGATTGGGCTTAGCTTGTTGCTGTAAAGTGTAGTTGGGGGTGATTTTTGATAGCCGAAGTAATTTAGGTGAGTTTGGCATAGTTTGCTATGGTTAGTAGCATTTTTTTGTAATTTAAAAGTGATTGGGTTTAGTTTGTTGTGGTAAGGGTTAGTTGGTGATGATTTAGAGTAGCCAAAGTAATTTAGGTGAGTCTGGTATAGTTTGTTATGATTTTTAGCATTTTTATGTAATTTTAAAGTGATTGGGCTTAGTTTGTTGCTGTAAAGTGTAGTTGGGGGTGATTTTTGAAAGCCGAAGTAATTTAGGTGAGTTTGGCATAGTTTGCTATGGTTAGTAGCATTTTTTTGTAATTTAAAAGTGATTGGGTTTAGTTTGTTGTGGTAAGGGTTAGTTGGTGATGATTTATGGTAGCCGAAGTAATTTAGGTAAGTTTGGCATAGTTTGCTATGGTTACTAGCATTTTTTTGTAATTTAAAAGTGATTGGGTTTAGTTTGTTGTGGTAAGGGTTAGTTGGTGATGATTTAGAGTAGCCGAAGTAATTTAGGTGAGTCTGGCATAGTTTGTTATGATTTGTACACCTTTTTTTGCAATTTTAAAATGATATGGTTTGGTTTATTGTGGTAAGGGATAGTTGGGGATGATTTACGGAAGCCGAAGTAAGTAAGGTGATTCTGGTATAGTTTGTTAAGATTTTTAGCATTTTTTTGTAATTTTAAAGTGATTGGGCTTAGTTTGTTGCTGTAAAGTGTAGTTAGGGGTGATTTTTGAAAGCCGAAGTAATTTAGGTGAGTTTGGCATAGTTTGCTATGGTTAGTAGCATTTTTTTCTAATTTAAAAGTGATTGGGTTTAGTTTGTTGTGTTAAGGATTATTTGGTGATGATTTATGGTAGCCGAAGTAATTTAGGTGAGTCTGGCATAGTTTGTTATGATTTGTACACCTTTTTTGTAATTTTAAGATGACATGGTTTGGTTTGTTGTGGTAAGGGATAGTTGGGGGTGATTTACGGTAGCCGAAGTAATTTAGGTGATTCTGGTATAGTGTGTTATGATTTTTAGCATTTTTTTCTAATTTTAAAGTTATTGGGCTTAGTTTGTTGCTGTAAAGTGTAGTTGGGGGTGATTTTTGATAGCCGAAGTAATTTAGGTGAGTTTGGCATAGTTTGCTATGGTTAGTAGCATTTTTTTGTAATTTAAATGTAATTGGGTTTAGTTTGTTGTGGTAAGGGTTAGTTGGTGATGATTTAGAGTAGCCAAAGTAATTTAGGTGAGTCTGGCATAGTTTGTTATGATTTCTACACCTCTTTTTGTAATTTTAAGATGATATGGTTTGGTTTATTGTGGTAAGGTATAGTTGGGGGTGATTTACGGTAGCCGAAGTAATTTAGGTGATTCTGGTATAGTTTGTTATGATTTTTAGCATTTTTTTGTAATTTTAAAGTGATTCGGCTTAGTTTGTTGCTGTAAAGTGTAGCTGGGGGTGATTTTTGATAGCCGAAGTAATTTAGGTGAGTTTGGCATAGTTTGCTATGGTTAGTAGCATTTTTTTGTAATTTAAAAGTGATTGGGTTTAGTTTGTTGTGGTAAGGGTTAGTTGGTGATGATTTATGGTAGCCGAAGTAATTTAGGTGAGTTTGGCATAGTTTGCTATGGTTACTAGCATTTTTTTGTAATTTAAAAGTGATTGGGTTTAGTTTGTTGTGGTAAGAGTTAGTTGGTGATGATTTAGAGTAGCCGAAGTAATTTAGGTGAGTCTGGCATGGTTTGTTATGATTTGTACGCCTTTTTTTGTAATTTTAAGATGATTTGGTTTGTTGTGGTAAGGGATAGTTGGGGGTGATTTACGGTAGCCGAAGTAATTTAGGTGATTCTGGTATAGTTTGTTATGATTTTTAGCATTTTTTTGTAATTTTAAAGTGATTGGGCTTAGTTTGTTGCTGTAAAGTGTAGTTAGGGGTGATTTTTGATAGCCGAAGTAATTTAGGTGAGTTTGGCATACTTTGCTATGGTTAGTAGCATTTTTTTGTAATTTAAAAGTGATTGGGTTTAGTTTGTTGTTGTAAGGGTTAGTTGGTGATAATTTAGAGTAGCCGAAGTAATTTAGGTGAGTCTGGCATAGTTTGTTATGATTTGTACAACTTTTTTTGTAATTTTAAGATGATATGGTTTCGTTTGTTGTGGTAAGGAATAGTTAGGGGTGATTTACGGTAGCCGAAGTAATTTAGGTGATTCTGGTATAGTTTGTTATGATTTTTAGCATTTTTTTGTAATTTTAAAGTGATTGGGCTTAGTTTGTTGCTGTAAAGTGTAGTTGGGGGTGATTTTTGATAGCCGAAGTAATTTAGGTGAGTTTGGCATAGTTTGCTATGGTTAGTAGCATTTTTTTGTAATTTAAAAGTGATTGGGTTTAGTTTGTTGTGGTAAGGGTTAGTTGGTGATGATTTAGAGTAGCCAAAGTAATTTAGGTGAGTCTGGCATAGTTTGTTATGATTTGTACACCTTTTTTTGTAATTTCAAGATGATATGGTTTGGTTTGTTGTGGTAAGGGATAGTTGGGGGTGATTTACGGTTGCCGAAGTAATTTAGGTGATTCTGGTATAGTTTGTTATGATTTTTAGCATTTTTTTGTAATTTTAAAGTTATTGGGCTTAGTTTGTTGCTGTAAAGTGTAGTTGGGGGTGATTTTTGATAGCCGAAGTAATTTAGGTGAGTTTGGCATAGTTTGCTATGGTTAGTAGCATTTTTTTGTAATTTAAAAGTGATTGGGTTTAGTTTGTTGTGGTAAGGGTTAGTTGGTGATGATTGATGGTAGCCGAAGTAATTTAGGTGAGTCTGGCATAGTTTGTTATGATTTGTACAACTTTTTTTGTAATTTTAAGATGATATGGTTTCGTTTGTTGTGGTAAGGAATAGTTGGGGGTGATTTACGGTAGCCGAAGTAATTTAGGTGATTCTGGTATAGTTTGTTATGATTTTTAGCATTTTTTTGTAATTTTAAAGTGATTGGGCTTAGTTTGTTGCTGTAAAGTGTAGTTAGGGGTGATTTTTGATAGCCGAAGTAATTTAGGTGAGTTTGGCATACTTTGCTATGGTTAGTAGCATTTTTTTGTAATTTAAAAGTGATTGGGTTTAGTTTGTTGTGGTAAGGGTTAGTTGGTGATAATTTAGAGTAGCCGAAGTAATTTAGGTGAGTCTGGCATAGTTTGTTATGATTTGTACAACTTTTTTTGTAATTTTAAGATGATATGGTTTCGTTTGTTGTGGTAAGGAATAGTTGGGGGTGATTTACGGTAGCCGAAGTAATTTAGGTGATTCTGGTATAGTTTGTTATGATTTTTAGCATTTTTTTGTAATTTTAAAGTGATTGGGCTTAGTTTGTTGCTGTAAAGTGTTGTTGGGGGTGATTTTTGATAGCCGAAGTAATTTAGGTGAGTTTGGCATAGTTTGCTATGGTTACTAGCATTTTTTTGTAATTTAAAATTGATTGGGTTTAGTTTGTTGTTTTAAGGGTTAGTTGGTGATGATGTAGAGTAGCCGAAGTAATTTAGGTTAGTCTGGCATAGTTTGTTATGATTTGTACACCTTTTTTTGTAATTTTAAGATGATATGGTTTGGTTTGTTGTGGTAAGGGATAGTTGGGGGTGATTTATGGTAGCCGAAGTAATTTAGGTGACTCTGGTATAGCTTGTTATGATTTTTAGCATTTTTTTGGAATTTTAAGGTGATTGGGCTTAGTTTGTTGCTGTAAAGTGTAGTTGGGGGTGATTTTTGATAGCCGAAGTAATTTAGGTGAGTTTGGCATAGTTTGCTATGGTTAGTAGCATTTTTTTGTAATTTAAAAGTGATTGGGTTTAGTTTGTTGTGGTAAGGGTTAGTTGGTGATGATTTAGAGTAGCCAAAGTAATTTAGGTGAGTCTGGCATAGTTTGTTATGATTTGTACACCTTTTTTTGTAATTTCAAGATGATATGGTTTGGTTTGTTGTGGTAAGGGATAATTGGGGGTGATTTACGGTAGCCGAAGTAATTTAGGTGATTCTGGTATAGTTTGTTATGATTTTTAGGATTTTTTTGTAATTTTAAAGTGATTGGGCTTAGTTTGTTGCTGTAAAGTATAGTTAGGGGTGATTTTTGAAAGCCGAAGTAATTTAGGTGAGTTTGGCATAGTTTGCTATGGTTAGTAGCATTTTTTTGTAATTTTAAAGTGATTGGGTTTAGTTTGTTGTGTTAAGGGTTATTTGGTGATGATTTATGGTAGCCGAAGTAATTTAGGTGAGTTTGGCATAGTTTGCTATGGTTACTAGCATTTTTTTGTAATTTAAAAGTGATTGGGTTTTGTTTGTTGTGGTAATGGTTAGTTGGTGATGATTTAGAGTAGCCGAAGTAATTTAGGTGAGTCTGGCATAGTTTGTTATGATTTGTACACCTTTTTTTGTAATTTTAAAATGATATGGTTTGGTTTGTTGTGGTAAGGGATAGTTGGGGGTGATTTACGGTAGCCGAATTAATTTAGGTAATTCTGGTATAGTTTGTTATGATTTTTAGCATTTTTATGTAATTTTAAAGTGATTGGGTTTAGTTTGTTGCTGTAAAGTGTAGTTGGGGGTGATTTTTGAAAGCCGAAGTAATTTAGGTGAGTTTGGCATAGTTTGCTATGGTTAGTAGCATTTTTTTGTAATTTAAAAGTGATTGGGTTTAGTTTGTTGTGGTAAGGGTTAGTTGGTGATGATTTATGGTAGCCGAAGTAATTTAGGTGAGTTTGGCATAGTTTGCTATGGTTACTAGCATTTTTTTGTAATTTAAAAGTAATTGGGTTTAGTTTGTTGTGGTAAGGGTTAGTTGGTGATGATTTAGAGTAGCCGAAGTAATTTAGGTGAGTCTGGCATAGTTTGTTATGATTTGTACACCTTTTTTTGTAATTTTAAGATGATATGGTTTGGTTTGTTGTGATAAGGGATAGTTGGGGGTGATTTACGGTAGCCGAAGTAATTTAGGTGATTTTGGTATAGTTTGTTATGATTTTTAGCATTTTTTTGTAATTTTAAAGTGATTGGGCTTAGCTTGTTGCTGTAAAGTGTAGTTGGGGGTGATTTTTGATAGCCGAAGTAATTTAGGTGAGTTTGGCATAGTTTGCTATGGTTAGTAGCATTTTTTAGTAATTTAAAAGTGAGTGGGTTTAGTTTGTTGTGGTAAGGGTTAGTTGGTGATGATTTAGAGTAGCCGAAGTTATTTAGGTGAGTCTGGCATAGTTTGTTATGATTTGTACACCTTTTTTTGTAATTTTAAGATGATATGGTTTGGTTTGTTGTGGTAAGGGATAGTTGGGGGTGATTTACGGTAGCCGAAGTAATTTAGGTGATTCTGGTATAGTTTGTTATGATTTTTAGCATTTTTTGTTATTTTAAAGTGATTGGGCTTAGTTTGTTGCTGTAAAGTGTAGTTGGGGGTGATTTTTGATAGCCGAAGTAATTTAGGTGAGTTTGGCATAGTTTGCTATGGTTACTAGCATTTTTTTGTAATTTAAAAATGATTGGGTTTAGTTTGTTGTGGTAAGGGTTAGTTGGTGATAATTTAGAGTAGCCGAAGTAAGTTAGGTGAGTCTGGCATAGTTTGTTATGATTTGTACAACTTTTTTTGTAATTTTAAGATGATATGGTTTCGTTTGTTGTGGTAAGGAATAGTTGGGGGTGATTTACGGTAGCCGAAGTAATTTAGGTGATTCTGGTATAGTTTGTTATGATTTTTAGCATTTTTTTGTAATTTTAAAGTGATTGGGCTTAGCTTGTTGCTGTAAAGTGTAGTTGGGGGTGATTTTTGATAGCCGAAGTAATTTAGGTGAGTTTGGCATAGTTTGCTATGGTTAGTAGCATTTTTTTGTAATTTAAAAGTGATTGGGTTTAGTTTGTTGTGGTAAGGGTTAGTTGGTGATGATTTAGAGTAGCCAAAGTAATTTAGGTGAGTCTGGTATAGTTTGTTATGATTTTTAGCATTTTTATGTAATTTTAAAGTGATTGGGCTTAGTTTGTTGCTGTAAAGTGTAGTTGGGGGTGATTTTTGAAAGCCGAAGTAATTTAGGTGAGTTTGGCATAGTTTGCTATGGTTAGTAGCATTTTTTTGTAATTTAAAAGTGATTGGGTTTAGTTTGTTGTGGTAAGGGTTAGTTGGTGATGATTTATGGTAGCCGAAGTAATTTAGGTAAGTTTGGCATAGTTTGCTATGGTTACTAGCATTTTTTTGTAATTTAAAAGTGATTGGGTTTAGTTTGTTGTGGTAAGGGTTAGTTGGTGATGATTTAGAGTAGCCGAAGTAATTTAGGTGAGTCTGGCATAGTTTGTTATGATTTGTACACCTTTTTTTGCAATTTTAAAATGATATGGTTTGGTTTATTGTGGTAAGGGATAGTTGGGGATGATTTACGGAAGCCGAAGTAAGTAAGGTGATTCTGGTATAGTTTGTTAAGATTTTTAGCATTTTTTTGTAATTTTAAAGTGATTGGGCTTAGTTTGTTGCTGTAAAGTGTAGTTAGGGGTGATTTTTGAAAGCCGAAGTAATTTAGGTGAGTTTGGCATAGTTTGCTATGGTTAGTAGCATTTTTTTCTAATTTAAAAGTGATTGGGTTTAGTTTGTTGTGTTAAGGATTATTTGGTGATGATTTATGGTAGCCGAAGTAATTTAGGTGAGTCTGGCATAGTTTGTTATGATTTGTACACCTTTTTTGTAATTTTAAGATGATATGGTTTGGTTTGTTGTGGTAAGGGATAGTTGGGGGTGATTTACGGTAGCCGAAGTAATTTAGGTGATTCTGGTATAGTGTGTTATGATTTTTAGCATTTTTTTCTAATTTTAAAGTTATTGGGCTTAGTTTGTTGCTGTAAAGTGTAGTTGGGGGTGATTTTTGATAGCCGAAGTAATTTAGGTGAGTTTGGCATAGTTTGCTATGGTTAGTAGCATTTTTTTGTAATTTAAATGTAATTGGGTTTAGTTTGTTGTGGTAAGGGTTAGTTGGTGATGATTTAGAGTAGCCAAAGTAATTTAGGTGAGTCTGGCATAGTTTGTTATGATTTCTACACCTCTTTTTGTAATTTTAAGATGATATGGTTTGGTTTATTGTGGTAAGGTATAGTTGGGGGTGATTTACGGTAGCCGAAGTAATTTAGGTGATTCTGGTATAGTTTGTTATGATTTTTAGCATTTTTTTGTAATTTTAAAGTGATTCGGCTTAGTTTGTTGCTGTAAAGTGTAGCTGGGGGTGATTTTTGATAGCCGAAGTAATTTAGGTGAGTTTGGCATAGTTTGCTATGGTTAGTAGCATTTTTTTGTAATTTAAAAGTGATTGGGTTTAGTTTGTTGTGGTAAGGGTTAGTTGGTGATGATTTATGGTAGCCGAAGTAATTTAGGTGAGTTTGGCATAGTTTGCTATGGTTACTAGCATTTTTTTGTAATTTAAAAGTGATTGGGTTTAGTTTGTTGTGGTAAGAGTTAGTTGGTGATGATTTAGAGTAGCCGAAGTAATTTAGGTGAGTCTGGCATGGTTTGTTATGATTTGTACGCCTTTTTTTGTAATTTTAAGATGATTTGGTTTGTTGTGGTAAGGGATAGTTGGGGGTGATTTACGGTAGCCGAAGTAATTTAGGTGATTCTGGTATAGTTTGTTATGATTTTTAGCATTTTTTTGTAATTTTAAAGTGATTGGGCTTAGTTTGTTGCTGTAAAGTGTAGTTAGGGGTGATTTTTGATAGCCGAAGTAATTTAGGTGAGTTTGGCATACTTTGCTATGGTTAGTAGCATTTTTTTGTAATTTAAAAGTGATTGGGTTTAGTTTGTTGTTGTAAGGGTTAGTTGGTGATAATTTAGAGTAGCCGAAGTAATTTAGGTGAGTCTGGCATAGTTTGTTATGATTTGTACAACTTTTTTTGTAATTTTAAGATGATATGGTTTCGTTTGTTGTGGTAAGGAATAGTTAGGGGTGATTTACGGTAGCCGAAGTAATTTAGGTGATTCTGGTATAGTTTGTTATGATTTTTAGCATTTTTTTGTAATTTTAAAGTGATTGGGCTTAGTTTGTTGCTGTAAAGTGTAGTTGGGGGTGATTTTTGATAGCCGAAGTAATTTAGGTGAGTTTGGCATAGTTTGCTATGGTTAGTAGCATTTTTTTGTAATTTAAAAGTGATTGGGTTTAGTTTGTTGTGGTAAGGGTTAGTTGGTGATGATTTAGAGTAGCCAAAGTAATTTAGGTGAGTCTGGCATAGTTTGTTATGATTTGTACACCTTTTTTTGTAATTTCAAGATGATATGGTTTGGTTTGTTGTGGTAAGGGATAGTTGGGGGTGATTTACGGTTGCCGAAGTAATTTAGGTGATTCTGGTATAGTTTGTTATGATTTTTAGCATTTTTTTGTAATTTTAAAGTTATTGGGCTTAGTTTGTTGCTGTAAAGTGTAGTTGGGGGTGATTTTTGATAGCCGAAGTAATTTAGGTGAGTTTGGCATAGTTTGCTATGGTTAGTAGCATTTTTTTGTAATTTAAAAGTGATTGGGTTTAGTTTGTTGTGGTAAGGGTTAGTTGGTGATGATTGATGGTAGCCGAAGTAATTTAGGTGAGTCTGGCATAGTTTGTTATGATTTGTACAACTTTTTTTGTAATTTTAAGATGATATGGTTTCGTTTGTTGTGGTAAGGAATAGTTGGGGGTGATTTACGGTAGCCGAAGTAATTTAGGTGATTCTGGTATAGTTTGTTATGATTTTTAGCATTTTTTTGTAATTTTAAAGTGATTGGGCTTAGTTTGTTGCTGTAAAGTGTAGTTAGGGGTGATTTTTGATAGCCGAAGTAATTTAGGTGAGTTTGGCATACTTTGCTATGGTTAGTAGCATTTTTTTGTAATTTAAAAGTGATTGGGTTTAGTTTGTTGTGGTAAGGGTTAGTTGGTGATAATTTAGAGTAGCCGAAGTAATTTAGGTGAGTCTGGCATAGTTTGTTATGATTTGTACAACTTTTTTTGTAATTTTAAGATGATATGGTTTCGTTTGTTGTGGTAAGGAATAGTTGGGGGTGATTTACGGTAGCCGAAGTAATTTAGGTGATTCTGGTATAGTTTGTTATGATTTTTAGCATTTTTTTGTAATTTTAAAGTGATTGGGCTTAGTTTGTTGCTGTAAAGTGTTGTTGGGGGTGATTTTTGATAGCCGAAGTAATTTAGGTGAGTTTGGCATAGTTTGCTATGGTTACTAGCATTTTTTTGTAATTTAAAATTGATTGGGTTTAGTTTGTTGTTTTAAGGGTTAGTTGGTGATGATGTAGAGTAGCCGAAGTAATTTAGGTTAGTCTGGCATAGTTTGTTATGATTTGTACACCTTTTTTTGTAATTTTAAGATGATATGGTTTGGTTTGTTGTGGTAAGGGATAGTTGGGGGTGATTTATGGTAGCCGAAGTAATTTAGGTGACTCTGGTATAGCTTGTTATGATTTTTAGCATTTTTTTGGAATTTTAAGGTGATTGGGCTTAGTTTGTTGCTGTAAAGTGTAGTTGGGGGTGATTTTTGATAGCCGAAGTAATTTAGGTGAGTTTGGCATAGTTTGCTATGGTTAGTAGCATTTTTTTGTAATTTAAAAGTGATTGGGTTTAGTTTGTTGTGGTAAGGGTTAGTTGGTGATGATTTAGAGTAGCCAAAGTAATTTAGGTGAGTCTGGCATAGTTTGTTATGATTTGTACACCTTTTTTTGTAATTTCAAGATGATATGGTTTGGTTTGTTGTGGTAAGGGATAATTGGGGGTGATTTACGGTAGCCGAAGTAATTTAGGTGATTCTGGTATAGTTTGTTATGATTTTTAGGATTTTTTTGTAATTTTAAAGTTATTGGGCTTAGTTTGTTGCTGTAAAGTGTAGTTGGGGGTGATTTTTGATAGCCGAAGTAATTTAGGTGAGTTTGGCATAGTTTGCTATGGTTAGTAGCATTTTTTTGTAATTTAAAAGTAATTAGGTTTAGTTTGTTGTGGTAAGGGTAAGTTGGTGATGATTTAGAGTAGCCAAAGTAATTTAGGTGAGTCTGGCTTAGTTTGTTATGATTTGTACACCTCTTTTTGTAATTTTAAGATGATATGGTTTGGTTTGTTGTGGTAAGGGATAGTTGGGGGTGATTTACGGTAGCCGAAGTAATTTAGGTGATTCTGGTATAGATTGTTATGATTTTTAGCATTTTTTGTAATTTTAAAGTGATTGGGCTTAGTTTGTTGCTGTAAAGTATAGTTGGGGGTGATTTTTATAGCCGAAGTAATTTAGGTGTGTTTGGCATAGTTTGCTATGGTTAGTAGCATTTTTTTGTAATTTAAAAGTGAGTGGGCTTAGTTTGTTGTGGTAAGGGTTAGTTGGTGATGATTTAGAGTAGCCGAAGTAATTTAGGTGAGTCTGGCATAGTTTGTTATGATTTGTACACCTTTTTTTGTAATTTTAAGATGATATGGTTAGGTTTGTTGTGGTAAGAGATAGTTGGGGGTGATTTTCGGTAGCCGAAGTAATTTAGGTGATTCTGGTATAGTTTGTTATGATTTTTAGCATTTTTTTGTAATTTTAAAGTGATTGGGCTTAGTTTGTTGCTGTAAAGTGTAGTTGGGGGTGATTTTTGATAGCCGAAGTAATTTAGGTGAGTTTGGCATAGTTTGCTATGGTTACTAGCATTTTTTTGTAATTTAAAAGTGATTGGGTTTAGTTTGTTGTGGTAAGGGTTAGTTGGTGATGATGTAGAGTAGCCGAAGTAATTTAGGTGAGTCTGGCATAGTTTGTTATGATTTTTACACCTCTTTTTGTAATTTTAAAATGATATGGTTTGGTTTGTTGTGGTAAGGGATAGTTGGGGGTGATTTACGGTAGCAGAAGTAATTTAGGTGATTCTGGTATAGATTGTTATGATTTTTAGCATTTTTTGTAATTTTAAAGTGATTGGGCTTAGTTTGTTGCTGTAAAGTATAGTTGGGGGTGATTTTTATAGCCGAAGTAATTTAGGTGTGTTTGGCATAGTTTGCTATGGTTAGTAGCATTTTTTTGTAATTTAAAAGTGATTGGGTTTAGTTTGTTGTGGTAAGGGTTAGTTGGTGATGATTTATAGTAGCCGAAGTAATTTAGGTGAGTTTGGCATAGTTTGCTATGGTTACTAGCATTTTTTTGTAATTTAAAAGTGATTGGGTTTAGTTTGTTGTGGTAAGGGTTAGTTGGTGATAATTTAGAGTAGCCGAAGTAATTTAGGTGAGTCTGGCATATTTTGTTATGATTTGTACACCGTTTTTTGTAATTTTAAGATGATATGGTTTGGTTTGTTGTGGTAAGGTATAGTTGGGGGTGATTTACGGTAGCCGAAGTAATTTAGGTGATTCTGGTATAGTTTGTTATGATTTTTAGCATTTTTTTGTAATTTTAAATTGATTGGGCTTAGTTTGTTGCTGTAAAGTGTAGCTGGGGGTGATTTTTGATAGCCGAAGTAATTTAGGTGAGTTTGGCATAGTTTGCTATGGTTAGTAGCATTTTTTTGTAATTTAAAAGTGATTGGGTTTAGTTTGTTGTGGTAAGGGTTAGTTGGTGATGATTTATGGTAGCCGAAGTAATTTAGGTGAGTTTGGCATAGTTTACTATGGTTACTAGCATTTTTTTGTAATTTAAAAGTGATTGGGTTTAGTTTGTTGTGGTAAGAGTTAGTTGGTGATGATTTAGAGTAGCCGAAGTAATTTAGGTGAGTCTGGCATAGTTTGTTATGATTTGTACGCCTTTTTTTTTATTTTAAGATGATTTGGTTTGTTGTGGTAAGGGATAGTTGGGGGTGATTTACGGTAGCGGAAGTAATTTAGGTGATTCTGGTATAGTTTGTTATGATTTTTAGCATTTTTTTGTAATTTTAAAGTGATTGGGCTTAGTTTGTTGCTGTAAAGTGTAGTTAGGGGTGATTTTTGATAGCCGAAGTAATTTAGGTGAGTTTGGCATACTTTGCTATGGTTAGTAGCATTTTTTTGTAATTTAAAAGTGATTGGGTTTAGTTTGTTGTGGTAAGGGTTAGTTGGTGATGATTTAGAGTAGCCGAAGTAATTTAGGTGAGTCTGGCATAGTTTGTTATGATTTGTACACCTTTTTTTGTAATTTTAAGATGATATGGTTAGGTTTGTTGTGGTAAGAGATAGTTGGGGGTGATTTTCGGTAGCCGAAGTAATTTAGGTGATTCTGGTATAGTTTGTTATGATTTTTAGCATTTTTTTGTAATTTTAAAGTGATTGGGCTTAGTTTGTTGCTGTAAAGTGTAGTTGGGGGTGATTTTTGATAGCCGAAGTAATTTAGGTGAGTTTGGCATAGTTTGCTATGGTTACTAGCATTTTTTTGTAATTTAAAAGTGATTGGGTTTAGTTTGTTGTGGTAAGGGTTAGTTGGTGATGATTTAGAGTAGCCGAAGTAATTTAGGTTAGTCTGGCATAGTTTGTTATGATTTGTACACCTTTTTTTGTAATTTTAAGATGATATGGTTTGGTTTGTTGTGGTAAGAAATAGTTGGGGGTGATTTATGGTAGCCGAAGTAATTTAGGTGATTCTGGTATAGCTTGTTATGATTTTTAGCATTTTTTTGAAATTTTAAATTGATTGGGCTTAGTTTGTTGCTGTAAAGTGTAGTTGGGGGTGATTTTTGATAGCCGAAGTAATTTAGGTGAGTTTGGCATAGTTTGCTATGGTTAGTAGCATTTTTTTGTAATTTAAAAGTGATTGGGTTTAGTTTGTTGTGGTAAGGGTTAGTTGGTGATGATTTAGAGTAGCCAAAGTAATTTAGGTGAGTCTGGCATAGTTTGTTATGATTTGTACACCTTTTTTTGTAATTTCAAGATGATATGGTTTGGTTTGTTGTGGTAAGGGATAGTTGGGGGTGATTTACGGTAGCCAAAGTAATTTAGGTGATTCTGGTATAGTTTGTTATGATTTTTAGCATTTTTTTGTAATTTTAAAGTTATTGGGCTTAGTTTGTTGCTGTAAAATGTAGTTGGGGGTGATTTTTGATAGCCGAAGTAATTTGGGTGAGTTTGGCATAGTTTGCTATGGTTAGTAGCATTTTTTTGTAATTTAAAAGTAATTGGGTTTAGTTTGTTGTGGTAAGGGTTAGTTGGTGATGATTTAGTGTAGCCAAAGTAATTTAGGTGAGTCTGGCATAGTTTGTTATGATTTGTACACCTCTTTTTGTAATTTTAAGATGATATGGTTTGGTTTGTTGTGGTAAGGGATAGTTGGGGGTGATTTACGGTAGCCGAAGTAATTTAGGTGATACTGGTATAGTTTGTTATGATTTGTACACCTTTTTTTGTAATTTTAAGATGATATGGTTAGGTTTGTCGTGGTAAGAGATAGTTGGGGGTGATTTTCGGTAGCCGAAGTAATTTAGGTGATTCAGGTATAGTTTGTTATGGTTAGTAGCATTTTTTTGTAATTTAAAAGTGATTGGGTTTAGTTTGTTGTGGTAAGGGTTAGTTGGTGATGATTAATGGTAGCCGAAGTAATTTAGGTGAGTTTGGCATAGTTTGCTTTGGTTACTAGCATTTTTTTGTAATTTAAAAGTAATTGGGTTTAGTTTGTTGTGGTAAGGGTTAGTTGGTGATGATTTAGAGTAGCCGAAGTAATTTAGGTGAGTCTGGCATAGTTTGTTATGATTTGTACACCTTTTTTTGTAATTTTAAGATGATATGGTTTGGTTTGTTGTGGTAAGAGATAGTTGGGGGTGATTTTCGGTAGCCGAAGTAATTTAGGTGATTCTGGTATAGTTTGTTATGATTTTTAGCATTTTTTTGTAATTTTAAAGTGATTGGGCTTAGTTTGTTGCTGTAAAGTGTAGTTGGGGGTGATTTTTGATAGCCGAAGTAATTTAGGTGAGTTTGGCATAGTTTGCCATGGTTACTAGCATTTTTTTGTAATTTAAAAGTGATTGGGTTTAGTTTGTTGTGGTAAGGGTTAGTTGGTGATGATTTAGAGTAGCCGAAGTAATTTAGGTTAGTCTGGCATAGTTTGTTATGATTTGTACACCTTTTTTTGTAATTTTAAGATGATATGGTTTGGTTTGTTGTGGTAAGGGATATTTGGATGTGATTTATGGTAGCCGAAGTAATTTAGGTGATTCTAGTATAGCTTGTTATGATTTTTAGCATTTTTTTGTAATTTTAAAGTGATTGGGCTTAGTTTGTTGCTGTAAAGTGTAGTTGGGGGTGATTTTTGATAGCCGAAGTAATTTAGGTGAGTTTGGCATAGTTTGCTATGGTTAGTAGCATTTTTTTGTAATTTAAAAGTGATTGGGTTTAGTTTGTTGTGGTAAGGGTTAGTTGGTGATGATTTATGGTAGCCGAAGTAATTTAGGTGAGTTTAGCATAGTTTGCTATGGTTACTAGCATTTTTTTGTAATTTAAAAGTGATTGGGTTTAGTTTGTTGTGGTAAGGGTTAGTTGGTGATGATTTAGAGTAGCCGAAGTAATTTAGGTGAGTCTGGCATAGTTTGTTATGATTTGTACACCTTTTTTGTAATTTTGAGATGATATGGTTTGGTTTGTTGTGGTAAGGTATAGTTGGGGGTGATTTACGGTAGCCGAAGTAATTTAGGTGATTCTGGTATAGTTTGTTATGATTTTTAGCATTTTTTTGTAATTTTAATGTGATTGGGCTTAGTTTGTTGCTGTAAAGTGTAGTTGGGGGTGATTTTTGATAGCCGAAGTAATTTAGGTGAGTTTGGCATAGTTTGCTATGGTTAGTAGCATTTTTTTGTAATTTAAAAGTGATTGGGTTTAGTTTGTTGTGGTAAGGGTTAGTTGGTGATGATTAATGGTAGCCGAAGTAATTTAGGTGAGTTTGGCATAGTTTGCTTTGGTTACTACCATTTTTTTGTAATTTAAAAGTGATTGGGTTTAGTTTGTTGTGGTAAGGGTTAGTTGGTGATGATTTAGAGTAGCCGAAGTAATTTAGATGAGTCTGGCATAGTTTGTTATGATTTGTACACCTTTTTTTGTAATTTTGAGATGATATGGTTTGGTTTGTTGTGGTAAGGGATAGTTGGGGGTGATTTACGGTAGCCGAAGTAATTTAGGCGATTCTGGTATAGTTTGTTATGATTTTTAGCATTTTTTTGTAATTTTAAAGTGATTAGGCTTAGTTTGTTGCTGTAAAGTGTAGTTGGGGGTGATTTTTGATAGGCGAAGTAATTTAGGTGAGTTTGGCATAGTTTGCTATGGTTACTAGCATTTTTTTGTAATTTAAAAGTGATTGGGTTTAGTTTGTTGTGGTAAGGGTTAGTTGGTGATGATTTAGAGTAGCCGAAATAATTTAGATGAGTCTGGCATAGTTTGTTATGATTTGTACACCTTTTTTTGTAATTTTAAAATGATATGGTTTGGTTTGTTGTGGTAAGGGATAGTTGGGGGTGATTTACGGTAGCCGAAGTAATTTAGGCGATTCTGGTATAGTTTGTTATGATTTTTAGCATTTTTTTGTAATTTTAAAGTGATTTGGCTTAGTTTGTTGCTGTAAAGTGTAGTTGGGGGTGATTTTTGATAGGCGAAGTAATTTAGGTGAGTCTGGCATAGTTTGTTATGATTTGTACACCTTTTTTTGTAATTTTAAGATGATATGGTTAGGTTTGTCGTGGTACGAGATAGTTGGGGGTGATTTTTGGTAGCCGAAGTAATTTAGGTGATTCTGGTATAGTTTGTTATGATTTTTAGCATTTTTTTGTAATTTTAAAGTGATTGGGCTTAGTTTGTTGCTGTAAAGTGTAGTTGGGGGTGATTTTTGATAGCCGAAGTAATTTAGGTGAGTTTGGCATAGTTTGCTATGGTTACTAGCATTTTTTTGTAATTTAAAAGTGATTGGGTTTAGTTTGTTGTGGTAAGGGTTAGTTGGTGATTATTTAGAGTAGCCGAAGTAATTTAGGTTAGTCTGGCATAGTTTGTTATGATTTGTACAACTTTTTTTGTAATTTTAAGATGATATGGTTTGGTTTGTTGTGGTAAGGGATAGTTGGGGGTGATTTATGGTAGCCGAAGTAATTTAGGTGATTCTGGTATAGCTTGTTATGATTTTTAGCATTTTTTTGGAATTTTAAAGTGATTGGGCTTAGTTTGTTGCTGTAAAGTGTAGTTGGGGGTGATTTTTGATAGCCGAAGTAATTTAGGGGAGTTTGGCATAGTTTGCTATGGTTAGTAGCATTTTTTTGTAATTTAAAAGTGATTGGGTTTAGTTTGTTGTGGTAATGGTTAGTTGGTGATGATTTAGAGTAGCCGAAGTAATTTAGGTGAGTCTGGCATAGTTTGTTATGATTTGTACATCTTTTTTTGTAATTTTAAGATGATATGGTTTGGTTTGTTGTGGTAAGGGATAGTTGGGGGTGATTTACGGTAGCCGAAGTAATTTAGGTGATTCTGGTATAGGTTGTTATGATTTTTAGCATTTTTGTAATTTTAAAGTGATTGGGCTTAGTTTGTTGCTGTAAAGTGTAGTTGGGGGTAATTTTTGATAGCCGAAGTAATTTAGGTAAGTTTGGCATAGTTTGCTATGGTTACTAGCATTTTTTTGTAATTTAAAAGTGATTGGGTTTAGTTTGTTGTGGTAAGGGTTAGTTGGTGATAATTTAGAGTAGCCGAAGTAATTTTGGTGAGTCTGGCATAGTTTGTTATGATTTGTACACCTTTTTTTGTAATTTTAAGATGATATGGTTTGGTTTGTTGTGGTAAAGGATAGTTGGGGGTGATTTAAGGTAGCCGAAGTAATTTAGGTGATTCTGGTATAGTTTGTTATGATTTTTAGCATTTTTTTGTAATTTAAAAGTTATTGGGCTTAGTTTGTTGCTGTAAAGTGTAGTTGGGGGTGATTTTTGATAGCCGAAGTAATTTAGGTGAGTTTGGCATAGTTTGCTATGGTTAGTAGCATTTTTTTGTAATTTAAAAGTAATTGGGTATAGTTTGTTGTGGTAAGGGTTAGTTGGTGATGATTTAGAGTAGCCAAAGTAATTTAGGTGAGTCTGGCATAGTTTGTTATGATTTGTACACCTCTTTTTGTAATTTTAAGATGATATGGTTTGGTTTGTTGTGGTAAGGGATAGTTGGGGGTGATTTACGGTAGCCGAAGTAATTTAGGTGATTCTGGTATAGATTGTTATGATTTTTAGCATTTTTTTGTAATTTTAAAGTTATTGGGCTTAGTTTGTTGCTGTAAAGTGTAGTTGGGGGTGATTTTTGATAGCCGAAGTAATTTAGGTGTGTTTGGCATAGTTTGCTATGGTTACTAGCATTTTTTTGTAATTTAAAAGTGATTGGATTTAGTTTGTTGTGGTAAGGGTTAGTTGGTGATAATTTAGAGTAGCCGAAGTAATTTAGGTGAGTCTGGCATAGTTTGTTATGATTTGTACACCTTTTTTTGTAATTTTAAGATGATATGGTTTGGTTTGTTGTGGCAAGGTATAGTTGGGGGTGATTTACGGTAGCCGAAGTAATTTAGGTGATTCTGGTATAGTTTGTTATGATTTTTAGCATTTTTTTGTAATTTTAAAGTGATTGGGCTTAGTTTGTTGCTGTAAAGTGTAGCTGGGGGTGATTTTTGATAGCCGAAGTAATTTAGGTGAGTTTGGCATAGTTTGCTATGGTTAGTAGCAATTTTTTTGTAATTTAAAAGTGATTGGGTTTAGTTTGTTGTGGTAAGGGTTAGTTGGTGATGATTTATGGTAGGCGAAGTAATTTAGGTGAGTTTGGCATAGTTTGCTATGGTTACTAGCATTTTTTTGTAATTTAAAAGTGATTGGGTTTAGTTTGTTGTGGTAAGAGTTAGTTGGTGATGATTTAGAGTAGCCGAAGTAATTTAGGTGAGTCTGGCATAGTTTGTAATGATTTGTACACCTTTTTTTGTAATTTTAAGATGATTTGGTTTGTTGTGGTAAGGGATAGTTGGGGGTGATTTACGGTAGCCGAAGTAATTTAGGTGATTCTGGTATAGTTTGTTATGATTTTTAGCATTTTTTTGTAATTTTAAAGTGATTGGGCTTAGTTTGTTGCTGTAAAGTGTAGTTAGGGGTGATTTTTGATAGCCGAAGTAATTTAGGTGAGATTGGCATACTTTGCTAGGGTTAGTAGCATTTTTTTGTAATTTAAAAGTGATTGGGTTTAGTTTGTTGTGGTAACGGTTAGTTGGTGATGATTTAGAGTAGCCGAAGTAATTTAGGTGAGTCTGGCATAGTTTGTTATGATTTGTACACCTTTTTTTGTAATTTTAAGATGATATGGTTTGGTTTGTTGTGGTAAGAGATAGTTGGGGGTGATTTTCGGTAGCCGAAGTAATTTAGGTGATTCTGGTATAGTTTGTTATGATTTTTAGCATTTTTTTGTAATTTTAAAGTGATTGGGCTTAGTTTGTTGCTGTAAAGTGTAGTTGGGGGTGATTTTTGATAGCCGAAGTAATTTAGGTGAGTTTGGCATAGTTTGCTATGGTTAGTAGCATTTTTTTGTAATTTAAAAGTGATTGGGTTTAGTTTGTTGTGGTAAGGGTTAGTTGGTGATGATTTATGGTAGCCGAAGTAATTTAGGTGAGTTTAGCATAGTTTGCTATGGTTACTAGCATTTTTTTGTAATTTAAAAGTGATTGGGTTTAGTTTGTTGTGGTAAGGGTTAGTTGGTGATGATTTAGAGTAGCCGAAGTAATTTAGGTGAGTCTGGCATAGTTTGTTATGATTTGTACACCTTTTTTGTAATTTTGAGATGATATGGTTTGGTTTGTTGTGGTAAGGTATAGTTGGGGGTGATTTACGGTAGCCGAAGTAATTTAGGTGATTCTGGTATAATTTGTTATGATTTTTAGCATTTTTTTGTAATTTTCATTTGATTGGGCTTAGTTTGTTGCTGTAAAGTGTAGTTGGGGGTGATTTTTGATAGCCGAAGTAATGTAGGTGAGTTTGGCATAGTTTGCTATGGTTAGTAGCATTTTTTTGTAATTTAAAAGTGATTGGGTTTAGTTTGTTGTGGTAAGGGTTAGTTGGTGATGATTAATGGTAGCCGAAGTAATTTAGGTGAGTTTGGCATAGTTTGCTTTGGTTACTAGCATTTTTTTGTAATTTAAAAGTGATTGGGTTTAGTTTGTTGTGGTAAGGGTTAGTTGGTGATGATTTAGAGTAGCCGAAGTAATTTAGATGAGTCTGGCATAGTTTGTTATGATTTGTACACCTTTTTTTGTAATTTTAAGATGATATGGTTTGTTTTGTGGTAAGGGATAGTTGGGGGTGATTTACGGTAGCCGAAGTAATTTAGGCGATTCTGGTATAGTTTGTTATGATTTTTAGCATTTTTTTGTAATTTTAAAGTGATTAGGCTTAGTTTGTTGCTGTAAAGTGTAGTTGGGGGTGATTTTTGATAGGCGAAGTAATTTAGGTGAGTTTGGCATAGTTTGCTATGGTTACTAGCATTTTTTTGTAATTTAAAAGTGATTGGGTTTAGTTTGTTATGGTAAGGGTTAGTTGGTGATGATTTATGGTAGCCGAAGTAATTTAGGTGAGTTTGGCATAGTTTGCTATGGTTACAAGCATTTTTTTGTAATTTAAAAGTGATTGGGTTTAGTTTGTTGTGGTAAGGGTTATTTGGTGATGATTTAGAGTAGCCGAAGTAATTTAGGTGAGTCTGGCATAGTTTGTTATGATTTGTACACCTTTTTTTGTAATTATAAGATGATATGGTTTGGTTTGTTGTGGTAAGGGATAGTTGGGGGTGATTTACGGTAGCCGAAGAAATTTAGGTGATTCTGGTATAGTTTGTTATGATTTTTAGCATTTTTTTTGTAATTTTCAAGTGATTGGGCTTAGTTTGTTGCTGTAGAGTGTAGTTGGGGGTGATTTTTGATAGCCGAAGTAATTTAGGTGAGTTTGGCATAGTTTGCTATGGTTAGTAGCATTTTTTTGTAATTTAAAAGTGATTGGGTTTAGTTTGTTGTGGTAAGGGTTAGTTGGTGATGATTTAAAGTAGCCGAAGTAATTTAGGTGAGTCTGGCATAGTTTGTTATGATTTGTACACCTTTTTTTGTAAGTTTAAGATGATATGGTTTGGTTTGTTGTGGTAAGGGATAGTTGGGGGTGATTTACGGTAGCCGAAGTAATTTAGGTGATTCTGGTATAGTTTGTTATGATTTTTAGCATTTTTTTTTAATTTTAAAGTGATTGGGTTTAGCTTGTTGCTGTAGAGTGTAGTTGGGGGTGATTTTTGATAGCCGAAGTAATTTAGGTGAGTTTGGCATAGTTTGCTATGGTTAGTAGCATTTTTTTTTAATTTAAAAGTGATTGGGTTTAGTTTGTTGTGGTAAGGGTTAGTTGGTGATGATTTATGGTAGCCGAAGTAATTTAAGTGAGTTTGGCATAGTTTGCTATGGTTACTAGCATTTTTTTGTAATTTAAAAGTGATTGGGTTTAGTTTGTTGTGGTAAGGGTTATTTGGTGATGATTTAAAATAGCCGAAGTAATTTAGGTGAGTCTGGCATAGTTTGTTATGATTTGTACACCTTTTTTTGTAATTTTAAGATGATATGGTTAGGTTTGTCGTGGTAAGAGATAGTTGGGGGTGATTTTCGGTAGCCGAAGTAATTTAGGTGATTCAGGTATAGTTTGTTATGGTTAGTAGCATTTTTTTGTAATTTAAAAGTGATTGGGTTTAGTTTGTTGTGGTAAGGGTTAGTTGGTGATGATTAATGGTAGCCGAAGTAATTTAGGTGAGTTTGGCATAGTTTGCTTTGGTTACTAGCATTTTTTTGTAATTTAAAAGTAATTGGGTTTAGTTTGTTGTGGTAAGGGTTAGTTGGTGATGATTTAGAGTAGCCGAAGTAATTTAGGTGAGTCTGGCATAGTTTGTTATGATTTGTACACCTTTTTTTGTAATTTTAAGATGATATGGTTTGGTTTGTTGTGGTAAGAGATAGTTGGGGGTGATTTTCGGTAGCCGAAGTAATTTAGGTGATTCTGGTATAGTTTGTTATGATTTTTAGCATTTTTTTGTAATTTTAAAGTGATTGGGCTTAGTTTGTTGCTGTAAAGTGTAGTTGGGGGTGATTTTTGATAGCCGAAGTAATTTAGGTGAGTTTGGCATAGTTTGCTATGGTTTCTAGCATTTTTTTGTAATTTAAAAGTGATTGGGTTTAGTTTGTTGTGGTAAGGGTTAGTTGGTGATGATTTAGAGTAGCCGAAGTAATTTAGGTTAGTCTGGCATAGTTTGTTATGATTTGTACACCTTTTTTTGTAATTTTAAGATGATATGGTTTGGTTTGTTGTGGTAAGGGATATTTGGATGTGATTTATGGTAGCCGAAGTAATTTAGGTGATTCTAGTATAGCTTGTTATGATTTTTAGCATTTTTTTGTAATTTTAAAGTGATTGGGCTTAGTTTGTTGCTGTAAAGTGTAGTTGGGGGTGATTTTTGATAGCCGAAGTAATTTAGGTGAGTTTGGCATAGTTTGCTATGGTTAGTAGCATTTTTTTGTAATTTAAAAGTGATTGGGTTTAGTTTGTTGTGGTAAGGGTTAGTTGGTGATGATTTATGGTAGCCGAAGTAATTTAGGTGAGTTTAGCATAGTTTGCTATGGTTACTAGCATTTTTTTGTAATTTAAAAATGATTGGGTTTAGTTTGTTGTGGTAAGGGTTAGTTGGTGATGATTTAGAGTAGCCGAAGTAATTTAGGTGAGTCTGGCATAGTTTGTTATGATTTGTACACCTTTTTTGTAATTTTGAGATGATATGGTTTGGTTTGTTGTGGTAAGGTATAGTTGGGGGTGATTTACGGTAGCCGAAGTAATTTAGGTGATTCTGGTATAGTTTGTTATGATTTTTAGCATTTTTTTGTAATTTTAATGTGATTGGGCTTAGTTTGTTGCTGTAAAGTGTAGTTGGGGGTGATTTTTGATAGCCGAAGTAATTTAGGTGAGTTTGGCATAGTTTGCTATGGTTAGTAGCATTTTTTTGTAATTTAAAAGTGATTGGGTTTAGTTTGTTGTGGTAAGGGTTAGTTGGTGATGATTAATGGTAGCCGAAGTAATTTAGGTGAGTTTGGCATAGTTTGCTTTGGTTACTACCATTTTTTTGTAATTTAAAAGTGATTGGGTTTAGTTTGTTGTGGTAAGGGTTAGTTGGTGATGATTTAGAGTAGCCGAAGTAATTTAGATGAGTCTGGCATAGTTTGTTATGATTTGTACACCTTTTTTTGTAATTTTGAGATGATATGGTTTGGTTTGTTGTGGTAAGGGATAGTTGGGGGTGATTTACGGTAGCCGAAGTAATTTAGGCGATTCTGGTATAGTTTGTTATGATTTTTAGCATTTTTTTGTAATTTTAAAGTGATTAGGCTTAGTTTGTTGCTGTAAAGTGTAGTTGGGGGTGATTTTTGATAGGCGAAGTAATTTAGGTGAGTTTGGCATAGTTTGCTATGGTTACTAGCATTTTTTTGTAATTTAAAAGTGATTGGGTTTAGTTTGTTGTGGTAAGGGTTAGTTGGTGATGATTTAGAGTAGCCGAAATAATTTAGATGAGTCTGGCATAGTTTGTTATGATTTGTACACCTTTTTTTGTAATTTTAAAATGATATGGTTTGGTTTGTTGTGGTAAGGGATAGTTGGGGGTGATTTACGGTAGCCGAAGTAATTTAGGCGATTCTGGTATAGTTTGTTATGATTTTTAGCATTTTTTTGTAATTTTAAAGTGATTTGGCTTAGTTTGTTGCTGTAAAGTGTAGTTGGGGGTGATTTTTGATAGGCGAAGTAATTTAGGTGAGTCTGGCATAGTTTGTTATGATTTGTACACCTTTTTTTGTAATTTTAAGATGATATGGTTAGGTTTGTCGTGGTACGAGATAGTTGGGGGTGATTTTCGGTAGCCGAAGTAATTTAGGTGATTCTGGTATAGTTTGTTATGATTTTTAGCATTTTTTTGTAATTTTAAAGTGATTGGGCTTAGTTTGTTGCTGTAAAGTGTAGTTGGGGGTGATTTTTGATAGCCGAAGTAATTTAGGTGAGTTTGGCATAGTTTGCTATGGTTACTAGCATTTTTTTGTAATTTAAAAGTGATTGGGTTTAGTTTGTTGTGGTAAGGGTTAGTTGGTGATGATTTAGAGTAGCCGAAGTAATTTAGGTTAGTCTGGCATAGTTTGTTATGATTTGTACAACTTTTTTTGTAATTTTAAGATGATATGGTTTGGTTTGTTGTGGTAAGGGATAGTTGGGGGTGATTTATGGTAGCCGAAGTAATTTAGGTGATTCTGGTATAGCTTGTTATGATTTTTAGCATTTTTTTGGAATTTTAAAGTGATTGGGCTTAGTTTGTTGCTGTAAAGTGTAGTTGGGGGTGATTTTTGATAGCCGAAGTAATTTAGGGGAGTTTGGCATAGTTTGCTATGGTTAGTAGCATTTTTTTGTAATTTAAAAGTGATTGGGTTTAGTTTGTTGTGGTAATGGTTAGTTGGTGATGATTTAGAGTAGCCGAAGTAATTTAGGTGAGTCTGGCATAGTTTGTTATGATTTGTACATCTTTTTTTGTAATTTTAAGATGATATGGTTTGGTTTGTTGTGGTAAGGGATAGTTGGGGGTGATTTACGGTAGCCGAAGTAATTTAGGTGATTCTGGTATAGGTTGTTATGATTTTTAGCATTTTTGTAATTTTAAAGTGATTGGGCTTAGTTTGTTGCTGTAAAGTGTAGTTGGGGGTAATTTTTGATAGCCGAAGTAATTTAGGTAAGTTTGGCATAGTTTGCTATGGTTACTAGCATTTTTTTGTAATTTAAAAGTAATTGGGTATAGTTTGTTGTGGTAAGGGTTAGTTGGTGATGATTTAGAGTAGCCAAAGTAATTTAGGTGAGTCTGGCATAGTTTGTTATGATTTGTACACCTCTTTTTGTAATTTTAAGATGATATGGTTTGGTTTGTTGTGGTAAGGGATATTTGGGGGTGATTTACGGTAGCCGAAGTAATTTAGGTGATTCTGGTATAGATTGTTATGATTTTTAGCATTTTTTTGTAATTTTAAAGTTATTGGGCTTAGTTTGTTGCTGTAAAGTGTAGTTGGGGGTGATTTTTGATAGCCGAAGTAATTTAGGTGTGTTTGGCATAGTTTGCTATGGTTACTAGCATTTTTTTGTAATTTAAAAGTGATTGGGTTTAGTTTGTTGTGGTAAGGGTTAGTTGGTGATAATTTAGAGTAGCCGAAGTAATTTAGGTGAGTCTGGCATAGTTTGTTATGATTTGTACACCTTTTTTTGTAATTTTAAGATGATATGGTTTGGTTTGTTGTGGCAAGGTATAGTTGGGGGTGATTTACGGTAGCCGAAGTAATTTAGGTGATTCTGGTATAGTTTGTTATGATTTTTAGCATTTTTTTGTAATTTTAAAGTGATTGGGCTTAGTTTGTTGCTGTAAAGTGTAGCTGGGGGTGATTTTTGATAGCCGAAGTAATTTAGGTGAGTTTGGCATAGTTTGCTATGGTTAGTAGCAATTTTTTTGTAATTTAAAAGTGATTGGGTTTAGTTTGTTGTGGTAAGGGTTAGTTGGTGATGATTTATGGTAGCCGAAGTAATTTAGGTGAGTTTGGCATAGTTTGCTATGGTTACTAGCATTTTTTTGTAATTTAAAAGTGATTGGGTTTAGTTTGTTGTGGTAAGAGTTAGTTGGTGATGATTTAGAGTAGCCGAAGTAATTTAGGTGAGTCTGGCATAGTTTGTAATGATTTGTACACCTTTTTTTGTAATTTTAAGATGATTTGGTTTGTTGTGGTAAGGGATAGTTGGGGGTGATTTACGGTAGCCGAAGTAATTTAGGTGATTCTGGTATAGTTTGTTATGATTTTTAGCATTTTTTTGTAATTTTAAAGTGATTGGGCTTAGTTTGTTGCTGTAAAGTGTAGTTAGGGGTGATTTTTGATAGCCGAAGTAATTTAGGTGAGATTGGCATACTTTGCTATGGTTAGTAGCATTTTTTTGTAATTTAAAAGTGATTGGGTTTAGTTTGTTGTGGTAACGGTTAGTTGGTGATGATTTAGAGTAGCCGAAGTAATTTAGGTGAGTCTGGCATAGTTTGTTATGATTTGTACACCTTTTTTTGTAATTTTAAGATGATATGGTTTGGTTTGTTGTGGTAAGAGATAGTTGGGGGTGATTTTCGGTAGCCGAAGTAATTTAGGTGATTCTGGTATAGTTTGTTATGATTTTTAGCATTTTTTTGTAATTTTAAAGTGATTGGGCTTAGTTTGTTGCTGTAAAGTGTAGTTGGGGGTGATTTTTGATAGCCGAAGTAATTTAGGTGAGTTTGGCATAGTTTGCTATGGTTAGTAGCATTTTTTTGTAATTTAAAAGTGATTGGGTTTAGTTTGTTGTGGTAAGGGTTAGTTGGTGATGATTTATGGTAGCCGAAGTAATTTAGGTGAGTTTAGCATAGTTTGCTATGGTTACTAGCATTTTTTTGTAATTTAAAAGTGATTGGGTTTAGTTTGTTGTGGTAAGGGTTAGTTGGTGATGATTTAGAGTAGCCGAAGTAATTTAGGTGAGTCTGGCATAGTTTGTTATGATTTGTACACCTTTTTTGTAATTTTGAGATGATATGGTTTGGTTTGTTGTGGTAAGGTATAGTTGGGGGTGATTTACGGTAGCCGAAGTAATTTAGGTGATTCTGGTATAATTTGTTATGATTTTTAGCATTTTTTTGTAATTTTCATTTGATTGGGCTTAGTTTGTTGCTGTAAAGTGTAGTTGGGGGTGATTTTTGATAGCCGAAGTAATGTAGGTGAGTTTGGCATAGTTTGCTATGGTTAGTAGCATTTTTTTGTAATTTAAAAGTGATTGGGTTTAGTTTGTTGTGGTAAGGGTTAGTTGGTGATGATTAATGGTAGCCGAAGTAATTTAGGTGAGTTTGGCATAGTTTGCTTTGGTTACTAGCATTTTTTTGTAATTTAAAAGTGATTGGGTTTAGTTTGTTGTGGTAAGGGTTAGTTGGTGATGATTTAGAGTAGCCGAAGTAATTTAGATGAGTCTGGCATAGTTTGTTATGATTTGTACACCTTTTTTTGTAATTTTAAGATGATATGGTTTGTTTTGTGGTAAGGGATAGTTGGGGGTGATTTACGGTAGCCGAAGTAATTTAGGCGATTCTGGTATAGTTTGTTATGATTTTTAGCATTTTTTTGTAATTTTAAAGTGATTAGGCTTAGTTTGTTGCTGTAAAGTGTAGTTGGGGGTGATTTTTGATAGGCGAAGTAATTTAGGTGAGTTTGGCATAGTTTGCTATGGTTACTAGCATTTTTTTGTAATTTAAAAGTGATTGGGTTTAGTTTGTTATGGTAAGGGTTAGTTGGTGATGATTTATGGTAGCCGAAGTAATTTAGGTGAGTTTGGCATAGTTTGCTATGGTTACTAGCATTTTTTTGTAATTTAAAAGTGATTGGGTTTAGTTTGTTGTGGTAAGGGTTATTTGGTGATGATTTAGAGTAGCCGAAGTAATTTAGGTGAGTCTGGCATAGTTTGTTATGATTTGTACACCTTTTTTTGTAATTATAAGATGATATGGTTTGGTTTGTTGTGGTAAGGGATAGTTGGGGGTGATTTACGGTAGCCGAAGAAATTTAGGTGATTCTGGTATAGTTTGTTATGATTTTTAGCATTTTTTTTGTAATTTAAAAGTGATTGGGCTTAGTTTGTTGCTGTAGAGTGTAGTTGGGGGTGATTTTTGATAGCCGAAGTAATTTAGGTGAGATTGGCATAGTTTGCTATGGTTAGTAGCATTTTTTTGTAATTTAAAAGTGATTGGGTTTAGTTTGTTGTGGTAAGGGTTAGTTGGTGATGATTTATGGTAGCCGAAGTTATTTAGGTGAGTTTGGCATAGTTTGCTATGGTTACTAGCATTTTTTTGTAATTTAAAAGTGATTGGGTTTAGTTTGTTGTGGTAAGGTTTAGTTGGTGATGATTTAGAATAGCCGAAGTAATTTAGGTGTGTCTGGCATAGTTTTTTATGATTTGTACAACTTTTTTTGTAATTTTAAGATGATATGGTTTGGTTTGTTGTGGTAAGAGATAGTTGGGGGTGATTTACGGTAGCCGAAGTAATTTAGGTGATTCTGGTATAGTTTGTTATAATTTTTAGCATTTTTTTGTAATTTTAAAATGATTGGGCTTAGTTTGTTGCTGTAAAGTGTAGTTGGGGGTGATTTTTGATAGCCGAAGTAATTTAGGTGAGTTTGGCATAGTTTGCTATGGTTAGTAGCATTTTTTTGTAATTTAAAAGTGATTGGGTTTAATTTGATGTGGTAAGGGTTAATTGGTGATGATTTAGAGTAGCCGAAGTAATTTAGGTGAGTCTCGCATAGTTTGTTATGATTTGTACACCTTTTTTTATAATTTTAAGATGATATTGTTTGGTTTGTTGTGGTAAGGGATAGTTGGGGGTGATTTACGGTAGCCGAAATAATTTAGGTGATTCTGGTATAGTTTGTTATGATTTTTAGCATTTTTTTTGTAATTTTAAAGTGATTGGGCTTAGTTTGTTGCTGTAAAGTGTAGTTGGGGGTGATTTTTTATAGCCGAAGTAATTTAGGTGAGTTTGGCATAGTTTGCTATGGTTAGTAGCATTTTTTTGTAATTTAAAAATGATTGGGTTTAGTTTGTTGTGGTAAGGGTTAGTTGGTGATGATTTATGGTAGCCGAAGTAATTTAGGTGAGATTGGCATAGTTTGCTATGGTTACTAGCATTTTTTTGTAATTTAAAAGTGATTGGGTTTTGTTTGTTGTGGTAAGGGTTAGTTGGAGATGATTTAGAGTAGCCGAAGTAATTTAGGTGAGTCTGGCATAGTTTGTTATGATTTGTTCACCATTTTTTGTAATTTTTAGATGATATGGTTTGGTTTGTTATGGTAAGGGATAGTTGGAGGTGATTTACGGTAGCCGAACTAATTTCGGTGATTCTGGTATTTTGTTATGATTTTTAGAATTTTTGTGTAATTTTAAAGTGATTGGGCTTAGTTTGTTGTGGTAAGGGTTAGTTGGTGATGATTTAGAGTAGCCGAAGTAATTTAGGTGAGTCTGGCATAGTTTGTTATGATTTGTACACCTTTTTTGTAATTTTAAGATGATATGGTTTGGTTTGTTGTGGTAAGGGGTAGTTAGGGGTGATTTACGGTAGCCGAAGTAATTTAGGTGATTCTGGTATAGTTTGTTATGATTTTTAGCATTTTTTTGTCATTTTAAAGTGATTAGGCTTAGTTTGTTGCTGTAAAGTGTAGTTGGGGGTGATTTTTGATAGCCGAAGTAATTTAGGTGAGATTGGCATAGTTTGCTATGGTTAGTAGCATTTTTTTGTAATTTAAAAGTGATTGGGTTTAGTTTGTTGTGGTAAGGGTTAGTTGGTGATGATTTATGGTAGCCGAAGTAATTTAGGTGAATCTGGCATAGTTTGTTATGATTTGTACACCTTTTTTTGTAATTTTAAGATGATATGGTTTGGTTTGTTGTGGTAAGGGATAGTTGGGGGTGATTTTCGGTAGCCGAAGTAATTTAGGTGATTCTGGTATAGTTTGTTATGATTTTTAGCATTTATTTGTAATTTTAAAGTGATTGGGCTTAGTTTGTTGCTGTAAAGTGTAGTTGGGGGTGAATTTTGATAGCCGAAGTAATTTAGGTGAGTTTGGCATAGTTTGCTATGGTTAGTAGCATTTTTTTGTAATTTAAAAGTGATTGGGTTTAGTTTGTTGTAGTAAGGGTTAGTTGGTGATGATTTATGGTAGCCGAAGTAATTTAGGTGAGTTTGGCATATTTTGCAATGGTTACTAGCATTTTTTTGTAATTTAAAAGTGATTGGGTTTAGTTTGTTGTGGTAAGGGTTAGTTGGTGATGATTTAGAGTAGCCGAAGTAATTTAGGTGAGTCTGGCATAGTTTGTTATGATTTGTACACCTTTTTTGTAATTTTAAGATGATATGGTTTGGTTTGTTGTGGTAAGGGATAGTTGGGGGTGATTTACGGTAGCCGAAATAATTTAGGTGATTCTGGTATAGTTTGTTTTGATTTTTAGCATTTTTTTGTAATTTTAAAGTGATTGGGCTTAGTTTGTTGCTGTAAAGTGTAGTTGGGGGTGATTTTTGATAGCCGAAGTAATTTAGGTGAGTTTGGCATAGTTTGCTATGGTTAGTAGCATTTTTTTGTAATTTAAAAGCGATTGGGTTTAGTTTGTTGTAGTAAGGGTTAGTTGGTGATGATTAATGGTAGCCGAAGTAATTTAGGTGAGTTTGGCATAGTTTGCTATGGTTACTAGCATTTTCTTGTAATTTAAAAGTGATTGGGTTTAGTTTGTTGTGGTAAGGGTTAGTTGGTGAGGATTTAGAGTAGCCGAAGTAATTTAGGTGAGTCTGGCATAGTTTGTTATGATTTGTACACCTTTTTTGTAATTTTAAGATGATATGGTTTGGTTTGTTGTGGTAAGGGGTAGTTAGGGGTGATTTACGGTAGCCGAAGTAATTTAGGTGAGTTTGGCATAGTTTGCTATGGTTACTAGCATTTTTTTGTAATTTAAAAGTGATTGGGTTTAGTTTGTTGTGGTAAGGGTTAGTTGGTGATGATTTAGAGTAGCCGAAGTAATTTAGGTGAGTCTGGCATAATTAGTTATGATTTGTACACCTTTTTTTGTAATTTTAAGATGATATGGTTTGGTTTGTTGTGGTAAGGGATAGTTGGGGGTGATTTACGGTAGCCGAAGTAATTTAGGTGATTCTGGTATAGTTTGTTATGATTTTTAGCATTTTTTTGTAATTTTAAAGTGATTGGGTTTAGTTTGTTGTGGTAAGGGTTAGTTGGTGATAATTTATGGTAGCCGAAGTAATTTAGGTGAGATTGGCATAGTTTGCTATGGTTACTAGCATTTTTTTGTAATTTAAAAGTGATTGGGTTTTGTTTGTTGTGGTAAGGGTTAGTTGGAGATGATTTAGAGTAGCCGAAGTAATTTAGGTGAGTCTGGCATAGTTTGTTATGATTTGTTCACCTTTTTTTGTAATTTTAAGATGATATGGTTTGGTTTGTTATGGTAAGGGATAGTTGGGGGTGATTTACGGTAGCCGAAGTAATTTCGGTGATTCTGTTATAGTTTGTTATGATTTCTAGAATTTTTTTGTAATTTTAAAGTGATTGGGTTTAGTTTGTTGTGGTAAGGGTTAGTTGGTGATGATTTAAAGTAGCCGAAGTAATTTAGGTGAGTCTGGCATAGTTTGTTATGATTTGTACACCTTTTTTTGTAATTTTAAGATGATATGGTTTGGTTTGTTGTGGTAAGGGATAGTTGGGGGTGATTTACGGTAGCCGAAGTAATTTAGGTGATTCTGGTATAGTTTGTTATGATTTTTAGCATTTTTTTTTGTAATTTTAAAGTGATTGGGCTTACTTTGTTGCTGTAGAGTGTAGTTGGGGGTGATTTTTGATAGCCGAAGTAATTAAGGTGAGTTTGGCATAGTTTGCTATGGTTAGTAGCATTTTTTTGTAATTTAAAAGTGATTGGGTTTAGTTTGTTGTGGTAAGGGTTAGTTGGTGATGATTTAAGGTAGCCGAAGTAATTTAAGTGAGTTTGGCATAGTTTGCTATGGTTACTAGCATTTTTTTGTAATTTAAAAGTGATTGGGTTTAGTTTGTTGTGGTAAGGGTTAGTTGGTGATGATTTAGAGTAGCCGAAGTAATTTAGGTGAGTCTGGCATAGTTTGCTATGATTTGTACACTTTTTTTGTAATTTTAAGATGATATGGTTTGGTTTGTTGTGGTAAGGGGTAGTTGGGGGTGATTTACGGTAGCCGAAGTAATTTAGGTGATTCTGGTATAGTTTGTTATGATTTTTAGCATTTTTTTGTCATTTTAAAGTGATTAGGCTTAGTTTGTTGCTGTAAAGTGTAGTTGGGGGTGATTTTTGATAGCCGAAGTAATTTAGGTGAGTTTGGCATAGTTTGCTATGGTTAGTAGCATTTTTTTGTAATTTAAATGTGATTGGGTTTAGTTTGTTGTGGTAAGGGTTAGTTGGTGATGATTTATGGTAGCCGAAGTTATTTAGGTGAGTTTGGCATAGTTTGCTATGGTTACTAGCATTTTTTTGTAATTTAAAAGTGATTGGGTTTAGTGTGTTGTGGTAAGTGTTAGTTGGTGATGATTTATGGTAGCCGAAGTAATTTAGGTGAGTTTGGCATAGTTTGCTATGGTTACTAGCATTTTTTTGTAATTTAAAAGTGATTGGGTTTAGTTTGTTGTGGTAAGGGTTAGTTGGTGATGATTTAGAGTAGCCGAAGTAATTTAGGTAAGTCTGGCAGAGTTTGTTATGATTTGTACACCTTTTTTTGTAATTTTAATATGATATGGTTTGGTTTGTTGTGGTAAGGGATAGTTGGGGGTGATTTACGGTAGCCGAAGTAATTTAGGTGATTCTGGTATAGTTTGTTATGATTTTTAGCATTTTTTTGTAATTTTAAAGTGATTGGGCTTAGTTTGTTGCTGTAAAGTGTAATTGGGGGAGATTTTTGATAGCCGAAGTAATTTAGGTGAGTTTGGCATAGTTTGCTATGGTTAGTAGCATTTTTTTGTAATTTTAAAGTGATTGGGCTTAGTTTGTTGCTGTAAAGTGTAGTTGGGGGTGATTTTTGATAGCCGAAGTAATTTAGGTGAGTTTGGCATAGTTTGCTATGGTTAGTAGCATTTTTTTGTAATTTAAAAGTGATTGGGTTTAGTTTGTTGTGGTAAGGATTAGTTGGTGATGATTTATGGTAGCCGAAGTAATTTAGGTGAGTTTGGCATAGTTTGCTATGGTTACTAGCATTTTTTTGTAATTTAAAAGTGATTGGGTTTAGTTTGTTGCGGTAAGGGTTAGTTGGTGATGATTTAGAGTAGCCGAAGTAATTTAGGTGAGTCTGGCATAGTTTGTTATGATTTGTACACCTTTTTTTGTAATTTTAAGATGATATGGTTTGGTTTGTTGTGGTAAGGGATAGTTGGGGGTGATTTACGGTAGCCGAAGAAATTTAGGTGATTCTGGTATAGTTTGTTATGATTTTTAGCATTTTTTTTGTAATTTTAAAGTGATTGGGCTTAGTTTGTTGCTGTAGAGTGTAGTTGGGGGTGATTTTTGATAGCCGAAGTAATTTAGGTGAGTTTGGCATAGTTTGCTATGGTTAGTAGCATTTTTTTGTAATTTAAAAGTGATTGGGTTTAGTTTGTTGTGGTAAGGGTTAGTTGGTGATGATTTATGGTAGCCGAAGTAATTTAGGTGAGTTTGGCATAGTTTGCTATGGTTAGTAGCATTTTTTTGTAATTTAAAAGTGATTGGGTTTAGTTTGTTGTGGTAATGGTTAATTGGTGATGATTTAGAGTAGCCGAAGTAATTTAGGTGAGTCTCGCATAGTTTGTTATGATTTGTACACCTTTTTTTGTAATTTTAAGATGATATGGTTTGGTTTGTTGTGGTAAGGGATAGTTGGGGGTGATTTACGGTAGCCGAAATAATTTAGGTGATTCTGGTATAGTTTGTTATGATTTTTAACATTTTTTTTTATTTTAAAGTGATTGGGCTTAGTTTGTTGCTGTAAAGTGTAGTTGGGGGTGATTTTTGATAGCCAAAGTAATTTAGGTGAGTTTGGCATAGTTTGCTATGGTTAGTAGCATTTTTTTGTAATTTAAAAGTGATTGGGTTTAGTTTGTTTTGGTAAGGGTTAGTTGGTGATGATTTATGGTAGCCGCAGTAATTTATGTGAGTTTGGCATAGTTTGCTATGGTTACTAGCATTTTTTTGTAATTTAAAAGTGATTGGGTTTAGTTTGTTGTGGTAAGGGTTAGTTGGTAATGATTTAGAGTAGCCGAAGTAATTTAGGTGAGTCTGGCATAGTTTGTTATGATTTGTACACCTTTTTTTGTAATTTTAATATGATATGGTTTGGTTTGTTGTGGTAAGGGATAGTTGGGGGTGATTTACGGTAGCCGAAGTAATTTAGGTGATTCTGGTATAGTTTGTTATGATTTTTAGCATTTTTTTGTAATTTTAAAGTGATTGGGCATAGTTTGTTGCTGTAAAGTGTAGTTGGGGGTGATTTTTGATAGCCGAAGTAATTTAGGTGAGTTTGGCAAAGTTTGCTATGGTTAGTAGCATTTTTTTGTAATTTAAAAGTGATTGGGTTTAGTGTGTTGTGGTAAGGGTTAGTTGGTGATGATTTATGGTAGCCGAAGTAATTTAGGTGAGTTTGGCATAGTTTGCTATGGTTACTAGCATTTTTTTGTAATTTAAAAGTGATTGGGTTTAGTTTGTTGTGGTAAGGGTTAGTTGGTGATGATTTAGAGTAGCCGAAGTAATTCAGGTTTGTCTGGCATAGTTTGTTATGATTTGTACACCTTTTTTTGTAATTTTGAGATGATTTGGTTTGGTTTGTTGTGGTAAGGGATAGTTGGGGGTGATTTACGGTAGCCGAAGTAATTTAGGTGATTCTGGTATAGTTTGTTATAATTTTTAGCATTTTTTTGTTATTTTAAAGTGATTGGGCTTAGTTTGTTGCTGTAAAGTGTAGTTGGGGGTGATTTTTGATAGCCGAAGTAATTTAGATAAGTTTGGCATAGTTTGCTATGGTTAGTAGCATTTTTTTGTAATTTAAAAGTGATTGGGTTTAGTGTGTTGTGGTAAGGGTTAGTTGGTGATGATTTATGGTAGCCGAAGTAATTTAGGTGAGTCTGGCAGAGTTTGTTATGATTTGTACACCTTTTTTTGTAATTTTAAGATGATATGGTTTGGTTTGTTGTGGTAAGGGATAGTTGGGGGTGAATTACGGTAGCCGAAGTAATTAAGGTGATTCTGGTATAGTTTGTTATGATTTTTAGCCATTTTTTGTAATTTTAAAGTGATTGGGCTTATTTTGTTGCTGTAAAGTGTAGTTGGGGGTGATTTTTGATAGCCGAAGTAATTTAGGTGAGTTTGGCATAATTTGCTATGGTTAGTAGCATTTTTTTGTAATTTAAAAGTGATTGGGTTTAGTTTGTTGTGGTAAGGGTTAGTTGGTAATAATTTATGGTAGCCGAAGTAATTTAGGTGAGATTGGCATAGTTTGCTATGGTTACTAGCATTTTTTTGTAATTTAAAAGTGATTGGGTTTTGTTTGTTGTGGTAAGGGTTAGTTGGAGATGATTTAGAGTAGCCGAAGTAATTTAGGTGAGTCTGGCATAGTTTGTTATGATTTGTTCACCTTTTTTTGTAATTTTAAGATGATATGGTTTGGTTTGTTATGGTAAGGGATAGTTGGAGGTGATTTACGGTAGCCGAAGTAATTTCGGTGATTCTGTTATAGTTTGTTATGATTTCTAGAATTTTTTTGTAATTTTAAAGTGATTGGGCTTAGTTTGTTGCTGTAAAGTGTAGTTGGGGGTGATTTTTGATAGCCGAAGTAATTTAGGTGAGTTTGGCATAGTTTGCTATGGTTAGTAGCATTTTTTTGTAATATAAAAGTGATTGGGTTTAGTTTGTTGTGGTAAGTGTTAGTTGGTGATGATTTATGGTAGCCGAAGTAATTTAGGTGAGTTTGGCATAGTGTGCTATGGTTACTAGCATTTTTTTGTAATTTAAAAGTGATTGGGTTTAGTTTGTTGTGGTAAGGGTTAGTTGGTGATGATTTAAAGTAGCCGAAGTAATTTAGGTGAGTCTGGCATAGTTTGTTATGATTTGTACACCTTTTTTTGTAATTTTAAGATGATATGGTTTGGTTTGTTGTGGTAAGGGATAGTTGGGGGTGATTTACGGTAGCCGAAGTAATTTAGGTGATTCTGGTATAGTTTGTTATGATTTTTAGCATTTTTTTTGTAATTTTAAAGTGATTGGGCTTACTTTGTTGCTGTAGAGTGTAGTTGGGGGTGATTTTTGATAGCCGAAGTAATTAAGGTGAGTTTGGCATAGTTTGCTATGGTTAGTAGAATTTTTTTGTAATTTAAAAGTGATTGGGTTTAGTTTGTTGTGGTAAGGGTTAGTTGGTGATGATTTAAGGTAGCCGAAGTAATTTAAGTGAGTTTGGCATAGTTTGCTATGGTTACTAGCATTTTTTTTTAATTTAAAAGTGATTGGGTTTAGTTTGTTGTGGTAAGGGTTAGTTGGTGATGATTTAGAGTAGCCGAAGTAATTTAGGTGAGTCTGGCATAGTTTGTTATGATTTGTACACCTTTTTTTGTAATTTTAAGATGATATGGTTTGGTTTGTTGTGGTAAGGGGTAGTTGGGGGTGATTTACGGTAGCCGAAGTAATTTAGGTGATTCTGGTATAGTTTGTTATGATTTTTAGCATTTTTTTGTCATTTTAAAGTGATTAGGCTTAGTTTGTTGCTGTAAAGTGTAGTTGGGGGTGATTTTTGATAGCCGAAGTAATTTAGGTGAGTTTGGCATAGTTTGCTATGGTTAGTAGCATTTTTTTGTAATTTAAATGTGATTGGGTTTAGTTTGTTGTGGTAAGGGTTAGTTGGTGATGATTTATGGTAGCAGAAGTTATTTAGGTGAGTTTGGCATAGTTTGCTATGGTTACTAGCATTTTTTTGTAATTTAAAAGTGATTGGGTTTAGTGTGTTGTGGTAAGTGTTAGTTGGTGATGATTTATGGTAGCCGAAGTAATTTAGGTGAGTTTGGCATAGTTTGCTATGGTTACTAGCATTTTTTTGCAATTTAAAAGTGATTGGGTTTAGTTTGTTGTGGTAAGGGTTAGTTGGTGATGATTTAGAGTAGCCGAAGTAATTTAGGTAAGTCTGGCAGAGTTTGTTATGATTTGTACACCTTTTTTTGTAATTTTAATATGATATGGTTTGGTTTGTTGTGGTAAGGAATAGTTGGGGGTGATTTACGGTAGCCGAAGTAATTTAGGTGATTCTGGTATAGTTTGTTATGATTTTTAGCATTTTTTTGTAATTCTAAAGTGATTGGGCTTAGTTTGTTGCTGTAAAGTGTAATTGGGGGAGATTTTTGATAGCCGAAGTAATTTAGGTGAGTTTGGCATAGTTTGCTATGGTTAGTAGCATTTTTTTGTAATTTTAACGTGATTGGGCTTAGTTTGTTGCTGTAAAGTGTAGTTGGGGGTGATTTTTGATAGCCGAAGTAATTTAGGTGAGTTTGGCATAGTTTGCTATGGTTAGTAGCATTTTTTTGTAATTTAAAAGTGATTGGGTTTAGTTTGTTGTGGTAAGGATTAGTTGGTGATGATTTATGGTAGCCGAAGTAATTTAGGTGAGTTTGGCATAGTTTGCTATGGTTACTAGCATTTTTTTGTAATTTAAAAGTGATTGGGTTTAGTTTGTTGCGGTAAGGGTTAGTTGGTGATGATTTAGAGTAGCCGAAGTAATTTAGGTGAGTCTGGCATAGTTTGTTATGATTTGTACACCTTTTTTTGTAATTTTAAGATGATATGGTTTGGTTTGTTGTGGTAAGGGATAGTTGGGGGTGATTTACGGTAGCCGAAGAAATTTAGGTGATACTGGTATAGTTTGTTATGATTTTTAGCATTTTTTTTGTAATTTTAAAGTGATTGGGCTTAGTTTGTTGCTGTAGAGTGTAGTTGGGGGTGATTTTTGATAGCCGAAGTAATTTAGGTGAGTTTGGCATAGTTTGCTCTGGTTAGTAGCATTTTTTTGTAATTTAAAAGTGATTGGGTTTAGTTTGTTGTGGTAAGGGTTAGTTGGTGATGATTTATGGTAGCCGAAGTAATTTAGGTGAGTTTGGCATAGTTTGCTATGGTTAGTAGCATTTTTTTGTAATTTAAAAGTGATTGGGTTTAGTTTGTTGTGGTAATGGTTAATTGGTGATGATTTAGAGTAGCCGAAGTAATTTAGGTGAGTCTCGCATAGTTTGTTATGATTTGTACACCTTTTTTTGTAATTTTAAGATGATATGGTTTGGTTTGTTGTGGTAAGGGATAGTTGGGGGTGATTTACGGTAGCCGAAATAATTTAGGTGATTCTGGTATAGTTTGTTATGATTTTTAGCATTTTTTTTTATTTTAAAGTGATTGGGCTTAGTTTGTTGCTGTAAAGTGTAGTTGGGGGTGATTTTTGATAGCCGAAGTAATTTAGGTGAGTTTGGCATAGTTTGCTATGGTTAGTAGCATTTTTTTGTAATTTAAAAGTGATTGGGTTTAGTTTGTTTTGGTAAGGGTTAGTTGGTGATGATTTATGGTAGCCGAAGTAATTTAGGTGAGTTTGGCATAGTTTGCTATGGTTACTAGCATTTTTTTGTAATTTAAAAGTGATTGGGTTTAGTTTGATGTGGTAAGGGTTAGTTGGTAATGATTTAGAGTAGCCGAAGTAATTTAGGTGAGTCTGGCATAGTTTGTTATGATTTGTACACCTTTTTTTGTAATTTTAATATGATATGGTTTGGTTTGTTGTGGTAAGGGATAGTTGGGGGTGATTTACGGTAGCCGAAGTAATTTAGGTGATTCTGGTATAGTTTGTTATGATTTTTAGCATTTTTTTGTAATTTTAAAGTGATTGGGCTTGGTTTGTTGCTGTAAAGTGTAGTTGGGGGTGATTTTTGATAGCCGAAGTAATTTGGGTGAGTTTGGCATAGTTTGCTATGGTTAGTAGCATTTTTTTGTAATTTAAAAGTGATTGGGTTTAGTGTGTTGTGGTAAGGGTTAGTTGGTGATGATTTATGGTAGCCGAAGTAATTTAGGTGAGTTTGGCATAGTTTGCTATGGTTACTAGTATTTTTTTGTAATTTAAAAGTGATTGGGTTTAGTTTGTTGTGGTAAGGGTTAGTTGGTGATGATTTAGAGTAGCCGAAGTAATTCAGGTTTGTCTGGCATAGTTTGTTATGATTTGTACACCTTTTTTTGTAATTTTGAGATGATTTGGTTTGGTTTGTTGTGGTAAGGGATAGTTGGGGGTGATTTACGGTAGCCGAAGTAATTTAGGTGATTCTGGTATAGTTTGTTATAATTTTTAGCATTTTTTTGTAATTTTAAAGTGATTGGGCTTAGTTTGTTGCTGTAAAGTGTAGTTGGGGGTGATTTTTGATAGCCGAAGTAATTTAGATGAGTTTGGCATAGTTTGCTATGGTTAGTAGCATTTTTTTGTAATTTAAAAGTGATTGGGTTTAGTGTGTTGTGGTAAGGGTTAGTTGGTGATGATTTATGGTAGCCGAAGTAATTTAGGTGAGTCTGGCAGAGTTTGTTATGATTTGTACACCTTTTTTTGTAATTTTAATATGATATGGTTTGGTTTGTTGTGGTAAGGGATAGTTGGGGGTGATTTACGGTAGCCGAAGTAATTTAGGTGATTCTGGTATAGTTTGTTATAATTTTTAGCATTTTTTTGTAATTTTAAAGTGATTGGGCTTAGTTTGTTGCTGTAAAGTGTAGTTGGGGGTGATTTTTGATAGCCGAAGTAAATTAGGTGAGTTTGGCATAGTTTGCTATAGTTAGTAGCATTTTTTTGTAATTTAAAAGTGATTGGGTTTAGTTTGTTGTGGTAAGGGTTAGTTGGTGATGATTTATGGTAGCCGAAGTAATTTAGGTAAGTTTGGCATAGTTTGCTATGGTTACTAGCATTTTTTTGTAATTTAAAAGTGATTGGGTTTAGTTTGTTGTGGTAAGGGTTAGTTGGTGATGATTTAGAGTAGCCGAAGTAATTTAGGTGAGTCTGGCAGAGTTTGTTATGATTTGTACACCTTTTTTTGTAATTTTAATATGATATGGTTGGGTTTGTTGTGGTAAGGGATAGTTGGGGGTGATTTACGGTAGCCGAAGTAATTTAGGTGATTCTGGTATAGTTTGCTATGATTTTTAGCATTTTTTTGTAATTTTAAAGTGATTGGGCTTAGTTTGTTGCTGTAAAGTGTAGTTGGGGGTGATTTTTGATAGCCGAAGTAATTTAGGTGAGTTTGGCATAGTTTGCTATGGTTAGTAGCATTTTTTTGTAATTTAAAAGTGATTGGGTTTAGTGTGTTGTGGTAAGGGTTAGTTGGTGACGATTTATGGTAGCCGAAGTAATTTAGGTGAGTCTGGCATAGTTTGTTATGATTTGTACACCTTTTTTTGTAATTTTAAGATGATATGGTTTGGTTTGTTGTGGTAAGGGATAGTTGGGGGTGATTTATGGTAGCCGAAGTAATTTAGGTGATTCTGGTATAGTTTGTTATGATTTTTAGCATTTTTTGTAATTTTAAAGTGATTGGGCTTAGTTTGTTGCTGTAAAGTGTAGATGGGGGTGATTTTAGATAGCCGAAGTAATTTAGGTGAGTTTAGCATAGTTTGCTATGGTTAGTAGCATTTTTTTGTAATTTAAAAGTGATTGGGTTTAGTTTGTTGTGGTAAGGGTTAGTTGGTGATGATTTAGAGTAGCCGAAGTAATTTAGGTGAGTCTGGCATAGTTTGCTATGGTAACTAGCATTTTTTTGTAATTTAAAAGGGAATGGGTTTAGTTTGTTGTGGTAAGGATTAGTTGGTGATGATTTAGAGTAGCCGAAGTAATTCAGGTTTGTCTGGCATAGTTTGTTATGATTTGTACACCTTTTTTTGTAATTTTGAGATGATATGGTTTGGTTTGTTGTGGTAAGGGATAGTTGGGGGTGATTTACGGTAGCCGAAGTAATTTAGGTGATTCTGGTATAGTTTGTTATGATTTTTAGCATTTTTTTTGTAATTTTAAAGTGATTGGGCTTAGTTTGTTGCTGTAGAGTGTAGTTGGGGGTGATTTTTGATAGCCGAAGTAATTTAGATGAGTTTGGCATAGTTTGCTATGGTCAGTAGCATTTTTTTGTAATATAAAAGTGATTGGGTTTAGTTTGTTGTGGTAAGGGTTAGTTGGTGATGATTTATGGTAGCCGAAGTAATTTAGGTGAGTTTGGCATAATTTGCTATGGTTACTAGCATTTTTTTGTAATTTAAAAGTGATTGGGTTTAGTGTGTTGTGGTAAGGGTTAGTTGGTGATGATTTATGGTAGCCGAAGTAATTTAGGTGAGTCTGGCATAGTTTGTTATGATTTGTACACCTTTTTTTGTAATTTTAAGATGATATGGTTTGGTTTGTTGTGGTAAGGGATAGTTGGGGGTGATTTATGGTAGCCGAAGTAATTTAGGTGATTCTGGTATAGTTTGTTATGATTTTTAGCATTTTTTGTAATTTTAAAGTGATTGGGCTTAGTTTGTTGCTGTAAAGTGTAGATGGGGGTGATTTTTGATAGCCGAAGTAATTTAGGTGAGTTTAGCATAGTTTGCTATGGTTAGTAGCATTTTTTTGTAATTTAAAAGTGATTGGGTTTAGTTTGTTGTGGTAAGGGTTAGTTGGTGATGATTTAGAGTAGCCGAAGTAATTTAGGTGAGTCTGGCATAGTTTGCTATGGTAACTAGCATTTTTTTGTAATTTAAAAGGGAATGGGTTTAGTTTGTTGTGGTAAGGATTAGTTGGTGATGATTTAGAGTAGCCGAAGTAATTCAGGTTTGTCTGGCATAGTTTGTTATGATTTGTACACCTTTTTTTGTAATTTTGAGATGATATGGTTTGGTTTGTTGTGGTAAGGGATAGTTGGGGGTGATTTACGGTAGCCGAAGTAATTTAGGTGATTCTGGTATAGTTTGTTATGATTTTTAGCATTTTTTTGTAATTTTAACGTGATTGGTCTTAGTTTGTTGCTGTAAAGTGTAGTTGGGGGTGATTTTTGATAGCCGAAGTAATTTAGATGAGTTTGGCATAGTTTGCTATGGTTAGTAGCATTTTTTTGTAATTTAAAAGTGATTGGGTTTAGTGTGTTGTGGTAAGGGTTAGTTGGTGATGATTTATGGTAGCCGAAGAAATTTAGGTGAGTTTGGCATAATTTGCTATGGTTAGTAGCATCTTTTTGTAATTTAAAAGTGTTTGGGTTTAGTTTGTTGTGGTAAGGGTTAGTTGGTGATCATTTAGAGTAGCCGAAGTAATTTAGGTGAGTCTGGCCTAGTTTGTTATGATTTGTACATCTTTTTTTGTAATTTTATTATGATATGGTTTGGTTTGTTGTGGTAAGGGATAGCTGGGGGTGATTTACGTTAGCCGAAGTAATTTAGGTGATACTGGTATAGTTTGTTATGATTTTTTAGCATTTTTTTGTAATTTTAAAGTGATTGGGTTTAGTTTGTTGCTGTAAAGTGTAGTTGGGGGTGATTTTTGATAGCCGAAGTAATTTAGATGAGTTTGGCATAGTTTGCTATGGTTAGTAGCATTTTTTTGTAATTTAAAAGTGATTGGGTTTAGTGTGTTGTGGTAAGGGTTAGTTGGTGATGATTTATGGTAGCCAAAGTAATTTGGGTGAGTTTGGCATAGTTTGCTATGGTTACTAGCATTTTTTTGTAATTTAAAAGTGATTGGGTTTAGTTTGTTGTGGTAAGGGTTAGTTGGTGATGATTTAGAGTAGCCGAAGTAATTTAAGTGAGTCTGGCATAGTTTGTTATGATTTGTACACCTTTTTTTGTAATTTTAAGATGATATGGTTTGGTTTGTTTTGGTAAGGGATAGTTGGGTGTGATTTACGGTAGCCGAAATAATTTAGGTGATTCTGGTATAGTTTGTTATGATTTTTAGCATTTTTTTTTATTTTAAAGTGATTGGGCTTAGTTTGTTGCTGTAAAGTGTAGTTGGGGGTGATTTTTGATAGCCGAAGTAATTTAGGTGAGTTTGGCATAGTTTGCTATGGTTAGTAGCATTTTTTTGTAATTTAAAAGTGATTGGGTTTAGTTTGTTTTGGTAAGGTTTAGTTGGTGATGATTTATGGTAGCCGAAGTAATTTAGGTGAGTTTGGCATAGTTTGCTATGGTTACTAGCATTTTTTTGTAATTTAAAAGTGATTGGGTTTAGTTTGTTGTGGTAAGGGTTAGTTGGTAATGATTTAGAGTAGCCGAAGTAATTTAGGTGAGTCTGGCATAGTTTGTTATGATTTGTACATCTTTTTTTGTAATTTTAATATGATATGGTTTGGTTTGTTGTGGTAAGAGATAGTTGGGGGTGATTTACGGTAGCCGAAGTAATTTAGGTGATTCTGGTATAGTTTGTTATGATTTTTAGCATTTTTTTGTAATTTTAAAATGATTGGGCTTAGTTTGTTGCTATAAAGTGTAGTTGGGGGTGATTTTTGATAGCCGAAGTAATTTAGGTGAGTTTGGCATAGTTTGCTATGGTTAGTAGCATTTTTTTGTAATTTAAAAGTGATTGGGTTTAGTGTGTTGTGGTAAGGGTTAGTTGGTGATGATTTATGGTAGCCGAAGTAATTTAGGTGAGTTTGGCATAGTTTGCTATGGTTACTAGCATTTTTTTGTAATTTAAAAGTGATTGGGTTTAGTTTGTTGTGGTAAGGGTTAGTTGGTGATGATTTAGAGTAGCCGAAGTAATTCAGGTTTGTCTGGCATAGTTTGTTATGATTTGTACACCTTTTTTTGTAATTTTGAGATGATTTGGTTTGGTTTGTTGTGGTAAGGGATAGTTGGGGGTGATTTACGGTAGCCGAAGTAATTTAGGTGATTCTGGTATAGTTTGTTATAATTTTTAGCATTTTTTTGTAATTTTAAAGTGATTGGGCTTAGTTTGTTGCTGTAAAGTGTAGTTGGGGGTGATTTTTGATAGCCGAAGTAATTTAGATGAGTTTGGCATAGTTTGCTATGGTTAGTAGCATTTTTTTGTAATTTAAAAGTGATTGGGTTTAGTGTGTTGTGGTAAGGGTTAGTTGGTGATGATTTATGGTAGCCGAAGTAATTTAGGTGAGTCTTGCAGAGTTTGTTATGATTTGTACACCTTTTTTTGTAATTTTAATATGATATGGTTATATGGTTTGGTTTGTTGTGGTAAGGGATAGTTGGGGGTGATTTACGGTAGCCGAAGTAATTTAGGTGATTCTGGTATAGTTTGTTATGATTTTTAGCATTTTTTTGTAATTTTAAAGTGATTGGGCTTAGTTTGTTGCTGTAAAGTGTAGTTGGGGGTGATTTTTGATAGCCGAAGTAATTTAGGTGAGTTTGGCATAGTTTGCTATAGTTAGTAGCATTTTTTTGTAATTTAAAAGTGATTGGGTATAGTTTGTTGTGGTAAGGGTTAGTTGGTGATGATTTATGGTAGCCGAAGTAATTTAGGTGAGTTTGGCATAGTTTGCTATGGTTACTAGCATTTTTTTGTAATTTAAAAGTGATTGGGTTTAGTTTGTTGCGGTGAGGGTTAGTTGGTGATGATTTAGAGTAGCCGAAGTAATTTAGGTGAGTCTGGCATAGTTTGTTATGATTTGTACACCTTTTTTTGTAATTTTAAGATGATATGGTTTGGTTTGTTGTGGTAAGGGATAGTTGGGGGTGATTTACGGTAGCCGAAGAAATTTAGGTGATTCTGGTATAGTTTGTTATGATTTTTAGCATTTTTTTTGTAATTTTAAAGTGATTGGGCTTAGTTTGTTGCTGTAGAGTGTAGTTGGGGGTGATTTTTGATAGCCGAAGTAATTTAGGTGAGTTTGGCATAGTTTGCTATGGTTAGTAGCATTTTTTTGTAATTTAAAAGTGATTGGGTTTAGTTTGTTGTGGTAAGGGTTAGTTGGTGATGATTTATGGAAGCCGAAGTAATTTAGGTGAGTTTGGCATAATTTGCTATGGTTACTAGCATTTTTTTGTAATTTAAAAGTGATTGGGTTTAGTTTGTTGTGGTAAGGGTTAGTTGGTAATGATTTAGAGTAGCCGAAGTAATTTAGGTGAGTCTGGCATAGTTTGTTATGATTTGTACACCTTTTTTTGTAATTTTAATATGATATGGTTTGGTTTGTTGTGGTAAGGGATAGTTAGGGGTGATTTACGGTAGCCGAAGTAATTTAGGTGATTCTGGTATAGTTTGTTATGATTTTTAGCATTTTTTTGTAATTTTAAAGTGATTGGGCTTAGTTTGTTGCTGTAAAGTGTAGTTGGGGGTGATTTTTGATAGCCGAAGTAATTTAGGTGAGTTTGGCATAGTTTGCTATGGTTAGTAGCATTTTTTTGTAATTTAAAAGTGATTGGGTTTAGTGTGTTGTGGTAAGGGTTAGTTGGTGATGATTTATGGTAGCCGAAGTAATTTAGGTGAGTTTGGCATAGTTTGCTATGGTTACTAGCATTCTTTTGTAATTTAAAAGTGATTGGGTTTAGTTTGTTGTGGTAAGGGTTAGTTGGTGATGATTTAGAGTAGCCGAAGTAATTCAGGTTTGTCTGGCATAGTTTGTTATGATTTGTACACCTTTTTTTGTAATTTTGAGATGATTTGGTTTGGTTTGTTGTGGTAAGGGATAGTTGGGGGTGATTTACGGTAGCCGAAGTAATTTAGGTGATTCTGGTATAGTTTGTTATAATTTTTAGCATTTTTTTGTAATTTTAAAGTGATTGGGCTTAGTTTGTTGCTGTAAAGTGTAGTTGGGGGTGATTTTTGATAGCCGAAGTAATTTAGATGAGTTTGGCATAGTTTGCTATGGTTAGTAGCATTTTTTTGTAATTTAAAAGTGATTGGGTTTAGTGTGTTGTGGTAAGGGTTAGTTGGTGATGATTTAGAGTAGCCGAAGTAATTCAGGTTTGTCTGGCATAGTTTGTTATGATTTGTACACCTTTTTTTGTAATTTTAAGATGATATAGTTTGGTTTGTTGTGGTAAGGGATAGTTGGGGGTGATTTACGGTAGCCGAAGTAATTTAGGTGATTCTGGTATAGTTTGCTATGATTTTTAGCATTTTTTTGTAATTTTAAAGTGATTGGGCTTAGTTTGTTGCTGTAAAGTGTAGTTGGGGGTGATTTTTGATAGCCGAAGTAATTTAGGTGAGTTTGGCATAGTTTGATATGGTTAGTAGCATTTTTTTGTAATTTAAAAGTGATTGGGTTTAGTGTGTTGTGGTAAGGGTTAGTTGGTGATGATTTATGGTAGCCGAAGTAATTTAGGTGAGTTTGGCATAGTTTGCTATGGTTACTAGCATTTTTTTGTAATTTAAAAGTGATTGGGTTTAGTTTGTTGTGGTAAGGGTTAGTTGGTGATGATTTAGAGTAGCCGAAGTAATTTAAGTGAGTCTGGCATAGTTTGTTATGATTTGTACACCTTTTTTTGTAATTTTAAGATGATATGGTTTGGTTTGTTTTGGTAAGGGATAGTTGGGTGTGATTTACGGTAGCCGAAATAATTTAGGTGATTCTGGTATAGTTTGTTATGATTTTTAGCATTTTTTTTTATTTTAAAGTGATTGGGCTTAGTTTGTTGCTGTAAAGTGTAGTTGGGGGTGATTTTTGATAGCCGAAGTAATTTAGGTGAGTTTGGCATAGTTTGCTATGAATAGTAGCATTTTTTTGTAATTTAAAAGTGATTGGGTTTAGTTTGTTTTGGTAAGGGTTAGTTGGTGATGATTTATGGTAGCCGAAGTAATTTAGGTGAGTTTGGCATAGTTTGCTATGGTTACTAGCATTTTTTTGTAATTTAAAAGTGATTGGGTTTAGTTTGTTGTGGTAAGGGTTAGTTGGTAATGATTTAGAGTAGCCGAAGTAATTTAGGTGAGTCTGGCATAGTTTGTTATGATTTGTACATCTTTTTTTGTAATTTTAATATGATATGGTTTAGTTTGTTGTGGTAAGGGATAGTTGGGGGTGATTTACGGTAGCCGAAGTAATTTAGGTGATTCTGGTATAGTTTGTTATGATTTCTAGCATTTTTTTGTAATTTTAAAATGATTGGGCTTAGTTTGTTGCTATAAAGTGTAGTTGGGGGTGATTTTTGATAGCCGAAGTAATTTAGGTGAGTTTGGCATAGTTTGCTATGGTTAGTAGCATTTTTTTGCAATTTAAAAGTGATTGGGTTTAGTGTGTTGTGGTAAGGGTTAGTTGGTGATGATTTATGGAAGCCGAAGTAATTTAGGTGAGTTTGGCATAGTTTGCTATGGTTACTAGCATTTTTTTGTAATTTAAAAGTGATTGGGTTTAGTTTGTTGTGGTAAGGGTTAGTTGGTGATGATTTAGAGTAGCCGAAGTAATTCAGATTTGTCTGGCATAGTTTGTTATGATTTGTACACCTTTTTTTGTAATTTTGAGATGATTTGGTTTAGTTTGTTGTGGTAAGGGATAGTTGGGGGTGATTTACGGTAGCCGAAGTAATTTAGGTGATTCTGGTATAGTTTGTTATAATTTTTAGCATTTTTTTGTAATTTTAAAGTGATTGGGCTTAGTTTGTTGCTGTAAAGTATAGTTGGGGGTGATTTTTGATAGCCGAAGTAATTTAGATGAGTTTGGCATAGTTTGCTATGGTTAGTAGCATTTTTTTGTAATTTAAAAGTTATTGGGTTTAGTGTGTTGTGGTAAGGGTTAGTTGGTGATGATTTATGGTAGCCGAAGTAATTTAGGTGAGTCTTGCAGAGTTTGTTATGATTTGTACACCTTTTTTTGTAATTTTAATATGATATGGTTATATGGTTTGGTTTGTTGTGGTAAGGGATAGTTGGGGGTGATTTACGGTAGCCGAAGTAATTTAGGTGATTCTGGTATAGTTTGTTATGATTTTTAGCATTTTTTTGTAATTTTAAAGTGATTGGGCTTAGTTTGTTGCTGTAAAGTGTAGTTGGGGGTGATTTTTGATAGCCGAAGTAATTTAGGTGAGTTTGGCATAGTTTGCTATAGTTAGTAGCATTTTTTTGTAATTTAAAAGTGATTGGGTTTTGTTTGTTGTGGTAAGGGTTAGTTGGTGATGATTTATGGTAGCCGAAGTAATTTAGGTGAGTTTGGCATAGTTTGCTATGGTTACTAGCATTTTTTTGTAATTTAAAAGTGATTGGGTTTAGTTTGTTGCGGTAAGGGTTAGTTGGTGATGATTTAGAGTAGCCGAAGTAATTTAGGTGAGTCTGGCATAGTTTGTTATGATTTGTACACCTTTTTTTGTAATTTTAAGATGATATGGTTTGGTTTGTTGTGGTAAGGGATAGTTGGGGGTGATTTACGGTAGCCGAAGAAATTTAGGTGATTCTGGTATAGTTTGTTATGATTTTTAGCATTTTTTTTGTAATTTTAAAGTGATTGGGCTTAGTTTGTTGCTGTAGGGTGTAGTTGGGGGTGATTTTTGATAGCCGAAGTAATTTAGGTGAGTTTGGCATAGTTTGCTATGGTTAGTAGCACTTTTTTGTAATTTAAAAGTGATTGGGTTTAGTTTGTTGTGGTAATGGTTAATTGGTGATGATTTAGAGTAGCCGAAGTAATTTAGGTGAGTCTGGCATAGTTTGTTATGATTTGTACACCTTTTTTTGTAATTTTAATATGATATGGTTTGGTTTGTTGTGGTAAGGGATAGTTGGGGGTGATTTACGGTAGCCGAAGTAATTTAGGTGATTCTGGTATAGTTTGTTATGATTTTTAGCATTTTTTTGTAATTTTAAAGTGATTGGGCTTAGTTTGTTGCTGTAAAGTTAAGTTGGGGGTGATTTTTGATAGCCGAAGTAATTTAGGTGAGTTTGGCATAGTTTGCTATGGTTAGTAGCATTTTTTTGTAATTTAAAAGTGATTGGGTTTAGTGTGTTGTGGTAAGGGTTAGTTGGTGATGATTTATGGTAGCCGAAGTAATTTAGGTGAGTTTGGCATAGTTTGCTATGGTTACTAGCATTTTTTTGTAATTTAAAAGTGATTGGGTTTAGTTTGTTGTGGTAAGGGTTAGTTGGTGATGATTTAGAGTAGCCGAAGTAATTCAGGTTTGTCTGGCATAGTTTGTTATGATTTGTACACCTTTTTTTGTAATTTTGAGATGATTTGGTTTGGTTTGTTGTGGTAAGGGATAGTTGGGGGTGATTTACGGTAGCCGAAGTAATTTAGGTGATTCTGGTATAGTTTGTTATAATTTTTAGCATTTTTTTGTAATTTTAAAGTGATTGGGCTTAGTTTGTTGCTGTAAAGTGTAGTTAGGGGTGATTTTTGATAGCCGAAGTAATTTAGATGAGTTTGGCATACTTTGCTATGGTTAGTAGCATTTTTTTGTAATTTAAAAGTGATTGGGTTTAGTGTGTTGTGGTAAGGGTTAGTTGGTGATGATTTATGGTAGCCGAAGTAATTTAGGTGAGTCTGGCAGAGTTTGTTATGATTTGTACACCTTTTTTTGTAATTTTAATATGATATGGTTTGGTTTGTTGTGGTAAGGGATAGTTGGGGGTGATTTACGGTAGCCGAAGTAATTTAGGTGATTCTGGTATAGTTTGTTATAATTTTTAGCATTTTTTTGTAATTTTAAAGTGATTGGGCTTAGTTTGTTACTGTAAAGTGTAGTTGGGGGTGATTTTTGATAGCCGAAGTAATTTAGGTGAGTTTGGCCTAGTTTGCTATAGTTAGTAGCATTTTTTTGTAATTTAAAAGTGATTGGGTTTAGTTTGTTGTGGTAAGGGTTAGTTGGTGATGATTTATGGTAGCCGAAGTAATTTAGGTGAGTTTGGCATAGTTTGCTATGGTTACTAGCATTTTTTTGTAATTTAAAAGTGATTGGGTTTAGTTTGTTGTGGTAAGGGTTAGTTGGTGATGATTTAGAGTAGCCGAAGTAATTTAGGTGAGTCTGGCATAGTTTGTTATGATTTGTACACCTTTTTTTGTAATTTTAAGATGATATAGTTTGGTTTGTTGTGGTAAGGGATAGTTGGGGGTGATTTACGGTAGCCGAAGAAATTTAGGTGATTCTGGTATAGTTTGTTATGATTTTTAGCATTTTTTTTGTAATTTTAAAGTGATTGGGCTTAGTTTGTTGCTGTAGAGTGTAGTTGGGGGTGATTTTTGATAGCCGAAGTAATTTAGGTGAGTTTGGCATAGTTTGCTATGGTTAGTAGCATTTTTTTGTAATTTAAAAGTGATTGGGTTTAGTGTGTTGTGGTAAGGGTTAGTTGGTGATGATTTATGGTAGCCGAAGTAATTTGGGTGAGTTTGGCATAGTTTGCTATGGTTACTAGCATTTTTTTGTAATTTAAAAGTGATTGGGTTTAGTTTGTTGTGGTAAGGGTTAGTTGGTGATGATTTAGAGTAGCCGAAGTAATTTAGGTGAGTCTGGCATAGTTTGTTATGATTTGTACACCTTTTTTTGTAATTTTAAGATGATATGGTTTGGTTTGTTTTGGTAAGGGATAGTTGGGGGTGATTTATGGTAGCCGAAGTAATTTAGGTGATTCTGGTATAGTTTGTTATGATTTTTAGCATTTTTTGTAATTTTAAAGTCATTGGGCTTAGTTTGTTGCTGTAAAGTGTAGATGGGGGTGATTTTTGATAGCCGAAGTAATTTAGGTGAGTTTGGCATAGTTTGCTATGGTTAGTAGCATTTTTTTGTAATTTAAAAGTGATTGGGTTTAGTGTGTTGTGGTAAGGGTTAGTTGGTGATGATTTATGGTAGCCGAAGTAATTTGGGTGAGTTTGGCATAGTTTGCTATGGTTACTAGCATTTTTTTGTAATTTAAAAGTGATTGGGTTTAGTTTGTTGTGGTAAGGGTTAGTTGGTGATGATTTAGAGTAGCCGAAGTAATTTAAGTGAGTCTGGCATAGTTTGTTATGATTTGTACACCTTTTTTTGTAATTTTAAGATGATATGGTTTGGTTTGTTTTGGTAAGGGATAGTTGGGGGTGATTTATGGTAGCCGAAGTAATTTAGGTGATTCTGGTATAGTTTGTTATGATTTTTAGCATTTTTTGTAATTTTAAAGTCATTGGGCTTAGTTTGTTGCTGTAAAGTGTAGATGGGGGTGATTTTTGATAGCCGAAGTAATTTAGGTGAGTTTAGCATAGTTTGCTCTGGTTAGTAGCATTTTTTTGTAATTTAAAAGTGATTGGGTTTAGTTTGTTGTGGTAAGGATTATTTGGTGATGATTTAGAGTAGCCGAAGTAATTCAGGTTTGTCTGGCATAGTTTGTTATGATTTGTACACCTTTTTTTGTAATTTTGAGATGATATGGTTTGGTTTGTTGTGGTAAGGGATAGTTGGGGGTGATTTACGGTAGCCGAAGTAATTTAGGTGATTCTGGTATAGTTTGTTATGATTTTTAGCATTTTTTTTGTAATTTTAAAGTGATTGGGCTTAGTTTGTTGCTGTAGAGTGTAGTTGGGGGTGATTTTTGATAGCCGAAGTAATTTAGATGAGTTTGGCATAGTTTGCTATGGTTAGTAGCATTTTTTTGTAATTTAAAAGTGATTGGGTTTAGTTTGTTGTGGTAAGGGTTAGTTGGTGATGATTTATGGTAGCCGAAGTAATTTAGGTGAGTTTGGCATAGTTTGCTATGGTTACTAGCATTTTTTTGTAATTTAAAAGTGATTGGGTTTAGTTTGTTGTGGTAAGGGTTAGTTGGTGATGATTTAGAGTAGCCGAAGTAATTTAGGTGAGTCTGGCAGAGTTTGTTATAATTTGTACACCTTTTTTTGTAATTTTAAGATGATATGGTTTGGTTTGTTGTGGTAAGGGATAGTTGGGGGTGATTTATGGTAGCCGAAGTAATTTAGGTGATTCTGGTATAGTTTGTTATGATTTTTAGCATTTTTTGTAATTTTAAAGTGATTGGGCTTAGTTTGTTGCTGTAAAGTGTAGATGGGGGTGATTTTTGATAGCCGAAGTAATTTAGGTGAGTTTAGCATAGTTTTCTATGGTTAGTAGCATTTTTTTGTAATTTAAAAGTGATCGGGTTTAGTTTGTTGTGGTAAGGGTTAGTTGGTGATGATTTAGAGTAGCCGAAGTAATTTAGGTGAGTCTGGCATAGTTTGCTATGGTAACTAGCATTTTTTTGTAATTTAAAAGAGAATGGGTTTAGTTTGTTGTGGTAAGGATTAGTTGGTGATGATTTAGAGTAGCCGAAGTAATTCAGGTTTGTCTGGCATAGTTTGTTATGATTTGTACACCTTTTTTTGTAATTTTGAGATGATATGGTTTGGTTTGTTGTGGTAAGGGATAGTTGGGGGTGATTTACGGTAGCCGAAGTAATTTAGGTGATTCTGGTATAGTTTGTTATGATTTTTAGCATTTTTTTGTAATTTTAAAGTGATTGAGCTTAGTTTGTTGCTGTAAAGTGTAGTTGGGGGTGATTTTTGATAGCCGAAGTAATTTAGATGAGTTTGGCATAGTTTGCTATGGTTAGTAGCATTTTTTTGTAATTTAAAAGTGATTGGGTTTAGTGTGTTGTGGTAAGGGTTAGTTGGTGATGATTTATGGTAGCCGAAGAAATTTAGGTGAGTTTGGCATAATTTGCTATGGTTAGTAGCATTTTTTTGTAATTTAAAAGTGTTTGGGTTTAGTTTGTTGTGGTAAGGGTTAGTTGGTGATCATTTAGAGTAGCCGAAGTAATTTAGGTGAGTCTGGCATAGTTTGTTATGATTTGTACACCTTTTTTTGTAATTTTATTATGATATGGTTTGGTTTGTTGTGGTAAGGGATAGTTGGGGGTGATTTACGTTAGCCGAAGTAATTTAGGTGATACTGGTATAGTTTGTTATGATTTTTAGCATTTTTTTGTAATTTTAAAGTGATTGGGCTTAGTTTGTTGCTGTAAAGTGTAGTTGGGGGTGATTTTTGATAGCCGAAGTAATTTAGATGAGTTTGGCATAGTTTGCTATGGTTAGTAGCATTTTTTTGTAATTTAAAAGTGATTGGGTTTAGTGTGTTGTGGTAAGGGTTAGTTGGTGATGATTTATGGTAGCCGAAGTAATTTAGGTGAGTTTGGCATAGTTTGCTATGGTTACTAGCATTTTTTTGTAATTTAAAAGTGATTGGGTTTAGTTTGTTGTGGTAAGGGTTAGTTGGTGATGATTTAGAGTAGCCGAAGTAATTTAAGTGAGTCTGGCATAGTTTGTTATGATTTGTACACCTTTTTTTGTAATTTTAAGATGATATGGTTTGGTTTGTTTTGGTAAGGATAGTTGGGTGTGATTTACGGTAGCCGAAATAATTTAGGTGATTCTGGTATAGTTTGTTATGATTTTTAGCATTTTTTTTTATTTTAAAGTGATTGGGCTTAGTTTGTTGCTGTAAAGTGTAGTTGGGGGTGATTTTTGATAGCCGAAGTAATTTAGGTGAGTTTGGCATAGTTTGCTATGGTTAGTAGCATTTTTTTGTAATTTAAAAGTGATTGGGTTTAGTTTGTTTTGGTAAGGGTTAGTTGGTGATGATTTATGGTAGCCGAAGTAATTTAGGTGAGTTTGGCATAGTTTGCTATGGTTACTAGCATTTTTTTGTAATTTAAAAGTGATTGGGTTTAGTGTGTTGTGGTAAGGGTTAGTTGGTGATGATTTATGGTAGCCGAAGTAATTTAGGTGAGTCTTGCAGAGTTTGTTATGATTTGTACACCTTTTTTTGTAATTTTAATATGATATGGTTATATGGTTTGGTTTGTTGTGGTAAGGGATAGTTGGGGGTGATTTACGGTAGCCGAAGTAATTTAGGTGATTCTGGTATAGTTTGTTATGATTTTTAGCATTTTTTTGTAATTTTAAAGTGATTGGGCTTAGTTTGTTGCTGTAAAGTGTAGTTGGGGGTGATTTTTGATAGCCGAAGTAATTTAGGTGAGTTAGGCATAGTTTGCTATAGTTACTAGTTTTTTTTTGTAATTTAAAAGTGATTGGGTTTAGTTTGTTGTGGTAAGGGTTAGTTGGTGATGATTTAGAGTAGCCGAAGTAATTTAGGTGAGTCTGGCATAGTTTGCTATGGTTACTAGCATTTTTTGTAATTTAAAAGTGATTGGGTTTAGTTTGTTGTGGTAAGGGTTAGTTGGTGATGATTTATGGTAGCCGAAGTAATTTAGGTGAGTTTAGCATAGTTTGCTATGGTTACTAGCATTTTTTTGTAATTTAAAAGTGATTGGGTTTAGTTTGTTGTGGTAAGGGTTAGTTGGTGATGATTTAGAGTAGCCGAAGTAATTTAGGTGAGTCTGGCATAATTTGTTATGATTTGTACACCTTTTTTTGTAATTTTAAGATGATATGGTTTGGTTTGTTGTGGTAAGGGATAGTTGGGGGTGATTTACGGTAGCCGAAGTAATTTAGGTGTTTCTGGTATAGTTTGTTATGATTTTTAGCATTTTTTTGTAATTTTAAAGTGATTGGGCTTAGTTTGTTGCTGTAAAGTGTATTTGGGGGTGATTTTTGATAACCGAAGTAATTTAGGTGAGTTTGGCATAGTTTGCTATGGTTAGTAGCATTTTTTTGTAATTTAAAAGTGATTGGGTTTAGTTTGTTGTGGTAAGGGTTAGTTGGTGATGATTTAGAGTAGCCGAAGTAATTTAGGTGAGTCTGGCATAATTTGTTATGATTTGTACACCTTTTTTTGTAATTTTAAGATGATATGGTTTGGTTTGTTGTGGTAAGGGATAGTTGGGGGTGATTTACGGTAGCCGAAGTAATTTAGGTGTTTCTGGTATAGTTTGTTATGATTTTTAGCATTTTTTTGTAATTTTAAAGTGATTGGGCTTAGTTTGTTGCTGTAAAGTGTATTTGGGGGTGATTTTTGATAACCGAAGTAATTTAGGTGAGTTTGGCATAGTTTGCTATGGTTAGTAGCATTTTTTTGTAATTTAAAAATGATTGTGTTTAGTTTGTTGTGGTAAGGGATAGTTGGTGATGATTTATGGTAGCCGAAGTAATTTAGGTGATTCTGGTATAGTTTGTTATGATTTTTAGAATTTTTTTGTAATTTTAAAGTGATTGGGCTTAGTTTGTTGCTGTAAAGTGTAGTTGGGGGTGATTTTTGATAGCCGAAGTAATTTAGGTGAGTTAGGCATAGTTTGCTATAGTTACTAGTATTTTTTTGTAATTTAAAAGTGATTGGGTTTAGTTTGTTGTGGTAAGGGTTAGTTGGTGATAATTTATGGTAGCCGAAGTAATTTAGGTGAGTTTGGCATAGTTTGCTATGGTTACTAGCATTTTTTGTAATTTAAAAGTGATTGGGTTTAGTTTGTTGTGGTAAGGGTTAGTTGGTGATGATTTATGGTAGCCAAAGTAATTTAGGTGAGTTTAGCATAGTTTGCTATGGTTACTAGCATTTTTTTGTAATTTAAAAGTGATTGGGTTTAGTTTGTTGTGGTAAGGGTTAGTTGGTGATGATTTAGAGTAGCCGAAGTAATTTAGGTGAGTCTGGCATAATTTGTTATGATTTGTACACCTTTTTTTGTAATTTTAAGATGATATGGTTTGGTTTGTTGTGGTAAGGGATAGTTGGGGGTGATTTACGGTAGCCGAAGTAATTTAGTTGTTTCTGGTATAGTTTGTTATGATTTTTAGCATTTTTTTGTAATTTTAAAGTGATTGGGCTTAGTTTGTTGCTGTAAAGTGTATTTGGGGGTGATTTTTGATAACCGAAGTAATTTAGGTGAGTTTGGCATAGTTTGCTATGGTTAGTAGCATTTTTTTGTAATTTAAAAGTGATTGTGTTTAGTTTGTTGTGGTAAGGGATAGTTGGGGGTGATTTACGGTAGCCGATGTAATTTAGGTGATTCTGGTATAGTTTGTTATGATTTTTAGCATTTTTTTGTAATTTTAAAGTGATTGGGCTTAGCTTGTTGCTGTAAAGTGTAGTTGGGGGTGATTTTTGATAGCCGAAGTAATTTAGGTGAGTTTGGCATAGTTTGCTATGGTTAGTAGCATTTTTTTGTAATTTAAAAGTGATTTGGTTTAGTTTGTGGTGGTAAGAGTTAGTTGGTGATGATTTATGGTAGCCGAAGTAATTTAGGTGTGTTTGGCATAGTTTGCTATGGTTACTAGCATTTTTTTGTAATTTAAAAGTGATTGGGTTTAGTTTGTTGTGGTAAGGGTTAGTTGGTGATGATTTAGAGTAGCCGAAGTAATTTAGGTGAGTCTGGCATAGTTTGTTATGATTTGTACACTTTTTTTTTGTAATTTTAAGATGATATGGTTTGGTTTGTTGTGGTAAGGGATAGTTGGGGGTGATTTACGGTAGCCGAAGTAATTTTGGTGATTCTGGTATAGTTTGTTATGATTTTTAGCATTTTTTTGTAATTTTAAAGTCATTGGGCTTAGTTTGTTGCTGTAAAGTGTAGTTGGGGGTGATTTTTGGTAGCCGAAGTAATTTAGGTGAGTTTGGCATAGTTTACTATGGTTAGTAGCATTTTTTTGTAATTTAAAAGTGATTGGGTTTAGTTTGTTGTGGTAAGGGTTAGTTGGTGATGATTTATGGTAGCCGAAGTAATTTAGTTGAGTTTGGCATAGTTTGCTATGGTTATTAGCATTTTTTTGTAATTTAAAAGTGATTGGGTTTAGTTTGTTGAGGTAAGGGTTAGTTGGTGATGATTTAGAGTAGCCGAAGTAATTTAAGTGAGTCTGGCATAGTTTGTTATGATTTGTACACCTTTTTTTGTAATTTTAAGATGATATGGTTTTGTTTGTTGTGGTAAGGGATAGTTGGGGGTGATTTACGGTAGCCGAAGTAATTTAGGTGATTCTGGTATAGTTTGTTATGATTTTTAGCATTTTTTTGTAATTTTAAAGTGATTGGGCTTAGTTTGTTGCTGTAAAGTGTAGTTGGGGGTGATTTTTGATATCCGAAGTAATTTAGGTGTGTTTGGCATAGTTTGCTATGGTTAGTAGCATTTTTTTGTAATTTAAAAGTGATTGGGTTTAGTTTGTTGTGGTAAGAGTTAGTTGGTGATGATTTATGGTAGCCGAAGTAATTTAGGTCAGTTTGGCATAGTTTGCTATGGTTACTAGCATTTTTTTGTAATTTAAAAGTGATTGGGTTTAGTTTGTTGTGGTAAGGGTTAGTTGGTGATGATTTAGAGTAGCCGAAGTAATTTAGGTGAGTCTAGCATAGTTTGTTATGATTTGTACACCTTTTTTTGTAATTTTAAAGTGATTGGGCTTAGCTTGTTGCTGTAAAGTGTAGTTGGGGGTGATTTTTGATAGCCGAAGTAATTTAGGTGTGTTTGGCATAGTTTGCTATGGTTAGTAGCATTTTTTTGTAATTTAAAAGTGATTTGGTTTAGTTTGTTGTGGTAAGAGTTAGTTGGTGATGATTTATGGTAGCCGAAGTAATTTAGGTGAGTTTGGCATAGTTTGTTATGGTTACTAGCATTTTTTTGTAATTTAAAAATGGTTGGGTTTAGTTTGTTATGGTAAGGGTTAGTTGGTGATGATTTATGGTAGCCGAAGTAATTTAGGTGAGTTTGGCATAGTTTGCTATGGTTAGTAGCATTTTTTTGTAATTTAAAAGTGATTGGGTTTAGTTTGTTATGGTAAGGGTTAGTTGGTGATGATTTATGGTAGCCGAAGTAATTTAGGTGAGTTTGGCATAGTTTGCTATGGTTACAATCATTTTTTTGTAATTTAAAAGTGATTGGGTTTAGTTTGTTGTGGTAAGGGTTAGTTGGTGATGATTTAGAGTAGCCGAAGTAATTTAGGTGAGTCTGGCATAGTTTGTTATGATTTGTACACCTTTTTTTGTAATTTTAAGATGATATGGTTTGGTTTGTTGTGGTAAGGGATAGTTGGAGGTGATTTACGGTAGCCGAAGTAATTTAGGTGATTCTGGTATAGTTTGTTATGATTTTTTGTTTTTTTCTGTAATTTTAAAGTGATTGGGCTTAGTTTGTTGCTGTAAAGTGTAGTTGGGGGTGATTTTTGATAGCCGAAGTAGTTTAGGTTAGTTTGGCATAGTTTGCTATGGGTAGTAGCATTTTTTTGTAATTTAAAAGTGATTGGGTTTAGTTTGTTGTGGTAAGTGTTAGTTGGTGATGATTTATAGTTGCAGAAGTAATTTAGGTGAGTTTGGCATAGTTTGCTATGGTTACTAGCATTTTTTTGTAATTTAAAAGTGATTGGGTTTAGTTTGTTGTGGTAAGGGTTAGTTGGTGATGATTTATGGTAGCCGAAGTAATTTAGGTGAGTTTGGCATAGTTTGCTATGGTTACTAGCATTTTTTTGTAATTTAAAAGTGATTGGGTTTAGTTTGTTGTGGTAAGGGTTAGTTGGTGATGATTTATAGTAGCAGAAGTAATTTAGGTGAGTCTGGCATAGTTTGTTATGATTTGTACACCTTTTTTTGTAATTTGAAGATGATATGGTTTGGTTTGTTTTGGTAAGGGATAGTTGGGGGTGATTTACGGTAGCCGAAGTAATTTAGGTGATTCTGGTACAGTTTGTTATGATTTTTAGCATTTTTTTGTAATTTTAAAGTGATTTGGCTTAGTTTGTTGCTGTAAAGTTTAGTTGGGGGTGATTTTTGATAGCCCAAGTAATTTAGGTGAATTTGGCATAGTTTACTATGGTTAGTAGCATTTTTTTGTAATTTAAAAGTGATTGGGTTTAGTTTGTTGTGGTAAGGGTTAGTTGGTGATGATTTATGGTAGCCGAAGTAATTTAGGTGAGTTTGGCATAGTTTGCTATGGCTACTAGCATTTTTTTGTAATTTAAAAGTGATTGGGTTTAGTTTGTTGTGGTAAGGGTTAGTTGGTGATGATTTAGAATAGCCGAAGTAATTTAAGTGAGTCTGGCATAGTTTGTTATGATTTGTACACCTTTTTTTGTAATTTTAAGATGATATGGTTTTGTTTGTTGTGGTAAGGGATAGTTGGGGGTGATTTACGGTAGCCGAAGTAATTTAGGTGATTCTGGTATAGTTTGTTATGATTTTTAGCATTTTTTTGTAATTTTAAAGTGATTGGGCTTAGTTTGTTGCTGTAAACTGTAGTTGGGGGTGATTTTTGATAGCCGAAGTAATTTAGGTGAGTTTGGCATAGTTTGCTATGGTTAGTAGCATTTTTTTGTAATTTAAAAGTGATTTGGTTTAGTTTGTTGTGGTAAGGGTTAGTTGGTGATGATTTATGGTAGCCGAAGTAATTTAGGTGAGTTTGGCATAGTTTGCTATGGTTAGTAGCATTTTTTTGTAATTTAAAAGTGATTGGGTTTAGTTTGTTGTGGTAAGGGTTAGTTGGTGATGATTTATGGTAGCCGAAGTAATTTAGGTGAGTTTGGCATAGTTTGTTATGGTTACTGGCATTTTTTTGTAATTTAAAAGTGATTGGGTTTAGTTTGTTGTAGTAAGGGTTAGTTGGTGATGATTTAGAGTAGCCGAAGTAATTTAGGTGAGTCTGGCAAAGTTTGTTATGATTTGTTCACCTTTTTTTGTAATTTTAAGATGATATGGTTTTGTTTGTTGTGGTAAGGGATAGTTGGGGGTGATTTACGTTAGCAGAAGTAATTTAGGTGATTCTGATATAGTTTGTTATGATTTTTAGCATTTTTTTGTATTTTTAAAGTGATTGGGCTTAGTTTGTTGCTGTAAAGTGTAGTTGGGGGTGATTTTTGATAACCGAAGTAATTTAATTGAGTTTGGCATAGTTTGCTATGGTTAGTAGCATTTTTTTGTAATTTAAAAGTGATTGGGTTTAGTTTGTTGTGGTAAGGGTTAGTTGGTGATGATTTATGGTAGCCGAAGTAACTTAAGTGAGTTTGGCATAGTTTGCTATGGTTACTAGCATTTTTTTGTAATTTAAAAATGATTGGGTTTAGTTTGTTGTGGTAAGGGTTAGTTGGTAATGATTTAGAGAAGCCGAAGTAATTTAGGTGAGTCTGGCATAGTTTGTTATGATTTGTACACCTTTTTTTGTAATTTTAAGATGATATGGTTTGGTTTGTTGTGGTAAGGGATAGTTGGGGGTGATTTACGGTAGCCGAAGTATGTTAGGTAATTCTGGTACAAATTGTTATAATTTTTAGCATTTTTTGTAATTTTAAAGTGATTGGGCTTAGTTTGTTGCTGTAAAGTGTAGTTGGGGGTGATTTTTGATAGCCGAAGTAATTTAGGTGAGTTAGGCATAGTTTGCTATAGTTACTAGTTTTTTTTTGTAATTTAAAAGTGATTGGGTTTAGTTTGTTGTGGTAAGGGTTAGTTGGTGATGATTTAGAGTAGCCGAAGTAATTTAGGTGAGTCTGGCATAGTTTGCTATGGTTACTAGCATTTTTTGTAATTTAAAAGTGATTGGGTTTAGTTTGTTGTGGTAAGGGTTAGTTGGTGATGATTTATGGTAGCCGAAGTAATTTAGGTGAGTTTAGCATAGTTTGCTATGGTTACTAGCATTTTTTTGTAATTTAAAAGTGATTGGGTTTAGTTTGTTGTGGTAAGGGTTAGTTGGTGATGATTTAGAGTAGCCGAAGTAATTTAGGTGAGTCTGGCATAATTTGTTATGATTTGTACACCTTTTTTTGTAATTTTAAGATGATATGGTTTGGTTTGTTGTGGTAAGGGATAGTTGGGGGTGATTTACGGTAGCCGAAGTAATTTAGGTGTTTCTGGTATAGTTTGTTATGATTTTTAGCATTTTTTTGTAATTTTAAAGTGATTGGGCTTAGTTTGTTGCTGTAAAGTGTATTTGGGGGTGATTTTTGATAACCGAAGTAATTTAGGTGAGTTTGGCATAGTTTGCTATGGTTAGTAGCATTTTTTTGTAATTTAAAAGTGATTGGGTTTAGTTTGTTGTGGTAAGGGTTAGTTGGTGATGATTTAGAGTAGCCGAAGTAATTTAGGTGAGTCTGGTATAATTTGTTATGATTTGTACACCTTTTTTTGTAATTTTAAGATGATATGGTTTGGTTTGTTGTGGTAAGGGATAGTTGGGGGTGATTTACGGTAGCCGAAGTAATTTAGGTGTTTCTGGTATAGTTTGTTATGATTTTTAGCATTTTTTTGTAATTTTAAAGTGATTGGGCTTAGTTTGTTGCTGTAAAGTGTATTTGGGGGTGATTTTTGATAACCGAAGTAATTTAGGTGAGTTTGGCATAGTTTGCTATGGTTAGTAGCATTTTTTTGTAATTTAAAAATGATTGTGTTTAGTTTGTTGTGGTAAGGGATAGTTGGTGATGATTTATGGTAGCCGAAGTAATTTAGGTGATTCTGGTATAGTTTGTTATGATTTTTAGAATTTTTTTGTAATTTTAAAGTGATTGGGCTTAGTTTGTTGCTGTAAAGTGTAGTTGGGGGTGATTTTTGATAGCCGAAGTAATTTAGGTGAGTTAGGCATAGTTTGCTATAGTTACTAGTATTTTTTTGTAATTTAAAAGTGATTGGGTTTAGTTTGTTGTGGTAAGGGTTAGTTGGTGATAATTTATGGTAGCCGAAGTAATTTAGGTGAGTTTGGCATAGTTTGCTATGGTTACTAGCATTTTTTGTAATTTAAAAGTGATTGGGTTTAGTTTGTTGTGGTAAGGGTTAGTTGGTGATGATTTATGGTAGCCAAAGTAATTTAGGTGAGTTTAGCATAGTTTGCTATGGTTACTAGCATTTTTTTGTAATTTAAAAGTGATTGGGTTTAGTTTGTTGTGGTAAGGGTTAGTTGGTGATGATTTAGAGTAGCCGAAGTAATTTAGGTGAGTCTGGCATAATTTGTTATGATTTGTACACCTTTTTTTGTAATTTTAAGATGATATGGTTTGGTTTGTTGTGGTAAGGGATAGTTGGGGGTGATTTACGGTAGCCGAAGTAATTTAGTTGTTTCTGGTATAGTTTGTTATGATTTTTAGCATTTTTTTGTAATTTTAAAGTGATTGGGCTTAGTTTGTTGCTGTAAAGTGTATTTGGGGGTGATTTTTGATAACCGAAGTAATTTAGGTGAGTTTGGCATAGTTTGCTATGGTTAGTAGCATTTTTTTGTAATTTAAAAGTGATTGTGTTTAGTTTGTTGTGGTAAGGGATAGTTGGTGATGATTTATGGTAGCCGAAGTAATTTAGGTGAGTTTGGCATAGTTTGCTATGGTTACTAGCACTTTTTTGTAATTTAAATGTGATTGGGTTTAATTTGTTGTGGTAAGGGTTAGTTGGTAATGATTTAGAGTAGCCGAAGTAATTTAGGTGAGTCTGGCAGAGTTTGTTATGATTTGTACACCTTTTTTTGTAATTTTAAGATGATATGGTTTGGTTTGTTGTGGTAAGTGATAGTTGGGGTTGATTTACGGTTAGCCGAAGTAATTTAGGTGATTCTGGTATAGTTTGTTATGATTTTTAACATTTTTTTGTAATTTTAAAGTGATTGGGCTTAGTTTGTTGCTGTAAAGTGTAGTTGGGGGTGATTTTTGATAGCCGAAGTAATTTAGGTGAGTCTGGCATAATTTGTTATGATTTGTACACCTTTTTTTGTAATTTTAAGATGATATGGTTTGGTTTGTTGTGGTAAGGGATAGTTGGGGGTGATTTACGGTAGCCGAAGTAATTTAGGTGTTTCTGGTATAGTTTGTTATGATTTTTAGCATTTTTTTGTAATTTTAAAGTGATTGGGCTTAGTTTGTTGCTGTAAAGTGTATTTGGGGGTGATTTTTGATAACCGAAGTAATTTAGGTGAGTTTGGCATAGTTTGCTATGGTTAGTAGCATTTTTTTGTAATTTAAAAGTGATTGGGTTTAGTTTGTTGTGGTAAGGGTTAGTTGGTGATGATTTAGAGTAGCCGAAGTAATTTAGGTGAGTCTGGTATAATTTGTTATGATTTGTACACCTTTTTTTGTAATTTTAAGATGATATGGTTTGGTTTGTTGTGGTAAGGGATAGTTGGGGGTGATTTACGGTAGCCGAAGTAATTTAGGTGTTTCTGGTATAGTTTGTTATGATTTTTAGCATTTTTTTGTAATTTTAAAGTGATTGGGCTTAGTTTGTTGCTGTAAAGTGTATTTGGGGGTGATTTTTGATAACCGAAGTAATTTAGGTGAGTTTGGCATAGTTTGCTATGGTTAGTAGCATTTTTTTGTAATTTAAAAATGATTGTGTTTAGTTTGTTGTGGTAAGGGATAGTTGGTGATGATTTATGGTAGCCGAAGTAATTTAGGTGATTCTGGTATAGTTTGTTATGATTTTTAGAATTTTTTTGTAATTTTAAAGTGATTGGGCTTAGTTTGTTGCTGTAAAGTGTAGTTGGGGGTGATTTTTGATAGCCGAAGTAATTTAGGTGAGTTAGGCATAGTTTGCTATAGTTACTAGTATTTTTTTGTAATTTAAAAGTGATTGGGTTTAGTTTGTTGTGGTAAGGGTTAGTTGGTGATAATTTATGGTAGCCGAAGTAATTTAGGTGAGTTTGGCATAGTTTGCTATGGTTACTAGCATTTTTTGTAATTTAAAAGTGATTGGGTTTAGTTTGTTGTGGTAAGGGTTAGTTGGTGATGATTTATGGTAGCCAAAGTAATTTAGGTGAGTTTAGCATAGTTTGCTATGGTTACTAGCATTTTTTTGTAATTTAAAAGTGATTGGGTTTAGTTTGTTGTGGTAAGGGTTAGTTGGTGATGATTTAGAGTAGCCGAAGTAATTTAGGTGAGTCTGGCATAATTTGTTATGATTTGTACACCTTTTTTTGTAATTTTAAGATGATATGGTTTGGTTTGTTGTGGTAAGGGATAGTTGGGGGTGATTTACGGTAGCCGAAGTAATTTAGTTGTTTCTGGTATAGTTTGTTATGATTTTTAGCATTTTTTTGTAATTTTAAAGTGATTGGGCTTAGTTTGTTGCTGTAAAGTGTATTTGGGGGTGATTTTTGATAACCGAAGTAATTTAGGTGAGTTTGGCATAGTTTGCTATGGTTAGTAGCATTTTTTTGTAATTTAAAAGTGATTGTGTTTAGTTTGTTGTGGTAAGGGATAGTTGGTGATGATTTATGGTAGCCGAAGTAATTTAGGTGAGTTTGGCATAGTTTGCTATGGTTACTAGCACTTTTTTGTAATTTAAATGTGATTGGGTTTAATTTGTTGTGGTAAGGGTTAGTTGGTAATGATTTAGAGTAGCCGAAGTAATTTAGGTGAGTCTGGCAGAGTTTGTTATGATTTGTACACCTTTTTTTGTAATTTTAAGATGATATGGTTTGGTTTGTTGTGGTAAGTGATAGTTGGGGTTGATTTACGGTTAGCCGAAGTAATTTAGGTGATTCTGGTATAGTTTGTTATGATTTTTAACATTTTTTTGTAATTTTAAAGTGATTGGGCTTAGTTTGTTGCTGTAAAGTGTAGTTGGGGGTGATTTTTGATAGCCGAAGTAATTTAGGTGAGTTTGGCATAGTTTGCTATGGTTAGTAGCATTTTTTTGTAATTTAAAAGTGATTGGGTTTAGTTTGTTGTGGTAAGGGTTAGTTGGTGATGATTTATGGTAGCTGAAGTAATTTAGGTGAGTTTAGCATAGTTTGCTATGGTTACTAGCATTTTTTTGTAATTTAAAAGTGATTGGGTTTAGTTTGTTGTGGTAAGGGTTAGTTGGTGATGATTTAGAGTAGCCGAAGTAATTTAGGTGAGTCTGGCATAATTTGTTATGATTTGTACACCTTTTTTTGTAATTTTAAGATGATATGGTTTGGTTTGTTGTGGTAAGGGTTAGTTGGGGGTGATTTACGGTAGCCGAAGTAATTTAGGTGATTCTGGTATAGTTTGTTATGATTTTTAGCATTTTTTTGTAATTTTAAAGTGATTGGGCTTAGTTTGTTGCTGTAAAGTGTAGTTGGGGGTGATTTTTGATAACCGAAGTAATTTAGGTGAGTTTGGCATAGTTTGCTATGGTTAGTAGCATTTTTTTGTAATTTAAAAGTGATTGTGTTTAGTTTGTTGTGGTATGGGATAGTTGGTAATGATTTATGGTAGCCGAAGTAATTTAGGTGAGTTTGGCATAGTTTGCTATGGTTACTAGCATTTTTTTGTAATTTAAATGTGATTGGGTTTAGTTTGTTGTGGTAAGGGTTAGTTGGTAATGATTTAGAGTAGCCGAAGTAATTTAGGTGAGTCTGGCATAGTTTGTTATGATTTGTACACCTTTTTTTGTAATTTTAAGATGATATGGTTTGGTTTGTTGTGGTAAGGAATAGTTGGGGGTGATTTACGGTAGCCGAAGTAATTTAGGTGATTCTGGTATAGTTTGTTATGATTTTTAGCATTTTTTTGTAATTTTAAAGTGATTGGGCTTAGTTAGTTGCTGTAAAGTGTAGTTGGGGGTGATTTTTGATAGCCGAAGTAATTTAGGTGAGTTTGGCATAGTTTGCTATGGTTAGTAGCATTTTTTTGTAATTTAAAAGTGATTGGGTTTAGCTTGTTGTGGTAAGGGTTAGTTGGTGATGATTTATGATAGCCGAAGTAATTTAGGAGAGTTTGGCATAGTTTGCTATGGTTACTAGCATTTTTTTGTAATTTAAAAGTGATTGGGTTTAGTTTGTTGTGGTAAGGGTTAGTTGGTGATGATTTAGAGTAGCCGAAGTAATTTAGGTGAATCTGGCATAGTTTGTTTTGATTTGTACACCTTTTTTTGTAATTTTAAGATGATATGGTTTGGTTTGTTGTGGTAAGGAATAGTTGGGGGTGATTTACGGTAGCCGAAGTAATTTAGGTGATTCTGGTTTAGTTTGTTATGATTTTTAGCATTTTTTTGTAATTTTAAAGTGATTGGGCTTAGTTTGTTGCTGTAAAGTGTAGTTGGGGGTGATTTTTGATAGCCGAAGTAATTTAGGTGAATTTGGCATAGTTTGCTATGGTTAGTAGCATTTTTTTGTAATTTAAAAGTGATTGGGATTAGTTTGTTGTGGTAAGGGTTAGTTGGTGATGATTTATGGTAGCCGAAGTAATTTAGGTGAGTTTGGCATAGTTTGCTATGGTTACTAGCATTTTTTTGTAATTTAAAAGTGATTGGGTTTAGTTTGTTGTGGTAAGGGTTAGTTGGTGATGATTTAGAGTAGCCGAAGTAATTTAGGTGAGTCTGGCATAGTTTGTTATGATTTGTACACCTTTTTTTGTAATTTTAAGATGATATGGTTTGGTTTGTTGTGGTAAGGGAGAGTTGGGGGTGATTTACGGTAGCCGAAGTAATTTAGGAGATTCTGGTATAGTTTGTTATGATTTTTAGAATTTTTTTGTAATTTTAAAGTGATTGGGCTTAGTTTGTTGCTGTAAAGTGTAGTTGGGGGTGATTTTTGATAGTCGAAGTAATTTAGGTGAGTTTGGCATAGTTTGCTATGGTTTGTAGCATTTTTTTGTAATTTAAAAGTGATTTGGTTTAGTTTGTTGTGGTAAGGGTTAGTTGGTGATGATTTATGGTAGCCGAAGTAATTTAGGTGAGTTTGGCATAGTTTGCTATGGTTACTAGCATTTTTTTGTAATTTAAAAGTGATTGGGTTTAGTTTGTTGTGGTAAGGGTTAGTTGGTAATGATTTAGAGTAGCCGAAGTAATTTAGGTGAGTCTGGCATAGTTTGTTATGATTTGTACACCTTTTTTTGTAATTTTAGATGATATGGTTTGGTTTGTTGTGGTAAATGATATTTGGGGGTGATTTACGGTAGCCGAAGTAATTTAGGTGATTCTGGTATAGTTTGTTATGATTTTTAGCATTTTTTTGTAATTTTAAAGTGATTGGGCTAAGTTTGTTGCTGTAAAATGTAGTTGGGGGTGATTTTTGATAGCCGAAGTAATTTAGGTGAGTTTGGCATAGTTTGCAATGGTTAGTAGCATTTTTTTGTAATTTAAAAGTGATTGGGTTTAGTTTGTTGTGGTAAGGGTTAGTTGGTGATAATTTATTGTAGCCGAAGTAATTTAGGTGAGTTTGGCATAGTTTGCTATGGTTACTAGCATTTTTTTGTAATTTAAAAGTGATTGGGTTTAGTTTGTTGTGGTAAGGGTTAGTTGGTGATGATTTAGAGTAGCCGAAGTAATTTAGGTGAGTCTGGCATAGTTTGTTATGATTTGTACACCTTTTTTTGTAATTTAAGATGCTATGGTTTGGTTTGTTGTGGTAAATGATATTTGGGGGTGATTTACGGTAGCCGAAGTAATTTAGGTGATTCTGTTATAGTTTGTTATGATTTTTAGCATTTTTTTGTAATTTTAAAGTGATTGGGCTTAGTTTGTTGCTGTAAAATGTAGTTGGGGGTGATTTTTGATAGCCGAAGTAATTTAGGTGAGTTTGGCATAGTTTGCTATGGCTAGTAGCATTTTTTTGTAATTTAAAAGTGATTGGGTTATGTTTGTTGTGGTAAGGGTTAGTTGGTGATAATTTATGGTAGCTGAAGTAATTTAGGTGAGTTTGGCATAGTTTGCTATGGTTACTAGCATTTTTTTGTAATTTAAAAGTGATTGGGTTTAGTTTGTTGTGGTAAGGGTTACTTGGTGATGATTTAGAGTAGCCGAAGTAATTTAGGTGAGTCTGGCATAGTTTGTTATGATTTGTACGCCTTTTTTTGTAATTTTAAGATGATATGGTTTGGTTTGTGGTGGTAAATGATATTTGGGGGTGATTTACGGTAGCCGAAGTAATTTAGGTGATTCTGGTATAGTTTGTTATGAATTTTAGCATTTTTTTGTAATTTTAAAGTGATTGGGCTAAGTTTGTTGCTGTAAAATGTAGTTGGGGGTGATTTTTGATAGCCGAAGTAATTTACGTGAGTTTGGCATAGTTTGCTATGGTTAGTAGCATTTTTTTGTAATTTAAAAGTGATTGGGTTTAGTTTGTTGTGGTAAGGGTTAGTTGGTGATGATTTATGGTAGCCGAAGTAATTTAGGTGAGTTTGGCATAGTTTGCTATGGTTAGTAGCATTTTTTTGTAATTTAAAAGTGATTGGGTTTAGTTTGTTGTGGTAAGGGTTAGTTGGTGATGATTTATGGTAGCCGAAGTAATTTAGGTGAGTTTGGCATAGTTTGCTATGGTTACTAGCATTTTTTTGTAATTTAAAAGTGATTGGGTTTAGTTTGTTGTGGTAAGGGTTAGTTGGTGATGATTTAGAGTAGCCGAAGTAATTTAAGTGAGTCTGGCATAGTTTGTTATGATTTGTACACCTTTTTTTGTAATTTTAAGATGACATGGTTTGGTTTGTTGTGGTAAGGGACAGTTGGGGGTTATTTACGGTAGCCGAAGTAATTTAGGTAATTCTGGTATAGTTTGTTATGATTTTTAGCATTTTTTTGTAATTTTAAAGTGATTGGGCTTAGTTTGTTGCTGTAAAGTGTAGTTGGGGGTGATTTTTGATAGCCGAAGTAATTTAGGTGAGTTTGGCATAGTTTGCTATGGTTACTAGCATTTTTTTGTAATTTAAAAATGATTGGGTTTAGTTTGTTGTGGAAAGGGTTAGTTGGTGATGATTTAGAGTAGCCGAAGTAATTTAGGTGAGTCTGGCATAGTTTGTTATGATTTGTACACCTTTTTTTGTAATTTTAAGATGATATGGTTTGGTTTGTTATGGTAAGGGATAGTTGGGGGTGATTTACGAGAGCCGAAGTAATTTTGGTGATTCTGGTATAGTTTGTTTTGATTTTTAGCATTTTTTTGTAATTTTAAAGTGATTGGGCTTAGTTTGTTGCTGTAAAGTTTAGTTGGGGGTGATTTTTGATAGCCGAAGTAATTTAGGTGAGTTTGGCATAGTTTGCTATGGTTAGTAGCATTTTTTTGTAATTTAAAAGTGATTGGGTTTAGTTTGTTGTGGTAAGGGTTAGTTGGTGATGATTTATGGTAGCCGAAGTAATTTAGGTGAGTTTGGCATAGTTTGTTATGATTTGTACAGCTTTTTTTGTAATTTTAAGATGATATGGTTTGGTTTGTTGTGGTAAGGGATAGTTGGAGGTGATTTACGGTAGCCGAAGTAATTTAGGTGATTCTGGTATAGTTTGTTATGATTTTTAGCTTTTTTTTGTAATTTTAAAGTGATTGGGTTTAGTTTGTTGCTGTAAAGTGTACTTGGGGGTGATTTTTGATAGCCGAAGTAATTTAGGTGAGTTTGGCATAGTTTGCTATGGTTAGTAGCATTTGTTTGTAATTTAAAAGTGATTGGGTTTAGTTTGTTGTGGTAAGGGTTACTTGGTGATGATTTATGGTAGCCGAAGTAATTTAGGTAAGTTTGGCATAGTTTGCTATGGTTACTAGCATTTTTTTGTAATTCAAAGTGATTGGTTTTAGTTTGTTGTGGTAAGGGTTAGTTGGTGATGATTTAGAGTAGCCGAAGTAACTTAAGTGAGTCTGGCATAGTTTGTTATGATTTGTACACCTTTTTTTGTAATTTTAAGATGATATGGTTTGGTTTGTTGTGGTATGAGATAGTTGGGGGTGATTTACGGTAGCCGAAGTAATTTAGGTGATTCTGGTATAGTTTGTTATGATTTTTAGCATTTTTTTGTAATTTTAAAGTGATTGGGCTTAGTTTGTTGCTGTAAAGTGTAGTTGGGGGTGATTTTTGATAGCCGAAGTAATTTAGGTGAGTTTGGCATAGTTTGCTATGGTTAGTAGCATTTTTTTGTAATTTAAAAATGATTGGGTTTAGTTTGTTGCGGCAAGGGTTAGTTGGTGATGATTTATGGTAGCCGAAGTAATTTAGGTGAGTTTGGCATAGTTTGCTATGGTTACTAGCATTTTTTTGTAATTTAAAAGTGATTGGGTTTAGTTTGTTGTGGTAAGGGTTAGTTGGTGATGATTTAGAATAGCCGAAGTAATTTAGGTGAGTCTGGCATAGTTTGTTATGATTTGTACACCTTTTTTTGTAATTTTAAAATGATATGGTTTGGTTTGTTGTGGTAAATGGTATTTGGGGGTGATTCAGGGTAGCCGTAGTAATTTAGGTGATTCTGGTATAGTTTGTTATGATTTTTAGAATTTTTTTGTAATTTTAAAGTGATTGGGCTTAGTTTGTTGCTGTAAAGTGTAGTTGGGGGTGATTTTTGATAGTCGAAGTAATTTAGGTTATAACACTCGTTATGGTTATAGTTATTTATTTACACTTTGTACATATGAGGATAACAATAGTGAAATGAAGTCGGAGAGTCGTAATACTGTCCAGCTTGAATGACCACAGACAAGGACCGTATTCAGTGCGCTAGTCAGGTGCTGTTCAAGACAGGAGGTGGAATCGATAATCAAATTGAATGACCACAGCAAGGACCGTATTCAGTGCGCTAGCTAGGTGCTGTTCAAGAGATTGATTCGAACACTCTTGTGGTTTTGGGGTAAAACATATCCTTTTATTTGGTCCTGTGAGCATCCCTCTCCAGTGGGGTGCTGATTTGATGGAGGTGGTACCTTAAGTGGGGAGCACAGGCGACTGGGGCGCTAGCGAAGGGTACTAGCGGAGCGCTTTCGTACTAGAGGGGCTGATTTTTGTTACAATCTCCCCCTGCAGAACGCTCAGGCGTCCCGACGAAGTTCTGCAATTAGTTGGGACGTTTTCGGGGTCTCCCACGTCGTCTTAGGGGCACCACAGGGTCGGTGGTACCTGTGCCAGGATCGGTAGTACCTGCGCGGGCTTCGTATTTCTTTAGGGCAGACGCGTGGTAGGTTCCTAACAAAGTAGTGGGCGTGTCTGGTGCGGCGATGTCAAAGCTGCACGGCCCTTTGGCGGATACGATTACATATGGTCCGTCTCGTTTTGGTGTAAACTTCGAAGTCTGACCCTTTGCGGCGTTGCTGAGTGCGTGGGTGGTCACCAAGACGAAATCTCCAGGTTTGAACGGGTTTGATTGATGTGCTTGATCACTGTAAGATTTCCGTCGATCTTGTTCATGCTCGTGATGATCCTTTGCTTCTTCTAATAACTCGGCCATTCGTAAGAGGTGCGGAGTAATTTCAGGTATGAAATTCTCGTTTTGTACGATTGTGCGAAGATCGTGTCGTACTTCAGTAGGGCTGCGGAGGTGTCTTCCAAACGTGAGGTACGCAGGGGAGAATCCAGTGCTTTGGCAGCGCCCTGTGTTTAGTGCGAAGCGGATAGACGGCAGTTTTTCTGGCCATTTTTGGTGTTGTACTCCTACCAAAATGGAAAGTGTTGCTTTCATGTCGCGATTCTTTCGTTCGACCATGTTGGCAGAAGGGTGATACAAAGGGGTGAAACACTGGTCAATATTGAGACAATAGCAGGTCTGCTGCATTTTCTCCTGGGTGTTTAAATTTGTTCCTTCATTTTCTCTCATTTGAAGAAGGGTAAAATCGAGGCTTGCTATGTGATGGTCCTTTGAAAGAAAGACAGGTTCTTTCCACCACGATTCGATTGCTTGATTGGCGTCATCCCACATAAAATCAGTTCGGGACATCGTGTCCAGTGGATGATGAGCCTGTAGGTGTCTCCTCATTTCCAGTGTTCCCGAGGAAACGGAAGGGCCGTAATTATCGGTCAACTCGGAGACGTAGTCGCATTCCATTGAAACAGGTGGCGTCAGTCCAACTGGTGACAGGACGGCGGGAGGCACAAAGAGCTCGGCAAAAATGTTTGCTATTTCTTCGTCCCTGGGTGTGGCTGTCCGGGTTTGGGCTGCGGTTTCATCTTTGGCCACAAAACCATATGTTTCGTGTCGATGTCCCGAAAAATGCCACCTTCCATGGAGGTAATCAATCACCAGACCGGCGCTTTTTAGGAAATCAATACCTAAAAGGTTCTTGGTGTTTGGGGCGTCGGGGAGGACGATGAATGTCGTGGGAATCTGACGCCCATTAAGTGCAACAGATGTTCTTGTTGTTTTTACAGTTGTAGGCCGACTTTTCCCGTCTGCTTGAATTAAATTGATCTCAACATCGGAGAATTTCAATTTATTACATTTCATTACTTGGTACAGCCCGTAACTCGCGAGTGAGGCACGTGCTCCACTATCCAGATACGCCGTTCCCGTAACCCCTTCCACTGAGATTTTCACGGCAGGACGTTCGTTCGCATAGACGTCTACCGAACAAAAACTAACTGGCATCGCGGTAGTCTTGCACGTTGGACAATTCCGTCGAATCACTCCGGGTTTTCCACATCCGTAGCACTGTAGTGCCGTACCTGAAGACGTCGGATTGGTTTCTGGGAGAGCGGATTGCCGGGCCTTAACTGCGTCTGCTTTGGTTTTCCGGCGACAATCGGAAGTTTCGTGTCCGTAGGTTCGACAATACGTACACCTGACACGTGTCTTGTCTTCCGGAATTTTGTCTGTTTTTGCTCCTCGACGGTCGCGTTCGTTGGCTTCAACAACACGTGATCGTTCCAGAAGATCTTCAAACGTCTTGACATCATTACGGGAAATGCGGTCGCGGATATTCTGGCGTAGCAACCCGTAAACGATGTCAAGTTGCCAGTTTTCCTCGAGTTCACGGGATAACTGGGAGAACCTGTCCCTCTGGCTGGTGACGAATCGGTCCGTTGTTATCCCATCCGCCTGTTTGTCTGAGAAGATTTCCTGCAGAATGCGGAAATTCGGCTGTTGGGGTGCGAAAGCTTGCCGAATGAAGCACTTCGCCTCTTCGAAGGTGCTTATTCCCGTCTTAACTCCGTTCCACCATCGATTGGCTTCACCGGTGAGGAGAAGTGGAAGTCCCGTAATGGCATCTTCATCGCTGATTTGCTCTACGGTTTTGAAGATGGTGATAGATGTCAAAAATTCTTCAACTGCTGCCTTCGTTCGTGTTCCATTAAAGCGGGCGGTGCACTGCGTAAAATGACGTTGGGGCTGCCTGCTGGGGTTTGCGATGCTTTGCAACAGTTGTTGAAATTATTCGTTTGTCATCTGGATAGCCATATTAGGAGGATTGATTCTCGGACTCCTTCGGCTTGGTAAATTGACTTCCCGTTTGGGCCGTATCTTGCTGATATATGCGTTCGATGGCCACTTAGTTGGGCGCCACTTTTATAACAGTCGTTATGGTTATAGTTATTTATTTACACTTTGTACATATGAGGATAACAATAGTGAAATGAAGTCGGAGAGTCGTAATACTGTCCAGCTTGAATGACCACAGACAAGGACCGTATTCAGTGCGCTAGTCAGGTGCTGTTCAAGACAGGAGGTGGAATCGATAATCAAATTGAATGACCACAGCAAGGACCGTATTCAGTGCGCTAGCTAGGTGCTGTTCAAGAGATTGATTCGAACACTCTTGTGGTTTTGGGGTAAAACATATCCTTTTATTTGGTCCTGTGAGCATCCCTCTCCAGTGGGGTGCTGATTTGATGGAGGTGGTACCTTAAGTGGGGAGCACAGGCGACTGGGGCGCTAGCGAAGGGTACTAGCGGAGCGCTTTCGTACTAGAGGGGCTGATTTTTTTACAAGGTGAGTTTGGCATAGTTTGCTATGGTTTGTAGCATTTTTTTGTAATTTAAAAATGATTTGGTTTAGTTTGTTGTGGTAAGGGTTAGTTGGTGATGATTTATGGTAGCCGAAGTAATTTAGGTGAGTTTGGCATAGTTTGCTATGGTTACTAGCATTTTTTTGTAATTTAAAAGTGATTGGGTTTAGTTTGTTGTGGTAAGGGTTAGTTGGTGATGATTTAGAGTAGCCGAAGTAATTTAGGTGAGTCTGGCATAGTTTGTTATGATTTGTACACCTTTTTTGTAATTTTAAGATGATATGGTTTGGTTTGTTGTGGTAAATGATATTTGGGGGTGATTTACGGTAGCCGAAGTAATTTAGGTGATTCTGGTATAGTTTGTTATGATTTTTAGCATTTTTTTGTAATTTTAAAGTGATTGGGCTAAGTTTGTTGCTGTAAAATGTAGTTGGGGGTGATTTTTGATAGCCGAAGTAATTTAGGTGAGTTTGGCATAGTTTGCTATGGTTAGTAGCATTTTTTTGTAATTTAAAAGTGATTGGGCTTAACAACGGTGGTATTAATCGGGTTTGTTGACCGTGTTCCATGCGAAGTTCCATGAGGGGGGGTGTAGTGAGCGCCCCGAGAGGCTAACTCAGCAAGTGATCCCCATGAATCTCTGCCAAACGTTTCGTCCACAGCTGCGGTGGACATCTTCAGTGGCGGTGTGGTCGTGGTCGAAGTACTCTCCCAGCTGTCACAGTCGCGACTGATTGGGTTTAGTTTGTTGTGGTAAGGGTTAGTTGGTGATGATTTATGGTAGCCGAAGTAATTTAGGTGAGTTTGGCATAGTTTGCTATGGTTACTAGCATTTTTTTGTAATTTAAAAGTGTTTGGGTTTAGTTTGTTGTGGTAAGGGTTAGTTGGTGATGATTTAGAGTAGCCGAAGTAATTTAGGTGAGTCTGGCATAGTTTGTTATGATTTGTACACCTTTTTTTGTAATTTTAAGATGATATGGTTTGGTTTGTTGTGGTAAATGATATTTGGGGGTGATTTACGGTAGCCGAAGTAATTTAGGTGATTCTGTTATAGTTTGTTATGATTTTTAGCATTTTTTTGTAATTTTAAAGTGACTGGGCTTAGCTTGTTGCTGTAAAATGTAGTTGGGGGTGATTTTTGATAGCCGAAGTAATTTAGGTGAGTTTGGCATAGTTTGCTATGGCTAGTAGCATTTTTTTGTAATTTAAAAGTGATTGGGTTATGTTTGTTGTGGTAAGGGTTAGTTGGTGATAATTTATGGTAGCTGAAGTAATTTAGGTGAGTTTGGCATAGTTTGCTATGGTTACTATCATTTTTTTGTAATTTAAAAGTGATTGGGTTTAGTTTGTTGTGGTAAGGGTTACTTGGTGATGATTTAGAGTAGCCGAAGTAATTTAGGTGAGTCTGGAATAGTTTGTTATGATTTGTACACCTTTTTTTGTAATTTTAAGATGATATGGTTTAGTTTGTTGTGGTAAGGGATAGTTGGGAGTGATTTACGGTAGCCGAAGTAATTTAGGTGATTCTGGTATAGTTTGTTATGATTTTTAGCATTTTTTTGTAATTTTAAAGTGATTGGGCTTAGTTTGTTGCTGTAAAGTGTAGTTGGGGGTGATTTTTGATAGCCGAAGTAATTTAGGTGAGTTTGGCATAGTTTGCTATGGTTAGTAGCATTTTTTTGTAATTTAAAAGTGATTGGGTTTAGTTTGTTGTGGTAAGGGTTAGTTGGTGATGATTTATGGTAGCCGAAGTAATTTAGGTGAGTTTGGCATAGTTTGCTATGGTTACTAGCATTTTTTTGTAATTTAAAAGTGATTGGGTTTAGTTTGTTGTGGTAAGGGTTAGTTGGTGATGATTTAGAGTAGCCGAAGTAATTTAGGTGAGTCTGGCATAGTTTGTTATGATTTGTACACCTTTTTTTGTAATTTTAAGATGACATGGTTTGGTTTGTGGTGGTAAGGGACAGTTGGGGGTTATTTACGGTAGCCGAAGTAATTTAGGTAATTCTGGTATAGTTTGTTATGATTTTTAGCATTTTTTTGTAATTTAAAAGTGATTGGGCTTAGTTTGTTGCTGTAAAGTGTAGTTGGTGATGATTTATGGTAGCCGAAGTAATTTAGGTGAGTTTGGCATAGTTTGCTATGGTTACTAGCATTTTTTTGTAATTTAAAAGTGATTGGGTTTAGTTTGTTGTGGTAAGGGTTAGTTGGTGATGATTTAGAGTAGCCGAAGTAATTTAGGTGAGTCTTGCATAGTTTGTTATGATTTGTACACCTTTTATTGTAATTTTAAGATGATATGGTTTGGTTTGTTGTGGTAAGGGATAGTTGGGGGTGATTTACGGTAGCCGAAGTAATTTAGGTGATTCTGGTATAGTTTGTTATGATTTTTAGAATTTTTTTGTAATTTTAAAGTGATTGGGCTTAGTTTGTTGCTGTAAAGTGTAGTTGGGGGTGATTTTTGATAGCCGAAGTAATTTAGGAGAGTTTGGCATAGTTTGCTATGGTTAGTAGCATTTTTTTCTAATTTAAAAGTGATTGGGTTTAGTTTGTTGTGGTAAGGGTTAGTTGGTGATGATTTATGGTAGCCGAAGTAATTTAGGTGAGTTTGGCATAGTTTGCTATGGTCACTAGCATTTTTTTGTAATTTAAAAGTGATTGGGTTTAGTTTGTTGTGGTAAGGGTTAGTTGATGATGATTTAGAGTAGCCGAAGTAATTTAGGTGATTCTGGCATAGTTTGTTATGATTTGTACACCTTTTTTTGTAATTTTAAGATGATATGGTTTGGTTTGTTGTGGTAAGGGATAGTTGGGGGTGATTTACGGTAGCCGAAGTAATTTAGGTGATTCTGGTATAGTTTGTTATGATTTTTAGCATTTTTTTGTAATTTTAAAGTGATTGGGTTAAGTTTGTTGCTGTAAAGTGTAGTTAGGGGTGATTTTGGATAGCCGAAGTAATTTAGGTGAGTTTGGCATAGTTTGCTATGGTTAGTAGCATTTTTTTGTAATTTAAAAATGATTGGGTATAGTTTGTTGTGGTAAGGGTTAGTTGGTGATGATTTATGGTAGCCGAAGTAATTTAGGTGAGTTTGGCATAGTTTGCTATGGTTACTAGCATTTTTTGTAATTTAAAAGTGATTGGGTTTAGTTTGTTGTGGTAAGGGTTAGTTGGTGATGATTTAGAGTAGCCGAAGTAATTTACGTGAGTCTGGCATAGTTTGTTATGATTTGTACACCTTTTTTTGTAATTTTAAGATAATATGGTTTGGTTTGTTGTGGTAAGGGATAGTTGGGGGTGATTTACGGTAGCCGAAGTAATTTAGGTGATTCTGGTATAGTTTGTTATGATTTTTAGCATTTTTTTGTAATTATAAAGTGATTGGGCTTAGTTTGTTGCTGTAAAGTGTAGTTGGGGGTGATTTTTGATAGCCGAAGTAATTTAGGTGAGTTTGGCTTAGTTTGCTATGGTTAGTAGCACTTTTTTTAAATTTAAAAGTGATTGGGTTTAGTTTGTTGTGGTAAGGGTTAGTTGGTGATGAGTTATGGTAGCCGAAGTAATTTAGGTGAGTTTGGCATAGTTTGCTATGGTTACTAGCATTTTTTTGTAATTTAAAAGTGATTGGGTTTAGTTTGTTGTGGTAAGGGTTAGTTGGTGATGATTTAGAGTAGCCGAAGTAATTTAAGTGATTCTGGTATAGTTTGTTATGATTTTTAGCATTTGTTTGTAATTTTAAAGTGATTGGGCTTAGTTTGTTGCTGTAAAGTGTAGTTGGAGGTGATTTTTGATAGCCGAAGTAATTTAGGTGAGTTTGGCATAGTTTGCTATGGTTAGTAGCATTTTTTTGTAATTTAAAAGTGATTGGGTTTAGTTTGTTGTGGTAAGGGTTAGTTGGTGATTATTTATGGTAGCCGAAGTAATTTAGGTGAGTTTGGCATAGTTTGCTATGGTTACTAGCATTTTTTTGTAATTTAAAAGTGATTGGGTTTAGTTTGTTGTGGTAAGGGTTAGTTGGTGATGATTTAGAGTAGCCGAAGTAATTTAGGTGATTCTGGTATAGTTTGTTATGATTTTTAGCATTTTTTTGTAATTTTAAAGTGATTGGGCTTAGTTTGTTGCTGTAAAGTGTAGTTGGGGGTGATTTTTGATAGCCGAAGTAATTTAGGTGAGTTTGGCATAGTTTGCTATGGTTAGTAGCATTTTTTTGTAATTTAAAAATGATTGGGTTTAGTTTGTTGTGGTAAGGGTTAGTTGGTGATGATTTGTGGTAGCCGAAGTAATTTAGGTGAGTTTGGCATAGTTTGCTATGGTTACTAGCATTTTTTTGTAATTTAAAAGTGATTGGGTTTAGTTTGTTGTGGTAAGGGTTAGTTGGTGATAATTTAGAGTAGCCGAAGTAATTTAGGTGAGTCTGGCATAGTTTGTTATGATTTGTACACCTTTTTTTGTAATTTTAAGATGATATGGTTTGGTTTGTTGTGGTAAGGGATAGTTGGGGGTGATTTACGGTAGCCGAAGTAATATAGGTGATTCTGGTATAGTTTGTTATGATTTTTAGCATTTTTTTGTAATTTTAAAGTGATTGGGCTTAGTTTGAGCTGTAAAGTGTAGTTGGGGGTGATTTTTGATAGCCGAAGTAATTTAGGTGAGTTTGGCATAGTTGGCTATGGTTAGTAGCATTTTTTTGTAATTTAAAAGTGATTGGGTTTAGTTTGTTGTGGTAAGGGTTAGTTGGTGATGATTTATGGTAGCCGAAGTAATTTAGGTAAGTTTGGCATAGTTTGCTATGGTTACTAGCATTTTTTTGTAACTAAAAGTGATTGGGTTTAGTTTGTTGTGGTAAGGGTTAGTTGGTGAAGATTTAGAGTAGCCGAAGTAATTTAGGTGAGTCTGGCATAGTTTGTTATGATTTGTACACCTTTTTTTGTAATTTTAAGATGATATGGTTTGGTTTGTTGTGGTAAGGGATAGTTGGGGGTGATTTACGGTAGCCGAAGTAATTTAGGTGATTCTGGTATAGTTTGTTATGATTTTTAGCATTTTTTTGTAATTTTAAAGTGATTGGGCTTAGTTTGTTACTGTAAAGTGTAGTTGGGGGTGATTTTTGATAGCCGAAGTAATTTAGGTGAGTTTGGCATAGTTTGCTCTGGTTAGTAGCATTTTTTTGTAATTTAAAAGTGTTTGGGTTTAGTTTGTTGTGGTAAGGGTTAGTTGGTGATAATTTAGAGTAGCCGAAGTAATTTAGGTGAGTCTGGCATAGTTTGTTATGATTTGTACACTTTTTTTTGTAATTTTAAGATGATATGGTTTGGTTTGTTGTGGTAAGGGTTAGTTGGTGATGATTTATGGTAGCCGAAGTAATTTAGGTAAGTTTGGCATAGTTTGCTATGGTTACTAGCAATTTCTTGTAACTAAAAGTGATTGGGTTTAGTTTGTTGTGGTAAGGGTTAGTTGGTGATGATTTAGAGTAGCCGAAGTAATTTAGGTGAGTCTGGCATAGTTTGTTATGATTTGTACACCTTTTTTTGTAATTTTAAGATGATATGGTTTGGTTTGTTGTGGTAAGGGATAGTTGGGGGTGATTTACGTTAGCCGAAGTAGTTTAGGTGATTCTGGTATAGTTTGTTATGATTTTTAGCATTTTTTTGTAATTTTAAAGGGATTGGGCTTAGTTTGTTACTGTAAAGTGTAGTTGGGTGTGATTTTTGATAGCCGAAGTAATTTAGGTGAGTTTGGCATAGTTGGCTATGGTTAGTAGCATTTTTTTGTAATTTAAAAGTGATTGGGTTTAGTTTGTTGTGGTAAGGGTTAGTTGGTGATGATTTATGGTAGCCGAAGTTATTTAGGTGAGTTTGGCATAGTTTGCTATGGTTACTAGCATTTTTTTGTAATTTAAAAATGATTGGGTTTAGTTTGTTGTGGTAAGGGTTAGTTGGTGATGATTTAGAGTAGCCGAAGTAATTTAGGTGAGTCTGGCATAGTTTGTTATGATTTGTACACCTTTTTTTGTAATTTTAAGATGATATGGTTTGGTTTGTTGTGGTAAGGGATAGTTGGGGGTGATTTACGGTAGCCGAAGTAATTTAGGTGATTCTGGTATAGTTTGTTATGGTTTTTAACATTTTTTTGTAATTTTAAAGTGATTGGGCTTAGCTTGTTGCTGTAAAGTGCAGTTGGGGGTGATTTTTGATAGCCGAAGTAATTTAGGTAAGTTTGGCATAGTTTGCTATGGTTACTAGCATTTTTTTGTAATTTAAAAGTGATTGGGTTTAGTTTGTTGTGGTAAGGGTTAGTTGGTGATGATTTAGAGAAGCCGAAGTAATTTAGGTGAGTCTGGCATAGTTTGTTATGATTTGTACACCTTTTTTTGTAATTTTAAGATGATATGGTTCGGTTTGTTGTGGTAAGGGATAGTTGGGGGTGATTTACGGTAGCCGAAGTAATTTGGGTAATTCTGGTATAGTTTGTTATGATTTTTAGCATTTTTTGTAATTTTAACGTGATTGAGCTTAGTTTGTTGCTGTAAAGTGTAGGTGGGGGTGATTTTTGATAGCCGAAGTAATTAAGGTGAGTTTGGCATAGTTTGCTATGGTTAGTAGCATTTTTTTGTAATTTAAAAGTGATTGGGTTTAGTTTGTTGTGGTAAGGGTTAGTTGGTGATGATTTATGGTAGCCAAAGTAATTTAGGTGAGTTTGGCATAGTTTGCTATGGTTACTAGCATTTTTTGTAATTTAAAAGTGATTGGGTTTAGTTTGTTGTGGTAAGGGTTAGTTGGTGATGATTTAGAGTAGCCGAAGTAATTTAGGTGAGTCTGGCAAAGTTTGTTATGATTTGTACACCTTTTTTTGTAATTTTAAAATGATATGGTTGGGTTTGTTGTGGTAAGGGATAGTTGGGGGTGATTTACGTTAGCCGAAGTAATTTAGGTGATTCTGGTATAGTTTGTTATGATTTTTAGCATTTTTTTGTAATTTTAAAGTGATTGGGCTTAGTTTGTTGCTGTAAAGTGTAGTTGGGGGTGATTTTTGATAGCCGAAGTAATTTAGGTGAGTTTGGCATAGTTTGCTATGGTTAGTAGCATTTTTTTGTAATTTAAATGTGATTGGGTTTAGTTTGTTGTGGTAAGGGTTAGTTGGTGATGATTTATGGTAGCCGAAGTAATTTAGGTGATTTTGGCATAGTTTGCTTTGGTTACTAGCATTTTTTTGTAATTTAAAAGTGATTGGGTTTAGTTTGTTGTGGTAAGGGTTAGTTGGTGATGATTTAGAGTAGCCGAAGTAATTTAGGTGAGTCTGGCATAGTTTGTTATGATTTGTACATCTTTTTTTGTAATTTTAAGATGATATGGTTTGGTTTGTTGTGGTAAGGGATAGTTGGGGGTGATTTACGGCAGGCGAAGTAATTTAGGTGATTCTGGTATAGTTTGTTATGATTTTTAGCATTTTTTTGTAATTTTAAAGTGATTGGGCTTAGTTTGTTGCTGTAAAGTGTAGTTGGGGGTGATTTTTGATAGCCGAAGTATTTTAGGTGAGTTTGGCATAGTTTGCTATGGTTAGTAGCATTTTTTTGTCATTTAAAAGTGATTGGGTTTAGTTTGTTGTGGTAAGGATTTGTTGGTGATGATTTATGGTAGCCGAAGTAATTTAGGTGAGTTTGGCACAGTTTGCTATGGTTTCTAGCATTTTTTTGTAATTTAAAAGTGATTCGGTTTAGTTTGTTGAGGTAAGGGTTAGTTGGTGATGATTTTGAGTAGCCGAAGTAATTTAGGTGATTCTGGTATAGTTTGTTATGATTTTAGCATTTTTTTGTAATTTTAAAGTGATTGGGCTTAGTTTGTTGCTGTAAAGTGTAGTTGGGGGTGATTTTTGATAGCCGAAGTAATTTAGGTGAGTTTGGCATAGTTTGCTATGGTTAGTAGCATTTTTTTGTAATTTAAAAGTGATTGGGTTTAGTTTGTTGTGGTAAGGGTTAGTTGGTGATGATTTATGGTAGCCGAAGTAATTTAGGTGAGTTTGGCATAGTTTGCTATGGTTACTAGCATTTTTTTGTAATTTAAAAGTGATTGGGTTTAGTTTGTTGTGGTAAGGGTTAGTTGGTGATGATTTAGAGTAGCCGAAGTAATTTAGGTGAATCTGGCATAGTTTGTTATGATTTGTACACCTTTTTTTGTAATTTTAAGATGATATGGTTTGGTTTGTTGTGGTAAGGGATAGTTGGGGGTGATTTACGATAGCCGAAGTAATTTAGGTGATTCTGGTATAGTTTGTTATGATTTTTAGCATTTTTTTGTAATTTTAAAGTGATTGGGCTTAGTTTGATGCTGTAAAGTGTAGTTGGGGGTGATTTTTGATAGCCGAAGTAATTTAGGTGAGTTTGGCATAGTTTGCTATGGTTAGTAGCATTTTTTTGTAATTTAAAAGTGATTGGGTTTAGTTTGTTGATGTAAGGGTTAGTTGGTGATGATTTATGGTAGCCGAAGTAATTTAGGTGAGTTTGGCATAGTTTGCTATGGTTACTAGCATTTTTTTGTAATTTAAAAGTGATTGGGTTTAGTTTGTTGTGGTAAGGGTTAGTTGGTAATGATTTAGAGTAGCCGAAGTAATTTAGGTAATTCTGGTATAGTTTGTTATGATTTTTAGCATTTTTTTGTAATTTAAAAGTGATTGGGCTTAGCTTGTTGCTGTAAAGTGTAGTTGGGGGTGATTTTTGATAGCCGAAGTAATTTAGGTGAGTTTGGCATAGTTTGCTATGGTTAGTAGCATTTTTTTGTAATTTAAAAGTGATTGGGTTTAGTTTGTTGATGTAAGGGTTAGTTGGTGATGATTTATGGTAGCCGAAGTAATTTAGGTGAGTTTGGCATAGTTTGCTATGGTTACTAGCATTTTTTTGTAATTTAAAAGTGATTGGGTTTAGTTTGTTGTGGTAAGGGTTAGTTGGTGATAATTTAGAGTAGCCGAAGTAATTTAGGTGAGTCTGGCATAGTTTGTTATGATTTGTACACCTTTTTTTGTAATTTTAAGATCATATGGTTTGGTTTGTTGTGGTAAGGGATAGTTGGGGGTGATTTACGGTAGCCGAAGTAATTTAGGTGATTCTGGTATAGTTTGTTATGATTTTTAGCATTTTTTTGTAATTTTAAAGTGATTGGGCTTAGTTTGTTGCTGTAAAGTGTAGTTGGGGGTGATTTTTGATAGCCGAAGTAATTTAGGTTGGTTTGGCATAGTTTGCTATGGTTAGTAGCATTTTTTTGCAATTTAAAAGAGATTGGGTTTAGTTTGTTGTGGTAAGGGTTAGTTGGTGATGATTTATGGTAGCCGAAGTAATTTAGGTAAGTTTGGCATAGTTTGCTATGGTTAGTAGCATTTTTTGTAATTTAAAAGTGATTGGATTTAGTTTGTTGTGGTAAGGGTTAGTTGGTGATGATTTAGAGTAGCCGAAGTAATTTAGGTGATTCTGGTATAGTTTGTTATGATTTTTAGCATTTTTTTGTAATTTTAAAGTGATTGGGCTTAGTTTGAGCTGTAAAGTGTAGTTGGGGGTGATTTTTGATAGCCGAAGTAATTTAGGTGAGTTTGGCATACTTTGCTATGGTTAGTAGCAATTTTTTGTAATTTAAAAGTGATTGGGTTTAGTTTGTTGTGGTAAGGGTTAGTTGGTGATGATTTAGAGTAGCCGAAGTAATTTAGGTGAGTCTGGCATAGTTTGTTATGATTTGTACACCTTTTTTTGTAATTTTAAGATCATATGGTTTGGTTTGTTGTGGTAAGGGATAGTTGGGGGTGATTTACGGTAGCCGAAGTAATTTAGGTGATTCTGGTATAGTTTGTTATGATTTTTAGCATTTTTTTGTAATTTTAAAGTGATTGGGCTTAGTTTGTTGCTGTAAAGTGTAGTTGGGGGTGATTTTTGATAGCCGAAGTAATTTAGGTTGGTTTGGCATAGTTTGCTATGGTTAGTAGCATTTTTTTGCAATTTAAAAGAGATTGGGTTTAGTTTGTTGTGGTAAGGGTTAGTTGGTGATGATTTATGGTAGCCGAAGTAATTTAGGTAAGTTTGGCATAGTTTGCTATGGTTACTAGCATTTTTTTGTAATTTAAAAGTGATTGGATTTAGTTTGTTGTGGTAAGGGTTAGTTGGTGATGATTTAGAGTAGCCGAAGAAATTTGATTGATTCTGGTATAGTTTGTTATGATTTTTAGCATTTTTTTGTAATTTTAAAGTGATTGGACTTAGTTTGTTGCTGTAAAGTGTAGTTGGTGGTGATTTTTGATAGCCGAAGTAATTTAGGTGAGTTTGGCATAGTTTGCTATGGTTAGTAGCATTTTATTGTAATTTAAAACTGATTGGGTTTAGTTTGTTGTGGAAAGGGTTAGTTGGTGATGATTTAGAGTAGCCGAATTAATTTAGGTGAGTCTGGCATAGTTTGTTATGATTTGTACACCTTTTTTTGTAATTTTAAGATGATATGGTTTGGTTTGTTGTGGTAAGGATAGTTGGGGGTGATTTACGGTCGCCGAAGTAATTTAGGTGATTCTGGTATAGTTTGTTATGATTTTTAGCATTTTTTTGTAATTTTAAAGTGATTGGGCTTAGTTTGTTATTGTAAAGTGTAGTTGGGGGTGATTTTTGATAGCCAAAGTGATTTAGGTGAGTTTGGCATAGCTTGCTATGGTTAGTAGCATTTTTTTGTAATTTAATAGTGATTGGGTTTAGTTTGTTGTGGTAAGGGTTAGTTGGTGATGATTTATGGTAGCCGAAGTAATTTCGGTGAGTTTGGCATAGTTTGCTATGGTTACTAGCATTTTTTTGTAATTTAAAAGTGATTGGGTTTAGTTTGTTGTGGTAAGGGTTAGTTGGTGATGATTTAGAGTAGCCGAAGTAATTTAGGTGAGTCTGGCATAGTTTGTTATGATTTGTACACCTTTTTTTGTAATTTTAATATGATATGGTTTGGTTTGTTGTGGTAAGGGATAGTTGGGGGTGATTTACGGTAGCCGAAGTAATTTAGGTGATTCTGGTATAGTTTGTTATGATTTTTAGCATTTTTTTGTAATTTGAAAATGATTGGGCTTAGTTTGTTGCTGTAAATTGTAGTTGGGAGTGATTTTTGATAGCCGAAGTAATTTAGGTGAGTTTGGCATAGTTTGCTATGGTTAGTAGCATTTTTTTGTAATTTAAAAGTGATTGGGTTTAGTTTGTTGTGTTAAGGGTTAGTTGGTGATGATTTAGAGTAGCCGAAGTAATTTAGGTGATTCTGGTATAGTTTGTTATGATTTTTAGCATTTTTTTTGTAATTTTAAAGTGATTGGACTTAGTTTGTTGCTGTAAAGTATAGTTGGGGGTGATTTTTGATAGCCGAAGTAATTTAGGTGAGTTTGGCATAGTTTGCTACGGTTAGTAGCATTTTTTTGTAATTTATAAGGGATTGGGTTTAATTTGTTGTGGTAAGGGTTAGTTGGTGATGATTTATGGTAGCCGAAGTAATTTAGGTGAGTTTGGCATAGTTTGCTATGGTTACTAGCATTTTTTTGTAATTTAAAAGTGATTGGGTCTAGTTTGTTTTGGTAAGGGTTAGTTGGTGATGATTTAGAGCAGCCGAAGTAAATTAGGTGAGTTTGGCATAGTTTGCTATGGTTAGTAGCATTTTTTTGTAATTTAAAACTGATTGGGTTTAGTTTGTTGTGGTAAGGGTTAGTTGGTGATAATTTATGGTAGCCGAAGTAATTTAGGTGAGTCTGGCATAGTTTGTTAGGATTTGTACACCTTTTTTTGTAATTTTAAGATGATATGGTTTGGTTTGTTGTGGTAAGGGATAGTTGGGGGTGATTTACGGTAGCCGAAGTAATTTAGGTGATTCTGGTATAGTTTGTTATGATTTTTAGCATTTTTTTGTAATTTTAAAGTGATTGGGCTTAGTTTGATGCTGTAAAGTGTAGTTGGGGGTGATTTTTGATAGCCGAAGTAATTTAGGTGAGTTTGGCATAGTTTGCTATGGTTAGTAGCATTTTTTTGTAATTTAAAAGTGATTGGGTTTAGTTTGTTGATGTAAGGGTTAGTTGGTGATGATTTATGGTAGCCGAAGTAATTTAGGTGAGTTTGGCATAGTTTGCTATGGTTACTAGCATTTTTTTGTAATTTAAAAGTGATTGGGTTTAGTTTGTTGTGGTAAGGGTTAGTTGGTAATGATTTAGAGTAGCCGAAGTAATTTAGGTAATTCTGGTATAGTTTGTTATGATTTTTAGCATTTTTTTGTAATTTAAAAGTGATTGGGCTTAGCTTGTTGCTGTAAAGTGTAGTTGGGGGTGATTTTTGTTAGCCGAAGTAATTTAGGTGAGTTTGGCATAGTTTGCTATGGTTAGTAACATTTTTTTGTAATTTAAAAGTGATTGGGTTTAGTTTGTTGTGGTAAGGGTTAGTTGGTAATGATTTATGGTAGCCGAAGTAATTTAGGTGAGTTTGGCATAGTTTGCTATGGTTACTAGCATTTTTTTGTAATTTAAAAGTGATTGGGTTTAGTTTGTTGTGGTAAGGGTTAGTTGGTGATAATTTAGAGTAGCCGAAGTAATTTAGGTGAGTCTGGCATAGTTTGTTATGATTTGTACACCTTTTTTTGTAATTTTAAGATGATATGGTTTGGTTTGTTGTGGTAAGGGATAGTTAGGGGTGATTTACGGTAGCCGAAGTAATTTAGGTGATTCTGGTATAGTTTGTTATGATTTTTAGCATTTTTTTGTAATTTTAAAGTGATTGGGCTTAGTTTGAGCTGTAAAGTGTAGTTGGGGGTGATTTTTGATAGCCGAAGTAATTTAGGTGAGTTTGGCATACTTTGCTATGGTTAGTAGCAATTTTTTGTAATTTAAAAGTGATTGGGTTTAGTTTGTTGTGGTAAGGGTTAGTTGGTGTTGATTTAGAGTAGCCGAAGTAATTTAGGTGAGTCTGGCATAGTTTGTTATGATTTGTACACCTTTTTTTGTAATTTTAAGATCATATGGTTTGGTTTGTTGTGGTAAGGGATAGTTGGGGGTGATTTACGGTAGCCGAAGTAATTTAGGTGATTCTGGTATAGTTTGTTATGATTTTTAGCATTTTTTTGTAATTTTAAAGTGATTGGGCTTAGTTTGTTGCTGTAAAGTGTAGTTGGGGGTGATTTTTGATAGCCGAAGTAATTTAGGTTGGTTTGGCATAGTTTGCTATGGTTAGTAGAATTTTTTTGCAATTTAAAAGAGATTGGGTTTAGTTTGTTGTGGTAAGGGTTAGTTGGTGATGATTTATGGTAGCCGAAGTAATTTAGGTAAGTTTGGCATAGTTTGCTATGGTTACTAGCATTTTTTTGTAATTTAAAAGTGATTGGATTTAGTTTGTTGTGGTAAGGGTTAGTTGGTGATGATTTAGAGTAGCCGAAGAAATTTGATTGATTCTGGTATAGTTTGTTATGATTTTTAGCATTTTTTTGTAATTTTAAAGTGATTGGACTTAGTTTGTTGCTGTAAAGTGTAGTTGGTGGTGATTTTTGATAGCCGAAGTAATTTAGGTGAGTTTGGCATAGTTTGCTATGGTTAGTAGCATTTTATTGTAATTTAAAACTGATTGGGTTTAGTTTGTTGTGGAAAGGGTTAGTTGGTGATGATTTAGAGTAGCCGAATTAATTTAGGTGAGTCTGGCATAGTTTGTTATGATTTGTACACCTTTTTTTGTAATTTTAAGATGATATGGTTTGGTTTGTTGTGGTAAGGATAGTTGGGGGTGATTTACGGTCGCCGAAGTAATTTAGGTGATTCTGGTATAGTTTGTTATGATTTTTAGCATTTTTTTGTAATTTTAAAGTGATTGGGCTTAGTTTGTTATTGTAAAGTGTAGTTGGGGGTGATTTTTGATAGCCAAAGTGATTTAGGTTAGTTTGGCATAGCTTGCTATGGTTAGTAGCATTTTTTTGTAATTTAATAGTGATTGGGTTTAGTTTGTTGTGGTAAGGGTTAGTTGGTGATGATTTATGGTAGCCGAAGTAATTTCGGTGAGTTTGGCATAGTTTGCTATGGTTACTAGCATTTTTTTGTAATTTAAAAGTGATTGGGTTTAGTTTGTTGTGGTAAGGGTTAGTTGGTGATGATTTAGAGTAGCCGAAGTAATTTAGGTGAGTCTGGCATAGTTTGTTATGATTTGTACACCTTTTTTTGTAATTTTAATATGATATGGTTTGGTTTGTTGTGGTAAGGGATAGTTGGGGGTGATTTACGGTAGCCGAAGTAATTTAGGTGATTCTGGTATAGTTTGTTATGATTTTTAGCATTTTTTTGTAATTTGAAAATGATTGGGCTTAGTTTGTTGCTGTAAATTGTAGTTGGGAGTGATTTTTGATAGCCGAAGTAATTTAGGTGAGTTTGGCATAGTTTGCTATGGTTAGTAGCATTTTTTTGTAATTTAAAAGTGATTGGGTTTAGTTTGTTGTGTTAAGGGTTAGTTGGTGATGATTTAGAGTAGCCGAAGTAATTTAGGTGATTCTGGTATAGTTTGTTATGATTTTTAGCATTTTTTTTGTAATTTTAAAGTGATTGGACTTAGTTTGTTGCTGTAAAGTATAGTTGGGGGTGATTTTTGATAGCCGAAGTAATTTAGGTGAGTTTGGCATAGTTTGCTACGGTTAGTAGCATTTTTTTTAATTTATAAGTGATTGGGTTTAATTTGTTGTGGTAAGGGTTAGTTGGTGATGATTTAGAATAGCCGAAGTAATTTAGGTGAGTCTGGCATAGTTTGTTATGATTTGTACACCTTTTTTTGTAATTTTAAGATGATATGGTTCGGTTTGTTGTGGTAAATGATATTTGGGGGTGATTTACGGTAGCCGAAGTTATTTAGGTGATTCTGGTATAGTTTGTTATGATTTTTAGCATTTTTTTGTAATTTTAAAGTGATTGGGTCTAGTTTGTTTTGGTAAGTGTTAGTTGGTGATGATTTAGAGCAGCCGAAGTAAATTAGGTGAGTTTGGCATAGTTTGCTATGGTTAGTAGCATTTTTTTGTAATTTAAAACTGATTGGGTCTAGTTTGTTGTGGTAAGGGTTAGTTGGTGATAATTTATGGTAGCCGAAGTAATTTAGGTGAGTCTGGCATAGTTTGTTAGGATTTGTACACCTTTTTTTGTAATTTTAAGATGATATGGTTTGGTTTGTTGAGGTAAGGGATAGTTGGGGGTGATTTACGGTAGCCGAAGTAATTTAGGTGATTCTGGTATAGTTTGTTATGATTTTTAGCATTTTTTTGTAATTTTAAAGTGATTGGACTTAGTTTGTTGCTGTAAAGTGTAGTTGGTGGTGATTTTTGATAGCCGAAGTAATTTAGGTGAGTTGGGCATAGTTTGCTATGGTTAGTAGCATTTTTTTTAATTTAAAACTGATTGGGTTTAGTTTGTTGTGGTAAGGGTTAGTTGGTGTTGATTTAGAGTAGCCGAAGTAATTTAGGTGAGTCTGGCATAGTTTGTTATGATTTGTACACCTTTTTTTGTAATTTTAAGATGATATGGTTTGGTTTGTTGTGGTATGGGATAGTTAGGGGTGATTTACGGTAGCCGAAGTAATTTAGGTGATTCTGGTATAGTTTGTTATGATTTTTAGCATTTTTTTGTAATTTTAAAGTGATTGGGCTTAGTTTGAGCTGTAAAGTGTAGTTGGGGGTGATTTTTGATAGCCGAAGTAATTTAGGTGAGTTTGGCATACTTTGCTATGGTTAGTAGCAATTTTTTGTAATTTAAAAGTGATTGGGTTTAGTTTGTTGTGGTAAGGGTTAGTTGGTGTTGATTTAGAGTAGCCGAAGTAATTTAGGTGAGTCTGGCATAGTTTGTTATGATTTGTACACCTTTTTTTGTAATTTTAAGATCATATGGTTTGGTTTGTTGTGGTAAGGGATAGTTGGGGGTGATTTACGGTAGCCGAAGTAATTTAGGTGATTCTGGTATAGTTTGTTATGATTTTTAGCATTTTTTTGTAATTTTAAAGTGATTGGGCTTAGTTTGTTGCTGTAAAGTGTAGTTGGGGGTGATTTTTGATAGCCGAAGTAATTTAGGTTGGTTTGGCATAGTTTGCTATGGTTAGTAGCATTTTTTTGCAATTTAAAAGAGATTGGGTTTAGTTTGTTGTGGTAAGGGTTAGTTGGTGATGATTTATGGTAGCCGAAGTAATTTAGGTAAGTTTGGCATAGTTTGCTATGGTTACTAGCATTTTTTTGTAATTTAAAAGTGATTGGATTTAGTTTGTTGTGGTAAGGGTTAGTTGGTGATGATTTAGAGTAGCCGAAGAAATTTGATTGATTCTGGTATAGTTTGTTATGATTTTTAGCATTTTTTTGTAATTTTAAAGTGATTGGACTTAGTTTGTTGCTGTAAAGTGTAGTTGGTGGTGATTTTTGATAGCCGAAGTAATTTAGGTGAGTTTGGCATAGTTTGCTATGGTTAGTAGCATTTTATTGTAATTTAAAACTGATTGGGTTTAGTTTGTTGTGGAAAGGGTTAGTTGGTGATGATTTAGAGTAGCCGAATTAATTTAGGTGAGTCTGGCATAGTTTGTTATGATTTGTACACCTTTTTTTGTAATTTTAAGATGATATGGTTTGGTTTGTTGTGGTAAGGATAGTTGGGGGTGATTTACGGTCGCCGAAGTAATTTAGGTGATTCTGGTATAGTTTGTTATGATTTTTAGCATTTTTTTGTAATTTTAAACTGATTGGGCTTAGTTTGTTATTGTAAAGTGTAGTTGGGGGTGATTTTTGATAGCCAAAGTGATTTAGGTTAGTTTGGCATAGCTTGCTATGGTTAGTAGCATTTTTTTGTAATTTAATAGTGATTGGGTTTAGTTTGTTGTGGTAAGGGTTAGTTGGTGATGATTTATGGTAGCCGAAGTAATTTCGGTGAGTTTGGCATAGTTTGCTATGGTTACTAGCATTTTTTTGTAATTTAAAAGTGATTGGGTTTAGTTTGTTGTGGTAAGGGTTAGTTGGTGATGATTTAGAGTAGCCGAAGTAATTTAGGTGAGTCTGGCATAGTTTGTTATGATTTGTACACCTTTTTTTGTAATTTTAATATGATATGGTTTGGTTTGTTGTGGTAAGGGATAGTTGGGGGTGATTTACGGTAGCCGAAGTAATTTAGGTGATTCTGGTATAGTTTGTTATGATTTTTAGCATTTTTTTGTAATTTGAAAATGATTGGGCTTAGTTTGTTGCTGTAAATTGTAGTTGGGAGTGATTTTTGATAGCCGAAGTAATTTAGGTGAGTTTGGCATAGTTTGCTATGGTTAGTAGCATTTTTTTGTAATTTAAAAGTGATTGGGTTTAGTTTGTTGTGTTAAGGGTTAGTTGGTGATGATTTAGAGTAGCCGAAGTAATTTAGGTGATTCTGGTATAGTTTGTTATGATTTTTAGCATTTTTTTTGTAATTTTAAAGTGATTGGACTTAGTTTGTTGCTGTAAAGTATAGTTGGGGGTGATTTTTGATAGCCGAAGTAATTTAGGTGAGTTTGGCATAGTTTGCTACGGTTAGTAGCATTTTTTTTAATTTATAAGTGATTGGGTTTAATTTGTTGTGGTAAGGGTTAGTTGGTGATGATTTAGAATAGCCGAAGTAATTTAGGTGAGTCTGGCATAGTTTGTTATGATTTGTACACCTTTTTTTGTAATTTTAAGATGATATGGTTCGGTTTGTTGTGGTAAATGATATTTGGGGGTGATTTACGGTAGCCGAAGTTATTTAGGTGATTCTGGTATAGTTTGTTATGATTTTTAGCATTTTTTTGTAATTTTAAAGTGATTGGGTCTAGTTTGTTTTGGTAAGTGTTAGTTGGTGATGATTTAGAGCAGCCGAAGTAAATTAGGTGAGTTTGGCATAGTTTGCTATGGTTAGTAGCATTTTTTTGTAATTTAAAACTGATTGGGTCTAGTTTGTTGTGGTAAGGGTTAGTTGGTGATAATTTATGGTAGCCGAAGTAATTTAGGTGAGTCTGGCATAGTTTGTTAGGATTTGTACACCTTTTTTTGTAATTTTAAGATGATATGGTTTGGTTTGTTGAGGTAAGGGATAGTTGGGGGTGATTTACGGTAGCCGAAGTAATTTAGGTGATTCTGGTATAGTTTGTTATGATTTTTAGCATTTTTTTGTAATTTTAAAGTGATTGGACTTAGTTTGTTGCTGTAAAGTGTAGTTGGTGGTGATTTTTGATAGCCGAAGTAATTTAGGTGAGTTGGGCATAGTTTGCTATGGTTAGTAGCATTTTTTTTAATTTAAAACTGATTGGGTTTAGTTTGTTGTGGTAAGGGTTAGTTGGTGATGATTTATGGTAGCCGAAGTAATTTAGGTGAGTTTGGCATAGTTTGCTATGGTCACTAGCATTTTTTTGTAATTTAAAAGTGATTGGGTTTAGTTTGTTGTGGTAAGGGTTAGTTGGTGATGATTTAGAGTAGCCGAATTAATTTAGGTGAGTCTGGCATAGTTTGTTATGATTTGTACACCTTTTTTGTAATTTTAAGATGATATGGTTTGGTTTGTTGTGGTAAGGATAGTTGGGGGTGATTTACGGTAGCCGAAGTAATTTAGGTGATTCTGGTATAGTTTGTTATGATTTTTAGCATTTTTTTGTAATTTTAAAGTGATTGGGCTTAGTTTGTTGCTGTAAAGTGTAGTTAGGGGTGATTTTTGATAGCCGAAGTAATTTAGGTGAGTTTGGCATAGTTTGCTATGGTTAGTAGCATTTTTTTGTAATTTAAAAGTGATTGGGTTTAGTTTGTTGTGGTTAGGGTTAGTTGGTGATGATTTATGGTAGCCGAAGTAATTTAGGTGAGTTTGGCATAGTTTGCTATGGTTACTAGCATTTTTTTGTAATTTAAAAGTGATTGGGTTTAGTTTGTTGTGGTAAGGGTTAGTTGGTGATGATTTAGAGTAGCCGAAGTAATTTAGGTGAGTCTGGCATAGTTTGTTATGATTTGTACACCTTTTTTTGTAATTTTAAGATGATATGGTTTGGTTTGTTGTGGTAAGGGATAGTTGGGGGTGATTTACGGTAGCCGAAGTAATTTAGGTGATTCTGGTATAGTTTGTTATAATTTTTAGCATTTTTTTGTAATTTTAAAGTGATTGGGCTTAGTTTGTTGTTGTAAAGTGTAGTTGGGTGTGATTTTTGATAGCCGAAGTAATTTAGGTGAGTTTGGCATAGTTTGCTATGGTTAGTAGCATTTTTTTGTAATTTAAAAGTGATTGGGTTTAGTTTGTTGTGGTAAGGGTTAGTTGGTGATGATTTAGAGTAGCCGAAGTAATTTAGGTGAGTCTGGCATAGTTTGTTATGATTTGTACGCCTTTTTTTGTAATTTTAATATGATATGGTTTGGTTTGTTGTGGTAAGGGATAGTTGGGGGTGATTTACGGTAGCCGAAGTAATTTAGGTGATTCTGGTATATTTTGTTATGATTTTTAGCATTTTTTTGTAATTTTAAAATGATTGGGCTTAGTTTGTTGCTGTAAATTGTAGTTGGGGGTGCTTTTTGATAGCCGAAGTAATTTAGGTGAGTTTGGCATAGTTTGCTATGGTTAGTAGCATTTTTTTGTAATTTAAAAGTGAATGGGTTTAGTTTGTTGTGGTAAGGATTAGTTGGTGATGATTTATGGTAGCCGAAGTAATTTAGGTGAGTTTGGCATAGTTTGCTATGGTTACTAGCATTTTTTTGTAATTTAAAAGTGATTGGGTTTAGTTTGTTGTGTTAAGGGTTAGTTGGTGATGATTTAGAGTAGCCGAAGTAATTAAGGTAAGTCTGGCATAGTTTGTTATGATTTGTACACCTTTTTTTGTAATTTTAAGATGATATAGTTTGGTTTGTTGTGGTAAGGGAGAGTTGGGGGTTATTTACGGTAGCCGAAGTAGTTTAGGTGATTCTGGTATAGTTTGTTATGATTTTTAGCATTTTTTTTGTAATTTTAAAGTGATTGGGCTTAGTTTGTTGTTGTAAAGTGTAGTTGGGGGTGATTTTTGATAGCCGAAGTAATTTAGGTGAGTTTGGCATAGTGTGCTATGGTTAGTAGCATTTTTTTGTAATTTAAAAGTGATTGGGTTTAGTTTGTTGTGGTAAGGGTTAGTTGGTGATGATTTAGAGTAGCCGAAGTAATTTAGGTGAGTCTGGCATAGTTTGTTATGATTTGTACATCTTTTTTTGTAATTTTAAGATCATATGGTTTGGTTTGTTGTGGTAAGGGATAGTTGGGGGTGATTTACGGTAGCCGAAGTAATTTAGGTGATTCTGGTATAGTTTGTTATGATTTTTAGCATTTTTTTGTAATTTTAAAGTGATTGGGCTTAGTTTGTTGTTGCAAAGTGTAGTTGGGGGTGATTTTTGATAGCCGAAGTAATTTAGGTGAGTTTGGCATAGTTTGCTATGGTTAGTAGCATTTTTTTGTAATTTAAAAGTGATTGGGTTTAATTTGTTGTGGTAAGGGTTAGTTGGTGATGATTTATGGTAGCCGAAGTAATTTAGGTGAGTTTGGCATAGTTTGCTATGGTTACTAGCATTTTTATGTAATTTAAAAGTGATTGGGTTTAGTTTGTTTTGGTAAGGGTTAGTTGGTGATGATTTAGAGTAGCTGAAGTAATTTAGGTGAGTTTGGCATAGTTTGCTATGGTTAGTAGCATTTTTTTGTAATTTAAAACTGATTGGGTTTAGTTTGTTGTGGTAAGGGTTAGTTGGTGATGATTTATGGTAGCCGAAGTAATTTAGGTGAGTTTGGCATAGTTTGCTATGGTTACTAGCATTTTTTTGTAATTTAAAAGTGATTGGGTTTAGTTTGTTGTGGTAAGGGTTAGTTGGTGATGATTTAGAGTAGCCGAAGTAATTTAGGTGAGTCTGGCATAGTTTGTTATGATTTGTACACCTTTTTTTGTAATTTTAATATGATATGGTTTGGTTTGTTCTGGTAAGGGATAGTTGGGTGTGATTTACGGTAGCCGAAGTAATTTAGGTGATTCTGGTATAGTTTGTTATGATTTTTAGCATTTTTTTGTAATTTTAAAGTGATTGGGCTTAGCTTGTTGCTGTAAAATGTAGTTGGGGGTGATTTTTGATAGCCGAAGTAATTTAGGTGAGTTTGGCATAGTTTGCTATGGTTAGTAGCATTTTTTTGTAATTTAAAAGTGATTGGGTTTAGTTTGTTGTGGTAAGGGTTAGTTGGTGATGATTTATGGTAGCCGAAGTAATTTAGGTGAGTTTGGCATAGTTTGCTATGGTTACTAGCATTTTTTTGTAATTTAAAAGTGATTGGGTTTAGTTTGTTGTGGTAAGGGTTAGTTGGTGATAATTTAGAATAGCCGAAGTAATTTAGGTGAGTCTGGCATAGTTTGTTATGATTTGTACACCTTTTCTTGTAATTTTAAGATGATATGGTTTGGTTTGTTGTGGTAAGGGATAGTTGGGGGTGATTTACGGTAGCCGAAGTAATTTAGGTGATTCTGGTATAGTTTGTTATGATTTTTAGCATTTTCTTGTAATTTTAAAGTGATTGGGCTTAGTTTGAGCTGTAAAGTGTATTTGGGGGTGATTTTTAATAGCCGAAGTAATTTAGGTGAGTTTGGCATAGTTTGCTATGGTTAGTAGCATTTTTTTGTAATTTAAAACTGATTGGGTTTAGTTTGTTGTGGTAAGGGTTAGTTGGTGATGATTTATGGTAGCCGAAGTAATTTAGGTGAGTTTGGCATAGTTTGCTATGGTTACTAGCATTTTTTGTAATTTAAAAGTGATTGGGAAGGGATAGTTGGGGGTGATTTACGGTAGCCGAAGTAATTTAGGTGATTTTGGTATAGTTTGTTATGATTTTTAGCATTTTCTTGTAATTTTAAAGTGATTGGGCTTAGTTTGAGCTGTAAAGTGTATTTGGGGGTGATTTTTAATAGTCGAAGTAATTGAGGTGAGTTTGGCATAGTTTGCTATAGTTAGTAGCATTTTTTTGTAATTTAAAAGTGATTGGGTTTAGTTTGTTGTGGTAAGGGTTAGTTGGTGATGATTTATGGTAGCCGAAGTAATTTAGGTAAATTTGGCATAGTTTGCTATGGTTACTAGCATTTTTTTGTAATTAAAACTGATTGGGTTTAGTTTGTTGTGGTAAGGATTAGTTGGTGATGATTTAGAGTAGCCGAAGTAATTTAGGTGAGTCTGGCATAGTTTGTTATGATTTGTACACCTTTTTTTGTAATTTTAAGATAATATGGTTTGGTTTGTTGTGGTAAGGGATAGTTGGGGGTGATTTACGGTAGCCGAAGTAATTTAGGTGATTCTGGTATAGTTTGTTATGATTTTTAGCATTTTTTTGTAATTTTAAAGTGATTGGGCTTAGTTTGTTGCTGTAAAGTGTAGTTGGGGGTGATTTTTGATAGCCGAAGTAATTTAGGTGAGTTTGGCATAGTTTGCTATGGTTAGTAGCATTTTTTTGTAATTTAAAATTGATTGGGTTTAGTTTGTTGTGGTAAGGGTTAGTTGGAGATGATTTATAGTAGCCGAAGTAATTTAGGTAAGTTTGGCATAGTTTGCTATGGTTACTAGCATTTTTTTATAATTTAAAATTGATTGGGTTTAGTTTGTTGTGGTAAGGGTTAGTTAATGATGATTTATGGTAGCCGAAGTAATTTAGGTGAATTTCGCATAGTTTGCTATGGTTACTAGCATTTTTTTGTAATTAAAAGTGATTGGGTTTAGTTTGTTGTGGTAAGGGTTAGTTGGTGATGATTTAGAGTAGCCGAAGTAATTTAGGTGAGTCTGGCATAGTTTGTTATGATTTGTACACCTTTTTTTGTAATTTTAAGATGATATGGTTTGGTTTGTTGTGGTAAGGGATAGTTGGGGGTGATTTACGGTAGCCGAAGTAATTTAGGTGATTCTGGTATAGTTTGTATTGTTTTTGGGCTTTTCTTGTAATTTTAAAGTGATTGGGCTTAGTTTGTTGCTGTAAAGTGTAGTTGGGGGTGATTTTTGATAGCCGAAGTAATTTAGGTGAGTTTGGCATAGTTTGCTATGGTTAGTAGCATTTTTTGTAATTTAAAATTGATTGGGTTTAGTTTGTTGTGGTAAGGGTTAGTTGGAGATGATTTATAGTAGCCGAAGTAATTTAGGTAAGTTTGGCATAGTTTGCTATGGTTACTAGCATTTTTTTATAATTTAAAATTGATTGGGTTTAGTTTGTTGTGGTAAGGGTTAGTTAATGATGATTTATGGTAGCCGAAGTAATTTAGGTGAATTTCGCATAGTTTGCTATGGTTACTAGCATTTTTTTGTAATTAAAAGTGATTGGGTTTAGTTTGTTGTGGTAAGGGTTAGTTGGTGATGATTTAGAGTAGCCGAAGTAATTTAGGTGAGTCTGGCATAGTTTGTTATGATTTGTACACCTTTTTTTGTAATTTTAAGATGATATGGTTTGGTTTGTTGTGGTAAGGATAGATGGGGGTGATTTACGGTAGCCGAAGTAATTTAGGTGATTCTGGTATAGTTTGTTATGATTTTTAGCATTTTTTTGTAATTTTAAAGTGATTGGGCTTAGTTTGTTGCTGTAAAGTGTAGTTGGGGGTGATTTTTGATAGCCGAAGTAATTTAGGTGAGTTTGGCATAGTTTGCTATGGTTAGTAGCATTTTTTGTAATTTAAAATTGATTGGGTTTAGTTTGTTGTGGTAAGGGTTAGTTGGAGATGATTTATAGTAGCCGAAGTAATTTAGGTAAGTTTGGCATAGTTTGCTATGGTTACTAGCATTTTTTTATAATTTAAAATTGATTGGGTTTAGTTTGTTGTGGTAAGGGTTAGTTAATGATGATTTATGGTAGCCGAAGTAATTTAGGTGAATTTCGCATAGTTTGCTATGGTTACTAGCATTTTTTTGTAATTAAAAGTGATTGGGTTTAGTTTGTTGTGGTAAGGGTTAGGTGGTGATGATTTAGAGTAGCCGAAGTAATTTAGGTGAGTCTGGCATAGTTTGTTATGATTTGTACACCTTTTTTTGTAATTTTAAGATGATATGGTTTGGTTTGTTGTGGTAAGGATAGATGGGGGTGATTTACGGTAGCCGAAGTAATTTAGGTGATTCTGGTATAGTTTGTTATGATTTTTAGCATTTTTTTGTAATTTTAAAGTGATTGGGCTTAGTTTGTTGCTGTAAAGTGTAGTTGGGGGTGATTTTTGATAGCCGAAGTAATTTAGGTGAGTTTGGCATAGTTTGCTATGGTTAGTAGCATTTTTTTGTAATTTAAAAGTGATTGGGTTTAGTATGTTGTGGTTAGAGTTAGTTGGTGATGATTTATGGTAGCCGAAGTAATTTAGGTGAGTTTGGCATAGTTTGCTATGGTTACTAGCATTTTTTTGTAATTTAAAAGTGATTGGGTTTAGTTTGTTGTGGTAAGGGTTAGTTGGTGATGATTTAGAGTAGCCGAAGTAATTTAGGTGAGTCTGGCATAGTTTGTTATGATTTGTATACCTATTTTTGTAATTTTAAGATGATATGGTTTGGTTTGTTGTGGTAAGGTATAGTTGGGGGTGATTTACGGTAGCCGAAGTAATTTAGGTGATTCTGGTATAGTTTGTTATGATTTTAGCATTTTTTTGTATTTTTAAAGTGATTGGGCATAGTTTGTTGTTGTAAAGTGTAGTTGGGGGTGATTTTTGATAGCCGAAGTAATTTAGGTGAGTTTGGCATAGTTTGCTATGGTTACTAGCATTTTTTTGTAATTTAAAAGTGATTGGGTTTATTTTGTTGTGGTAAGGGTTAGTTGGTGATGATTTAGAGTAGCCGAAGTAATTTAGGTGAGTCTGGCATAGTTTGTTATGATTTGTACACCTTTTTTTGTAATTTTAATATGATATGATTTGGTTTGTTGTGGTAAGGGATAGTTGAGGGTGATTTACGGTAGCCGAAGTAATTTAGATGATTCTGGTATAGTTTGTTATGATTTTTAGCATTTTTTTGTAATTTTAAAGTGATTGGGCTTAGTTTGTTGCTGTAAAGTGTAGTTGGGGGTGATTTTTGATAGCCGAAGTAATTTAGGTGAGTTTGGCATAGTTTGCTATGGTTAGTAGCATTTTTTTGTAATTTGAAAGTGATTGGGTTTAGTTTGTTGTGGTTAGGGTTAGTTGGTGATGATTTATGGTAGCCGAAGTAATTTAGGTGAGTTTGGCATAGTTTGCTATGGTTACTAGCATTTTTTTGTAATTTAAAAGTGATTGGGTTTAGTTTGTTGTGTTAAGGGTTAGTTGGTGATGATTTAGAGTAGCCGAAGTAATTTTGGTGATTCTGGTATAGTTTGTTATGATTTTTAGCATTTTTTTTGTACTTTTAAAGTGATTGGACTTAGTTTGTTGCTGTAAAGTGTAGTTGGGGGTGATTTTTGATAGCCGAAGTAATTTAGGTGAGTTTGGCATAGTTTTCTATGGTTAGTAGCATATTTTTGTAATTTAAAAGTGATTGGGTTTAGTTTGTTGTGGTTAGGGTTAGTTGGTGATGATTTATGGTAGCCGAAGTAATTTAGGTGAGTTTGGCATAGTTTGCTATGGTTACTAGCATTTTTTTGTAATTTAAAAGTGATTGGGTTTAGTTTGTTGTGGTAAGGGTTAGTTGGTGATGATTTAGAGTAGCCGAAGTAATTTAGGTGAGTCTGGCATAGTTTGTTATGATTTGTACACCTTTTTTTATAATTTTAAGATGATATGGTTTGGTTTGTTGTGGTAAGGGATAGTTGGGGGTTATTTACGGTAGCCGAAGTAATTTAGGTGATTCTGGTGTAGTTTGTTATGATTTTTAGCATTTTTTTGTAATTTTAAAGTGATTGGGCTTAGTTTGTTGGTGTAAAGTGTAGTTGGGGGTGATTTTTGATAGCCGAAGTAATTTAGGTGAGTTAGGCATAGTTTGCTATGGTTACTAGCATTTTTTTGTAATTTAAAAGTGATTGGGTTTAGTTTGTTGTGGTAAGGGTTAGTTGGTGATGATTTAGGGTAGCCGACGTAATTTAGGTGAGTCTGGCATAGTTTGTTATGATTTGTACACCTTTTTTTGTAATTTTAATATGATATGATTTGGTTTGTTGTGGTAAGGGATAGTTGAGGGTGATTTACGGTAGCCGAAGTAATTTAGATGATTCTGGTATAGTTTGTTATGATTTTTAGCATTTTTTTGTAATTTTAAAGTGATTGGGCTTAGTTTGTTGCTGTAAAGTGTAGTTGGGGGTGATTTTTGATAGCCGAAGTAATTTAGGTGAGTTTGGCATAGTTTGCTATGGTTACTAGCATTTTTTTGTAATTTAAAAGTAATTGGGTTTATTTTGTTGTGGTAAGGGTTAGTTGGTGATGATTTAGAGTAGCCGAAGTAATTTAGGTGAGTCTGGCATAGTTTGTTATGATTTGTACACCTTTTTTTGTAATTTTAATATGATATGATTTGGTTTGTTGTGGTAAGGGATAGTTGAGGGTGATTTACGGTAGCTGGAGTAATTTAGATGATTCTGGTATAGTTTGTTATGATTTTTAGCATTTTTTTGTAATTTTAAAGTGATTGGGCTTAGTTTGTTGCTGTAAAGTGTAGTTGGGGGTGATTTTTGATAGCCGAAGTAATTTAGGTGAGTTTGGCATAGTTTGCTATGGTTAGTAGCATTTTTTTGTAATTTGAAAGTGATTGGGTTTAGTTTGTTGTGGTTAGGGTTAGTTGGTGATGATTTATGGTAGCCGAAGTAATTTAGGTGAGTTTGGCATAGTTTGCTATGGTTACTAGCATTTTTTTGTAATTTAAAAGTGATTGGGTTTAGTTTGTTGTGGTAAGGGTTAGATGGTGATGATTTAGAGTAGCCGAAGTAATTTAGGTGAGTCTGGCATAGTTTGTTATGATTTGTACACCTTTTTTTGTAATTTTAAGATGATATGGTTTGGTTTGTTGTGGTAAGGGACAGTTGGGGGTTATTTACGGTAGCCGAAGTAATTTAGGTGATTCTGGTATAGTTTGTTATGATTTTTAGCATTTTTTTGTAATTTTAAAGTGATTGGGCTTAGTTTGTTGCTGTAAAGTGTAGTTGGGGGTGATTTTTGATAGCCGAAGTAATTTAGGTGAGTTAGGCATAGTTTGCTATGGTTACTAGCATTTTTTTGTAATTTAAAAGTGATTGGGTTTAGTTTGTTGTGGTAAGGGTTAGTTGGTGATGATTTAGAGTAGCCGACGTAATTTAGGTGAGTCTGGCATAGTTTGTTATGATTTGTACACTTTTTTTTTGTAATTTTAATATGATATGGTTTGGTTTGTTGTGGTAAGGGATAGTTGGGGGTGATTTACGGTAGCCGAAGTAATTTAGATGATTCTGGTATAGTTTGTTATGATTTTTAGCATTTTTTTGTAATTTTAAAGTGATTGGGCTTAGTTTGTTGCTGTAAAGTGTAATTGGGGGTGATTTTTGATAGCCGAAGTAATTTAGGTGAGTTTGGCATAGTTTGCTATGGTTAGTAGCATTTTTTTGTAATTTAAAAGTGATTGGGTTTAGTTTTTTGTGGTAAGGGTTAGTTGGTGATGATTTATAGTAGCCGAAGTAATTTAGGTGAGTTTGGCATAGTTTGCTACGGTTACTAGCATTTTTTTGTAATTTAAAAGTGATTGGGTTTAGCTTGTTGTGTTAAGGGTTAGTTGGTGATGATTTAGAGTAGCCGAAGTAATTTAGGTGATTCTGGTATAGTTTGTTATGATTTTTAGCATTTTTTTTTAATTTTAAAGTGATTGGAGTTAGTTTGTTGCTGTAAAGTGTAGTTGGGGGTGATTTTTGATAGCCGAAGTAATTTAAGTGAGTTTGGCATAGTTTGCTATGGTTAGTAGCATTTTTTTGTAATTTAAAAGTGATTGGGTTTAGTTTGTTGTGGTAAGGGTTAGTTGGTGATGATTTATGGTAGCCGAAGTAATTTAGGTGAGTTTGGCATAGTTTGCTATGGTTACTAGCATTTTTTTGTAATTTAAAAGTGATTGGGTTTAGTTTGTTGTGGTAAGGGTTAGTTGGTGATGATTTAGAGTAGCCGAAGTAATTTAGGTGAGTCTGGCATAGTTTGTTATGATTTGTACACCTTTTTTTGTAATTTTAAGATGATATGGTTTGGTTTGTTGTGGTAAGGGATAGTTGGAGGTGATTTACGGTAGCCGAAGTAATTTAGGTGATTCTGGTATAGTTTGTTATGATTTTTAGCATTTTTTTGTAATTTTAAAGTGAACAACGGTGGTATTAATCGGGTTTGTTGACCGTGTTCCATGCGAAGTTCCATGAGGGGGGGTGTAGTGAGCGCCCCGAGAGGCTAACTCAGCAAGTGATCCCCATGAATCTCTGCCAAACGTTTCGTCCACAGCTGCGGTGGACATCTTCAGTGGCGGTGTGGTCGTGGTCGAAGTACTCTCCCAGCTGTCACAGTCGCGACTGTGACAGCTGGGAGAGTACTTCGACCACGACCACACCGCCACTGAAGATGTCCACCGCAGCTGTGGACGAAACGTTTGGCAGAGATTCATGGGGATCACTTGCTGAGTTAGCCTCTCGGGGCGCTCACTACACCCCCCCTCATGGAACTTCGCATGGAACACGGTCAACAAACCCGATTAATACCACCGTTGTTGACAACACCGACCGTGAAAGCCTACACACTTTTATAATTTTAAAGTGATTGGGCTTAGTTTGTTGCTGTAAAATGTAGTTGGGGGTGATTTTTGAAAGCCGAAGTAATTTAGGTGAGTTTAGCATAGTTTGCTTTGGTTAGTAGCATTTTTTTCTAATTTAAAAGTGATAGGGTTTTGTTTGTTGTGGTAAGGGTTAGTTGGTGATGATTTATGGTAGCCGAAGTAATTTAGTTGACTTTGGCATAGTTTGCTTTGGTTAATTTTTTTTTTGTAATTTAAAAGTGATTGGGTTTAGTTTGTTGTGGTTAGGGTTAGTTGGTGATGATTTATGGTAGCCGAAGTAATTTAGGTGAGTTTGGCATAGTTTGCTTTGGTTACTAGCATTTTTTTGTAATTTAAAAGTCATTGGGTTTAGTTTGTTGTGGTAAGGGTTAGTTGGTGATGATTTAGAGTAGCCGAAGTAATTTAGGTGAGTCTGGCATAGTTTGTTATGATTTGTACACCTTTTTTTGTAATTTTAAGATGATATGGTTCGGTTTGTTGTGGTAAGGGATAGTTGGGGGTGATTTACGGTAGCCGAAGTAATTTTGGTGATTCTGGTATAGTTTGTTATGATTTTTAGCATTTTTTTGTAATTTTAAAGTGATTGGGCTTAGTTTGTTGCTGTAAAGTGTAGTTGGGGGTGATTTTTGATAGCCGAAGTAATTTAGGTGAGTTTGGCATAGTTTGCTATGGTTAGTAGCATTTTTTTGTAATTTAAAAGTGATTGGGTTTAGTTTGTTGTGGTAAGGGTTAGTTGGTGATGATTTATGGTAGCCGAAGTAATTTAGGTGAGTTTGGCATAGTTTGCAATGGTTACTAGCATTTTTTTGTAATTTAAAAGTGATTGGGTTTAGTTTGTTGTGGTAAGGGTTAGTTGGTGATGATTTAGAGTAGCCGAAGTAATTTAGGTGAGTCTGGCATAGAGTGTTACGATTTGTACACCTTTTTTTGTAATTTTAAAATGATATGGTTTGGTTTGTTGTGGTAAGGGATAGTTGGGGTGATTTACGGTAGCCGAAGTAATTTAGGTAATTCTGGTATAGTTTGTTATGATTTTTAGCATTTTTTTGTAATTTTAAAGTGATTGGGCTTAGTTTGTTGCTGTAAAGTGTAGTTGGGGGTGATTTTTGATAGCCGAACTAATTTAGGTGAGTTTGGCATAGTTTGCTATGGTTAGTAGCATTTTTTTGTAATTTAAAAGTGATTGGGTTTAGTTTGTTGTGGTAAGGGTTAGTTGGTGATGATTTATGGTAGCCGAAGTAATTTAGGTGAGTTTGGCATAGTTTGCAATGGTTACTAGCATTTTTTTGTAATTTAAAAGTGATTGGGTTTAGTTTGTTGTGGTAAGGGTTAGTTGGTGATGATTTAGAGTAGCCGAAGTAATTTAGCTGAGTCTGGTATAGTTTGTTATGATTTGTACACCTTTTTTTGTAATTTTAAGATGATATGGTTTGATTTAGTGTGGTAAGGGATAGTTGGGGGTGATTTACGGTAGCCGAAGTAATTTAGGTGATTCTGGTATAGTTTGTTATGATTTTTACCATTTTTTTGTAATTTAAAAGTGATTGGGTTTAGTTTGTTGTGGTAAGGGTTAGTTGGTGATAATTTATGGTAGCCAAAGTAATTTAAGTAAGTTTGGCATAGTTTGCAATGGTTACTAGCATTTTTTTGTAATTTAAAAGTGATTGGGTTTAGTTTGTTGTGGTAAGGGTTAGTTGGTGATGATTTAGAGTAGCCGAAGTAATTTAGGTGAGTCTGGCATAGTTTGTTATGATTTGTACACCTTTTTTTGTAATTTTAAGATGATATGGTTTGGTTTGTTTTGGTAAGGGATAGTTGGGGGTGATTTACGGTAGCCGAAGTAATTTAGGTGATTCTGGTATAGTTTGTTATGATTTTTAGCATTTTTTTGTAATTTTAAAGTGATTGGGCTTAGTTTGTTGCTGTAAAGTGTAGTTGGGGGTGATTTTTGATAGCCCAAGTAATTTAGGTGAATTTGGCATAGTTTACTATGGTTAGTAGCATTTTTTTGTAATTTAAAAGTGATTGGGTTTAGTTTGTCGTGGTAAGGGTTAGTTGGTGATGATTTATGGTAGCCGAAGTAATTTAGGTGAGTTTGGCATAGTTTGCTATGGTTACTAGCATTTTTTTGTAATTTAAAAGTGATTGGGTTTAGTTTGTTGTGGTAAGGGTTAGTTGGTGATGATTTAGAGTAGCCGAAGTAATTTAAGTGAGTCTGGCATAGTTTGTTATGATTTGTACACCTTTTTTTGTAATTTTAAGATGATATGGTTTTGTTTGTTGTGGTAAGGGATAGTTGGGGGTGATTTACGGTAGCCGAAGTAATTTAGGTGATTCTGGTATAGTTTGTTATGATTTTTTGCATTTTTTTGTAATTTTAAAGTGATTGGGCTTAGTTTGTTGCTGTAAACTGTAGTTGGGGGTGATTTTTGATAGCCGAAGTAATTTAGGTGCGTTTGGCATAGTTTGCTATGGTAAGTAGCATTTTTTTGTAACTTAAAAGTGTTTGAGTTTAGTTTGTTGTGGTAAGGGTTAGTTGGTGATTATTTATGGTAGCCGAAGTAATTTAGGTGAGTTTGGCATAGTTTACTATGGTAACTAGCATTTTTTTGTAATTTAGAAGTGATTGGGTTTAGTTTGTTGTGGTAAGGGTTAGTTGGTGATGATTTAGAGTAGCCGAAGTAATTTAGGTGAGTCTGGCATAGTTTGCTATGGTTAGTAGCATTTTTTTGTAATTTAAAAGTGATTGGGTTTAGTTTGTTGTGGTAAGGGTTAGTTGGTGATGATTTATGGTAGCCGAAGTAATTTAGGTGAGTTTGGCATAGTTTGCTATGGTTACTAGCATTTTTTTGTAATTTAAAAGTGATTGGGTTTAGTTTGTTGTGGTAAGGGTTAGTTGTTGATGATTTAGAGTAGCCGAAGTAATTTAAGTGAGTCTGGCATAGTTTGTTATGATTTGTACACCTTTTTTTGTAATTTTAAGATGATATGGTTTTGTTTGTTGTGGTAAGGGATAGTTGGGGGTGATTTACGGTAGCCGAAGTAATTTAGGTGATTCTGGTATAGTTTGTTATGATTTTTAGCATTTTTTTGTAATTTAAAAGTGATTGGGCTTAGTTTGTTGCTGTAAAGTGTAGTTGGGGATAATTTTTGGTAGCCGAAGTAATTTAGGTGAGTTTGGCATAGTTTACTATGGTTAGTAGCATTTTTTTGTAATTTAAAAGTGATTGGGTTTAGTTTGTTGTGGTAAGGGTTAGTTGGTGATGATTTAGAGTAGCCGAAGTAATTTAGGTGAGTCTGGCAAAGTTTGTTATGATTTGTTCACCTTTTTTTGTAATTTTAAGATGATATGGTTTGGTTTGTTGTGGTAAGGGATAGTTGGGGGTGATTTAGGGTAGCCGAAGTAATTTAGGTGATTCTGGAATAGTTTGTTATGATTTTTAGCATTTTTTTGTAATTTTGAAGTGATTGGGCTTAGTTTGTTGCTGTAAAGTGTAGTTGGGGGTGATTCTTGATAGCCCAAGTAATTTAGGTGAATTTGGAATAGTTTGCTATGGTTAGTAGCATTTTTTTGTAATTTAAAAGTGATTGGGTATAGTTTGTTGTGGTAAGGGTTAGTTGGTGATGATTTATGGTAGCCGAAGTAATTTAGGTGAGTTTGGCATAGTTTGCAATGGTTACTAGCATTTTTTTGTAATTTAAAAGTGATTGGGTTTAGTTTGTTGTGTTAAGGGTTAGTTGGTGATGATTTAGAGTAGCCGAAGTAATTTAGGTGATTCTGGTTTAGTTTGTTATGATTTTTAGCATTTTTTTGTAATTTTAAAGTGATTGGGCTTAGTTTGTTGCTGTAAACTGTAGTTGGGGGTGATTTTTGATAGCCGAAGTAATTTAGGTGAGTTTGGCATAGTTTGCTATGGTTAGTAGCATTTTTTTGTAATTTAATAGTGATTGAGTTTAGTTTGTTGTGGTAAGGGTTAGTTGGTGATGATTTATGGTAGCCGAAGTAATTTAGGTGAGTTTGGCATAGTTTGCTATGGTTACTAGCATTTTTTTGTAATTTAAAAGTGATTGGGTTTAGTTTGTTGTGGTAAGGGTTAGTTGGTGATGATTTAGAGTAGCCGAAGTAATTTAAGTGAGTCTGGCATAGTTTGTTATGATTTGTACACCTTTTTTTGTAATTTTAAGATGATATGGTTTTGTTTGTTGTGGTAAGGGATAGTTGGGGGTGATTTACGGTAGCCGAAGTAATTTAGGTGATTCTGGTATAGTTTGTTATGATTTTTTGCATTTTTTTGTAATTTTAAAGTGATTGGGCTTAGTTTGTTGCTGTAAACTGTAGTTGGGGGTGATTTTTGATAGCCGAAGTAATTTAGGTGCGTTTGGCATAGTTTGCTATGGTTAGTAGCATTTTTTTGTAACTTAAAAGTGTTTGAGTTTAGTTTGTTGTGGTAAGGGTTAGTTGGTGATTATTTATGGTAGCCGAAGTAATTTAGGTGAGTTTGGCATAGTTTACTATGGTAACTAGCATTTTTTTGTAATTTAGAAGTGATTGGGTTTAGTTTGTTGTGGTAAGGGTTAGTTGGTGATGATTTAGAGTAGCCGAAGTAATTTAGGTGAGTCTGGCATAGTTTGCTATGGTTAGTAGCATTTTTTTGTAATTTAAAAGTGATTGGGTTTAGTTTGTTGTGGTAAGGGTTAGTTGGTGATGATTTATGGTAGCCGAAGTAATTTAGGTGAGTTTGGCATAGTTTGCTATGGTTACTAGCATTTTTTTGTAATTTAAAAGTGATTGGGTTTAGTTTGTTGTGGTAAGGGTTAGTTGTTGATGATTTAGAGTAGCCGAAGTAATTTAAGTGAGTCTGGCATAGTTTGTTATGATTTGTACACCTTTTTTTGTAATTTTAAGATGATATGGTTTTGTTTGTTGTGGTAAGGGATAGTTGGGGGTGATTTACGGTAGCCGAAGTAATTTAGGTGATTCTGGTATAGTTTGTTATGATTTTTAGCATTTTTTTGTAATTTAAAAGTGATTGGGCTTAGTTTGTTGCTGTAAAGTGTAGTTGGGGTTAATTTTTGGTAGCCGAAGTAATTTAGGTGAGTTTGGCATAGTTTACTATGGTTAGTAGCATTTTTTTGTAATTTAAAAGTGATTGGGTTTAGTTTGTTGTGGTAAGGGTTAGTTGGTGATGATTTAGAGTAGCCGAAGTAATTTAGGTGAGTCTGGCAAAGTTTGTTATGATTTGTTCACCTTTTTTTGTAATTTTAAGATGATATGGTTTGGTTTGTTGTGGTAAGGGATAGTTGGGGGTGATTTACGGTAGCCGAAGTAATTTAGGTGATTCTGGAATAGTTTGTTATGATTTTTAGCATTTTTTTGTAATTTTGAAGTGATTGGGCTTAGTTTGTTGCTGTAAAGTGTAGTTGGGGGTGATTCTTGATAGCCCAAGTAATTTAGGTGAATTTGGAATAGTTTGCTATGGTTAGTAGCATTTTTTTGTAATTTAAAAGTGATTGGGTATAGTTTGTTGTGGTAAGGGTTAGTTGGTGATGATTTATGGTAGCCGAAGTAATTTAGGTGAGTTTGGCATAGTTTGCTATGGTTACTAGCATTTTTTTGTAATTTAAAAGTGATTGGGTTTAGTTTGTTGTGGTAAGGGTTAGTTGGTGATGATTTAGAGTAGCCGAAGTAATTTAGGTGAGTCTGGCATAGTTTGTTATGATTTGTACACCTTTTTTTGTAATTTTAATATGATATGGTTTGGTTTGTTCTGGTAAGGGATAGTTGGGTGTGATTTACGGTAGCCGAAGTAATTTAGGTGATTCTGGTATAGTTTGTTATGATTTTTAGCATTTTTTTGTAATTTTAAAGTGATTGGGCTTAGTTTGTTGCTGTAAAGTGTAGTTGGGGGTGATTTTTGATAGCCGAAGTAATTTAGGTGAGTTTGGCATAGTTTGCTATGGTTAGTAGCATTTTTTTGTAATTTAAAAGTGATTGGGTTTAGTTTGTTGTGGTAAGGGTTAGTTGGTGATGATTTAGAGTAGCCGAAGTAACTTAGGTGATTCTGGTATAGTTTGTTATGATTTTTAGCATTTTTTTGTAATTTTAAAGTGATTGGGCTTAGCTTGTTGCTGTAAAATGTAGTTGGGGGTGATTTTTGATAGCCGAAGTAATTTAGGTGAGTTTGGCATAGTTTGCTATGGTTAGTAGCATTTTTTTGTAATTTAAAAGTGATTGGGTTTAGTTTGTTGTGGTAAGGGTTAGTTGGTGATGATTTATGGTAGCCGAAGTAATTTAGGTGAGTTTGGCATAGTTTGCTATGGTTACTAGCATTTTTTTGTAATTTAAAAGTGATTGGGTTTAGTTTGTTGTGGTAAGGGTTAGTTGGTGATAATTTAGAATAGCCGAAGTAATTTAGGTGAGTCTGGCATAGTTTGTTATGATTTGTACACCTTTTCTTGTAATTTTAAGATGATATGGTTTGGTTTGTTGTGGTAAGGGATAGTTGGGGGTGATTTACGGTAGCCGAAGTAATTTAGGTGATTCTGGTATAGTTTGTTATGATTTTTAGCATTTTCTTGTAATTTTAAAGTGATTGGGCTTAGTTTGAGCTGTAAAGTGTATTTGGGGGTGATTTTTAATAGCCGAAGTAATTTAGGTGAGTTTGGCATAGTTTGCTATGGTTAGTAGCATTTTTTTGTAATTTAAAACTGATTGGGTTTAGTTTGTTGTGGTAAGGGTTAGTTGGTGATGATTTATGGTAGCCGAAGTAATTTAGGTGAGTTTGGCATAGTTTGCTATGGTTACTAGCATTTTTTGTAATTTAAAAGTGATTGGGAAGGGATAGTTGGGGGTGATTTACGGTAGCCGAAGTAATTTAGGTGATTTTGGTATAGTTTGTTATGATTTTTAGCATTTTCTTGTAATTTTAAAGTGATTGGGCTTAGTTTGAGCTGTAAAGTGTATTTGGGGGTGATTTTTAATAGTCGAAGTAATTGAGGTGAGTTTGGCATAGTTTGCTATAGTTAGTAGCATTTTTTTGTAATTTAAAAGTGATTGGGTTTAGTTTGTTGTGGTAAGGGTTAGTTGGTGATGATTTATGGTAGCCGAAGTAATTTAGGTAAATTTGGCATAGTTTGCTATGGTTACTAGCATTTTTTTGTAATTAAAACTGATTGGGTTTAGTTTGTTGTGGTAAGGATTAGTTGGTGATGATTTAGAGTAGCCGAAGTAATTTAGGTGAGTCTGGCATAGTTTGTTATGATTTGTACACCTTTTTTTGTAATTTTAAGATAATATGGTTTGGTTTGTTGTGGTAAGGGATAGTTGGGGGTGATTTACGGTAGCCGAAGTAATTTAGGTGATTCTGGTATAGTTTGTTATGATTTTTAGCATTTTTTTGTAATTTTAAAGTGATTGGGCTTAGTTTGTTGCTGTAAAGTGTAGTTGGGGGTGATTTTTGATAGCCGAAGTAATTTAGGTGAGTTTGGCATAGTTTGCTATGGTTAGTAGCATTTTTTTGTAATTTAAAATTGATTGGGTTTAGTTTGTTGTGGTAAGGGTTAGTTGGAGATGATTTATAGTAGCCGAAGTAATTTAGGTAAGTTTGGCATAGTTTGCTATGGTTACTAGCATTTTTTTATAATTTAAAATTGATTGGGTTTAGTTTGTTGTGGTAAGGGTTAGTTAATGATGATTTATGGTAGCCGAAGTAATTTAGGTGAATTTCGCATAGTTTGCTATGGTTACTAGCATTTTTTTGTAATTAAAAGTGATTGGGTTTAGTTTGTTGTGGTAAGGGTTAGTTGGTGATGATTTAGAGTAGCCGAAGTAATTTAGGTGAGTCTGGCATAGTTTGTTATGATTTGTACACCTTTTTTTGTAATTTTAAGATGATATGGTTTGGTTTGTTGTGGTAAGGGATAGTTGGGGGTGATTTACGGTAGCCGAAGTAATTTAGGTGATTCTGGTATAGTTTGTATTGTTTTTGGGCTTTTCTTGTAATTTTAAAGTGATTGGGCTTAGTTTGTTGCTGTAAAGTGTAGTTGGGGGTGATTTTTGATAGCCGAAGTAATTTAGGTGAGTTTGGCATAGTTTGCTATGGTTAGTAGCATTTTTTGTAATTTAAAATTGATTGGGTTTAGTTTGTTGTGGTAAGGGTTAGTTGGAGATGATTTATAGTAGCCGAAGTAATTTAGGTAAGTTTGGCATAGTTTGCTATGGTTACTAGCATTTTTTTATAATTTAAAATTGATTGGGTTTAGTTTGTTGTGGTAAGGGTTAGTTAATGATGATTTATGGTAGCCGAAGTAATTTAGGTGAATTTCGCATAGTTTGCTATGGTTACTAGCATTTTTTTGTAATTAAAAGTGATTGGGTTTAGTTTGTTGTGGTAAGGGTTAGTTGGTGATGATTTAGAGTAGCCGAAGTAATTTAGGTGAGTCTGGCATAGTTTGTTATGATTTGTACACCTTTTTTTGTAATTTTAAGATGATATGGTTTGGTTTGTTGTGGTAAGGATAGATGGGGGTGATTTACGGTAGCCGAAGTAATTTAGGTGATTCTGGTATAGTTTGTTATGATTTTTAGCATTTTTTTGTAATTTTAAAGTGATTGGGCTTAGTTTGTTGCTGTAAAGTGTAGTTGGGGGTGATTTTTGATAGCCGAAGTAATTTAGGTGAGTTTGGCATAGTTTGCTATGGTTAGTAGCATTTTTTGTAATTTAAAATTGATTGGGTTTAGTTTGTTGTGGTAAGGGTTAGTTGGAGATGATTTATAGTAGCCGAAGTAATTTAGGTAAGTTTGGCATAGTTTGCTATGGTTACTAGCATTTTTTTATAATTTAAAATTGATTGGGTTTAGTTTGTTGTGGTAAGGGTTAGTTAATGATGATTTATGGTAGCCGAAGTAATTTAGGTGAATTTCGCATAGTTTGCTATGGTTACTAGCATTTTTTTGTAATTAAAAGTGATTGGGTTTAGTTTGTTGTGGTAAGGGTTAGGTGGTGATGATTTAGAGTAGCCGAAGTAATTTAGGTGAGTCTGGCATAGTTTGTTATGATTTGTACACCTTTTTTTGTAATTTTAAGATGATATGGTTTGGTTTGTTGTGGTAAGGATAGATGGGGGTGATTTACGGTAGCCGAAGTAATTTAGGTGATTCTGGTATAGTTTGTTATGATTTTTAGCATTTTTTTGTAATTTTAAAGTGATTGGGCTTAGTTTGTTGCTGTAAAGTGTAGTTGGGGGTGATTTTTGATAGCCGAAGTAATTTAGGTGAGTTTGGCATAGTTTGCTATGGTTAGTAGCATTTTTTTGTAATTTAAAAGTGATTGGGTTTAGTATGTTGTGGTTAGAGTTAGTTGGTGATGATTTATGGTAGCCGAAGTAATTTAGGTGAGTTTGGCATAGTTTGCTATGGTTACTAGCATTTTTTTGTAATTTAAAAGTGATTGGGTTTAGTTTGTTGTGGTAAGGGTTAGTTGGTGATGATTTAGAGTAGCCGAAGTAATTTAGGTGAGTCTGGCATAGTTTGTTATGATTTGTATACCTATTTTTGTAATTTTAAGATGATATGGTTTGGTTTGTTGTGGTAAGGTATAGTTGGGGGTGATTTACGGTAGCCGAAGTAATTTAGGTGATTCTGGTATAGTTTGTTATGATTTTAGCATTTTTTTGTATTTTTAAAGTGATTGGGCATAGTTTGTTGTTGTAAAGTGTAGTTGGGGGTGATTTTTGATAGCCGAAGTAATTTAGGTGAGTTTGGCATAGTTTGCTATGGTTACTAGCATTTTTTTGTAATTTAAAAGTGATTGGGTTTATTTTGTTGTGGTAAGGGTTAGTTGGTGATGATTTAGAGTAGCCGAAGTAATTTAGGTGAGTCTGGCATAGTTTGTTATGATTTGTACACCTTTTTTTGTAATTTTAATATGATATGATTTGGTTTGTTGTGGTAAGGGATAGTTGAGGGTGATTTACGGTAGCCGAAGTAATTTAGATGATTCTGGTATAGTTTGTTATGATTTTTAGCATTTTTTTGTAATTTTAAAGTGATTGGGCTTAGTTTGTTGCTGTAAAGTGTAGTTGGGGGTGATTTTTGATAGCCGAAGTAATTTAGGTGAGTTTGGCATAGTTTGCTATGGTTAGTAGCATTTTTTTGTAATTTGAAAGTGATTGGGTTTAGTTTGTTGTGGTTAGGGTTAGTTGGTGATGATTTATGGTAGCCGAAGTAATTTAGGTGAGTTTGGCATAGTTTGCTATGGTTACTAGCATTTTTTTGTAATTTAAAAGTGATTGGGTTTAGTTTGTTGTGTTAAGGGTTAGTTGGTGATGATTTAGAGTAGCCGAAGTAATTTTGGTGATTCTGGTATAGTTTGTTATGATTTTTAGCATTTTTTTTGTACTTTTAAAGTGATTGGACTTAGTTTGTTGCTGTAAAGTGTAGTTGGGGGTGATTTTTGATAGCCGAAGTAATTTAGGTGAGTTTGGCATAGTTTTCTATGGTTAGTAGCATATTTTTGTAATTTAAAAGTGATTGGGTTTAGTTTGTTGTGGTTAGGGTTAGTTGGTGATGATTTATGGTAGCCGAAGTAATTTAGGTGAGTTTGGCATAGTTTGCTATGGTTACTAGCATTTTTTTGTAATTTAAAAGTGATTGGGTTTAGTTTGTTGTGGTAAGGGTTAGTTGGTGATGATTTAGAGTAGCCGAAGTAATTTAGGTGAGTCTGGCATAGTTTGTTATGATTTGTACACCTTTTTTTATAATTTTAAGATGATATGGTTTGGTTTGTTGTGGTAAGGGATAGTTGGGGGTTATTTACGGTAGCCGAAGTAATTTAGGTGATTCTGGTGTAGTTTGTTATGATTTTTAGCATTTTTTTGTAATTTTAAAGTGATTGGGCTTAGTTTGTTGGTGTAAAGTGTAGTTGGGGGTGATTTTTGATAGCCGAAGTAATTTAGGTGAGTTAGGCATAGTTTGCTATGGTTACTAGCATTTTTTTGTAATTTAAAAGTGATTGGGTTTAGTTTGTTGTGGTAAGGGTTAGTTGGTGATGATTTAGAGTAGCCGACGTAATTTAGGTGAGTCTGGCATAGTTTGTTATGATTTGTACACCTTTTTTTGTAATTTTAATATGATATGATTTGGTTTGTTGTGGTAAGGGATAGTTGAGGGTGATTTACGGTAGCCGAAGTAATTTAGATGATTCTGGTATAGTTTGTTATGATTTTTAGCATTTTTTTGTAATTTTAAAGTGATTGGGCTTAGTTTGTTGCTGTAAAGTGTAGTTGGGGGTGATTTTTGATAGCCGAAGTAATTTAGGTGAGTTTGGCATAGTTTGCTATGGTTACTAGCATTTTTTTGTAATTTAAAAGTGATTGGGTTTAGTTTGTTGTGTTAAGGGTTAGTTGGTGATGATTTAGAGTAGCCGAAGTAATTTTGGTGATTCTGGTATAGTTTGTTATGATTTTTAGCATTTTTTTTGTACTTTTAAAGTGATTGGACTTAGTTTGTTGCTGTAAAGTGTAGTTGGGGGTGATTTTTGATAGCCGAAGTAATTTAGGTGAGTTTGGCATAGTTTTCTATGGTTAGTAGCATATTTTTGTAATTTAAAAGTGATTGGGTTTAGTTTGTTGTGGTTAGGGTTAGTTGGTGATGATTTATGGTAGCCGAAGTAATTTAGGTGAGTTTGGCATAGTTTGCTATGGTTACTAGCATTTTTTTGTAATTTAAAAGTGATTGGGTTTAGTTTGTTGTGGTAAGGGTTAGTTGGTGATGATTTAGAGTAGCCGAAGTAATTTAGGTGAGTCTGGCATAGTTTGTTATGATTTGTACACCTTTTTTTATAATTTTAAGATGATATGGTTTGGTTTGTTGTGGTAAGGGATAGTTGGGGGTTATTTACGGTAGCCGAAGTAATTTAGGTGATTCTGGTGTAGTTTGTTATGATTTTTAGCATTTTTTTGTAATTTTAAAGTGATTGGGCTTAGTTTGTTGGTGTAAAGTGTAGTTGGGGGTGATTTTTGATAGCCGAAGTAATTTAGGTGAGTTAGGCATAGTTTGCTATGGTTACTAGCATTTTTTTGTAATTTAAAAGTGATTGGGTTTAGTTTGTTGTGGTAAGGGTTAGTTGGTGATGATTTAGAGTAGCCGACGTAATTTAGGTGAGTCTGGCATAGTTTGTTATGATTTGTACACCTTTTTTTGTAATTTTAATATGATATGATTTGGTTTGTTGTGGTAAGGGATAGTTGAGGGTGATTTACGGTAGCCGAAGTAATTTAGATGATTCTGGTATAGTTTGTTATGATTTTTAGCATTTTTTTGTAATTTTAAAGTGATTGGGCTTAGTTTGTTGCTGTAAAGTGTAGTTGGGGGTGATTTTTGATAGCCGAAGTAATTTAGGTGAGTTTGGCATAGTTTGCTATGGTTACTAGCATTTTTTTGTAATTTAAAAGTAATTGGGTTTATTTTGTTGTGGTAAGGGTTAGTTGGTGATGATTTAGAGTAGCCGAAGTAATTTAGGTGAGTCTGGCATAGTTTGTTATGATTTGTACACCTTTTTTTGTAATTTTAATATGATATGATTTGGTTTGTTGTGGTAAGGGATAGTTGAGGGTGATTTACGGTAGCTGGAGTAATTTAGATGATTCTGGTATAGTTTGTTATGATTTTTAGCATTTTTTTGTAATTTTAAAGTGATTGGGCTTAGTTTGTTGCTGTAAAGTGTAGTTGGGGGTGATTTTTGATAGCCGAAGTAATTTAGGTGAGTTTGGCATAGTTTGCTATGGTTAGTAGCATTTTTTTGTAATTTGAAAGTGATTGGGTTTAGTTTGTTGTGGTTAGGGTTAGTTGGTGATGATTTATGGTAGCCGAAGTAATTTAGGTGAGTTTGGCATAGTTTGCTATGGTTACTAGCATTTTTTTGTAATTTAAAAGTGATTGGGTTTAGTTTGTTGTGGTAAGGGTTAGATGGTGATGATTTAGAGTAGCCGAAGTAATTTAGGTGAGTCTGGCATAGTTTGTTATGATTTGTACACCTTTTTTTGTAATTTTAAGATGATATGGTTTGGTTTGTTGTGGTAAGGGACAGTTGGGGGTTATTTACGGTAGCCGAAGTAATTTAGGTGATTCTGGTATAGTTTGTTATGATTTTTAGCATTTTTTTGTAATTTTAAAGTGATTGGGCTTAGTTTGTTGCTGTAAAGTGTAGTTGGGGGTGATTTTTGATAGCCGAAGTAATTTAGGTGAGTTAGGCATAGTTTGCTATGGTTACTAGCATTTTTTTGTAATTTAAAAGTGATTGGGTTTAGTTTGTTGTGGTAAGGGTTAGTTGGTGATGATTTAGAGTAGCCGACGTAATTTAGGTGAGTCTGGCATAGTTTGTTATGATTTGTACACTTTTTTTTTGTAATTTTAATATGATATGGTTTGGTTTGTTGTGGTAAGGGATAGTTGGGGGTGATTTACGGTAGCCGAAGTAATTTAGATGATTCTGGTATAGTTTGTTATGATTTTTAGCATTTTTTTGTAATTTTAAAGTGATTGGGCTTAGTTTGTTGCTGTAAAGTGTAATTGGGGGTGATTTTTGATAGCCGAAGTAATTTAGGTGAGTTTGGCATAGTTTGCTATGGTTAGTAGCATTTTTTTGTAATTTAAAAGTGATTGGGTTTAGTTTTTTGTGGTAAGGGTTAGTTGGTGATGATTTATAGTAGCCGAAGTAATTTAGGTGAGTTTGGCATAGTTTGCTACGGTTACTAGCATTTTTTTGTAATTTAAAAGTGATGGGGTTTAGCTTGTTGTGTTAAGGGTTAGTTGGTGATGATTTAGAGTAGCCGAAGTAATTTAGGTGATTCTGGTATAGTTTGTTATGATTTTTAGCATTTTTTTTTAATTTTAAAGTGATTGGAGTTAGTTTGTTGCTGTAAAGTGTAGTTGGGGGTGATTTTTGATAGCCGAAGTAATTTAAGTGAGTTTGGCATAGTTTGCTATGGTTAGTAGCATTTTTTTGTAATTTAAAAGTGATTGGGTTTAGTTTGTTGTGGTAAGGGTTAGTTGGTGATGATTTATGGTAGCCGAAGTAATTTAGGTGAGTTTGGCATAGTTTGCTATGGTTACTAGCATTTTTTTGTAATTTAAAAGTGATTGGGTTTAGTTTGTTGTGGTAAGGGTTAGTTGGTGATGATTTAGAGTAGCCGAAGTAATTTAGGTGAGTCTGGCATAGTTTGTTATGATTTGTACACCTTTTTTTGTAATTTTAAGATGATATGGTTTGGTTTGTTGTGGTAAGGGATAGTTGGAGGTGATTTACGGTAGCCGAAGTAATTTAGGTGATTCTGGTATAGTTTGTTATGATTTTTAGCATTTTTTTGTAATTTTAAAGTGATTGGGCTTAGTTTGTTGCTGTAAAATGTAGTTGGGGGTGATTTTTGAAAGCCGAAGTAATTTAGGTGAGTTTAGCATAGTTTGCTTTGGTTAGTAGCATTTTTTTCTAATTTAAAAGTGATAGGGTTTTGTTTGTTGTGGTAAGGGTTAGTTGGTGATGATTTATGGTAGCCGAAGTAATTTAGTTGACTTTGGCATAGTTTGCTTTGGTTACTTTTTTTTTTGTAATTTAAAAGTGATTGGGTTTAGTTTGTTGTGGTTAGGGTTAGTTGGTGATGATTTATGGTAGCCGAAGTAATTTAGGTGAGTTTGGCATAGTTTGCTTTGGTTAGTAGCATTTTTTTGTAATTTAAAAGTGATTGGGTTTAGTTTGTTGTGGTAAGGTTTAGTTGGTGATGATTTATGGTAGCCGAAGTAATTTATTTGAGTTTGGCATAGTTTGCTATGGTTACTAGCATTTTTTTGTAATTTAAAAGTCATTGGGTTTAGTTTGTTGTGGTAAGGGTTAGTTGGTGATGATTTAGAGTAGCCGAAGTAATTTAGGTGAGTCTGGCATAGTTTGTTATGATTTGTACACCTTTTTTTGTAATTTTAAGATGATATGGTTCGGTTTGTTGTGGTAAGGGATAGTTGGGGGTGATTTACGGTAGCCGAAGTAATTTTGGTGATTCTGGTATAGTTTGTTATGATTTTTAGCATTTTTTTGTAATTTTAAAGTGATTGGGCTTAGTTTGTTGCTGTAAAGTGTAGTTGGGGGTGATTTTTGATAGCCGAAGTAATTTAGGTGAGTTTGGCATAGTTTGCTATGGTTAGTAGCATTTTTTTGTAATTTAAAAGTGATTGGGTTTAGTTTGTTGTGGTAAGGGTTAGTTGGTGATGATTTATGGTAGCCGAAGTAATTTAGGTGAGTTTGGCATAGTTTGCAATGGTTACTAGCATTTTTTTGTAATTTAAAAGTGATTGGGTTTAGTTTGTTGTGGTAAGGGTTAGTTGGTGATGATTTAGAGTAGCCGAAGTAATTTAGGTGAGTCTGGCATAGAGTGTTACGATTTGTACACCTTTTTTTGTAATTTTAAAATGATATGGTTTGGTTTGTTGTGGTAAGGGATAGTTGGGGTGATTTACGGTAGCCGAAGTAATTTAGGTAATTCTGGTATAGTTTGTTATGATTTTTAGCATTTTTTTGTAATTTTAAAGTGATTGGGCTTAGTTTGTTGCTGTAAAGTGTAGTTGGGGGTGATTTTTGATAGCCGAACTAATTTAGGTGAGTTTGGCATAGTTTGCTATGGTTAGTAGCATTTTTTTGTAATTTAAAAGTGATTGGGTTTAGTTTGTTGTGGTAAGGGTTAGTTGGTGATGATTTATGGTAGCCGAAGTAATTTAGGTGAGTTTGGCATAGTTTGCAATGGTTACTAGCATTTTTTTGTAATTTAAAAGTGATTGGGTTTAGTTTGTTGTGGTAAGGGTTAGTTGGTGATGATTTAGAGTAGCCGAAGTAATTTAGCTGAGTCTGGTATAGTTTGTTATGATTTGTACACCTTTTTTTGTAATTTTAAGATGATATGGTTTGATTTAGTGTGGTAAGGGATAGTTGGGGGTGATTTACGGTAGCCGAAGTAATTTAGGTGATTCTGGTATAGTTTGTTATGATTTTTACCATTTTTTTGTAATTTAAAAGTGATTGGGTTTAGTTTGTTGTGGTAAGGGTTAGTTGGTGATAATTTATGGTAGCCAAAGTAATTTAAGTAAGTTTGGCATAGTTTGCAATGGTTACTAGCATTTTTTTGTAATTTAAAAGTGATTGGGTTTAGTTTGTTGTGGTAAGGGTTAGTTGGTGATGATTTAGAGTAGCCGAAGTAATTTAGGTGAGTCTGGCATAGTTTGTTATGATTTGTACACCTTTTTTTGTAATTTTAAGATGATATGGTTTGGTTTGTTTTGGTAAGGGATAGTTGGGGGTGATTTACGGTAGCCGAAGTAATTTAGGTGATTCTGGTATAGTTTGTTATGATTTTTAGCATTTTTTTGTAATTTTAAAGTGATTGGGCTTAGTTTGTTGCTGTAAAGTGTAGTTGGGGGTGATTTTTGATAGCCCAAGTAATTTAGGTGAATTTGGCATAGTTTACTATGGTTAGTAGCATTTTTTTGTAATTTAAAAGTGATTGGGTTTAGTTTGTCGTGGTAAGGGTTAGTTGGTGATGATTTATGGTAGCCGAAGTAATTTAGGTGAGTTTGGCATAGTTTGCTATGGTTACTAGCATTTTTTTGTAATTTAAAAGTGATTGGGTTTAGTTTGTTGTGGTAAGGGTTAGTTGGTGATGATTTAGAGTAGCCGAAGTAATTTAAGTGAGTCTGGCATAGTTTGTTATGATTTGTACACCTTTTTTTGTAATTTTAAGATGATATGGTTTTGTTTGTTGTGGTAAGGGATAGTTGGGGCTGATTTACGGTAGCCGAAGTAATTTAGGTGATTCTGGTATAGTTTGTTATGATTTTTTGCATTTTTTTGTAATTTTAAAGTGATTGGGCTTAGTTTGTTGCTGTAAACTGTAGTTGGGGGTGATTTTTGATAGCCGAAGTAATTTAGGTGCGTTTGGCATAGTTTGCTATGGTAAGTAGCATTTTTTTGTAACTTAAAAGTGTTTGAGTTTAGTTTGTTGTGGTAAGGGTTAGTTGGTGATTATTTATGGTAGCCGAAGTAATTTAGGTGAGTTTGGCATAGTTTACTATGGTAACTAGCATTTTTTTGTAATTTAGAAGTGATTGGGTTTAGTTTGTTGTGGTAAGGGTTAGTTGGTGATGATTTAGAGTAGCCGAAGTAATTTAGGTGAGTCTGGCATAGTTTGCTATGGTTAGTAGCATTTTTTTGTAATTTAAAAGTGATTGGGTTTAGTTTGTTGTGGTAAGGGTTAGTTGGTGATGATTTATGGTAGCCGAAGTAATTTAGGTGAGTTTGGCATAGTTTGCTATGGTTACTAGCATTTTTTTGTAATTTAAAAGTGATTGGGTTTAGTTTGTTGTGGTAAGGGTTAGTTGTTGATGATTTAGAGTAGCCGAAGTAATTTAAGTGAGTCTGGCATAGTTTGTTATGATTTGTACACCTTTTTTTGTAATTTTAAGATGATATGGTTTTGTTTGTTGTGGTAAGGGATAGTTGGGGGTGATTTACGGTAGCCGAAGTAATTTAGGTGATTCTGGTATAGTTTGTTATGATTTTTAGCATTTTTTTGTAATTTAAAAGTGATTGGGCTTAGTTTGTTGCTGTAAAGTGTAGTTGGGGATAATTTTTGGTAGCCGAAGTAATTTAGGTGAGTTTGGCATAGTTTACTATGGTTAGTAGCATTTTTTTGTAATTTAAAAGTGATTGGGTTTAGTTTGTTGTGGTAAGGGTTAGTTGGTGATGATTTAGAGTAGCCGAAGTAATTTAGGTGAGTCTGGCAAAGTTTGTTATGATTTGTTCACCTTTTTTTGTAATTTTAAGATGATATGGTTTGGTTTGTTGTGGTAAGGGATAGTTGGGGGTGATTTAGGGTAGCCGAAGTAATTTAGGTGATTCTGGAATAGTTTGTTATGATTTTTAGCATTTTTTTGTAATTTTGAAGTGATTGGGCTTAGTTTGTTGCTGTAAAGTGTAGTTGGGGGTGATTCTTGATAGCCCAAGTAATTTAGGTGAATTTGGAATAGTTTGCTATGGTTAGTAGCATTTTTTTGTAATTTAAAAGTGATTGGGTATAGTTTGTTGTGGTAAGGGTTAGTTGGTGATGATTTATGGTAGCCGAAGTAATTTAGGTGAGTTTGGCATAGTTTGCAATGGTTACTAGCATTTTTTTGTAATTTAAAAGTGATTGGGTTTAGTTTGTTGTGTTAAGGGTTAGTTGGTGATGATTTAGAGTAGCCGAAGTAATTTAGGTGATTCTGGTTTAGTTTGTTATGATTTTTAGCATTTTTTTGTAATTTTAAAGTGATTGGGCTTAGTTTGTTGCTGTAAACTGTAGTTGGGGGTGATTTTTGATAGCCGAAGTAATTTAGGTGAGTTTGGCATAGTTTGCTATGGTTAGTAGCATTTTTTTGTAATTTAATAGTGATTGAGTTTAGTTTGTTGTGGTAAGGGTTAGTTGGTGATGATTTATGGTAGCCGAAGTAATTTAGGTGAGTTTGGCATAGTTTGCTATGGTTACTAGCATTTTTTTGTAATTTAAAAGTGATTGGGTTTAGTTTGTTGTGGTAAGGGTTAGTTGGTGATGATTTAGAGTAGCCGAAGTAATTTAAGTGAGTCTGGCATAGTTTGTTATGATTTGTACACCTTTTTTTGTAATTTTAAGATGATATGGTTTTGTTTGTTGTGGTAAGGGATAGTTGGGGGTGATTTACGGTAGCCGAAGTAATTTAGGTGATTCTGGTATAGTTTGTTATGATTTTTTGCATTTTTTTGTAATTTTAAAGTGATTGGGCTTAGTTTGTTGCTGTAAACTGTAGTTGGGGGTGATTTTTGATAGCCGAAGTAATTTAGGTGCGTTTGGCATAGTTTGCTATGGTTAGTAGCATTTTTTTGTAACTTAAAAGTGTTTGAGTTTAGTTTGTTGTGGTAAGGGTTAGTTGGTGATTATTTATGGTAGCCGAAGTAATTTAGGTGAGTTTGGCATAGTTTACTATGGTAACTAGCATTTTTTTGTAATTTAGAAGTGATTGGGTTTAGTTTGTTGTGGTAAGGGTTAGTTGGTGATGATTTAGAGTAGCCGAAGTAATTTAGGTGAGTCTGGCATAGTTTGCTATGGTTAGTAGCATTTTTTTGTAATTTAAAAGTGATTGGGTTTAGTTTGTTGTGGTAAGGGTTAGTTGGTGATGATTTATGGTAGCCGAAGTAATTTAGGTGAGTTTGGCATAGTTTGCTATGGTTACTAGCATTTTTTTGTAATTTAAAAGTGATTGGGTTTAGTTTGTTGTGGTAAGGGTTAGTTGTTGATGATTTAGAGTAGCCGAAGTAATTTAAGTGAGTCTGGCATAGTTTGTTATGATTTGTACACCTTTTTTTGTAATTTTAAGATGATATGGTTTTGTTTGTTGTGGTAAGGGATAGTTGGGGGTGATTTACGGTAGCCGAAGTAATTTAGGTGATTCTGGTATAGTTTGTTATGATTTTTAGCATTTTTTTGTAATTTAAAAGTGATTGGGCTTAGTTTGTTGCTGTAAAGTGTAGTTGGGGTTAATTTTTGGTAGCCGAAGTAATTTAGGTGAGTTTGGCATAGTTTACTATGGTTAGTAGCATTTTTTTGTAATTTAAAAGTGATTGGGTTTAGTTTGTTGTGGTAAGGGTTAGTTGGTGATGATTTAGTGTAGCCGAAGTAATTTAGGTGAGTCTGGCAAAGTTTGTTATGATTTGTTCACCTTTTTTTGTAATTTTAAGATGATATGGTTTGGTTTGTTGTGGTAAGGGATAGTTGGGGGTGATTTACGGTAGCCGAAGTAATTTAGGTGATTCTGGAATAGTTTGTTATGATTTTTAGCATTTTTTTGTAATTTTGAAGTGATTGGGCTTAGTTTGTTGCTGTTAAGTGTAGTTGGGGGTGATTCTTGATAGCCCAAGTAATTTAGGTGAATTTGGAATAGTTTGCTATGGTTAGTAGCATTTTTTTGTAATTTAAAAGTGATTGGGTATAGTTTGTTGTGGTAAGGGTTAGTTGGTGATGATTTATGGTAGCCGAAGTAATTTAGGTGAGTTTGGCATAGTTTGCTATGGCTACTAGCATTTTTTTGTAATTTATATGTGATTGGGTTTAGTTTGTTGTGGTAAGGGTTAGTTGGTGATGATTTAGAGTAGCCGAAGTAATTTAGGTGAGTCTGGCATAGTTTGTTATGATTTGTACACTTTTTTTTGTAATTTTAAGATGATATGGTTTGGTTTGTTGTGGTAAGGGATAGTTGGGGGTGATTTACGGTAGCCGAAGTAATTTAGGTGATTCTGGTATAGTTTGTTATGATTTTTAGCATTTTTTTGTAATTTTAAAGTGATTGGGCTTAGTTTGTTGCTGTAAAGTGTAGTTGGGGGTGATTTTTGGTAGCCGAAGTAATTTAGGTGAGTTTGGCATAGTTTACTATGGTTAGTAGCATTTTTTTGTAATTTAAAAGTGATTGGGTTTAGTTTGTTGTGGTAAGGGTTAGTTGGTGATGATTTATGGTAGCCGAAGTAATTTAGTTGAGTTTGGCATAGTTTGCTATGGTTACTAGCATTTTTTTGTAATTTAAAAGTGATTGGGTTTAGTTTGTTGTGGTAAGGGTTAGTTGGTGATGATTTAGAGTAGCCGAAGTAATTTAAGTGAGTCTGGCATAGTTTGTTATGATTTGTACACCTTTTTTTGTAATTTTAAGATGATATGGTTTTGTTTGTTGTGGTAAGGGATAGTTGGGGGTGATTTACGGTAGCCGAAGTAATTTAGGTGATTCTGGTATAGTTTGTTATGATTTTTAGCATTTTTTTTGTAATTTTAAAGTGATTGGGCTTAGTTTGTTGCTGTAAACTGTAGTTGGGGGTGATTTTTGATAGCCGAAGTAATTTAGGTGAGTTTGGCATAGTTTGCTATGGTTAGTAGCATTTTTTTGTAATTTAAAAGTGATTGGGTTTAGTTTGTTGTGGTAAGGGTTAGTTGGTGATGATTTATGGTAGCCGAAGTAATTTAGGTGAGTTTGGCATAGTTTGCTATGGTTACTAGAATTTTTTTGTAATTTAAAAGTGATTGGGTTTAGTTTGTTGTGGTAAGGGTTAGTTGGTGATGATTTAGAGTAGCCGAAGTAATTTAGGTGAGTCTGGCAAAGTTTGTTATAATTTGTTCACCTTTTTTTGTAATTTTAAGATGATATGGTTTGGTTTGTTGTGGTAAGGGATAGTTGGGGGTGATTTACGGTAGCCGAAGTAATTTAGGTGATTCTGGAATAGTTTGTTATGATTTTTAGCATTTTTTTGTAATTTTAAAGTGATTGGGCTTAGTTTGTTGCTGTAAAGTGTAGTTGGGGGTGATTTTTGATAGCCCAAGTAATTTAGGTGAATTTGGAATAGTTTGCTATGGTTAGTAGCATTTTTTTGTAATTTAAAAGTGATTGGGTTTAGTTTGTTGTGGTAAGGGTTAGTTGGTGATGATTTAGAGTAGCCGAAGTAATTTAGGTGAGTCTGGCATAGTTTGTTATGATTTGTACACCTTTTTTTGTAATTTTAAGATGATATGGTTTGGTTTGTTGTGGTAAGGGATAGTTGGGGGTGATTTACGGTAGCCGAAGTAATTTAGGTGATTCTGGTATAATTTGTTATGATTTTTAGCATTTTTTTGTAATTTTAAAGTGATTGGGCTTAGTTTGTTGCTATAAAGTGTAGTTGGGGGTGATTTTTGATATCCGAAGTAATTTAGGTGTGTTTGGCATAGTTTGCTATGGTTAGTAGCATTTTTTTGTATTTTAAAAGTGATTTGGTTTAGTTTGTTGTGGTAAGAGTTAGTTGGTGATGATTTATGGTAGCCGAAGTAATTTAGGTGAGTTTGGCATAGTTTGCTATGGTTACTAGCATTTTTTTTGTAATTTAATAGTGATTGGGGTTAGTTTGTTGTGGTAAGAGTTAGTTGGTGATGATTTATGGTAGCCGAAGTAATTTAGGTCAGTTTGGCATAGTTTGCTATGGTTACTAGCATTTTTTTGTAATTTAAAAGTGATTGGGTTTAGTTTGTTGTGGTAAGGGTTAGTTGGTGATGATTTAGAGTAGCCGAAGTAATTTAGGTGAGTCTGGCATAATTTGTTATGATTTGTACACCTTTTTTTGTAATTTTAAGATGATATGGTTTGGTTTGTTGTGGTAAGGGATAGTTGGGGGTGATTTACGGTAGCCGATGTAATTTAGGTGATTCTGGTATAGTTTGTTATGATTTTTAGCATTTTTTTGTAATTTTAAAGTGATTGGGCTTAGCTTGTTGGTGTAAAGTGTAGTTGGGGGTGATTTTTGATAGCCGAAGTAATTTAGGTGAGTTTGGCATAGTTTGCTATGGTTACTAGCATTTTTTTGTAATTTAAAAGTGATTGGGTTTAGTTTGTTGTGGTAAGGGTTAGTTGGTGATGATTTAGAGTAGCCGAAGTAATTTAAGTGAGTCTGGCATAGTTTGTTATGATTTGTACACCTTTTTTTGTAATTTTAAGATGATATGGTTTTGTTTGTTGTGGTAAGGGATAGTTGGGGGTGATTTACGGTAGCCGAAGTAATTTAGGTGATTCTGGTATAGTTTGTTATGATTTTTTGCATTTTTTTGTAATTTTAAAGTGATTGGGCTTAGTTTGTTGCTGTAAACTGTAGTTGGGTGTGATTTTTGATAGCCGAAGTAATTTAGGTGCGTTTGGCATAGTTTGCTATGGTTAGTAGCATTTTTTTGTAACTTAAAAGTGTTTGAGTTTAGTTTGTTGTGGTAAGGGTTAGTTGGTGATTATTTATGGTAGAAGTAATTTAGGTGAGTTTGGCATAGTTTACTATGGTAACTAGCATTTTTTTGTAATTTAGAAGTGATTGGGTTTAGTTTGTTGTGGTAAGGGTTAGTTGGTGATGATTTAGAGTAGCCGAAGTAATTTAGGTGAGTCTGGCATAGTTTGCTATGGTTAGTAGCATTTTTTTGTAATTTAAAAGTGATTGGGTTTAGTTTGTTGTGGTAAGGGTTAGTTGGTGATGATTTATGGTAGCCGAAGTAATTTAGGTGAGTTTGGCATAGTTTGCTATGGTTACTAGCATTTTTTTGTAATTTAAAAGTGATTGGGTTTAGTTTGTTGTGGTAAGGGTTAGTTGTTGATGATTTAGAGTAGCCGAAGTAATTTAAGTGAGTCTGGCATAGTTTGTTATGATTTGTACACCTTTTTTTGTAATTTTAAGATGATATGGTTTTGTTTGTTGTGGTAAGGGATAGTTGGGGGTGATTTACGGTAGCCGAAGTAATTTAGGTGATTCTGGTATAGTTTGTTATGATTTTTAGCATTTTTTTGTAATTTAAAAGTGATTGGGCTTAGTTTGTTGCTGTAAAGTGTAGTTGGGGATAATTTTTGGTAGCCGAAGTAATTTAGGTGAGTTTGGCATAGTTTACTATGGTTAGTAGCATTTTTTTGTAATTTAAAAGTGATTGGGTTTAGTTTGTTGTGGTAAGGGTTAGTTGGTGATGATTTAGAGTAGCCGAAGTAATTTAGGTGAGTCTGGCAAAGTTTGTTATGATTTGTTCACCTTTTTTTGTAATTTTAAGATGATATGGTTTGGTTTGTTGTGGTAAGGGATAGTTGGGGGTGATTTAGGGTAGCCGAAGTAATTTAGGTGATTCTGGAATAGTTTGTTATGATTTTTAGCATTTTTTTGTAATTTTGAAGTGATTGGGCTTAGTTTGTTGCTGTAAAGTGTAGTTGGGGGTGATTCTTGATAGCCCAAGTAATTTAGGTGAATTTGGAATAGTTTGCTATGGTTAGTAGCATTTTTTTGTAATTTAAAAGTGATTGGGTATAGTTTGTTGTGGTAAGGGTTAGTTGGTGATGATTTATGGTAGCCGAAGTAATTTAGGTGAGTTTGGCATAGTTTGCAATGGTTACTAGCATTTTTTTGTAATTTAAAAGTGATTGGGTTTAGTTTGTTGTGTTAAGGGTTAGTTGGTGATGATTTAGAGTAGCCGAAGTAATTTAGGTGATTCTGGTTTAGTTTGTTATGATTTTTAGCATTTTTTTGTAATTTTAAAGTGATTGGGCTTAGTTTGTTGCTGTAAACTGTAGTTGGGGGTGATTTTTGATAGCCGAAGTAATTTAGGTGAGTTTGGCATAGTTTGCTATGGTTAGTAGCATTTTTTTGTAATTTAATAGTGATTGAGTTTAGTTTGTTGTGGTAAGGGTTAGTTGGTGATGATTTATGGTAGCCGAAGTAATTTAGGTGAGTTTGGCATAGTTTGCTATGGTTACTAGCATTTTTTTGTAATTTAAAAGTGATTGGGTTTAGTTTGTTGTGGTAAGGGTTAGTTGGTGATGATTTAGAGTAGCCGAAGTAATTTAAGTGAGTCTGGCATAGTTTGTTATGATTTGTACACCTTTTTTTGTAATTTTAAGATGATATGGTTTTGTTTGTTGTGGTAAGGGATAGTTGGGGGTGATTTACGGTAGCCGAAGTAATTTAGGTGATTCTGGTATAGTTTGTTATGATTTTTTGCATTTTTTTGTAATTTTAAAGTGATTGGGCTTAGTTTGTTGCTGTAAACTGTAGTTGGGGGTGATTTTTGATAGCCGAAGTAATTTAGGTGCGTTTGGCATAGTTTGCTATGGTTAGTAGCATTTTTTTGTAACTTAAAAGTGTTTGAGTTTAGTTTGTTGTGGTAAGGGTTAGTTGGTGATTATTTATGGTAGCCGAAGTAATTTAGGTGAGTTTGGCATAGTTTACTATGGTAACTAGCATTTTTTTGTAATTTAGAAGTGATTGGGTTTAGTTTGTTGTGGTAAGGGTTAGTTGGTGATGATTTAGAGTAGCCGAAGTAATTTAGGTGAGTCTGGCATAGTTTGCTATGGTTAGTAGCATTTTTTTGTAATTTAAAAGTGATTGGGTTTAGTTTGTTGTGGTAAGGGTTAGTTGGTGATGATTTATGGTAGCCGAAGTAATTTAGGTGAGTTTGGCATAGTTTGCTATGGTTACTAGCATTTTTTTGTAATTTAAAAGTGATTGGGTTTAGTTTGTTGTGGTAAGGGTTAGTTGTTGATGATTTAGAGTAGCCGAAGTAATTTAAGTGAGTCTGGCATAGTTTGTTATGATTTGTACACCTTTTTTTGTAATTTTAAGATGATATGGTTTTGTTTGTTGTGGTAAGGGATAGTTGGGGGTGATTTACGGTAGCCGAAGTAATTTAGGTGATTCTGGTATAGTTTGTTATGATTTTTAGCATTTTTTTGTAATTTAAAAGTGATTGGGCTTAGTTTGTTGCTGTAAAGTGTAGTTGGGGTTAATTTTTGGTAGCCGAAGTAATTTAGGTGAGTTTGGCATAGTTTACTATGGTTAGTAGCATTTTTTTGTAATTTAAAAGTGATTGGGTTTAGTTTGTTGTGGTAAGGGTTAGTTGGTGATGATTTAGAGTAGCCGAAGTAATTTAGGTGAGTCTGGCAAAGTTTGTTATGATTTGTTCACCTTTTTTTGTAATTTTAAGATGATATGGTTTGGTTTGTTGTGGTAAGGGATAGTTGGGGGTGATTTACGGTAGCCGAAGTAATTTAGGTGATTCTGGAATAGTTTGTTATGATTTTTAGCATTTTTTTGTAATTTTGAAGTGATTGGGCTTAGTTTGTTGCTGTAAAGTGTAGTTGGGGGTGATTCTTGATAGCCCAAGTAATTTAGGTGAATTTGGAATAGTTTGCTATGGTTAGTAGCATTTTTTTGTAATTTAAAAGTGATTGGGTATAGTTTGTTGTGGTAAGGGTTAGTTGGTGATGATTTATGGTAGCCGAAGTAATTTAGGTGAGTTTGGCATAGTTTGCTATGGCTACTAGCATTTTTTTGTAATTTATATGTGATTGGGTTTAGTTTGTTGTGGTAAGGGTTAGTTGGTGATGATTTAGAGTAGCCGAAGTAATTTAGGTGAGTCTGGCATAGTTTGTTATGATTTGTACACTTTTTTTTGTAATTTTAAGATGATATGGTTTGGTTTGTTGTGGTAAGGGATAGTTGGGGGTGATTTACGGTAGCCGAAGTAATTTAGGTGATTCTGGTATAGTTTGTTATGATTTTTAGCATTTTTTTGTAATTTTAAAGTGATTGGGCTTAGTTTGTTGCTGTAAAGTGTAGTTGGGGGTGATTTTTGGTAGCCGAAGTAATTTAGGTGAGTTTGGCATAGTTTACTATGGTTAGTAGCATTTTTTTGTAATTTAAAAGTGATTGGGTTTAGTTTGTTGTGGTAAGGGTTAGTTGGTGATGATTTATGGTAGCCGAAGTAATTTAGTTGAGTTTGGCATAGTTTGCTATGGTTACTAGCATTTTTTTGTAATTTAAAAGTGATTGGGTTTAGTTTGTTGTGGTAAGGGTTAGTTGGTGATGATTTAGAGTAGCCGAAGTAATTTAAGTGAGTCTGGCATAGTTTGTTATGATTTGTACACCTTTTTTTGTAATTTTAAGATGATATGGTTTTGTTTGTTGTGGTAAGGGATAGTTGGGGGTGATTTACGGTAGCCGAAGTAATTTAGGTGATTCTGGTATAGTTTGTTATGATTTTTAGCATTTTTTTTGTAATTTTAAAGTGATTGGGCTTAGTTTGTTGCTGTAAACTGTAGTTGGGGGTGATTTTTGATAGCCGAAGTAATTTAGGTGAGTTTGGCATAGTTTGCTATGGTTAGTAGCATTTTTTTGTAATTTAAAAGTGATTGGGTTTAGTTTGTTGTGGTAAGGGTTAGTTGGTGATGATTTATGGTAGCCGAAGTAATTTAGGTGAGTTTGGCATAGTTTGCTATGGTTACTAGAATTTTTTTGTAATTTAAAAGTGATTGGGTTTAGTTTGTTGTGGTAAGGGTTAGTTGGTGATGATTTAGAGTAGCCGAAGTAATTTAGGTGAGTCTGGCAAAGTTTGTTATAATTTGTTCACCTTTTTTTGTAATTTTAAGATGATATGGTTTGGTTTGTTGTGGTAAGGGATAGTTGGGGGTGATTTACGGTAGCCGAAGTAATTTAGGTGATTCTGGAATAGTTTGTTATGATTTTTAGCATTTTTTTGTAATTTTAAAGTGATTGGGCTTAGTTTGTTGCTGTAAAGTGTAGTTGGGGGTGATTTTTGATAGCCCAAGTAATTTAGGTGAATTTGGAATAGTTTGCTATGGTTAGTAGCATTTTTTTGTAATTTAAAAGTGATTGGGTTTAGTTTGTTGTGGTAAGGGTTAGTTGGTGATGATTTAGAGTAGCCGAAGTAATTTAGGTGAGTCTGGCATAGTTTGTTATGATTTGTACACCTTTTTTTGTAATTTTAAGATGATATGGTTTGGTTTGTTGTGGTAAGGGATAGTTGGGGGTGATTTACGGTAGCCGAAGTAATTTAGGTGATTCTGGTATAATTTGTTATGATTTTTAGCATTTTTTTGTAATTTTAAAGTGATTGGGCTTAGTTTGTTGCTATAAAGTGTAGTTGGGGGTGATTTTTGATATCCGAAGTAATTTAGGTGTGTTTGGCATAGTTTGCTATGGTTAGTAGCATTTTTTTGTATTTTAAAAGTGATTTGGTTTAGTTTGTTGTGGTAAGAGTTAGTTGGTGATGATTTATGGTAGCCGAAGTAATTTAGGTGAGTTTGGCATAGTTTGCTATGGTTACTAGCATTTTTTTTGTAATTTAATAGTGATTGGGGTTAGTTTGTTGTGGTAAGAGTTAGTTGGTGATGATTTATGGTAGCCGAAGTAATTTAGGTCAGTTTGGCATAGTTTGCTATGGTTACTAGCATTTTTTTGTAATTTAAAAGTGATTGGGTTTAGTTTGTTGTGGTAAGGGTTAGTTGGTGATGATTTAGAGTAGCCGAAGTAATTTAGGTGAGTCTGGCATAATTTGTTATGATTTGTACACCTTTTTTTGTAATTTTAAGATGATATGGTTTGGTTTGTTGTGGTAAGGGATAGTTGGGGGTGATTTACGGTAGCCGATGTAATTTAGGTGATTCTGGTATAGTTTGTTATGATTTTTAGCATTTTTTTGTAATTTTAAAGTGATTGGGCTTAGCTTGTTGGTGTAAAGTGTAGTTGGGGGTGATTTTTGATAGCCGAAGTAATTTAGGTGAGTTTGGCATAGTTTGCTATGGTTACTAGCATTTTTTTGTAATTTAAAAGTGATTGGGTTTAGTTTGTTGTGGTAAGGGTTAGTTGGTGATGATTTAGAGTAGCCGAAGTAATTTAAGTGAGTCTGGCATAGTTTGTTATGATTTGTACACCTTTTTTTGTAATTTTAAGATGATATGGTTTTGTTTGTTGTGGTAAGGGATAGTTGGGGGTGATTTACGGTAGCCGAAGTAATTTAGGTGATTCTGGTATAGTTTGTTATGATTTTTTGCATTTTTTTGTAATTTTAAAGTGATTGGGCTTAGTTTGTTGCTGTAAACTGTAGTTGGGTGTGATTTTTGATAGCCGAAGTAATTTAGGTGCGTTTGGCATAGTTTGCTATGGTTAGTAGCATTTTTTTGTAACTTAAAAGTGTTTGAGTTTAGTTTGTTGTGGTAAGGGTTAGTTGGTGATTATTTATGGTAGAAGTAATTTAGGTGAGTTTGGCATAGTTTACTATGGTAACTAGCATTTTTTTGTAATTTAGAAGTGATTGGGTTTAGTTTGTTGTGGTAAGGGTTAGTTGGTGATGATTTAGAGTAGCCGAAGTAATTTAGGTGAGTCTGGCATAGTTTGCTATGGTTAGTAGCATTTTTTTGTAATTTAAAAGTGATTGGGTTTAGTTTGTTGTGGTAAGGGTTAGTTGGTGATGATTTATGGTAGCCGAAGTAATTTAGGTGAGTTTGGCATAGTTTGCTATGGTTACTAGCATTTTTTTGTAATTTAAAAGTGATTGGGTTTAGTTTGTTGTGGTAAGGGTTAGTTGTTGATGATTTAGAGTAGCCGAAGTAATTTAAGTGAGTCTGGCATAGTTTGTTATGATTTGTACACCTTTTTTTGTAATTTTAAGATGATATGGTTTTGTTTGTTGTGGTAAGGGATAGTTGGGGGTGATTTACGGTAGCCGAAGTAATTTAGGTGATTCTGGTATAGTTTGTTATGATTTTTAGCATTTTTTTGTAATTTAAAAGTGATTGGGCTTAGTTTGTTGCTGTAAAGTGTAGTTGGGGTTAATTTTTGGTAGCCGAAGTAATTTAGGTGAGTTTGGCATAGTTTACTATGGTTAGTAGCATTTTTTTGTAATTTAAAAGTGATTGGGTTTAGTTTGTTGTGGTAAGGGTTAGTTGGTGATGATTTAGAGTAGCCGAAGTAATTTAGGTGAGTCTGGCAAAGTTTGTTATGATTTGTTCACCTTTTTTTGTAATTTTAAGATGATATGGTTTGGTTTGTTGTGGTAAGGGATAGTGGGGGGTGATTTACGGTAGCCGAAGTAATTTAGGTGATTCTGGAATAATTTGTTATGATTTTTAGCATTTTTTTGTAATTTTGAAGTGATTGGGCTTAGTTTGTTGCTGTAAAGTGTAGTTGGGGGTGATTCTTGATAGCCCAAGTAATTTAGGTGAATTTGGAATAGTTTGCTATGGTTAGTAGCATTTTTTTGTAATTTAAAAGTGATTGGGTATAGTTTGTTGTGGTAAGGGTTAGTTGGTGATGATTTATGGTAGCCGAAGTAATTTAGGTGAGTTTGGCATAGTTTGCTATGGTTACTAGCATTTTTTTGTAATTTATATGTGATTGGGTTTAGTTTGTTGTGGTAAGGGTTAGTTGGTGATGATTTAGAGTAGCCGAAGTAATTTAGGTGAGTCTGGCATAGTTTGTTATGATTTGTACACTTTTTTTTGTAATTTTAAGATGATATGGTTTGGTTTGTTGTGGTAAGGGATAGTTGGGGGTGATTTACGGTAGCCGAAGTAATTTAGGTGATTCTGGTATAGTTTGTTATGATTTTTAGCATTTTTTTGTAATTTTAAAGTGATTGGGCTTAGCTTGTTGGTGTAAAGTGTAGTTGGGGGTGATTTTTGATAGCCGAAGTAATTTAGGTGAGTTTGGCATAGTTTGCTATGGTTACTAGCATTTTTTTGTAATTTAAAAGTGATTGGGTTTAGTTTGTTGTGGTAAGGGTTAGTTGGTGATGATTTAGAGTAGCCGAAGTAATTTAAGTGAGTCTGGCATAGTTTGTTATGATTTGTACACCTTTTTTTGTAATTTTAAGATGATATGGTTTTGTTTGTTGTGGTAAGGGATAGTTGGGGGTGATTTACGGTAGCCGAAGTAATTTAGGTGATTCTGGTATAGTTTGTTATGATTTTTTGCATTTTTTTGTAATTTTAAAGTGATTGGGCTTAGTTTGTTGCTGTAAACTGTAGTTGGGGGTGATTTTTGATAGCCGAAGTAATTTAGGTGCGTTTGGCATAGTTTGCTATGGTTAGTAGCATTTTTTTGTAACTTAAAAGTGTTTGAGTTTAGTTTGTTGTGGTAAGGGTTAGTTGGTGATTATTTATGGTAGCCGAAGTAATTTAGGTGAGTTTGGCATAGTTTACTATGGTAACTAGCATTTTTTTGTAATTTAGAAGTGATTGGGTTTAGTTTGTTGTGGTAAGGGTTAGTTGGTGATGATTTAGAGTAGCCGAAGTAATTTAGGTGAGTCTGGCATAGTTTGCTATGGTTAGTAGCATTTTTTTGTAATTTAAAAGTGATTGGGTTTAGTTTGTTGTGGTAAGGGTTAGTTGGTGATGATTTATGGTAGCCGAAGTAATTTAGGTGAGTTTGGCATAGTTTGCTATGGTTACTAGCATTTTTTTGTAATTTAAAAGTGATTGGGTTTAGTTTGTTGTGGTAAGGGTTAGTTGTTGATGATTTAGAGTAGCCGAAGTAATTTAAGTGAGTCTGGCATAGTTTGTTATGATTTGTACACCTTTTTTTGTAATTTTAAGATGATATGGTTTTGTTTGTTGTGGTAAGGGATAGTTGGGGGTGATTTACGGTAGCCGAAGTAATTTAGGTGATTCTGGTATAGTTTGTTATGATTTTTAGCATTTTTTTGTAATTTAAAAGTGATTGGGCTTAGTTTGTTGCTGTAAAGTGTAGTTGGGGTTAATTTTTGGTAGCCGAAGTAATTTAGGTGAGTTTGGCATAGTTTACTATGGTTAGTAGCATTTTTTTGTAATTTAAAAGTGATTGGGTTTAGTTTGTTGTGGTAAGGGTTAGTTGGTGATGATTTAGAGTAGCCGAAGTAATTTAGGTGAGTCTGGCAAAGTTTGTTATGATTTGTTCACCTTTTTTTGTAATTTTAAGATGATATGGTTTGGTTTGTTGTGGTAAGGGATAGTTGGGGGTGATTTACGGTAGCCGAAGTAATTTAGGTGATTCTGGAATAATTTGTTATGATTTTTAGCATTTTTTTGTAATTTTGAAGTGATTGGGCTTAGTTTGTTGCTGTAAAGTGTAGTTGGGGGTGATTCTTGATAGCCCAAGTAATTTAGGTGAATTTGGAATAGTTTGCTATGGTTAGTAGCATTTTTTTGTAATTTAAAAGTGATTGGGTATAGTTTGTTGTGGTAAGGGTTAGTTGGTGATGATTTATGGTAGCCGAAGTAATTTAGGTGAGTTTGGCATAGTTTGCTATGGTTACTAGCATTTTTTTGTAATTTATATGTGATTGGGTTTAGTTTGTTGTGGTAAGGGTTAGTTGGTGATGATTTAGAGTAGCCGAAGTAATTTAGGTGAGTCTGGCATAGTTTGTTATGATTTGTACACTTTTTTTTGTAATTTTAAGATGATATGGTTTGGTTTGTTGTGGTAAGGGATAGTTGGGGGTGATTTACGGTAGCCGAAGTAATTTAGGTGATTCTGGTATAGTTTGTTATGATTTTTAGCATTTTTTTGTAATTTTAAAGTGATTGGGCTTAGTTTGTTGCTGTAAAGTGTAGTTGGGGGTGATTTTTGGTAGCCGAAGTAATTTAGGTGAGTTTGGCATAATTTACTATGGTTAGTAGCATTTTTTTGTAATTTAAAAGTGATTGGGTTTAGTTTGTTGTGGTAAGGGTTAGTTGGTGATGATTTATGGTAGCCGAAGTAATTTAGTTGAGTTTGGCATAGTTTGCTATGGTTACTAGCATTTTTTTGTAATTTAAAAGTGATGGGGTTTAGTTTGTTGTGGTAAGGGTTAGTTGGTGATGATTTAGAGTAGCCGAAGTAATTTAAGTGAGTCTGGCATAGTTTGTTATGATTTGTACACCTTTTTTTGTAATTTTAAGATGATATGGTTTTGTTTGTTGTGGTAAGGGATAGTTGGGGGTGATTTACGGTAGCCAAAGTAATTTAGGTGATTCTGGTATAGTTTGTTATGATTTTTAGCATTTTTTTTGTAATTTTAAAGTGATTGGGCTTAGTTTGTTGCTGTAAACTGTAGTTGGGGGTGATTTTTGATAGCCGAAGTAATTTAGGTGAGTTTGGCATAGTTTGCTATGGTTAGTAGCATTTTTTTGTAATTTAAAAGTGATTGGGTTTAGTTTGTTGTGGTAAGGGTTAGTTGGTGATGATTTATGGTAGCCGAAGTAATTTAGGTGAGTTTGGCATAGTTTGCTATGGTTACTAGAATTTTTTTGTAATTTAAAAGTGATTGGGTTTAGTTTGTTGTGGTAAGGGTTAGTTGGTGATGATTTAGAGTAGCCGAAGTAATTTAGGTGAGTCTGGCAAAGTTTGTTATAATTTTTTCACCTTTTTTTGTAATTTTAAGATGATATGGTTTGGTTTGTTGTGGTAAGGGATAGTTGGGGGTGATTTACGGTAGCCGAAGTAATTTAGGTGATTCTGGAATAGTTTGTTATGATTTTTAGCATTTTTTTGTAATTTTAAAGTGATTGGGCTTAGTTTGTTGCTGTAAAGTGTAGTTGGGGGTGATTTTTGATAGCCCAAGTAATTTAGGTGAATTTGGAATAGTTTGCTATGGTTAGTAGCATTTTTTTGTAATTTAAAAGTGATTGGGTTTAGTTTGTTGTGGTAAGGGTTAGTTGGTGATGATTTAGAGTAGCCGAAGTAATTTAGGTGAGTCTGGCATAGTTTGTTATGATTTGTACACCTTTTTTTGTAATTTTAAGATGATATGGTTTGGTTTGTTGTGGTAAGGGATAGTTGGGGGTGATTTACGGTAGCCGAAGTAATTTAGGTGATTCTGGTATAGTTTGTTATGATTTTTAGCATTTTTTTATAATTTTAAAGTGATTGGGCTTAGTTTGTTGCTATAAAGTGTAGTTGGGGGTGATTTTTGATATCCGAAGTAATTTAGGTGTGTTTGGCATAGTTTGCTATGGTTAGTAGCATTTTTTTGTATTTTAAAAGTGATTTGGTTTAGTTTGTTGTGGTAAGAGTTAGTTGGTGATGATTTATGGTAGCCGAAGTAATTTAGGTGAGTTTGGCATAGTTTGCTATGGTTACTAGCATTTTTTTTGTAATTTAATAGTGATTGGGTTTAGTTTGTTGTGGTAAGAGTTAGTTGGTGATGATTTATGGTAGCCGAAGTAATTTAGGTCAGTTTGGCATAGTTTGCTATGGTTACTAGCATTTTTTTGTAATTTAAAAGTGATTGGGTTTAGTTTGTTGTGGTAAGGGTTAGTTGGTGATGATTTAGAGTAGCCGAAGTAATTTAGGTGAGTCTGGCATAGTTTGTTATGATTTGTACACCTTTTTTTGTAATTTTAAGATGATATGGTTTGGTTTGTTGTGGTAAGGGATAGTTGGGGGTGATTTACGGTAGCCGATGTAATTTAGGTGATTCTGGTATAGTTTGTTATGATTTTTAGCATTTTTTTGTAATTTTAAAGTGATTGGGCTTAGCTTGTTGGTGTAAAGTGTAGTTGGGGGTGATTTTTGATAGCCGAAGTAATTTAGGTGAGTTTGGCATTGTTTGCTATGGTTAGTAGCATTTTTTTGTATTTTAAAAGTGATTTGGTTTAGTTTGTTGTGGTAAGAGTTAGTTGGTGATGATTTATGGTAGCCGAAGTAATTTAGGTGAGTTTGGCATAGTTTGCTATGGTTACTAGCATTTTTTTTGTAATTTAAAATTGATGGGGTTAGTTTGTTGTGGTAAGGGTTAGTTGGTGATGATTTAGAGTAGCCGAAGTAATTTAGGTGAGTCTGGCATAGTTTGTTATGATTTGTACACCTTTTTTTGTAATTTTAAGATGATATGGTTTGTTTTGTTGTGGTAAGGGATAGTTGGGGGTGATTTACGGTTGCCGAAGTAATTTAGGTGATTCTGGTATAGTTTGTTATGATTTTTAGCATTTTTTTGTAATTTTAAAGTGATTGGGCTTAGTTTGTTGCTGTAAAGTGTAGTTGGGGGTGATTTTTGATAGCCGAAGTAATTTAGGTGAGTTTGGCATAGTTTGCTATGGTTAGTAGCATTTTTTTGTAATTTAAAAGTGATTGGGTTTAGTTTGTTGTGGTAAGGATTAGTTGGTGATGATTTATGGTAGCCGAAGTAATTTAGGTGAGTTTGGCATAGTTTGCTATGGTTACTAGCATTTTTTTGTAATTTAAAAATGATTGTGTTTAGTTTGTTGTGGTAAGGGTTAGTTGGTGATGATTTAGAGTAGCCGAAGTAATTTAAGTGAGTCTGGCATAGTTTGTTATGATTTGTACACCTTTTTTTGTAATTTTAAGATGATATGGTTTTGTTTGATGTGGTAAGGGATAGTTGGGGGTGATTTACGGTAGCCGAAGTAATTTAGGTGATTCTGGTATAGTTTGTTATGATTTTTAGCATTTTTTTGTAATTTTAAAGTGATTGGGCTTAGTTTGTTGCTGTAAACTGTAGTTGGGGGTGATTTTTGATAGCCGAAGTAATTTAGGTGAGTTTGGCATAGTTTGCTATGGTTAGTAGCATTTTTTTGTAATTTAAAAGTGATTGGGTTTAGTTTGTTGTGGTAAGGGTTAGTTGGTGATGATTTATGGTAGCCGAAGTAATTTAGGTGAGTTTGGCATAGTTTGCTATGGTTACTAGAATTTTTTTGTAATTTAAAAGTGATTGGGTTTAGTTTGTTGTGGTAAGGGTTAGTTGGTGATGATTTAGAGTAGCCGAAGTAATTTAGGTGAGTCTGGCAAAGTTTGTTATGATTTGTTCACCTTTTTTTCTAATTTTAAGATGATATGGTTTGGTTTGTTGTGGTAAGGGATAGTTGGGGGTGATTTACGGTAGCCGAAGTAATTTAGGTGATTCTGGAATAGTTTGTTATGATTTTTAGCATTTTTTTGTAACTTTAAAGTGATTGGGCTTAGTTTGTTGCTGTAAAGTGTAGTTGGGGGTGATTTTTGATAGCCCAAGTAATTTAGGTGAATTTGGAATAGTTTGCTATGGTTAGTAGCATTTTTTTGTAATTTAAATGTGATTGGGTTTAGTTTGTTGTGGTAAGGGTTAGTTGGTGATGATTTATGGTAGCCGAAGTAATTTAGGTGAGTTTGGCATAGTTTGCTATGGTTACTAGCATTTTTTTGTATTTTAAAAGTGATTGGGTTTAGTTTGTTGTGGTAAGGGTTAGTTGGTGATGATTTAGAGTAGCCGAAGTAATTTAGGTGAGTCTGGCATAGTTTGTTATGATTTGTACACCTTTTTTTGTAATTTTAAGATGATATGGTTTGGTTTGTTGTGGTAAGGGATAGTTGGGGGTGATTTACGGTAGCCGATGTAATTTAGGTGATTCTGGTATAGTTTGTTATGATTTTTAGCATTTTTTTGTAATTTTAAAGTGATTGGGCTTAGCTTGTTGCTGTAAAGTGTAGTTGGGGGTGATTTTTGATAGCCGAAGTAATTTAGGTGAGTTTGGCATAGTTTGCTATGGTTAGTAGCATTTTTTTGTATTTTAAAAGTGATTTTGTTTAGTTTGTTGTGGTAAGAGTTAGTTGGTGATGATTTATGGTAGCCGAAGTAATTTAGGTGAGTTTGGCATAGTTTGCTATGGTTACTAGCATTTTTTTTGTAATTTAAAAGTGATTGGGTTTAGTTTGTTGTGGTAAGGGTTAGTTGGTGATGATTTAGAGTAGCCGAAGTAATTTAGGTGAGTCTGGCATAGTTTGTTATGATTTGTACACCTTTTTTTGTAATTTTAAGATGATATGGTTTGGTTTGTTGTGGTAAGGGATAGTTGGGGGTGATTTACGGTAGCCGATGTAATTTAGGTGATTCTGGTATAGTTTGTTATGATTTTTAGCATTTTTTTGTAATTTTAAAGTGATTGGGCTTAGTTTGTTGCTGTAAAGTGTAGTTGGGGGTGATTTTTGATAGCCCAAGTAATTTAGGTGAATTTGGAATAGTTTGCTATGGTTAGTAGCATTTTTTTGTAATTTAAAAGTGATTGGGTTTAGTTTGTTGTGGTAAGGGTTAGTTGGTGATGATTTATGGTAGCCGAAGTAATTTAGGTGAGTTTGGCATAGTTTGCTATGGTTACTAGCATTTTTTTGTAATTTAAATGTGATTGGGTTTAGTTTGTTGTGGTAAGGGTTAGTTGGTGATGATTTAGAGTAGCCGAAGTAATTTAGGTGAGTCTGGCATAGTTTGTTATGATTTGTACACTTTTTTTTTTGTAATTTTAAGATGATATGGTTTGGTTTGTTGTGGTAAGGGATAGTTGGGGGTGATTTACGGTAGCCGAAGTAATTTAGGTGATTCTGGTATAGTTTGTTATGATTTTTAGCATTTTTTTGTAATTTTAAAGTGATTGGGCTTAGTTTGTTGCTGTAAAGTGTAGTTGGGGGTGATTTTTGGTAGCCGAAGTAATTTAGGTGAGTTTGGCATAGTTTACTATGGTTAGTAGCATTTTTTTGTAATTTAAAAGTGATTGGGTTTAGTTTGTTGTGGTAAGGGTTAGTTGGTGATGATTTATGGTAGCCGAAGTAATTTAGGTGAGTTTGGCATAGTGTGCTATGGCTACTAGCATTTTTTTGTAATTTAAAAGTGATTGGGTTTAGTTTGTTGTGGTAAGGGTTAGTTGGTGATGATTTAGAGTAGCCGAAGTAATTTAAGTAAGTCTGGCATAGTTTGTTATGATTTGTACATTTTTTTTTGTAATTTTAAGATGATATGGTTTTGTTTGTTGTGGTAAGGGATAGTTGGGGGTGATTTACGGTAGCCGAAGTAATTTAGGTGATTCTGGTATAGTTTGTTATGATTTTTAGCATTTTTTTGTAATTTTATAGTGATTGGGCTTAGTTTGTTGCTGTAAACTGTAGTTGTGGGTGATTTTTGATAGCCGAAGTAATTTAGGTGAGTTTGGCATAGTTTGCTATGGTTAGTAGCATTTTTTTGTAATTTAAAAGTGATTGGGTTTAGTTTGTTGTGGTAAGGGTTAGTTGGTGATGATTTATGGTAGCCGAAGTAATTTAGGTGAGTTTGGCATAGTTTGCTATGGTTACTAGCATTTTTTTGTAATTTAAAAGTGATTGGGTTTAGTTTGTTGTAGTAAGGTTTAGTTGGTGATGATTTAGAGTAGCCGAAGTAATTTAGGTGAGTCTGGCAAAGTTTGTTATGATTTGTTCACCTTTTTTTGTAATTTTAAGATGATATGGTTTGGTTTGTTGTGGTAAGAGATAGTTGAGGGTGATTTACGGTAGCCGAAGTAATTTAGGTGATTCTGGTATAGTTTGTTATGATTTTTAGCATTTTTTTGTAATTTTAAAGTGATTGGGCTTAGTTTGTTGCTGTAAAGTGTAGTTGGGGGTGATTTTTGATCGCCGAAGTAATTTAGGTGAGTTTGGCATAGTTTGCTATGGTTAGTAGCATTTTTTTGTAATTTAAAAATGATTGGGTTTAGTTTGTTGCGGTAAGGGTTAGTTGGTGATGATTTATGGTAGCCGAAGTAATTTAGGTGAGTTTGGCATAGTTTGCTATGATTACTAGCATTTTTTTGTAATTTAAAAGTGATTGGGTTTAGTTTGTTGTGGTAAGGGTAAGTTCGTGATGATTTAGAGTAGCCGAAGTAATTTAGGTGAGTCTCGCATAGTTTGTTATGATTTGTACACCTTTTTTTGTAATTTTAAGATGATATGGTTTGGTTTGTTGTGGTAAGAGATAGTTGGGGGTGATTTACGGTAGCCGAAGTAATTTAGGTGATTCTGGTAAAATTTGTTATGATTTTTAGCATTTTTTTGTAATATTAGATTGATTGGGCTTAGTTTGTTGCTGTAAAGTGTAGTTGGGGGTGATTTTTGATAACCGAAGTAATTTAGGTGAGTTTGGCATAGTTTGCTATGGTTAGTAGCATTGTTTTGTAATTTAAAAGTGATTGGGTTTAGTTTGTTGTGGTAAGGGTTAGTTGGTGATGATTTATGGTAGCCGAAGTAATTTAGGTGAGTTTGGCATAGTTTGCTATTGTTACTAGCATTTTTTTGTAATTTAAAAATGATTGGGTTTAGTTTGTTGTGGTAAGGGTTAGTTGGTGATGATTTAGAGTAGCCGAAGTAATTTAGGTGAGTCTGGCATAGTTTGTTATGATTTGTACACCTTTTTTTGTAATTTTAAGATGATATGGTTTGGTTTGTTGTGGTAAGGGATAGTTGGGGGTGATTTACGGTAGCCGAAGTAATTTAGGTGATTCTGGTATAGTTTGTTATGATTTTTAGCATTTTTTTGTATTTTTAAAATGATTGGGCTTAGTTTGTTGCTGTAAAGTGTAGTTGGGGGTGATTTTTGATATCCGAAGTAATTTAATTGAGTTTGGCATAGTTTGCTATGGTTAGAAGCATTTTTTTGTAATTTAAAAGTGATTGGGTTTAGTTTGTTGTGGTAAGGGTTAGTTGGTGATGATTTATGGTAGCCGAAGTAATTTAAGTGAGTTTGGCATAGTTTGCTATGGTTACTAGCATTTTTTTGTAATTTAAAAGTGATTGGGTTTAGTTTGTTGTGGTAAGGGTTAGTTGGTAATGATTTAGAGTAGCCGAAGTAATTTAGGTGAGTCTGGCATAGTTTGTTATGATTTGTACACCTTTTTTGGTAATTTTAAGATGATATGGTTTGGTTTGTTGTGGTAAGGGATAGTTGGGGGTGATTTACGGTAGCCGAAGTAATTTAGGTAATTCTGGTACAATTTGTTATGATTTTTAGCATTTTTTTGTAATTTTAAAGTGATTGGGCTTAGTTTGTTGCTTTAAAGTGTAGTTGGGGGTGATTTTTGGTAGCCGAAGTAATTTAGGTGAGTTTGGCATAGTTTGCTATGGTTAATAGCATTTTTTTGTAATTTAAAAGTGATTGGGTTTAGCTTGTTGTGGTAAGGGTTAATTGGTGATGATTTATGGTAGCCGAAGTAATTTAGGAGAGTTTGGCATAGTTTGCTATGGTTACTAGCATTTTTTTGTAATTTAAAAGTGATTGGGTTTAGTTTGTTGTGGTAAGGGTTAGTTGGTGATGATTTAGAGTAGCCGAAGTAATTTAGGTGAGTCTGGCATAGTTTGTTATGATTTGTACACCTTTTTTTGTAATTTTAAGATGATATGGTTTGGTTTGTTGTGGTAAGGGATAGTTGGGGGTGATTTACGGTAGCCGAAGTAATTTAGGTGATTCGGGTATAGTTTGTTATGATTTTTAGCATTTTTTTGTAATTTTAAAGTGATTGGGCTTAGTTTGTTGCTATAAAGTGTAGTTGGGGGTGATTTTTGATATCCGAAGTAATTTAGGTGTGTTTGGCATAGTTTGCTATGGTTAGTAGAATTTTTTTGTAATTTAAAAGTGATTGGGTTTAGTTTGTTGTGGTAAGAGTTAGTGGGGATGATTTATGGTAGCCGAAGTAATTTAGGTCAGTTTGGCATAGTTTGCTATGGTTACTAGCATTTTTTTGTAATTTAAAACTGATTGGGTTTAGTTTGTTGTGGTAAGGGTTAGTTGGTGATGATTTAGAGTAGCCGAAGTAATTTAGGTGAGTCTGGCATAGTTTGTTATGATTTGTACACCTTTTTTTGTAATTTTAAGATGATATGGTTTGGTTTGTTGTGGTAAGGGATAGTTGGGGGTGATTTACGGTAGCCAAAGTAATTTAGGTGATTCTGGTATAGTTTGTTATGATTTTTAGCATTTTTTTGTAATTTTAAAGTGATTGGGCTTAGTTTGTTGCTATAAAGTGTAGTTGGGGGTGATTTTTGATATCCGAAGTAATTTAGGTGTGTTTGGCATAGTTTGCTATGGTTAGTAGAATTTTTTTGTAATTTAAAAGTGATTGGGTTTAGTTTGTTGTGGTAAGAGTTAGTTGGTGATGATTTATGGTAGCCGAAGTAATTTAGGTCAGTTTGGCATAGTTTGCTATGGTTACTAGCATTTTTTTGTAATTTAAAACTGATTGGGTTTAGTTTGTTGTGGTAAGGGTTAGTTGGTGATGATTTAGAGTAGCCGAAGTAATTTAGGTGAGTCTGGCATAGTTTGTTATGATTTGTACACCTTTTTTTGTAATTTTAAGATGATATGGTTTGGTTTGTTGTGGTAAGGGATAGTTGGGGGTGATTTACGGTAGCCGAAGTAATTTAGGTAATTCTGGTACAATTTGTTATGATTTTTAGAATTTTTTTGTAATTTTAAAGTGATTGGGCTTAGTTTGTTGCTGTAAAGTGTAGTTGGGGGTGATTTTTTGTAGCCGAAGTAATTTAGGTGAGTTTGGCATAGTTTGCTATGGTTAATAGCATTTTTTTGTAATTTAAAAGTGATTGGGTTTAGCTTGTTGTGGTAAGGGTTAATTGGTGATGATTTATGGTAGCCGAAGTAATTTAGGAGAGTTTGGCATAGTTTGCTATGGTTACTAGCATTTTTTTGTAATTTAAAAGTGATTGGGTTTAGTTTGTTGTGGTAAGGGTTAGTTGGTGATGATTTAGAGTAGCCGAAGTAATTTAGGTGAGTCTGGCATAGTTTGTTATGATTTGTACACCTTTTTTTGTAATTTTAAGATGATATGGTTTGGTTTGTTGTGGTAAGGGATAGTTGGGGGTGATTTACGGTAGCCGAAGTAATTTAGGTGATTCTGGTATAGTTTGTTATGATTTTTAGCATTTTTTTGTAATTTTAAAGTGATTGGGCTTAGTTTGTTGCTATAAAGTGTAGTTGGGGGTGATTTTTGATATCCGAAGTAATTTAGGTGTGTTTGGCATAGTTTGCTATGGTTAGTAGAATTTTTTTGTAATTTAAAAATGATTGGGTTTAGTTTGTTGTGGTAAGAGTTAGTTGGTGATGATTTATGGTAGCCGAAGTAATTTAGGTCAGTTTGGCATAGTTTGCTATGGTTACTAGCATTTTTTTGTAATTTAAAACTGATTGGGTTTAGTTTGTTGTGGTAAGGGTTAGTTGGTGATGATTTAGAGTAGCCGAAGTAATTTAGGTGAGTCTGGCATAGTTTGTTATGATTTGTACACCTTTTTTTGTAATTTTAAGATGATATGGTTTGGTTTGTTGTGGTAAGGGATAGTTGGGGGTGATTTACGGTAGCCGATGTAATTTAGGTGATTCTGGTATAGTTTGTTATGATTTTTAGCATTTTTTTGTAATTTTAAAGTGATTGGGCTTAGCTTGTTGCTGTAAAGTGTAGTTGGGGGTGATTTTTGATAGCCGAAGTAATTTAGGTGAGTTTGGCATAGTTTGCTTTGGTTAGTAGCATTTTTTTGTATTTTAAAAGTGATTGGGTTTAGTTTGTTGTGGTAAGGGTTAGTTGGTGATGATTTATGGTAGCCGAAGTAATTTAGGTGAGTTTGGCATAGTTTGCTATGGTTACTAGCATTTTTTTGTAATTTAAAAGTGATTGGGTTTAGTTTGTTGTTGTAAGGGTTAGTTGGTGATGATTTAGAGTAGCCGAAGTAATTTAGGTGAGTCTGGCAAAGTTTGTTATGATTTGTTCACCTTTTTTTGTAATTTTAAGATGATATGGTTTGGTTTGTTGTGGTAAGGGATAGTTGAGGGTGATTTACGGTAGCCGAAGTAATTTAGGTGATTCTGGTATAGTTTGTTATGATTTTTAGCATTTTTTTGTAATTTTAAAGTGATTGGGCTTAGTTTGTTGCTGTAAAGTGTAGTTGGGGGTGATTTTTGATCGCCAAAGTAATTTAGGTGAGTTTGGCATAGTTTGCTATGGTTAGTAGAATTTTTTTGTAATTTAAAAATGATTGGGTTTAGTTTGTTGCGGTAAGGGTTAGTTGGTGATGATTTATGGTAGCCGAAGTAATTTAGGTGAGTTTGGCATAGTTTGCTATGGTTACTAGCATTTTTTTGTAATTTAAAAGTGATTGGGTTTAGTTTGTTGTGGTAAGGGTAAGTTGGTGATGATTTAGAGTAGCCGAAGTAATTTAGGTGAGTCTCGCATAGTTTGTTATGATTTGTACACCTTTTTTTGTAATTTTAAGATGATATGGTTTGGTTTGTTGTGGTAAGAGATAGTTGGGGGTGATTTACGGTAGCCGAAGTAATTTAGGTGATTCTGGTAAAATTTGTTATGATTTTTAGCATTTTTTTGTAATTTTCGATTGATTGGGCTTAGTTTGTTGCTGTAAAGTGTAGTTGGGGTGATTTTTGATAACCGAAGTAATTTAGGTGAGTTTGGCATAGTTTGCTATGGTTAGTAGCATTATTTTGTAATTTAAAAGTGATTGGGTTTAGTTTGTTGTGGTAAGGGTTAGTTGGTGATGATTTATGGTAGCCGAAGTAATTTAGGTGAGTTTGCATAGTTTGCTATGGTTACTAGCATTTTTTTGTAATTTAAAAATGATTGGGTTTAGTTTGTTGTGGTAAGGGTTAGTTGGTAATGATTTAGAGTAGCCGAAGTAATTTAGGTGAGTCTGGCATAGTTTGTTATGATTTGTACACCTTTTTTGGTAATTTTAAGATGATATGGTTTGGTTTGTTGTGGTAAGGGATAGTTGGGGGTGATTTACGGTAGCCGAAGTAATTTAGGTAATTCTGGTACAATTTGTTATGATTTTTAGCATTTTTTTGTAATTTTAAAGTGATTGGGCTTAGTTTGTTGCTATAAAGTGTAGTTGGGGGTGATTTTTGATATCCGAAGTAATTTAGGTGTGTTTGGCATAGTTTGCTATGGTTAGTAGAATTTTTTTGTAATTTAAAAGTGATTGGGTTTAGTTTGTTGTGGTAAGAGTTAGTTGGTGATGATTTATGGTAGCCGAAGTAATTTAGGTCAGTTTGGCATAGTTTGCTATGGTTACTAGCATTTTTTTGTAATTTAAAACTGATTGGGTTTAGTTTGTTGTGGTAAGGGTTAGTTGGTGATGATTTAGAGTAGCCGAAGTAATTTAGGTGAGTCTGGCATAGTTTGTTATGATTTGTACACCTTTTTTTGTAATTTTAAGATGATATGGTTTGGTTTGTTGTGGTAAGGGATAGTTGGGGGTGATTTACGGTAGCCGAAGTAATTTAGGTAATTCTGGTACAATTTGTTATGATTTTTAGCATTTTTTTGTAATTTTAAAGTGATTGGGCTTAGTTTGTTGCTGTAAAGTGTAGTTGGGGGTGATTTTTTGTAGCCGAAGTAATTTAGGTGAGTTTGGCATAGTTTGCTATGGTTAATAGCATTTTTTTGTAATTTAAAAGTGATTGGGTTTAGCTTGTTGTGGTAAGGGTTAATTGGTGATGATTTATGGTAGCCGAAGTAATTTAGGAGAGTTTGGCATAGTTTGCTATGGTTATTAGCATTTTTTTGTAATTTAAAAGTGATTGGGTTCAGTTTGTTGTGGTAAGGGTTAGTTGGTGATGATTTAGAGTAGCCGAAGTAATTTAGGTGAGTCTGGCATAGTTTGTTATGATTTGTACACCTTTTTTTGTAATTTTAAGATGATATGGTTTGGTTTGTTGTGGTAAGGGATAGTTGGGGGTGATTTACGGTAGCCGAAGTAATTTAGGTGATTCTGGTATAGTTTGTTATGATTTTTAGCATTTTTTTGTAATTTTAAAGTGATTGGGCTTAGTTTGTTGCTATAAAGTGTAGTTGGGGGTGATTTTTGATATCCGAAGTAATTTAGGTGTGTTTGGCATAGTTTGCTATGGTTAGTAGAATTTTTTTGTAATTTAAAATTGATTGGGTTTAGTTTGTTGTGGTAAGAGTTAGTGGGGATAATTTATGGTAGCCGAAGTAATTTAGGTCAGTTTGGCATAGTTTGCTATGGTTACTAGCATTTTTTTGTAATTTAAAACTGATTGGGTTTAGTTTGTTGTGGTAAGGGTTAGTTGGTGATGATTTAGAGTAGCCGAAGTAATTTAGGTGAGTCTGGCATAGTTTGTTATGATTTGTACACCTTTTTTTGTAATTTTAAGATGATATGGTTTGGTTTGTTGTGGTAAGGGATAGTTGGGGGTGATTTACGGTAGCCGAAGTAATTTAGGTGATTCTGGTATAGTTTGTTATGATTTTTAGCATTTTTTTGTAATTTTAAAGTAATTGGGCTTAGTTTGTTGCTATAAAGTGTAGTTGGGGGTGATTTTTGATATCCGAAGTAATTTAGGTGTGTTTGGCATAGTTTGCTATGGTTAGTAGAATTTTTTTGTAATTTAAAAGTGATTGGGTTTAGTTTGTTGTGGTAAGAGTTAGTTGGTGATGATTTATGGTAGCCGAAGTAATTTAGGTCAGTTTGGCATAGTTTGCTATGGTTACTAGCATTTTTTTGTAATTTAAAACTGATTGGGTTTAGTTTGTTGTGGTAGGGGTTAGTTGGTGATGATTTAGAGTAGCCGAAGTAATTTAGGTGAGTCTGGCATAGTTTGTTATGATTTGTACACCTTTTTTTGTAATTTTAAGATGATATGGTTTGGTTTGTTGTGGTAAGGGATAGTTGGGGGTGATTTACGGTAGCCGAAGTAATTTAGGTAATTCTGGTACAATTTGTTATGATTTTTAGCATTTTTTTGTAATTTTAAAGTGATTGGGCTTAGTTTGTTGCTGTAAAGTGTAGTTGGGGGTGATTTTTTGTAGCCGAAGTAATTTAGGTGAGTTTGGCATAGTTTGCTATGGTTAATAGCATTTTTTTGTAATTTAAAAGTGATTGGGTTTAGCTTGTTGTGGTAAGGGTTAATTGGTGATGATTTATGGTAGCCGAAGTAATTTAGGAGAGTTTGGCATAGTTTGCTATGGTTACTAGCATTTTTTTGTAATTTAAAAGTGATTGGGTTTAGTTTGTTGTGGTAAGGGTTAGTTGGTGATGATTTATGGTAGCCGAAGTAATTTAGGTCAGTTTGGCATAGTTTGCTATGGTTACTAGCATTTTTTTGTAATTTAAAACTGATTGGGTTTAGTTTGTTGTGGTAAAGGTTAGTTGGTGATGATTTAGAGTAGCCGAAGTAATTTAGGTGAGTCTGGCATAGTTTGTTATGATTTGTACACCTTTTTTTGTAATTTTAAGATGATATGGTTTGGTTTGTTGTGGTAAGGGATAGTTGGGGGTGATTTACGGTAGCCGAAGTAATTTAGGTGATTCTGGTATAGTTTGTTATGATTTTTAGCATTTTTTTGTAATTTTAAAGTGATTGGGCTTAGTTTGTTGCTATAAAGTGTAGTTGGGGGTGATTTTTGATATCCGAAGTAATTTAGGTGTGTTTGGCATAGTTTGCTATGGTTAGTAGAATTTTTTTGTAATTTAAAAATGATTGGGTTTAGTTTGTTGTGGTAAGAGTTAGTTGGTGATGATTTATGGTAGCCGAAGTAATTTAGGTCAGTTTGGCATAGTTTGCTATGGTTACTAGCATTTTTTTGTAATTTAAAACTGATTGGGTTTAGTTTGTTGTGGTAAAGGTTAGTTGGTGATGATTTAGAGTAGCCGAAGTAATTTAGGTGAGTCTGGCATAGTTTGTTATGATTTGTACACCTTTTTTTGTAATTTTAAGATGATATGGTTTGGTTTGTTGTGGTAAGGGATAGTTGGGGGTGATTTACGGTAGCCGATGTAATTTAGGTGATTCTGGTATAGTTTGTTATGATTTTTAGCATTTTTTTGTAATTTTAAAGTGATTGGGCTTAGCTTGTTGCTGTAAAGTGTAGTTGGGGGTGATTTTTGATAGCCGAAGTAATTTAGGTGAGTTTGGCATAGTTTGCTCTGGTTAGTAGCATTTTTTTGTATTTTAAAAGTGATTGGGTTTAGTTTGTTGTGGTAAGGGTTACTTGGTGATGATTTATGGTAGCCGAAGTAATTTAGGTGAGTTTGGCATAGTTTGCTATGGTTACTAGCATTTTTTTGTAATTTAAAAGTGATTGGGTTTAGTTTGTTGTTGTAAGGGTTAGTTGGTGATGATTTAGAGTAGCCGAAGTAATTTAGGTGAGTCTGGCAAAGTTTGTTATGATTTGTTCACCTTTTTTTGTAATTTTAAGATGATATGGTTTGGTTTGTTGTGGTAAGGGATAGTTGAGGGTGATTTACGGTAGCCGAAGTAATTTAGGTGATTCTGGTATAGTTTGTTATGATTTTTAGCATTTTTTTGTAATTTTAAAGTGATTGGGCTTAGTTTGATGCTGTAAAGTGTAGTTGGGGGTGATTTTTGATCGCCAAAGAAATTTAGGTGAGTTTGGCATAGTTTGCTATGGTTAGTAGCATTTTTTTGTAATTTAAAAATGATTGGGTTTAGTTTGTTGCGGTAAGGGTTAGTTGGTGATGATTTATGGTAGCCGAAGTAATTTAGGTGAGTTTGGCATAGTTTGCTATGGTTACTAGCATTTTTTTGTAATTTAAAAGTGATTGGGTTTAGTTTGTTGTGGTAAGGGTAAGTTGGTGATGATTTAGAGTAGCCGAAGTAATTTAGGTGAGTCTCGCATAGTTTGTTATGATTTGTACACCTTTTTTTGTAATTTTAAGATGATATGGTTTGGTTTGTTGTGGTAAGAGATAGTTGGGGGTGATTTACGGTAGCCGAAGTAATTTAGGTGATTCTGGTAAAATTTGTTATGATTTTTAGCATTTTTTTGTAATTTTAGATTGATTGGGCTTAGTTTGTTGCTGTAAAGTGTAGTTGGGGTGATTTTTGATAACCGAAGTAATTTAGGTGAGTTTGGCATAGTTTGCTATGGTTAGTAGCATTTTTTTGTAATTTAAAAGTGATTGGGTTTAGTTTGTTGTGGTAAGGGTTAGTTGGTGATGATTTATGGTAGCCGAAGTAATTTAGGTGAGTTTGGCATAGTTTGCTATGGTTACTAGCATTTTTTTGTAATTTAAAAATGATTGGGTTTAGTTTGTTGTGGTAAGGGTTAGTTGGTAATGATTTAGAGTAGCCGAAGTAATTTAGGTGAGTCTGGCATAGTTTGTTATGATTTGTACACCTTTTTTGGTAATTTTAAGATGATATGGTTTGGTTTGTTGTGGTAAGGGATAGTTGGGGGTGATTTACGGTAGCCGAAGTAATTTAGGTAATTCTGGTACAATTTGTTATGATTTTTAGCATTTTTTTGTAATTTTAAAGTGATTGGGCTTAGTTTGTTGCTATAAAGTGTAGTTGGGGGTGATTTTTGATATCCGAAGTAATTTAGGTGTGTTTGGCATAGTTTGCTATGGTTAGTAGAATTTTTTTGTAATTTAAAAGTGATTGGGTTTAGTTTGTTGTGGTAAGAGTTAGTTGGTGATGATTTATGGTAGCCGAAGTAATTTAGGTCAGTTTGGCATAGTTTGCTATGGTTACTAGCATTTTTTTGTAATTTAAAACTGATTGGGTTTAGTTTGTTGTGGTAAGGGTTAGTTGGTGATGATTTAGAGTAGCCGAAGTAATTTAGGTGAGTCTGGCATAGTTTGTTATGATTTGTACACCTTTTTTTGTAATTTTAAGATGATATGGTTTGGTTTGTTGTGGTAAGGGATAGTTGGGGGTGATTTACGGTAGCCGAAGTAATTTAGGTAATTCTGGTACAATTTGTTATGATTTTTAGCATTTTTTTGTAATTTTAAAGTGATTGGGCTTAGTTTGTTGCTGTAAAGTGTAGTTGGGGGTGATTTTTGGTAGCCGAAGTAATTTAGGTGAGTTTGGCATAGTTTGCTATGGTTAATAGCATTTTTTTGTAATTTAAAAGTGATTGGGTTTAGCTTGTTGTGGTAAGGGTTAATTGGTGATGATTTATGGTAGCCGAAGTAATTTAGGAGAGTTTGGCATAGTTTGCTATGGTTACTAGCATTTTTTTGTAATTTAAAAGTGATTGGGTTTAGTTTGTTGTGGTAAGGGTTAGTTGGTGATGATTTAGAGTAGCCGAAGTAATTTAGGTGAGTCTGGCATAGTTTGTTATGATTTGTACACCTTTTTTTGTAATTTTAAGATGATATGGTTTGGTTTGTTGTGGTAAGGGATAGTTGGGGGTGATTTACGGTAGCCGAAGTAATTTAGGTGATTCTGGTATAGTTTGTTATGATTTTTAGCATTTTATTGTAATTTTAAAGTGATTGGGCTTAGTTTGTTGCTATAAAGTGTAGTTGGGGGTGATTTTTGATATCCGAAGTAATTTAGGTGTGTTTGGCATAGTTTGCTATGGTTAGTAGAATTTTTTTGTAATTTAAAAGTGATTGGGTTTAGTTTGTTGTGGTAAGAGTTAGTGAAGATGATTTATGGTAGCCGAAGTAATTTAGGTCAGTTTGGCATAGTTTGCTATGGTTACTAGCATTTTTTTGTAATTTAAAACTGATTGGGTTTAGTTTGTTGTGGTAAGGGTTAGTTGGTGATGATTTAGAGTAGCCGAAGTAATTTAGGTGAGTCTGGCATAGTTTGTTATGATTTGTACACTTTTTTTTGTAATTTTAAGATGATATGGTTTGGTTTGTTGTGGTAAGGGATAGTTGGGGGTGATTTACGGTAGCCGAAGTAATTTAGGTGATTCTGGTATAGTTTGTTATGATTTTTAGCATTTTTTTGTAATTTTAAAGTGATTGGGCTTAGTTTGTTGCTATAAAGTGTAGTTGGGGGTGATTTTTGATATCCGAAGTAATTTAGGTGTGTTTGGCATAGTTTGCTATGGTTAGTAGAATTTTTTTGTAATTTAAAAGTGATTGGGTTTAGTTTGTTGTGGTAAGAGTTAGTTGGTGATGATTTATGGTAGCCGAAGTAATTTAGGTCAGTTTGGCATAGTTTGCTATGGTTACTAGCATTTTTTTGTAATTTAAAACTGATTGGGTTTAGTTTGTTGTGGTAAGGGTTAGTTGGTGATGATTTAGAGTAGCCGAAGTAATTTAGGTGAGTCTGGCATAGTTTGTTATGATTTGTACACCTTTTTTTGTAATTTTAAGATGATATGGTTTGGTTTGTTGTGGTAAGGGATAGTTGGGGGTGATTTACGGTAGCCGAAGTAATTTAGGTAATTCTGGTACAATTTGTTATGATTTTTAGCATTTTTTTGTAATTTTAAAGTGATTGGGCTTAGTTTGTTGCTGTAAAGTGTAGTTGGGGGTGATTTTTTGTAGCCGAAGTAATTTAGGTGAGTTTGGCATAGTTTGCTATGGTTAATAGCATTTTTTTGTAATTTAAAAGTGATTGGGTTTAGCTTGTTGTGGTAAGGGTTAATTGGTGATGATTTATGGTAGCCGAAGTAATTTAGGAGAGTTTGGCATAGTTTGCTATGGTTACTAGCATTTTTGTGTAATTTAAAAGTGATTGGGTTTAGTTTGTTGTGGTAAGGGTGAGTTGGTGATGATTTAGAGTAGCCGAAGTAATTTAGGTGAGTCTGGCATAGTTTGTTATGATTTGTACACCTTTTTTGTAATTTTAAGATGATATGGTTTGGTTTGTTGTGGTAAGGGATAGTTGGGGGTGATTTACGGTAGCCGAAGTAATTTAGGTGATTCTGGTATAGTTTGTTATGATTTTTAGCATTTTTTTGTAATTTTAAAGTGATTGGGCTTAGTTTGTTGCTATAAAGTGTAGTTGGGGGTGATTTTTGATATCCGAAGTAATTTAGGTGTGTTTGGCATAGTTTGCTATGGTTAGTAGAATTTTTTTGTAATTTAAAAATGATTGGGTTTAGTTTGTTGTGGTAAGAGTTAGTTGGTGATGATTTATGGTAGCCGAAGTAATTTAGGTCAGTTTGGCATAGTTTGCTATGGTTACTAGCATTTTTTTGTAATTTAAAACTGATTGGGTTTAGTTTGTTGTGGTAAGGGTTAGTTGGTGATGATTTAGAGTAGCCGAAGTAATTTAGGTGAGTCTGGCATAGTTTGTTATGATTTGTACACCTTTTTTTGTAATTTTAAGATGATATGGTTTGGTTTGTTGTGGTAAGGGATAGTTGGGGGTGATTTACGGTAGCCGATGTAATTTAGGTGATTCTGGTATAGTTTGTTATGATTTTTAGCATTTTTTTGTAATTTTAAAGTGATTGGGCTTAGCTTGTTGCTGTAAAGTGTAGTTGGGGGTGATTTTTGATAGCCGAAGTAATTTAGGTGAGTTTGGCATAGTTTGCTCTGGTTAGTAGCATTTTTTTGTATTTTAAAAGTGATTGGGTTTAGTTTGTTGTGGTAAGGGTTAGTTGGTGATGATTTATGGTAGCCGAAGTAATTTAGGTGAGTTTGGCATAGTTTGCTATGGTTACTAGCATTTTTTTGTAATTTAAAAGTGATTGGGTTTAGTTTGTTGTGGTAAGGGTTAGTTGGTGATGATTTAGAGTAGCCGAAGTAATTTAGGTGAGTCTGGCATAGTTTGTTATGATTTGTACACCTTTTTTTGTAATTTTAAGATGATATGGTTTGTTTTGTTGTAGTAAGGGATAGTTGGGGGTGATTTACGGTTGCCGAAGTAATTTAGGTGATTCTGGTATAGTTTGTTATGATTTTTAGCATTTTTTTTGTAATTTTAAAGTGATTGGGCTTAGTTTGTTGCTGTAAAGTGTAGTTGGGGGTGATTTTTGACAGCCGAAGTAATTTACGTGAGTTTGGCATAGTTTGCTATGGTTAGTAGCATTTTTTTGTAATTTAAAAGTGATTGGGTTTAGTTTGTTGTGGTAAGGGTTAGTTGGTGATGATTTATGGTAGCCGAAGTAATTTAGGTGAGTTTGGCATAGTTTGCTATGGTTACTAGCATTTTTTTGTAATTTAAAAATGATTGGCTTTAGTTTGTTGTGGTAAGGGTTAGTTGGTGATGATTTAGAGTAGCCGAAGTAATTTAGGTGAGTCTGGCATAGTTTGTTATGATTTGTACACCTTTTTTGTAATTTTAAGATGATATGGTTTGGTTTGTTGTGGTAAGGGATAGTTGGGGGTGATTTACGGTAGCCGATGTAATTTAGGTGATTCTGGTATAGTTTGTTATGATTTTTAGCATTTTTTTGTAATTTTAAAGTGATTGGGCTTAGCTTGTTGCTGTAAAGTGTAGTTGGGGGTGATTTTTGATAGCCGAAGTAATTTAGGTGAGTTTGGCATAGTTTGCTATGGTTAGTAGCATTTTTTTGTAATTTAAAAGTGATTTGGTTTAGTTTGTTGTGGTAAGAGTTAGTTGGTGATGATTTATGGTAGCCGAAGTAATTTAGGTGAGTTTGGCATAGTTTGCTATGGTTACTAGCATTTTTTTGTAATTTTAAAGTGATTGGGTTTATTTTGTTGTTGTAAGGGTTAGTTGGTGATGATTTAGAGTAGCCGAAGTAATTTAGGTGAGTCTGGCATAGTTTGTTATGATTTGTACACCTTTTTTTGTAATTTTAAGATGATATGGTTTGGTTTGTTGTGGTAAGGGATAGTTGGGGGTGATTTACGGTAGCCGAAGTAATTTAGGTGATTCTGGTATAGTTTGTTATGATTTTTAGCATTTTTTTGTAATTTTAAAGTGATTGGGCTTAGTTTGTTGCTGTAAAGTGTAGTTGGGGGTGATTTTTGATAGCCGAAGAAATTTAGGTGAGTTTGGCATAGTTTGCTATGGTTAGTAGCATTTTTTTGTAATTTAAAAGTGATTGGGTTTATTTTGTTGTGGTAAGGGTTAGTTGGTGATGATTTAGAGTAGCCGAAGTAATTTAGGTGAGTCTGGCATAGTTTGTTATGATTTGTACACCTTTTTTTGTAATTTTAAGATGATATGGTTTGGTTTGTTGTGGTAAGGGAGAGTTGGGGGTGATTTACGGTAGCCGATGTAATTTAGGTGATTCTGGTATAGTTTGTTATGATTTTTAGCATTTTTTTGTAATTTTAAAGTGATTGGGCTTAGTTTGTTGCTGTAAAGTGTAGTTGGGGGTGATTTTTGATATTTTTGATAGCCGAAGTAATTTAGGTGAGTTTGGCAGAGTTTGCTATGGTTAGTAGCATTTTTTTGTAATTTAAAAGTGATTGGGTTTAGTTTGTTGTGGTAAGGGTTAGTTGGTGACGATTTATGGTAGCCGAAGTAATTTAGGTGAGTTTGGCATAGTTTGCTATGGTTACTAGCATTTTTTTGTAATTTAGAAGTGATTGGGTTTAGTTTGTTGTGGTAAGGGTTAGTTGGTGATGATTTATGGTAGCCGAAGTAATTTAGGTGAGTTTGGCATAGTTTGCTATGGTTACTAGCATTTTTTTGTAATTTAAAAGTGATTGGGTTTAGTTTGTTGTGGTAAGGGTTAGTTGGTGATGATTTAGAGTAGCCGAAGTAATTTAGGTGAGTCTGGCATAGTTTGTTATGATTTGTACACTTTTTTTTGTAATTTTAAGATGATATGGTTTGGTTTGTTGTGGTAAGGGATAGTTGGGGGTGATTTACGGTAGCCGAAGTAATTTAGGTGATTCTGGTATAGTTTGTTATGATTTTTAGCATTTTTTTGTAATTTTAAAGTGATTGGGCTTAGTTTGTTGCTGTAAAGTGTAGTTGGGGGTGATTTTTGGTAGCCGAAGTAATTTAGGTGAGTTTGGCATAGTTTACTATGGTTAGTAGCATTTTATTGTAATTAAAAGTGATTGGGTTTAGTTTGTTGTGGTAAGGGTTACTTGGTGATGATTTATGGTAGCCGAAGTAATTTAGGTGAGTTTGGCATAGTTTGCTATGGCTACTAGCATTTTTTTGTAATTTAAAAGTGATTGGGTTTAGTTTGTTGTGGTAAGGGTTAGTTGGTGATGATTTAGAGTAGCCGAAGTAATTTAAGTGAGTCTGGCATAGTATGTTATGATTTGTACACTTTTTTTGTAATTTTAAGATGATATGGATTTGTTTGTTGTGGTAAGGGATAGTTGGGGGTGATTTACGGTAGCCGAAGTAATTTAGGTGATTCTGGTATAGTTTGTTATGATTTTTAGCATTTTTTTGTAATTTTAAAGTGATTGGGCTTAGTTTGTTGCTGTAAACTGTAGTTGGGGGTGATTTTTGATAGCCGAAGTAATTTAGGTGAGTTTGGAATAGTTTGCTATGGTTAGTAGCATTTTTTTGTAATTTAAAAGTGATTGGGTTTAGTTTGTTGTGGTAAGGGTTAGTTGGTGATGATTAATGGTAGCCGAAGTAATTTAGGTGAGTTTGGCATAGTTTGCTATGGTTACTAGAATTTTTTTGTAATTTAAAAGTGATTGGGTTTAGTTTGTTGTAGTAAGGGTTAGTTGGTGATGATTTAGAGTAGCCGAAGTAATTTAGGTGAGTCTGGCAAAATTTGTTATGATTTGTTCACCTTTTTTTGTAATTTTAAGATGATATGGTTTGGTTTGTTGTGGTAAGGGATAGTTGAGGGTGATTTACGGTAGCCGAAGTAATTTAGGTGATTCTGGTATAGTTTGTTATGATTTTTAGCATTTTTTTGTAATTTTAAAGTGATTGGGCTTAGTTTGTTGCTGTAAAGTGTAGTTGGGGGTGATTATTGATCGCCGAAGTAATTTAGGTGAGTTTGGCATAGTTTGCTATGGTTAGTAGCATTTTTTTGTAATTTAAAAATGATTGGGTTTAGTTTGTCGCGGTAAGGGTTAGTTGGTGATGATTTATGGTAGCCGAAGTAATTTAGGTGAGTTTGGCATAGTTTGCTATGGTTACTAGCATTTTTTTGTAATTTAAAAGTGATTGGGTTTAGTTTGTTGTGGTAAGGGTAAGTTGGTGATGATTTAGAGTAGCCGAAGTAATTTAGGTGAGTCTCGCATAGTTTGTTATGATTTGTACACCTTTTTTTGTAATTTTAAGATGATATGGTTTGGTTTGTAGTGGTAAGAGATAGTTGGGGGTGATTTACGGTAGCCGAAGTAATTTAGGTGATTCTGGTAAAACTTGTTATGAATTTTAGCATTTTTTTGTAATTTTAGATTGATTGGGCTTAGTTTGTTGCTGTAAAGTGTAGTTGGGGGTGATTTTTGATAACCGAAGTAATTTAGGTGAGTTTGGCATAGTTTGCTATGGTTAGTAGCATTTTTTTGTAATTTAAAAGTGATTGGGTTTAGTTTGTTGTGGTAAGGGTTAGTTGGTGATGATTTATGGTAGCCGAAGTAATTTAGGTGAGTTTGGCATAGCTTGCTATGGTTACTAGCATTTTTTTGTAATTTAAAAATGATTGGGTTTAGTTTGTTGTGGTAAGGGTTAGTTGGTGATGATTTAGAGTAGCCGAAGTAATTTAGGTGAGTCTGGCATAGTTTGTTATGATTTGTACACCTTTTTTTGTAATTTTAAGATGATATGGTTTGGTTTGTAGTGGTAAGAGATAGTTGGGGGTGATTTACGGTAGCCGAAGTAATTTAGGTGATTCTGGTAAAACTTGTTATGAATTTTAGAATTTTTTTGTAATTTTAGATTGATTGGGCTTAGTTTGTTGCTGCAAAGTGTAGTTGGGGGTGATTTTTGATATCCGAAGTAATTTAGGTGTGTTTGGCATAGTTTGCTATGGTTAGTAGAATTTTTTTGTAATTTAAAAGTGGTTGAGTTTAGTTTGTTGTGGTAAGGGTTAGTTGGTAATGATTTAGAGTAGCCGAAGTAATTTAGGTGAGTCTGGCATAGTGTGTTATGATTTGTACACCTTTTTTGGTAATTTTAAGATGATATGGTTTGGTTTGTTGTGGTAAGGGATAGTTGGGGGTGATTTACGGTAGCCGAAGTAATTTAGGTAATTCTGGTACAATTTGTTATGATTTTTAGCATTTTTTTGTAATTTTAAAATGATTGAGCTTAGTTTGTTGCTGCAAAGTGTAGTTGGGGGTGATTTTTGATAGCCGAAGTAATTTAGGTGAGTTTGGCATAGTTTGCTATGGTTAATAGCATTTTTTTGTAATTTAAAAGTGATTGGGTTTAGCTTGTTGTGGTAAGGGTTAATTGGTGATGATTTATGGTAGCCGAAGTAATTTAGGAGAGTTTGGCATAGTTTGCTATGGTTACTAGCATTTTTTTGTAATTTAAAAGTGATTGGGTTTAGTTTGTTGTGGTAAGGGTTAGTTGGTGATGATTTAGAGTAGCCGAAGTAATTTAGGTGAGTCTGGCATAGTTTGTTATGATTTGTACACCTTTTTTTGTAATTTTAAGATGATATGGTTTGGTTTGTTGTGGTAAGGGATAGTTGGGGGTGATTTACGGTAGCCGAAGTAATTTAGGTGATTCTGGTATAGTTTGTTATGATTTTTAGCATTTTTTTGTAATTTTAAAGTGATTGGGCTTAGTTTGTTGCTATAAAGTGTAGTTGGGGGTGATTTTTGATATCCGAAGTAATTTAGGTGTGTTTGGCATAGTTTGCTATGGTTAGTAGAATTTTTTTGTAATTTAAAAGTGATTGAGTTTAGTTTGTTGTGGTAAGAGTTAGTTGGTGATGATTTATGGTAGCCGAAGTAATTTAGGTCAGTTTGGCATAGTTTGCTATGGTTACTAGCATTTTTTTGTAATTTAAAACTGATTGGGTTTAGTTTGTTGTGGTAAGGGTTAGTTGGTGATGATTTAGAGTAGCCGAAGTAATTTAGGTGAGTCTGGCATAGTTTGTTATGATTTGTACACCTTTTTTTGTAATTTTAAGATGATATGGTTTGGTTTGTTGTGGTAAGGGACAGTTGGGGGTGATTTACGGTAGCCGAAGTAATTTAGGTAATTCTGGTACAATTTGTTATGATTTTTAGCATTTTTTTGTAATTTTAAAGTGATTGGGCTTAGTTTGTTGCTGTAAAGTGTAGTTGGGGGTGATTTTTGGTAGCCGAAGTAATTGAGGTGAGTTTGGCATAGTTTGCTATGGTTAATAGCATTTTTTTGTAATTTAAAAGTTATTGGGTTTAGCTTGTTGTGGTAAGGGTTAATTGGTGATGATTTATGGTAGCCGAAGTAATTTAGGAGAGTTTGGCATAGTTTGCTATGGTTACTAGCATTTTTTTGTAATTTAAAAGTGATTGGGTTTAGTTTGTTGTGGTAAGGGTTAGTTGGTGATGATTTAGAGTAGCCGAAGTAATTTAGGTGAGTCTGGCATAGTTTGTTATGATTTGTACACCTTTTTTTGTAATTTTAAGATGATATGGTTTGGTTTGTTGTGGTAAGGGATAGTTGGGGGTGATTTACGGTAGCCGAATTAATTTAGGTGATTCTGGTATAGTTTGTTATGATTTTTAGTATTTTTTTGTAATTTTAAAGTGATTGGGCTTAGTTTGTTGCTATAAAGTGTAGTTGGGGGTGATTTTTGATATCCGAAGTAATTTAGGTGTGTTTGGCATAGTTTGCTATGGTTAGTAGAATTTTTTTGTAATTTAAAAGTGATTGGATTTAGTTTGTTGTGGTAAGAGTTAGTTGGTGATGATTTATGGTAGCCGAAGTAATTTAGGTCAGTTTGGCATAGTTTGCTATGGTTACTAGCATTTTTTTGTAATTTAAAACTGATTGGGTTTAGTTTGTTGTGGTAAGGGTTAGTTGGTGATGACTTAGAGTAGCCGAAGTAATTTAGGTGAGTCTGGCATAGTTTGTTATGATTTGTACACCTTTTTTTGTAATTTTAAGATGATATGGTTTGGTTTGTTGTTGTAAGGGATAGTTGGGGGTGATTTACGGTAGCCGATGTAATTTAGGTGATTCTGGTATAGTTTGTTATGATTTTTAGCATTTTTGTGTAATTTTAAAGTGATTGGGCTTAGCTTGTTGCTGTAAAGTGTAGTTGGGGGTGATTTTTGATAGCCGAAGTAATTTAGGTGAGTTTGGCATAGTTTGCTCTGGTTAGTAGCATTTTTTTGTATTTTAAAAGTGATTGGGTTTAGTTTGTTGTGGTAAGGGTTAGTTGGTGATGATTTAGAGTAGCCGAAGTAATTTAGGTGAGTCTGGCATAGTTTGTTATGATTTGTACACCTTTTTTTGTAATTTTAAGATGATATGGCTTGGTTTGTTGTGGTAAGGGATAGTTGGGGGTGATTTACGGTAGCCGAAGTAATTTAGGTAATTCTGGTACAATTTGTTATGATTTTTAGCATTTTTTTGTAATTTTAAAGTGATTGGGCTTAGTTTGTTGCTGTAAAGTGTAGTTGGGGGTGATTTTTGGTAGCCGAAGTAATTTAGGTGAGTTTGGCATAGTTTGCTATGGTTAATAGCATTTTTTTGTAATTTAAAAGTGATTGGGTTTAGCTTGTTGTGGTAAGGGTTAATTGGTGATGATTTATGGTAGCCGAAGTAATTTAGGAGAGTTTGGCATAGTTTGCTATGATTACTAGCATTTTTTTGTAATTTAAAAGTGATTGGGTTTAGTTTGTTGTGGTAAGGGTTAGTTGGTGATGATTTAGAGTAGCCGAAGTAATTTAGGTGAGTCTGGCATAGCTTGTTATGATTTGTACACCTTTTTTTGTAATTTTAAGATGATATGGTTTGGTTTGTTGTGGTAAGGGATAGTTGGGGGTGATTTACGGTAGCCGAAGTAATTTAGGTGATTCTGGTATAGTTTGTTATGATTTTTAGCATTTTTTTGTAATTTTAAAGTGATTGGGCTTAGTTTGTTGCTATAAAGTGTAGTTGGGGGTGATTTTTGATATCCGAAGTAATTTAGGTGTGTTTGGCATAGTTTGCTATGGTTAGTAGAATTTTTTTGTAATTTAAAAGTGATTGGGTTTAGTTTGTTGTGGTAAGAGTTAGTTGGTGATGATTTATGGTAGCCGAAGTAATTTAGGTCAGTTTGGCATAGTTTGCTATGGTTACTAGCATTTTTTTGTAATTTAAAACTGATTGGGTTTAGTTTGTTGTGGTAAGGGTTAGTTGGTGATGATTTAGAGTAGCCGAAGTAATTTAGGTGAGTCTGGCATAGTTTGTAATGATTTGTACACATTTTTTTGTAATTTTAAGATGATATGGTTTGGTTTGTTGTGGTAAGGGATAGTTGGGGGTGATTTACGGTAGCCGATGTAATTTAGGTGATTCTGGTATAGTTTGTTATGATTTTTAGCATTTTTTTGTAATTTTAAAGTGATTGGGCTTAGCTTGTTGCTGTAAAGTGTAGTTGGGGGTGATTTTTGATAGCCGAAGTAATTTAGGTGAGCTTGGCATAGTTTGCTCTGGTTAGTAGCATTTTTTTGTATTTTAAAAGTGATTTGGTTTAGTTTGTTGTGGTAAGAGTTAGTTGGTGATGATTTATGGTAGCCGAAGTAATTTAGGTGAGTTTGGTATAGTTTGCTATGGTTACTAGCATTTTTTTGTAATTTAAAAGTGATTGGGTTTAGTTTGTTGTGGTAAGGGTTAGTTGGTGATGATTTAGAGTAGCCGAAGTAATTTAGGTGAGTCTGGCATAGTTTGTTATGATTTGTACACCTTTTTTTGTAATTTTAAGATGATATGGTTTGTTTTGTTGTAGTAAGGGATAGTTGGGGGTGATTTACGGTTGCCGAAGTAATTTAGGTGATTCTGGTATAGTTTGTTATGATTTTTAGCATTTTTTTTGTAATTTTAAAGTGATTGGGCTTAGTTTGTTGCTGTAAAGTGTAGTTGGGGGTGATTTTTGATAACCGAAGTAATTTAATTGAGTTTGGCATAGTTTGCTATGGTTAATAGAATTTTTTTGTAATTTAAAAGTGATTGGGTTTAGCTTGTTGTGGTAAGGGTTAATTGGTGATGATTTATGGTAGCCGAAGTAATTTAGGAGAGTTTGGCATAGTTTGCTATGGTTACTAGCATTTTTTTGTAATTTAAAAGTGATTGGGTTTAGTTTGTTGTGGTAACGGTTAGTTGGTGATGATTTAGAGTAGCCGAAGTAATTTAGGTGAGTCTGGCATAGTTTGTTATGATTTGTACACCTTTTTTTGTAATTTTAAGATGATATGGTTTGGTTTGTTGTGGTAAGGGATAGTTGGGGTTGATTTACGGTAGCCGAAGTAATTTAGGTGATTCTGGTATAGTTTGTTATGATTTTTAGCATTTTTTTGTAATTTTAAAGTGATTGGGCTTAGTTTGTTGCTGTAAAGTGTAGTTGGGGGTGATTTTTGATAGCCGAAGTAATTTAGGTGAGTTTGGCATAGTTTGCTATGGTTAGTAGAATTTTTTTGTAATTTAAAAGTGATTGGGTTTAGTTTGTTGTGGTAAGGGTTAGTTGGTGATGATTTATAGTAGCCGAAGTAATTTAGGTGAGTTTGGCATAGTTTGCTAGGGTTACTAGCATTTTTTTGTAATTTAAAACTGATTGGGTTTAGTTTGTTGTGGTAAGGGTTAGTTGGTGATGATTTAGAGTAGCCGAAGTAATTTAGGTGAGTCTGGCATAATTTGTTATGATTTGTACACCTTTTTTTGTAATTTTAAGATGATATGGTTTGGTTTGTTGTGGTAAGGGATAGTTGGGGGTGATTTACGGTAGCCGAAGTAATTTAGGTGATTCTGGTATAGTTTGTTATGATTTTTAGCATTTTTTTGTAATTTTAAAGTGAGTGGGCTTAGTTTGTTGCTGTAAAGTGTAGTTGGGGGTGATTTTTGATAACCGAAGTAATTTAGGTGAGTTTGGCATAGTTTGCCATGGTTAGTAGCATTTTTTTGTAATTTAAAAGTGATTGGGTTTAGTTTGTTGTGGTAAGGGATAGTTGGTGATGATTTATGGTAACCAAAGTAATTTAGGTGAGTTTGGCATAGTTTGCTATGGTTACTAGCATTTTTTGTAATTTAAAAGTGATTGGGTTTAGTTTGTTGTGGTAAGGGTTAATTGGTAATGATTTAGAGTAGCCGAAGTAATTTAGGTGAGTCTGGCATAGTTTGTTATGATTTGTACACCTTTTTTTGTAATTTTAAGATGATATGGTTTGGTTTGTTGTGGTAAGGGATAGTTAGGGGTGATTTACGGTAGCCGAAGTAATTTAGGTGATTCTGGTATAGTTTGTTATGATTTTTAGCATTTTTTTGTAATTTTAAAGTGATTGGGCTTAGTTTGTTGCTGTAAAGTGTAGTTGGGGGTGATTTTTGATAGCCGAAGTAATTTAGGTGAGTTTGGCATAATTTGCTATGGTTAGTAGCATTTTTTTGTAATTTAAAAGTGATTGGGTTTAGCTTGTTGTGGTAAGGGTTAGTTGGTGATGATTTATGATAGCCGAAGTAATTTAGGAGAGTTTGGCATAGTTTGCTATGGTTACTAGTATTTTTTTGTAATTTAAAAGTGATTGGGTTTAGTTTGTTGTGGTAAGGGTTAGTTGGTGATGATTTAGAGTAGCCGAAGTAATTTAGGTGAGTCTGGCATAGTTTGTTTTGATTTGTACACCTTTTTTTGTAATTTTAAGATGATATGGTTTGGTTTGTTGTGGTAAGGGATAGTTGGGGGTGATTTACGGTAGCCGAAGTAATTTAGGTGATTCTGGTATAGTTTGTTATGATTTTTAGCATTTTTTTGTAATTTTAAAGTGATTAGGCTTAGTTTGTTGCTGTAAAGTGTAGTTGGGGGTGATTTTTGATAGCCGAAGTAATTTAGGTGAGTTTGGCATAGTTTGCTATGGTTAGTAGCATTTTTTTGTAATTTAAAAGTGATTGGGTTTAGTTTGTTGTGGTAAGGGTTAGTTGGTGATGATTTATGGTAGCCGAAGTAATTTAGGTGAGGTTGGCATAGTTTGCTATGGTTACTAGCATTTTTTTGTAATTTAAAAGTGATTGGGTTTAGTTTGTTGTGGTAAGGGTTAGTTGGTGATGATTTAGAGTAGCCGAAGTAATTTAGGTGAGTCTGGCATAGTTTGTTATGATTTGTACACCTTTTTTTGTAATTTTAGGATGATATGGTTTGGTTTGTTGTGGTAAGGGATAGTTGGGGGTGATTTACGGTAGCCGAAGTAATTTAGGTGATTCTGGTATAGTTTGTTATGATTTTTAAAAATTTTTTGTAATTTTAAAGTGATTGGGCTTAGTTTGTTGCTGTAAAGTGTAGTTGGGGGTGATTTTTGATAGTCGAAGTAATTTAGGTGAGTTTGGCATAGTTTGCTATGGTTTGTAGCATTTTTTTGTAATTTAAAAGTGATTGGGTTTAATTTGTTGTGGTAAGGGTTAGTTGGTGAAGATTTATGGTAGCCGAAGTAATTTAGGTGAGTTTGGCATAGTTTGCTATGGTTACTAGCATTTTTTTGTAATTTAAAAGTGATTGGGTTTAGTTTGTTGTGGTAAGGGTTAGTTGGTGATGATTTAGAGTAGCCGAAGTAATTTAGGTGAGTCTGGCATAGTTTGTTATGATTTGTACACCTTTTTTTGTAATTTTAAGATGATACGGTTTGGTTTGTTGTGGTAAATAATATTTGGGGGTGATTTACGGTAGCCGAAGTAATTTAGGTCATTCTGGTATAGTTTGTTATGATTTTTAGCATTTTTTTGTAATTTTAAAGTGATTGGGCTTAGTTTGTTGCTGTAAAATGTAGTTGGGGGTGATTTTTGATAGCCGAAGTAATTTAGGTGAGTTTGGCATAGTTTCCTATGGTTAGTAGCATTTTTTTGTAATTTAAAAGTGATTGGGTTTAGTTTGTTGTGGTAAGGGTTAGTTGGTGATGATTTATGGTAGCCGAAGTAATTTTGGTGAGTTTGGCATAGTTTGCTATGGTTACTAGCTTTTTTTTGTAATTTAAAAGTGATTGGGTTTAGTTTGTTGTGGTAAGGGTTAGTTGGTGATGATTTAGAGTAGCCGAAGTAATTTAGGTGAGTCTGGCATAGTTTGTTATGATTTGTACACCTTTTTTTGTAATTTTAAGATGATACGGTTTGGTTTGTTGTGGTAAATGATATTTGGGGGTGATTTACGGTAGCCGAAGTAATTTAGCTGATTCTGTTATAGTTTGTTATGATTTTTAGCATTTTTTTTTAATTTTAAAGTGATTGGGCTTAGTTTGTTGCTGTAAAATGTAGTTGGGGGTGATTTTTGATAGCCGAAGTAATTTAGGTGAGTTTGGCATAGTTTGCTATGGCTAGTAGAATTTTTTTGTAATTTAAAAGTGATTGGGTTATGTTTGTTGTGGTAAGGGTTAGTTGGTGATAATTTATGGTAGCCGAAGTAATTTAGGTGAGTTTGGCATAGTTTGCTATGGTTACTAGCATTTTTTTGTAATTTAAAAGTGATTGGGTTTAGTTTGTTGTGGTAAGGGTTAGTTGGTGATGATTTAGAGTAGCCGAAGTAATTTAGGTGAGTCTGCCATAGTTTGTTAAGATTTGTACACTTTTTTTGTAATTTTAAGATGATATGGTTTGGTTTGTTGTGGTAAGGGATAGTTGGGGTTGATTTACGGTAGCCGAAGTAATTTAGGTGATTCTGGTATAGTTTGTTATGATTTTTAGCATTTTTTTGTAATTTTAAAATGATTGGGCTTAGTTTGTTGCTGTAAAGGGTAGTTGGGGGTGATTTTTGATAGCCGAAGTAATTTAGGTGAGTTTGGCATAGATTGCTATGGTTAGTAGCATTTTTTGGTAATTTAAAAGTGATTGGGTTTAGTTTGTTGTGGTAAGGGTTAGTTGGTGATGATTTATGGTAGCCGAAGTAATTTAGGTGAGTTTAGCATAGTTTGCTATGGTTACTAGCATTTTTTTGTAATTTAAAAGTGATTGGGTTTAGTTTGTTGTGGTAAGGGTAAGTTGGTGATGATTTAGAGTAGCCGAAGTAATTTAGGTGAGTCTGGCATAATTTGTTATGATTTGTACACCTTTTTTTTGTAATTTTAAGATGATATGGTTTGGTTTGTTGTGGTAAGGGATAGTTGGGGGTGATTTACGGTAGCCGAAGTAATTTAGGTGATTCTGGTATAGTTTGTTATGATTTTTAGCATTTTTTTGTAATTTTAAAGTGATTGGGCTTTGTTTGTTGCTGTAAAGTGTAGTTGGGGGTGATTTTTGATAACCGAAGTAATTTAGGTGAGTTTGGCATAGTTTGCTATGGTTAGTAGCATTTTCTTGTAATTTAAAAGTGATTGTGTTTAGTTTGTTGTGGTAAGGGATAGTTGGTGATGATTTATGGTAGCCGAAGTAATTTATGTGAGTTTGGCATAGTTTGCTATGGGTACTAGCATTTTTTTGCAATTTAAATGTGATTGGGTTTAGTTTGTTGTGGTAAGGGTTAGTTGGTAATGATTTAAAGTAGCCGAAGTAATTTAGGTGAGTCTGGCATAGTTTGTTATGATTTGTACACATTTTTTTGTAATTTTAAGATGATATGGTTTGGTTTGTTGTGGTAAGGGATAGTTGGGGGTGATTTACGGTAGCCGAAGTAATTTAGGTGATTCTGGTATAGCTTGTTATGATTTTTAGCATTTTTTTGTAATTTTAAAGTGATTGGGCTTAGTTTGTTGCTGTAAAGTGTAGTTGGGGGTGATTTTTGATAGCCGAAGTAATTTAGGTGAGTTTGGCATAGTTTGCTATGGTTAGTAGCATTTTTTTGTAATTTAAAAGTGATTGGGATTAGTTTGTTGTGATAAGGGTTAGTTGGTGATGATTTATGGTAGCCGAAGTAATTTAGGTGAGTTTGGCATAGTTTGCTATGGTTACTAGCATTTTTTTGTAATTTAAAAGTGATTGGGTTTAGTTTGTTGTGGTAAGGGTTAGTTGGTGATGATTTAGAGTAGCCGAAGTAATTTAGGTGAGTCTGGCATAGTTTGTTATGATTTGTACACCTTTTTTTGTAATTTTAAGATGATATGGTTTGGTTTGTTGTGGTAAGGGAGAGTTGGGGGTGATTTACGGTAGCCGAAGTAATTTAGGTGATTCTGGTATAGTTTGTTATGATTTTTAGAATTTTTTTGTAATTTTAAAGTGATTGGGCTTAGTTTGTTGCTGTAAAGTGTAGTTGGGGGTGATTTTTGATAGTCGAAGTAATTTAGGTGAGTTTGGCATAGTGTGCTATGGTTTGTAGCATTTTTTTGTAATTTAAAAGTGATTGGGTTTAGTTTGTTGTGGTAAGGGTTAGCTGGTGATGATTTATGGTAGCCGAAGTAATTTAGGTGAGTTTGGCATAGTTTGCTATGGTTACTAGCATTTTTTTGTAATTTAAAAGTGATTGGGTTTAGTTTGTTGTGGTAAGGGTTAGTTGGTGATGATTTAGAGTAGCCGAAGTAATTTAGGTGAGTCTGGCATAGTTTGTTATGATTTGTACACCTTTTTTTGTAATTTTAATATGATATGGTTTGGTTTGTTGTGGTAAATGATATTTGGGGGTGATTTACGGTAGCCGAAGTAATTTAGGTGATTCTGGTATAGTTTGTTATAATTTTTAGCATTTTTTTGTAATTTTAAAGTGATTGGGCTAAGTTTGTTGCTGTAAAATGTAGTTGGGGGTGATTTTTGATAGCCGAAGTAATTTAGGTGAGTTTGGCATAGTTTGCTATGGCTAGTAGCATTTTTTTGTAATTTAAAAGTGATTGGGATATGTTTGTTGTGGTAAGGGTTAGTTGGTGATAATTTATGGTAGCCGAAGTAATTTAGGTGAGTTTGGCATAGTTTGCTATGGTTACTAGCATTTTTTTGTAATTTAAAAGTGATTGGGTTTAGTTTGTTGTGGTAAGGGTTAGTTGGTGATGATTTAGAGTAGCCGAAGTAATTTAGGTGAGTCTGGCATAGTTTGTTATGATTTGTACACCTTTTTTTGTAATTTTAATATGATATGGTTTGGTTTGTTGTGGTAAATGATATTTGGGGGTGATTTACGGTAGCCGAAGTAATTTAGGTGATTCTGGTATAGTTTGTTATAATTTTTAGCATTTTTTTGTAATTTTAAAGTGATTGGGCTAAGTTTGTTGCTGTAAAATGTAGTTGGGGGTGATTTTTGATAGCCGAAGTAATTTAGGTGAGTTTGGCATAGTTTGCTATGGCTAGTAGCATTTTTTTGTAATTTAAAAGTGATTGGGATATGTTTGTTGTGGTAAGGGTTAGTTGGTGATAATTTATGGTAGCCGAAGTAATTTAGGTGAGTTTGGCATAGTTTGCTATGGTTACTAGCATTTTTTTGTAATTTAAAACTGATTGGGTTTAGTTTGTTGTGGTAAGGGTTAGTTGGTGATGATTTAGAGTAGCCGAAGTAATTTAGGTGAGTCTGCTATAGTTTGTTAAGATTTGTACACCTTTTTTTGTAATTTTAAGATGATATGGTTTGGTTTGTTGTGGTAAGGGATAGTTGGGGTTGATTTACGGTAGCCGAAGTAATTTAGGTGATTCTGGTATAGTTTGTTATGATTTTTAGCATTTTTTTGTAATTTTAAAGTGATTGGGCTTAGTTTGTTGCTGTAAAGTGTAGTTGGGGGTGATTTTTGATAGCCGAAGTAATTTAGGTGAGTTTGGCATAGATTGCTATGGTTAGTAGCATTTTTTGGTAATTTAAAAGTGATTGGGTTTAGTTTGTTGTGGTAAGGGTTAGTTGGTGATGATTTATGGTAGCCGAAGTAATTTAGGTGAGTTTAGCATAGTTTGCTATGGTTACTAGCATTTTTTTGTAATTTAAAAGTGATTGGGTTTAGTTTGTTGTGGTAAGGGTAAGTTGGTGATGATTTAGAGTAGCCGAAGTAATTTAGGTGAGTCTGGCATAATTTGTTATGATTTGTACACCTTTTTTTGTAATTTTAAGATGATATGGTTTGGTTTGTTGTGGTAAGGGATAGTTGGGGGTGATTTACGGTAGCCGAAGTAATTTAGGTGATTCTGGTATAGTTTGTTATGATTTTTAGCATTTTTTTGTAATTTTAAAGTGATTGGGCTTAGTTTGTTGCTGTAAAGTGTAGTTGGGGGTGATTTTTGATAACCGAAGTAATTTAGGTGAGTTTGGCATAGTTTGCTATGGTTAGTAGCATTTTCTTGTAATTTAAAAGTGATTGGGTTTAGTTTGTTGTGGTAAGGGATAGCTGGTGATGATTTATGGTAGCCGAAGTAATTTAGGTGAGTTTGGCATAGTTTGCTATGGTTACTAGCATTTTTTTGTAATTTAAATGTGATTGGGTTTTGTTTGTTGTGGTATGGGTTAGTTGGTAATGATTTAGAGTAGCCGAAGTAATTTAGGTGAGTCTGGCATAGTTTGTTATGATTTGTACACATTTTTTTGTAATTTTAAGATGATATGGTTTGGTTTGTTGTGGTAAGGGATAGTTGGGGGTGATTTACGGTAGCCGAAGTAATTTAGGTGATTCTGGTATAGTTTGTTATGATTTTTAGCATTTTTTTGTAATTTTAAAGTTATTGGGCTTAGTTTGTTGCTGTAAAGTGTAGTTGGGGGTGATTTTTGATAACCGAAGTAATTTAGGTGAGTTTGGCATAGTTTGCTATGGTTAGTAGCATTTTCTTGTAATTTAAAAGTGATTGTGTTTAGTTTGTTGTGGTAAGGGATAGTTGGTGATGATTTATGGTAGCCGAAGTAATTTAGGTGAGTTTGGCATAGTTTGCTATGGTTACTAGCATTTTTTTGTAATTTAAATGTGATTGGGTTTAGTTTGTTGTGGTAAGGGTTAGTTGGTAATGATTTAGAGTAGCCGAAGTAATTTAGGTGAGTCTGGCATAGTTTGTTATGATTTGTACACATTTTTTTGTAATTTTAAGATGATATGGTTTGGTTTGTTGTGGTAAGGGATAGTTGGGGGTGATTTACGGTAGCCGAAGTAATTTAGGTGATTCTGGTATAGTTTGTTATGATTTTTAGCATTTTTTTGTAATTTTAAAGTTATTGGGCTTAGTTTGTTGCTGTAAAGTGTAGTTGGGGGTGATTTTTGATAACCGAAGTAATTTAGGTGAGTTTGGCATAGTTTGCTATGGTTAGTAGCATTTTCTTGTAATTTAAAAGTGATTGTGTTTAGTTTGTTGTGGTAAGGGATAGTTGGTGATGATTTATGGTAGCCGAAGTAATTTAGGTGAGTTTGGCATAGTTTGCTATGGTTACTAGCATTTTTTTGTAATTTAAATGTGATTGGGTTTAGTTTGTTGTGGTAAGGGTTAGTTGGTGATGATTTAGAGTAGCCGAAGTAATTTAGGTGAGTCTGGCATAGTTTGTTATGATTTGTACACCTTTTTTTGTAATTTTAATATGATATGGTTTGGTTTGTTGTGGTAAATGATATTTGGGGGTGATTTACGGTAGCCGAAGTAATTTAGGTGATTCTGGTATAGTTTGTTATAATTTTTAGCATTTTTTTGTAATTTTAAAGTGATTGGGCTAAGTTTGTTGCTGTAAAATGTAGTTGGGGGTGATTTTTGATAGCCGAAGTAATTTAGGTGAGTTTGGCATAGTTTGCTATGGCTAGTAGCATTTTTTTGTAATTTAAAAGTGATTGGGATATGTTTGTTGTGGTAAGGGTTAGTTGGTGATAATTTATGGTAGCCGAAGTAATTTAGGTGAGTTTGGCATAGTTTGCTATGGTTACTAGCATTTTTTTGTAATTTAAAACTGATTGGGTTTAGTTTGTTGTGGTAAGGGTTAGTTGGTGATGATTTAGAGTAGCCGAAGTAATTTAGGTGAGTCTGCTATAGTTTGTTAAGATTTGTACACCTTTTTTTGTAATTTTAAGATGATATGGTTTGGTTTGTTGTGGTAAGGGATAGTTGGGGTTGATTTACGGTAGCCGAAGTAATTTAGGTGATTCTGGTATAGTTTGTTATGATTTTTAGCATTTTTTTGTAATTTTAAAGTGATTGGGCTTAGTTTGTTGCTGTAAAGTGTAGTTGGGGGTGATTTTTGATAGCCGAAGTAATTTAGGTGAGTTTGGCATAGATTGCTATGGTTAGTAGCATTTTTTGGTAATTTAAAAGTGATTGGGTTTAGTTTGTTGTGGTAAGGGTTAGTTGGTGATGATTTATGGTAGCCGAAGTAATTTAGGTGAGTTTAGCATAGTTTGCTATGGTTACTAGCATTTTTTTGTAATTTAAAAGTGATTGGGTTTAGTTTGTTGTGGTAAGGGTAAGTTGGTGATGATTTAGAGTAGCCGAAGTAATTTAGGTGAGTCTGGCATAATTTGTTATGATTTGTACACCTTTTTTTGTAATTTTAAGATGATATGGTTTGGTTTGTTGTGGTAAGGGATAGTTGGGGGTGATTTACGGTAGCCGAAGTAATTTAGGTGATTCTGGTATAGTTTGTTATGATTTTTAGCATTTTTTTGTAATTTTAAAGTGATTGGGCTTAGTTTGTTGCTGTAAAGTGTAGTTGGGGGTGATTTTTGATAACCGAAGTAATTTAGGTGAGTTTGGCATAGTTTGCTATGGTTAGTAGCATTTTCTTGTAATTTAAAAGTGATTGGGTTTAGTTTGTTGTGGTAAGGGATAGTTGGTGATGATTTATGGTAGCCGAAGTAATTTAGGTGAGTTTGGCATAGTTTGCTATGGTTACTAGCATTTTTTTGTAATTTAAATGTGATTGGGTTTTGTTTGTTGTGGTATGGGTTAGTTGGTAATGATTTAGAGTAGCCGAAGTAATTTAGGTGAGTCTGGCATAGTTTGTTATGATTTGTACACATTTTTTTGTAATTTTAAGATGATATGGTTTGGTTTGTTGTGGTAAGGGATAGTTGGGGGTGATTTACGGTAGCCGAAGTAATTTAGGTGATTCTGGTATAGTTTGTTATGATTTTTAGCATTTTTTTGTAATTTTAAAGTTATTGGGCTTAGTTTGTTGCTGTAAAGTGTAGTTGGGGGTGATTTTTGATAACCGAAGTAATTTAGGTGAGTTTGGCATAGTTTGCTATGGTTAGTAGCATTTTCTTGTAATTTAAAAGTGATTGTGTTTAGTTTGTTGTGGTAAGGGATAGTTGGTGATGATTTATGGTAGCCGAAGTAATTTAGGTGAGTTTGGCATAGTTTGCTATGGTTACTAGCATTTTTTTGTAATTTAAATGTGATTGGGTTTAGTTTGTTGTGGTAAGGGTTAGTTGGTAATGATTTAGAGTAGCCGAAGTAATTTAGGTGAGTCTGGCATAGTTTGTTATGATTTGTACACATTTTTTTGTAATTTTAAGATGATATGGTTTGGTTTGTTGTGGTAAGGGATAGTTGGGGGTGATTTACGGTAGCCGAAGTAATTTAGGTGATTCTGGTATAGTTTGTTATGATTTTTAGCATTTTTTTGTAATTTTAAAGTGATTGGGCTTAGTTTGTTGCTGTAAAGTGTAGTTGGGGGTGATTTTTGATAGCCGAAGTAATTTAGGTGAGTTTGGCATAGTTTGCTATGGTTAGTAGCATTTTTTTGTAATTTAAAAGTGATTGGGATTAGTTTGTTGTGGTAAGGGTTAGTTGGTGATGATTTATGGTAGCCGAAGTAATTTAGGTGAGTTTGGCATAGTTTGCTATGGTTACTAGTATTTTTTTGTAATTTAAAAGTGATTGGGTTTAGTTTGTTGTGGTAAGGGTTAGTTGGTGATGATTTAGAGTATCCGAAGTAATTTAGGTGAGTCTGGCATAGTTTGTTATGATTTGTACACCTTTTTTTGTAATTTTAAGATGATATGGTTTGGTTTGTTAGGTAAGGGAGAGTTGGGGGTGATTTACGGTAGCCGAAGTAATTTAGGTGATTCTGGTATAGTTTGTTGTGATTTTTAGAATTTTTTTGTAATTTTAAAGTGATTGGGCTTAGTTTGTTGCTGTAAAGTGTAGTTGGGGGTGATTTTTGATAGTCGAAGTAATTTAGGTGAGTTTGGCATAGTTTGCTATGGTTTGTAGCATTTTTTTGTAATTTAAAAGTGATTGGGTTTAGTTTGTTGTGGTAAGGGTTAGTTGGTGATGATTTATGGTAGCCGAAGTAATTTAGGTGAGTTTGGCATAGTTTGCTATGGCTAGTAGCATTTTTTTGTAATTTAAAAGTGATTGGGATATGTTTGTTGTGGTAAGGGTTAGTTGGTGATAATTTATGGTAGCCGAAGTAATTTAGGTGAGTTTGGCATAGTTTGCTATGGTTACTAGCATTTTTTTGTAATTTAAAACTGATTGGGTTTAGTTTGTTGTGGTAAGGGTTAGTTGGTGATGATTTAGAGTAGCCGAAGTAATTTAGGTGAGTCTGCTATAGTTTGTTAAGATTTGTACACCTTTTTTTGTAATTTTAAGATGATATGGTTTGGTTTGTTGTGGTAAGGGATAGTTGGGGTTGATTTACGGTAGCCGAAGTAATTTAGGTGATTCTGGTATAGTTTGTTATGATTTTTAGCATTTTTTTGTAATTTTAAAGTGATTGGGCTTAGTTTGTTGCTGTAAAGTGTAGTTGGGGGTGATTTTTGATAGCCGAAGTAATTTAGGTGAGTTTGGCATAGATTGCTATGGTTAGTAGCATTTTTTGGTAATTTAAAAGTGATTGGGTTTAGTTTGTTGTGGTAAGGGTTAGTTGGTGATGATTTATGGTAGCCGAAGTAATTTAGGTGAGTTTAGCATAGTTTGCTATGGTTACTAGCATTTTTTTGTAATTTAAAAGTGATTGGGTTTAGTTTGTTGTGGTAAGGGTAAGTTGGTGATGATTTAGAGTAGCCGAAGTAATTTAGGTGAGTCTGGCATAATTTGTTATGATTTGTACACCTTTTTTTGTAATTTTAAGATGATATGGTTTGGTTTGTTGTGGTAAGGGATAGTTGGGGGTGATTTACGGTAGCCGAAGTAATTTAGGTGATTCTGGTATAGTTTGTTATGATTTTTAGCATTTTTTTGTAATTTTAAAGTGATTGGGCTTAGTTTGTTGCTGTAAAGTGTAGTTGGGGGTGATTTTTGATAACCGAAGTAATTTAGGTGAGTTTGGCATAGTTTGCTATGGTTAGTAGCATTTTCTTGTAATTTAAAAGTGATTGGGTTTAGTTTGTTGTGGTAAGGGATAGTTGGTGATGATTTATGGTAGCCGAAGTAATTTAGGTGAGTTTGGCATAGTTTGCTATGGTTACTAGCATTTTTTTGTAATTTAAATGTGATTGGGTTTTGTTTGTTGTGGTATGGGTTAGTTGGTAATGATTTAGAGTAGCCGAAGTAATTTAGGTGAGTCTGGCATAGTTTGTTATGATTTGTACACATTTTTTTGTAATTTTAAGATGATATGGTTTGGTTTGTTGTGGTAAGGGATAGTTGGGGGTGATTTACGGTAGCCGAAGTAATTTAGGTGATTCTGGTATAGTTTGTTATGATTTTTAGCATTTTTTTGTAATTTTAAAGTTATTGGGCTTAGTTTGTTGCTGTAAAGTGTAGTTGGGGGTGATTTTTGATAACCGAAGTAATTTAGGTGAGTTTGGCATAGTTTGCTATGGTTAGTAGCATTTTCTTGTAATTTAAAAGTGATTGTGTTTAGTTTGTTGTGGTAAGGGATAGTTGGTGATGATTTATGGTAGCCGAAGTAATTTAGGTGAGTTTGGCATAGTTTGCTATGGTTACTAGCATTTTTTTGTAATTTAAATGTGATTGGGTTTAGTTTGTTGTGGTAAGGGTTAGTTGGTAATGATTTAGAGTAGCCGAAGTAATTTAGGTGAGTCTGGCATAGTTTGTTATGATTTGTACACATTTTTTTGTAATTTTAAGATGATATGGTTTGGTTTGTTGTGGTAAGGGATAGTTGGGGGTGATTTACGGTAGCCGAAGTAATTTAGGTGATTCTGGTATAGTTTGTTATGATTTTTAGCATTTTTTTGTAATTTTAAAGTGATTGGGCTTAGTTTGTTGCTGTAAAGTGTAGTTGGGGGTGATTTTTGATAGCCGAAGTAATTTAGGTGAGTTTGGCATAGTTTGCTATGGTTAGTAGCATTTTTTTGTAATTTAAAAGTGATTGGGATTAGTTTGTTGTGGTAAGGGTTAGTTGGTGATGATTTATGGTAGCCGAAGTAATTTAGGTGAGTTTGGCATAGTTTGCTATGGTTACTAGTATTTTTTTGTAATTTAAAAGTGATTGGGTTTAGTTTGTTGTGGTAAGGGTTAGTTGGTGATGATTTAGAGTATCCGAAGTAATTTAGGTGAGTCTGGCATAGTTTGTTATGATTTGTACACCTTTTTTTGTAATTTTAAGATGATATGGTTTGGTTTGTTAGGTAAGGGAGAGTTGGGGGTGATTTACGGTAGCCGAAGTAATTTAGGTGATTCTGGTATAGTTTGTTGTGATTTTTAGAATTTTTTTGTAATTTTAAAGTGATTGGGCTTAGTTTGTTGCTGTAAAGTGTAGTTGGGGGTGATTTTTGATAGTCGAAGTAATTTAGGTGAGTTTGGCATAGTTTGCTATGGTTTGTAGCATTTTTTTGTAATTTAAAAGTGATTGGGTTTAGTTTGTTGTGGTAAGGGTTAGTTGGTGATGATTTATGGTAGCCGAAGTAATTTAGGTGAGTTTGGCATAGTTTGCTATGGTTACTAGCATTTTTGTGTAATTTAAAAGTGATTGGGTTTAGTTTGTTGTGGTAAGGGTTAGTTGGTGATGATTTAGAGTAGCCGAAGTAATTTAGGTGAGTCTGGCATAGTTTGTTATGATTTGTACACCTTTTTTTGTAATTTTAATATGATATGGTTTGGTTTGTTGTGGTAAATGATATTTGGGGGTGATTTACGGTAGCCGAAGTAATTTAGGTGATTCTGGTATAGTTTGTTATAATTTTTAGCATTTTTTTGTAATTTTAAAGTGATTGGGCTAAGTTTGTTGCTGTAAAATGTAGTTGGGGGTGATTTTTGATAGCCGAAGTAATTTAGGTGAGTTTGGCATAGTTTGCTATGGTTAGTAGCATTTTTTTGTAATTTAAAAGTGATTGGGTTTAGTTTGTTGTGGTAAGGGTTAGTTGGTGATGATTTATGGTAGCCGAAGTAATTTAGGTGAGTTTGGCATAGTTTGCTATGGTTACTAGCATTTTTTGTAATTTAAAAGTGATTGGGTTTAGTTTGTTGTGGTAAGGGTTAGTTGGTGATGATTTAGAGTAGCCGAAGTAATTCAGGTGAGTCTGGTATAGTTTGTTATGATTTTTAGAATTTTTTTGTAATTTTAAATTGATTGGGCTTAGTTTGTTGCTGTAAAGTGTAGTTGGGGGTGATTTTTGATAACCGAAGTAATTTAGGTGAGTTTGGCATAGTTTGCTATGGTTAGTAGCATTTTCTTGTAATTTAAAAGTAATTGTGTTTAGTTTGTTGTGGTAAGGGATAGTTGGTGATGATTTATGGTAGCCGAAGTAATTTAGGTGAGTTTGGCATAGTTTGCTATGGTTACTAGCATTTTTTTGTAATTTAAATGTGATTGGGTTTAGTTTGTTGTGGTAAGGGTTAGTTGGTAATGATTTAGAGTAGCCGAAGTAATTTAGGTGAGTCTGGCATAGTTTGTTATGATTTGTACACATTTTTTTGTAATTTTAAAATGATATGGTTTGGTTTGTTGTGGTAAGGGATAGTTGGGGGTGATTTACGGTAGCCGAAGTAATTTAGGTGATTCTGGTATAGTTTGTTATGATTTTTAGCATTTTTTTGTAATTTTAAAGTGATTGGGCTTAGTTTGTTGCTGTAAAGTGTAGTTGGGGGTGATTTTTGATAGCCGAAGTAATTTAGGTGAGTTTGGCATAGTTTGCTATGGTTAGTAGCATTTTTTTGTAATTTAAAAGTGATTAGGATTAGTTTGTTGTGGTAAGGGTTAGTTGGTGATGATTTATGGTAGCCGAAGTAATTTAGGTGAGTTTGGCATAGTTTGCTATGGTTACTAGCATTTTTTTGTAATTTAAAAGTGATTGGGTTTAGTTTGTTGTGGTAAGGGTTAGTTGGTGATGATTTAGAGTAGCCGAAGTAATTTAGGTGAGTCTGGCATAGTTTGTTATGATTTGTACATTTTTTTTTTGTAATTTTAAGATGATATGGTTTGGTTTGTTGTGGTAAGGGATAGTTGGGGGTGATTTACGAGAGCCGAAGTAATTTTTTTGATTCTGGTATAGTTTGTTTTGATTTTTAGCATTTTTTTGTAATTTTAAAGTGATTGGGCTTAGTTTGTTGCTGTAAAGTGTAGTTAAGGGTGATTTTTGATAGCCGAAGTAATTTAGGTGAGTTTGGCATAGTTTGCTATGGTTAGTAGCATTTTTTTGTAATTTAAAATTGATTGGGTTTAGATTGTTGTGGTAAGGGTTAGTTGGTGATGATTTATGGTAGCCGAAGTAATTTAGGTGAATTTGGCATAGTTTGTTATGATTTGTACACCTTTTTTTGTAATTTTAAGATGATATGGTTTGGTTTGTTGTGGTAAGGGATAGTTGGAGGTGATTTACGGTAGCCGAAGTAATTTAGGTGATTCTGGTATAGTTTGTTATGATTTTTAGCTTTTTTTTGTAATTTTAAAGTGATTGGGCTTAGTTTGTTGCGGTAAAGTGTAGTTGGGGGTGATTTTTGATAGCCGAAGTAATTTAGGTGAGTTTGGCATAGTTTGCTATGGTTAGTAGCATCTTTTTGTAATTTAAAAGTGATTGGGTTTAGTTTGTTGTGGTAAGGGTTAGTTGTTGATGATTTATGGTAGCCGAAGTAATTTAGGTAAGTTTGGCATAGTTTGCTATGGTTACTAGCATTTTTTTGTAATTTAAAGTGATTGGGTTTAGTTTGTTGTGGTAAGGGTTAGTTGGTGATGATTTAGAGTATCCGAAGTAACTTAAGTGAGTCTGGCATAGTTTGTTATGATTTGTACACCTTTTTTTGTAATTTTAAGATGATATGGTTTGGTTTGTTGTGGTATGAGATAGTTGGGGGTGATTTACGGTAGCCGAAGTAATTTAGGTGATTCTGGTATAGTTTGTTATGATTTTTAGAATTTTTTTGTAATTTTAAAGTGATTGGGCTTAGTTTGTTGCTGTAAAGTGTTGTTGGGGGTGATTTTTGATAGCCGAAGTAATTTAGGTGAGTTTGGCATAGTTTGCTATGGTTAGTAGCATTTTTTTGTAATTTAAAAATGATTGGGTTTAGTTTGTTGCGGTAAGGGTTAGTTGGTGATGATTTATGGTAGCCGAAGTAATTTAGGTGAGTTTGGCATAGTTTGCTATGGTTACTAGCATTTTTTTGTAATTTAAAAGTGATTGGGTTTAGTTTGTTGTGGTAAGGGTTAGTTGGTGATGATTTAGAGTAGCCGAAGTAATTTAGGTGAGTCTGGCATAGTTTGTTATGATTTGTACACCTTTTTTTGTAATTTTAAGATGATATGGTTTGGTTTGTTGTGGTATATGATATTTGGGGGTGATTTACGGTAGCCGAAGTAATTTAGGTGATTCTGGTATAGTTTGTTATGATTTTTAGCATTTTTTTGTAATTTTAAAGTGATTGGGCTAAGTTTGTTGCTGTAAAGTGTAGTTGGGGGTGATTTTTGATAGCCGAAGTAATTTAGGTGAGTTTGGCATAGTTTGCTATGGTTAGTAGCATTTTTTTGTAATTTAAAAGTGATTGGGTTTAGTTTGTTGTGGTAAGGGTTAGTTGGTGATGATTTATGGTAGCCGAAGTAATTTAGGTGAGTTTGGCATAGTTTGTTATGATTTGTACACCTTTTTTTGTAATTTTAAGATGATATTGTTTGGTTTGTTGTGGTAAGGGATAGTTGGAGGTGATTTACGGTAGCCGAAGTAATTTAGGTGATTCTGGTATAGTTTGTTATGATTTTTAGCTTTTTTTTGTAATTTTAAAGTGATTGGGCTTAGTTTGTTGCTGTAAAGTGTAGTTGGGGGTGATTTTTGATAGCCGAAGTAATTTAGGTGAGTTTGGCATAGTTTGCTATGGTTAGTAGCATTTTTTTGTAATTTAAAAGTGATTGGGTTTAGTTTGTTGTGGTAAGGGTTAGTTGGTGATGATTTATGGTAGCCGAAGTAATTTAGGTGAGTTTGGCATAGTTTGCTATGGTTACTAGCATTTTTTGTAATTTAAAAGTGATTGGGTTTAGTTTGTTGTGGTAAGGGTTAGTTGGTGATGATTTAGAGTAGCTGAAGTAATTTAGGTGAGTCTGGCATAGTTTGTTATGATTTGTACACCTTTTTTTCTAATTTTAAGATGACATGGTTTGGTTTGTTGTGGTAAGGGACAGTTGGGGGTTATTTACGGTAGCCGAAGTAATTTAGGTAATTCTGGTATAGTTTGTTATGATTTTTAGCATTTTTTTGTAATTTTAAAGTGATTGGGCTTAGTTTGTTGCTGTAAAGTGTAGTTGGGGGTGATTTTTGATAGCCGAAGTAATTTAGGTGAGTTTGGCATACTTTGCTATGGTTACTAGCATTTTTTTGTAATTTAAAAATGATTGGTTTTAGTTTGTTGTGGAAAGGGTTAGTTGGTGATGATTTAGAGTAGTCGAAGTAATTTAGGTGAGTCTGGCATAGTTTGTTATGATTTGTACACCTTTTTTTGTAATTTTAAGATGATATGGTTTGGTTTGTTGTGGTAAGGGATAGTTGGGGGTGATTTACGAGAGCCGAAGTAATTTTGGTGATTCTGGTATAGTTTGTTTTGATTTTTAGCATTTTTTTGTAATTTTAAAGTGATTGGGCTTAGTTTGTTGCTGTAAAGTGTAGTTGGGGGTGATTTTTGATAGCCGAAGTAATTTAGGTGAGTTTGGCATAGTTTGCTATGGTTACTAGCATTTTTTTGTAATTTAAAAATGATTGGGTTTAGTTTGTTGTGGAAAGGGTTAGTTGGTGATGATTTAGAGTAGTCGAAGTAATTTAGGTGAGTCTGGCATAGTTTGTTATGATTTGTACACCTTTTTTTGTAATTTTAAGATGATATGGTTTGGTTTGTTGTGGTAAGGGATAGTTGGGGGTGATTTACGAGAGCCGAAGTAATTTTGGTGATTCTGGTATAGTTTGTTTTGATTTTTAGCATTTTTTTGTAATTTTAAAGTGATTGGGCTTAGTTTGTTGCTGTAAAGTGTAGTTGGGGGTGATTTTTGATAGCCGAAGTAATTTAGGTGAGTTTGGCATAGTTTGCTATGGTTAGTAGCATTTTTTTGTAATTTAAAAGTGATTGGGTTTAGTTTGTTGTGGTAAGGGTTAGTTGGTGATGATTTATGGTAGCCGAAGTAATTTAGGTAAGTTTGGCATAGTTTGCTATGGTTACTAGCATTTTTTTGTAATTTAAAGTGATTGGGTTTAGTTTGTTGTGGTAAGAGTTAGTTGGTGATGATTTAGAGTAGCCGAAGTAACTTAAGTGAGTCTGGCATAATTTGTTATGATTTGTACACCTTTTTTTGTAATTTTAAGATGATATGGTTTGGTTTGTTGTGGTATGAGATAGTTGGGGGTGATTTACGGTAGCCGAAGTAATTTAGGTGATTCTGGTATAGTTTGTTATGATTTTTAGCATTTTTTTGTAATTTTAAAGTGATTGGGCTTCGTTTGTTGCTGTAAAGTGTAGTTGGGGGTGATTTTTGATAGCCGAAGTAATTTAGGTGAGTTTGGCATAGTTTGCTATGGTTACTAGCATTTTTTGGTAATTTAAAAATGATTGGGTTTAGTTTGTTGCGGCAAGGGTTAGTTGGTGATGATTTATGGTAGCCGAAGTAATTTTGGTGAGTTTGGCATAGTTTGCCATAGTTACTACCGTTTTTTTGTAATTTAAAAGTGATTGGGTTAAGTTTGTTGTGGTAAGGGTTAGTTGGTGATGATTTAGAGTAGCCGAAGTAATTTAGGTGAGTCTGGCATAGTTTGTTATGATTTGTACACCTTTTTTTGTAATTTTAAGATGATATGGTTTGGTTTGTTGTGGTAGGGGATAGTTGGGGGTGATTTACGGTAGCCGAAGTAATTTAGGTAATTCTGGTATAGTTTGTTATGATTTTTAGCATTTTTTTGTAATTTTAAAGTGATTGGGCTTAGTTTGTTGCTGTAAAGTGTAGTTGGGGTGATTTTTGATAGCCGAAGTAATTTAGGTGAGTTTGGCATAGTTTGCTATGGTTACTAGCATTTTTTTGTAATTTAAAAATGATTGGGTTTAGTTTGTTTTGGAAAGGGTTAGTTGGTGATGATTTAGAGTAGCCGAAGTAATTTAGGTGAGTCTGGCATAGTTTGTTCTGATTTGTACACCTTTTTTTGTAATTTTAAGATGATATGGTTTGGTTTGTTGTATTAAATGATATTTGGGGGTGATTTACGGTAGCCGAAGTAATTTAGATGATTCTGGTATAGTTTGTTATGATTTTTAGCATTTTTTTGTAATTTTAAAGTGATTGGGTTTAGTTTGTTGCTGTAAAATGTAGTTGGGGGTGATTTTTGATAGCCGAAGTAATTTAGGTGAGTTTGGCATAGTTTGCTATGGCTAGTAACATTTTTTTGTAATTTAAAAGTGATTGGGTTTAGTTTGTTGTGGTAAGGGTTAGTTGGTGATGATTTAGAGTAGCCGAAGTAATTTAGGTGAGTCAGGCATAGTTTGTTATGATTTGTACACCTTTTTTTGTAATTTTGAGATGATATGGTTTGGTTTGTTGTGGTATGAGATAGTTGGGGGTGATTTACGGTAGCCGAAGTAATTTTGGTGATTTTGGTATAGTTTGTTATGATTTTTTGCATTTTTTTGTAATTTTAAAGTGATTGGGCTTAGTTTGTTGTTGTAAAGTGTAGTTGGGGGTGATTTTTGATAGCCGAAGTAATTGAGGTGAGTTTGGCATAGTTTGCTATGGTTAGTAGCATTTTTTGTAATTTAAAAGTGATTGGGATTAGTTTGTTGTGGTAAGGGTTAGTTGGTGATGATTTATGGTAGCCGAAGTAATTTACGTGAGTTTGGCATAATTTGCTATTGTTACTAGCATTTTTTTGTAATTTAAAAGTGATTGGGTTTAGTTTGTTGTGGTAAGGGTTAGTTGGTGATGATTTAGAGTAGCCGAAATAATTTAGGTGAGTCTGGCATAGTTTGTTATGATTTGTACACCTTTTTTGTAATTTTAAGATGATATGGTTGTAGTAAGGGATAGTTGGGGGTGATTTACGGTAGCCGAAGTAATTTAGGTGATTCTGGTAGAGTTTGTTATGATTTTTAGCATTTTTTGTAATTTTAAAGTGATTGGGCTTAGTTTGTTGCTGTAAAGTGTAGTTGGGGGTGATTTTTGATCGCCGAAGGAATTTAGGTGAGTTTGGCATAGTTTGCTATGGTTAGTAGCATTTTTTTGTAATTTAAAAATGATTGGTTTTAGTTTGTTGCGGTAAGGGTTAGTTGGTGATGATTTATGGTAGCCGAAGTAATTTTGGTGAGTTTGGCATAGTTTGCTATAGTTACTAGCATTTTTTTGTAATTTAAAAGTGATTGGGTTAAGTTTGTTGTGGTAAGGGTTAGTTGGTGATGATTTAGAGTAGCCGAAGTAATTTAGGTGAGTTTGGCATAGTTTGTTATGATTTGTACACCTTTTTTTGTAATTTTAAGATGATATGGTTTGGTTTGATGTGGTAAGGGATATTTGGGGGTGATTTACGGTAGCAGAAGTAATTAAGGTGATTCTGGTATAGTTTGTTATGATTTTTAGCATTTTTTTGTAATTTTAAAGTGATTGGGCTTAGTTTGTTGCTGTAAAATGTAGTTGGGGGTGATTTTTGATAGCCGAAGTAATTTAGGTGAGTTTGGCATAGTTTGCTATGGTTAGTAGCATTTTTTTGTTATTTAAAAGTGATTGGGTTTAGTTTGTTGTGGTAAGGGTTAGTTGGTGATGATTTATGGTAGCCGAAGTAATTTAGGTGAGTTTTGCATAGTTTGCTATGGTTACTAGAATTTTTTTGTAATTTAAAAGTGATTGGGTTTAGTTTGTTGTGGTAAGGGTTAGTTGGTGATGATTTAGAGTAGCCGAAGTAATTTAGGTGAGTCTCGCATATTTTGTTATGATTTGTACACCTTTTTTTGTAATTTTAACATGATATGGTTTGGTTTGTTGTGGTAAGGGATAGTTGGGGGTGATTTACGGTAGCCGAAGTAATTTAGGTGATTCTGGTAAAATTTGTTATGATTTTTAGCATTATTTTGTAATTTTAAAGTGATTGGGCTTAGTTTGTTGCTGTAAAGTGTAGCTGGGGGTGATTTTTTATAACCGAAGTAATTTAGGTGAGTTTGGCATAGTTTGCTATGGTTAGTAGCATTTTTTTGTAATTTAAAAGTGATTGGGTTTAGTTTGTTGTGGTAAGGGTTAGTTGGTGATGATTTATGGTAGCCGAAGTAATTTAGGTGAGTTTGGCATAGTTTGCTATGGTTACTAGCATTTTTTTGTAATTTAAAAGTGATTGGGTTTAGTTTGTTGTGGTAAGGGTTAGTTGGTGATGATTTAGAGTAGCCGAAGTAATTTAGGTGAGTCTGGCATAGTTTGTTATGATTTGTACACCTTTTTTTGTAATTTTAAGATGATATGGTTTGGTTTGTTGTGGTAAGGGATAGTTGGGGGTGATTTACGATAGCCGAAGTAATTTAGGTGATTCTGGTATAGTTTGTTATGATTTTTTCCTTTTTTTTGTAATTTTAAAGTGATTGGGCTTAGTTTGTTGCTGTAAAGTGTAGTTGGGGGTGATTTTTGATAGCCGAAGTAATTTAGGTGAGTTTGGCATAGTTTGCTATGGTTAGTAGCATTTTTTTGTAATTTAAAAGTGATTGGGTTTAGTTTGTTGTGGTAAGGGTTAGTTGGTGATGATTTATGGTAACCGAAGTAATTTAGGTGAGTTTGGCATAGTTTGCTATGGTTACTAGCATTTTTTTGTAATTTAAAAGTGATTGGGTTTAGTTTGTTGTGGTAAGGGTTAGTTGGTGATGATTTAGAGTAGCCGAAGTAATTTAGGTGAGTCTGGCATAGTTTGTTATGATTTGTACACCTTTTTTTGTAATTTTGAGATGATATGGTTTGTTTTGTTGTGGTAAGGGATAGTTGGGGGTGATTTACGGTAGCCGAAGTAATTTAGGTGATTTTGGTATAGTTTGTTATAATTTTTAGCATTTTTATGTAATTTTAAAGTGATTGTTCTTGGTTTTTTGCTGTAAAGTGTAGTTGGGGGTGATTTTTGATAGCCGATGTAATTTAGGTGAGTTTGGCATAGTTTGCTATGGTTAATAGCATTTTTTTGTAATTTAAAAGTGATTGGGTTTAGTTTGTTCTGGTAAGGGTTAGTTGGTGATGATTTAGAGTAGCCGAAGTAATTTAGGTGAGTCTGGTATAGTTTGTTATGATTTGTACACCTTTTTTTGTAATTTTAAGATGATATGGTTTGGTTTGTTGTGGTAAGGGATAGTTGGGGGTGATTTACGGTAGCCGAAGTAATTTAGGTGATTATGGTATAGTTTGTTATGATTTTTAGCATTTTTTTGTAATTTAAAAGTGATTGGGCTTAGTTTGTTGCTGTAAAGTGTAGTTGAGGATGATTTTTGATAGCCGAAATAATTTAGGTGAGTTTGGCATAGTTTGCTATGGTTAGTAGCATTTTTTTGTAATTTAAAAGTGATTGGGTTTAGTTTGTTGTGGTAAGGGTTAGTTGGTGTTGATTTATGGTAGCCGAAGTAATTTAGGTGAGTTTGGCATAGTTTGCTATGGTTACTAGCATTTTTTTGTAATTTAAAAGTGATTGGGTTTAGTTTGTTGTGGTAAGGGTTAGTTGGTGATGATTTAGAGTAGCCGAAGTAATTTAGGTGAGTCTGGTAAAGTTTGTTATGATTTGTACATTTTTTTTTGTAATTTTAAGATGATATGGTTTGGTTTGTTGTGGTAAGGGATATTTGGGGGTGATTTACGATAGCCGAAGTAATTTAGGTGATTCTGGTATAGTTTGTTATGATTTGTACCCCTTTTTTTGTAATTTTAAGATGATATGGTCTGGTTTGTTGTGGTAAGGGATAGTTGGGGGTGATTTACGGTAGACGAAGTAATTTAGGTGATTCTGGTACAGTTTGTTATAATTTTTAGCATTTTTTTGTAATTTTAAAGTGATTGGGCTTAGTTTGTTGCTGTAAAGTGTAGTTGGGGGTGATTTTTGATAGCCGAAGTAATTTAGGTGAGTTTGGCATAATTTGCTATGGTTAGTAGCATTTTTTTGTAATTTAAAAGTGATTGGGTTTAGTTTGTTGTGGTAAGGGTTAGTTGGTGATGATTTATGGTAGCGGAAGTAGCTTAGGTGAGTTTGGCATAGTTTGCTATGGTTACTAGCATTTTTTTGTAATTTAAAAGTGATTGGGTTTAGTTTGTTGTGGTAAGGGTTCGTTGGTGATGATTTAGAGTAGCCGAAGTAATTTAGGTGAGTCTGGAATAGTTTGTTATGATTTGTACACCTTTTTTTGGAATTTTAAGATGATATGGTTTGGTTTGTTGTGGTAAGTGTTAGTTGGGGGGGATTTACGGTTGCCGAAGTAATTTAGGTGATTCTGGTATAGTTTGTTATGATTTTTAGCATTTTTTGTAATTTTAAAGTGATTGGGCTTAGTTTGTTGCTGTAAAGTGTAGTTGGGGGTGATTTTTGATAGCCGACGTAATGTAGGTGAGTTTGGCATAGTTTGCTATGGTTAGTAGCATTTTTTTGTAATTTAAAAGTGATTGGGTTTAGTTTGTTGTGGTAAGGGTTAGTTGGTGATGATTTATGGTAGCATTTTTTTGTAATTTTAAAGTGATTGGGCTTAGTTTGTTGCTGTAAAGTGTAGTTGGGGGTGATTTTTGATAGCCAAATTAATTTAGGTGAGTTTGGCATAGTTTGCTATGGTTAGTAGAATTTTTTTGTAATTTAAAAGTGATTGGGTTTAGTTTGTTGTGGTAAGGGTTAGTTGGTGATGATTTATGGTAGCCGAAGTAATTTAGGTGAATTTGGCATAGCTAGCTATGATTACTAGCATTTTTTTGTAATTTAAAAGTGATTGGGTTTAGTTTGTTGTGGTAAGGGTTAGTTGGTGATGATTTAGAGTGGCCGAAGTAATTTAGGTGAGTCTGGCATAGTTTGTTATGATTTGTACACCTTTTTTTGTAATTTTAAGATGATATGGTTTGGTTTGTTGTGGTAAGGGATAGTTGGGGGTGATTTACGGTAGCCGAAGTAATTTAGGTGATTATGGTATAGTTTGTTATGATTTTTAGCATTTTTTTGTAATTTAAAAGTGATTGGGCTTAGTTTGTTGCTGTAAAGTGTAGTTGAGGATGATTTTTGATAGCCGAAGTAATTTAGGTGAGTTTGGCATAGTTTGCTATGGTTAGTAGCATTTTTTTGTAATTTAAAAGTGATTGGGTTTAGTTTGTTGTGGTAAGGGTTAGTTGGTGTTGATTTATGGTAGCCGAAGTAATTTAGGTGAGTTTGGCATAGTTTGCTATGGTTACTAGCATTTTTTTGTAATTTAAAAGTGATTGGGTTTAGTTTGTTGTTGTAAGAGTTAGTTGGTGATGATTTAGAGTAGCCGAAGTAATTTAGGTGAGTCTGGTAAAGTTTGTTATGATTTGTACATTTTTTTTTGTAATTTTAAGATGATATGGTTTGGTTTGTTGTGGTAAGGGATATTTGGGGGTGATTTACGATAGCCGAAGTAATTTAGGTGATTCTGGTATAGTTTGTTATGATTTGTACCCCTTTTTTTGTAATTTTAAGATGATATGGTCTGGTTTGTTGTGGTAAGGGATAGTTGGGGGTGATTTACGGTAGACGAAGTAATTTAGGTGATTCTGGTACAGTTTGTTATAATTTTTAGCATTTTTTTGTAATTTTAAAGTGATTGGGCTTAGTTTGTTGCTGTAAAGTGTAGTTGGGGGTGATTTTTGAGAGCCGAAGTAATTTAGGTGAGTTTGGCATAATTTGCTATGGTTAGTAGCATTTTTTTGTAATTTAAAAGTGATTGGGTTTAGTTTGTTGTGGTAAGGGTTAGTTGGTGATGATTTATGGTAGCGGAAGTAGCTTAGGTGAGTTTGGCATAGTTTGCTATGGTTACTAGCATTTTTTTGTAATTTAAAAGTGATTGGGTTTAGTTTGTTGTGGTAAGGGTTAGTTGGTGATGATTTAGAGTAGCCGAAGTAATTTAGGTGAGTCTGGAATAGTTTGTTATGATTTGTACACCTTTTTTTGTAATTTTAAGATGATATGATTTGGTTTGTTGTGGTAAGTGTTAGTTGGGGGTGATTTACGGTTGCCGAAGTAATTTAGGTGATTCTGGTATAGTTTGTTATGATTTTTAGCATTTTTTGTAATTTTAAAGTGATTGGGCTTAGTTTGTTGCTGTAAAGTGTAGTTGGGGGTGATTTTTGATAGCCGACGTAATTTAGGTGAGTTTGGCATAGTTTGCTATGGTTAGTAGCATTTTTTTGTAATTTAAAAGTGATTGGGTTTAGTTTGTTGTGGTAAGGGTTAGTTGGTGATGATTTATGGTAGCATTTTTTTGTAATTTTAAAGTGATTGGGCTTAGTTTGTTGCTGTAAAGTGTAGTTGGGGGTGATTTTTGATAGCCGAATTAATTTAGGTGAGTTTGGCATAGTTTGCTATGGTTAGTAGCATTTTTTTGTAATTTAAAAGTGATTGGGTTTAGTTTGTTGTGGTAAGGGTTAGTTGGTGATGATTTATGGTAGCCGAAGTAATTTAGGTGAATTTGGCATAGTTAGCTATGATTACTAGCATTTTTTTGTAATTTAAAAGTGATTGGGTTTAGTTTGTTGTGGTAAGGGTTAGTTGGTGATGATTTAGAGTGGCCGAAGTAATTTAGGTGAGTCTGGCATAGTTTGTTATGATTTGTACACCTTTTTTGGTAATTTTGAGATGATATGGTTTGTTTTGTTGTGGTAAGGGATAGTTGGGGGTGATTTACGGTAGCCGAAGTAATTTAGGTGATTATGGTATAGTTTGTTATGATTTTTAGCATTTTTTTGTAATTATAAAGTGATTGGGCTTAGTTTGTTGCTGTAAAGTGTAGTTGAGGATGATTTTTGATAGCCGAAGTAATTTAGGTGAGTTTGGCATAGTTTGCTATGGTTAGTAGCATTTTTTTGTAATTTAAAAGTGATTGGGTTTAGTTTGTTGTGGTAAGGGTTAGTTGGTGATGATTTAGAGTAGCCGAAGTAATTTAGGTGAGTCTGGTATAGTTTGTTATGATTTGTACACCTTTTTTTGTAATTTTAAGATGATATGGTTTGGTTTGTTGTGGTAAGGGATAGTTGGGGGTGATTTACGGTAGCCGAAGTAATTTAGGTGATTATGGTATAGTTTGTTATGATTTTTAGCATTTTTTTGTAATTATAAAGTGATTGGGCTTAGTTTGTTGCTGTAAAGTGTAGTTGAGGATGATTTTTGATAGCCGAAGTAATTTAGGTGAGTTTGGCATAGTTTGCTATGGTTAGTAGCATTTTTTTGTAATTTAAAAGTGATTGGGTTTAGTTTGTTGTGGTAAGGGTTAGTTGGTGATGATTTAGAGTAGCCGAAGTAATTTAGGTGAGTCTGGCATAGTTTGTTATGATTTGTACATCTTTTTTTTTTAATTTTAAGATGATATGGTTTGGTTTGTTGTGGTAAGGGATAGTTGGGGGTGATTTACGGCAGCCGAAGTAATTTAGGTGATTCTGGTATAGTTTGTTATGATTTTTAGCATTTTTTTTGAAATTTTAAAGTGATTGGGCTTAGTTTGTTGCTGTAAAGTGTAGTTGGGGGTGATTTTTGATAGCCGAAGTAATTTAGGTGAGTTTGGCATAGTTTGCTATGGTTAGTAGCATTTTTTTGTAATTTAAAAGTGATTTGGTTTAGTTTGTTGTTGTAAGGGTTAGTTGGTCATGAGTTATGGTAGCCGAAGTAATTTAGGTGAGTTTGGCATAGTTTGTTATGGTTACTAGCATTTTTTTGTAATTTAAAAGTGACTGGTTTAGTTTGTTGTGGTAAGGGTTAGTTGGTGATGATTTAGAGTAGCCGAAGTAATTTAGGTGATTCTGGTATAGTTTGTTATGATTTTTAGCATTTTTTTGTAATATTAAAGTGATTGGGCTTAGTTTGTTGCTGTAAAGTGTAGTTGGGGGTGATTTTTGATAGCCGAAGTAATTTAGGTGAGTTTGGCATAGTTTGCTATGGTTAGTAGCATTTTTTTGTAATTTAAAAGTGATTGGGTTTAGTTTGTTGTTGTAAGGGTTAGTTGGTGATGAGTTATGGTAGCCGAAGTAATTTAGGTGAGTTTGGCATAGTTTGCTATGGGTACTAGCATTTTTTTGTAATTTAAAAGTGATTGGGTTTATTTTGTTGTGGTAAGGGTTAGTTGGTGATGATTTAGAGTAGCCGAAGTAATTTAGGTGAGTCTGGCATAGTTTGTTATGATTTGTACACCTTTTTTGTAATTTTAAGATGATATGGTTTGGTTTGTTGTGGTAAGGGATAGTTGGGGGTGATTTACGGTAGCCGAAGTAATTTACGTGATTATGGTATAGTTTGTTATGATTTTTAGCATTTTTTTGTAATTATAAAGTGATTGGGCTTAGTTTGTTGCTGTAAAGTGTAGTTGAGGATGATTTTTGATAGCCGAAGTAATTTAGGTGAGTTTGGCATAGTTTGCTATGGTTAGTAGCATTTTTTTGTAATTTAAAAGTGATTGGGTTTAGTTTGTTGTGGTAAGGGTTAGTTGGTGATGATTTAGAGTAGCCGAAGTAATTTAGGTGAGTCTGGCATAGTTTGTTATGATTTGTACATCTTTTTTTTTTAATTTTAAGATGATATGGTTTGGTTTGTTGTGGTAAGGGATAGTTGGGGGTGATTTACGGCAGCCGAAGTAATTTAGGTGATTCTGGTATAGTTTGTTATGATTTTTAGCATTTTTTTGTAATTTTAAAGTGATTGGGCTTAGTTTGTTGCTGTAAAGTATAGTTGGGGGTGATTTTTGATAGCCGAAGTAATTTAGGTGAGTTTGGCATAGTTTGCTATGGTTAATAGCATTTTTTTGTAATTTAAAAGTGATTGGGTTTAGTTTGTTGTGGTAAGGATTAGTTGGTGATGATTTATGGTAGCCGAAGTAATTTAGGTGAGTTTGGCACAGTTTGCTATGGTTACTAGCATTTTTTTGTAATTTAAAAGTGATTCGGTTTAGTTTGTTGTGGTAAGGGTTAGTTGGTGATGATTTAGAGTAGCCGAAGTAATTTAGGTGAGTCTGGCATAGTTTGTTATGATTTGTACACCTTTTTTTGTAATTTTAAGATGATATGGTTTGGTTTGTTGTGGTAAGGGATAGTAGGGGGTGATTTACGGTAGCCGAAGTAGTTTAGGTGATTCTGGTATAGTTTGTTATGATTTTTAGCATTTTTTTTAATTTTAAAGTGATAGGGCTTAGTTTGTTGCTGTAAAGTGTAGTTGAGGATGATTTTTGATAGCCGAAGTAATTTAGGTGAGTTTGGCATAGTTTGCTATGGTTAGTAGCATTTTTTTGTAATTTAAAAGTGATTGGGTTTAGTTTGTTGTGGTAAGGGTTAGTTGGTGATGATTTAGAGTAGCCGAAGTAATTTAGGTGAGTCTGGTATAGTTTGTTATGATTTGTACACCTTTTTTGTAATTTTAAGATGATATGGTTTGGTTTGTTGTGGTAAGGGATAGTTGGGGGTGATTTACGGTAGCCGAAGTAATTTAGGTGATTATGGTATAGTTTGTTATGATTTTTAGCATTTTTTTGTAATTATAAAGTGATTGGGCTTAGTTTGTTGCTGTAAAGTGTAGTTGAGGATGATTTTTGATAGCCGAAGTAATTTAGGTGAGTTTGGCATAGTTTGCTATGGTTAGTAGCATTTTTTTGTAATTTAAAAGTGATTGGGTTTAGTTTGTTGTGGTAAGGGTTAGTTGGTGATGATTTAGAGTAGCCGAAGTAATTTAGGTGAGTCTGGTATAGTTTGTTATGATTTGTACACCTTTTTTTGTAATTTTAAGATGATATGGTTTGGTTTGTTGTGGTAAGGGATAGTTGGGGGTGATTTACGGTAGCCGAAGTAATTTAGGTGATTATGGTATAGTTGGTTATGATTTTTAGCATTTTTTTGTAATTATAAAGTGATTGGGCTTAGTTTGTTGCTGTAAAGTGTAGTTGAGGATGATTTTTGATAGCCGAAGTAATTTAGGTGAGTTTGGCATAGTTTGCTATGGTTAGTAGCATTTTTTTGTAATTTAAAAGTGATTGGGTTTAGTTTGTTGTGGTAAGGGTTAGTTGGTGATGATTTAGAGTAGCCGAAGTAATTTAGGTGAGTCTGGCATAGTTTGTTATGATTTGTACATCTTTTTATTTTAATTTTAAGATGATATGGTTTGGTTTGTTGTGGTAAGGAATAGTTGAGGGTGATTTACGGCAGCCGAAGTAATTTAGATGATTCTGGTATAGTTTGTTATGATTTTTAGCATTTTTTTGTAATTTTAAAGTGATTGGGCTTAGTTTGTTGGTGTAAAGTATAGTTGGGGGTGATTTTTGATAGCCGAAGTAATTTAGGTGAGTTTGGCATAGTTTGCTATGGTTAATAGCATTTTTTTGTAATTTAAAAGTGATTGGGTTTAGTTTGTTGTGGTAAGGATTAGTTGGTGATGATTTATGGTAGCCGAAGTAATTTAGGTGAGTTTGGCACAGTTTGCTATGGTTACTAGCATTTTTTTGTAATTTAAAAGTGATTCGGTTTAGTTTGTTGTGGTAAGGGTTAGTTGGTGATGATTTAGAGTAGCCGAAGTAATTTAGGTGAGTCTGGCATAGTATGTTATGATTTGTACACCTTTTTTTGGTAATTTTAAGATGATATGGTTTGGTTTGTTGTGGTAAGGGATAGTAGGGGGTGATTTACGGTAGCCGAAGTAATTTAGGTGATTCTGGTATAGTTTGTTATGATTTTTAGCATTTTTTTGTAATTTTAAAGTGATAGGGCTTAGTTTGTTGCTGTAAAGTGTAGTTGGGGGTGATTTTTGATAGCCGAAGTAATTTAGGTGAGTTTGGCATAGTTTGCTATGGTTAGTAGCATTTTTTTGTAATTTAAAAGTGATTTGGTTTAGTTTGTTGTTGTAAGGGTTAGTTGGTCATGAGTTATGGTAGCCGAAGTAATTTAGGTGAGTTTGGCATAGTTTGCTATGGTTACTAGCATTTTTTTGTAATTTAAAAGTGATTGGGTTTAGTTTGTTGTGGTAAGGGTTAGTTGGTGATGATTTAGAGTAGCCGAAGTAATTTAGGTGAGTCTGGCATAGTTTGTTATGATTTGTACATCTTTTTTTTTTAATTTTAAGATGATATGGTTTGGTTTGTTGTGGTAAGGGATAGTTGGGGGTGATTTACGGCAGCCGAAGTAATTTAGGTGATTCTGGTATAGTTTGTTATGATTTTTAGCATTTTTTTGTAATTTTAAAGTGATTGGGCTTAGTTTGTTGCTGTAAAGTATAGTTGGGGGTGATTTTTGATAGCCGAAGTAATTTAGGTGAGTTTGGCATAGTTTGCTATGGTTAATAGCATTTTTTGTAATTTAAAAGTGATTGGGTTTAGTTTGTTGTGGTAAGGATTAGTTGGTGATGATTTATGGTAGCCGAAGTAATTTAGGTGAGTTTGGCACAGTTTGCTATGGTTACTAGCATTTTTTTGTAATTTAAAAGTGATTCGGTTTAGTTTGTTGTGGTAAGGGTTAGTTGGTGATGATTTAGAGTAGCCGAAGTAATTTAGGTGAGTCTGGCATAGTTTGTTATGATTTGTACACCTTTTTTTGTAATTTTAAGATGATATGGTTTGGTTTGTTGTGGTAAGGGATAGTAGGGGGTGATTTACGGTAGCCGAAGTAGTTTAGGTGATTCTGGTATAGTTTGTTATGATTTTTAGCATTTTTTTTAATTTTAAAGTGATAGGGCTTAGTTTGTTGCTGTAAAGTGTAGTTGAGGATGATTTTTGATAGCCGAAGTAATTTAGGTGAGTTTGGCATAGTTTGCTATGGTTAGTAGCATTTTTTTGTAATTTAAAAGTGATTGGGTTTAGTTTGTTGTGGTAAGGGTTAGTTGGTGATGATTTAGAGTAGCCGAAGTAATTTAGGTGAGTCTGGTATAGTTTGTTATGATTTGTACACCTTTTTTGTAATTTTAAGATGATATGGTTTGGTTTGTTGTGGTAAGGGATAGTTGGGGGTGATTTACGGTAGCCGAAGTAATTTAGGTGATTATGGTATAGTTTGTTATGATTTTTAGCATTTTTTTGTAATTATAAAGTGATTGGGCTTAGTTTGTTGCTGTAAAGTGTAGTTGAGGATGATTTTTGATAGCCGAAGTAATTTAGGTGAGTTTGGCATAGTTTGCTATGGTTAGTAGCATTTTTTTGTAATTTAAAAGTGATTGGGTTTAGTTTGTTGTGGTAAGGGTTAGTTGGTGATGATTTAGAGTAGCCGAAGTAATTTAGGTGAGTCTGGTATAGTTTGTTATGATTTGTACACCTTTTTTTGTAATTTTAAGATGATATGGTTTGGTTTGTTGTGGTAAGGGATAGTTGGGGGTGATTTACGGTAGCCGAAGTAATTTAGGTGATTATGGTATAGTTTGTTATGATTTTTAGCATTTTTTTGTAATTATAAAGTGATTGGGCTTAGTTTGTTGCTGTAAAGTGTAGTTGAGGATGATTTTTGATAGCCGAAGTAATTTAGGTGAGTTTGGCATAGTTTGCTATGGTTAGTAGCATTTTTTTGTAATTTAAAAGTGATTGGGTTTAGTTTGTTGTGGTAAGGGTTAGTTGGTGATGATTTAGAGTAGCCGAAGTAATTTAGGTGAGTCTGGCATAGTTTGTTATGATTTGTACATCTTTTTATTTTAATTTTAAGATGATATGGTTTGGTTTGTTGTGGTAAGGAATAGTTGAGGGTGATTTACGGCAGCCGAAGTAATTTAGATGATTCTGGTATAGTTTGTTATGATTTTTAGCATTTTTTTGTAATTTTAAAGTGATTGGGCTTAGTTTGTTGGTGTAAAGTATAGTTGGGGGTGATTTTTGATAGCCGAAGTAATTTAGGTGAGTTTGGCATAGTTTGCTATGGTTAATAGCATTTTTTTGTAATTTAAAAGTGATTGGGTTTAGTTTGTTGTGGTAAGGATTAGTTGGTGATGATTTATGGTAGCCGAAGTAATTTAGGTGAGTTTGGCACAGTTTGCTATGGTTACTAGCATTTTTTTGTAATTTAAAAGTGATTCGGTTTAGTTTGTTGTGGTAAGGGTTAGTTGGTGATGATTTAGAGTAGCCGAAGTAATTTAGATGAGTCTGGCATAGTATGTTATGATTTGTACACCTTTTTTTGGTAATTTTAAGATGATATGGTTTGGTTTGTTGTGGTAAGGGATAGTAGGGGGTGATTTACGGTAGCCGAAGTAATTTAGGTGATTCTGGTATAGTTTGTTATGATTTTTAGCATTTTTTTGTAATTTTAAAGTGATAGGGCTTAGTTTGTTGCTGTAAAGTGTAGTTGGGGGTGATTTTTGATAGCCGAAGTAATTTAGGTGAGTTTGGCATAGTTTGCTATGGTTAGTAGCATTTTTTTGTAATTTAAAAGTGATTTGGTTTAGTTTGTTGTTGTAAGGGTTAGTTGGTCATGAGTTATGGTAGCCGAAGTAATTTAGGTGAGTTTGGCATAGTTTGCTATGGTTACTAGCATTTTTTTGTAATTTAAAAGTGATTGGGTTTAGTTTGTTGTGGTAAGGGTTAGTTGGTGATGATTTAGAGTAGCCGAAGTAATTTAGGTGATTCTGGTATAGTTTGTTATGATTTTTAGCATTTGTTTGTAATATTAAAGTGATTGGGCTTAGTTTGTTGCTGTAAAGTGTAGTTGGGGGTGATTTTTGATAGCCGAAGTAATTTAGGTGAGTTTGGCATAGTTTGCTATGGTTAGTAGCATTTTTTTGTAATTTAAAAGTGATTGGGTTTAGTTTGTTGTTGTAAGGGTTAGTTGGTGATGAGTTATGGTAGCCGAAGTAATTTAGGTGAGTTTGGCATAGTTTGCTATGGGTACTAGCATTTTTTTGTAATTTAAAAGTGATTGGGTTTATTTTGTTGTGGTAAGGGTTAGTTGGTGATGATTTAGAGTAGCCGAAGTAATTTAGATGAGTCTGGCATAGTTTGTTATGATTTGTACACCTTTTTTTGTAATTTTAAGATGATATGGTTTGGTTTGTTGTGGTAAGGGATAGTTGGGGGTGATTTACGGTAGCCGAAGTAATTTAGGTGATTATGGTATAGTTTGTTATGATTTTTAGCATTTTTTTGTAATTATAAAGTGATTGGGCTTAGTTTGTTGCTGTAAAGTGTAGTTGAGGATGATTTTTGATAGCCGAAGTAATTTAGGTGAGTTTGGCATAGTTTGCTATGGTTAGTAGCATTTTTTTGTAATTTAAAAGTGATTGGGTTTAGTTTGTTGTGGTAAGGGTTAGTTGGTGATGATTTAGAGTAGCCGAAGTAATTTAGGTGAGTCTGGCATAGTTTGTTATGATTTGTACATCTTTTTTTTTTAATTTTAAGATGATATGGTTTGGTTTGTTGTGGTAAGGGATAGTTGGGGGTGATTTACGGCAGCCGAAGTAATTTAGGTGATTCTGATATAGTTTGTTATGATTTTTAGCATTTTTTTGTAATTTTAAAGTGATTGGGCTTAGTTTGTTGCTGTAAAGTATAGTTGGGGGTGATTTTTGATAGCCGAAGTAATTTAGGTGAGTTTGGCATAGTTTGCTATGGTTAATAGCATTTTTTTGTAATTTAAAAGTGATTGGGTTTAGTTTGTTGTGGTAAGGATTAGTTGGTGATGATTTATGGTAGCCGAAGTAATTTAGGTGAGTTTGGCACAGTTTGCTATGGTTACTAGCATTTTTTTGTAATTTAAAAGTGATTCGGTTTAGTTTGTTGTGGTAAGGGTTAGTTGGTGATGATTTAGAGTAGCCGAAGTAATTTAGGTGAGTCTGGCATAGTTTGTTATGATTTGTACACCTTTTTTTGTAATTTTAAGATGATATGGTTTGGTTTGTTGTGGTAAGGGATAGTAGGGGGTGATTTACGGTAGCCGAAGTAATTTAGGTGATTCTGGTATAGTTTGTTATGATTTTTAGCATTTTTTTGTAATTTTAAAGTGATAGGGCTTAGTTTGTTGCTGTAAAGTGTAGTTGGGGGTGATTTTTGATAGCCGAAGTAATTTAGGTGAGTTTGGCATAGTTTGCTATGGTTAGTAGCATTTTTTTGTAATTTAAAAGTGATTGGGTTTAGTTTGTTGTTGTAAGGGTTAGTTGGTGATGAGTTATGGTAGCGGAAGTAATTTAGGTGAGTTTGGCATAGTTTGCTATGGTTACTAGCATTTTTTTGTAATTTAAAAGTGATTGGGTTTAGTTTGTTGTGGTAAGGGTTAGTTGGTGATGATTTAGAGTAGCCGAAGTAATTTAGGTGATTCTGGTATAGTTTGTTATGATTTTTAGCATTTTTTTGTAATTTTAAAGTGATTGGGCTTAATTTGTTGCTGTAAAGTGTAGTTGGGGTGATTTTTGATAGCCGAAGTAATTTAGGTGAGTTTGGCATAGTTTGCTATGGTAAGTAGCATTTTTTTGTAATTTAAAAGTGATTGGGTTTAGTTTGTTGTGGTAAGGGTTAGTTGGTGATGATTTAGAGTAGCCGAAGTAATTTAGGTGATTCTGGTATAGTTTGTTATGATTTTTAGCATTTTTTTGTAATTTTAAAGTGATTGGACTTAGTTTGTTGCTGTAAAGTGTAGTTGGGGGTGATTTTTGATAGCCGAAGTAATTTAGGTGAGTTTGGCATAGTTTGTTATGATTTGTACACTTTTTTTTTTGTAATTTTAAGATGATATGGTTTGGTTTGTTGTGGTAAGGGATAGTTAGGGGTGATTTACGGTAGCCGAAGTAATTTATGTGATTCAGGTATAGTTTGTTATTATTTTTAGCATTTTTTTGTAATTTTAAAGTGATTGGGCTTAGTTTGTTGCTGTAAAGTGTAGTTGGGGGTGATTTTTGATAGCCGAAGTAATTTAGGTGAGTTTGGCATAGTTTGCTATGGTTAGTAGCATTTTTTTGTAATTTAAATGTGATTGGGTTTAGTTTGTTGTGGTAAAGGTTTGTTGGTGATGATTTATGGTAGCCGAAGTAATTTAAGTGAGTTTGGCATAGTTTGCTATAGTTACTAGCATTTTTTTGTAATTTAAAAGTGATTGGGTTTAGTTGGTTGGGGTAAGGGTTAGTTGGTGATGATTTAGAGTAGCCGAAGTAATTTAGGTGAGTCTGGCATAGTTTGTTATGATTTGTACACCTTTTTTTGTAATTTTAAGATGATATGGTTTGGTTTGTTGTGGTAAGGGATAGTTGGGGGTGATTTACGGTAGCCGAAGTAATTTAGGTGATTCCGGTATAGTTTGTTATGATTTTTAGAATTTTTTTGTAATTTTAAAGTGATTGGGCTTAGTTTGTTGCTGTAAAGTGTAGTTGGGGGTGATTTTTGATAGCCGAAGTAATTTAGGTGAGTTTGGCATAGTTTGCTATGGTTAGTAGCATTTTTTTGTAATTTAAAAGTGATTGGGTTTAGTTTGTTGTGGTAAGGGTTAGTTGGTGATGATTTATGGTAGCCGAAGTAATTTAGGTGAGTTTGGCATAGTTTGCTTTAGTTACTAGCATTTTTTTGTAATTTAAAAGTGATTGGGTTTAGTTTGTTGTGGTAAGGGTTAGTTGGTGATGATTTAGAGTAGCCGAAGTAATTTAGGTGATTCTGGCATAGTTTGTTATGATTTGTACACCTTTTTTTGTAATTTTAAGATGATATGGTTTGGTTTGTTGTGGTAAGGGATAGTTGTGGGTGATTTACGGTAGCCGAAGTAATTTAGGTGATTCTGGTATAGTTTGTTATGATTTTTAGCATTTTTTTGTAATTTTAAAGTGATTGGGTTAAGTTTGTTGCTGTAAAGTGTAGTTGGGGGTGATTTTTGATAGCCGAAGTAATTTAGGTGAGTTTGGCATAGTTTGCTGTGGTTAGTAGGATTTTTTTGTAATTTAAAAGTGATTGGGTATAGTTTGTTGTGGTAAGGGTTAGTTGGTGATGATTTATGGTAGCCGAAGTAATTTAGGTGAGTTTGGCATAGTTTGCTATGGTTACTAGCATTCTTTGTAATTTAAAAGTGATTGGGTTTAGTTTGTTTTGGTAAGGGTTAGTTGGTGATGATTTAGAGTAGCCGAAGTAATTTAGGTGAGTCTGGCATAGTTTGTTATGATTTGTACACCTTTTTTTGTAATTTTAAAATGATATGGTTTGGTTTGTTGTGGTAAGGAATAGTTGGGGGTGATTTACGGTAGCCGAAGTAATTTAGGTGATTCTGGTATAGTTTGTTATGATTTTTAGCATTTTTTTGTAATTTTAAAGTGATTGGGCTTAGTTTGTTACTGTAAAGTGTGGTTGGAGGTGATTTTTGATAGCCGAAGTAATTTAGGTGAGTTTGGCATAGTTTGCTATGGTTAGTAGCATTTTTTTGTAATTTAAAAGTGATTGGGTTTAGTTTGTTGTGGTAAGGGTTAGTTGGTGATGAGTTATGGTAGCCGAAGTAATTTAGGTGAGTTTGGCATAGTTTGCTATGGTTACTAGCATTTTTTTGTAATTTAAAAGTGATTGGGTTTAGTTTGTTGTGGTAAGGGTTAGTTGGTGATGATTTAGAGTTGCCGAAGTAATTTAGGTGATTCTGGTATAGTTTGTTATGATTTTTAGCATTTTTTTGTAATTTTAAAGTGATTGGGCTTAGTTTGTTGCTGTAAAGTGTAGTTGGAGGTGATTTTTAATAGCCGAAGTAATTTAGGTGAGTTTAGCATAGTTTGCTATGGTTAGTAGCATTTTTTTGTAATTTAAAAGTGATTGGGTTTAGTTTGTTGTGGTAAGGGTTAGTTGGTGATGATTTATGGTAGCCGAAGTAATTTAGGTGAGTTTGGCATAGTTTGCTATGGTTACTAGCATTTTTTTGTAATTTAAAAGTGATTGGGTTTAGTTTGTTGTGGTAAGGGTTAGTTGGTGATGATTTAGAGTAGCCGAAGTAATTTAGGTGATTCTGGTATAGTTTCTTATGATTTTTAGCATTTTTTTGTAATTTTAAAGTGATTGGGCTTAGCTTGTTGCTGTAAAGTGTAGTTGGAGGTGATTTTTGATAGCCGAAGTAATTTAGGTGAGTTTGGCATAGTTTGTTATGGTTAGTAGCATTTTTTTGTAATTTAAAAGTGATTGGGTTTAGTTTGTTGTGGTAAGGGTTAGTTGGTGATGATTTATGGTAGCCGAAGTAATTTAGGTGAGTTTGGCATAGTTTGCTATGATTACTAGCATTTTTTTGTAATTTAAAAGTGTTTGTGTTTAGTTTGTTGTGGTAAGGGTTAGTTGGTAATAATTTAGAGTAGCCGCAGTAATTTAGGTGAGTCTGGCATAGTTTGTTATTGTTTGTACACCTTTTTTTGTAATTTTAAGATGATATGGTTTGGTTTGTTGTGGTAAGGGATAGTTGGGGGTGATTTACGGTAGCCGAAGTAATTTAGGTAATTCTGGTATAGTTTGTTATGATTTTTAGCATTTTTTTGTAATTTTAAAGTGATTGGGCTTAGTTTGAGCTGTAAAGTGTAGTTGGGGGTGATTTTTGATAGCCGAAGTAATTTAGGTGAGTTTGGCATAGTTGGCTATGGTTAGTAGCATTTTTTTGTAATTTAAAAGTGATTGGGTTTAGTTTGTTGTGGTAAGGGTGAGTTGGTGATGATTTATGGTAGCCGAAGTAATTTAGGTAAGTTTGGCATAGTTTTCTATGGTTACTAGCATTTTTTTGTAATTAAAAGTGATTGGGTTTAGTTTGTTGTGGTAAGGGTTAGTTGGTGATGATTTAGAGTAGCCGAAGTAATTTAGGTGAGTCTGGCATAGTTTGTTATGATTTGTACACCTTTTTTTGTAATTTTAAGATGATATCGTTTGGTTTGTTGTGGTAAGGGATAGTTGGGGGTGATTTACGGTAGCCGAAGTAATTTAGGTGATTCTGGTATAGTTTGTTATGATTTTTAGCATTTTTTTGTAATTTTAAAGTGATTGGGCTTAGCTTGTTGCTGTAAAGTGCAGTTGGGGGTGATTTTTGATAGCCGAAGTAATTTAGGTAAGTTTGGCATAGTTTGCTATGGTTACTAGCATTTTTTTGTAATTTAAAAGTGATTGGGTTTAGTTTGTTGTGGTAAGGGTTAGTTGGTGATGATTTAGAGAAGCCGAAGTAATTTAGGTGAGTCTGGCATAGTTTGTTATAATTTGTACACCTTTTTTTGTAATTTTAAGATGATATGGTTCGGTTTGTTGTGGTAAGGGATAGTTGGGGGTGATTTACGGTAGCCGAAGTAATTTAGGTAATTCTGGTATAGTTTGTTATGATTTTTAGCATTTGTTTGTAATTTTACCGTGATTGGGCTTAGTTTGTTGCTGTAAAGTGTAGTTGGGGGTAATTTTTGATAGCCGAAGTAATTTAGGTGAGTTTGGCATAGTTTGCTATGGTTAGTAGCATTTTTTTGGAATTTAAAAATGATTGGGTTTAGTTTGTTGTGGTAAGGGTTAGTTGGTGATGATTTATGGTAGCCGAAGTAATTTAGGTGAGTTTGGCATAGTTTGCTTTGGTTACTAGCATTTTTTTGTAATTTAAAAGTGATTGGGTTTAGTTTGTTGTGGTAAGGGTTAGTTGGTGATGATTTAGAGTAGCCGAAGTAATTTAGGTGAGTCTGGCATAGTTTGTTATGATTTGTACATCTTTTTTTGTAATTTTAAGATGATATGGTTTGGTTTGTTGTGGTAAGGGATAGTTGGGGGTGATTTACGGCAGCCGAAGTAATTTAGGTGATTCTGGTATAGTTTGTTATGATTTTTAGCATTTTTTTGTTATTTTAAAGTGATTGGGCTTAGTTTGTTGCTGTAAAGTGTAGTTGGGGGTGATTTTTGATAGCCGAATTAATTTAGGTGAGTTTGGCATAGTTTGCTATGGTTAGTAGCATTTTTTTGTAATTTAAAAGTGATTGGGTTTAGTTTGTTGTGGTAAGGATTAGTTGGTGATGATTTATGGTAGCCGAAGTAATTTAGGTGAGTTTGGCTCAGTTTGCTATGGTTACTAGCATTTTTTTGTAATTTAAAAGTGATTCGGTTTAGTTTGTTGTGGTAAGGGTTAGTTGGTGATGATTTAGAGTAGCCGAAGTAATTTAGGTGAGTCTGGCATAGTTTGTTATGATTTGTACACCTTTTTGTAATTTTAAGATGATATGGTTTGGTTTGTTGTGGTAAGGGATAGTTGGGGGTGATTTAGAGTAGCCGAAGTAATTTAGGTGATTCTGGTATAGTTTGTTATGATTTTTAGCATTTTTTTGTAATTTTAAAGTGATTGGGCTTAGTTTGTTGCTGTAAAGTGTAGTTGGTGATGATTTATGGTAGCCGAAGTAATTTAGGTGAGTTTGGCATAGTTTGCTATGGTTACTAGCATTTTTTTGTAATTTAAAAGTGATTGGGTTTAATTTGTTGTTGTAAGTGTTAGTTGGTGATTATTTATGGTAGCCGAAGTAATTTAGGTGAGTTTGGCATAGTTTGCTATGGTTACTAGCATTTTTTTGTAATTTAAAAGTGATTGGGTTTAGTTTGTTGTGGTAAGGGTTAGTTGGTAATGATTTAGAGTAGCCGAAGTAATTTAGGTGAGTCTGGCATAGTTTGTTATAATTTGTACACCTTTTTTTGTAATTTTAATATGATATGGTTTGGTTTGTTGTGGTAAGGGAATGTTGGGGGTGATTTACGGTAGCCGAAGTAATTTAGGTGATTCTGGTATAGTTTGTTATGATTTTTAGCATTTTTTTGTAATTTTAAAGTTATTTGGCTTAGTTTGTTATGGTAAGGGTTAGTTGGTGATGATTTATGGTAGCCGAAGTAATTTAGGTGAGTTTGGCATAGTTTGCTATGGTTACTAGCATGTTTTTGTAATTTAAAAGTGATAGGGTTTAGTTTGTTGTGGTAAGGGTTAATTGGTGATGATTAAGAGTAGCCGAAGTAATTTAGATGATTCTGGTATAGTTTGTTATGATTTTTAGAATTTTTTTGTAATTTTAAAGTGATTGGGCTTAGCTTGTTGCTGTAAAGTGTAGTTGGGGGTGATTTTTGATAGCCGAAGTAATTTAGGTGAGTTTGGCATAGTTTGCTATGGTTAGTAGCATTTTTTTGTAATTTAAAAGTGATTGGGTTTAGTTTGTTGTGGTAAGGGTTAGTTGGTGATGATTTATGGTAGCCGAAGTAATTTAGGTGAGTTTGGCATAGTTTGCTATGGTTACTAGCATTTTTTTGTAATTTAAAAGTGATTGGGTTTAGTTTGTTGTGGTAAGGGTTAGTTGGTGATGATTTAGAGAAGCCGAAGTAATTTAGGTGAGTCTGGCATAGTTTGTTATAATTTGTACACCTTTTTTTGTAATTTTAAGATGATATGGTTCGGTTTGTTGTGGTAAGGGATAGTTGGGGGTGATTTACGGTAGCCGAAGTAATTTAGGTAATTCTGGTATAGTTTGTTATGATTTTTAGCATTTGTTTGTAATTTTACCGTGATTGGGCTTAGTTTGTTGCTGTAAAGTGTAGTTGGGGGTAATTTTTGATAGCCGAAGTAATTTAGGTGAGTTTGGCATAGTTTGCTATGGTTAGTAGCATTTTTTTGGAATTTAAAAATGATTGGGTTTAGTTTGTTGTGGTAAGGGTTAGTTGGTGATGATTTATGGTAGCCGAAGTAATTTAGGTGAGTTTGGCATAGTTTGCTTTGGTTACTAGCATTTTTTTGTAATTTAAAAGTGATTGGGTTTAGTTTGTTGTGGTAAGGGTTAGTTGGTGATGATTTAGAGTAGCCGAAGTAATTTAGGTGAGTCTGGCATAGTTTGTTATGATTTGTACATCTTTTTTTGTAATTTTAAGATGATATGGTTTGGTTTGTTGTGGTAAGGGATAGTTGGGGGTGATTTACGGCAGCCGAAGTAATTTAGGTGATTCTGGTATAGTTTGTTATGATTTTTAGCATTTTTTTGTTATTTTAAAGTGATTGGGCTTAGTTTGTTGCTGTAAAGTGTAGTTTGGGGTGATTTTTGATAGCCGAATTAATTTAGGTGAGTTTGGCATAGTTTGCTATGGTTAGTAGCATTTTTTTGTAATTTAAAAGTGATTGGGTTTAGTTTGTTGTGGTAAGGATTAGTTGGTGATGATTTATGGTAGCCGAAGTAATTTAGGTGAGTTTGGCTCAGTTTGCTATGGTTACTAGCATTTTTTTGTAATTTAAAAGTGATTCGGTTTAGTTTGTTGTGGTAAGGGTTAGTTGGTGATGATTTAGAGTAGCCGAAGTAATTTAGGTGAGTCTGGCATAGTTTGTTATGATTTGTACACCTTTTTGTAATTTTAAGATGATATGGTTTGGTTTGTTGTGGTAAGGGATAGTTGGGGGTGATTTAGAGTAGCCGAAGTAATTTAGGTGATTCTGGTATAGTTTGTTATGATTTTTAGCATTTTTTTGTAATTTTAAAGTGATTGGGCTTAGTTTGTTGCTGTAAAGTGTAGTTGGTGATGATTTATGGTAGCCGAAGTAATTTAGGTGAGTTTGGCATAGTTTGCTATGGTTACTAGCATTTTTTTGTAATTTAAAAGTGATTGGGTTTAATTTGTTGTTGTAAGTGTTAGTTGGTGATTATTTATGGTAGCCGAAGTAATTTAGGTGAGTTTGGCATAGTTTGCTATGGTTACTAGCATTTTTTTGTAATTTAAAAGTGATTGGGTTTAGTTTGTTGTGGTAAGGGTTAGTTGGTAATGATTTAGAGTAGCCGAAGTAATTTAGGTGAGTCTGGCATAGTTTGTTATAATTTGTACACCTTTTTTTGTAATTTTAAGATGATATCGTTTGGTTTGTTGTGGTAAGGGATAGTTGGGGGTGATTTACGGTAGCCGAAGTAATTTAGGTGATTCTGGTATAGTTTGTTATGATTTTTAGCATTTTTTTGTAATTTTAAAGTGATTGGGCTTAGCTTGTTGCTGTAAAGTGCAGTTGGGGGTGATTTTTGATAGCCGAAGTAATTTAGGTAAGTTTGGCATAGTTTGCTATGGTTACTAGCATTTTTTTGTAATTTAAAAGTGATTGGGTTTAGTTTGTTGTGGTAAGGGTTAGTTGGTGATGATTTAGAGAAGCCGAAGTAATTTAGGTGAGTCTGGCATAGTTTGTTATAATTTGTACACCTTTTTTTGTAATTTTAAGATGATATGGTTCGGTTTGTTGTGGTAAGGGATAGTTGGGGGTGATTTACGGTAGCCGAAGTAATTTAGGTAATTCTGGTATAGTTTGTTATGATTTTTAGCATTTGTTTGTAATTTTACCGTGATTGGGCTTAGTTTGTTGCTGTAAAGTGTAGTTGGGGGTAATTTTTGATAGCCGAAGTAATTTAGGTGAGTTTGGCATAGTTTGCTATGGTTAGTAGCATTTTTTTGGAATTTAAAAATGATTGGGTTTAGTTTGTTGTGGTAAGGGTTAGTTGGTGATGATTTATGGTAGCCGAAGTAATTTAGGTGAGTTTGGCATAGTTTGCTTTGGTTACTAGCATTTTTTTGTAATTTAAAAGTGATTGGGTTTAGTTTGTTGTGGTAAGGGTTAGTTGGTGATGATTTAGAGTAGCCGAAGTAATTTAGGTGAGTCTGGCATAGTTTGTTATGATTTGTACATCTTTTTTTGTAATTTTAAGATGATATGGTTTGGTTTGTTGTGGTAAGGGATAGTTGGGGGTGATTTACGGCAGCCGAAGTAATTTAGGTGATTCTGGTATAGTTTGTTATGATTTTTAGCATTTTTTTGTTATTTTAAAGTGATTGGGCTTAGTTTGTTGCTGTAAAGTGTAGTTGGGGGTGATTTTTGATAGCCGAATTAATTTAGGTGAGTTTGGCATAGTTTGCTATGGTTAGTAGCATTTTTTTGTAATTTAAAAGTGATTGGGTTTAGTTTGTTGTGGTAAGGATTAGTTGGTGATGATTTATGGTAGCCGAAGTAATTTAGGTGAGTTTGGCTCAGTTTGCTATGGTTACTAGCATTTTTTTGTAATTTAAAAGTGATTCGGTTTAGTTTGTTGTGGTAAGGGTTAGTTGGTGATGATTTAGAGTAGCCGAAGTAATTTAGGTGTGTCTGGCATAGTTTGTTATGATTTGTACACCTTTTTGTAATTTTAAGATGATATGGTTTGGTTTGTTGTGGTAAGGGATAGTTGGGGGTGATTTAGAGTAGCCGAAGTAATTTAGGTGATTCTGGTATAGTTTGTTATGATTTTTAGCATTTTTTTGTAATTTTAAAGTGATTGGGCTTAGTTTGTTGCTGTAAAGTGTAGTTGGTGATGATTTATGGTAGCCGAAGTAATTTAGGTGAGTTTGGCATAGTTTGCTATGGTTACTAGCATTTTTTTGTAATTTAAAAGTGATTGGGTTTAGTTTGTTGTGGTAAGGGTTAGTTGGTGATAATTTAGAGTAGCCGAAGTAATTTAGGTGAGTCTGGCATAGTTTGTTATGATTTGTACACCTTTTTTTGTAATTTTAAGATGATATGGTTTGGTTTGTTGTGGTAAGCTATAGTTAGGGGTGATTTACGGTAACCGAAGTAATTTAGGTGATTCTGGTATAGTTTGTTATGATTTTTAGCATTTTTTTGTTATTTTAAAGTGATTGGGCTTAGTTTGAGCTGTAAAGTGTAGTTGGGGGTGATTTTTGATAGCCGAAGTAATTTAGGTGAGTTTGGCATAGTTTGCTATGGTTAGTAGCATTTTTTTGTAATTTAAAAGTGATTGGGTTTAGTTTGTTGTGGTTAGGGTTAGTTGGTGATGATTTATGGTAGCCGAAGTAATTTAGGTGAGTTTGGCATAGTTTGCTATGGTAACTAGCATTTTTTTATAATTTAAAAGTGATTGGGCTTAGTTTGTTGTGGTAAGGGTTAGTTGGTGATGATTTAGAGTAGCCGAAGTAATTTAGGTGAGTCTGGCATAGTTTGTTATGATTTGTACACCTTTTTTTGTAATTTTAAGATGATATGGTTTGGTTTGTTGTGGTAAGGGATAGTTGGGGGTGACTTACGGTAGCCGAAGTAATTTAGGTGATTCTGGTATAGTTTGTTATGATTTTTAGCATTTTTTTGTAATTTTAAAGTGATTGGACTTAGTTTGTTGCTGTAAAGTGTAGTTGGTGGTGATTTTTGATAGCCGAAGTAATTTAGGTGAGTTTGGCATAGTTTGCTATGGTTAGTAGCATTTTTTTGTAATTTAAAACTGATTGGGTTTAGTTTGTTGTGGTAAGGGTTAGTTGGTGATGATTTATGGTAGCCGAAGTAATTTAGGTGAGTTTGGCATAGTTTGCTATGGTTACTAGCATTTTTTTGTAATTTAAAAGTGATTGGGTTTAGTTTGTTGTGGTAAGGGTTAGTTGGTGATGATTTAGAGTAGCCGAATTAATTTAGGTGAGTCTGGCATAGTTTGTTATGATTTGTACACCTTTTTTTGTAATTTTAAGATGATATGGTTTGGTTTGTTGTGGTAAGGATAGTTGGGGGTGATTCACGGGAGCCGAAGTAATTTAGGTGATTCTGGTATAGTTTGTTATGATTTTTAGCATTTTTTGTAATTTTAAAGTGATTGGGCTTAGTTTGTTGCTGTAAAGTGTAGTTGGGGGTGATTTTTGATAGCCGAAGTAATTTAGGTGAGTTTGGCATAGTTTGCTATGGTTAGTAGCATTTTTTTGTAATTTAAAAGTGATTGGGTTTAGTTTGTTGTGGTTAGGGTTAGTTGGTGATGATTTATGGTAGCCGAAGTAATTTAGGTGAGTTTGGCATAGTTTGCTATGGTTACTAGCATTTTTTTGTAATTTAAAAGTGATTGGGTTTAGTTTGTTGTGGTAAGGGTTAGTTGGTGATGATTTAGAGTAGCCGAAGTAATTTAGGTGAGTTTGGCATAGTTTGTTATGATTTGTACACCTTTTTTTGTAATTTTATGATGATATGATTTGGTTTGTTGTGGTAAGGGATAGTTGGGGGTGATTTACGGTAGCCGAAGTAATTTAGGTGATTCTGGTATAGTTTGTTATGATTTTTAGCATTTTTTTGTAATTTTAAAGTGATTGGGCTTAGCTTGTTGTTGTAAAGTGTAGTTGGGGGTGATTTTTGATAGCCGAAGTAATTTAGGTGAGTTTGGCATAGTTTGCTATGGTTAGTAGCATTTTTTTGTAATTTAAAAGTGATTGGGTTTAGTTTGTTGTGGTAAGGGTTAGTTGGTGATGATTTATGGTAGCCGAAGTAATTTAGGTAAGTTTGGCATAGTTTGCTATGGTTACTACCATTTTTTTGTAATTTAAAAGTGATTGGGTTTATTTTGTTGTAGTAAGGGTTAGTTGGTGATGATTTATGGTAGCCGAAGTAATTTAGGTGAGTTTGGCATAGTTTGCTATGGTTACTAGCATTTTTTTTGTAATATAAAAGTGATTGGGTTTAGTTTGTTGTGTTAAGGGTTAGTTGGTGATGATTTAGAGTAGCCGAAGTAATTTAGGTGATTCTGGTATAGTTTGTTATGATTTTTAGCATTTTTTTTTGTAATTTTAAAGTGATTGGACTTAGTTTGTTGCTGTAAAGTGTAGTTGGGGGTGATTTTTGATAGCCGAAGTAATTTAGGTGAGTTTCGCATAGTTTGCTATGGTTAGTAGCATTTTTTTGTAATTTAAAATTGATTGGGTTTAGTTTGTTGTGGTTAGAATTAGTTGGTGATGATTTAGAGTAGCCGAAGTAATTTAGGTGATTCTGGTATAGTTTGTTATGATTTTTAGCATTTTTTTTTGTAATTTTAAAGTGATTGGGTTTAGTTTGTTTTGGTAAGGGTTAGTTGGTGATGATTTAGAGTAGCCGAAGTAATTAAAGTGAGTCTGGCATAGTTTGTTATGATTTGTATACCTTTTTTTGTAATTTTAAGATGATATAGTTTGGTTTGTTGTGGTAAGGGATAGTTGGGGGTTATTTACGGTAGCCGAAGTAATTTAGGTGATTCTGGTATAGTTTGTTATGATTTTTAGCATTTTTTTTGTAATTTTAAAGTGATTGGGCTAAGTTTGTTGTTGTAAAGTGTAGTTGGGGGTGATTTTTGATAGCCGAAGTAATTTAGGTGAGTTTGGCATAGTTTGCTATGGTTAGTAGCATTTTTTTGTAATTTAAAAGTGATTGGGTTTAGTTTGTTGTGGTAAGGGTTAGTTGGTGATGATTTAGAGTAGCCGATGTAATTTAGGTGAGTCTGGCATAGTTTGTTATGATTTGTACACCTTTTTTTGTAATTTTAAGATGATATGGTTTGGTTTGTTGTGGTAAGGGATAGTTGGGGGTGATTTACGGTAGCCGAAGTAATTTAGGTGATTCTGGTATAGTTTGTTATGATTTTTAGCATTTTTTTGTAATTTTAAAGTGAGTGGGCTTAGTTTGTTGTTGTAAAGTGTAGTTGGGGGTGATTTTTGATAGCCGAAGTAATTTAGGTGAGTTTGGCATAGTTTGCTATGGTTAGTAGCATTTTTTTGTAATTTAAAAGTGATTGGGTTTAATTTGTTGTGGTAAGGGTTAGTTGGTGATGATTTATGGTAGCCGAAGTAATTTAGGTGAGTTTGGCATAGTTTGCTATGGTTACTAGCATTTTTATGTAATTTAAAAGTGATTGGGTTTAGTTTGTTTTGGTAAGGGTTAGTTGGTGATGATTTAGAGTAGCCGAAGTAATTTAGGTGAGTTTGGCATAGTTTGCTATGGTTAGTAGCATTTTTTTGTAATTTAAAACTGATTGGGTTTAGTTTGTTGTGGTAAGGGTTAGTTGGTGATGATTTATGGTAGCCGAAGTAATTTAGGTGAGTTTGGCATAGTTTGCTATGGTTACTAGCATTTTTTTGTAATTTAAAAGTGATTGGGTTTAGTTTGTTGTGGTAAGGGTTAGTTGGTGATGATTTAGAGTAGCCGAAGTAATTTAGGTGAGTCTGGCATAGTTTGTTATGATTTGTACACCTTTTTTTGTAATTTTAAGATGATATGGTTTGGTTTGTTGTGGTAAGGATAGTTGGGGGTGATTTACGGTAGCCGAAGTAATTTAGGTGATTCTGGTATAGTTTGTTATGATTTTTAGCATTTTTTTGTAATTTTAAAGTGATTGGGCTTAGTTTGTTGCTGTAAAGTGTAGTTGGGGGTGATTTTTGATAGCCGAAGTAATTTAGGTGAGTTTGGCATAGTTTGCTATGGTTAGTAACATTTTTTTGTAATTTAAAAGTGATTGGGTTTAGTTTGTTGTGGTTAGGGTTAGTTGGTGATGATTTATGGTAGCCGAAGTAATTTAGGTGAGTTTGGCATAGTTTGCTATGGTAACTAGCATTTTTTTGTAATTTAAAAATGATTGGGTTTAGTTTGTTGTGTTAAGGGTTAGTTGGTGATGATTTAGAGTAGCCGAAGTAATTTAGGTGAGTCTGGCATAGTTTGTTATGATTTGTACACCTTTTTTTGTAATTTTAAGTTGATATGGTTTGGTTTGTTGTGGTAAGGGATAGTTGGGGGTGATTTACGGTAGCCGAAGTAATTTAGGTGATTCTGGTATAGTTTGTTATGATTTTTAGCATTTTTTTGTAATTTTAAAGTGATTGGGCTTAGTTTGTTGTTGTAAAGTGTAGTTGGGGATGATTTTTGATAGCCGAAGTAATTTAGGTGAGTTTGGCATAGTTTGCTATGGTTAGTAGCATTTTTTTGTAATTTAAAAGTGATTGGGTTTAGTTTGTTGTGGTAAGGGTTAGTTGGTGATGATTTATGGTAGCCGAAGTAATTTAGGTGAGTTTGGCATAGTTTGCTATGGTTACTAGCATTTTTTTGTAATTTAAAAGTGATTGGGTTTAGTTTGTTGTGGTAAGGGTTAGTTGGTGATGATTTAGAGTAGCCGAAGTAATTTAGGTGAGTCTGGCATAGTTTGTTATGATTTTTACACCTTTTTTTGTAATTTTAATATGATATGGTTTGGTTTGTTGTGGTAAGGGATAGTTGGGTGTGATTTACGGTAGCCGAAGTAATTTAGGTGATTCTGGTATAGTTTGTTATGATTTTTAGCATTTTTTTGTAATTTTAAAGTGATTGGGCTTAGTTTGTTGCTGTAAAGTGTAGTTGGGGGTGATTTTTGATAGCCGAAGTAATTTAGGTGAGTTTGGCATAGTTTGCTATGGTTAGTAGCATTTTTTTGTAATTTAAAAGTGATTGGGTTTAGTTTGTTGTGGTAAGGGTTAGTTGGTGATGATTTAGAGTAGCCGAAGTAATTTAGGTGATTCTGGTATAGTTTGTTATGATTTTTAGCATTTTTTTGTAATTTTAAAGTGATTGGGCTTAGCTTGTTGCTCTAAAGTGTAGTTGGGGGTGATTTTTGATAGCCGAAGTAATTTAGGTGAGCTTGGCATAGTTTGCTATGGTTAGTAGCATTTTTTTGTAATTTAAAATTGATTGGGTTTAGTTTGTTGTGGTAAGGGTTAGTTGGTGATGATTTATGGTAGCCGAAGTAATTTAGGTGAGTTTGGCATAGTTTGCTATGGTTACTAGCATTTTTTTGTAATTTAAAAGTGATTGGGTTTAGTTTGTTGTGGTAAGGGCTAGTTGGTGATAATTTAGAGTAGCCGAAGTAATTTGGGTGAGTCTGGCATAGTTTGTTATGATTTGTACACCTTTTCTTGTAATTTTAAGATGATATGGTTTGGTTTGTTGTGGTAAGGGATAGTTGGGGGTGATTTACGGTAGCCGAAGTAATTTAGGTGATTCTGGTATAGTTTGTTATGATTTTTAGCATTTTCTTGTAATTTTAAAGTGATTGGGCTTAGTTTGAGCTGTAAAGTGTAGTTGGGGGTGATTTTTAATAGCCGAAGTAATTTAGGTGAGTTTGACATAGTTTGCTATGGTTAGTAGCATTTTTTTGTAATTTAAAACTGATTGGGTTTAGTTTGTTGTGGTAAGGGTTAGTTGGTGATGATTTATGGTAGTCGAAGTAATTTAGGTAAATTTGGCATAGTTTGCTATGGTTACTAGCATTTTTTTGTAATTAAAAGTGATTGGGTTTACTTTGTTGTGGTAAGGGTTAGTTGGTGATGATTTAGAGTAGCCGAAGTAATTTAGGTGAGTCTGGCATAGTTTGTTATGGTTTGTACACCTTTTTTTGTAATTTTAAGATAATATGGTTTGGTTTGTTGTGGTAAGGGATAGTTGGGGGTGATTTACGGTAGCCGAAGTAATTTAGGTGATTCTGGTATAGTTTGTTATGATTTTTAGTTCTGGTTTTAATTCTGGTTTAGTTTGTTGTGGTAAGGGTTAGTTGGAGATGATTTATGGTAGCCGAAGTAATTTAGGTAAGTTTGGCATAGTTTGCTATGGTAACTAGCATTTTTTTGTAATTTAAAAGTGATTGGGTTTAGTTTGTTGTGGTAGGGGTTAGTTGGTGATGATTTATGGTAGCCGAAGTAATTTAGGTGAGTTTGGCATAGTTTGCTATGGTTAGTAGCATTTTTTTGTAATTTAAAAGTGATTGGGTTTAGTTTGTTGTGGTAAGGGTTAGTTGGTGATGATTTATGGTAGCCGAAGTAATTTAGGTGAGTTTGGCATAGTTTGCTATGGTTACTAGCATTTTTTGGTAATTTAAAAGTGATTGGGTTTAGTTTGTTGTGTTAAGGGTTAGTTGGTGATGATTTAGAGTAGCCGTAAGTAATTTAGGTGATTCTGGTATAGTTTGTTATGATTTTTAGCATTTTTTTGTACTTTTAAAGTGATTGGACTTAGTTTGTTGCTGTAAAGTGTAGTTGGGGATGATTTTTGATAGCCGAAGTAATTTAGGTGAGTTTGGCATAGTTTGCTATGGTTAGTAGCATTTTTTTGTAATTTAAAAGTGATTGGGTTTAGTTTGTTGTGGTAAGGGTTAGTTGGTGATGATTTATGGTAGCCGAAGTAATTTAGGTGAGTTTGGCATAGTTTGCTATAGTTACTAGCATTTTTTTGTAATTTAAAAGTGATTGGGTTTAGTTTGTTGTGGTAAGGGTTAGTTGGTGATGATTTAGAGTAGCCGAAGTAATTTAGGTGAGTCTGGCATAGTTTGTTATGATTTGTACACCTTTTTTTGTAATTTTAAGATGATATGGTTTGGTTTGTTGTGGTAAGGGATAGTTGGGGGTGATTTACGGTAGCCGAAGTAATTTAGGTGATTCTGGTATCGTTTGTTATGATTTTTAGCATTTTGCGGTAATTTTAAAGTGATTGGGCTTAGTTTGTTGCTGTAAAGTATAGTTGGGGGTGATTTTTGATAGCCGAAGTAATTTAGGTGAGTTTGGCATAGTTTGCTATGGTTAGTAGCATTTTTTTGTAATTTAAAAGTGATTGGGTTTAGTTTGTTGTGGTTAGGGTTAGTTGGTGATGATTTATGGTAGCCGAAGTAATTTAGGTGAGTTTGGCATAGTTTGCTATGGTTACTAGCATTTTTTTGTAATTTAAAAGTGATTGGGTTTAGTTTGTTGTGGTAAGGCTTAGACGGTGATGATTTAGAGTAGCCGAAGTAATTTAAATGAGTCTGGCATAGTTTGTTATGATTTGTACACCTTTTTTTGTAATTTTAAGATGATATGGTTTGGTTTGTTGTGGTAAGGGATAGTTGGGGGTTATTTACGGTAGCCGAAGTAATTTAGGTGATTCTGGTATAGTTTGTTATGATTTTTAGCATTTTTTTGTAATTTTAAAGTGATTGGGCTTAGTTTGTTGCTGTAAAGTGTAGCTGGGGGTGATTTTTGATAGCCGAAGTAATTTAGGTGAGTTTGGCATAGTTTGCTATGGTTACTAGCATTTTTTTGTAATTTAAAAGTGATTGGGTTTAGTTTGTTGTGGTAAGGGTTAGTTGGTGATGATTTAGAGTAGCCGAAGTAATTTAGGTGAGTCTGGCATAGTTTGTTATGATTTGTACACCTTTTTTTGTAATTTTAATATGATATGGTTTGGTTTGTTGTGGTAAGGGATAATTGGGGGTGATTTACGGTAGCCGAAGTAATTTAGATGATTCTGGTATAGTTTGTTATAATTTTTAGCATTTTTTTGTAATTTTAAAGTGATTGGGCTTAGTTTGTTGCTGTAAAGTGTAGTTGGAGGTGATTTTTGATGGCCGAAGTAATTTAGGTGAGTTTGGCATAGTTTGCTATGGTTAGTTGCATTTTTTTGTAATTTAAAAGTGATTGGGTTTAGTTTGTTGTGGTAAGGTTTAGTTGGTGATGATTTATGGTAGCCGAAGTAATTTAGGTGAGTTTGGCATAGTTTGCTATAATTACTAGCATTTTTTTGTAATTTAAAAGTGATTGGGTTTAGTTTGTTGTGGTAAGGGTTAGTTGGTGATGACTTAGAGTAGCCGAAGTAATTTAGGTGAGTCTGGCATAGTTTGTTATGATTTGTACACCTTTTTTTGTAATTTTAAGATGATATGGTTTGGTTTGTTGTGGTAAGGGATAGTTGGGGGTGATTTACGGTAGCCGAAGTAATTTAGGTGATTCTGGTATAGTTTGTTATGATTTTTAGCATTTTTTTGTAATTTTATAGTGATTGGGCTTAGTTTGTTGCTGTAAAGTGTAGTTGGGGGTGATTTTTGATAGCCAAAGTAATTTAGGTGAGTTTGGCATAGTTTGCTATGGTTACTAGCATTTTTTTGTAATTTAAAAGTGATTGGGTTTAGTTTGTTGTGGTAAGGGTTAGTTGGTGATGATTTAGAGTAGCCGAAGTAATTTAGGTGAGTCTGGCATAGTTTGTTATGATTTGTACACCTTTTTTTGTAATATTTATATAATATGGTTTGGTTTGTTGTGGTAAGGGATAGTTGGGGGTGATTTACGGTAGCCGAAGTAATTTAGATGGTTCTGGTATAGTTTGTTATGATTTTTAGCATTTTTTTGTAATTTTAAAGTGATTGGGCTTAGTTTGTTGCTGTAAAGTGTAGTTGGGGGTGATTTTTGATAGCCGAAGTAATTTAGGTGAGTTTGGCATAGTTTGCTATAGTTAGTAGCATTTTTTTGTAATTTAAAAGTGATTGGGTTTAGTTTGTTGTGGTTAGGGTTAGTTGTTGATTATTTATGGTAGCCGAAGTAATTTAGGTGAGTTTGGCATAGTTTGCTATGGTTACTAGCATTTTTTTGTAATTTAAAAGTGATTGGGTTTAGTGTGTTGTGGTAAGGGTTAGATGGTGATGATTTAGAGTAGCCGAAGTAATTTAGGTGAGTCTGGCTTAGTTTGTTATGATTTGTACACCTTTTTTTGTAATTTTAAGATGATATGGTTTGGTTTGTTGTGGTAAGGGATAGTTGGGGGTGATTTACGGTAGCCGAAGTAATTTAGATGATTCTGGTATAGTTTGTTATGATTTTAAGCATTTTTTTGTAATTTTAAAGTGATTGGGCTTAGTTTGTTGCTGTAAAGTGTAGTTGGGGGTGATTTTTGATAGCCGAAGTAATTTAGGTGAGTTTGGCATAGTTTGCTATGGTTAGTAGCATTTTTTTGTAATTTAAAAGTGTTTGGGTTTAGTTTGTTGTGGTTAGGGTTAGTTGGTGATGATTTATGGTAGCCGAAGTAATTTAGGTGAGTTTGGCATAGTTTGCTATGGTTACTAGCATTTTTTTGTAATTTAAAAGTGATTGGGTTTAGTTTGTTGTGGTAAGGGTTAGATGGTGATGATTTAGAGTAGCCGAAGTAATTTAGGTGAGTCTGGCATAGTTTGTTATGATTTGTACACCTTTTTTTGTAATCTTAAGATGATATGGTTTGGTTTGTTGTGGTAAGGGATAGTTGGGGGTTATTTACGGTAGCCGAAGTAATTTAGGTGATTCTGGTATAGTTTGTTATGATTTTTAGCATTTTTTTGTAATTTTAAAGTGATTGGGCTTAGTTTGTTGCTGTAAAGTATAGTTGGGGGTGATTTTTGATAGCCGAAGTAATTTAGGTGAGTTTGGCATAGTTTGCTATGGTTACTAGCATTTTTTTGTAATTTAAAAGTGATTGGGTTTAGTTTGTTGTGGTAAGGGTTAGTTGGTGATAATTTAGAGTAGCCGAAGTAATTTAGGTGAGTCTGTCATAGTTTGTTATGATTTGTACACTTTTTTTTGTAATTTTAATATGATATCGTTTGGTTTGTTGTGGTAAGGGATAGTTGGGGGTGATTTACGGTAGCCGAAGTAATTTAGATGATTCTGGTATAGTTTGTTATGATTTTTAGCATTTTTTTGTAATTTTAAAGTGATTGGGCTTAGTTTGTTGCTGTAAAGTGTAGTTGGGTGTGATTTTTGATAGCCGAAGTAATTTAGGTGAGTTTGGCATAGTTTGCTATGGTTAGTAGCATTTTTTTGTAATTTAAAAGTGATTGGGTTTAGTTTTTTGTGGTAAGGGTTAGTTGGTGATGATTTATGGTAGCCGAAGTAATTTAGGTGAGTTTGGCATAGTTTGCTATGGTTACTAGCATTTTTTTGTAATTTAAAAGTGATTGGGTTTAGTTTGTTGTGTTAAGGGTTAGTTGGTGATGATTTAGAGTAGCCGAAGTAATTTAGGTGATTCTGGTATATTTTGTTATGATTTTTAGCATTTTTTTTGTAATTTTAAAGTGATTGGACTTAGTTTGTTACTGTAAAGTGTAGTTGGGGGTGATTTTTGATAGCCGAAGTAATTTAGGTGAGTTTGGCATAGTTTGCTATGGTTAGTAGCATTTTTTGTAATTTAAAAGTGATTGGGTTTAGTTTGTTGTGGTAAGGGTTAGTTGGTGATGATTTATGGTAGCCGAAGTAATTTAGGTGGGTCTCACATAGTTTGTTATGATTTGTACACCTTTTTTTGTAATTTTAAGATGATATGGTTTGGTTTGTAGTGGTAAGGGATAGTTGGGGGTGATTTACGGTAGCCGAAGTAATTTAGGTGATTCTGGTATAGTTTGTTATGATTTTTAGAATTTTTTTGTAATTTTAAAGTGATTGGGCTTAGTTTGTTGCTGTAAAGTGTAGTTGGGGGTGATTTTTGATAGCCGAAGTAATTTAGGTGAGTTTGGCATAGTTTGCTATGGTTAGTAGCATTTTTTTGTAATTTAAAAGTGATTGGGTTTAGTTTGTTGTGTTAAGGGTTAGTTGGTGATGATTTAGAGTAGCCGAAGTAATTTAGGTGAGTCTGGCATAGTTTGTTATGATTTGTACACCTTTTTTTGTAATTTTAAGATGATATGGTTTGGTTTGTTGTGGTAAGGGATAGTTGGGGGTGATTTACGGTAGCCGAAGTAATTTAGGTGAGTTTGGCATAGTTTGCTATGGTTAGTAACATTTTTTTGTAATTTAAAAGTGATTGGGTTTAGTTTGTTGTGGTTAGGGTTAGTTGGTGATGATTTATGGTAGCCGAAGTAATTTAGGTGAGTTTGGCATAGTTTGCTATGGTTAGTAACATTTTTTTGTAATTTAAAAGTGATTGGGTTTAGTTTGTTGTGGTTAGGGTTAGTTGGTGATGATTTATGGTAGCCGAAGTAATTTAGGTGAGTCTGACATAGTTTGTTATGATTTGTACACCTTTTTTTGTAATTTTAAGATGATATGGTTTGGTTTGTTGTGGTAAGGGATAGTTGGGGGTTATTTACGGTAGCCGAAGTAATTTAGGTGATTCTGGTATAGTTTGTTATGATTTTTAGCATTTTTTTGTTATTTTAAAGTGATTGGGCTTAGTTTGTTGCTGTAAAGTGTAGTTGGGGGTGATTTTTGATAGCCGAAGTAATTTAGGTGAGTTTGGCATAGTTTGCTATGGTTACTAGCATTTGTTTGTAATTTAAAAGTGATTGGGTTTAGTTTGTTGTGGTAAGGGTTAGTTGGTGATGATTTAGAGTAGCCGAAGTAATTTAGGTGATTCTGGTATAGTTTGTTATGATTTTTAGCATTTTTTTGTAATTTTAAAGTGATTGGAGTTAGTTTGTTGCTGTAAAGTGTAGTTGGGGGTGATTTTTGATAGCCGAAGTAATTTAGGTGAGTTTGGCATAGTTTGCTATGGTTAGTAGCATTTTTTTTGTAATTTAAAAGTGATTGGGTTTAGATTGTTGTGGTAAGGGTTAGTTGGTGATGATTTATGGTAGCCGAAGTAATTTAGGTGAGTTTGGCATAGTTTGCTATGGTTACTAGCATTTTTTTGTAATTTAAAAGTGATTGGGTTTAGTTTGTTGTGGTAAGGGTTAGTTGGTGATGATTTATGGTAGCCGAAGTAATTTAGGTGAGTCTGGCATAGTTTGTTATGATTTGTACACCTTTTTTTGTAATTTTAAGATGATATGGTTTGGTTTGTTGTGGTAAGGGATAGTTGGAGGTGATTTACGGTAGCCGAAGTAATTTAGGTGATTCTGGTATAGTTTGTTATGATTTTTAGCATTTTTTTGTAATTTTAAAGTGATTGGGCTTAGTTTGTTGCTGTAAAGTGTAGTTGGGGGTGATTTTTGATAGCCGAAGTAATTTAGGTGAGTTTGGCATAGTTTGCTTTGGTTAGTAGCATTTTTTTGTAATTTAAAAGTGATTGGGTTTAGTTTGTTGTGGTAAGGGTTAGTTGGTGATGATTTATGGTAGCCGAAGTAATTTAGTTGAGTTTGGCATAGTTTGCTTTGGTTACTTTTTTTTTGTAATTTAAAAGTGATTGGGTTTAGTTTGTTGTGGTTAGGGTTAGTTGGTGATGATTTATGGTAGCCGAAGTAATTTAGGTGAGTTTGGCATAGTTTGCTATGGTTACTAGCATTTTTTTTGTAATTTAAAAGTGATTGGGTTTAGATTGTTGTGGTAAGGGTTAGTTGGTGATGATTTATGGTAGCCGAAGTAATTTAGGTGAGTTTGGCATAGTTTGCTATGGTTACTAGCATTTTTTTGTAATTTAAAAGTGATTGGGTTTAGTTTGTTGTGGTAAGGGTTAGTTGGTGATGATTTATGGTAGCCGAAGTAATTTAGGTGAGTCTGGCATAGTTTGTTATGATTTGTACACCTTTTTTTGTAATTTTAAGATGATATGGTTTGGTTTGTTGTGGTAAGGGATAGTTGGAGGTGATTTACGGTAGCCGAAGTAATTTAGGTGATTCTGGTATAGTTTGTTATGATTTTTAGCATTTTTTTGTAATTTTAAAGTGATTGGGCTTAGTTTGTTGCTGTAAAGTGTAGTTGGGGGTGATTTTTGATAGCCGAAGTAATTTAGGTGAGTTTGGCATAGTTTGCTTTGGTTAGTAGCATTTTTTTGTAATTTAAAAGTGATTGGGTTTAGTTTGTTGTGGTTAGGGTTAGTTGGTGATGATTTATGGTAGCCGAAGTAATTTAGGTGAGTTTGGCATAGTTTGCTATGGTTACTAGCATTTTTTTGTAATTTAAAAGTGATTGGGTTTAGTTTGTTGTGGTAAGGGTTAGTTGGTGATGATTTATGGTAGCCGAAGTAATTTAGTTGAGTTTGGCATAGTTTGCTTTGGTTACTTTTTTTTTGTAATTTAAAAGTGATTGGGTTTAGTTTGTTGTGGTTAGGGTTAGTTGGTGATGATTTATGGTAGCCGAAGTAATTTAGGTGAGTTTGGCATAGTTTGCTATGGTTACTAGCATTTTTTTGTAATTTAAAAGTGATTGGGTTTAGTTTGTTGTGGTAAGGATTAGTTGGTGATGATTTAGAATAGCCGAAGTAATTTAGGTGAGTCTGGCATTGTTTGTTATGATTTGTACACCTTTTTTTGTAATTTTAAGATGATATGGTTTGGTTTGTTGTGTTAAGGGATAGTTGGGGGTGATTTAGGTTAGCCGAAGTAATTTAGGTGATTCTGGTATAGTTTGTTATGATTTTTAGCATTTTTGTGTAATTTTAAAGTGATTGGGCTTAGCTTGTTGCTGTAAAGTGCAGTTGGGGGTGATTTTTGATAGCCGAAGTAATTTAGGTGAGTTTGGCATAGTTTGCTATGGTTAGTAGCATTTTTTTGTAATTTAAAAGTGATTGGGTTTAGTTTGTTGTGGTAAGGGTTAGTTGGTGATGATTTATGGTAGCCGAAGTAATTTAGGTGAGTTTGGCATAGTTTGCTATGGTTACTAGCATTTTTTTGTAATTTAAAAGTGATTGGGTTTAGTTTGTTGTGGTAAGGGTAAGTTGGTGATGATTTAGAGTAGCCGAAGTAATTTAGGTGAATTTGGCATTGTTTGTTATGATTTGTACACCTTTTTTTGTAATTTTAAGATGATATGGTTTGGTTTGTTGTGGTAAGGGATAGTTGGGGGTGATTTACGTTAGCCGAAGTAATTTAGGTGATTCTGGTATAGTTTGTTATGATTTTTAGCATTTTTGTGTAATTTTAAAGTGATTGGACTTAGTTTGTTGCTGTAAAGTGTAGTTGGGGGTGATTTTTGATAGCCGAAGTAATTTAGGTGAGTTTGGCATAGTTTGCTATGGTTAGTAGCATTTTTTTTGTAATTTAAAAGTGATTGGGTTTAGATTGTTGTGGTAAGGGTTAGTTGGTGATGATTTATGGTAGCCGAAGTAATTTAGGTGAGTTTGGCATAGTTTGCTATGGTTACTAGCATTTTTTTGTAATTTAAAAGTGATTGGGTTTAGTTTGTTGTGGTAAGGGTTAGTTGGTGATGATTTAGAGTAGCCGAAGTAATTTAGGTGAGTCTGGCATAGTTTGTTATGATTTGTACACCTTTTTTTGTAATTTTAAGATGATATGGTTTGGTTTGTTGTGGTAAGGGATAGTTGGAGGTGATTTACGGTAGCCGAAGTAATTTAGGTGATTCTGGTATAGTTTGTTATAATTTTTAGCATTTTTCTGTAATTTTAAAGTGATTGGGCTTAGTTTGTTGCTGTAAAGTGTAGTTGGGGGTGATTTTTGATAGCCGAAGTAATTTAGGTGAGTTTGGCATAGTTTGCTATGGTTAGTAGCATTTTTTTGTAAATTAAAAGTGATTGGGTTTAGTTTGTTGTGGTTAGGGTTATTTGGTGATGATTTATGGTAGCCGAAGTAATTTAGGTGAGTTTGGCATAGTTTGCTATGGTTACTAGCATTTTTTTGTAATTTAAAAGTGATTGGGTTTAGTTTGTTGTGGTAAGGGTTAGATGGTGATGATTTAGAGTAGCCGAAGTAATTTAGGTGAGTCTGGCATAGTTTGTTATGATTTGTACACCTTTTTTGTAATTTTAAGATAATATGGTTTGGTTTGTTGTGGTAAGGGATAGTTGGGGGTTATTTACGGTAGCCGAAGTAATTTAGGTGATTCTGGTATAGTTTGTTATGATTTTTAGCATTTTTTTGTAATTTTAAAGTGATTGGGCTTAGTTTGTTGCTGTAAAGTGTAGTTGGGGGTGATTTTTAATAGCCGAAGTAATTTAGGTGAGTTTGGCATAGTTTTCTATGGTTAGTAGCATTTTTTTGTAATTTAAAAGTGATTGGGTTTAGTTTGTTGTGGTAAGGGTTAGTTGGTGATGATTTATGGTAGCCGAAGTAATTTAGGTGAGTCTGGCATAGTTTGTTATGATTTGTACACCTTTTTTTGTAATTTTAATATGATATGGTTTGGTTTGTTGTGGTAAGTTATAGTTGGGGGTGATTTACGGTAGCCGAAGTAATTTAGATGATTCTGGTATAGTTTTTTATGATTTTTAGCATTTTTTTGTAATTTTAAAGTGATTGGGCTTAGTTTGTTGCTGTAAAGTGTAGTTGGGGGTGATTTTTGATAGCCGAAGTAATTTAGGTGAGTTTGGCATAGTTTGCTATGGTTACTAGCATTTTTTTGTAATTTAAAAGTGATTGGGTTTAGTTTGTTGTGTTAAGGGTTAGTTGGTGATGATTTAGAGTAGCCGAAGTAATTTAGGTGATTCTGGTATAGTTTGTTATGATTTTTAGCATTTTTTTTGTAATTTTAAAGTGATTGGACTTAGTTTGTTACTGTAAAGTGTAGTTGGGGGTGATTTTTGATAGCCGAAGTAATTTAGGTGAGTTTGGCATAGTTTGCTATAGTTAGTAGCATTTTTTTGTAATTTAAAAGTGATTGGGCTTAGTTTGTTGCTGTAAAGTGTAGTTGGGGGTGATTTTTGATAGTCGAAGTAATTTAGGTGAGTTTGGCATAGTTTGCTAAGGTTACTAGCATTTTTTTGTAATTTAAAAGTGATTGGGTTTAGTTTGTTGTGGTAAGGGTTAGTTGGTGATGATTTAGAGTAGCCGAAGTAATTTAGGTGAGTCTGGCATAGTTTGTTATGATTTGTACACCTTTTTTTGTAATTTTAAGATGATATGGTTTGGTTTGTTGTGGTAAGGGATAGTTGGGGGTTATTTACGGTAGCCGAAGCAATTTAGGTGATTCTGGTATAGTTTGTTATGATTTTTAGCATTTTTTTGTAATTTTAAAGTGATTGGGCTTAGTTTGTTGCTGTAAAGTATAGTTGGGGGTGATTTTTGATAGCCGAAGTAATTTAGGTGAGTTTGGCATAGTTTGCTATGGTTACTAGCATTTTTTTGTAATTTAAAAGTGATTGGGTTTAGTTTGTTGTGGTAAGGGTTAGTTGGTGATAATTTAGAGTAGCCGAAGTAATTTAGGTGAGTCTGTCATAGTTTGTTATGATTTGTACACTTTTTTTTGTAATTTTAATATGATATCGTTTGGTTTGTTGTGGTAAGGGATAGTTGGGGGTGATTTACGGTAGCCGAAGTAATTTAGATGATTCTGGTATAGTTTGTTATGATTTTTAGCATTTTTTTGTAATTTTAAAGTGATTGGGCTTAGTTTGTTGCTGTAAAGTGTAGTTGGGGGTGATTTTTGATAGCCGAAGTAATTTAGGTGAGTTTGGCATAGTTTGCTATGGTTAGTAGCATTTTTTTGTAATTTAAAAGTGATTGGGTTTAGTTTTTTGTGGTAAGGGTTAGTTGGTGATGATTTATGGTAGCCGAAGTAATTTAGGTGAGTTTGGCATAGTTTGCTATGGTTACTAGCATTTTTTTGTAATTTAAAAGTGTTTGGGTTTAGTTTGTTGTGTTAAGGGTTAGTTGGTGATGATTTAGAGTAGCCGAAGTAATTTAGGTGATTCTGGTATATTTTGTTATGATTTTTAGCATTTTTTTTGTAATTTTAAAGTGATTGGACTTAGTTTGTTACTGTAAAGTGTAGTTGGGGGTGATTTTTGATAGCCGAAGTAATTTAGGTGAGTTTGGCATAGTTTGCTATGGTTAGTAGCATTTTTTGTAATTTAAAAGTGATTGGGTTTAGTTTGTTGTGGTAAGGGTTAGTTGGTGATGATTTATGGTAGCCGAAGTAATTTAGGTGGGTCTCACATAGTTTGTTATGATTTGTACACCTTTTTTTGTAATTTTAAGATGATATGGTTTGGTTTGTAGTGGTAAGGGATAGTTGGGGGTGATTTACGGTAGCCGAAGTAATTTAGGTGATTCTGGTATAGTTTGTTATGATTTTTAGAATTTTTTTGTAATTTTAAAGTGATTGGGCTTAGTTTGTTGCTGTAAAGTGTAGTTGGGGGTGATTTTTGATAGCCGAAGTAATTTAGGTGAGTTTGGCATAGTTTGCTATGGTTAGTAGCATTTTTTTGTAATTTAAAAGTGATTGGGTTTAGTTTGTTGTGTTAAGGGTTAGTTGGTGATGATTTAGAGTAGCCGAAGTAATTTAGGTGAGTCTGGCATAGTTTGTTATGATTTGTACACCTTTTTTTGTAATTTTAAGATGATATGGTTTGGTTTGTTGTGGTAAGGGATAGTTGGGGGTGATTTACGGTAGCCGAAGTAATTTAGGTGAGTTTGGCATAGTTTGCTATGGTTAGTAACATTTTTTTGTAATTTAAAAGTGATTGGGTTTAGTTTGTTGTGGTTAGGGTTAGTTGGTGATGATTTATGGTAGCCGAAGTAATTTAGGTGAGTTTGGCATAGTTTGCTATGGTTAGTAACATTTTTTTGTAATTTAAAAGTGATTGGGTTTAGTTTGTTGTGGTTAGGGTTAGTTGGTGATGATTTATGGTAGCCGAAGTAATTTAGGTGAGTCTGACATAGTTTGTTATGATTTGTACACCTTTTTTTGTAATTTTAAGATGATATGGTTTGGTTTGTTGTGGTAAGGGATAGTTGGGGGTTATTTACGGTAGCCGAAGTAATTTAGGTGATTCTGGTATAGTTTGTTATGATTTTTAGCATTTTTTTGTTATTTTAAAGTGATTGGGCTTAGTTTGTTGCTGTAAAGTGTAGTTGGGGGTGATTTTTGATAGCCGAAGTAATTTAGGTGAGTTTGGCATAGTTTGCTATGGTTACTAGCATTTGTTTGTAATTTAAAAGTGATTGGGTTTAGTTTGTTGTGGTAAGGGTTAGTTGGTGATGATTTAGAGTAGCCGAAGTAATTTAGGTGATTCTGGTATAGTTTGTTATGATTTTTAGCATTTTTTTGTAATTTTAAAGTGATTGGAGTTAGTTTGTTGCTGTAAAGTGTAGTTGGGGGTGATTTTTGATAGCCGAAGTAATTTAGGTGAGTTTGGCATAGTTTGCTATGGTTAGTAGCATTTTTTTTGTAATTTAAAAGTGATTGGGTTTAGATTGTTGTGGTAAGGGTTAGTTGGTGATGATTTATGGTAGCCGAAGTAATTTAGGTGAGTTTGGCATAGTTTGCTATGGTTACTAGCATTTTTTTGTAATTTAAAAGTGATTGGGTTTAGTTTGTTGTGGTAAGGGTTAGTTGGTGATGATTTATGGTAGCCGAAGTAATTTAGGTGAGTCTGGCATAGTTTGTTATGATTTGTACACCTTTTTTTGTAATTTTAAGATGATATGGTTTGGTTTGTTGTGGTAAGGGATAGTTGGAGGTGATTTACGGTAGCCGAAGTAATTTAGGTGATTCTGGTATAGTTTGTTATGATTTTTAGCATTTTTTTGTAATTTTAAAGTGATTGGGCTTAGTTTGTTGCTGTAAAGTGTAGTTGGGGGTGATTTTTGATAGCCGAAGTAATTTAGGTGAGTTTGGCATAGTTTGCTTTGGTTAGTAGCATTTTTTTGTAATTTAAAAGTGATTGGGTTTAGTTTGTTGTGGTAAGGGTTAGTTGGTGATGATTTATGGTAGCCGAAGTAATTTAGTTGAGTTTGGCATAGTTTGCTTTGGTTACTTTTTTTTTGTAATTTAAAAGTGATTGGGTTTAGTTTGTTGTGGTTAGGGTTAGTTGGTGATGATTTATGGTAGCCGAAGTAATTTAGGTGAGTTTGGCATAGTTTGCTATGGTTACTAGCATTTTTTTTGTAATTTAAAAGTGATTGGGTTTAGATTGTTGTGGTAAGGGTTAGTTGGTGATGATTTATGGTAGCCGAAGTAATTTAGGTGAGTTTGGCATAGTTTGCTATGGTTACTAACATTTTTTTGTAATTTAAAAGTGATTGGGTTTAGTTTGTTGTGGTAAGGGTTAGTTGGTGATGATTTATGGTAGCCGAAGTAATTTAGGTGAGTCTGGCATAGTTTGTTATGATTTGTACACCTTTTTTTGTAATTTTAAGATGATATGGTTTGGTTTGTTGTGGTAAGGGATAGTTGGAGGTGATTTACGGTAGCCGAAGTAATTTAGGTGATTCTGGTATAGTTTGTTATGATTTTTAGCATTTTTTTGTAATTTTAAAGTGATTGGGCTTAGTTTCTTGCTGTAAAGTGTAGTTGGGGGTGATTTTTGATAGCCGAAGTAATTTAGGTGAGTTTGGCATAGTTTGCTTTGGTTAGTAGCATTTTTTTGTAATTTAAAAGTGATTGGGTTTAGTTTGTTGTGGTTAGGGTTAGTTGGTGATGATTTATGGTAGCCGAAGTAATTTAGGTGAGTTTGGCATAGTTTGCTATGGTTACTAGCATTTTTTTGTAATTTAAAAGTGATTGGGTTTAGTTTGTTGTGGTAAGGGTTAGTTGGTGATGATTTATGGTAGCCGAAGTAATTTAGTTGAGTTTGGCATAGTTTGCTTTGGTTACTTTTTTTTTGTAATTTAAAAGTGATTGGGTTTAGTTTGTTGTGGTTAGGGTTAGTTGGTGATGATTTATGGTAGCCGAAGTAATTTAGGTGAGTTTGGCATAGTTTGCTATGGTTACTAGCATTTTTTTGTAATTTAAAAGTGATTGGGTTTAGTTTGTTGTGGTAAGGATTAGTTGGTGATGATTTAGAATAGCCGAAGTAATTTAGGTGAGTCTGGCATTGTTTGTTATGATTTGTACACCTTTTTTTGTAATTTTAAGATGATATGGTTTGGTTTGTTGTGTTAAGGGATAGTTGGGGGTGATTTAGGTTAGCCGAAGTAATTTAGGTGATTCTGGTATAGTTTGTTATGATTTTTAGCATTTTTGTGTAATTTTAAAGTGATTGGGCTTAGCTTGTTGCTGTAAAGTGCAGTTGGGGGTGATTTTTGATAGCCGAAGTAATTTAGGTGAGTTTGGCATAGTTTGCTATGGTTAGTAGCATTTTTTTGTAATTTAAAAGTGATTGGGTTTAGTTTGTTGTGGTAAGGGTTAGTTGGTGATGATTTATGGTAGCCGAAGTAATTTAGGTGAGTTTGGCATAGTTTGCTATGGTTACTAGCATTTTTTTGTAATTTAAAAGTGATTGGGTTTAGTTTGTTGTGGTAAGGGTAAGTTGGTGATGATTTAGAGTAGCCGAAGTAATTTAGGTGAATTTGGCATTGTTTGTTATGATTTGTACACCTTTTTTTGTAATTTTAAGATGATATGGTTTGGTTTGTTGTGGTAAGGGATAGTTGGGGGTGATTTACGTTAGCCGAAGTAATTTAGGTGATTCTGGTATAGTTTGTTATGATTTTTAGCATTTTTGTGTAATTTTAAAGTGATTGGACTTAGTTTGTTGCTGTAAAGTGTAGTTGGGGGTGATTTTTGATAGCCGAAGTAATTTAGGTGAGTTTGGCATAGTTTGCTATGGTTAGTAGCATTTTTTTTGTAATTTAAAAGTGATTGGGTTTAGATTGTTGTGGTAAGGGTTAGTTGGTGATGATTTATGGTAGCCGAAGTAATTTAGGTGAGTTTGGCATAGTTTGCTATGGTTACTAGCATTTTTTTGTAATTTAAAAGTGATTGGGTTTAGTTTGTTGTGGTAAGGGTTAGTTGGTGATGATTTAGAGTAGCCGAAGTAATTTAGGTGAGTCTGGCATAGTTTGTTATGATTTGTACACCTTTTTTTGTAATTTTAAGATGATATGGTTTGGTTTGTTGTGGTAAGGGATAGTTGGAGGTGATTTACGGTAGCCGAAGTAATTTAGGTGATTCTGGTATAGTTTGTTATAATTTTTAGCATTTTTCTGTAATTTTAAAGTGATTGGGCTTAGTTTGTTGCTGTAAAGTGTAGTTGGGGGTGATTTTTGATAGCCGAAGTAATTTAGGTGAGTTTGGCATAGTTTGCTATGGTTAGTAGCATTTTTTTGTAAATTAAAAGTGATTGGGTTTAGTTTGTTGTGGTTAGGGTTATTTGGTGATGATTTATGGTAGCCGAAGTAATTTAGGTGAGTTTGGCATAGTTTGCTATGGTTACTAGCATTTTTTTGTAATTTAAAAGTGATTGGGTTTAGTTTGTTGTGGTAAGGGTTAGATGGTGATGATTTAGAGTAGCCGAAGTAATTTAGGTGAGTCTGTCATAGTTTGTTATGATTTGTACACCTTTTTTGTAATTTTAAGATAATATGGTTTGGTTTGTTGTGGTAAGGGATAGTTGGGGGTTATTTACGGTAGCCGAAGTAATTTAGGTGATTCTGGTATAGTTTGTTATGATTTTTAGCATTTTTTTGTAATTTTAAAGTGATTGGGCTTAGTTTGTTGCTGTAAAGTGTAGTTGGGGGTGATTTTTAATAGCCGAAGTAATTTAGGTGAGTTTGGCATAGTTTTCTATGGTTAGTAGCATTTTTTTGTAATTTAAAAGTGATTGGGTTTAGTTTGTTGTGGTAAGGGTTAGTTGGTGATGATTTATGGTAGCCGAAGTAATTTAGGTGAGTCTGGCATAGTTTGTTATGATTTGTACACCTTTTTTTGTAATTTTAATATGATATGGTTTGGTTTGTTGTGGTAAGTTATAGTTGGGGGTGATTTACGGTAGCCGAAGTAATTTAGATGATTCTGGTATAGTTTTTTATGATTTTTAGCATTTTTTTGTAATTTTAAAGTGATTGGGCTTAGTTTGTTGCTGTAAAGTGTAGTTGGGGGTGATTTTTGATAGCCGAAGTAATTTAGGTGAGTTTGGCATAGTTTGCTATGGTTACTAGCATTTTTTTGTAATTTAAAAGTGATTGGGTTTAGTTTGTTGTGTTAAGGGTTAGTTGGTGATGATTTAGAGTAGCCGAAGTAATTTAGGTGATTCTGGTATAGTTTGTTATGATTTTTAGCATTTTTTTTGTAATTTTAAAGTGATTGGACTTAGTTTGTTACTGTAAAGTGTAGTTGGGGGTGATTTTTGATAGCCGAAGTAATTTAGGTGAGTTTGGCATAGTTTGCTATAGTTAGTAGCATTTTTTTGTAATTTAAAAGTGATTGGGCTTAGTTTGTTGCTGTAAAGTGTAGTTGGGGGTGATTTTTGATAGTCGAAGTAATTTAGGTGAGTTTGGCATAGTTTGCTATGGTTAGTAGCATTTTTTTGTAATTTAAAAGTGATTGGGTTTAGTTTGTTGTGGTAAGGGTTAGTTGGTGATGATTTATGGTAGCCGAAGTAATTTAGGTGAGTTTGGCATAGTTTGCTATGGTTACTAGCATTTTTTTGTAATTTAAAAGTGATTGGGTTTAGTTTGTTGTGGTAAGGGTTAGTTGGTGATGATTTAGAGTAGCCGAAGTAATTTAGGTGATTCTGGTATAGTTTGTTATGATTTTTAGCATTTTTTTGTAATTTTAAAGTGATTGGAGTTAGTTTGTTGCTGTAAAGTGTAGTTGGGGGTGATTTTTGATAGCCGAAGTAATTTAGGTGAGTTTGGCATAGTTTGCTAGGGTTAGTAGCATTTTTTTGTAATTTAAAAGTGATTGGGTTTAGTTTGTTGTGGTTAGGGTTAGTTGGTGATGATTTATGGTAGCCGAAGTAATTTAGGTGAGTTTGGCATAGTTTGCTATGGTTACTAGCATTTTTTTGTAATTTAAAAGTGATTGGGTTCAGTTTGTTGTGGTAAGGGTTAGATGGTGATGATTTAGAGTAGCCGAAGTAATTTAAATGAGTCTGGCATAGTTTGTTATGATTTGTACACTTTTTTATGTAATTTTAATATGATATGGTTTGGTTTGTTGTGGTAAGGGATAGTTGGGGGTGATTTACGGTAGCCGAAGTAATTTAGATAATTCTGGTATAGTTTGTTATGATTTTTAGCATTTTTTTGTAATTTTAAAGTGATTGGGCTTAGTTTGTTGCTGTAAAGTGTAGTTGGGGGTGATTTTTGATAGTCGAAGTAATTTTGGTGAGTTTGGCATAGTTTGCTAAGGTTACTAGCATTTTTTTGTAATTTAAAAGTGATTGGGTTTAGTTTGTTGTGGTAAGGGTTAGTTGGTGATGATTTAGAGTAGCCGAAGTAATTTAGGTGAGTCTGGCATAGTTTGTTATGATTTGTACACCTTTTTTTGTAATTTTAAGATGATATGGTTTGGTTTGTTGTGGTAAGGGATAGTTGGGGGTGATTTACGGTAGCCGAAGTAATTTAGGTGAGTTTGGCATAGTTTGCTATGGTTAGTAGCATTTTTTTGTAATTTAAAAGTGATTGGGTTTAGTTTGTTGTGGTTAGGGTTAGTTGGTGATGATTTATGGTAGCCGAAGTAATTTAGGTGAGTTTGGCATAGTTTGCTATGGTTAGTAGCATTTTTTTGTAATTTAAAAGTGATTGGGTTTAGTTTGTTGTGGTAAGGGTTAGTTGGTGATGATTTAGAGTAGCCGAAGTAATTTAGGTGAGTCTGGCATAGTTTGTTATGATTTGTATACCTTTTTTTGTAATTTTAAGATGATATGGTTTGGTTTGTTGTGGTAAGGGATAGTTGGGGGTCATTTACGGTAGCCGAAGTAATTTAGGTGAGTTTGGCATAGTTTGCTATGGTTAGTAGCATTTTTTTGTAATTTAAAAGTGATTGGGTTTAGTTTGTTGTGGTTAGGGTTAGTTGGTGATGACTTATGGTAGCCGAAGTAATTTAGGTGAGTTTGGCATAGTTTGCTATGGTTACTAGCATTTTTTTGTAATTTAAAAGTGATTGGGTTTAGTTTGTTGTGGTAAGGGTTAGATGGTGATGATTTAGAGTAGCCGAAGTAATTTAGGTGAGTCTGGCATAGTTTGTTATGATGTGTACACCTTTTTTTGTAATTTTAAGATGATATGGTGTGGTTTGTTGTGGTAAGGGATAGTTGGGGGTTATTTACGGTAGCCGAAGTAATTTAGGTGATTCTGGTATAGTTTGTTATGATTTTTAGCATTTTTTTGTAATTTTAAAGTGATTGGGCTTAGTTTGTTGCTGTAAAGTATAGTTGGGGGTGATTTTTGATAGTCGAAGTAATTTAGGTGAGTTTGGCATAGTTTGCTATGGTTAGTAGCATTTTTTTGTAATTTAAAAGTGATTGGGTTTAGTTTGTTGTGGTAAGGGTTAGTTGGTGATGATTTATGGTAGCCGAAGTAATTTAGGTGAGTTTGGCATAGTTTGCTATGGTTACTAGCATTTTTTTGTAATTTAAAAGTGATTGGGTTTAGTTTGTTGTGGTAAGGTTTAGTTGGTGATGATTTAGAGTAGCCGAAGTAATTTAGGTGATTCTGGTATAGTTTGTTATGATTTTTAGCATTTTTTTGTAATTTTAAAGTGATTGGAGTTAGTTTGTTGCTGTAAAGTGTAGTTGGGGGTGATTTTTGATAGCCGAAATAATTTAGGTGAGTTTGGCATAGTTTGCTATGGTTAGTAGCATTTTTTTGTAATTTAAAAGTGATTGGGTTTAGTTTGTTGTGGTAAGGGTTAGTTGGTAATGATTTATGGTAGCCGAAGTAATTTAGGTGAGTTTGGCATAGTTTGCTATGGTTACTAGCATTTTTTTGTAATTTAAAAGTGATTGGGTTTAGTTTGTTGTGGTAAGGGTTAGTTGGTGATGATTTAGAGTAGCCGAAGTAATTTAGGTGAGTCTGGCATAGTTTGTTATGATTTGTACACCTTTTTTTGTAATTTTAAGATGATATGGTTTGGTTTGTTGTGGTAAGGGATAGTTGGAGGTGATTTACGGTAGCCGAAGTAATTTAGGTGATTCTGGTATAGTTTGTTATGATTTTTAGCATTTTTTTGTAATTTTAAAGTGATTGGGCTTAGTTTGTTGCTGTAAAGTATAGTTGGGGGTGATTTTTGATAGTCGAAGTAATTTAGGTGAGTTTGGCATAGTTTGCTATGGTTAGTAGCATTTTTTTGTAATTTAAAAGTGATTGGGTTTAGTTTGTTGTGGTAAGGGTTAGTTGGTGATGATTTATGGTAGCCGAAGTAATTTAGGTGAGTTTGGCATAGTTTGCTATGGTTACTAGCATTTTTTTGTAATTTAAAAGTGATTGGGTTTAGTTTGTTGTGGTAAGGTTTAGTTGGTGATGATTTAGAGTAGCCGAAGTAATTTAGGTGATTCTGGTATAGTTTGTTATGATTTTTAGCATTTTTTTGTAATTTTAAAGTGATTGGAGTTAGTTTGTTGCTGTAAAGTGTAGTTGGGGGTGATTTTTGATAGCCGAAATAATTTAGGTGAGTTTGGCATAGTTTGCTATGGTTAGTAGCATTTTTTTGTAATTTAAAAGTGATTGGGTTTAGTTTGTTGTGGTAAGGGTTAGTTGGTAATGATTTATGGTAGCCGAAGTAATTTAGGTGAGTTTGGCATAGTTTGCTATGGTTACTAGCATTTTTTTGTAATTTAAAAGTGATTGGGTTTAGTTTGTTGTGGTAAGGGTTAGTTGGTGATGATTTAGAGTAGCCGAAGTAATTTAGGTGAGTCTGGCATAGTTTGTTATGATTTGTACACCTTTTTTTGTAATTTTAAGATGATATGGTTTGGTTTGTTGTGGTAAGGGATAGTTGGAGGTGATTTACGGTAGCCGAAGTAATTTAGGTGATTCTGGTATAGTTTGTTATGATTTTTAGCATTTTTTTGTAATTTTAAAGTGATTGGGCTTAGTTTGTTGCTGTAAAGTGTAGTTGGGGGTGATTTTTGATAGCCGAAGTAATTTAGGTGAGTTTGGCATAGTTTGCTTTGGTTAGTAGCATTTTTTTGTAATTTAAAAGTGATTGGGTTTAGTTTGTTGTGGTAAGGGTTAGTTGGTGATGATTTAGAGTAGCCGAAGTAATTTAGGTGAGTCTGGCATAGTTTGTTATGATTTGTACAACTTTTTTTGTAATTTTAAGATGATTGGTGGAGCAATGTGACGTGCTCTATTACCGTTAGGTTTCTTCAATCGAAATAATTTTTGACGTTATTTTTCTCAATGTTTATTTTTGCAATGCTGATTTTTTCTTCTCTCTTGATATGTTGTTACCATGCAACATAACATGGCCGTATACAGAGAAACGAAGTATCGAACATGCCGCCCCCTATTGAAGCCTTGGCATTCAATGAACATTAAATTAATTTTATGCTAACAAACATGATTCGTTGAAACAATGATTTTGATAATAACAATGATAATATTTACTGCGCACTTTCTTAATTTGGAAGCACGCACAATTTCGTAACTGAACGTTTCACCACACCTCGAGCTGTTTTTACGGTAGCCACTCGGATGATACCATCAGCGCCAGTGTGTACTTGGAGGACTCTTCCCAAGGACCATTTAAGTGGAGGGAGGTTGTCTTCTTTGATTATCACTATTGAGTCCTCGCGAAGTAAATGATGGTATTGTTGACGCCATTTCGTGCGAGTCTGCAGTTCCGTTAAATAGTCACGAAACCACCTTTTCCAATAATTTTGAGAAATTTGCTGCAGCCGTTGGAATTTTGACAATTTTGATTCGTGGATTTGCGTAACGTCTGGATCTGGTATTGCTGCCAACGATTCGCCAACGAGAAAGTGTGCGGGAGTTAGGGGGGAAGGATCATTGGGATTGCTCGACATTGGATGCAACGGTCTTGAATTTAAACAAGCTTCGATTTGACACAATACCGTACAAAGCTCTTCAAATGTTAAACATGCGTTTGCAACAACTCTCTTTAAATGTTGTTTTGCTGACTTTATATTTGCCTCCCAAATTCCACCAAAATGTGGGGAACGCGGTGGTATGAAGTGCCATTGAATTCCCTCTTTCGAGAGCGCGTCACTAATCTGTGTTTGACCAGATCGAAGACATTTTAAAAGCTCTGAAAGTTCGTTTTTTGCCCCTACAAAATTGGTTGCGTTATCACAATATATGTGAGCGCATTTACCTCGTCTTGACACGAATCTGCGTAATGCAGCGATGAACGCTTCCGTCGTAAGATCGCTGACGACTTCTAAATGTATGGCTTTCGTTGAAAAACAAATAAAAAGACAGACAAATGCTTTTATTTGTTTAAAACCGCGCCCTTTCTTATCGCGAATAAATAAAGGACCTGCGTAGTCAATTCCAGTTACCGAAAAGGGACGTGAAGGTGTAATTCTTGAAGCAGGCAATTCACCCATTGTGTGTTTTGCTGGAATTGGATTTACTTTAAAGCATTGGACACATTGTTTTGTTATTTTTCTTGCCAGGTTTCTACCGCCCAGTGGCCTATATCTTTCGCGTAGAGATGCTAAACACGTCTGAGGTCCAGCATGTAGAAGCCTGATATGCTCCTCGCGCATGATCAAATCTGCTATTGGATGTTTATTTGGAACAATTACAGGATGTTTCTTAGTCCATGCTATTTTTGCATGACCTAACCGGCCTCCAACTCTGATTAGGCCTTTGTCGTCCATGATGGGACTAAGACAGATCAATTTACTTTTGATGTGAACTGTGCGTCCCTGATTGAGATCATGAAGTTCTCTACCAAAAGCATGTTGTTGAGCTAATCGTATTAGTTTTTCCCTTGATTGATTTAATTCAATTACTGATAGTGGCTCTAACATTCTATCAGCTGCTGTACGAGTGGAATTGAAGCAAAATCTTAAAACATATGCAGTTACTCGTACAAGCTTGTTCCATGACGAGAATCGTTTGAAAATCGTGTCATCTGATAGAACAGAAATGAATGATGACTGTGAGGATTTTCGAATTTCCGGTAAATGCTCTGGAGGTTCCACGTGAGAATGTGGCCACGTGGATTCACTGTTCTTTAACCATTCAGGCCCTTCCCACCATTTTGTCTCATGCTGCAATGTGTCAGGATTGACACCTCTGGAAATGAGATCAGCAGGATTGTCCTTGGTGTTGATATAATACCAATCAGTCTTGTTCGTTAAGGCTTGAATTTCTGCTACTCTGTTAGCTACGAATGTTTTCCACTGACCGGGAAAACCATTTATCCACGATAATGTGATTGTTGAATCGCACCAGTACCGCTCCTTGGATGCAAAAATCTTTAACGCTGATTTGATCTGACTCATTAGCCTCGATAAAAGCAATGCACCGCATAGTTCTAATTTGGGTATGCTAGTAGTTTTTAGAGGAGCTACTCGACCCTTTGAACAAAGCAATGACACCTTGCAATTCCCGAAATTGTCTAATGAACGCATGTAGATGGCTGCACCGTACGCGGTTTCTGAGGCGTCTGAAAATCCGTGTATTTCTATTAGATTTGCGTTAATTAACAAAACATGTCTAGGAATGTGAATGCTGTTCAGAAAGTGCAACTTTGATTCGAATGTTTTCCACAAGTTGTGCATTTCTATAGGTACCGATTCATCCCATGCAAGCTTGATTTGCCACAGTTTTTGTAGAATTATCTTGGCAACAGTGATTACAGGACCGATGATTCCCAATGGATCAAAAATTCTTGCTATGCTGGCAAGAATTATGCGTTTGGTAATTTTGTTTTTGTTAGTGCTTGTGTCTTTTATTGAAAATGTGAAGGTGTCTTGAGCTGGTGCCCATATCAGTCCCAATGTTTTTGTGTTTTTGTCATGAGCTATACTCATGTAAGGAATGTCTGGAGTAACAGCAGATATGGACCTTATTACTGTTTGATCGTTCGAGACCCATTTACGAAGCTGAAAGCCTCCTGATTGAAGAATTTCTAAAACTTCGTTGCTAATTTTGATTACTTGTTCGGGTGTATCTGCTCCGGTTATAAGATCGTCAACGTAAAAATCACTTAATATGACTGACGCTGCTACTGGTAATTTGTTTATGTGTTGATGTGCTGTTTCTTGTAAACAACGAGTTGCGAGGTAAGGTGCGGAGGCAGTTCCATACGTAACCGTGTTTAATTCGTAGGTGTCGAGTATGTCATTTGGATCATCACGCCACACTATGCGTTGCAATGCTCGATCTTTCTCCGCCACCAATATCTGTCGATACATTTTTTCTACATCAGCAGTGACCACGATTGTGTGTTTTCGAAAGCGAATCAAAATTGAAAATAATTCATCTTGTATGGTTGGACCTATGGCCTGAATATCGTTCAACGAAAAGTCGGATGTGGATTTAGCGGAAGCATCAAACACGACCCGAATCTTTGAAGTGATGCTGTCTTGCTTTAATACTGCATGATGAGGTAGAAAAAACGTGGATGTTGAGGAATCGTCCCCTTGTATCTTGGACATGTGACCAAGATTGATGTATTCATCAATAAATTCTTTGTATTGCGCCTTTAGGTCTGAATTTTTGTTTAATTTCTTTTCTAACGCGAAAAAACGTTTGGTAGCCATGCTTTTTGAATCTCCTAATATGGAGCGATCTGATTTCAGAGGCAAGTGAACAATGAATCGTCCATCCCCATTACGAGTAGTGTTTGCTTTAAAATGATCCTCACAGAATTGCTCGTCGACGGAACGAGCTTTTCCTTTATGCTGAAATCCCTCTTCTATTTCCCAAAACTTGACCAATTCGTTTTGTAATTGGTAATTGTTTAAATTGCAGTGGCAATTCGGGTTGTGCATTGTGAACAAAGTTGTCGTTTGAGTTGGACCACCCACAATCCAACCTAGTACCGTTTTTTGAAGTTTTGGTTTGTTACGGCCTAAACGAATTTGTCCGACTGAAGTGAGGTCCCAAAATATGCCTCCACCTATCAAGATGTCAATTGAGCCTACCTTGTCAAACGTTGGATCTGCTAATGGAATCTGTGGAGGAATTGGAATTTCGCTTCTATTCAATGGAAAAGCTGGCAGATTGTGCGTTATTTGTGGAGTTACAAGACAAAACAACGATGTTTGAAAGTTATTTAGACGAGATTGAATTTTGATGGTTGTGCCCTTGTTGATTGTGGACGTGGTGTTGTTTATGCCTTCAATTCGAATTTCTTGTTTTATTGTAGACAGCTGCAGCTTGCCACAAAACGTTTGCGTGATGTAATTCGATTGAGAACAAGAGTCTAGCAACGCTCTGCATTCATGTATGTTTCCGAATTTATCCTTTATCTTGACCATGGCAGTCGATAATATAATGTATGATGATGTTGATGAAGTAGCACTGACTGAGTGTCCGGTGACTACTGGGCTTTTCGATGAATTCGGACCGTTTTCTTGGCCTTTGCTCATTGGTTCTTGACTTGGACACAATAAGGAATTGTGCCTTTGTTTACAAAGCCGACAAGAACCACCTTTGCATTTGTTTGCCATGTGGTTGAATCCCAAACAGTTGAGACATAGTCGTAGTCGTTTTACTAAACGCTCTCGTTCCGTAACTGCAAGCTTCAAGAAGTCATTGCAGGTGTAAATGAAATGGCTGCCCTTGCAATTAGGACATTTTCTACTGTTTGTTGTAGATAAATGCATTTTTGTCGTTAACTTAGACTTACCAAGGTTTTGTCTTTCAGTTTCTCTAGATTTCGGTGGATGAATGCTCTCCAAAAGTTGACATCTTGTTTTGAGAAACGCTGTGAATTGTTCTAATGTTGGAAACTCCTTGTCGTTTAAATTTGTTTCCTCTCATTCACGCCTTGTTACATGGTCTAACTTATTTCCGATTATGTGAATTAATAATAGATTCCACTCCTCTGTTTTTTGACCTAATATATTTAGGGCCGTTAAGTTCTTTGTTAAATCATCTAGTAGATTTCGTAACTCGTCACGTGATTCCTTTGCGATGTTTGGTAAGGCCAAGATTTTCGAAACGTAATTGTTAGCCATCAACTTCTTGTTTTCATAACGTTCGTTTAATAGAGCCCATGCGTGATTATAGCTCTCGGCAGAAATGGCAACTGATTGAATGACTTCAGCAGCAGCTTCTTTTAACGCTGCTCTCAAGTAATGTAAACGTTGAGTGTCTGATAGAGCTTCGTTGTTATGAACAAGTTCCAAGAATTCGTCTTTGAAATATAACCATTTTTCAGTAGTACCGTCGAACGTTGGTAATGGTATCGTAGGGAGCTTTACTCTGACAGATGTATGACCTGAATCTGAGCCAGAATGTTTAGAACGAATGTCGTCTTGATCACTATTAGACATTCGGTCAGCTGATTCATCGTTTGGTGATATAAATCTATTAAGAGCCCCTTTGACGCGACCCATAATGTCAAAATACGAATTTTCAAAGGATTCGCGGTCCTGTGAATGAATTTCTGACGGTGTAACTTGGTCTACCAGTTCTATGCGAGTTTGAACTTCATCGAATTGGTCATACAAAGATTCATCTTTTGAAATGCGGACTGAAAGTACCTCTACGACATCCTGTGTAAGATTTGAGAGATCAACCTTGTCATTTACATGATTTATGAAACGAGTAAGTTTTGATTTTACTACGCGTCGTTTGATTTCTAATTCGTTTAAAGAGAGCTCCTGGATATTCTGCATGTTTAACGTTTAAATTGCAATGATTTCGGTAATAAGAATGACTTCTTAAACACGTTTATTGTTTATTGAGAAAATGAATGAGAGCGGGAATAAGTGAATGCACACTTACCCCGTAACCCCCTGACGATCGAAGAGAGTGGACCGGTTGTCGCGTTTCGTGCAAGTCGGAAGTCTTCTTGGCGATCGGCTTCCGCTTTGTTCGGATGTTGATGATTGTTCGGATAATATCCGGCTCGAAGGACCAAATTTTATGGTGGAGCAATGTGACGTGCTCTATTACCGTTAGGTTTCTTCAATCGAAATAATTTTTGACGTTATTTTTCTCAATGTTTATTTTTGCAATGCTGATTTTTTCTTCTCTCTTGATATGTTGTTACCATACAACATAACATGGCCGTATACAGAGAAACGAAGTATCGAACAATGATATGGTTTCGTTTGTTGTGGTAAAAAATAGTTGGGGGTGATTTACGGTAGCCGAAGTTATTTAGGTGATTCTGGTATAGTTTGTTATGATTTTTAGCATTTTTTTGTAATTTTAAAGTGATTGGGCTTAGTTTGTTGCTGTAAAGTGTAGTTGGGGGTGATTTTTGATAGCCGAAGTAATTTAGGTGAGTTTGGCATAGTTTGCTTTGGTTAGTAGCATTTTTTTGTAATTTAAAAGTGATTGGGTTTAGTTTGTTGTGGTAAGGGTTAGTGGGTGATGATTTATGGTAGCCGAAGTAATTTAGTTGAGTTTGGCATAGTTTGCTTTGGTTACTAGCATTTTTTTGTAATTTAAAAGTGATTGGGTTTAGTTTGTTATGGTTAGGGTTAGTTGGTTATGATTTATGGTAGCCGAAGTAATTTAGGTGAGTTTGGCATAGTTTGCTATGGTTACTAGCATTTTTTTGTAATTTAAAAGTGAGTGGGTATAGTTTGTTGTGGTAAGGATTAGTTGGTGATGATTTAGAGTAGCCGAAGTAATTTAGGTGAGTCTGGAATTGTTTGTTATGATTTGTACACCTTTTTTTGTAATTTTAAGATGATATGGTTTGGTTTGATGTGGTAAGGGATAGTTGGGGGTGATTTACGTTAGCCGAAGTAATTTAGGTGATTCTGGTATAGTTTGTTATGATTTTTAGCATTTTTTTGTAATTTTAAAGTGATTGGGCTTAGCTTGTTGCTGTAAAGTGCAGTTGGGGGTGTTTTTGATAGCCGAAGTAATTTAGATGAGTTTGGCATAGTTTACTATGGTTACTAGCATTTTTTTGTATATTTAAAAGTGATTGGGTTTAGTTTGTTGTGGTAAGGGTTAGTTGGTGATGATTTATGGTAGCCAAAGTAATTTATTTGAGTTTGGCATAGTTTGCTATGTTTATTAGCATTTTTTTGTAATTTAAAAGTGATTGGGTTTAGTTTGTTGTGGTAAGGGTTAGTTGGTGATGATTTAGAGTAGCCGATGTAATTTAAGTGAGTCTGGCATAGTTTGTTATGATTTGTACACCTTTTTTTGTAATTTTAAGATGATATGGTTCGGTTTGTTGTGGTAAGGGATAGTTGGGGGTGATTTACGGTAGCCGAAGTAATTTAGGTGATTCTGGTATAGTTTGTTATGATTTTTAGCATTTTTTTGTAATTTTAAAGTGATTGGGTTTAGTTTGTTGCTGTAAAGTGTAGTTGGGGGTGATTTTTGCTAGCCGAAGTAATTTAGGTGAGTTTGGCATAGTTTGCTATGGTTACTAGCATTTTTTTGTAATTTAAAAGTGATTGGGCTTAGTTTGTTGCTGTAAAGTGTAGTTGGGGGTGATTTTTGATAGCCGAACTAATTTAGGTGAGTTTGGCATAGTTTGCTATGGTTAGTAGCATTTTTTTGTAATTTAAAAGTGATTGGGTTTAGTTTGTTGTGGTTAGGGTTAGTTGGTTATGATTTATGGTAGCCGAAGTAATTTAGGTGAGTTTGGCATAGTTTGCTATGGTTACTAGCATTTTTTTGTAATTTAAAAGTGATTGGGTTTAGTTTGTTGTGGTAAGGGTTAGTTGGTGATGATTTAGAGTAGCCGAAGTAATTTAGGTGAGTCTGGCATAGTTTGTTATGATTTGTACACATTTTTTTGTAATTTTAAGATGATATGGTTTGGTTTGTTGTGGTAAGGGATAGTTGGGGGTGATTTACGGTAGCCGAAGTAATTTAGGTGATTCTGGTATAGTTTGTTATGATTTTTAGCATTTTTTTGTAATTTTAAAGTGCTTGGGCTTAGTTTGTTGCTGTAAAGTGTAGTTGGGGGTGATTTTTGATAGCCGAAGTAATTTAGGTGAGTTTGGCATAGTTTGCTATGGTTAGTAGCATTTTTTTGTTATTTAAAAGTGATTGGGATTAGTTTGTTGTGGTAAGGGTTAGTTGGTGATGATTTATGGTAGCCAAGGTAATTTAGGTGAGTTTGGCATAGTTTGCTATGGTTACTAATATTTTTTTGTAATTTAAAAGTGATTGGGTTTAGTTTGTTGTGGTAAGGGTTAGTTGGTGATGATTTAGAATAGCCGAAGTAATTTAGGTGAGTCTGGCATAGTTTGTTATGATTTGTACACCTTTTTTTGTAATTTTAAGATGATATGGTTTGGTTTGTTGTGGTAAGGGATAGTTGGGGGTGATTTACGTTTGCCGAAGTAATTTAGGTGATTCTGGTATAGTTTGTTATGATTTTTTGCATTTTTTTGTAATTTTAAAGTGATTGGGCTTAGTTTGTTGCTGTAAAGTGTAGTTGGGGGTGATTTTTGATAGCCGAAGTAATTTAGGTGAGTTTGGCATAGTTTGCTATTGTTAGTAGCATTTTTTTGTAATTTAAAAGTGATTGGGTTTAGTTTGTTGTGGTAAGGGTTAGTTGGTGATGATTTAGAGTAGCCGAAGTAATTTAGGTGAGTCTGGCATTGTTTGTTATGATTTGTACACCTTTTTTTGTAATTTTAAGATGATATGGTTTGGTTTGATGTGGTAAGGGATAGTTGGGGGTGATTTACGTTAGCCGAAGTAATTTAGGTGATTCTGGTATAGTTTGTTATGATTTTTAGCATTTTTTTGTAATTTTAAAGTGATTGGGCTTAGCTTGTTGCTGTAAAGTGCAGTTGGGGGTGTTTTTGATAGCCGAAGTAATTTAGATGAGTTTGGCATAGTTTACTATGGTTACTAGCATTTTTTTGTATATTTAAAAGTGATTGGGTTTAGTTTGTTGTGGTAAGGGTTAGTTGGTGATGATTTATGGTAGCCAAAGTAATTTATTTGAGTTTGGCATAGTTTGCTATGTTTATTAGCATTTTTTTGTAATTTAAAAGTGATTGGGTTTAGTTTGTTGTGGTAAGGGTTAGTTGGTGATGATTTAGAGTAGCCGATGTAATTTAAGTGAGTCTGGCATAGTTTGTTATGATTTGTACACCTTTTTTTGTAATTTTAAGATGATATGGTTCGGTTTGTTGTGGTAAGGGATAGTTGGGGGTGATTTACGGTAGCCGAAGTAATTTAGGTGATTCTGGTATAGTTTGTTATGATTTTTAGCATTTTTTTGTAATTTTAAAGTGATTGGGTTTAGTTTGTTGCTGTAAAGTGTAGTTGGGGGTGATTTTTGATAGCCGAAGTAATTTAGGTGAGTTTGGCATAGTTTGCTATGGTTACTAGCATTTTTTTGTAATTTAAAAGTGATTGGGCTTAGTTTGTTGCTGTAAAGTGTAGTTGGGGGTGATTTTTGATAGCCGAACTAATTTAGGTGAGTTTGGCATAGTTTGCTATGGTTAGTAGCATTTTTTTGTAATTTAAAAGTGATTGGGTTTAGTTTGTTGTGGTTAGGGTTAGTTGGTTATGATTTATGGTAGCCGAAGTAATTTAGGTGAGTTTGGCATAGTTTGCTATGGTTACTAGCATTTTTTTGTAATTTAAAAGTGATTGGGTTTAGTTTGTTGTGGTAAGGGTTAGTTGGTGATGATTTAGAGTAGCCGAAGTAATTTAGGTGAGTCTGGCATAGTTTGTTATGATTTGTACACATTTTTTTGTAATTTTAAGATGATATGGTTTGGTTTGTTGTGGTAAGGGATAGTTGGGGGTGATTTACGGTAGCCGAAGTAATTTAGGTGATTCTGGTATAGTTTGTTATGATTTTTAGCATTTTTTTGTAATTTTAAAGTGCTTGGGCTTAGTTTGTTGCTGTAAAGTGTAGTTGGGGGTGATTTTTGATAGCCGAAGTAATTTAGGTGAGTTTGGCATAGTTTGCTATGGTTAGTAGCATTTTTTTGTTATTTAAAAGTGATTGGGATTAGTTTGTTGTGGTAAGGGTTAGTTGGTGATGATTTATGGTAGCCAAGGTAATTTAGGTGAGTTTGGCATAGTTTGCTATGGTTACTAATATTTTTTTGTAATTTAAAAGTGATTGGGTTTAGTTTGTTGTGGTAAGGGTTAGTTGGTGATGATTTAGAATAGCCGAAGTAATTTAGGTGAGTCTGGCATAGTTTGTTATGATTTGTACACCTTTTTTTGTAATTTTAAGATGATATGGTTTGGTTTGTTGTGGTAAGGGATAGTTGGGGGTGATTTACGTTTGCCGAAGTAATTTAGGTGATTCTGGTATAGTTTGTTATGATTTTTTGCATTTTTTTGTAATTTTAAAGTGATTGGGCTTAGTTTGTTGCTGTAAAGTGTAGTTGGGGGTGATTTTTGATAGCCGAAGTAATTTAGGTGAGTTTGGCATAGTTTGCTATTGTTAGTAGCATTTTTTTGTAATTTAAAAGTGATTGGGTTTAGTTTGTTGTGGTAAGGGTTAGTTGGTGATGATTTAGAGTAGCCGAAGTAATTTAGGTGAGTCTGGCATTGTTTGTTATGATTTGTACACCTTTTTTTGTAATTTTAAGATGATATGGTTTGGTTTGTTGTGGTAAGGGATAGTTGGGGGTGATTTACGGTAGCCGAAGTAATTTAGGTGATTCTGGTATAGTTTGTTATGATTTTTAGCATTTTTTGTAATTTTTAAGTGATTGGGCTTAGTTTGTTGCTGTAAAGTGTAGTTGGGGGTGATTTTTGATAGCCGAAGTAATTTAGGTGAGTTTGGCATAGTTTGCTATGGTTAGTAGCTTTTTTTGTAATTTAAAAGTGATTGGGTTTAGTTTGTTGTGGTAAGGGTTAGTTGGTGATGATTTATGGTAGCCGAAGTAATTTAGGTGAGTTTGGCATAGTTTGCTATGGTTACTAGCATTTTTTTGTAATTTAAAAGTGATTGGGTTTAGTTTGTTGTGGTAAGGGTTAGTTGGTGATGATTTAGAGTAGCCGAAGTAATTTAGGTGAGTCTGGCATAGTTTGTTATGATTTGTACACCTTTTTTTGTAAATTTAAGATGATATGGTTTGGTTTGTTGTGGTAAGGGATAGTTGGGGTGATTTACGGTAGCCGAAGTAATTTAGGTGATTCTGGTATAGTTTGTTATGATTTTTAGCATTTTTTTGTAATTTTAAAGTGATTGGGCTTAGTTTGTTGCTGTAAAATGTAGTTGGGGGTGATTTTTGATAGCCGAAGTAATTTAGGTGAGTTTGGCATAGTTTGCTATTGTTAGTAGCATTTTTTTGTAATTTAAAAGTGATTGGGTTTAGTTTGTTGTGGTAAGGGTTAGTTGGTGAAGATTTAGAGTAGCCGAAGTAATTTAGGTGAGTCTGGCATAGTTTGTTATGATTTGTACACCTTTTTTTGTAATTTTAAGATGATATGGTTTGTTGTGGTAGGGGATAGTTAGGGGTGATTTACGGTAGCCGAAGTAATTTAGGTGATTCTGGTATAGTTTGTTATGATTTTTAGCATTTTTTTGTAATTTTAAAGTGATTGGGCTTAGTTTGTTGCTGTAAAGTGTAGTTGGGGGTGATTTTTGATAGCCGAAGTAATTTAGGTAAGTTTGGCATAGTTTGCTATGGTTACTAGCATTTTTTTGTAATTTAAAAGTGATTGGGTTTAGTTTGTTGTGGTAAGGGTTAGTTGGTGATGATTTAGAGTAGCCGATGTAATTTAGGTGAGTCTGGCATAGTTTGTTATGATTTGTACACCTTTTTTTGTAATTTTAAGATGATATGGTTCGGTTTGTTGTGGTAAGGGATAGTTGGTTATGATTTATGGTAGCCGAAGTAATTTAGGTGAGTTTGGCATAGTTTGCTATGGTTACTAGCATTTTTTTGTAATTTAAAAGTGATTGGGTTTAGTTTGTTGTGGTAAGGGTTAGTTGGTGATGATTTAGAGTAGCCGAAGTAATTTAGGTGAGTCTGGCATTGTTTGTTATGATTTGTACACCTTTTTTTGTAATTTTAAGATGATATGGTTTGGTTTGTTGTGGTAAGGGATAGTTGGGGTGATTTACGGTAGCCGAAGTAATTTAGGTGATTCTGGTATAGTTTGTTATGATTTTTAGCATTTTTTGTAATTTTTAAGTGATTGGGCTTAGTTTGTTGCTGTAAAGTGTAGTTGGGGGTGATTTTTGATAGCCGAAGTAATTTATGTGAGTTTGGCATAGTTTGCTATGGTTAGTAGCTTTTTTTTGTAATTTAAATGTGATTGGGTTTAGTTTGTTGTGGTAAGGGTTAGTTGGTGATGATTTATGGTAGCCGAAGTAATTTAGGTGAGTTTGGCATAGTTTGCTATGGTTACTAGCATTTGTTTGTAATTTAAAAGTGATTGGGTTTAGTTTGTTGTGGTAAGGGTTAGTTGGTGATGATTAGAGTAGCCGAAGTAATTTAGGTGAGTCTGGCATAGTTTGTTATGATTTGTACACCTTTTTTTGTAATTTTAAGATGATATGGTTTGGTTTGTTGTGGTAAGGGATAGCTGGGGGTGATTTACGGTAGCCGAAGTAATTTAGGTGATTCTGGTATAGTTTGTTATGATTTTTAGCATTTTTTTGTAATTTTAAAGTGATTGGGCTTAGTTTGTTGCTGTAAAATGTAGTTGGGGGTGATTTTTGATAGCCGAAGTAATTTAGGTGAGTTTGGCATAGTTTGCTATTGTTAGTAGCATTTTTTTGTAATTTAAAAGTGATTGGGTTTAGTTTGTTGTGGGAGGGTTAGTTGGTGAAGATTTAGAGTAGCCGAAGTAATTTAGGTGAGTCTGGCATAGTTTGTTATGATTTGTACACCTTTTTTTGTAATTTTAAGATGATATGGTTTGGTTTGTTGTGGTAGGGGATAGTTAGGGGTGATTTACATTAGCCGATGTAATTTAGGTGATTCTGGTATAGTTTGTTATGATTTTTAGCATTTTTTTGTAATTTTAAAGTGATTGAGCTTAGTTTGTTGCTGTAAAGTGTAGTTGGGGGTGATTTTTGATAGCCGAAGTAATTTAGGTAAGTTTGGCATAGTTTGCTATGGTTACTAGCATTTTTTTGTAATTTAAAAGTGATTGGGTTTAGTTTGTTGTGGTAAGGGTTAGTTGGTGATGATTTAGAGTAGCCGATGTAATTTAGGTGAGTCTGGCATAGTTTGTTATGATTTGTACACCTTTTTTTGTAATTTTAAGATGATATGGTTCGGTTTGTTGTGGTAAGGGATAGTTGGGGGTGATTTACGGTAGCCGAAGTAATTTAGGTGATTCTGGTATAGTTTGTTATGATTTTTAGCATTTTTTTGTAATTTTAAAGTGATTGGGTTTAGTTTGTTGCTGTAAAGTGTAGTTGGGGGTGATTTTTGATAGCCGAAGTAATTTAGGTGAGTTTGGCATAGTTTGCTATGGTTACTAGCATTTTTTTGTAATTTAAAAGTGATTGGGTTTAGTTTGTTGTGGTAAGGGTTAGTTGGTGATGATTTAGAGTAGCCGAAGTAATTTAGGTGAGTCTGGCATAGTTTGTTATGATTTGTACACCTTTTTTTGTAAATTTAAGATGATATGGTTTGGTTTGTTGTGGTAAGGGATAGTTGGGGTGATTTACGGTAGCCGAAGTAATTTAGGTGATTCTGGTATAGTTTGTTTTGATTTTTAGCATTTTTTTGTAATTTTAAAGTGATTGGGCTTAGTTTGTTGCTGTAAAGTGTAGTTGGGGGTGATTTTTGATAGCCGAACTAATTTAGGTGAGTTTGGCATAGCTTGCTATGGTTAGTAGCATTTTTTTGTAATTTAAAAGTGATTGGGTTTAGTTTGTTGTGGTAAGGGTTAGTTGGTTATGATTTATGGTAGCCGAAGTAATTTAGGTGAGTTTGGCATAGTTTGCTATGGTTACTAGCATTTTTTTGTAATTTAAAAGTGATTGGGTTTAGTTTGTTGTGGTAAGGGTTAGTTGGTGATGATTTAGAGTAGCCGAAGTAATTTAGGTGAGTCTGGCATAGTTTGTTATGATTTGTACACATTTTTTTGTAATTTTAAGATGATATGGTTTGGTTTGTGGTGGTAAGGGATAGTTGGGGGTGATTTACGGTAGCCGAAGTAATTTAGGTGATTCTGGTATAGTTTGTTATGATTTTTAGCATTTTTTTGTAATTTTAAAGTGCTTGGGCTTAGTTTGTTGCTGTAAAGTGTAGTTGGGGGTGATTTTTGATAGCCGAAGTAATTTAGGTGAGTTTGGCATAGTTTGCTATGGTTAGTAGCATTTTTTTGTTATTTAAAAGTGATTGGGATTAGTTTGTTGTGGTAAGGGTTAGTTGGTGATGATTTATGGTAGCCAAGGTAATTTAGGTGAGTTTGGCATAGTTTGCTATGGTTACTAATATTTTTTTGTAATTTAAAAGTGATTGGGTTTAGTTTGTTGTGGTAAGGGTTAGTTGGTGATGATTTAGAATAGCCGAAGTAATTTAGGTGAGTCTGGCATAGTTTGTTATGATTTGTACACCTTTTTTTGTAATTTTAAGATGATATGGTTTGGTTTGTTGTGGTAAGGGATAGTTGGGGGTGATTTACGTTTGCCGAAGTAATTTAGGTGATTCTGGTATAGTTTGTTATGATTTTTAGCATTTTTTTGTAATTTTAAAGTGATTGGGCTTAGTTTGTTGCTGTAAAGTGTAGTTGGGGGTGATTTTTGATAGCCGAAGTAATTTAGGTGAGTTTGGCATAGTTTGCTATGGTTAGTAGCATTTTTTTGTAATTTAAAAGTGATTGGGTTTAGTTTTTTGTGGTAAGGGTTAGTTGGTGATGATTTAGAGTAGCCGAAGTAATTTAGGTGAGTCTGGCATTGTTTGTTATGATTTGTACACCTTTTTTTGTAATTTTAAGATGATATGGTTTGGTTTGTTGTGGTAAGGGATAGTTGGGGGTGATTTACGGTAGCCGAAGTAATTTAGGTGATTCTGGTATAGTTTGTTATGATTTTTAGCATTTTTTGTAATTTTTAAGTGATTGGGCTTAGTTTGTTGCTGTAAAGTGTAGTTGGGGGTGATTTTTGATAGCCGAAGTAATTTAGGTGAGTTTGGCATAGTTTGCTATGGTTAGTAGCTTTTTTTTGTAATTTAAAAGTGATTGGGTTTAGTTTGTTGTGGTAAGGGTTAGTTGGTGATGATTTATGGTAGCCGAAGTAATTTAGGTGAGTTTGGCATAGTTTGCTATGGTTACTAGCATTTTTTTGTAATTTAAAAGTGATTGGGTTTAGTTTGTTGTGGTAAGGGTTAGTTGGTGATGATTAGAGTAGCCGAAGTAATTTAGGTGAGTCTGGCATAGTTTGTTATGATTTGTACACCTTTTTTTGTAATTTTAAGATGATATGGTTTGGTTTGTTGTGGTAAGGGATAGTTGGGGGTGATTTACGGTAGCCGAAGTAATTTAGGTGATTCTGGTATAGTTTGTTATGATTTTTAGCATTTTTTTGTAATTTTAAAGTGATTGGGCTTAGTTTGTTGCTGTAAAATGTAGTTGGGGGTGATTTTTGATAGCCGAAGTAATTTAGGTGAGTTTGGCATAGTTTGCTATTGTTAGTAGCATTTTTTTGTAATTTAAAAGTGATTGGGTTTAGTTTGTTGTGGTAAGGGTTAGTTGGTGAAGATTTAGAGTAGCCGAAGTAATTTAGGTGAGTCTGGCATAGTTTGTTATGATTTGTACACCTTTTTTTGTACTTTTAAGATGATATGGTTTGGTTTGTTGTGGTAGGGGATAGTTAGGGGTGATTTACGGTAGCCGAAGTAATTTAGGTGATTCTGGTATAGTTTGTTATGATTTTTAGCATTTTTTTGTAATTTTAAAGTGATTGGGCTTAGTTTGTTGCTGTAAAGTGTAGTTGGGGGTGATTTTTGATAGCCGAAGTAATTTAGGTAAGTTTGGCATAGTTTGCTATGCATTTTTTGTAGTTTAAAAGTGATTGGGTTTAGTTTGTTGTGGTAAGGGGTAGTTGGTGATGATTTATTGTAGCCGAAGTAATTTAGGTGAATTTGGCATAGTTTGCTATGGTTACTAGCATTTTTTTGTAATTTATAAGTGATTGGGTTTAGTTTGTTGTGGTAAGGGTTATTTGGTGATGATTTAGAGTAGCCGAAGTAATTTAGGTGAGTCTGGCATAGTTTGTTATGATTTGTACACTTTTAGTTGTAATTTTAAGATGATATGGTTTGGTTTGTTGTGGTTAGGTATAGTTGGGGGTGATTTACGGTAGCCGAAGTAATTTAGGTGATTCTGGTATAGTTTGTTATGATTTTTAGCATTTTTTTGTAATTTTAAAGTGATTGGGCTTAGTTTGTTGCTGTAAAGTGTAGTTGGGGGTGATTTTTGATAGCCGAAGTAATTTAGGTGTGTTTGGCATAGTTTGCTATGGTTAGTTGCATTTTTTTGTAATTTAAAAGTGATTGGGTTTAGTTTGTTGTGGTAAGGGTTAGTTGGTGATGATTTATGGTAGCCGAAGTAATTTAGGTGAGTTTGGCATACTTTGCTAGGGTTACTAGCATTTTTTTGTAATTTAAAATTGATTGGGTTTAGTTTGTTGTAGTAAGGGTTAGTTGGTAATGATTTAGAGTAGCCGAACTAATTTAGGTAAGTCTGGCATAGTTTGTTATGATTTGTACACCTTTTTTTGTAATTTTAAGATGATATGGTTTTGCTTGTTGTGGTAGGGGATAGTTAGGGGTGATTTACGGTAGCCGAAGTAATTTAGGTGATTCTGGTATAGTTTGTTATGATTTTTAGAATTTTTTTGTAAATTTAAAGTGATTGGGCTTAGTTTGTTGCTGTAAAGTGTAGTTGGGGGTGATTTTTGATAGCCGAAGTAATTTAGGTGAGTTTGGCATAGTTTGCTATGGTTACTAGCCTTTTTTGTAATTTAAATGTGATTGGGTTTAGTTTTGTTGTGTTAAGGGTTAGTTGGTGATGATTTAGAGTAGCAAAAGTAATTTAAGTGAGTCTGGCTTAGTTTGTTATGATTTGCACACCTTTTTTGTAATTTTAAGTTGATATGGTTTGGTTTGTTGTGGTAAGGGATAGTTGGGGTTGATTTACGGTAGCCGAAGTAATTTAGGTGATTCTGATATAGTTTGTTATGATTTTTAGCATTTTTTTGTAATTTTAAAGTGATTGGGCTTAGTTTGTTGCTGTAAAGTGTAGTTGGGGGTGATTTTTGATAGCCGAAGTAATTTAGGTGAGTTTGGCATAGTTTGCTAAAGTTAGTAGCATTTTTTTGTAATTTAAAAGTGATTGGGTTTAGTTTGTTGTGGTAAGGGTTAGTTGGTGATGATTTATGGTAGCCGAAGTAATTTTGGTGAGTTTGGCATAGTTTGCTATGGTTACTAGCATTTTTTTGTAATTTAAAAGTGATTGGGTTTAGTTTGTTGTGGTAAGGGTTAGTTGGTGATGATTTAGAGTAGCCGAACTAATTTAGGTAATTCTGGCAAAGTTTGTTATGATTTGTACACCTTTTTTTGTAATTTTAAGATGATATGGTTTCGCTTGTTGTGGTAGGGGATAGTTAGGGGTGATTTACGGTAGCCGAAGTAATTTAGGTGATTCTGGTATATTTTGTTATGATTTTTAGCATTTTTTTGTAAATTTAAAGTGATTGGGCTTAGTTTGTTGCTGTAAAGTGTAGTTGGGGGTGATTTTTGCTAGCCGAAGTAATTTAGGTGAGTTTGGCATAGTTTGCTATGGTTACTAGCATTTTTTTGTAATTTAAAAGTGATTGGGTTTAGTTTGTTGTGGTAAGGGTTAGTTGGTGATGATTTAGAGTAGCCGAAGTAATTTAGGTGAGTCTGGCATAGTTTGTTATGATTTGTACACCTTTTTTTGTAATTTTAAGATGATATGGTTTGGTTTGTTGTGGTTCGGGATAGTTGGGGGTGATTTACGGTAGCCGAAGTAATTTAGGTGATTCTGGTATTGTTTGTTATGATTTTTAGCATTTTTTTGTAATTTTAAAGTGATTGAGCTTAGTTTGTTGCTGTAAAGTGTAGTTGGGGGTGATTTTTGATAGCCAAAGTAATTTAGGTGAGTTTGGCATAGTTTGCTATGGTTAGTAGCATTTTTTTGTAATTTAAAAGTGATTGGGTTTAGTTTGTTGTGGTAAGGGTTAGTTGGTGATGAGTTATGGTAGCCGAAGTAATTTAGGTGAGTTTGGCATAGTTTGCTATGGTTACTAGCATTTTTTTGTAATTTAAATGTGATTGGGTTTAGTTTGTTGTGGTAAGGGTTAGTTGGGGATGATTTAGAGTAGCCGAAGTAATTTAGGTGAGTCTGGCATAGTTTGTTATGATTTGTACACCTTTTTTTGTAATTTTAAGATGATATGGTTTGGTTTGTTGTGGTAAGGGATAGTTGGGGGTGATTTACGGTAGCCGAAGTAATTTGGGTGATTCTGGTATAGTTTGTTATGATTTCTAGCATTTCTTTGTAATTTTAAAGTGATTGGGCTTAGTTTGTTGCTGTAAAGTGTAATTGGGGGTGATTTTTGATAGCCGAAGTAATTTAGGTGAGTTTGGGATAGTTTGCTATGGTTAGTAGCATTTTATTGTAATTTAAAAGTGATTGAGTTTTGTTTGTTGTGGTAAGGGTTAGTTCGTAAAGATTTATGGTAGCCGAAGTAATTTAGGTGAGTTTGGCATAGTTTGCTATGGTTACTAGCATTTTTTTGTAATTTAAAAGTGATTGGGTTTAGTTTGTTGTGGTAAGGGTTAGTTGGTGATGATTTAGAGTAGCCGAAGTAATTTAGTCTGGCATAGTTTGTTATGATTTGTACACTTTTTTTTGTAATTTTAAAATGATATGGTTTGGTTTGTTGTGGTAAGGGATAGTTGGGGGTGATTTACGGTAGCCGAAGTAATTTAGGTGATTCTGGTATAGTTTGTTATGATTTTTAGCATTTTTTTGTAATTTTAAAGTGATTGGACTTAGTTTTGTTGCAGTAAAGTGTAGTTGGGGGTGATTTTTGATAGCCGAAGTAATTTAGGTTAGTTTGGCATAGTTGGTTAGTAGCATTTTTTTGTAATTTAAAAGTGATTGGGTTTAGTTTGTTGTGGTAAGGGTTAGTTGGTGATGATTTATGGTAGCCGAAGTAATTTAGGTGAGTGTGGCATAGTTTGCTATGGTTACTAGCATTTTTTTGTAATTTAAAAGTGATTGGGTTTAGTTTGTTGTTGTAAGTGTTAGTTGGTGATGATTTAGAGTAGCCGAAGTAATTTAGGTGAGTCCGGCATAGTTTGTTATGATTTGTACACCTTTTTTTGTAATTTTAAGATGATATGGTTTGGTTTGTTGTGGTAAGGGATAGTTGGGGGTGATTTACGGTAGCCGAAGTAATTTAGGTGATTCTGGTATAGTTTGTTATGATTTTTAGCATTTTTTTGTAATTTTAAAGTGATTGGGCTTAGTTTGTTGCTGTAAAGTGTAGTTGGGGGTGATTTTTGATAGCCGAAGTAATTTATGTGAGTTTGGCATAGTTTGCTATGGTTAGTAGCATTTTTTTGTAATTTAAAAGTGATTGGGTTTAGTTTGTTGTGGTAAGGGTTAGTTGGTGATGATTTATGGTAGCCGAAGTAATTTAGGTGAGTTTGGTATAGTTTGCTATTGTTACTAGCATTTTTTTGTAATTTAAAAGTGATTGGGTTCAGTTTGTTGTGGTAAGGGTTAGTTGGTGATGATTTAGAGTAGCCGAAGTAATTTAGGTGAGTCTGGCATAGTTTGTTATGATTTGTAAACGTTTTTTTGTAATTTTAAGATGATATGGTTTGGTTTGTTTTGGTAAGGGATAGTTGCCGGTAATTTACGGTAGCCGAAGTAATTTAGGTGATTCTGGTATAGTTTGTTATGATTTTTAGCATTTTTTTGTAATTTTAAAGTGATTGGGCTTAGTTTGTTGCTGTAAAGTGTAGTTGGGGGTGATTTTTGATAGCCGAAGTAATTTAGGTGAGTTTGGCATAGTTTGCTATGGTTAGTAGCATTTTTTTTGTAATTTAAAAGTGATTGGGTTTAGTTTGTTGTGGTAAGGGTTAGTTGGTGATGATTTAGAGTAGCCGAAGTAATTTAGGTGAGTCTGGCATAGTTTGTTATGATTTGTACACCTTTTTTTGTAATTTTAAGATGATATGGTTTGGTTTATTGTGGTAAGGTATAGTTGGGGGTGATTTACGGTAGCCGAAATAATTTAGGTGATTCTGGTATAGTTTGTTATGATTTTTAGCTTTTTTTGTAATTTTAAAGTGATTGGGCTTAGTTTGTTGCTGTAAAGTTTAGTTGGGGGTGATTTTTGATAGCCGAAGTAATTTAGGTGAGTTTGGCATAGTTTGCTATGGTTAGTAGCATTTTTTTGTAATTTAAAAGTGATTGGGTTTAGTTTGTTGTGTTAAGGGTTAGTTGGTGATGATTTAGAGTAGCCGAAGTAATTTAGGTGAGTCTGGCATAGTTTGTTATGATTTGTACACCTTTTTTGTAATTTTAAGATGATATGGTTTGGTTTGTTGTGGTAAGGGATAGTTGGGGGTGATTTACGGTAGCCGAAGTAATTTAGGTGATTCTGGTATAGTTTGTTATGATTTTTAGCATTTCTTTGTAATTTTAAAGTGATTGGGCTTAGTTTGTTGCTGTAAAGTGTAATTGGGGGTGATTTTTGATAGCCGAAGTAATTTAGGTGAGTTTGGCATAGTTTGCTATGGTTAGTAGCATTTTATTGTAATTTAAAAGTGATTGAGTTTTGTTTGTTGTGGTAAGGGTTAGTTCGTAATGATTTATGGTAGCCGAAGTAATTTAGGTGAGTTTGGCATAGTTTGCTATGGTTACTAGCATTTTTTTGTAATTTAAAAGTGATTGGGTTTAGTTTGTTGTGGTAAGGGTTAGTTGGTGATGATTTAGAGTAGCCGAAGTAATTTAGTCTGGCATAGTTTGTTATGATTTGTACACTTTTTTTTGTAATTTTAAAATGATATGGTTTGGTTTGTTGTGGTAAGGGATAGTTGGGGGTGATTTACGGTAGCCGAAGTAATTTAGGTGATTCTGGTATAGTTTGTTATGATTTTTAGCATTTTTTTGTAATTTTAAAGTGATTGGACTTAGTTTTGTTGCAGTAAAGTGTAGTTGGGGGTGATTTTTGATAGCCGAAGTAATTTAGGTTAGTTTGGCATAGTTGGTTAGTAGCATTTTTTTGTAATTTAAAAGTGATTGGGTTTAGTTTGTTGTGGTAAGGGTTAGTTGGTGATGATTTATGGTAGCCGAAGTAATTTAGGTGAGTGTGGCATAGTTTGCTATGGTTACTAGCATTTTTTTGTAATTTAAAAGTGATTGGGTTTAGTTTGTTGTTGTAAGTGTTAGTTGGTGATGATTTATGGTAGCCGAAGTAATTTAGGTGAGTTTGGCATAGTTTGCTATGGTTAGTAGCATTTTTTTGTAATTTAAAAGTGATTGGGTTCAGTTTGTTGTGGTAAGGGTTAGTTGGTGATGATTTAGAGTAGCCGAAGTAATTTACGTGAGTCTGGCATAGTTTGTTATGATTTGTAAGCGTTTTTTTGTAATTTTAAGATGATATGGTTTGGTTTGTTTTGGTAAGGGATAGTTGGCAGTAATTTACGGTAGCCGAAGGAATTTAGGTGAGTCTGGCATAGTTTGTTATGATTTGTACCCCTTTTTTTAAAATTTTAAGATGATATGGTTTGGTTTGTTGTGGTAAGGGATAGTTGGGGGTGATTTACGGTAGCCGAAATAATTTAGATGATTCTGGTATAGTATGTTATGATTTTTAGCATTTTTTTGTAATTTTAAAGTGATTGGGCTTAGTTTGTTGCTGTAAAGTGTAGTTGGGGGCGATTTTTGATAGCCGAAGTAATTTAGGTGAGTTTGGCATAGTTTGCTATGGTTGGTAGCATTTTTTTGTAATTTAAAAGTGATTGGGTTTAGTTTGTTGTGGTAAGGGTTAGTTGGTGATGATTTAGAGTAGCCGAAGTAATTTAGGTGAGTCTGGCATAGTTTGTTATGATTTGTACACCTTTTTTTGTAATTTTAAGATGATATGGTTTGGTTTATTGTGGTAAGGTATAGTTGGGGGTGATTTACGGTAGCCGAAGTAATTTAGGTGATTCTGGTATAGTTTGTTATGATTTTTAGCATTTTTTTGTAATTTTAAAGTGATTGGGCTTAGTTTGTTGCTGTAAAGTGTAGTTGGGGGTGATTTTTGATAGCCGAAGTAATTTAGGTGAGTTTGGCATAGTTTGCAATGGTAAGTAGCATTTTTTTTGTAATTTAAAAGTTATTGCGTTTAGTTTGTTGTGGTAAGGGTTAGTTGGTGATGATTTATGGTAGCCGAAGTAATTTAGGTGAGTTTGGCATAGTTTGCTATGGTTACTAGCATTTTTTTGTAATTTAAAAGTGATTGGGTTTAGTTTGTTGTGGTAAGGGTTAGTTGGTGATGATTTAGAGTAGCCGAAGTAATTTAGGTGAGTCTGGCATAGTTTGTTATGATTTGTACACCTTTTTTTGTAATTTTAAGATGATATGGTTTGGTTTATTGTGGTAAGGTATAGTTGGGGGTGATTTACGGTAGCCGAAGTAATTTAGGTGATTCTGGTATAGTTTGTTATGATTTTTAGCTTTTTTTTGTAATTTTAAAGTGATTGGGCTTAGTTTGTTGCTGTAAAGTTTAGTTGGGGGTGATTTTTGATAGCCGAAGTAATTTAGGTGAGTTTGGCATAGTTTGCTATGGTTAGTAGCATTTTTTTGTAAATTAAAAGTGATTGGGTTTAGTTTGTTGTGGTAAGGGTTAGTTGGTGATGATTTATGGTAGCCGAAGTAATTTAGGTGAGTTTGGCATAGTTTGCTATGGTTACTAGCATTTTTTTGTAATTTGAAAGTTATTGGGTTTAGTTTGTTGTGGTAAGGGTTAGTTGGTGATGATTTCGAGTAGCCGAAGTAATTTAGGTGAGTCTGGCATAGTTTGTTATGATTTGTACACCTTTTTTTGTAATTTTAAGATGATATGGTTTGGTTTGTTGTGGTAAGGGATAGTTGGGGGTGATTTACGTTAGCCGAAGTAATTTAGGTGATTCTGGTATAGTTTGTTATGATTTTTTGCATTTTTTTTGTAATTTTAAAGTGATTGGGCTTAGTTTGTTGCTGTAAAGTGTAGTTGGGGGTGATTTTTGATAGCCGAAGTAATTTAGGTGAGTTTGGCATAGTTTGCTATGGTTAGTAGCATTTTTTTTAATTTAAAAGTGATTTGGTTTAGTTTGTTGTGGTAAGGGTTAGTTGGTAATGATTTATGGTAGCCGAAGTAATTTAAGTGAGTCTGGCATAGTTTGCTATGGTTACTAGCATTTTTTTGTAATTTTAAAGTGATTGGGCTTAGTTTGTTGCTGTAAAGTGTAGTTGGGGGTGATTTTTGATAGCCGAAGTAATTTATGTGAGTTTGGCATAGTTTGCTATGGTTAGTAGCATTTTTTTGTAATTTAAAAGCGATTGGGTTTAGTTTGTTGTGGTAAGGGTTAGTTGGTGATGATTTATGGTAGCCGAAGTAATTTATGTGAGTTTGGCATAGTTTGCTATGGTTACTAGCATTTTTTTGTAATTTAAAAGTGATTGGGTTTAGTTTGTTGTGGTAAGGGTTAGTTGGTGATGATTTAGAGTAGCCGAAGTAATTTAGGTGAGTCCGGCATAGTTTGTTATGATTTGTACACCTTTTTTTGTAATTTTAAGATGATATGGTTTTGTTTGTTGTGGTAAGGGATAGTTGAGGGTGATTTACGTTAGCCGAAGTAATTTAGGTGATCTATTATATAAAGCGAAGTGTCCTCACTGACACACTCATTCATCTACACACTGATTCATAATCAATCCACAGCCCAAACCGTGAGGGCTAGAGACTTGAAATTTTAGACACGGGTGTATCATGTGCCGAAACTGAACACTAAGAAGGGATTTTGCGAAATTCGGCCCGGTTCCTTTGTAATTCAATAAAAACCGGCTAAAATAAACAAAAAATGATCCGATCGCGGAGACCGTGTTTATGTTAGAAGCACGTATCTAGCCAAAACAACTTCGACGACGGGCGACCGGTTTACATTAAAAGCACTTATTTAACCTAAACAATTTCAACGTCGAGTTTCTGCTTTCGTGATCATACTTTTGCCGTACCTAGCGAGGCCGCAGATATTTCAATTATAATTTTGATTTCAATTATAATGTCAATCCGTGACTCAATTAAAAATTACCAAATCACTCCAAATTTAATCTGTCAACATTAAACATCCTCAAATATCTCTTACCACTGCAAACTTTACCAAATCAACCCCAAAAAATTCCCGAACTATGCCAAACTGACATAAACTAGATCCGTTATTTTAAATCATCCCTTACCACCCCTTAGCAACCCCAAGTAACTCCAATCACTTTAAAATTAAACAAAATGACACAAATCATGGCAGATTATGTCTAACTCACACATATTATTTCGTCTACCAAAAATCACCCCCAACTACCCCTTACCACCCCAAAATAAGCCCAATCACTTTAAAATTATAAAAAATGTTACAAGCCATATCAAACTATGCCAAACTCATCTAAATTACTTTGACTTCCATAAATCACCCCCAACTACCCCTTACTACCCCAAAATAAGCCCAATCACTTTAAAATTATAAAAAATGCTACAAACCCTAGCAAACTATGCCTAACTCACCTAAATTACTTCGGCTAACATAAATCACCCCCAACAACTCCTTACTACCCCAAAATAAGCCCAATCACTTTAAAATTACAAAAAATGCTACAAACCATAGCAAACTATGCCAAACTCTCTTAAATTACTTCGGCTATCATAAATCACCCCCAACTACCCCTTACCACCCCTAACTCATATCCCTTACCACAACAAACAAAACCATATCATCTTAAAATTACAAAAAAACGTGTACAAATCATAACAAACTATGCCGGACTCACCTAAATTACTTCGGCTACTCTAAATCATCACCAACTAACCCTTACCACAACAAACTAAACCCAATCACTTTTAAATTACAAAAAAATGCTAGTAACCATAGCAAACTATGCCAAACTCACATAAATTACTTCGGCTACCATAAATCATCACCAACTAACCCTTACCACAACAAACTAAACCCAATCGCTTTTAAATTACAAAAACATGCTACTAACCATAGCAAACTATGCCAAACTCACATAAATTACTTCGGCTATCAAAAATCACCCCCAACTACACTTTACAGCAACAAACTAAGCCCAATCACTTTAAAATTACAAAAAAATGCTAGTAACCATAGCAAACTATGCCAGACTCACTTAAATTACTTCGGCTACCATAAATCATTACCAACTAACCCTTACCACAACAAACTAAACCCAATCACTTTTAAATTACAAAAAAATGCTACTAACCATAGCAAACTATGCCAAACTCACCTAAATTACTTCGGCTATCAAAAATCACCCCCAACTACACTTTACAGCAACAAACTAAGCCCAATCACTTTAAAATTACAAAAAAATGCTAAAAATCATATCAAACTATACCAGAATCACCTAAATTACTTCGGCTACTGTAAATCACCCCCAACTATCCCTTACCACAACAAACCAAACCATATCATCTTAAAATTACAAAAAAAGGTGTACAAATCATAACATACTATGCCAAACTCACTTAAATTACTTCGGCTATCATAAATCACCCCCAACTACCCCTTACCACCCCTAACTCATCCCAATCACTTTAAAATTACAAAAAATGCTACAAACCATAGCAAACTATGCCTGACTCACCTAAATTACTTCGGCTAACATAAATCACCCCCAACAACCCCTTACTACCACAAAATAAGCCCAATCACTTTAAAATTACAAAAAATGCTAAAAACCATAGAAAACCATGCCAAACTCACTTAAATTACTTCGGCTATCATAAATCACCCCCAACTACCCCTTACCACCCCTAACTCATCCCAATCACTTTAAAATTACAAAAAATGCTACAAACCATAGCAAACTATGCCTGACTCACCTAAGTTACTTCGGCTAACATAAATCACCCCCAACAACCCCTTACTACCACAAAATAAGCCCAATCACTTTAAAATTACAAAAAATGCTACAAACCATAGAAAACTATTCCAAACTCACTTAAATTACTTCGGCTATCATAAATCAACCCCAACTACCCCTTACCACCCCTAACTCATCCCAATCACTTTAAAATTACAAAAAATGCTACAAACCATAGCAAACTATGCCTAACTCACCTAAATTACTTCGGCTAACATAAATCACCCCCAACAACTCCTTACTACCCCAAAATAAGCCCAATCACTTTAAAATTACAAAAAATGCTACAAACCATAGCAAACTATGCCAAACTCACTTAAATTACTTCGGCTATCATAAATCACCCCCAACTACCCCCTACCACCCCTAACTCATCCCAATCACTTTAAAATTACAAAAAAATGCTACAAACCATAGCAAACTATGCCTAACTCACCTAAATTACTTCGGCTAACATAAATCACCCCCAACAACCCCTTACTACCCCAAAATAAGCCCAATCACTTTAAAATTACAAAAAAATTCTACAAACCGTAGCAAACTATGCCAAACTCCCCTAAATTACTTCGGCTACCATAAATCACCCCCAACTACCCCTTACCACCCCAAAATAAGCCCAATCACTTTAAAATTACAAAATATTCTACAAACCATAGCAAACTATGCCAAACTCACTTAAATTACTTCGGCTATCATAAATCAAACCCAACTACCCTTTACCACCCCAAAATAAGCCCAATTACTTTAAAATTACAAAAAATTATACAAACCATAGCAAACTATGTCAAAGTCACCTAAATTACTTCGGCTACCATAAATCACCCCCAACTACCCCTTACGACCCCAAAATTAGCCCAATCACTTTAAAATTACGAAAAATGCTACAAACCATAGCAAACTATCTCAAACTCACCTGAATTACTTCGGCTACCATAAATCACCCCCAACTACCCCTTACCGCCCCAAACTAAGCCCAATCGCTTTAAAATTACAAAAAATGCTACAAACCATAGCAAACTATTCCAAACTCACCTAAATTACTTCGGCTACCATAAATCACCCCCAACTACCCCTTACCAACCACAAACTAAACCCAATCACTTTAAAATTACAAAAAATTCTACAAACCATAGCAAACTATTCCAAACTCACCTAAATTACTTCGGCTACCATAAATCACCCCCAACTACCCCTTACCGCCCCAAAATTTGCCTAATCACTTTAAAATTACAAAAATGCTACAAAACATAGCAAGCTATGCCAAACTCACTTAAATTACTTCGGCTACCATAAATTAATAATCGTTTTCAATCAAAATCTTCTATTTGGTTGTGTTATTTATAAATGCCTTATCGTATTAAATCATAAAATAATAATAAATATCTGCACATAAAATATATTGTTCCGACTAATAGTTGCTATTCTGAATATTAAATATGCTGATACCTATTTTGATTCTCTTCCACCTTCCAATAAATATTTGTTCCAGTTTAGATGCAAACATAAACGTATTTCTGAATTGCAACACGCTGACGGGGCAAGCCCTACCTTTTCAACATGCGTACATTTTTATAAACAGCTCTATGGTTTTTAACTTTAAAGAGGTATAAAGGCGGTGTAAGCGCTAGAGTTTCGTAAAAATATCTGAAAAATTCGAAATTCTGCAATTGAATCAGAACTATCTTTGTGTTCGATAGTAAATTTATACTTGGAGTGGCACTGCCAACCCTGCCACCCCTGACGAGGCACCTGCTGACTACTCTCCTTCCAGGGAAACTTTATAAATCAACGTCAAAATAATTTAGGGCGCCTGAATGTGAAAATATCACTGTGTAATAAGTTCAGACTGACATGGAACACTTGAAATTTCGATATTTGTGTGTAATTCGTCACAGGTCCATGAAGGAATGCATGTTAATGTAAACAAGTGTTAGTTTGTTGGAGAGACAGAATAAGATTTTTAACATTCCTGTCAAAATATTTATTTACTTTAGAATGTTAATTTTTTAAATTCATTTCGTGAAAATTATGACGGGCCATACGAGTACACCTGTGCGAGTATTATTTGGTACATACAAATTAATCTCTTTTGTTATCCAAATTGTTTACATACGCACTAGGCACGTGCACCTCATATAATTGTGAAAATTGCTGCTTCAGCGTCTGAAACGCTGGTACTCAACGTCGCCAAGGTCGAGGCGACGCATCGGTATTCGAAGTTCTATTGCTATTAAATAAATTATTTTATTCCCGATATTCCCGATTTGTTCTTGCCGTTAACCAAAACTCTCCCCAATCAATTTTCGAAAAATTTCCAGCGTCGGACCGGACGTCACTTATTATCGTACGCTAATTTTTACGTTCAGTTAATCATAGTGGTGTATTTGTTCTTCACCAAACCTGCTCCGGCCAAAATCCGAAATTTTCACTGACATCATACGCTTAAGTATTGTGTGCTTATACACGATTTACACTATTTATTTTAAGTACATTGCGTTCATTATGGTTCTGCATTATTTATAACTAAGATGGAGCAGTTTGAAAATCTAATAGTAAGCGGAGAACAAATACCACCACGTATAATTCCCGTGCAAAGTGATGGAAATAGTCTTTCTTACTATCTTTCCTATTGCATTTTTAATACCGGAAATAGAGCTCAAGAGCGAAGAATAACTTCGACTTTTTTTATACATAATTCCTAAATACTTCGTTTTTATGGTGTAAAATTTTGTATTTATATATTTCAACATTGTCTTTAACGTTGTCAGAGAACTAAATGGGAATAATTTGGAATAATTTAGCTTCTATGTCAACTCTCCTTCTCTTGGAACTTTTGAAAACAACGACAAAATTCTTTAGGGTGCCTGGATTTGAAAATATAACTCTGTGTAATAAGTTTAGACTGACTAGAGTGAAAATAAAGGAGCTTGCACCCAGAAACGAAATTAGATGGAACACTTGAAGTTGAAATATTTGTTTGTAATTCGTCACAAGTCCATGAGGGAATGCGTGTTAATGTAAACAAATGTGAGTTTATTGGAGAGGCCGAATAAGATTTTTACATTATTGAAGCAGCTGGAGCCTGCCACGTCAAGGGCAAGGTCAGAAACGTGAAAAGGCGATGCTCGATTTAGTTTGATTGAGTGTCTATGCAGAAATTCGCACATACCAAGCGTTGGATAAGCCTTTCTTATCGTTTCTTAGAATTCGAGAATTGCTGGTTCAGCGTGTGGAGCAGTACTCGATCGCGGTGTTTAATTTTAACACAACTACAATTGTGAAAATTGCTGCTCCAGCGTCGGAAACTGTTCGCAAAGTCGCCAAATTCGCTGAGGCGACGCAACAGTGTTCGAAGGTCTACCGCTATCAAATAAAGTATTTTAATTTAACATTTGATCCTCGCGTTAACCAAATCTGCCCCCAATCAATTTTCGAAAAATTATCAGCTTCGGACCGGACTCCACTTATATTTGTACGCTAATTTTTACGTTTAGTTAATGATAGTGGTGTATTTGTTTTTCACCAAATTTGCCCCGAAATTTTCACCGTTGTATGTACCAGATATCACTGACATTCATACCAGTGGCGGTGTAAGCGCTAAATTTTCGTGAAAATATCTGAAAAATTCATAATTCTGCAACTGAATTACAGAACTAATTTTGTGTTCGATAGTAAATTTATACTTGGAGTGGCACTGCCAACCCTGCCACCCCTGACGAGCCCCACTGCTGACTACTTTCCTTCCAGAAAAATTTTTGAAATCAGCGGCAAAATAAATTTAGGGCACCTGGATGTGAAAATATCACTATGTAATAAGTTCAGACTGACAAGAGTGAAAAAAACCGCTTGCATCCAGAAACGAAATCAAATGGAACACTTGAAATTTAGATATTTGTTTGTAATTCGTCACAGGTCCATGAAGGCATGCATGTTAATGTAAACAAGTGTTAGTTTGTCGGAGAGGCCGAATAAGATTTTTACACCCACCACATTCCCGTCAAAATATTTATATACTTTAGTATGTTAATTCATTTTGTGCAAATTATGACGGGCCAGTCGAGTACACCTGCGCGAGTATTATTTGGTAATCCAAATTTTTTTAATACGCACTAGGCACGTGCACCTAATATAATTGTTAAAATTGCTGCTTCAGCGTCTGGAACGCTGGTACTCAACGTCGCCAAGGTCGAGGCGACGCATCAGTATTCGAAGTTCTATCGCTATTAAATAAATTGTTTTAATATAATATTCCCGATTTGTTCTTGACGTTAAGTAAATATCTCCCCAATCGATTTTCGAAAAATTACCATCGTCGTACCGGACTCCACTTATATACCGTACGCTAATTTTTACGTTCATTTAATGATAGTGGTGTATTTGATCTTCACCAAACCTGCTCCGGCCAAAATCCGAAATTTGCAGTTTTACCGGATTTCACTGACATCATAAGTAATGTGTGCTTATACACGATTTACACTATTTATTTTATGTACATTGTGTTCATTATTGTTCTGCATTATTTATAACTAAGATGGAGGAATAGTAAGCGGGGTACAAATACCACCACGTATAATTCCTCTGAAAAGTGGTTTGTAGCATTTTTTGTAATTTTAAAGTGATTGGGCTTATTTTGGGGTGGTAAGGGGTAGTTGGGGGTGATTTATGGTAGCCGAAGTAATTTAGGTGAGTTAGGCAT